>CM066031.1:1404477218-1405677218 GCA_033557465.1 Ichthyophis bannanicus | reverse complement strand
TCAGTGTGGCTTGGATTCTCCAGCTGATTCTTGTTTGGCTTAGGGTTGCAGTTACAGCAGGGCTTTTGCCTCTGAGGGCAAACAGCTCTCAGTTTGGCTTGAGCTGACACCTCCTTAGGTCTTTCCTCAGCTCCTGAGAAATCACCTCTCCCTCCTGGGAATCCTCTAGCACTAGAGTAGTCAGGTTTCCACTTCCACCTCTCTCTCTCGGTGCTGCCAGTGATTCTCCCCTTGCTTCTGCTCGGGCTGCTACTTCTGCTGCTGCTTCGTCTGTTGCCTGTGCTGCCTCTTCTCCTTCCTCCCCAGTCTTCCACACTCCCCTTATGAAGCCCTCCTGCTTTCGAGGATTGGAAGCTGGTTGGCATTTCCTCGTGACCAGCTGGGCGTGGCTCTTCAGTCTCCCTGAAGACACTCTTGCTCCCTCTAGCTGGTTCCTGGGAATATTGCAAGTCTTTTTCTCTGTGAAAAACACCTTTTTTTTCTCTCAACTGGGCTCTCATCAGCCCTCGCTGCATGACATAAGGTATCTTCACAGTAAGATTTATGGTACGTCTAAGAGACTAAGTATTTTCATATAATCTGGGCATTGTGTAATCTTTTGTCCTTGGTTATTTTAAATAGATGTAATGACCATTCCATTTCCAAAGTAGGAGGATGGTGATTTTAAAAAGGGCTCAGTTTACACATGGATGTCCTTACTACGTGGAAATTGCAAAGGGCATGTCAAGGGTATGGCCAGGACCAGCCAAAAATCTACACGTATATTCCCCATTTCAAATGGAGAATACACGTATGTGACCAAAAATGTCCATGTTGGGATTTATACCTGCTCCTTGGCATATTTAGAGTTTTAAAAAGTGCTCATTTCGGCCAGCCTTTTACAGGAGGATCAGGAGTTATCCTCCTTAATGCCCTGTTATTTCCCCCTCTACATTTGAAATTAGAAAACTATAGCAGCATCTGTAGTTAATTGCCGGCATTTACACGTGTAGGCTTGCAAAATGGATCACATTGTAAATCGCAAAATACTGGCATATGCGTGTAGGCACCAGAACTTACACATGTATGTGGCTGTGTTTCCTGCATTGCTAGTTCTCATGTCTGCGTTTGGAAAATAGCTTCTCCTGATGTACACGGATGCATATCCATGTAAACCTCTGATCTTCCTTTTTGGTATGTTAGAAATGGCTCCATGTTTAGCAGATCCCTTTCTAAAATACTGCCGGACTTGTAAATGTCATGACCCTAACATCTCAATTCCAATCTTGTCTTTTCTAAAATATGGCTTTTAATGAATATCTCATAACATATCTCAAAACCCCCCCACAAATTATCTGCATTTCTTGATGAAGGTGTACAAAATTGCAAACCTCTATTAACATAAACCCCTCTTGAAAGTTCTCTTAAGTACACTGAGGGGCACGTTTACGAAGTTGGGCTAGTGATTAGTATTTATTTTATTTAACAATTTTTCTATACCGCCTTTTCATTTGATCAAGGCAGTTTACAATAAACTTTAACTTATACAAAGAACTTGCAAATATCAACCGTAACATCATAACTTCAAAAATTTTGTATAGGCTCTTGTAACATCAACTAAACTATATACATCTTAAAGATGCGCTATTTGTGGTCAGGTTCCATTGAATAACATGGATCCTTCTTACAAATAGCCTGTGCTACTGTAACTGTAAGCCCAGCTTAGTAAACATGCCTCTTACCGAATATTTGTGCTAAGTTTCTGTGGTAGATATTTGGAGTGAATTTTATACTCAGCAATACTTGAATATATTTTATAAAACTGTAAAAACTGAGAATATGGCAAATTATCTCTCAAAAGTGCTGGGTGAAAACCCGAATAATTTAAATAGTTGAAAAATGTACACTTGCAGTGTGACACAATGGTGCATTTCCCCCAATCACAGAATCAGGCAGATGGGGGGGGGGGTAGATGTGTGTGTGCGCCCTGTGCGACTTGCACATCTGGCGCGCCCCCATACCTCGATGTTCCTCCATGTCCAGCCGGCTGCCTGCTCTTGTCCTGCTGATGCCTTTTTTTGCTTTCTCGGAGGCGGAGGCAGCAGCAGTGAGGCAGACCCAACTTCAGATTTAAAAAAAAACAATGCACGGGTATTTCTGATTCCGTGCTTGTAGACAGGTCGGATCCCTCCTTCCCTCCTCTGATATAGGTCGTGTCAGAGGAGGGAGGGACCGGCCAGCCATTCAAATGCAGGTCTTCCACTTTTGAATGGCTGGCCTGGTTCTGCCCTCCTCTGACATGACCTACATAAGAGAAGGGAAGGAGGGACCCGACCTGCCTACAAGCATGGAGCCAGAAAGATCCATGCGTTTCGTTTTCTTTCTTTTTTTAATTTGAACGCTGGTCTGCTCTGCTGCTACCGGTGCTGCCACTTCTGAGAAAACAAAAAGTGTCAGCGGTAGGGCAACAGCAGGCAGCATGGGGAGCTCAGGCTGGCAGCCAGAAATGTGCCCCTAGTCCTTTTGCGCCCTGTGCGGCTGCACTGCTTGCAAAGAGCTGTGGGTGTGTATGTGTGTGTGCACATGTGTGTGTGTATCATAGGGAGGTTATTGGAGGGTGCATATATGTGTGTGTGTGTTGGAGGGATATCTGCATCTGTGTGTGTGACATGGGTGTCAAGGGCATGCATGGATGTGTGTGTATATATGTGCTATGGGAGCTGTTGAAGGTATGTGCATGTGAATGCATCATGTAGGGTGTTGGGACTATATGTGTTTGTGTGTCTGGAAGGTGCGGACATTTGTGCATGCGTCATGGAGAGCTATTGGGGGTATCATGGGGTATTGCATGTGTGTGTGCGGGTATTTGTGCGTGCATCATGGAGGGTTATTGGGGGGTATCATGAGGGGTATTTGCATGTGTGTGTCCTTCATGGGGGTATTGGGAGCATGAATGCATACACATCTGTGTGTGTCATTGGAGTGTCAGGGGCACACGTGTGCTTGTGTCATGGGGGATATTGGAGCTGCATGCATATGTGTGTGTCAAGGGGGTGTTGAGGGAGTGTATGTACATGCATATGTGTGTGTACTTGTGTCATGGGGCGTGACAGAAGAGTTTGTACATATGTCTGTGTCATGGGGAGTGTTGGCAGGTGCATGCACATCTGTGTGTTTCATTGGAACTGTTGGGGGGTGCAGATCTGCATGTGACATGGGGATTTCCCATTCATGCCCCACCCATTCCCTTTAGAGTTTGCTGTCTCCCTTCTCTTGCCTGACTCATTTTCTATATGCTCCTCCCCCTTATCTGGCCCTTGCCAGGCAGCCAGGTCGCAGCCATTTTCTTCATGACAGTGGGACCCAAAGCCTCCCACTGGTGTCTTCACCTCATAGCAGCATTCTTCACTCCAGTAGGACCTGGGGCCTCGTGTTGACATCTTCAAGCTGCAGCCCTGTTCTTCACATTTTATTTATTTATTTATTTGAACAGTTTTTTATACCGCCCCTTCCAGCTATCAGAGGCGGTTTACATGGAACTACAACACAGTGGTACATGGAACATATTTAACCATTACATAATTTAAACAAGGAACTTAGAACAATAACTATATACCAGTGCACACTAATTACAGAGGCATTGTGATGGCTGGATTTTCTTAGCTCTATACAATGAGTTAAGGTAGGGAAATGGGATGTGTTAGATTGTTGGGGTAGAAGGGAGGGTGGAGTTATTGGAAGTATTGTTTATTAGGTGAGCATTATAATAATCTGAGAAAAGATGTGTTTTCAATTCCTTGCGGAAAGTTAGGAGATCTTTGATCGCTCTGATTTGGTCAGGGAGAGTGTTCCAGAGTGTAGGGGCTGTGTATCTGAATGCCCTATTACTTGTGTGCTGTTTAGTTTTGCGTCTAAGGGTTGGAACTTGCAGAAGGTTTTGAGTGTGCTTTCGCTTGTGTCTAGTGTCAGTTTGTGATTTTATTATAGTGGAGAGGTAAGTGGGGGAGATATCGTTATGCAATGTAAAAGCAGTGAGGATTTGCTTGTATTGTATTCTGGATGTTATTGGGAGCCAATGAAGGTTATATAATATGGGGGTGATGTGTTCAGATAGGTTGGTCTTGGTTATTATCCTGGAAGATACATTTTGGACAAGTTGGAGAGTGTGAATAGAATTCTTTGGTAGACCCTGTAAAATACTATTACAATAGTCCAGATGAGGGTTCACTAGCGCTTGAACTATTGTGCAAAAGTCGTGTGGCTCTAGGATTGGTCTTAGGTATTGAATAATTTTTAGTTTATAGAGTATTGTTCTAGCAGTAAGTTTGATATGTGATGCCATATTTAAAGCCCTGTCAATAATGACCCCTAGGTATTTGACTTCTTGTTTGACAGGCAAGATTAAGTTGTGTAATTTGAATGAGGTGGGGGGGGGTGTACTTTTTGTTTTCTTGTGGTGATTAGTATTTGTTTTTGTTAAAGTTGATTTGTAGATTGTTTTTGTTGAGCCAGGATTCAGCTTCATATATGCAGTCAGTAATATTGGTAGATTGCAAATTTTTTTTATGTCAACCAGAGAATAGACCATTATATCGTCTGCATATATGTTGAAATGGACTTTGTATTTGGTGAATATATCGCATATCAGTTGTAGGTATAAATTAACTAAGAGAGCAGATAGAGCTGAAGTCTGGGATATTCCTTGTTCTTGGGGGAAGGTGGTGGAGATATCCTGGTTAATTCTTACATATTGGGAGCGATTGGATATATAGGATTGGAACCATTTTAGTGCCATTTCTACAATGCCTATGTGAGCCAATCTTGACAGCAGTATAGCGTGGTCGACATTGTTGAATGCTGATGAGATGTCTAGGAACACCATGATGTAAGCTTGGATGGGGTTGTCTAGACCGCATATGAGGGTCTCAAGTAGTGCTAGGAGGAGGGTTTCCACTCCGTGATAGGGGCAGAAATCATACTGTTGTGGATCTAGTGGTGAATGGGTGTCTATGTAATCCTGGAGATGGAGTTGGATTACTTTCTCATTTCTTTGCTACGAACGGGATACTGGCTATCATCAGCTGGACCAGGGTCCTCCCACTGGCTTCTTCAGGCTGCAGCCCTGTTCTTCATGCCAGTGGGAACCTGAGGCCTCCTGCTGGCAATTTCTGACTGCAACCCCTTCCATCCTGTCTTGATGGTGGATTAGAGCTTCCACCTGCTCTTCTATTTGCTGTTTTGGGGGTGAGGAGGGCCATACCCATCTGTTTGTTTGCACATGAGCAAACAAATAGATGTAAACAGTCAAACTCATCAATAATAAAAAGGAAGAACCCTCCACAACAGGTGCTATCGCTTATGAAAAACACACCTAAAAAGTGTTCTTTTTATTGGTTTGCAATACAGCATAGCAGAAAAGCATATGTTTCTTTTAATTACCCTAATATCCAAATAGAGCTTCTAATATTGAGCTCCCGCAACTTAGGATAAAAAATATGTGGGAGGATATTCAGCAGCAGTGGCTAGCCTTGTAAAGAGGCTAACTGAACCTAAGACCTGGGTATTCAATGCCGGGGCCAGATCCAGCTACCAGCATTAAATATCTGAGTCAGCCGGATAGCGTGGAAGCTAATTGGGCAGCGGCAATATTCAGCTGCTGCCCTGTTAGCTTCTGCGGCAAAAGTTAGGTCACCCTTTAAAGTGCTTAACATTTGCCGCTTAAGGACAACGGCAGCAGCTGAATAACACCACTGCCCAGTTATCCCTCAGTGCCAACCCCGCTTTATCCACAGAACTCCCGAATGCTAGTCAGCTAGCACTAGGGACATTTAGCGGCAGCATCGCAGATATTTATTTACATTTCTAATTTTTACATATTTTTGTCCAATTTGTGCTGAAGCACCAGTCCTCTGTTTTTGTGATCATTCTCATTAGGATGGAGAACACAGCAAAAGAGGAAAGGCTCAGATCCATAGCCAAAACTACCACTGGATGTACCACTCTGTGACTCAGGATCAGGGCTGTTCCCAGAGTTGGTTTAAGGTGTTGGCATGCTAGGCAAACCCTAAGCCTTATGACCTTCCTGGCAGTCAGAATCTATTGTTTAGCTTTGAATACCCTGCTCTTTGTCACCCCCAGAAAGCCAGCACCCTAGGCAACTGCCTAGTTTGCCTGATGGTTGAACCAGCCCTGCCCAGGATGGTAAGCATGACCTGCTGCTTGTACCTACCGACTTCCCTCTGGGTTGAGCTCCCTGGTGCAGGGGTTGCTTTTCTGTTTCCCTTGCTTATGCGTCATGAAATATCATGATCCACAGCAACTCCAGAATTTTCTCGATAATAGAAGGATGATCATAAGTTTTATTTATTGGACTTTTGTGGGAATTTTAGGCTTATGCAAGTAATGTAGGGCTCTTACAGCTCTCTCTTCTTATATTTTTTTCCTATTGATTTTCTGCCACATATTGGGATCAGATTTCAATTTTTGATTTCCTTTTTTTGGAGGTCTTATTGACAGATATAGGGGGTCTTTTACAAAAGGGCGTTACCTGACAATGCGTGTTATGGCACGCGATGAATGCGCATTGGAATAAGCGGTGCCAGCCAGTGCAGGACCATGACAGTCAGCAGGGGACGATTCCCACACTAACTGCCTAACTCACGTTAGGGTAGCGAGTGGGTGGGGTAGGGGCAGAGAGTGGGCGTGGTGTGCTCTATGCAGTTAGAGCAGGGTTCACACCGCACACTAACTGCATTAGCATGGGATCACCTAATGCCACCTCAATAGGTGATGTTAAGTGCACCTGCACTAATATGCCGTGTACTAAGAGACAGGGCTCCACGTTAACTGCTGGGGAAATGCTTTTCACACCCATGACAGTTAACGCAGTGGTGTTGCACCTAATGTACCATAGTTTCAGCGCTGTTGGCGTGTTCGGTGCAATCCCTAGTACCCTTTAATAAAAGGGCCCCACAGTTTGGGTATTTGGTTAATTTGTATTATTTCTTTCTCCAGGAACAAGCAGGAAGTCAGTGCTCACATATGGGTGACGTCGGCGCCAACAAAGCCCGCATGGAGCATTTCACCAGCTTTCAAAGAAAGCCTTTGGGAATGCTACCATGCATGCGTGGTCCCCTTCCCACCCAAGGGTGCCATCTTGCTCAGTCTCCTTTTTTCCACGAAGCCCAATGGATGTCTGTCCTGTTTCCCTGGAAAAATCTTTGTTAAAATCCTTAAAAGTTTGGGTTTTCCCGGTTGCATACTGGTTCCTCTTCCTGCCTTGAGCCAGTGCCAGCCCCAGCGCTGTTCTCAGCTCCCTTTCCAATTTTTTGATTGAGACTTCTCTCGACTGGCGTTTGAGCCCTTTTTTGCCTGGGGTTGTCAACCCTGGCTGGGTGTTCCCCCCTCATGCCTCCTAGTGGGTTCAAGAAATGTGACCACTGCAGTCAAACTATGTCTGTCACCGACTCCCATGACTGCTGCCTATGCTGCCTGAGACCGGACTACAATAGTACTGCAACCTGTGCCAGGCCAGGACTCCAAAAGCCAATAAGAAGAGATCGGAGTTGCAGGAGAAGCTGTTCCTAAGGTCCAACTTGGCACCGGCTTTTCAGCACCAAGCTCCAAGCCCAGCACTTCCCATGAGGGCCAGGTCTCCTCGGAGTCCTGCGGCAGCGGCTCCTCTGAGAAGACTTCAGACTCTGAGAGAAAGAAGAAAAAATCCTCGAAGCCCGTCAAGGTTCTACCGGTGAAACACGGTAAAATCCCGCGGAGGGATTTGGGCAGAAATGAGCAGCACCCTTCCAAGGTCCTCAAGAAGGATTCCTTGGCCAGCGGAGACCTTACAGGGTATCTCGAGGCCGTAGTCCTCATCAAGGATGCACTCGCGAGAGTGTCGGTGCTGGGCCCAAGTTCCTCGGTGCCCGCGCCAAAAGCTATGGAGCCTTCTGGCCTGGAAACCAGAATGGTGGCCCTGGAGCAAAATGTCTCTCCTATCCTGGCCCTGCAGCAGGCAATGATGGCAGGTTTGTTGGCATCATCTGCCCCGACAACTGGGCTCCCGACTGCAGGGGAGGCCCCGGGAATCAAGCCGGATTCCGAGCACCATCGGCTTCGGGTAAGCCCTAGGCACCGGCTGAGGTCTTCATTCTGTTCCTTGGGCATCTGATCCTCCCCAGCGAGTTTCCGGGATTCGGACCACTGGTCCTCCGGAGGGCCCGGCTCCTCGGAGCCAGCCTCGAGGCCCAAGGCTGGAGAGCCTCAGAGTCATTGACACCCCCCGACTCCGAGTGGGAAACCGCTGATAAGGCCTCCCCAGAAATCAGTCAGCACCAAGACATTCCCTCGGAGCCATCTCCCCCAGCATCTCGGCGCCATTCTTCTCTGGAAGACGTGGCCTTCCACGATTTTGTCAGGGACATGGCCAGGGCCCACTCAGCGCAAACTGAGTTGGAGGAAGACCCACGCACCGAAGAACTGGAGATCCTCTCCAAAAAGACCTCATCCCTTCCCCACAAGAAACCATCGGGGAAGAGGCCCCTGTTTCCGAGGAAAAAGGGGCCTTTTCATCAAGGGCACTTATACCAGCCCCTCTTGGGCCAACAGCAGGCTTCTCACCCAAAAGGTCAGAGCCATGGATTCAGGAAGCTGAAGGTTCAGAAGCCCCAGGCCCCAACTCCCGTCCAGCCCTGGGGGAGTTTTAGACTTCCAGGGCAGGGCCTCCCGTTCCCTGGCAGACCCTCACCAGCCCACAGGGTGGGCAGGGGTTACCACAGACAAGTGGGTTCTGCAGGTGGTAAAGGAAGGATACCACCTCCACCTACAGCAGGTACCTCTAAGGTTTTTCCCAGGAGAGCCAGTGCGACCTCTCCTTTACCAGACCCTACTACTCTCAGAGCTTGCAGGTCTATCAAGGACAATACAGTGGAGCCAGTGCCCAAACACCTATGGGGAAAGGGCTTCTACTCCAGATGTTTCCTTGTCCCAAAGAGAACTGGGGGCCTCAGGTCCATACTAGACCTGGGAACCCTAAACAAGTTTCTGGTGAGGGAGAAGTTCAAGATGCTCTCTCTTGGGACACTATTGCCCTACCTCCACCAGGGAGATTGGCTGTGCTCCTTGGACCTAAAGGATGTGTTTACCGACATCCTGATCTACCCCTCCCACAGGCAGTGCCTGCGCTTTGTGGTAGGAGGAGGGCACTACCAGTACAAAGTACTCCCCTTCGGCCTGGCCTTCTCGCCAAGGGTCTTTACAAAATGTCTAGCGATATTAGCCACCTACCTGCACCTACAAGGGGCTTTCATCCTCCCTTACCTGGACGACTGGCTCATCAGAGGCAGCACGTCTGCAGAGGTCAACCAGGCCACAGAGCATGCAAGCCTCCTTCTGCAACAGCTGGGGTTCATCATCAACTACCCGAAATCCCACCTCTCGCCAGCCCAAAGCCTGGAGTTCATAGGTGTTTAGCTGGACATACTGCAAGGCAAGGCCGTCCTCCCAAGAGAGAGGGCAGACTGCCTCAGGCAGCTGGCAGGGGAGGTACAGCGCCACTGGTCAGTACTGGGACGTCTTCTCCTCTGCCTTCTGGGCCATATGGCCTCTATGGTCCATGTCATGTCCTCAGCCCACTTACACTTGTGAACAACCCAATGGTGCCTACACTCCCAGTGGACACAAGCCACGTGCAGGCTGCGGGACAAGGTCAGGGTTACCCGTCAACTGACAGAGTCCCTCAAATGGTGGCAAAACTTGCACTATTTCCTGGTGGGAATGCCTTTCCAGGCTCCCGCACCGCAAAGGACCCTGACCACAGATGCCTCTCTCCTGGATTGGGGAGCGCATTGTGGGGACCAGCACACACAGGGCAACTGGTCTCAGGAGGAGTCACTCCTGCAGATCAATCTCCTCAAACTCAGGGCACTCTTTCTAGCCCTGCGAGCCTTCTGCCACTGCCTGTGGCACCAGTCAGTGTTGATCCAGATGGACAACCAAGTGGCCATATTCTATACAATAAGCAGGGGGGCATAGGCTCATACTCCCTCTGCAGATAGGTGGTGGCTCTCCTGTCCTTAGCAGCATGCAGCACCATGTTCCTGCAAGCGGTATACCTCCTGGGCCAGGACAACTGCCTAGCGGACAGGCTGAGCAGAGTCTTGCGCCCACACAAGTGGCCCTTAAACCCCAGAGTAATACAGTGGCTCTTCTACCTCTGGGGCAGGGCCCAAGATGGACCTATTCGTCTCTCCAGATAACACGCAGTTGTCTCGCTTCTGCTCCTGTCAGCCGCACCCGAAGAGAGTAGCAGCAGATGCCTTCCTGATATCGTGGTTCAAGGGCTTACTCTGCGTTCCCACCAACTCCAGTGTTTGCCAGGACCCTTTTCAAGATCCAGAGCAAAAAGTCGTCAGTCATACTGATCGTCCCCAGGTGGCCCAGGAAACCTTGGTTACCCCTGTGCTTTCCCTGTCAGTGGCACTCCCAGACCCTCTGGGCCAAGCCCCAGACCTCCTGTCCCAGGAAGAGGGCTCCCTACTGCACCCCAACTTGGGGTCCTTGACGCTAACAGCATGGCTGTTGAAAGGTTAGCCTTAGCCTTTTTCAATCTTCCAGGGGAAGTCGAGGAGATCCTACCGGTCTCCTGGAAACCTTCCACCAGATGGGCGTATGCCTTTAAGTGGAGGAGATTCTCCATCTGGTTTGCGGAAAGGGAGGAGAACCCCTTCTGCCATGTGCAAATAGTACTCCAGTACCTACTGCACCTGTCGCACACCGGGCTAAAATTGAACTCCATAAGGATACATCTGAGCGCCATAACCGCTCACCACCACCTTATCAAGGGGAAACCCCTCTTAACCCATGCCCTGGTCTCCAGGTTCCTCCGGGGTCTTCTGTTATCCAAGCCCCCTCTCCACCCACCAGCGGCAGAGTAGGACCTCGATGTGGTGCTCTTCCAGTTCACCAAGCCGCCATTAGAGTCCCTGGCCACTTGCCACCTACGGTACCTGTCTTGGAAAGTGGCTTTTCTGGTGGCCCTTACGTCCACTTAGTGAGTGAGCTCTGTTGGCTGACCCACTATATATGAGGTTCTATAAGAACAGGGTTGTGCTCTGCACACACCCCAAATTCCTTCCGAAGACTATGTCTCCTTTCCACCTCAACCAAGAGGTAGTTCTCCCCACCTTCTTCCTGCTGCCTCATGCCGGCAAGGAGGAACTAGTGCTTCATACACTAGAATGCAAATGGGCCTACAAAGGACTCAGGGCCACTGAAAAATACCTCAGCTTTTCATGTCTTATGACCCCAGCAGACTGGGGCTCCCCATGACCAAGCAAACTCTGTCCACTTGGGTGGCGGACTATATTGCCCTCGCCTGTGAGCGAGCTGGCCTCTCCCTTGAGCACCGGATCACAGTGCATCACACGAGAACGATGGCCATGTCAGTGGCCAACCTCCACTCAGTGCTGGTGACAGAAATCTGAAAGGCCACCACAAGGTCTTCTATTCATATGTTCACAGCTCACTACTGCCTGGAGAGCGAGCCCCGCAGGGACAGTGCCTTTGGCCAGGCAGTACTCCGTAACATTCTCGGAGTGTAGACAACTCCTGCCCTCTGACCCTTCTGTGTTCAGGCTACCAGTGTGATAATGTCGCTGGGCATTAGGGTCTTGCAGAATCTTTCAGTGGGGACTCACCTCCTGCAACTCACGTCTATCAGACTGGTCACCATTAGTGCTGTCTTGGTTCAGTCCTCGGCAGCCTGGAGCTAGAGTCCCATATGTGAGGACTGACTTCCTACTTGTTCCTGGAGACAGAGTAGTTACTCAGCTGTAACAGGTGTTTTAGGGGGACAGCAGGAATCAGTCCTCACAACCCTCCCTCCTCCCCTTGGAGTTTCCTCCTTTACCTTATTTTATTTTTATGTCTTCCTAGCTATGGCACTCTTGGGCGGGAAGAGGAGCACGCATGCGTGTTAGCATGTCCCAAAGGCTTTCTTTGAAAGCTGGGGAAATGCTCCACGTGGGCTCCGTCAGTGCCAACATCACCTGTATGTGAGGATTGATTCCTGCTGTCCCTGGAGAACACCTGTTACAGGTGAATAACTATGCTTTCTGGGTTGTTCTTCTACTTGCATATATTTGGTTTCCTTATCCAAGAGTAATTCTTATAATTAATTCAGAATTCATATAAACATAACAAGGACCTGGTGAATCCCAGGTTGTATAGGCAGATTTATGGGGCTACAGAGCAAGTTTTTGTATTTAAGGATCCCAAGGGTGTGGATGAGAAATTCTTCGCCAAGACTCTACACTACTACTCTTTCAGCAAATCATACTTTCTTCAACCAGTCCACTCCAGAGATCCTTGCATAGACCCCATTTCTGTAGTGGATGACCAGGCAGAAATGCAAAACAGCTTAGGCCTCTACTCAGTGAGTCGGTTCCTGTAAATAACTCCACAACACACAGTGAGTATACTGAAACACCAGCTTTACTGATTAACCTCAGGGCAGCTTAACTTGGCACAGTACCTTCTTAGAAGACACTTCAGAGCATATTTACAGTTTCTTCAAGGGTAGTTGAAATAAGCAGTTCCTTTCCATCCCTACAAACACACCTTCTCTTGAGTTGCTCCTCAAGATACTGCTACTACGTGCTTCTGGAGGACTCCTCTCATTTCTCCAACTATCTTCCCTCCACTTGAGAACTTAAGAGTTCTTCTTGCCTAGATGTTGCTCAGAGTAGTCCCAGTTTCTTCTTTATCCCTATACTTTGGCAGTTTTGAAGGTACCATCATCATTCCTCACAGGATTTGAAGCTCTCTACCCTGATCATTCTGCTTCCTGGAAGCAGGAATTAGTGATCCAGTAATCTCCTCTGCTAGGAGTGCCCTCCTTTTACTATTGCCCTGAGATCTAAGTGATTTCTCAGGGCCCAACCCTAACAAAGTCTTGGTCTGCTAGGTGCAGATGAGCACTTGTTAACAGGAGGCAGAAAAAAGGCAAGACAAAAGTCATGTTCCCTCCAAAAGTAGGGCCTTAAATAATCTATAGAACCATCTGACTCCTCCACTGGGCATATCCCAATTGGGTATCCAGCTAGAACAGTCCTAGGTGTTTATTCCTCTATGATACTTCCAGAGCAATTCTACTCCTGCAAAGGCATATAAAGAGAATCTTCACCATTGGGTGCAGGACTATTCATTACACAGGGATCATATAAAAAAAAAATTTAAATGAAAACTTTGATATAACAGCCCAATGCAGCAACAAGATGTGTTTCCCAATCTCTTCGAGCGCTCCCTGCATTTAAGAGCACCACTCTGCCCCATTCCCCCTAATCCATCCTCTCCCTTTGACAATGTGCTGCAGGGTGCTACTGGCCTGCCTGCAGACCCACAGCGCCAAAGAATCTCACGTGTTGAAGGAGAGCACCGTGCATGGAGGGCTTCCCTCAAATCTCACGTCCTCCTGCTGCCACTGGGCTTGTAGCACAACAGTAGTAACTGAGGAACTGGAAGCAGGCTGTGATGTTGCTGTGTTGGTGATAGCACCCACTACTGATGAGTGGTGCTGGAAATGGCCTGCTGGTCTTTAGTTTGACACTCTTCCATATACAATCCCCATGTGGATGAAAAAATGACTAGTGTCAGAACAGGTTGATATTTGAATGCACACTTAGGGGCCTTTTTACTACAGTGTGTTGGAGTTTCGCAACTAACGTGCGTTTAGCACAAAAACAAATGCATAGTAGTTGCAACTGCTGTGCGCTAACTACCAGGGGTGTAGCCAGCATGTTTCCAGCAATTACTGCACTAAACAGTACACTAACACGCAGCAGTAGAATGCACAATTACCGTGGGTGCATTTAATTCCACTTTTGAGGTGGCATTAGAAGAACCCGCGCTAATTGCAAGGATCACAATTAGCAGGTAGTGTTTACTCTCGCACTAACTATGCAGTCCTGACCACGCCCACTATCTGCCTCAAACCTGCCCACTGGCTCCCCCAATGCACCATGGTCAGTTAGTGCAGAAATCTGGTTGCGCTGTCATGGCTCACGCTAGCTGTCAACATGTGTCCTAGCACGCCTTCAGCACACGCCAGAACATGCACTGACAGCTAGTGCCCTTTAGTAAAAGACCCCCTTAGCTAAGGTGCTAGAGAAAACTGCCCCACTATAAAAGGTCCAATACCAATGCACAAACACTTGCCTTGATTCTCTCCGGAACTACGGACCCTTAAGCAGAAAGGGTGGAAATTGGAAGAAAATGGCATGAATCTTGCCTAGAGGTGGACAGACTAAACTGTAGGAAACACATGGCAATATACAACCAAGCCTTAAAAGCAGCCAAAAAACTATAAGGTACATTTTCAGAAGGACATCTAACAAATAATTTGAAGTATCTAACCTAGATGTTAGCACTGCTGATTATGCCGTTCTATGTAGACAGCCTGCTTATGTATAATCTGTACTTATGAGCGCCAGCTATTGGCACTAGACTTATTGGACCCGATATTCAGCGGCGGCTGTTAGCTCGATTACAGCAGCCAGCCGCCACTGCTGAACACTAAACCTGGATATTCAAAGCCACCTAACCCAGATATTCAGTCGCTGCCCAGTTAGCTTCAGTGACAAACGTTAAGACAGCCTTTTCTGTGCCTAACTTTTGCCGCTGAGGGATAACCATGTTAGTGCCACTGAATATCCCGCTTAGCGGCATTTACACAGTTTGCAGGTCTGCAAACCATGTAAATACCTTTAAATATCGGGCCCATAGAGCTTGAGATTCAGAAGGTTTTTTTTTAAAATTTTATATTTATTGAATTTTCAAAATAAATCAAGCATCCACTTGTTAGGAAAAAAAATGAGCACAGGGAAATATACAATACTAAAGAAGTAAGAAAAATAACAACAATGGCAGAAAACAATCACAATGCTACATTCTAAAAGCCCACAAATGAGGGGGGACCCATGGACCAACAATGAAAAAGGCAAAACCCCAATTAAGGGGGGGAAAAACAGAAAATGACTTTAACCCTGAAATCCCCAGCACATATACCAATACAACGTCTTCATCTCCCAGGGAGGACAGCAGGGGAAATCAATTTAATTACACATGTACAAGGAAATTTAAGGAAAAAAATGCCTCTAAATGTAGAACACTGGTTTCAAAAGAGGAAATTCTCTTCTGCGCTTTTCTGTCTCCCGTGCAAAGTCCAGGAAAGTCCTAACCACCTGACTCATATAAGGGACTTATCTCTTCTTGAAATAAAGCTTCAGTATCCAGTTGCAAAAAAAGTTAAAGCACAAGTAACCATGAGTGTAGCAGTAGTCACAGTCTCAAGTTGCAAATCTTCCAGTAATGCAGTAACATCAATGTATCCATAGCCTGGGGATTCCCAGAAGACTCCTTCCGCCCCTTAAGATAATAAATCCTTGAAATAGGGGCAACCAACTCCTTAGGAACCTGTAGCACTTCAGTCAAATATTTCCAAAACATCTCCAGAGCAGAAACCGTAAAAAGATTTTGGAAAATTAATAAACCTAAGGTTAGCTGCTATAGACACATTTTCCAGGCCTTCCAATTTAGCTCTTGCAGAAGTAAGGTCTTTCATAATGGAAACATTAGAATCGTGAACTGAATTAACTTGAACATCTCACACTGCTATAGCAGCTTTCAGTTCCTCAATCGAAGTCTGATGTTGGGCAATAGCATTTATGTTATCTTGAATTTTCAACTGAAGCTGTTGAGTTATTGCTTTCCAGTCTAGATGGTTTCCAAAGTAAACTTTTCGGGACTTACCGGAGGCACCGCAACAGAGAAGACAGCTGGCAATCCTGGGTGAAGGAATTAAATTGTGAGAGAGTTCAGTTCAATTCAGTAGTGTTTTAATGTGTATTGTGCTGACACTGTATCATATTGCTATCACTGCAATTTAATCTGCGTATTTACAAGTTTTGTTCTTGGCATTCTAATCGTGCACTATGCTGATATTTGAACATTTTAAAAGGTCACATTGTCCCTATAATTGTAAATTGCCTATGTCCATTTACACTTGCCCTACACCAACTTGAATAAATAAACTCCAAGTCTGAATCGGTACTTATTTTAATAAATCTCCCTTCTCTTGGAAGCTACATTGACAAAAAGGAAACATCCCAAAGAGAAAAGAGCTGTAAAAGTGGGAATGGATCAAGTTGCCATTCAAAATTTGGAGTCAGGACCAGCTCTCTGCATCCGTACTGAATTTTTTAGCTATTTAAGAGCTTTACACCAGCTGCTTCATGAAAGTAAGGGTGAGGCTTGCCTGAGAGCAAAGATAACAGCAGGAGGAAATGACATCAATGAAGCAGCCAGGACTGAAGTCAAGGTAGCAAATCGAATTAGAATAATTACTGCCCAATGAGAAGCAAGCAATGAAAAACACAGGTGCTTCATTCAAAATAAAGGATTGACGTGAGTTGCTGTACAAATTATCAACAATTAAAATTATAATACATAAAGAGAACATTTCTGTGGCACAACAGGAGTTTGAAATGTGCTGATGTACTATGTTTCCTCTTTACCCTCGGCTTTTGTTTTCTTCTTTTAAAAATTATTTTTTCCTGAAGACTTTGGGGAATATTTAGAGCAGTGCGCTAAGCAGTCAGAGCAGTATTTAGTACATGCTAACAACTACTGTGTGCTAAAACAGTCAGCGGGTTAAAAACCCTGCATTAACTGCTTAGCGCACAGTGGGGCGGGGACTGGGCAAGTTATCTTGACTTGGAGCCTACAATTTGTCAAGGCTTCTTAATCTATATGATAAATGCCTGATCAGTTGGAAATAAAGGACAGCATATTCAAAGCAATTAACGCAGTTAGCAGACATGCTAGCCGCATTCATCACGCTGAGTGGGATATTCAGCAGTACATAGCCAGTTTGTGGTGCTGAATATCCCCCTCTAACGCAGCTAACCCCTTAGTATTGGGGAGTTCCGTGGGTGTTGGCGAAGATAACCAATCAGCGGCGATATTGAGCCACTGCCTGGTTATCTTAAAATGGTTAAATTTAGGCAGAACAAAGGCTGTTCTAACTTTAGTAGCTTTAGCTAACTGGGCAATGGCTGGACATCGCTGCAGTCATATTAGCTGCAACACTATCTGGCAAACTCAGATATTCGGTGCTGGTGGCTGGAAATATCTCGGCCTTAATTAAAGCGGCAATGGCCAATCGTTTTAACAGCGCTGGCCGCTGCAGCTGAATATTGGCCCCAAAACCTCTATTGTCTGATTTACTAACGAAAAGGAGATCAGATATTTTTTGTATATCAGAGTCTTAGTTATTGGATCCTTACATTTTCTTTATAAATCATGATGTCTACCTTTTCACTCTATAACATCTAAATCTCGCCATCGCCAATGTGGTGGTGGTTTACTTACACTGTATAAAAAGAACTTGCCTTTTTTCAGTGTGACAACACTATAGAGAATAAGTCATTCTGCAAAATGCCTTTTGTAAAATCCAGTGCTATGAGCATCTGCTTAGTATATTGTCCACCTGGACTGTTGTAATCTGATTTGTCCCCTTTGGTTGACTTGTTAACTTCAGATCCAAGGCTGAGTTACCCCAAATTGTGTTACATGACTTCAAGTTACATCTTTAAAAAAGTTCCATTGCATAGACCCTTTTTACATATCATGACATCATTAGAGTATACTCAACTTATTTCTCATTCCACACATAGAGGGGGGGACTCTTTGGACTTCATTTTTATAGCCAACAATTTGTATAAGATGGGAACTGTGGTCTCTTTTGATCCAGTGCAGTGGTATAGCCACAGTCTTATCACAGTACTGGTTAGGGTGAATAAGGTTCATGCAAACCATTCTGTAACTAATGTTAAAAAAAGTGTTAAAATCAGAGTACAAAACTGTGAATTTAAATAAAACTTGGCTTCCCAAAGTGACCGACCTTGGCAATCTAGGAAGTGGTGAATGTGTAACTTTATGGAGGGAAACCTTTTGTGATTCCTTAGACGAGATAGCTCCATTGAAGAGGACAGTCATTAAAAGAAAGTGCTAAGACTCCTTGGCTGACACTGTCACTAACGGAGCACATTGGAGCGTTGTGCAGGTGAGAGCACTCTCATAGCAAGCCTCTGCTAACGCTTTTAGGAATTCTCCTGTGCCTGTTTAGAATTTAGCTTGTTACTTATTTATTGATCCTTATTTCTATATTGCCAGTGTGTTAATTGTATCTTCTGTCTGTCTTTTACCCAGCTCCTGCTCTCTGCAGTGCTGTGTTCCCTTCTTAATACTTAAATTGATTGCCTCTGTAGTCTGACTACTACTATCTGGCTGCACAGTTAGGACTGTTTTTTCTTTTTCTCCTTCTCCTTTTCCTCTGCAAGGCCTGTCTTGTAAATATTTAGGGCCCAATTTTCGAAAGGCATTTACACAGTTTACAGCCCGGTAAACTGTGTAAATGTCTTAAATGAGGATATTCAACAGCACCTACACAGTTATTGCCATTGAATATCCTCTTCTAACTCCCCTATGCACCCCAATGCTATCCAGTTAGTACTGGGGTGTTCCGGGGCGGAGCAAAGGTGGCAACAAGAGATAACCGGGCAGCAGCGATATTGCGGATGCCCAGTTAGTTTCGGTGGCATCCTGTGTCTGCGGCAATCTCTGGAAATTCAATGGCACCACTGTGGCATTAAATATCCAGGTTAGAGATTGGCAGGGAGGACTATGCACCGAGGAGGTGCATAGCCTTTGAAGATACATATAGCTCAATAACGGGCTCTTAACATTTAGGGCCTGATTCCGTCCCGCACGTAGATCCCCTCTGTGCTTCCGGTCTGAACTGGACGCACAGAGGGGATCACGATTCTGATTTCGCGGGGCATGTCTAGCCCCACAGGATCAGAATCGCGAACAGTCCTGCACATGCAGGCTGGGACTGCGATTCTGTCCGGCCTGCACGTGTAGGATTATCCTCGGCTAACTTAGTCAAGGCTCCTCAATGGAGCCACAGCACTATGGCATCATGTTGCCACGGCACTGCGGCTCCATTGAAGAGCCACAATGCTGGCCACCTGAAAACGGGGTTTATTCCCCGCAGCCTGACCCCCGATCTGGCCTCCTAAGGCCAGGGTCGAGCTGCGGGGAATAAACCCTGGGCCCCGCTCCCATTCAGAAAATCACATCCAGGGAAGTTATTCCACCTTGGAGGTGGAATAACTTCCCTGGACATTTTGCCGGCCCTGGACATACAGGGCCAACATTAGAATCGGCCCTGTATGTCCAGGGCCGGCGACCACCCACTGCCCACCCAGACTCTGCCCCCGGGCCACCCCTTCCCCATCCCCATCTAACTTCCCTGTACAACCAGCGGGGAAGTTAGTCAGAGGCAGGAGCCAGCATGAATAGCGAGGATGGATGTCCCATCAGGCTTCCATCCCCTCTATTCCTAGCACAGAATAACCCCCTTACGGAATTACGGCTTATAGTCATCTGCATCGACGCTTAACCCCAAATATTCAATGCTGGGGTCATATGCAGCCCTGGCATTGAATATCCGGCTTTGCCACACAGTCTCCCAGCCAGAGTAGCTAACCAGATAGCAGCGTTATTGCATGCTGCCCAGTTAGCCCCTGAGGCTAAAAGATAGGCGAGCTTTTGCTACGCCTATCTTTTAGCCGCAGGTCGCTAACCTCGAGCTCCACCATTTTTTTCCTCTCATTCAGCCATCTCCACTTTCCCTGAGGGACCCTCACCTTCACTTCCGTTGTTCCTCCTCCTCTCTCTCCCATTCTCTCCTGCTCCTTCTTCTTTCATCTGGAGATCTCAACCTCATCCCTGGTCCCCTAGACTTTATTCACACTCCCAAGGCAGATCAATGCATAACCTCTCAAACCTTGTTCATATCCCTCTTCTTTCTCCCTCTTCTCTCCCTTTTTCATGTACCTTGTGGAATGCACATTCTGTCTCCAATAAACTTGCCTTCATTCATGACGTCTTCATCTCTAATACTCTGCATCTCCTGGCTCTTTCTGAAACTTGGCTTCTCCCTGAAGACTCAGTCACTGCCCTCTTTCACGGAGGTTACCTATTTTCCCATACACCTTGGCCCACTGACAATGGTGGTAGTGTTGGGTTTCTATTCTCTCATTCCTACCATTTTCAGCTCCTCCTTCTGCCTCCCTCTAATTCCTTTGCTTCCTTTGAAGTCCACGGCATCCACCTATTTACTCCACTACTTCTCCGGGTAGCTGTCATTTATTCACTCCTCAACAAGTCCACCTCTATCTTTCTCACTGACTTTGGCTCTTGGCTCTCCTCCCTTATCTTCCCCTTCCCTTATTCTTGAGGATGTTAACATTCATATCGATGACCCTTCTGACTCTTATGCTTATGCTCTTTTCCCTAACTTCCTCATTCAACCTTCAGCTGTACTCTACCGCTCCTATTCACAAGCATGGCCAATGCCTTGACCTTGTCTTCTCCTCCAACTGCTCACCCTCAAACATCTCCACCTTAGTTCTTCCCTTATCTGACCATCACTTGCTAACCTTCATCCTTCACCACCTTTCATTTTGGTCTCATCCGATCTCCACCAACATGTTTAGGAATCTTCACACTATTGACACTTCAGCTGTCTCCACTGCTGTCTTATCACCTCTTTCTTCCACCATGTCATCTGACTCTGTTGATGAGGCAGTATCTTCCTATAACACTTTACTCTCCTCCTGCTCTGGATGCACTGGCTCCTCCCATTCCACACCCTGTGAAGTGTGCCATACCTCAACCCTGGCTGTCCTCAACAACCCGCTATCAACATTCCTGTGCCTGCTCAGCTAAGCGCCTTTGGCTTAAATCACATACCCTTGCTGACTTCCTACATTTCAGATTAATACTAACCTCTTTCATGTCAGCCATAGCACTTGCCAAGCAAGAGTACTATGTACATCTGACTAACTCTCTTGCATCTGACCCTCGCCATCTCTATGCTACACTCAACTCTCTCCTCAAGGTCCCTGCTTCCTCAATCCCTCCTTCACGTTCTACCCAGACTTTGGCTGACTGTTTCCATGACAAAGTCCAGAAGGTAAGCCTTGAATTCTCCACCTCACTTTCCCCCTCTTCAATCCCAAATACTTCCCTGAACTTTTGTCACCCTTTCTTCTTTTTCTAAAATCACTGAGGAGGAAACTGCAAATCTTTTCTCTTCCTCCAAACTGACTACCTGCTCCTCTGATCCCATTCCCACCCATCTACAAAGCTCTGTCTCTTCCGCTGTCATCCATTCCATCTGTCATATCCTTAACCTATCATTTTCCACTGCAACTGTTCCTTTGGCCTTCAAACATGCTGTGATTACACCTCCCCCAAAAGCATTCACTAGATCCTACCTGTCCTTCCAGTTATCGGCCTATCTCTCTCCTCCCCTTTGCTTCAAAATTACTTGAACGAGTGGTTCACCGCCACTGTCTTGACTTTCTTTCCTCTCAAGCCCTTCTGGAAATAATGCAATTTGGTTTTCGTCTTCTACATTCCACAGAAACGGTTCTTGCCAAAGTCTCCAGCTACTTGTTCCTTGCCAAATCCAAGGGTCTTTACTCGATCCTCAGCTCACAGCCTTGGGATCATCTTTGACTCTACTCTCCCTTTCTGTGCACATATCCAACAGATAGCTAAAACCTGTCACTTTTTTCTCTTTAACATAAGCAAAATGTGTCCCTTTCTTTCTATACACGCTACTAAGACCCTTATCCACTTTCCAGTCACCTCCAGTCTTGACTATTGTAACCTGTTCCTCGCTGGTCTCCCTCTGAATTATCTCCCTCCCCTTCAATCTGTTCGAAACTCAGCTGCACGGCTTATCTTCTGCCAGTGTCACTATGCTCATGTAACCCCTCTTCTCAAGTCACTTCAATGGCTCCCTGTCAGTTTCCACATCCAGTTCAAACTTCTACTGATCTACAAGTGCATTCATTCTGCAGCTCCTCGTTACCTTTACTCTCTTATCTCACGCTACAGCCCTCCTCGAGAACTCCACTCCTCTGGCAGATCCCTATTACCTGTGCCCTTCTCTGCCACTGCCAACTCCAGACTTCATTCATTCCACCTTGTTGCTCCATGTACCTGGAACAAATTATCCGAGTTGGTGCATCGGGCTTCTTCTCTAACCCTATTCAAATCCAGACTAAAATTGTACCTCTTTGAGGCTGTTTATGGATCCTGATGCTCCTCACTCTCTTGTCTACTACTTATGTGTATCTTATCATACTCTAGTTCCCAGCTTTGTGGTGTTTTTCATCTTGATTCTATTGTAAGCTCTGATGAGAAGGGACTGTGTCTTACATCTATATGTACTGTGCTGTATAGGCTTTGTAGCGCTATACAAATGATTAGTAGTAGTAGCAGTAAAAGTAAAAGAGAGAAAATGGAGGAGAGCATCAGATTATTTTTCACAACAAGAACACTTAAATTGTCTAAAAGTGTATCATCAGGAAGTTCTTAATGCATAGAAAGCATTTTACAACAAAGAAATTTACTTTCAATTAGGACAACCCACTAATATTTTCTCTGTAGTTAGAAAGTGAACTCGCCCTCCAATAGATCCCAGTAAAAAATGTTATGATTGATTCACAAGAGTTTATGGTGTGTTTATGCACCAAGATTAATAAGATAAATTCTAGTTTCCAGATTGTCCTGCTAGACCAGTCCAGACAAGTGAGCCGTGTTCCCTTACCAGCAGATGAGTGGAGACTGAGCCAATGAAATGTTCATGTTTCAATGTCATCACTCCCATGCCTCTTATCATCCTGAGCTACTAAGGGCAAATCAGTATTTTTCTGTCTCCAGCCGATGGTGGTTGAATTCTTTTCAGCTCTGATAGAATCTGAACAAATAAGAATCTGATTGAGAGGAAAAAGATTGATTTCGCTTGTGAATGACCACCTTCGGGTGACTCTCTCACTTAAGAGCGATGTGGGAGGCTCTATTAGACTGCAGTCTTTTTGGTAGCCATTGGAGGAGGGGGAAATTGGTTCAGTTCCATGCTCTTATCCTGTTAAGGGCCTGTTGAGCAGCCAGAAAATTGGAAAGATTTGGAAGGATTGGATTTAAGCTGCCTCACACAACCTCAACGCCCCCTCTCTCCTCCTCTGTCCTCCCTGCTCTCCTCCAGACTGAAGAAGGCTCTGAAAGGTATGTTGCTGTGAGCCTAGGTTAAAAAAACAACAACCTCCACAAAGAAAACAGTATCAGTGGAGTAGCGCTGAGCCCGGCATGGTTTTCCTGCCTGGGGCTCCCAGGGGGTGAGTATGAGGGGGGCTGATAAGTCTGGCTTTGTAACGAAACAGAAAGCTACAAGCACACTTCCGTTCCGGAGGTCTGAATTATCTCTGCAGTTTTATTTTATTTTATTTGTTACAAGGCCAAAGACTTCTCAGCCCCCCCCCCCCCCTTGTACCAAGGCTTGACCTCATCATTATCCTTACTGGGTTCTCCTGGTCTCATCTATCGAGGCACAAATCAGGGTGGACCACGGACGACCATTGGCATGGTATCAGGGATTCCTGCCCTTTTCCAATGAGCACTGTTAGAGATTTCTGTCTTGGGAGCAGTCCTAGCACACATTCTGCCTAAGCACCTCCAACACAAATTCCTTTTACACATGCTACTGTATGCGGTCCATTAACACACGCTCTTTTGCCTACACAGCCTTAGCGGGCACAAGTGTTTGCCTTGTCTTAATTCTCTATATCATCTTCAAGGAAACGTTTCTTGGCCTGTGGCAAGTGAAGTGCCTTGTCTCTGGATTCCAGAATCTGCTTTTCTTGCATGGCAGTCTCTGACTCATCTCTGGAGAACTCGTCTCCTTTCTCCCACAAAGGGGATTTGGTTGGCCCAGTTTTGCCTGCCTCAGTGCAGAAGGTGAGGGATGGCACTGTGGGTAAAGATGGTAAGCCTGCCGAGAGTTCCAGTGACTGCACTTCAGGCTACTCACCTTCTTTGAAAGGTTCAGCTGCGAATATGTCTCCTGTGGTTAGGCAGCCTTTTCACAAAGGGAAGCTCCCGGAATCCAGGTTGTCCTCCCTGGAATTCTTTTCCTCTCTTCAGCAAGCCTGGTCATTTGACATGGAAACTCAGACCCTGCAGCCTTTAGTTTCCCTCAAGCTCAATCATGTGAGGGACAGGCTGAGTGTAGAAGTCCGACTTGAGTGCCTCCTCCTAAGCATCCCTGGCAGAGTTACAGTCTGGATATGTAGATCAGCTGGGGTCTGTCCAAGACTTGGACTTGGATTTTGGTTCTGACGTCTCAGATTTGGAATCTAATGCAAGAAAGAAGTGCTTTCACCTTCAGAGGATCATGAGAAGGCTGGCATTGTCTGCCTCCTCCCCCCCCCCCCCCTTGTCTTATTTCACAATGCGGCTTTATTTTTACGCTTTTTAATCTATTTATTCATTTTTTACATTTGTCCCCTTGGTGATTAACAGATCGCTTGACTACCTTCTCTTTCATCAAAGTCTGATTCTTTTTGGATTTTAGCCATTTTTATATACGCTCGTACACCACATTCCCTTTATAATGTTGCGTTTGTTTATCATTTTAGAAATTTTACGTATTAAACACTGTATACTTATGTGTCTTAAGCTGCAGGTCCTCCCAGAGCCACGCAGCCTGGAGATCGGGTTATTTAATGATCTTTTATACCTTGCCTGAGTCGCAGTTTATCTCCCCCTTTTTAGACCACACCAGTTTGGCGTTCTGGGGAAACACTTTCTTCCCTTTTTTTCTTACTACTCCCTTGAAACATTGGCCTTAGTATTTTTTCCTACCACTCTCTTGAAACGTTGGCTTTATATACTTTCTTTTGTGCCCCTCAGTATGACCAATGGTTGACTGTAAGCTGAGTGTATTATCACTTCACTTTTCCACTGCTCTTGTTTATGCTGGACTCCTTCTTGCCATGCGCGGTCTCCTGTCCGTCAATGTTTTTTGGCGTGCACCACAGGTTATTTAATCAGGATGCTCATGGCGGTTTTTTTACTCAGCAACTCTATTTGTCATGCTTTTTCTACAATGGTCTATTGGGTAATGTACCAGCCAATATTTCTCTAATCACACGTTCAGTTCTGTTTGATTTCGTTTTGTATTTCTCATTAGCGTTTTTGTTCTTTCTTATTTTGTTGAATAATGGCCAGCATCGGCTTACGGGATTTTTTAGCAATGTACTTTTTTAAGCTTCTGTATACGGATTGTTGTTTGAGCCATCCTTACTCAAAACTATTTTTATGCCAGATTTATACATTCCTCTTATTCTACACTATTTCACATTAGCCGCATCTTGATAGATACATCGGATTGTTGTTTGAGCCATCCTTACTCGAAACTGATTTTTACGTCAGATTTATACATTCCCCTTACTCTACACTATTTTACATTAGCCGCGTCTTGATAGATACATTGGCTTCTTTATGATCCTTTTTTATCTATTCATTATTTATTTTATAACATATGAAATTTTGTTGACACACTGTTTCATTGAACTAGCTACAATTTTGAGGCTCCAACTGGATTATTCTGCAACACACTTTGTTACTTTGATATGGTTTGTACATTGATGGGTCTTCATCTAGGATTTTTTATTTTAATTTATATGTTCAGCTTATTGTCATACTCCTTTATCCTCCCCTGCCTATTGCCCCCATACCTTTTTTTGAATTCCCCCTTTTAATTGGTTTATATTATGTTCTTCGTGCTCCTCTCTTTTCTCCTTGTGTCAATAATGCTTCACAATTATTTATATATATATAATATTTATATATATGTCTTTCTTTTGAACATAGAATCCTTAAATGCATATGGTCTTTTCCAAGACCCTACTCTTCTAATTGCCTATGGTGTGACACGTGGGTACCCTCTCTGCAATATTTCCCATTCCCATTTTTTACAGTATGAATTATATTATTCTTTTTATTATTCATTTGATTGTTTTCAGTGTTTCTTATAATTGTATAGCTCTGATGATTTGATTCATTTTTTATTGTCATACTGTGTAGTTTTTTATATATATCATTTTTTATGTTTGTTATTCTTATCTGTTTTTATGTTTACAGCATGCTTCTTAATGTTATTTATTATTATTTTATTGTTATTTGTAGATGCATACCCCCTGATGAAGGCTTGACGCCGAAACGCGTTGGGGTTTTTTTTTTTACAATAAAGTTAGCACCTGTGACCTTCACTAGCCTTCGCTTGTTGTGTTTCCCTGCTGATCCGCAGTGAGGGCTTCGCTCTGCTTGTGTTTCTTCATTGCCCGCCTGTTCCTGAAAGAAGAGCTGGTGACATTGATTGCTCGAGTTTCCACCTTGAACTTGGCTGACGCTCAAGAGGGGAGCAGGGGCCACAGGTCCATCCACTCCTACAGGGATTGGGAGATCCACAACAGTCTTCCTGTTTCTGGAGGTTATCAAGAACATGATCTGGTTAGCATGGGATCTTCCCAATTCCTCACCTAAGGTGTTAAAGGTATTTATTGATTTATTTATTTGACCTTTTTTTATATACTGCTGTACCTTATAGCCAAGGTGGCTTACAGGGAACAATTAAGTGTCTTAACACTGGAACATGATTTTGAGATGTACATTGAACAATTAGAAGAATATCATAATGAACTTGTTAACATAATAAAACTATAAATTTTTATCAGGTATTAACAAAGAAATGTGCGAGGTTAATATTTACAGAAATATTTACAGCATGTTGACATTATAGGAATAGTTGACATGGTCATGGGTCATGTGTCACCGAGTTTAACATTCAATTAAGGGAACTTTGTGTTTCTGTGTGGGGAAGGGGAAGGGTACGTAGGCAGTGTCATTTCAGCTTGTTGGTTCGGTTTGTGCAGGTAGGGTTAGTTGCCAAAGTATTCCCTAAATAGATGGGTCATTATCTTTTTGCGAAAATCATTTAGATCCTGTATATCACAGATGTCATTCGGGAGTGCATTCCATGTTTTAGGGACATAAAGCAAGAAGTAAAAGGATGTACACTCTCTCAGAGGAGTTGCGTGGTTCAACACACCTAGGGTGGATGCACAGGTCACAGCGGTCATAAAGCAGACCATCATTCCCATGGGAAGCAGATCAGCCTTAAAGGATACTCTGGATCAAAAAGTGGACTCTGCTGAAGAACCAGTTTGCAGTGGTGGCTTCTGTTCTTCAGTTGGCAGTCTGTGCAGGCCTGACAGCTGGCCTTCTCCAGTGGATTCAGTCTCTCCCACCGAATGATACTATCCCTCTTTTGGAGTCAGCTACTGCCTTCCT
Source organism: Ichthyophis bannanicus (assembly GCA_033557465.1). Classification (NCBI taxonomy): domain Eukaryota; kingdom Metazoa; phylum Chordata; class Amphibia; order Gymnophiona; family Ichthyophiidae; genus Ichthyophis; species Ichthyophis bannanicus. Next base: position 1,405,649,912 of record CM066031.1, on the reverse strand, counting down.
TTCTGATGCCATGTATGATCTCATCTGCTTGGCAGCTAGAGATATTGCTCTATCGACGGTGATGTAGCATTGGATTTGGCTTCTCCATTGGGCACCAGACACGTCCTCCAAAGCCTGGCTAACACAATTGGTCTTTAAGGGGAAGCTCCTTTTTGGGACTGATATGGAAAAGTTGATGAAGGACTTGGCCGAGGCCTATCCTTATTGCCTTCAAAAAGATAGGCTGAAAGGGCCTAGAAAGTGTACAGGGTCATTCTCCTCTTCGGCCTCAGGGGTCTCAGGATTCCCATCATTATTGTCCTGGAAAGACTTTCTTCTCCTCGTCTGGATTTTGGATCTATAATCAGTCCTTTCGGGGAGCTTGTGGGCACAGGGACTCTGTCCCCTCCAGAGGAGTCCCTCCCATTCAGCATAATGAAGGTTTTGGGGCCCCTTCCCAGGTACCTCCAGTTGGGGGCAGGCTTTCTCTTTTCTTTCCAGAGTGGGCCCAATTCACCAATGATCTCTGAGTGCTAGACACTATTCAAAATGGCTATGTCCTGAAATGAAAAGAGCATTTATCACCTCCTCCTGTGGTTCAGCAGACAAAAGAGCCACCATATGGGTCACATTGGACAAGTTGCTAAATCTAAATGCGGTGTGCCAGTTCCCCCAGCCAAACGAGGCAAGGGCAGATATTCCATCTATTTCATGGTACCAAAGAAATATGGTTCCTTCCAGCCAATTCTTGACCTCAACAGGGTCAGTGATTACTTGCACATGCTACACTTTCGAATGGAAACTTTGAGATCTGTGATTCAGACAGTGTACTGAGGGAAGTTCCTAGCATCTCTGGATTTGGCCGAAGCTTATTTTCATATTCCAATCTGGGAGGATCAGCAGAGATGTCTGCGTTTTGCCATGCTTGGCTCACATTTTCAGTTCACTACCTTTCCCCTTGGCCTCTCCACTGCCCTGAGGACCTTCTCCAAGGTCAAGGTGATGTTGGCTGTTGCACTGTGGCACCAAGGTATATGTGTGCACCCATATTTAGATGGCTGGCTCATCTGACCTTTGTTTTCTGTCAGGTGCATCTCGGGTGTTGGCCCAAGTGGTGTCCTTTCTAGAAAGCCTCAGCTGGGTGATCAGTTGGGGAAAGAGTCAGTTGGAGCCTTCCCAATCCCTGGAATTCCTGGGAGCACATTTTGATATTCAAGTGGGCAGCGTCTTCTGGCCGAAGAAGAGAGTGCAGAGATTATTGGAATGCCTCACAGTGTTCTCTTTTCAACAGGCTCCCAGTGTTTGGGAATATCTACAGCTTCTCGGTTTGATAGTGGTGGCAACTTATTTGTTTATTTATTTAACATTTTTTATATACTGCCTTTCAGTGTTAACAAGGTGGTTTACATAGAACAAGCAACTAGAATTGCAATGTGATTAATTCACATTTTATTTATTTTGCTGTATTTATATCCTGCTTTTCACCGGGTCAAAGTGGTCAATTGGGGGATACATTTAACACGAGGGGATATGAGACACATACACTAATACTTACAGGGAACATGGGCAGTGGAGGTTTAAGTGGCTTGCCCAAGACCACAAGGAGTGCCTATAGGACTAGAAATCCCAGTCCCTCTGGCCTGAGATTGCTGTCCCCAGGTGGGACTTGAACCCCTGGCCCTCCGGCCTGAAGTACCTTGTCCTAACCACTAGACCACTCATCCCTGATAGGCAGTAGACTATTTACATTCGAGTGTACAGAGTCCATACTTTTGTATTTCAGTCATTTAGTTCATTTCAGGAATTTTGGTTGTAAGTGAGGTTAGCAGTCTGTCCCTTAATATTTCTGGAATATGTATGTTTTTAGCATCTTCCTGAAGTCCTATAAATCAGTAGTTGCTCTGAGATTATCCAGAAGGGAGTTCGATAGAGTAGTCTGTATATGGAGAAGGTGTGATGGCATATTTGTGGAGTGGAGGAGTGGCCTAGTGGTTGGGGCAAGGTACTTCAGGCCAGAAGGTCAGGGGTTCAAATCCCACTAGAGGACAGCAACCTTGGGCCAGAAGGACTGGGGTTTCTAGTCCCACAGGTGCTCCTTGTGGTCTTGGGCAAGCCACTTAACCCTCCATAGCCCATGTTCCCTGTAAAATAGTTATCTCCAAGTTATAATGCCCTGTTCAATGTAATTTCAGTTTGTTCAATGTAAACCACACTGATGCAGAATAGCACAGTATATAAGAGAATGTAAATAAATATTTCTTGTGTACTGGTTGTTTTCTGTCTGGGGATTTTAAGAAGGTTTGTAGTTTGGTCTCTTCTTGGTCTGTCATCTGAAGATGCGGTTATGAGGGAATGCATACAGCCTGTGGTTAGATTATGTATATTTTTGAAGGTGTTCATTGTTGCTTTGTATTGTATTCGAGCTTGGATTGGCAGCCAGTGTTGTTCCTTTAGTACTGGGGTAATGTGCTCCTGTCTAGGTGTCCTTGATATTAAGCGAGCTGCAGAGTTTTGTGCCATCTGGAGTCGAAGGAGTGCACCTTTGGTAGGCCTTGGAGTATTGAGTTGCAGTAGTCCCAGACTGGAGTAATGATTTCTTGGCAGACCGTGTGGAATAGGCTGTGGTCGAGTAACAATCGGAGGTTATGTAGGGTTCTTATCCTTTGATATATCGCTGCAGTTGCTTTCTTAATGTGTGCTTGGAAATTGAGTTTGCAGTCTAGAATCATACCAAGTATTTGATTTCAGATTTGCTGGGGATATCATGATTGTTGAAGGTAAGTTTCTCTATCGGGATATAGTTGGGGTCTCTGTTCACAATCAGTGCCTCAGTTTTGCTTACATTCAGTGCGAGTGAGTGTTTATGTAGCCAGTGAGTCATTTCCTTGAGACAGGAGAGGATGGAGGAAAAGTCTGGGTTCCTTGTTGCAACTGGGGTGTACAGCATAATGTCATCTGCATAGATATGAAACATTATCCTGTGTTTCTGGACTAGATGTATAAGTTAAATAAGAGGGCTGAGAGAGCTGATCCTTGAGGCAGTCCTTGGTGAATTTGAAATGGTTTTGATGTCCTGCTTTGTACTTTAACCTGTTGTGTGCAATCAGATAAGTATGAGCGAAACCATATTAAGAGTATCCCATTTACTCCAATTTCAGTCAGGTGGTCTTCTGTGATTTAGAGTCAAATGCCGCTGAGATATCAATGAATAAAAGGATGAGTGCTGTTTTGGATCTTTCAATTCCCCTGAGTAGTGTATTGAGGGAAGTCAGAAGTGTTTTGGTAGTGTAATGTTGTCGGAAATCATGCTGCTGGTCATCTAGAGGTGCGTTGGAGTCTATAAAATCCTGCAGCTGGAGCTAGACGGCTTTTTCTATTATTTTTGCTAGTAGAGGGGTACTGGAGATGGGTCTGTAGGATGTGGGTAAGGTAGGGTCAGGTAGGGTCAGCTATAGAATCTGGCCTTTGGTGAGGGAAGAGTTAATTATCTTGAGTAGTGGTGAGGTTAGTTCTTTCCTGGCTGCTTTGATCATCATTGAGAGAAGGTTATTTAGTTGCCTGCTCATTATTGAAGTGAACAGGGACCAGGTCAGTGAGCTGCTGGATGTGCTTATTGGTAATTGGTCCAGTTCAATTGTTTCTTTAGCGCGGGGGAATTTGTTCTGGAGGTAGGAGGCATAATTTTGTGGGTTCAAGCTGGGGCCTTTTGGGGCAGTAGAGGTTCGTATGAGTGTCTAGATGATTTTGAACAGCTCTCTAGGCCGGTTGAGTGATTTGTAAATAATATTACTATGGTACTCTTGTTTTCGTTGGCTTATCAGGTTATTGTAGTCAACATGCTTGGAGGCATATTCTTTGTGATGTTTGGCATTCGCTCAAGTTGCCTCAGTTTAAGTTTTGCTTCTTTTATATCTTTTGAGTACCAGGGTGCTGAGCAACTTTTCCTCAAACCTCGCTTTGGGGAGAGTACTGCATATGAAGTTATTTGGTTATTCCATTCATCAATTAGTTTTATGGCTTCTGTAGAAGATGATTCCATTAGGGGAGTGAGGTGTTCAAGGAGGGTTTCCTTGTCAAAACCCTTGAATCTGCACATGCCCTGTTGTTGTGGCTTGTATTTTTGGGTATTCATGAGCAGTGGTAGGTTGAAGGATACCATGTGGTAGTCAGACCATGGTAATGGTGTGGTTTGGACATTCTGTTCTGTCATTGATTTAGGAATGAAGATCAAGTCAAGAGTGTTTCCTCCTTTGTGTGTGGGTAAACTGACAATCTGTGAAAGGTCCATCGCATCTATTGCTTCCAGGAAGGATGTGACAATTGGTTTGTTGGTGCTGAGTGTAGGTTTAGGTCTCCTAGCAAGATGAATGTTTTTTCTGATGCTGATTGGGAGCTTGCTAGTTCAATTAGTGATGAGAGATCCTCTGCTGTTGATGTTGGTGATCTATAAACTAAGCATATGGATAGTTGGTTGTTTTGGATCTGTAGGTCATTTAAGGAGTTGTATGTTAAAGAAGTGGATGTTTGGAATTTGAGGTCTTTCCTGGCTAGAATGAAAATTCCTCTTTTCTTATTTATCCATGGGCAGTTATGTAGTTCCATGTCTGGTGTGATGAGTGATTACTGAGTACCTGGTCAGTATTGGTGAACCAAGACTCAGTCACAAACATAATATCAAGCTTACTGTCATTTATGTAATCGTTAATAAGATGAATCTTCTTGCGTGCAGAGCATGCATTCGCTAGCACACATTTTATATATTTAGGTGGATGGTTGTGGTTTTGTTGAACCAATGTGGAGGATGATATAGCAATCTGGATTAGTCTTGGTTCCCGTCTGTAGGAATTGTTGTAAGTTGGAGAGGTTTCTCTGGTTGTATACGATTGGAATCTGGTTGTATACAAATGCAATAAATATTGTCTGTGTCATGATTCTATTTGTTATTATCAGCAGTATAAGCGCTTTAGAGGTTATCTGGGCCATTTTGCACCTTTGTAACTTAGATCCGTCCACTGTGTGTTGCAGAGTTTACAAGTTGTGGTTTTTCAGGCTATGCTGGTGGAGTCTGATTGTTTTGTTTTCTTGATTTCTTGTGTTGCTTTGTAGGCAGTGCCTAAGACTGTACCTTTGTGGTGGTTTACTACTTCCTGTCTCCTTGACCAGGTGTAGATGGTACTGGGGGTGTCTATGGTGCTGTTTGATTTAGCATTCCCGCGATGTTGGAGGGGGCGCCTGATTTTATTGGGGCAGTAATGAGGATCATACCTTCCGGTTACAGGGTGCATGCTCAAGCTTCTCCGGCATTGGTGGGCATTGCTCAGGCTGCTCAAGTTGTTGGAGGTCCCTTCCAAGGTCTCTGCCCAGGCCCCTTCCAAAGTCCCCACCTAAGGGCCATGCCAAAGGGTCCTCTGGCAAGGCCCTCATGCGTGGGCCCGCCAGGTGCATGAGCACCTGCTGGTGCTGCTGTTTTAAGTCCTGCTGCTGTTGTGCTGCTCCTGGCCTGATTGGCCTTGGTGGAGGAAGTGGGAGGGGCTAGAATCTCCCGCTTCCACCCCTGATGCCGATCGGGTGCTGGGATGGCCTAGGGGAGCCTGCTGGCAGTGCTGTTTTAAGGCCTGCTGCTGTTGTGCTGAGATGGTGGCATGGGCGTGTGCTTATATGAGGCTGCTATATCGGTCTTTGCTGACTCAGTGGTCCCCAAGTTCTCAGGAGTTTAAGCTCAGGCTTCAACTCCATCTGGAGGTAAAGACCAGCTTGAGGTGGTGGCAGCAGCCACATCATCTGAAGAGGGGCATGCCACTGTACAGTCACTTGTGGATTCTTCTGGCGATGGATGACAGTGTTAGAGGCTGGAGAGCCCATTCTCAAGACCGAATGGCCCAGGGCCGTTCGAGCCTCAGGGAGGCGGCACAGTCTAATAACCATCTTGAAGCAAGGGCTATCCATTTGGCCTTCTTTCATTTCCAGTCCTTGGTCAAGGGCAGGGCGGCATGAGTGTTCTCAGACAATGCCACAGTAGTGGCATATGTCAGTTGCCAAGACAGCACTAGGAATGCTGGAGTGGCCTTAGAGATGACTCTTCTGTTCACCTGAGTGGAAAAAAACCTCCTACCTTTGTCAGCTCAGTACAATGCCAGGGTGGGCAATGTTGAGGCAGACTTCCTCAATCTTCACTCTTTTGATCCTGGAGAGTGGGAGTTAAGTCAGGAGGCATTTCAAATGATTCTCCACTGTTGGGGTCACCCCAAGATAGATTTGATGGCCAACCAATCGAATGCCATTTCTTCAGTTGCTGTACAGAAACAGGGTCCGAGGATGTCACTACCCTGGTTCAGTCCTGGCCAGAGTGACGCCTGCTGTATTTGTTTCCTACATGGCTATTGTTGGGATGTGTGCTTCAGTGCATAGAGCACCATCCGGGCTGGATTATTTTGGTGGTGCAGGATTGACTGAGATCATAGTTTGGGGCCCTGATGCAACTCCTGCAGAAACCTCCTCTTCGTCTGCCCCCATTTTGGGAACTGTTGTGTCAGGGGCTGATTATCCTGGACGACTCAGCTCCCTTCTCACTTATGGCTTGGCTCTTGAAAGGAGTTGGCTGACGTGTAAGGACTATTCTCCTGTGGTAGTTTCCACTCTGCTAAAAGCCCAGAGGGGTTCTATCAGCCTGGCATATGTGCGAGTCTGGTGCCTCTTTGAGCATTGGTACAGCACAGAAGAGCTTGTTCCTGAGGCGGCAAAGGTGCCAGCTCTGTTGGCCTTTCTGCAGGATGGTCTGGAAAAGGGCCTTTCCCTTAGCTTCCTGAAACTCCAGGTGGTAGCTTTGTCCTATTTTAGAGTTCCGCTGGTTGGAAAGTTTTTAGCCTCGCACCTGGGTGTTTCAGGTTTTCTTCAAGGGGTTTGGCATCTGCATCCCCCCCCCTTTAGTCACTTGTCCCTTCTTGGGATCTCTGTCTAGTGCTCAGAACCCTGATGTCGGAGCCCTTTCAGCCTTTGAAGCATGCTACTCTGAACGATTTAACTCTCAAGACTGTTTTCTTGGTTGCGATTTGTTCAGCAAGATGGATTTCCGAGCTTCAGGCTCTTTCTTGCCAGGATCCATAACTGTCCTTTCCAGAGGAGGCTGTCTTTATTCGGTCTATGTCTTCCTTTTTACCCAAGGTGATATCTCCCTTTCATGTGAAGCAAGTGGTTTGTCTGCTCTCCTTTTCTAAGGAACAGTGTTGAGGGAGAGATAAGGATCTTCAGCTTGTGGATGTCCGGAGTGTGCTTCTCCAGTACTTGAAAGGTTTCAAATTCCTTTTATAAGTTGGATCATCTTTTTGTGCTGTTTGCTGTGCTATGCAATGGTGATGTGGCCGCCAAGTCTACATTGGAGCACCGGATCAAGGAGGCTATTGCCTCAACATACTTGCTACTGAACCAACTAGCTTCAGAGTGTTTGTGTACACATTCTACTCGAGCACAAGCATCCTTGTGGGCAGAATGTAGCTTGGTAGCCCCTTCAGACATTTGTCAGGCAGCAACATGGGCATCACTTCCCATTTTTGTCAAGCATTACTGCTTGGATGTCCATGCTCAGGTGGACACGGCCTTTGGCTTTACGAGCCAAAGGTTTTATGAGCTGTTTGTCTTCTTCCTGCCCAGTGGAGGCATAGCTTTGATACATCCCATTTGTCTGGACTGATCTAGCAGGATGATATGGAAGGTGACATTTTACTTTCCAGATAATGTCTTTTCCTTGAGTCCTGCTAGACCAGTCCAAGTCCAAGACCTGCCCCTGGAGCCGTGCTGGTCTGTTATAATACAGTGGTATCTTTAGGTCCGCTATAATCTGAGTGGTTGGCCTTGTGGGGTCATAGGCTTCTGACAAGCCTTCTGTTCAGCCTAATCATGTGCATAGCTTCGTCCTGTTTGGTTAAACATTGTTAACCTCATTGAGATTGTGTGAAGTTTGCCATTCCTTACCACCCTACCGGAAGCCATCAGATCTGCACAGTCTATACAAGACCCGAAGAAACTCTTAAAAACACATCTCTTCATTGAATACTCTGGCCCAAATAATATCACATAGCTGCACATACCATGTCTTCATATCCCCGCAACTCGCTTGAGTTTGTTATTGTTGTTCTTTGTAAACTGTCTTGGCATAAAGGCGGTGTAAAAAAAAACCTGTTAAATATATAAATAAATATGCTTGGGTATGAATACTGATTTGCCCCTAGTGGCTAAGGCTGATAGAGGCATAATAATGATGTCATTGAAACCTGAACATTTCATTGGCTCTGACTCCACTCATCTGCTGGTAGGGTAACACAACTCACTTGTCTGGACTGGTCTAGCAGGACTCAAGGAAAGGACATTATCTGGTAAGTAAAATGTTATTTTTTCTAATACTGTCACAGCTTTATCTTCTTTAGCCACTGATCCATGGAAGAAGTTTTCCTTCGTTTCAGTAGAACAAGTACAGGAAGCCATCACATCCTTGAATAACACATGTGAACTAGCATTTTAGAAATGGCGTCCAAGTGCAATCTGGTATGTCCAGAGCAGAACATGCAGAAAAACACTGGGGATGTCTATTTTTTGGCTCAATTTTGGAAACATAAATGCCCCGTCATAGACACCCATGCCGACATCCACATAGACGTCCCTGCTATGAAACCATGAGCCAGGGGGACATCCATCTCATGCAAGGTTGCATAAGGGGACATCCAGCGGCATAGCAAAGTGAAAACATAAGCCCTCAATCCCTGTCAATGTTCATTGTCAACTTGTAAACTAAAGAAGATATAAGTGTACCTTCCTCTCCAAACCCTCCCAATGCTTGCCTGATTCAAAAAGAGCACTTTTCCAATCACTATTCATGCCTGGAGCAAGTATAACTTTGAAGTGGCTCGGGACGTTCATGAAAACAGGCCCGTGCATGGCACTGCGCCGGTGCAGGCCAAGCACCACCTGCACAAAATAAAAATCCCGCTGCAGGCCTCAGCAACAACACCATCAAGGCCCCACCTTCACTGCTTCTCTCAGGTTGGCAGCAGCGGCATAATTCCTACTACCGCTGCATTGCCACTGCTGCTGACCTAAATCTGAGGACAAGCAACAGCAGTAGCAGGCTATAAACCTTTAGGGGTGGGAGAAGCCAAAGCATGGGGCCTTCAAACCTCCAGTGTGCTTATAAAGCCCTGAAGGTTCCACTCCCTCTAAAGCATGCTTTAATGTCAGAGGGGAAAAACCTACAGGGACTTACAAGTGCGCCAGAGTCTTGAAGACCCCGCGCTTTTGCTTTTTTCTTTTGCTTTTTTTTTTAAGCTACTGCTGCTGCTGACATTGAGAAAGGCAGCGGCAGCAGGAAGGGAGCAAGATCAATTTGGGCATCGGTGGTGACAGCAAAGGTAAATATCAAATGCTGCACATAGGGGACCAGGGGGCCAGATGTTGGACATGAGTGAGGCAGTGGAATAAATCCTTGATACTGAAGGAGGAGAGCAGGGGGACAAATGGTGGTTATGGAGAGGGAGAGGGAAGAGAGAGCAGATTGTGGCCAGAGATGGGAGGCAAAGGACAGATGGGGGGTGGGCAGAGGGCATGTTGCCACAGAAGGGACGGAGGGCAGATGCTGAGCATGGTGGGGGGGACATAGGAAAAAAGGGCAGATGCTGGACTTGGTGGGGGGAAGATAGGAGAGAAAGGGTAAATGCTGGACACTGAGGGGGGAAGAAAGAGGAGAGATCCTGGGACTGGAGAGTAAGAGGAGAGATGCTGGGCTTGCATTAAAACCTGGCTGCTTTGATCTGCCCCCAACAACGCAGACTTCCTATTTGCATGCAGGTGGAAGCTGCTGGTCAAAGTGCAGCATCGGAGGGTTTGTGTAAGCACTGTGCTTTCATGTTATTATTGTCAGTGCTGCAGGTTCAAGAGAGGGGCTACCCTCAGAATGTTGGCTCTCTAGGTGACTTCCCAGGTGCCACCAAAAAATCTCTTCTGGCTATGTCACCGATGCAGAGTCTGGCATTTTTGGGTTTCAGTTTAATTTTTGTGTACATATGTTTATTTTTAGTTTGTAGAAATATATTCTCTACTTGTGAAGATCTATCTCTGTTCTGCATGTATGACTGAGGCTATGGGCTCCATTCACAAATGCGGGTTGCGGGGCTGCACATCCCGGTGGGACTTGCAGCCCCACAAGCCTCCTGGATCCTATTCCCCCCACCTGCCTTCCCCACACGTCTTGTGCTGTAAGAAGGAAGAGCCAGCAGGGGGCAGGAGGAAGTGGAGCAAGGGCGGGCCAGCCCAGCAGCATGGTCATTCAGGTCACGGCCCTGTACGTACTGCCAGGCCCGTAAGAACATGCTGCTTATACCATCTCAAAGGTGGTATAAGCAGCGAAAACCTGGCAATTGGGCCCAGGGAATCCCCTGGGGCCGGGGCCGGGTGCCAGCCATGGGTCAGGTGGCGGGGATAAGGGGATCCACAGCCGCCGATGTCGGGAGCACCTGTGGAGAGGACGTACACACAGGCGCCAGGGGCACACCGGGCCATCCTCAGGCCCAAGTTTGGCTGCCACAGGAACATTTTGTTCCTTTGGACCAGAATCGAGTCCAAATGGGCCCATCTTGCCCAGGGCCATCCGGACGGCCCGGACATGCCCCTACGAGAATCAGGCTTCACGTGTTCTGTTAGTATGGAGTTTCTATGTAGGGATCTGCAATAAGTAATCCAGCTTGTTCAGTTTTCTGAATAGGTATACAGTATGAATGTTCAAGGGCCCACTGCAAATGGTGCTGCTCTTTCCTGAGTAGGCTCCTTGTGTGAGTTTTGGAAGTTGATGCTGTTACGGTATGGTAGATTTTCTCTATTGGTCCTGAGTATTACTTCACAATATGTCCAGTACTGGTGAGGGTTTATATTGCTGTTAACTGAGATGACACCAGATTCAGAAAATATTTTTAGTATGTTGAGTTCTCTAGGAAATGTTCTAGTTCTGCTGAACACCCATTGTTCAAAGAAAAGTTTCTTTGGATGTAGAATATATATTTGAAAAAAAAGTGAAAACCACAGCACAGTTTAAAACAACAAAATTAAATTAGTTATAATAATTTTATTTTGTTGTTTCTCACTTTTTTTTTTTTTTGCTTCTTGGTATATGATCAACTTGCATTTCCTTTGTCTTTTTCAGAATATATATTTACATTAAATACCATGCTGGTCCAGTGTGTAGTGTCAGATGTTGATATGTTTTATATTAGATTCCCAGGCTGCATAATAAAACAATTTTTGCTGTATATAAGCATTATTGCAAAAAATTAAAAAGAAATTATATAGCCTAGGAATATATTGCTTTTTTTTATTCTTGGAGCAACCACCTGACCAGTGTTCTGAGTGAGAGGTCCCCCTATTCCCTGAATACAGCTCTGAGGGGGCGCTTGCTCATCTCTCGCCTCAGGCAGCAGAATGTCTTGAGCTGCCCCGGGAGGCAACGGCTCCGTCGGCTGGCTGCCGTCACAAAGAAGGAGTTGATGGCAGAGGGAGAAAGGCAGTGCAGCAGAGGCCTGAACCACGGCCCAAGATTGTCGGCATCGGGAGAGGAAGAGGAAGAGCTGGTGGCCGACGGGGGGAGGCTGAACAGGTCGGGTTAGAAGCCCGAGGATCCCGGGCAGCAACAAAACCCAGAAGGATGTCCACCGCGGCCATAGACCTGATAAAACAATTACAGCAATAAAGCAAAATGATCGAGGTGAAGGGAAGTGCCACATCGGAGGGGGGGTTGGGTTATAGGAGACACATAGGGCCGTATGGCAGTGGAAGAGAAAAGATACTAGAGTTACAAGACACAGAAGAGGGGAAATATGGAGAAGAAGGAGAGATATTAGACATAAGGGGACACAGAGGAAGGGGAAATAGGGAGATGGAGAAGAGATGCTGGACATGGTGGGAGTTATAGGGAGATGGACATGAGAGGGGTTGGGAAATGGAGAAGGGAATGATGCTGGACAGAGGAGGTAGGAATAGGGAGATGCTGGGCATGGGGAGGGGTGGGAGGGAGGGGAGAAGCTGGACATGGAAGAGGGCATAGAGCTACAGAGAGAAGAACTGAACTTGACAGGATATAGGGAGATGGAGTGGAGATGCTAGACATGGGAGAAAATAAGAAAAAGGGCAGGAATGCTGGGCTCAGGGAGATAGAGAAGATATATTTTGGATATGGTGGAGGGATATAGAGTAAAAGAGAGGTGGAGATGCTGGAAGGGGAGAGACGGGGCAGATATTGGTTGAGGAAACATTGGACAATGGGAATAGAGGAAGGGAAGAGATACCTTGTAAATAGCAGCATGTATATACCCTCACACTCTGTAAATATATATATATATACACTCTGTGAATAGTTATCCCAGCGTTGTCCAAGTTATAGCACCTGTTTCTCTGTAAATACAGAGCAGCTCAATCTGCACTGTATAAGCTACTGTTGTATGTAAACCGCACTGATACTAAATAGCGCGGTATAGAAGAGACATTAAATAAATAAAAATTAAAAATAAATACTGGACACGGCAGGGAAGAGAGAAAAGGGAGAATTAGCAATAGACTGGGGAAGAGAGAGAGAAGGGGAATGGAGGATTGTGGTTAAGACTGAAGAGTTGTAGACTGAGGACAGGATGGTAAAAAGAAGGAAAGAAATTTGAGTCCATAGAGAGATGAAAAAATACATGGAAAAAAGCTGGAAAGAAAAAGATCAATGTCAGAGACAGATATAGAAGAGAGAAGTAGCAGATGGACTTGAAACCCTAGTAACAATTAAAAGAAGATACAGGAAAGCGGACACCAGAACTTGGAACCAACACAATTAGAAAAATAAAATCGCCAGACAACAAAAATAGAAAAAAACGATATTATTTTCAGTTTAGGGGCATGTTTACTAAGCTGGGCTAATAGCATGCACTATTTGTAACTAGGGTGTACTAAATGGCGATAAATGCCGTTATCGTGCGATAAAGTAACATTATCGCGTGATAAAGTAACATTATCGTGCGATAACGGCCCCAGCAACATTAAGGCCCGCAGAGGGTGGAGAGAGGGCGGAGAGAAGGGGTCAATGGGCGGGGAGTGGGTGGGGAGAGGCCCCTGCTACACTAACGCTGTGAAATGAAGGTCCGAAAATTACCACGAGTGAAAACCTGGCGTTAGAGGTACATTTGCAGGAGAGAGAAACCAATTCAGTCAGCAATGTACAGCAAAGGCATGGAGACCAAGAAAAGTGACAGTAGTGCTACATGTGCAGCAACAGCAAAGTGCCCACGTATGAAAGGGCACTATAGTGATGCTGTAAATGGGGTACAGGGGGCTGCAGGCGGGACATGCAGTGGGGCAGCTGTGGCACAGGGTGGACTAGGCATCTGCAGAGACTCGGAATGGGGCCTCATTTGCATAAGGTGCCTCGTTTGCATAAATATTTGCATAATGTTACCATACACTAACTTTTAGTAAACATGCCTCTTAATGAGTGTATGGATAAAGAAAGACTAAAAGATTTCTACATTACTATAATCCAGTGCCAACTGCCAGACACATTAGGAACTACTACAAACACTGCCCATTTAGAACCCATAGCAAACCTGCCGTATCGTAACAGCACTACCAGGACTCACAAAGCACCAGACCCTACCTATCAAAAGGCAACACTGCAAATATTAAACCAATACATTTCAGAGAATAAAAATACATAACCTACTGCGGAAAGAGAACAAGTGGCAATGTCAATTAGGAATTACATAAACAGAATACCTCAGCTCAGTTACACATGCAGAACGTAGTCCATCACCAAACAAGGAATCACAATTTAGAAAAAGGAAGACAATAATTAAACTGTGAACCCCAAAAGCCAAACTTGGAATGTACAACAACACTGTAGAAATAAAACTATAAATTAATTTCCTCTTGTACTAAACGAAGCGCAGACGTTAATGATGCACATTTCCCAGAGCTGACATATTCCAGTTAATAAATTCAAAATAAAGAGATATCTTTCTACCTTTTCTGCATTTTTTTTCAGTTGCAATTGCTCCAGCCACTTTCTTCTGGTTTCTTCGTGTCTTCAGCTAACTCTCCATCATCTGCTGTCCATTTGTCCTTTCTTTTCTTTTCTAGTTTTTTTCCATTCTCTCTCTACATCTGCTTTAACATACTAATCTTTCTCCTTTTGCCCTTTCCTCATTCCTATTTCATCCACTCAAATTTTACCCCTCCATCCTCAATCCGCACTTACTCTCCCAATACCTGGCCAATTGTAGATTTTTCTTCCCTCCCACACAAAATATTTTTCCCCTCTCCACTTCACTCTCCCAGCCCCATCCCATTCTAATCCTCCCCCAACATCAGCTCCCTTCTAGTTCCAGCCCCACCCAGAATGCGCTCCGTTCTAGTCCCCGCATTAGCCCATTTCCAGTCCTAGCTCCCCCATCCATTTCCAGTCCTATCCGATAAGCTCATTTCCAATCCCAGCTCCCCATCAGCCCATTTCTAGTCCTTTCCTAGCCCCACCATCAGCCCATGTCAAATCCTAGCTCCCATCCACTTAGCCCATTTCCAATCCAAGCCCCCCATGAACCTACTTCCAGTTCTAGCCCCTCCAAGAGTCCATTTCAATCCAAGCCCCCACCACAGCCCATTTCCAGTCCTAGCTTCCTTCCCTCACAGCCCATTTCCATCCCATGCCCCTCTCCCCATTAGCTATTTGCAGTTGAACCCCCCTTCCACTCATCATTTCCTGTTTCCCATCAGCCCTGGTGCACTTAACAGAGCTGCGAAAGGGAAACTCTCCCTTTGCGGCTCTGAAAGTCGACGCAGAGAGGGGCTGATGCAGGGAGGGAGGGCTCTGCCGGGCATGGGGGGACCGCGGGACACTCGATTCTGTCAGCTTTTTTTTTTTTTTTTAAATTTACTTTTAATGCAGAATGTTCTTTGCGTGGGGCCCCCTCAAATGCGGGGCCCTGTGCAAAAAACATTCTCATTCAATGGACGGGCCGGCCCTGCCTAGGTGGCACATAGTAACGCAGAAACTGAAAAGCAGCAAGACAGCAACTGACCATGGTCAAACATGCCCACGAGTGTGTGTCCCAGAGTATCCCAGTGGACAGTACCCCAAAGGGCACATAACATTGGTAGGCGGTGCCGGGGGAAGCATGGATGTCTGTGTAGGCACCCCTACCCTAGACCCCACACCATAGGCAGCCGCCTACCTGCACACTGGATGTCCTGGAACTGCGCACCACCAGCACCACCGGCATAAGGGCATGTCAGTATGGTAGTGGAGGGATGCTGGTGGTGGAGGCTGCAGTGGCATCTGCCCACAGCAGACCAAGGCCAAGCCCTGTTTAGGTGGGTGGCATGCAGTGCAACAGACAAGGTCTGTCTGAAGAACAGTCATGGTATCTCCAGGGAATGACCTGCCTCAGGGGCAACAGTTTGGTGCACTATACACAGCCAGTGTGTTCAGAGGCAGAAGGTCACAGATTCAATTCCCAGCTGTGGCTCCTGCAGACCATGTCCCTATATTTTACCCATCAGAGCACATACACCATAAACATGTGCACTTCCTAGAGCAGAGGTTCCCAACTCCAGTCATGGAGGGCCAAACACCATTCAGGTTGTCAGGCTGTCCCTAATAAATATGTATGAGATGCATTTGCATGCAGTGCCCCATTGTATGCAAATGTATCTCATGCTTATTCATTAGGGAAAACCTGAAAACCTGAATCATGTTTGGCCCACCAGGACCGGAGTTGGGAACCTCTACCCTAGAGCATCGGCCAACAGGGGCACAAACACCCACACCCACAGGCTCCACTATCCAAAGTCTCATGGACAGTCAGGCTGTTGGGCCCTATACAGAGCAGCAACTACCACTACTAGCATCTGCATACCTTAGCAATGCCGTCATAAACATGGAAACACATTCCATATATATCAAAAGGTTGCTATGATTAATGTCAGATAACAAATTGTGTTTAATTTAGGATTTGTTAACAGAGATTCATCATAGCAACCTTTCTGATATATATGGAGTGCTTCCTTTTTTGTTTCTGACAGTGTTTACCACCCCGGAGAGTGACCCTAACAGTATTGAGTATCTTAGCAATGCCTGCACTGTGCCCAGGACTGGTGTGGCGGCCAGGACTGCCAACCACCTCTATCATTGCACAATGCTGAAATAGGTGTGAGAGTGTGTGTATGTCTATCCAGTGTTTTCTGGCTGCCTACACCTTACTGAGCCCACAATGCATGCACTCTTTCCAGTGTTAGCCTGTCAATGTGCATAATGAGATCAAGGTATTATGGGTATGGGCTGGACAGGGCATTCTGGGCAGGATGCATCTGCACAGGGCATAGGGTAATGGCTGGGATATTGTAGTGACCGACCACCACCTGCACGGACAGGGTGGCCACAGCATGTCATGCAGGGAGGTCACTCTCACTCTGATTGAGCAGTGACCATAGCATGTCTAGGTTCCCACATGGTGCTATACAATGTTTCTTTCAAGTGATATCTGTGAGTTCCCTTTTCTGGGGCCGAATCACTGACATACCTGCTTGGTGTTTGTGCTTACATCCCACTTCTGAGTGCACATAGTTCCTCTAGGAACATGCACTATGTACTGGCTAGCAGACTGCAGTTAGCATGTGTATGGCTGGCACACCTTGCAGGGTGCGGTGGGTGCATACTGACTGTGCCTTCTGCTGGTGAATGTCAGATTGTGGTGGGGGGCAGCTGAGCCTTTCCAGGCCTTCTGCCAGAGCCCTATGTGATATATACACATCTGCATTGACTGCCCTGGAGGGCACCCTTTCCCCAGCAGGACTGGGGTTGATGGTCCCCTCTACTGCCTCCATTGCAAAGATGTAGAGTATGGTTATGTTAGTGGCAGATCCCGTCCCCCACCCTGACCCAGAGAGTGTGGGTTGGGTGGTGCTACATAACCCGCATGTGGGTCCAGACACCCCCCTGCTCTTATAACAAGTGACCATGGTAACCACACTGGGATATGCACTATTCTGGGTGCATCATGGTCTGCATGGGCAAGACGTGATTGGGGAATGCTGATGGACACAGGATTATCCTAGGTGTGTCTGCAAGAAATATGTGCCACACACGGGCACTGATGGGGACCTGCAGCAAAGGCCATCTCAGCCAACCCGGGTACTGCGGACCTGGTGCTGGGCACCCCACCTCACCCTCAGGGTGGGCACAGGACCCGCACAGTGTCACAGTCTGTAGCTACTCTGTGCCAGTTACACACATGGTTGTTTCCCCCTACCAGGCTGAGGTGCTGTGGAGGCGCATACTCCATCTGTGATCAGATGTAGACTGCTGTTCTGCATGTGCAGTGCATCATGGGTACTGGTGGGTTTACCCTATCCTGGTAACCACAGCAGACAGTTTGTGCGGTGACCTGCAGCCCATCTGTAGCCAGTCAGAGCTATGTTAAAAGCCATAGAGGTGTAGCCCATTGGATAATACAATGACTGCCACGGCAGAGGTCATGAGTTCAATCCCACAGTGATTTTATTTAATAACACTGTCCGAGGCAATTCCCTTTAATTCCTGTAACAGTCAGACACATCCCCACAATCTGTGCTGCCAGCCAACAACACTCTCACCTCAGTGCCTTAACCTACGGCGCCTCATAAGGCGCGCTATAGCACGCCCAATGAGGCGCCATACAGAGATCATTATGATCAGGCTGATCATAACATTCCCTGTACGGCGCCTTATAGGGCGCACTACAGTGTGCCTTATGAGGCGCCGTAGGTTAGGCACTGAGGTGAGGGTGTTTTATGCTGGCAGAACAGATTGTGGGGATGTGTCTGACTGTTCCAGGAATTATTAAAAGGAATTGCTTCGGACAGCCTTATTAGATAAAACCACTGCGGGATCAAACTCATGACCTCTGCCTCAGCAGTCATTGTACTATCCAGTGGGCTACACCTCTATGGCTTTTAATATAGCTCTGACTGGCTACAGATGGGCTGCAGGTCACTGCACAACATTGCCATTACCGCGCGCTAAGGCCAAGGCACCCTCTATCGCGCGATAAACAGCCATTGCTACCTTGACGCAGGAACGCCCACTTCCTTATATGACATTCCTCACGTTAACGCTGCACCTAGCGCCGGTAACATTAGCACGGTTTAGTAAACATACCCCTAGGTCTCATTGAATAACACGGGACTGAGTTACAAATAGCGTGTGCTAACCATTAGCCCAGCTTAGTGAATGTGCCCCTTGGTGATTGGAATATATCAGTTTTTGTAATTTACTTGTACTTTCTGTATATGCATCTTTCTATTTCTCTAGTTTTGTGCTACATGTAGCGTGTGGCTTCTTGGAGTTTCAGTTTAATTTTTGTCAACATATTCCTATTTTTAGTGTTTGACCACTTATTCTGTACTTGATGAGGGTCTATCTTCTCTTCCACTGCCAACTCCAGACTTCAAACCTTTCACCTTGCTGCTCCTTA
Organism: Ichthyophis bannanicus; assembly: GCA_033557465.1. Taxonomy (NCBI): domain Eukaryota; kingdom Metazoa; phylum Chordata; class Amphibia; order Gymnophiona; family Ichthyophiidae; genus Ichthyophis; species Ichthyophis bannanicus. Next base: position 1,405,631,415 of record CM066031.1, on the reverse strand, counting down.
TGCCTGGAACAAACTACCTGAGTCTGTGCATCAGGCTTCATCTCTGGCCCTTTTCAAATCCAGGCTGAAAACTCACCTCTTCGAGACTGCTTTTGGGTCCTGATCCAATTAGACTCCAAGGTGTTTCCTTACCATACCCCTGGATGTATTCTTGTCCTCAGCTATTGTATTGTCTGTCTTAACGAGATTGTATTGTCCCTGCTTAACTGATGAGTACAGCACTTCATACGCCTTGTAGTGCTATATAGATGATCAGTAGTAGTAGTAAGGGTTAAGTTGGGCTAACGGTTAACCCATGTTATTCAATGGGACCTAGTTGCAAATAGCACAGGTTAACGGTTAGCACAGCTTAGTAAACATACCCCAAAAGTGTGTGACTGAGGTCAGGTATTCTGTTTGTATGGAGTTTCTATGTTGAAATCTGACTTGTTCAGTTTTCTGGATTCCATTGCAATATTTATAATGCCGCCCTTTCTGGGTACACTCCTTGTGTAAGTTAGTACTTTTATGGAATGGTAGATTTGTGCTATGGGTCCTGTACACTGGGTTCTTGGTGTGTAGTCAACTGTAGGGTGTTGGTTGGGAGGTGCTGGAAAATGGATTGTCTTTGGAGATTTGCAATTTTGCGTTCTTGATGCTGCCAAACTGAAATTTTAAATATTTTGTCAGTTCAGATTCAAGGAAATCTCAAATTTTAAGAAACTCATCAGTTTAATCTTGTTTAATAACCTTATAGCTTCACTGCTACTGATTTCTGGACTTTTACAGCTCTAGCACGGTCCAATCCAGCCTAGGCATTATGATCTTGAATTAATAGCGTACTAGGATTCGTTTTTCTCATGTTATATCTTCCTTGCTTATCAACAATATGGTTTTAGCAAAATAAATCCAATGTGCAGATATTTATAATGCTTTGATTTATGGGGATGGGGCTGTGTAAGTAGTTTTAAGTTAAATTTGTTTAATGATTAGTATTGTAAATGCAATGTGTGCAATCAAGTCATTGCTGACTCCTGGCGACCCAGAGGTTCCTGGGTTTTTTTGGCAGTGTAATCAGAAGTAGATTGCCAGGCCTTTCTTTTGAGGCAATTGAGGGTTATGTTTATTTTATTGTAAAGTCAGTTTTAATAAATCGTATATGTATGTTTGGAAGCCAACTAGGATTTTAGATGAGTGGCATATACATTTTAAAATAAACTAAATTTATGCAAACGATGCCCAATGGATATGTAAATATTTATGCAAATGAGGCCCCGCAGTGAGTCTCTGGACATGGCCCCACATCACCCTCAGGTCGCCTCTCTCAAAGAAGTCGGGTTTTTCTAAGTAACCAAAATATACAGATGAATCTGGTTCTTAGAACATATGTATGCAAATATATCTGGTGAATATTCATTGCAGTCTTCCTGAAAATCAAGTTTGTTCGTGGCCCTTGAAGACTGGATTTCAAACATAGAAACTTAGCATTTGTCAGCAGCTAAGTTTGGTAGATACCATCTAGTCTGTCCAAATTATTTCCTGAACTTCTTTTCAATTTTCATTGACATTTTTGAAGCTTAATTTTTCTGAATGGTAGCAAGTAGGGAAGCATTTATTTATTTAATCAAATTTATGAACCACCTTATCAGCAGACTAAGGCAATACACATATACAAAGACAATATAAACAGACAATAACTTCCGAGAGTTTGCATGCACATAGTAGAAAGGATTTCCATCTAGTGGGGGATCTTTGGTTGATTTGTACTGTAAGTGCAGGACTGCATGAATGCAGTAACTTTCATAAACAGCATATCTCTTGCCAGTATATCCTGACAAATGCATCAAAAGTTGTTGATTGTATGAACTGTTCATAAATTACGTTTTAGCAAAGCCAAACTAGAGGTACTGGCACAGTCTTGGGAAGTTGTGTTGAAGCACAGCAGTAGACTTGGCATGATTTCCTGATATCGCTCTACATGTAACTCACAGCTTCATTTTCTCATTGTCCAGTTTGGTTCAACGATCCTGATGGTAGCATCCTACTTTGGTCACCTGGAGTGTGTGAGGGAATTGGTTTTACAAGGAGCAGATATCAATCTACAGAGAGAGGTAGGCAAGGCTCTGGGTTATACAGTTGATTGAAGGATTAATTAGATATACCCTGTATGTGATCACATGACTGTGCCTGCCACTTTTCTGAATTTTCAGTGGAAATTATAGTCTGGCTCTGATCTTCTAACTCTCAGTTCAACAGCCTGAAGGGACAAAGTGCCATACTGCCCTGAAATGAGTGTTAAAAATTTGGACTGGACAATCATTTTCAATGCCATTAAAGACAGATTTCAAGTATGCATGACCTTATGTGGTCTTCTTACCTCATACTTAGTACTCTACAAAAATATGTATTCTCAGAGATTTCACCAAAACAATATTACCACATATCTCTGAGGAATAATTTAAAAAGGAGATAAAGAATCTCAGAGGTAAAATAGTAATCTGTTCATATACAAAGCTTCAAAGTCACCATCATCAATCCCAAAAAAGCTCCTTTGAATAATTAAGCTTTTTCAAAAAAATTTTTTTATTTTGTACTGCAATTCATTATATTTTATTAAAAGACTATCAAAAACAAGACTTTAAAAAAACCCATAAAATTTTCAGAATCTTAAAAATAACTTCACTGTCAATTAATTTATCACTTAGATCCAAATCCATGTGTTTTTCACAGATTCATAGTGAAGTAACCTTATGCTGTTATTGGACTTATCTGCATATCACTCTCTTATATTGTATACCACACCAACAAAAGCCATTGTTTCACAAAAGATTTTGCTGCATCAGGGGCAGCTCTTCTTCTCCAAAATCATCTAGCCTTTAGCTTTTCTCCACTGTAGGCATTGCCTTTGAGTTGGATTTCATGAATGGAGAAAAGCTGAAAGTTAGATGATTTTGGAGGAGAAGTTATTCTTAAAATTCTGAATATATCATGTGTTTTTTCAGTTTTTGCTATTTTTGATAAAAAGTCTTTTATAATATAAAATTATATAATGAAATGCAGCCAAAATTTTAAAAATTTTGAAAAAGCTTATTCAAAGGAGTTTTCTGGGATCAATGATGATGGCTTTGAAGCCTTGCATATGAACCAGGTGGAGCACGATTCCATAATGCACATGTCCGGCCTGCAGACACATCTAAATCAAAAACGGGCCCCCTTTGAACCTAATTCCACATCCTCGGGTTTGGACATGCTCGCAGGGCCGGAATTGGGGAGATAGACATGTTCGGCGGGCACGTGCAAGTGTTATTCACCCAGCTCTTGCCTTGGACGCAGGCAAATGTTTTGGACATCCCTGCGCCCACTGTATTCTGAAAAGTTACATGTTTTGGATCCTGCCCATCCCTGCAATGTATCTGTGGATGCCACACCCTTCGGGAAAAACATGTATCTCCTAAGCTGCTCTTCACACTGACAGTAGTTTGCTGATACACACTAGACAGAAATACCAATGAGAAATGACAGCTGCTGCAACCTAGACCATATATCAGTCCCCCTCATGCCCTGAAAAGTGCTAGGTAAGCCCAGTGCACCCCAATATGGAATACAAGAATCTGTCATACCTTGCATCAAATGGTATGTGGCATTAGGAACCATCTCAGTAATGAAATTTTGACAGCATCTATTGTACAACATTGTATCGATTTTGATCATCAGTGGCAACATTTGCATTGATTAGTTTTGGATGGGATATCTGATCTGTCTCAAGGTTGTGCAGAACAATGTTTAACTAGGCTGGAGCAGAGGTGGATTTTTACCCCCAATACCATGCAGCCAATGGGCTTGAATGAGACTTTAGATTGGTACACAGCTTTGTGACATCATGTCTCAGCTGTTCTTTAGATTTGCTTGTTTGCCTTTCCTGCCTCTATTTAAATTTATTTTTTATTTATTTATTTATTTTGACAGTTTTGTATACCGCCTTATCCTTCAATCAAATAGCTTCTGGTTAAAGTTGGGAATTCCCTGGGTAATTTCACCACTGTCACCGTTGGAGAATCCTGATGCAGCCTGGTTGAGTGACAAGGGCGAAACTCGAGTCAATAGTTGCTTCCGGTGTGATTGGCATCTTTGAAACCTGCAAAGAGCGGGCTCTTGCTGCCACTTAAGTGCTTTGTTTTGTTTTTTCGGTAGTTTTAAATGTATTTGAAAAATTGAAAAAACTGACTTTGCAACACATAAGCCTATGAATGATATCTGGGGGATTTCTTTTGAGCCGTTAGCAGGGTTATATAGATCTGCATTTCCAGGAACCCCCATCTGAAGCTTATTTTCATTCCTCATTCCATGGCGTATTCCTTCATAATATGGGTCCCATAGGAATGACGATTTGATTTCTCAATGAGGGCCTTTGTTTATTGTTTTCCTTCCTGAACCTATACATAATAGCTATGACATAACATGGGGTACCAAGACTACAAATATGATCTCTGTTTCTCGCCCAAAAAGGAATCCTTTCTCTGCTCACGCCCATACTATCCCTGCATCAGCAGTCATATTTTTCAGAACATGGGAATTGTTAGGGTCCCATAGATTGGCTCCTTTAGCACAAGCAGCACATAAGTGCATAACTTGAATAAACACTATTGCTCTTCTTAATATTTCTGTAAAGGTGTTTATAAATGTTTCTTTACCTTACAATATTTCCTCACCTCTGCTCCCTCTACATTAAGACTGCATCTTGTATTTTTCCAAATTGCAGTTACACCAGTTCAAAACATACTTGTCACAACCATTCTTCAATATGGGACCCATTGCAGAGAAGAGCAGAATTCTTCTAAGTCCTAGCCTTATACCACATTTCAGTAGGAATAACGTGGATGTTTCCAGGAAACACTTAATACGTACATGGGCCTTTTCTGAATACTCTTTCTATGTCTCTGTGGCTGACTCGCTCCCGTTCCACCCGTCCAGGTTCTGAGATCCCCGTGCTAGCGCCGTGGACGTGCATGTTAGCAGTGTTTCAGAATACAGTCGGGGACGTGTTCGGTACATACATGTCCCTGCTGCACATACAAACCCCTTATTTGTGTTCTGGAACGACTCCCATAGCAATTCGAGCTATGAGATCCTTTTTCTCCTTTTTAAATTATTCTTCAAAGATATGTGGTAGCATTGGCTTTTAATCTCACACATTTTTTCCTGTGTTTCTACTATCAAAAAGATGAAAAGAAGAAGTAAAGAAAGCCTGAAAACTTCGAAGGCCTTTAGTTGCCATTGTGTTCAGTACATGACTGCATAAAAGTGTCCAATATTCCATGATATTTTACAAACATGAATAATACCGTTAGGAGAGCAGGGTAGGTAGGACGATCGCCGGCATCGTGAATATTCGGGAAGGGTGTAGATTTATCCCAGTCATTAATGATAAAAGTAACCTTCTTAATTCAGATAAGCAAATTGGTGGTGTCTAAGAATTCTATGCAGATCCGTATACTTGCAGAGAAGATGATGTTGCCCAGAAAGACTTTTATAGCTTAACCCTACTTCAGGCACTAAAGTAAACTCTTGAGAAACTGGATGCTCCGATATCCCAAGCAGAGATTAAGCAAATAATTATGAGACTTAAAAAATAGCAAATTTTGAGTCTGGATGGGTTTGGAGCTGAGTTATATAAAATTTTGGAAGAGAAGGAAGCTATCCTGTGTTGCATTTGTTTCATTCAGGATCAGAGAAAAGGATTTCATGCACGTTTACCAATCAGAAGTTTATTTCCTTCATTTCTGAAAAGATAGAGATCTGTAAGACCTGAACTGCCTGATTTCCCTGCTTAACCAAGATGCCAAAAGTCATGCTAAAATACTGGGAAGGAGAAGGGGGTCAGATAATACCTTTGTTGATGTCTGAAGCCAAGTAGGGTCTATTCCTAGCAGGCACTTCATTACTAATAACTAGAAAACTTCTAGCTTCAATTCATTTATTGAGATGTCTTATTTCAGTTCAAAGTGCGTGAGGAAGGCTACAACTTCACACATTTACATAAGCATATCAATAAATAGAAAACACATCGGAAGATTAATTGTATACAAGTCACCTTCGTTGGATGCTCAAGTAGACATCTGTTTTGAGGCAATTTTATAAAGATGCATAGACACTTATGTATGTTTATAAAACATCTCAAAATCCATCACAATTATAGCTAAATGTACTCGTGAACATTTCCACTTGCTCGGGAGCAGGTGTAAATATATGTGCATATTTTATGAACAGCCCATGTACTTCACAACTCCATTCATCCTCTGCTCAGACTCCTTCCCAAAGATGCCGATACTCAATTTGCGTAATAGTAGGCATGACATTCATCATGCCTACTTTTTGCATGCATAACTTCTGGGATAGTTTGACGAGGGGCCTTTTATACACATGTTGTAAAGCAGGGGCTTATGCATGGGAAAAGGTTTGTAAAATTACCATTCTCCAAATGTACAGTAACTACATAAAGTCACAATATCATTCAAAAGCACTGCACTATTATTGACATAGAGCTCACTACGTAGGAATAAACATAAAAATATGATATCCACACATCATAATATCTAACATAAAGCACAACATCTTTTCAATCTAGCAAATATTTAAAGATAGGAAAAATTCCAGAATAAAATTTAATAAAAATCAAATCCTCTCCCCCAAAAGCTAGTTGAAATAACAAAGTTTTCACATTTGAGATCTATAAAATAATGAATGGAGGGAATAGGTAAACATAGATCTGTTGTTTACTCCTTCAAAAAGCAGAAAGTTTAGGGGACATACAATGAAGCTACAATGTAGCACATTTAAGATTAATTGGAGAAATTATTTTTTCAGTCAATCTGTAATCAAACTCTGGAATTTGTTACCAGAGGATGTAGTAACAGCTGTTAGTGTAGCTGGGTTTAAAAGAGGTTTGGACAAGTTCCTAGAGGAAAAGTCCATATGCCATTATTAAAGTGGGCTAGGGAAATCCACTGCTTACCCTTGGAATAAGCAGCATGGAATCTGGATACATTTTGGGAACCTGATAGGTACTTGTGACCTGGATTGCGGCTGTTGGACACAGGATACTGATCTTGATGGACCCTTGGTCTGATCCAGTATGGCATATCTTATGTTCTTATGTTCTTTTTCTGAAATTCATGAAGTGATTAAAGATTTTAATTTCTTCACGAATGTTGTTCCAAGATTTAGGACCCTTATAACAAAAGATTCTGTTTCTTGTAGTCTATAATCTAACCTCTGTCAAAGGGAGGGATAGAAAGCTCTAATAGTGTACTCTGTGAGGATCTTTGTGGGACTGTAAAATCACAACTTTAAATAAGCAAGGCCTAAGTTGTGCAATGCCTTGAAAACTAAGGTGAGAGTCTTAAAGTAGGAGCCAACACATATAGGGAGCCAATGCAAAGCATCCAGTGTTGGCATATGTTCCCCTCACACTATACCCAAGATGAACCTGGCTGTGTTGTTTTGCATGACCTGCAATCTATGGTCATGGCTTTCTTTGGTAGATCCACATATAGCACATTGCAATAGCTCATCTGAAATATTATCACGCAGAGCTCTTGAGCTTGCTGCCAGCAGGGTCAGTGTAAGGGTATCAAGTGTCCTAAGCAAACTTTCAACCTTACCCCCCCCCCCCCCGAGATTTTGATAATTAAGCTCAACATTCATGATCATCCCAACACCACCCCTCCCACAACAATCCTATAAAAATGCAGAACTGAACATCATGCTTGTAAATATTAAACTTTGCTTTGTATGTATGTGTGTGCCTGCTCTCCCTGCAGGTCAAAGAATGCACTGATGGCTACTTGAGTTTGTGTGGCTCTCAGGACCTATTGCTTTACTTTAGCTGCTGCTGCTCTAGATGACTGTCTAGACGAGCCTGATGGTTGCATCGCCCTGCTTGCCAGCCCTTCCCTGGCCTGTAGAAGCTACATCCCTTCAGATGCTCATTGGCCGCCCCTCACAGAATACTTACCGGGATGATACAGCGCTTTCCCATAGCTGTGTCCCATACAGAGTCTGCTGCTTTTACTTGTGCCTCGAGCTCTGCTCTGCCCCATCTGGAAGTGGTGGTTTGGGGGGGGGGGGGACCAGAAGTGATCCGTACTGCCAGCTCAGTTCTGTTCTGCTTCCTCCAAGAGGTGCAGAGTCAGGGCTGATACACAGCCAGCTCTGTTCTGCTTCTCACGAATCTTGAACAAAGCTGGTGGAAAGAGGTTCTGGACCATTTCAACAGAAATTAAGTCCTGAAGGTAGGCAATAATCCAAGAGTCCATTTTGGTGAATAAAAAACTGTTGTACTCATAAAAATGGCTTTCATTATTGCCCTTATTGTGTCTAAAACCTTTAGTTCAGAAACTTCCATTTTTGAAATGATGCCCTAGTGTGCTGATACCCACCTCAGGGGGGACATGTATGCCTGGCCAGTACCTGGACTGTAGGGATGACTGCAGCATCACTAGGTACCTGTGTGAATGGGCAGTAACCTCTGTACAGTTGCTGTGCAGCAACATAGCAGGACATGTCCCTGTGAATGGTGGGGTAGCCTCGGAGTGCGGGAATGCTGAAGTGCGGGCGGCACTAATGCTTATCCAAATGCACCATCAGAGGTCTTGAACATTGTGCACATTTGTCAGGACAGAGGATAATGTTTTTGGGCATGTGTTTCTGATGGTTGCACTGTTGCATGTTAGCATCCTGATGGTTTCCTATGATTGCCAGGGATATGTTTTGCCATATTGCTGTACAAACCCTTTTCAGTTTTCTCTAGCCCATTCCTCGCAGCTCTGCTGCATGTAGATGACCATGTAGTGTTGTGGGCATGCAACAGACTTGTATATATAGCCTGGGTTGCATGACCTAATCATCAGTATTACTGTTTTCTTTGCATGGGCATTACACTGTTAGTGCGAGCATCAGCCTCGGAGATGTTTGTTTTGCCTGCGGAGGCGTGGCCGCACGGAGACGGGCAGCATTGCACATGTCTGTCTTTTTGGAATACTGTGAGCATGGGTACGTACATGCCATTTGCTGCATTTACCCGTGTCCCAGTATAGTAGCGTGGGCTCGTGTTACTCCTGATGTGTTGTTCATGCCGCACTGGGAACATATATCTCTCTGATTCCGGAACCACGGGTGCATCTATCTCTGCGGTTTTGGAATCAGGTATATTAAGTGCACATTTTCACTTTAGACATTTCTGCTGTTCAGACGTGCATGTTATAGTATCAGCCTCTATATCAAATGGCTCACCATTATCCACTTGTTTACACCTTCAAAAAAGTCTAATAAATAGCTAAGACCAGACTTGCCTTTCCTGAACTCATGCTGACTCATTCCCATTAAGCTATGTTTATCTATATGGTAAGTTCTTTTGGGCCCGATATTCAAAGGCATTTATATGGTTTGCAGTCTTGCAAACCGTGTAAGCGCCACTCAGCAGGATCTTCAGTGGCACTAACAGTTAGTGCCGCTGAATATGCATGGGTGCTGCCACTCTATGCTCCGATGCTAACCGGTTAGTATCGGGGTGTGCTGGGTGGGGGGGGAGGTGTTCTGGGGCAGCACCCATCGCTAACTGGGCAGTGGAAATATTAAGCCGCTGTCCAGTTATCGACACATGGCAAAGGTCAGGCGCAGTAAAGACTGACCTAACATTTGCCGCAACAGCTAACTAGGCAGCAGCTGAATATCGCCACTGCCCAGTTAACTTCTCAGCAATTCGGGCAAGCCGGATATTCAATGCCGGAGCCCAGATATGATCCTGACATTGAATATCTAGGTTTAAAGTTTAGTTGTGACAGCTAGCTACGTTAAATTAGCTAGCCACCGCCACCGAATATTGGGCCCTTTGTTTTCTAGGATAGCTTCAACATGTTTATTTATTTTATTTAGACAGATTTGTATACTACCTTATCCTTCAATCAAAGTGGTCACATCACAATTGGAGGGTTACATTTAACATGAGGGTACTTAACAACATTATACAATGAACTCGTATGTCTAGTTGGGATGAGTGCGTATCGAGTTGGCGGAGGTAGTTGCATTACCGTTCGGGTGGAGACTGTTGTCTGTCTGCTCATAGGCTTCTGTAAAGAGCAGGGTTTTTAGGGCCTTGCGGAAGTCTATGATGTCATTTAATGCCCTCAGGCTCGTTGGGAGGGAGTTCCAAAGTGTGGACACCAGTAGTGAAGAAGCTGTTCTTGAAGTTGTTTAGTCTTGTGATATCCTGCAGGTGTGCCGATCATGTTGTCATTATTGGTCCTTCTTGGTCTATTTGCTGATATCCCTTGTTATGATATCTTGGAGTGCTTCTGCTGAGAGATGGTGAATGATTTTACAGATGATCAGGACTGTTTTAAATATTGTGTCAATAGCAATGAATCTGATTAGGAACTTTAGTATTTTCTCATGTCTGATTGTAACTCGCCTTGATCTACTACTGAAAAGGCATAAGCTAAATCCAAATGAATAAATATTTTTATTTTTTTTTTTATTGAAAGGCTTCCAAAGAATACATAACAGCATAAACCACAAAGATCTACAAAGAAGTAGCAACAGTAATAATATAACGCCAGATCACGATGGCATTCAACAATATGCCTTCATTTTTGCATTTTTAAAGTAAAGAAACGGAGAGCAGTAACCCCCCAACCTCCCGTCCTCCCCCCCCCCAACACCTTCCTGGCCCATGACCCCCCTCCCACCCACCCTCCCAGTCCCCCCCTCTATGGCTTGCTAACATTCAAGTACGGGGAGGGGGATGCGCAGCAGAGACGCTCATGGGGCGAGCTCCCTTTAAAGTGTGCAAGGTCCCCCCCTCTTGTCCAGCACAATCACGCACCGTAGCGAGAGACAAAAGGTGCCCACACCAACTCAAAGCGCGCCAGGCGCATCCTACTGACCGCTACCCCTCTTTCCATGGTATACATATCCCACATCCGTTCCAGCCAAGTCTGAAAGGAGGGGGCCAAGGTCCGCTTCCAGGCTGCTGCAAGGGATAACCTAGCTGCATTCAGGCCATGGCGAAGTAAAGCAAGCTGTAGGGCCCGTGCTCCCGGCACCGCGGCCCCAAACAGGAAAATCCCCGGATCCCAAGGGACAGCTACTACTAGAAGCAGCTGCAACCGATATTGTATACCCCTCCAGTAGGCGCGAATGCGGGGGCAGTCCCACCAAATGTGCCCTAGGGTACCCCGATGCCCACAATTACGCCAGCAGAGGTCCACCGCCCCAGGATAGATGCGCGCGATCCGCACCGGAGTCATGTACCATCGGTACAATATTTTATAATTGGTTTCACAGGCATTAATCGCTACCGCACTTTTCCACAGGTGAGTTTCTGCCCTTTCCCACTGCTGCTCAGTATAGGAAAGGTTCAAGTCGGAGTTCCAAAGTTCCCTGTGCCTATTAGAACGCGATTGAGAGCCCTGCATGAATAAATAAATTTTAATAAATCTGTAGCATTACGCTTGACTGATAGGGTGCGACAAAGCTGTATAGAGGAGTTTCCACTAAATTGGGCAGCCCAGAAGATTAAATTTAGGTGTCTATATTCCCAGAAACCTGAACTCTTTTTACACTCTAAGGGCCCCTTTTACTAACACTTTGCTCAAGCCGTCTGCTGCATGGCCCATTTTATTCCTATGGGCTATGTGACAGATAGCACGTGCTAAGTGTTAATTAAAGGGGATGAAATGTTGTCCACGTGCTTTCTGATCTAGAAGGTATGCTGTCCAGTTGGAATAATTTACCCAGTTATTTAATTAGAACAATCCAATGTTTAAAATGTTCATTCTGCCAAAGTAGATTTATTTTCTGCAAGCACTTCCCTTGATGTTGGTTGGTAAGGCTTCGAAAATAATTAATAAGGTCATTTCCAGACTTTTATGGTGAGGTAAAAAAAACTCTAGACTCAGTTAAAAGGGGTGCCTCAATCCTTCTGAGAGGGGAAACTAGCTACAATTAAGCCTGCCTGAGGCATCAGTCATTCACTTACAGAAGAGACAATTTAGTAAAACAAGAACTTGTAGTGTTAATACCAGTTGTTAGAACAACAATCTGGCTCTACAAGCTCCTCCTAATAATCCCCATGTATTACTTCCATGTTCATTCTCCAAGTACCTTCTAATAGCAACCCTCTGTATCTAGTTGTAAGTGAACTCCATCATGACAAAACCCATGACTGGCTTACAAATTAGACAGCATATATTCTTGCACAACCTAAACAAGAATTAGTATCACATCTCGACCTCCACTACAGTTTGCATGCCAAGGTTACTATGCCTCTGGTCAAAATCAGAGAGAAGTTTTTCAGTCTGTGTAATGTGCCTGGAGTACAGGTCAGAGGTCTTTGTGACTATCTCCCCAGTATTCTAAATTTCTACCTATGAGAATTAATGCTGACTTTCTGCCTGGGATACATACAAATATTTTTTTGCAGACTGAGCCGACTCTCAATGTTTTTCTGTTGGGAGGGAGGCCTCTATGCATTTATTCCAAGAGCTGAGGGAGTGTTTCAGTCATTCCAATAAAGAGTTTTATGGATTCCTGCAGATCAGACTTTATGTTGAACGTATAAGGCATACTAAGGCAAATGTCTTTCAGCAAGCTGACTGTGTTGCGTTATTCCTCAAGATCTGAGAGGGAGTCTTTCCATATCTCATACCTATGAGCCCTTTTCTGTAAGTTCAGTCTTTTTATTACCATCTAAGCAAGATACAATCAGCATTGCACAAACGCAAAAACAGAAAAAAATAAAACAGAACAGAGGAGAGGACATTGCAAGACCTCAGGATTAATAGGCTCACTCCTGAAGGATTATCGAAGACCATACATCTTCCCTTGGAAAGCCATCATAGACTACAAAAAAAGTCATCAAATGGGCTTCAAAGCTTCTTGCCCTTTATCAGTGTATTACTTTTCTCTGCTGCCATCAACTCAATTTATATAGAGTGACCATTTTCCACCACATTGTTCATTTTGTGATTTTTCCAATTACTTAAGATCTGCTGAAAAGGAGGGACCCCCAACCCTCTCAAGAAACCATGGAAAATCACTGCACTAGAAGTGGGTTTTGTAGGCATTGGCAAAATATTTCTAATTGCCTACCATGTTGCTGTTGTTGTTGTTAAGTGCTGTCGAGTCGGTGTCGACTCATGGCAACCCTCTGGATAGTTGTCCTAAATTGTGTTCAGTCTTCAGTCAGGCGGCTCATTGTTGACAGACTGGTACCCATAGCTGCTGTTATTGTATCGATCCATCTCATTGCTGGCCTTCCTCTTTTGCATTGATGCATGATGTCTTTCTCTAATGATCTCTCTCTTCACATGATGTGTCCAAAGTATGAAAGTCGAAGTCTTGTCATCTGAGCTTCTAAAGAAAGCTTAGGTTTGATCTCCTCTAGAACTGACTGGTTTGTTCTTTGGGCAGTTCATGGTATACGTAGTATTTGCCGCCAACACCATAATTTAAAGGCATCAATTTTCTTCCTGTCTATCTTTTTTACTGTCCAGCTTTCACAACCAAATGATGTTATTGAAAATACTATGGCTTGAACAAGTCAAATCTTTGTATGGAGAGAGACATCTCTGCTCTTGAGAATCCCAAAAATGATGGATATCCCTGCATTCAAAAAAAATATGCAGCAAAGTCCCCACAGTGCAACCACAATGCTAGTACCGATTACAGAGCAATATACCAGCTCTGAGAAGTTCACTGGGTGACCACACCATTCTTTGGGCTAGGAAAAAGGGGTTGGAAGAGGCTTGCTGACAACAATGGATGATTTGTTCTTTACCAAAAAGTCTCCCAACAGATTTCATTCTCCTTAATTCTCATTATCCCTCACCCAAACCTTTTATGCCCTGTATTTATGAGTCTCTTAATAATCAGATAGCAACTGAGCTACTAGTAAATCTAAACACCGAATGGCATCAGAAAGAAATATAAACATTTTCTGCTGGTATAGAAAATGTGCTCTTGTGGGAACATATTACAAAATAGTGGTCAGGCTACATTTATTTACATTCTCTTATATACCGCGCTATTCTGCATCAGTGCGGTTTACATTGAACAAACTGAAATTACATTGAACAGGGCATTATAACTTGGAGATAACTATTTTACAGGGAAAATGGGCTATGGAGGGTTAAGTGGCTTGCCCAAGACCACAAGGAGCACCTGTGGGACTAGAAACCCCAGTCCTTCCGGCCCAAGGTTGCTGTCCTCTAGTGGGATTTGAACCCCCGACCTTCCGGCCTGAAGTACCTTGCCCCAACCACTAGGCCACTCCTCCACTCATACATATTCATCCGATGGTTAGAGCCTTCAGAGCAAGCATCCTGTCTACAAATAAATGAAGCTAGTATACATTGGCCAAGGGCACCCATGTGCACTGTATTTGGGAATGACCCATATTCTTGGTTTTCTAATGATGTTACTGGTTAAAATGTTCATCTCTAAATCAATTTTACTTAGTATTTTCAACAAATCTGTAAGTATGTCTTCCGTGGATAGATCCTATACTCCATTTTTCCAAAACATGCTCATAGCCAAACAGTATCATGATCAAATGAGTGGATGCTTCCTCTCCAGATGGTGAACTGTGGAAATGTTGAATGCAAAATATGTTAGTCATGGAATGGATAACAGCTAAAGAAGGTAGCCTTAAAAATAGCCTCATTTCCAATCTTGACTCTGTACTAACCTTCCAGGCCCATCTTTTCGCCTTCTCCTACCACTGCTTTCTTTCACTTCGCCTAATATGTGCAGTACGACCTTTTCTTTCACCTCATGCCACTATTGCTTTACATCTTTCCTTAGTCATATCGAAAATCGACTACTGTAATATCATCTATCTTGGTCTCCCTCAATATCAACTTCACTGCATTCAGTTTATTCAGAATACCGCCATCCATATTCTTACCCATGCTTCAAAATTTGATTATGTTACACCACCTTTCATTCATCACCACTTGCTCCCTGTACAGTTCCATCTTCAATACAAGTTGCTTACTCTGGTTCATTGTACTCTCCAATCTGATTTTCCTTGTTACTGTTCTGATTCTCTTATTCTCCTCGTCCCTCACTATACACATCACTACATTCATACAAACTGCCTGTACCTCCCTTCTGCTTCCCAGGCACATTTGTCATCTACTTGCTCATCTGCTTTTATTTCCTTGCCCCCGCCTCTGGAATTCCCTTCCACTTCCCTCTGACTTGAGCCATCCTGTGTTACATTTAAATCACTCCGAAAGACTCATCTATTCGACCTTGCCTTTGACCTCCTGCCTTCCTGAGTTCCCTCTCTCTTCTGTAATATATATGTTTCCTTCTTGTTGAATGAATTTTGCTGTCCTATTTTTGTGGCGCTCCTCTTCTGTTTCTATTCTCTTTTATTATTGTTTTTAAATTGTACACCACCCTGCTGCTCACGTGAAAGGTGATGAAGAAAACCTGCCACCCACCCACTACCTGGGCCTTGAAGGTTTCCAGGTGGGAGTGGCCTTTGGTGCCCTTCAGGGGTGAAGTACTACTATTTGACCCTAGGGATTCTGGGTAATGTAGTCCTGAGCCTCCTGAAGGATTGAGATTGTAGTTGCAGCTCGAGCAGACAAAGGCAGGCAAAGAAAATTTCTTTTAAGAGGTTTATTTCCACGCTTTGCAGTTCAGTGCAATCAGACTCAAAAGAAGATTATGGCACATTTAACAAAAGAGGGGAAAACCAAAACATACAGGATTTGCAATGCTGGGCTAGTTTTTAATTAGCTTGTTCACTGTTCCTTCTCAGATTCACATTCAGGTAATCATGTGACTCTTCCATGAACTGAAACTAAAGTCTTCTCATAATAGCAAAACTTCTCAGCTCTGGGAAGTGGTTCCACTTATTAAAGTTTCATAAGCTTCTTCACACTGGTAACAGGTAAGTTAATCTTCTATTATATTATTTTCATATAACTTTAAAGCATTCAATCAAGACTCTTTTCAATAGTACAAGTAGAGCAATCCATGGCTAGGTCTTGTTCTGTTGAAGGCAAAGAAATCTCTAACGGCATCTCCTCCTCACAGCTATTGGCATGCTGTGTAAGATTAAAAGGAGAGACTGCCTTTTTCTCTAAGATTTCCCTGAACTCTGCTAGAAGTAATTCAGCCTGCGTGTGTCCTTTGCTAAGCTGATGTCTGCCTTCTGCTTCAGGTAAACATTTATTTAAGATATCTAGCTCGTGGTAATTGGGTATGCTGTCTTTGTCAGCACAACAGTTCTCCATGTGAGTAAAACCCCTCCCCCACTTATCCTTAAAAGCAAGTGTTGGGTTTTCCTTTAACAGTTTAACTCACTCTGGAGAGTTTCTGAACAGACAATCAAAACTAGAAATGTCAGCTTTACCTTTGGTCAGGTTTTCCAAATAAGCCTCAGCACTTTTCCTTCTATTGGCATTCAGGATGTAAGCTCCAGCTGGCTTATTAGTGTCTTTTATGCTGCTCAAGTGTATATCAGGTTGCACAAATCTGCCATAGTTCTGTCTGTCGTTGTTCTGGCTTTTAAAGCTATTCTTCCAGCTTTCTTGCTTCCTAGTATCACAGTTGCTAGCTCCTTCAACCCCAGTTTGTACCTTGTGCTGAGAGTGTCTCCAGGGTATATCTTTACCCCACTGGTTACTGCTCCAAGGTCCTGCTTGGTTCTCAGATAGTTCAAGCTGTAGTTCTAGGTCTCTCTGTGCTTCTGAGTCTTTCCTTCCATAGAAATCTCTCAGTGCCTCTGAGTCTCCTAGTAACTCCCTTCGTGACTCCAAACTGCTCCTCTGTGGATCCCAGCTGCTCCTCGTCACATGCTTCTCCAACTGTTTCTGTTTCCACTTCGGTTTCTCTTCTTGTCTCACTTCCCGACTCTCTTCCTGTTTCTTCTCCTGCCTCTCTTCCTGTTTCTTCTGTGTTCTAACTGCCTGCGTATTTAACAAGCTCCCACTGTGTTGCACTGCCCGCCTCCTGCTTGGGCGTGCCCAATCAGTGACCTGACCTGTCTCCTCCCCTAAGGTGAGGTGTGGTTCCTGATCAGCTACATGTTTTTTTTCCTTCTGAAGTGAAAATCCTGCTTTTCAGTGCAGTACCACTTTTCTCCACCGGATCTCCCTCTATCTCCATTGCTTCTTGAGAGGCTTCTACGTCACAAACCTTAATAAACATAAACCATACTTACAGTTGCATTCATGAAAATTTGACAAATACCGACCTGTATATAGCAATCACTAACAGATTTTGAGGAAGATCATGGGTGGAGGTAAAGAAAGCATGAGCCAAATTCAAAATAGAAATGAAGAAGTACATGGACGAGGCTTCTCTTGAAATTACTCACTTTTATGTAGCCATAACCAATTTTTGGCAATTGTAGATTTTTTTTTCTGTTTACGTACATCCCTTTTTTTTTTTTACAGACTTTGATAAGCAGAATTGAAATAAAACCTCAGCTGCAAAATTATGTTATAAGCAGAGAACAAGAGCAAATATTTTGCTGAGGAAAAAGATCTCACAGACACAATTTAAATAAATATTTGAAAGTATAGTATTAAACAGAACTGTAAAACCTTTGTTGTGTGAACCTCATAGTAGTTGGGTATCTGAGTTATGTCTGTCTCTTTATATTTCTGCAGGTAAGTTATGAAATTATCTAAAGCCTCATGGAGAACTTTTGAAGTTTCATTTTGATAACTACACAAGCTCTTTTGGTTGAAACAAGTTTGGAAGTAATCTATATGATTATATGATACATGTAAGGGGAGATTTTCAGCACAGTTGCCGTCGCCAGTTCATCTCTGCCTTGGATGCTCAATCCCAGGAGCATATCAGGGCTCCAGCACTGAATATCTGGGTTGCCCAGATTATGATCTTGCAATCTAGGCAGTGCTGATATTCAGCAAACCAGCTAAAGTTAAAACTGCCACTCAGCCGACCTATCTTTAGCCGGTTAGGGTAACCGAGCAGCAACTGAATATCGCCACTGCCCCCACTACACCCTTGGAACATCCCAACGCTAAGCTCTTAGTGCCAGGGCATTTACTGGCCCAATGCAGGCATATTCAGTGGCACTGACCAGATCAGTACTGCTGAATATCTTGGTGAGCAGCATTTACGCAGTTTGCAGGTTCACACACCTCATAAATGCCTTTGAATATCCCTCTACCCCTCCCAACTGTTTACCTTCATGGACTTAAGAATACCTGAATATTTACCTACTGCTTTATAAATTTACTATTGGAGATACATGAACTGGTCTATGAACCTATGATTAGAGCTGTGGGCAATTTGAAATATAAAGAGACTGACATATCTCGGATGCCCAATTCCTCTAAGGTTCACACAAACGTTTTTTACAGTTGTGTTTGGTACTATACTTTTGAAGGTTTATTTAAATTGGGCACAATTCTGTCCCGCAAGTCCATCCCCTTTGTGCATCCGGTCTGAACCGGACACACAGAGGTGATCGAGATTCTGATCCCATGGGACACGTCTAGCCCCGCGGGATCAGAATCGTGAACAGTCCTGCACATGCAGGCCAGGACAGCGATTCTCAGTCAGGGCAACCCAGATATTCAGTGGCTAACTCAGTCAGGTCAGCGGCTAACTCAGTCAGGGCATTTAAATGGAGCCACGGTGCCATGGAGTCATGTTGCCATGGCATCGCATCTCCATTTAAAAGCCGCAATGCTGGCCGCCGACCAAAATTGCAAATTCCCCGCAACCCAACCCCTGGTCCGGCCTCTGAAGGCCAAGGTCGGGCTGCGGGGAATGTCCCCTGGCCCACCCAGTCCCTTCTGTGCCCCGAATGTAAAAAAAAACAAAAACATCCAGGGGAGTTATTTCACCTCGGAGGTGAAATAACTTCCCTGGCCATTTCGCCAGCCCTGGACGTACAGGGCCAACATTAGAATCCCTTTTACCCCACTATCATCCAATGGTCTAACTGACTCTCTCACGGGTTTTTTGCTACGAATGTACTTGAAAAGTTTTTATTGTGCGTTTTTGCTTTCAAAGCAAGCTTTTTTCAAATTCTCTCTTTGCCTGCCTTATCGATGCCTTGCATCTAACTTGCCAGTTCTTATGTTTCCCATTTTTGTTATTTGGCTCTTTTTTCCATTTCCTGAAAGATGCTTTCTTGACTACAACAGACTCTCTGACCTCACCTTTAAACCATGCTGGCAGCTTTTTGGCCTTCCTTCCACCTTTCTTAAAGCATGGAATACATGTGGTCTGTGCCTCCAGAATGGTATTTTTAAACAATGCTCATGCTTAATGTCAACCTTTAACCTTTGCAGCTGCTCCTTTTAGTTTTTTCTTAATATTTTCCTAATTTTATGATAGTCTCCCTTTGGAAACTTAAAAGGTAGTGCTGGGGATTTCCTTGCCGTCCTCCCTCCA
This sequence comes from Ichthyophis bannanicus, assembly GCA_033557465.1. Taxonomy (NCBI): domain Eukaryota; kingdom Metazoa; phylum Chordata; class Amphibia; order Gymnophiona; family Ichthyophiidae; genus Ichthyophis; species Ichthyophis bannanicus. Next base: position 1,405,611,981 of record CM066031.1, on the reverse strand, counting down.
TTTATTAAATCAAATGTGATCATACTATGATCGCTATTGCCAAGTGGCCCTCACACTGTTATCTCTTGCACCAAATCCTGTGTTCCATTAAGGACTAAGTCCTCTTGTCGGTTCATGAATCAGCTACTCCAGGTAGCAGTCATTTATTTCATCAAGAAACTTTATCTCCCTTACATCTCCTGCTGTGACACTGACCCAGTCAATACCAAGATAATTGAAATCACCCATTATTACTGTGTTGTTACTTTTGTTAGCTTCCATGATTTCTTTTAGCATTTCATCATCCATCTGTTCATTCTGACAGGCGGATGGTAATAAACACCCACTATCATTGCCTTCCCCTTTTTACATGAATTTCTATTCATAGAGATTCTATAGTGTGTGTTTCCTGCAAAACCTTTATCCTGTGTGACGCAATGCCTTCTCTAACATACAGCGCAACCCCTCCACCAACTTGATCTACTCTGTCATTGTGATATAGTTTGTACCCAGGTATCATGGTATCCCACTGGCTGTCTTCCTTCCACCAGGTCTCTGATATGCCAGTCATATCTAACTTTTTATTTAGTGCTCTCTCATCTTATTTTTTAGGCTTCTAGAATTTGCATACAGGTATTTTGGAAGTTATTCATATTTACAAGCATAATTTGGACTCTTTCAGCTCTGTCTGCTCTGTATTTAAAGGCATTTGGGTTACTTTTATCTTTATTGGAACCTCCCTATAAGGATGCCCTAACTTCCCTCTTTTGCTAATATCCTTCAAGGATGCATTCTTCCAAACTATGTGCTCTTGGTTGACTGTCAGCTTTCCCCTATTATCTAGTTTAAAAGCTGCTCTATCTTCTTTTTAAGGGTTAATGCCAGCAGCCTGGTTCCAACCCAGTTAAGATGGACCCCATCCTTTCAGAACCCCCCCCCCTTCCCCAGAATGTTGCCCAGTTCCTACTAAATCCAAAATTTCTTCCTTGCATCACCATCTCATTCATGCATTGTGATTCTCGATCTCTGCCTGCCTTTTGAGTCCTGCTACCCTGGAAGATCTGGATTTCAACTTCTTACTTAAAAGCTTAAATTTGGCCTCCAGAACCTCCTTCCCACTTTTTCCTATGTCAGTCATACCAACATGTACCAAGACAGCAGGCTCCTCTCCAGCACTCTCTAAAATCTTGTCTAGGTGGCGCATGAGGTATGCTACCTTTGCACCAGGCAGGCATGTTACCAGGCGATCCTCATGTCCACCAGCCACCCAGCCATCTACATGCCTAATGATCGACTTGCCAACTATAAGAGCTGTCCTAAATCTTCCCTCATGGGCGCATGGCCCTAGAGAAACCACCTCAGTGCAAGAGGGTTTTACATCACCTGAAGGACAGGTCCTAGCTACGGAATCACTTCCTGCCACACCAAGGAGATGCTCTCCTTTCATGTGACCTCTCTCCTCCATGGCAACAGAGAGGCTGCCAGACTGGAGGTGGGAGTTCAGTACTATGTTCCTGTAGGTCTCATCTATATAACTCTCTGTCTTGTTTAGCTCCTCTCGTTGCCTGGGAGTAAAGAGCTCCTTGCACCTAGTGCACACATAAGACCTCTCACTAACTGGGAGAAAATCATACATGTGACACTAAGTGCAAAAGCCTGGATAGCCCCATCTCATTGCTGGACTACTGTCTGCATCTTAGTTTTAAGGATTTGTTTAGATATTTAAGTTGTTTACATAAAGTTGCTAGGGGTACTTGTACCGAAACAACTATACCTACTAATTTTAAAGGAAGTTGTTAACCTCAGGATTAATTAATTTCAGGGCCTTAATTAATCTATTCCTGATGAGGATAACCAGCTGAACCTGAAAGTGAATTTGACCACCTCTTTCCCTTTAATAGGTTTATTGTAAGATCCTGTAAATCTAAGATTATGCCTGGAGTAGGTGGGAGGGAAAGAAACATTTAGTAAAAGCTGGCTACATAGTGCCCTGACTTGTGCTTCTAAGGTAATCTCTTAATAATTTCCTGGGTGTTTCACACAGCCCTTGGTTTGATAGAGGGAACCTTTCAAATTGCACTTTTGATCTGTCATTTGTTTTTAACAACTATTTAAAACAATTTTGCAAGTCTCTTGCCTCCTAACTGGAAGGCCTCTTTGTAAAGGTCTCTAGAAACAATTAATTTCTTTTTACTCAAAGAATATTTACCCTCTTCTACCTTCTATGCCAGAGGTTCCCAACTCCAGTCCTGGAGGGCCAAACACCATTCAGGTTTTCAGGCTGTCCCTAATGAATATGCATGAGATACATTTGAATACAATGGGGGCAGTGCATGCAAATGCATCTCATGCATATTTATTAGGGACAGCCTGAAAATCTGAATGGTATTTGGCCCTCCAGGACTGGGGTTGGGAACCTCTGTTCTATGCTAAGCTATACTCTGATTTTGATTTAAAGAAAAAGCTCTCTGGTGGTACTAAGCTCTGACTGACAGCAAAAACACTGAATTCTAAAATACATAGATTTATCAGCTTTAGCCCAAAGAATTCCCTTTTCCCCAAGATTTAGAGAATTTCCTTGCAGGTAAATACTTAACAAGTGCAGATTTCTTTCCAGCAGTAGCAGTCCCTTTTTGTAGTCCTTCCTTAATGTTTACTTGCTTAATCTAAAAATCAATCATGGACAAAATATACTAGAAGACCAAAGAATTAGTTTCATCATAACAGCATGATTAGGATGGCTCTTTATGGGGGATAAATTGTAATTGTTGGATGAGAATATCACTTGTGTGTATTATCACTTTATTGTTAACAGGACATTCAAAAGATTAGGACGTATTTAGGGGAGTCTTGGATATTTTGATTTCTGATGTCTCAACCAACAAACGATTTTAACTATGCAATATAATGCAGTGAAATAGGGGAGCAGAAGAGTGGCCATTGTGATTTCCAAGATATATTGTAGGTGATGTCATTGCCAAAAGGTGGAGAATCCATGTATTGATGTCATACACAGGAAGTGAAATAATTAGAGGTGCTGTTTGCTATTCCATTTGCTGACAAAAATACCCAGCCAGTCTCACCAAAAAATTGTTTGGGCCAGAGGTAGATCAGAGAATAGTAGACTTATATGCCTAATGCCCAAAATACCAGATAATGGTCTCTAAAGAAGTACAAGGGTAACATAGCAAGGCCCATTGGAAGAAGTGTGGTAGACTATCAACATGTCCTTGTTTGTATGGAGTATGCCACACAATAACTGGAATATAACAAAATAGCCAGACCAGACCTACATAATACTTAAAGGGACCTCAAGTAGCAAGAGCTTAAACTGGCCAAACAGGTCCTCCAGTATAACAGCCCTTAGCTCTGAGATCATCACAGGTCCATTTAGTCATATAAAGTTATATTAATATTTTAAACTCCTGTGAAAAAACTCAAATTTATGAATCAAAAAAACTACATCAAATATCAAGTAATAAATTACAGATTTCAAATTTCATGAATATCTGACACAATATTATGTTTCAATAAGAAAAAATAGTACTTATCTGCGTCAGGGAAAAGCTCCAAACAAGAGCCCCAGAGCAATACTCCAGCCAGCTGTATACTCCCATAGACTAAAAATCAGCAGTAGTATTTAACCAGGCAAATCAGGCAAAATGTGACTAGACAGACCTATCAGAGCAAAGAGCTCCAATCAATACTCTGATTAAGTCGACATGGTTCAACAGAGTTCAGGTGAAAGATCCAAGTGTGTTCACGGAGGCTCAGTTGTTTCAACCAATCTCCACCTCTCCATGTTGATGGTACAAAATCTAAGATTCTTCAGCTCAAGTCTGAAACTAAATGAAAGGCTTGAAGCCAGTGGGCAACTAGCGGGGCCATCTCAAAACAGGTATTAATACGACTATTATGCTCATTCAGACGTACCCGTATCTTCCGTTTCATGCAACGAATATATACCAGAGAGCAGGGACAAGCGATCATGTATATCACCCATTCTGAGTCACAGGAAGTATAATGGCAAGAGGAGTAAACGTTTCCATCAGTATGGGCCCAACTCTGACCGGTAAGAGATTATTGACACCAATTACAGTGCCCACATGAATAATGTCCAGCAGGGGGAGAGTCCCCATCTGATGATTATGTAACAAACTTAGTAATCAGTTCCCCAAGGTTCTTACCCCCCTTAAATGTAATGCGGGGAAAATCTGCCAAAACTGGATGGAAACTTAGAACATTCCAATGTTTCCGCATCAGCTTGATCACTTGAAGGGATCCAGTAGTATACGGAAGAACACAAATGGTCGAATTGTCAGACTGAGGCTGCTTGTATTGTAGTAAGTCTCTAGGCGCATACTTGTCTCTATAGTAAGCCTGCTTCATCGCTGAAGTGGGATATCCTCTTGGCAAAAAACAAGATTTAAGCAACCGAGATTCTTCCCTAAACTATTGGTCAGTAGAGCAGATACGGCAGAATTTGACTAAAAGGTAGACTTGATTTTAATCTGAATGGATGACAGCTGTCAAACTGCAAATAAGCATTACAGTCAACAGGTCACTCGCACATCCAGGAAGTCAATCTGCACCGCATGATAATTAGTGAAAATTGCAGGTTAGTATCCAAGGCATTTAGCCAGGAATGTAAAAGAAATAATTCACTCTCCGATCCAGACCAAAGGACAAAGATATCGTCTAGATATCTCTTCTATAGGCAGATACTCAAGGCATATGGGGAAGTAGACAGATATTGTTCTTCAAAGTCTGATACATACAGTATTGCCACCGAGGGAGCCGTAGTGGCCCCTATCATCACCCAATGGTTTTGCTGGTAAAAAGTGCCTTCATATCAAAAATAATTCTTATGCAGCACCAAAAGTGCCAGTTCTCAAAAGAAATCATTTGTTATTTGTGCGGCCATCAGTCTGGAAGACAGAGTATACATAATCACCTCCAATGCTCTCGTTTGGGGAATGTTGGTATACAGACTTTCAATATCCACAGATACTAGGTATGTCACAGCCAATCATACTGGAAACTTTTGTAGTATACGCAAAAAAAGTCAGTATCCTGTATAGATGATGGAATTTCATGGAGAGAAGGGCATAAAAAGGCATCCGACAACCAAGACAGAGGTTCCAAGATTGAGCCTCTAGTAGAGACAATTGACCTACCAGGGGGATGTATGGCATCCTTGTGTACTTTAGGCAAAAAATAAATGATCGGCACCAAAGGGGCAGGTTCAAGCAGAAATCTCCTCTCCCTTGAGGTCAAAAATCCCCAGGATTCCACCAAGTTCAGTAGATTTTTAATCTGAACAAAAATCAGATAGGTAGGCAAAATCGAATAGAACTTCTGATCTGACAATTCACAGGGGGCTTCTTGATGGTAAGCTGTGTAGTCTTGTTTAACTATACTTCCCCCTTTATCAGCTCGAGTTATCACAATAGATTCTTCTGATCTAAGCTGTTCAAGTGCTGTTTGTTCCATTAACAATAGATTATGATGATTATAGAAAGTATAAGGAGGAGTCCAAGAGGATTTAGGATAAACCATAGACACATTTGGGCAGCAGAATAATCTGTAAAAAATACCTTCAGTTGTAAGGATCTGTTAAACCAATGAAAGGCTAGACCTCATTGAAAGGGGTCATGAAAAACTGTGGGGACATAACCCAGGCCACAATTTAATACCTCAGATTGCAGAGGAGACCTCAAATTTAGACAAATTAATTGCTGATTGACCTTTGTCTCACGACAATCTGTGAACTTTCACAACTTATCCCTGGCTCTGTAACAGCAGATAATGCTGTACAATTAAACGCATCTCCTCTGCTGTCTATGTGGTGTGAGTTTGTGACCAAGGGCGACCTGAGAGAGATGTGGGGCCATGTGCAGAGACTCATTGCAGTACCTCATGCATAACCGTGCCCCCAGCACACTTGCACCCAAAGTTTTATCTCAAACCCCACCAACCTCCAGCACACACACACCATAGCTCTCTGTCAATCATCCCCTCCTCCTTTAGCAGTGGCATAGTCAAAAATTATTTTTTTCTGCTAATTATACTCTTATTCAAAAATGCTACCTTAAAATTTATCTGACAATAGATTTCTAAGTAGTCTGCAACAGTTGTCATGTCTTGTAGGTGATACTTTAAAATATTTTAAACAATATAAATGTTTAGAATTGAACTGTTTCTGTATTTGAAGCTTCTCAGAGCTCAGACATAGGTCTGCTATAAAGACAACGATTTCAACATATAATATCCATCAAAATGTTCAAAAATCTTATCTGATGTTATGATAAAATAATTATCAATTTAGCACACATCTTTCAACTGTGTTTTATTATAAATGCCTTATTAATCTATATTAATAAAATGGGCAACTACCTTTTCAAGTATATTTTTATAAATACACAGAAATACTGTATTGTGTAAAAAGCAAAGAACACATGATAGAAACATCAAATCCAATCAATCATATAATAAATATCAATGTGTTATTTTATACGCCACCTTTCCAAAACACTCAAGGCTGAAAACATAGTAACTATAGTAAAACAGGAATAATCACAAGAACATGAGATGATGAGTCAAGCTTGGTCAGATCAGAGGTCCACTGACCCCAACGTCCTTTTTCTGACACTGCACATTCTGAGTCAGTAGTTAATGAGGAAAATCAGTTCCTTGTTCCCTCCCCCAGCAGCAAATCCCAAGTGCATAGTGCCCATGAAGCTGTAAGGCAAGTAACTAGCAGTTCTGCCCACAGCCAGTGGCATTTAAAGTAGTTTAAGTCACAGCAGAGCTAGGTCCCAGCTTGGGGAGAGATCTAGCAGAATGGCTCTACTTCTCGTCCTAGCTGCTGGGCTTATATTTAAGGAGACCTTACCTGGTTTTCCTACACATGGTTTCAGGCCCATATTTATGTTGAAGGTACCAAATATCCAGCCAAAAATTAGTTTTCTCCCACATATTTTAGGACTGTCCACTGGTGCCTTTTCAAAGAGTCCCACAGTCCCACCCCTGCTTTCCAGTCTCCGGGGATCCCCTTGGCTATCTGAGCTCCAAGAGATTATTTTATCCATCCCTTTTCCAGAATGCTCAAGAACTACAATAAAACAATCACCATGCAAACTGTAAGAATATAGGAAGGCCAGTGGGTACAGAGGATGATTTATCTTACAACCTATCCTACAAAAACAATTATGTTCACATTCTGCTGTCACCTAAGTAACAGTAACACAAGCGCCATCCACTGCCAGACACTCGGAAGTAACACAAATCACAGCCAAAAAGACACGCAATTTTACTATACCTTTCCAGCACTAACTCTCAGTATTCAAATAGCGAAAAACCTCCATAGGAAAAGAAAGTACTGTAAAATAACATGATCCCTATAAAGAAAGCATGGTTGCTTACCTGTAACGTGGGTTCTCCATATTCAGCAGGAGTATGCAGCCACACTCAAAGGCACTGTCCGGGTGACAGCGCCAATGACAGCTCTCCCTTAGCTCAGAGAAGTCCTTCGGATTTCTGAGCATGTGTGTGCCATCCCGCCTCACCGTCACAGTCCGGTGCCTCCTCAGTCTATCTCAGAGCAAGTATGCCCAGCGCTGAAGGTAATTAGAGCAATTGAGAAGTAGACACAAGTGGAGGTAATACCAGTGACAGATGGAACTGGTATGTAAGGGAATGCAAGGTGAAGACTATCTGCTACTTTCAGCGAGGGTGGAATCCTAATGACATCAGGCTGAGATTTATTGTGATGAAATGTGTAGACTGCTCTTTGCGTTTGTTCTGAGTAGTCTTATTCATTCCTTCTGTCTTGTTCCTTTTTTGTTTTATTGGGGGGGTGGGGTTTGAGGGAACAGTGGGCGGGTAAGTGTGGCTGCCTACCCTGCTGAATATGGAGAACCCCTGTTACAGGTAAGCAGCCATGTTTTAATCCGTATTCAAGCAGGGGGATGCAGGCACACAAAAAAGGTGAGTCCAGAGCTGAGGGCTGCCTGAAAGTCTGATAATGGTTGCAGCCTGGTGAAAACAGGGAAGTGGAAAGAGGTTCCTTGGGAAAGCCTGGCCAAAGACAAGGTCGGTTGCTGAAAAGCAATCCAATCTGTAGTGCTTCGCAAAGGTATGTATTGATGATCACATAGTAGCTTTGCAGATATCCTGAGGAGGAATAGAAGCTAAATTGGCAACAGTGGCTGCTGTGGCTCAGAGACTGTGGGGGCCCACCTGTCCGGGAGGGTTGTGATCCGCCTTAATATAACAAAAAGATATTCAGTCTAAAATCCAGGAAGAAAGGGTCTGCTTAGACGCAGGCTTCCCCAGGTTGTTAGGGTTAAAGGTGACACAAAGCTGGGAAGATTGATGGATCTGAGTGGTGGCTTGCAGGTAATAAAGCAAAGCTCGACGACAATCCAGAGAGTGCAGAGCTTCCTCCAGAGAATTCAGTTGAGCATCTGGGAAGAAAGTAGGAAGCACAATGGATTGGTTCAAATGAAAACTGGATACAGTCTTTGGAAGGAGCTTAGGATGGGTACGCAAGAGTACATTATCAGGAAGAAATTAAGCATATGGAGGATAGTGGACAAAAGCCTGGAGCTCACTGACACATCTTGCAGCAGTTACAGCAACTAGAAAAATGGTTTTCCAAGTGAGATGTTTCAATGAAGCAGATCCCAAAGGTTCAAAGGGGCTCTTCATGAGCTCTGAGAGAATGACATTGTGATCCCATGCTGGAGCAGGTGGTTTTATTGGAGACTTTGTGTTCAATAAGTCTTTCATGAAGTGAGAAACCAGTGGATGCATGGAAATGGGTTTGCCATCCTCATGATGATTGAATGCTGCAATGGCAGAGAGATGGTAGTGAATTGACAAAGTCTGAAGACCAGAGTAGGATAGGTGAAGGACATAGGTGAGAATAAGACTGAGGCAGTACGAGGCTGGATCCAGCCCAATGGGAGAAGCGAGTCCATTTACACTGATAGGAGCGCTGTGTAGAAGGTTGGCGAGATGCTTGACGTATAGCTTGAACATTAAGTGGTATGGGGGAAACAACAGTATTCAGCCGGTTAGCTTCCAAGCAGCTAGAACTAGTGACTGCAGGCTGAGATGTAAGAGATTACCTTCCTGCTGTGTGAGAAGGAAGGGATGAAGTGGTAATGGCCAGGGGCCGTGTTGTGCCATGGCCAGGAGATGTGGGTACCAGATCTGTCTGGGCCACTGAGGAGCAAAGAGGATTAGAGTTGCCTTGTCTACACAGACGTTTTAGGAGGCTTCAAGGAATTAGCAGGAATGGCGGAAATACATAAAGGACACGATCTGTCCAAAAGATGAGGAAGGCATCCGCTGTCCATCTGTTGGAAATAGGACGAAGGGAGCAATAGAGTGGACATTTTGCATTGTCGTCTGTGGCAAAAAGACCTACTTCTGGGGTTCCCCAGGCTTGGAAGAGGGGAGTTGGGACTGTGGGATCCAAAGACCATTCATGTAGGTCCAGGCGATGACTGAGGGAGTCTGCTAACTAATTCTGGATATCTGAGCAGTAGACTGCCCAGAGGAAGACTCCGATGGATTGAGTATAAAGCCATAGGTGGACAGCTTTGCAACAAAGGTGGAGGGATCCTGAGAGCAAAGAGCTCCTTGCACCTTGTGCACACGTAAGACCCCTCACCAACTGGGAGAAAATCATACATGTGACACTCAGTGCAAAAGACTGGAAAGCCCCCATATCTCTGCTGGACTGCTTTCTGCATCTTTGTTTTAAGGTTGTGTTTAGATATTTAAGTTCTTTACTTACTAAGGGTTGCTGGGGATACTTATACTAATAAAACTATACCTAATACGTTTAATGTACATTGTTCACCTGAAATTTAATTAATCTTAGGTCCTTAATGTATGCTGATGAGAATAAACAGCTGCACCTGAGAGTGAATATGGCACCTTCTTTCCTTTAAGAGGTTTAAGCACCTATAAAGCTATGATAATCCCAGGGGTAGGTGGGTGATAGGGAGGGAGGTAAAAAAGACTTATTAAAAGCTGGCTGCTATGCAGTACCCTGTCCTGTGCTTCTAAGGTAATCTGTGACCAATCTCCAGGGGGAGTCCCACAGCTCTTGCTTGAATAGAGGGAGTCTTGGGTTCTAAATTTAACCAGAAAGCTCTCTTCTGTGTTTTAAATTTAAACTAGGCCCTGAGTATTAAATTTAAACTGGAGGTTCTCTGCTGGGTTCTAAATTTAACCAGAAAGCTCTCCTCTATGTTTTAAATTTAAACTGGGGGAAGTGGAGTAGGAATTCAGAGGAGGGATCTGGACATAGGAAGGATGATAGGGACACAGAGAGGGGATACTGGATATGGGGCAAAGTAGGAAGACAAATGGGAGATGTTAGACAGAAGTAAGGAGAGAAAAAAGAGATGTTTGGGTTGTAAGGAGTTTATTTATTTATTTATTTTATTTATATTCTCTTATATACCGCGCTATTCTGCATCAGTGCGGTTTACATTGAACAAACTGAAATTACATTGAACAGGGTATTATAACTTGGAGATAACTATTTTACAGGAAACATGGGCTATGGAGGGTTAAGTGGCTTGCCCAAGACCACAAGGAGCACCTGTGGGACTAGAAACCCCAGTCCTTCCGGCCCAAGGTTGCTGTCCTCTAGTGGGATTTGAACCCCCGACCTTCCAGCCTGAAGTACCTTGCCCCAACCACTAGGCTACTCCTCCACTCCAGTGAAGTGAAATCTGAATGGATAGAGAGACAGAAAAATTAATGGAAGAAAGCTGAAAGAAAAAGATCAATGCCAGAGACTGGTTTAGAAGAAGAAATGAAGAAAATAGGATGAGAGAGAAGTAGGCAAAGGGACTGGAGACCCTGGAGAGAAAATTAAGAGAAGACAAAGAAAAGCAAAAAACAGAAACTGGGGCCAACACAATTAGAAAAATAAAATGGCCAGGCAACAAAGGTAGAAAAAAGAATTGTATTTCTAACTTAGTGATTAGAATATATCCATTTTTGGAACTGATTTCTGCTGTTTTAATATTTGGCACAGTATGCAGGGAAATGAATTGCCGTTTCTACTTCTCTGGTGCTGTACTGTATGCAGAGTCTAACTTCTTGGGGTTTCAATTGAATTTTTGTTTACCACAAACTAACAATAGAAATATGTAATTTGTTCTGTACTTAGTGAGGTCTATGTTTAGAATGTGTGACTGAGACCAGGTATTCTATTAGCAGTTTATACTGGGATCTGTAGTAATCCGGCTTGTTTAATTTTCCCACTAACTGGTACTAATGTATTTACAGTGCTAGTGGTATCTCCAGGGCCAAGTGCCCATAAGGGAAGGGTTAGGATGGCTGTTATAGTTAGTGATTTGATTATTAGGCATCTTCTACAGAGGTGAAATGAGTTCCTGTGAGCACAGTATTCAGCCTGGGGAAGAGCCAGAAGTCACACGGTGCAAGATCTGGGGAATAAGGAGGGTGGTCGAGAGCTGTGATCTGTTTGTTGTCCAAGAACTGCCTCACACTGAGCGCTGTGTGTGCAGGCGCGTTGTCGTGGTGGAGCAGCCACAACTTGTCTCTCCACAGAGCCCGCCTGCTGCGCCAAACCCGGTCATGGAGGCGATTGAGGACCTGCTGGTAGAAGTGCTGGTTGACTGTCTGACCCTCAGGCACAAACTCATGATGGACCACTCCCTTCAGGTCGAAGAATGCAATCAGCATTTATTTTATTTATTTATTTAACTGCATTTATATACCGCTTTTCACCGGGTCAAAGCAGTTTAGCAAAAAAAGGGGGGGAGGACAGTAATCAATTTACAGAGGGGAGGGTGCCATCACCGAGGGGTCCAATATTGATGATCCGAACAGATAGTAATGACTTAGACAATTGACATGAGTCTCTTAGTAGGTAGTTTTGGGGATACGTCAGAAGGACTGGGGGTTGTCAGTGATGGATGTCTGTTTCTGGTCCAAGGTATTCATGAAACAGGATGGTTTTTAGTTGTTTCCGGAATGTGGATAGGTCAGCATTGTTTCTGATTTGGCTTGGTAGGGAGTTCCAGAGGGAGGGTGTATACAGTTCGAAAGCCCTGTTGCAGGTTCGTTGATTGCATTTTGTTTGTTCATGGGGGATAGTAAGGGTGTTGTTGGTGGTCTGTCGGGTTGTTCTGTTGTGGGTGGGCAGGGGTAGTAGGGAGCGGAGGTGGGAAGTCTGCGTTTGATAGAGGGCTTTGTGGATAAGCAGGGCAGATTTGTATTTGATCCATGCTTTGAGTGGTAGTATGTGCAGTTCTCTCAGGACTGCAGCGATGTGATCGTGGTTTTTTGCTTTCTGGATGATTCTTGCAGTGGTGTTCAAGGCAGTCCGTAGTGGGTTGGTGTGGGTGGCGGGTAGTCCGTGATAGATTATATTGCAGTAGTCCAGGTGGGCGAGCGTCATAGCCTGCATAACTGTTCTGAAGTCCTATGGATCAATGAGTGGTCTGAGCCGTTGTATCATTTTTGCTTTGTGGAATATTGTTCTGGTAGTCTTTTTAATCTGTGGAGTAAATGTGAGTGCCTGGTCTATGGTGATTCCCAAATATTTTATGTGGGGTTGAATCTATATTTGGGTGGTTCCCAAGATGAGGTGTGGTGGTGGGGTGAAGTTTGGGTCCTTGGTTACTATGAGGGCTTCAGTTTTTTTGATGTTGATGGATAGATTGTTCATTTGTAGCCAGTCGGAGACCTCAATGAAGCAGTCTGACAGGCAGTCATTTGTTGGGTTGGTGGTTGTGATTGGTCCATAGAGCATTATGTCGTCTGCGTATATATGGTAGTTGATGTTATGATCTTGTATGATCGAGCAGAGTGGTTGCAAGTAGATATTGAAGAGCATGGCGGAAGGTGTGGAGCCTGCGATACTCCTTGATGCTGTTGAAAGGGGGGGGAGGTTGCCATGTTCGTGTGGATCAGTTGTTGTCTATTGGTTAGGTAGGAGCGGAACCATTGTAGTACGATGTCCTTAATGCCGATTTCCTGGAGTCTGTGTAGGAGAATGCTGTGGGAGATGGTGTCAAAGGCTGCGGATATCTCCAGGAAGAGCATGGCATATCCAGAGTGTTTGGTCTGCGTGCCTTTGATAAAGGTGTTCAGTAGCATTTTCATAAGGGTCTCGACTCCATGGTATGGGCGGAATCTGTGTTGTTGCGGGTCCAGTATGTTGTTGGTATCTAGTGTGGTGAGGCAGGTGCAGCACAGACCTGGGAAAGAGAAAAAAAAGAAGGTTTTTCTCCTAAGAGGGGGATGGGCTCACCTAAGCACAGGTCCCAAAATGAAAGTAATACTGAAACACACACTTACAAGGCTAGCCTGAAGCCACACCCAGTCTCCAGGGCAACAGCAGGGAGAGAGAGGGTGGAGCCAGAAAGGGAAGCATGCTGGCAAACATTTAAACGTGGTCAGTCAGCAAGTGAAGGAGGAGACCACAGCAGAGCTGGAAGAGACCACAGCAGAGCTGGGAGAGACCACAGCAGAGCTGGAAGAGACCACAGCAGAGCTGAGAGAGAGCACAGCAGAGCTGAGAGAACTGGGGTAACCAGGAGAAGCAGACAGAACTGCCAAAGCGAGTGGCAGGGCCAGAGAAGAGCGGGAAGAAGCTTGAGAGAGTTCCAGGACTATAGTTCTGACTCAGAAGCAAGCAGCTCAGACTCTGAGCAAGAAACGGAGCCTTTTAGAAAGCCTGACAAAAGGAAGGTTTCTACAAGCAAGGTAAACCAGACAGTACCTTTAAGTGATTCACTAAAGGGAAGGAAGTCTAGGAGCACTGACATTATTCCAGGGGGAAGAAGGAATGTTCATTGGGGAAAACTTTTTAAGCTTTTAAGGAAAGTGAAACTAGAAATCCCTGAACGTATCCCAGTCCCTGAGCCTTGTAGCACTGAGGAAGAAATGGAGGTGGAATTCTATAAAGGGGATTCAGATTCTACAGAAGTCTCAATGGAATGCTCATTGTGCATGAGAAGTGCTTAGAAAGCATTTATTAGCTAGTATAAAGAAAGCCAAGAAGTAGTTATGCTGAGCAGTTGATACTGTGAAGTGCTGGAAAGAGAGAAGTTTCATTTTAAAGCTGAACTAGTACTTGTGCTATGAAACTGTTCCAACAGCAGTTTAGTTCCTAGGCTGAAAGTAGAGCCTGTTTTAAAGCTTACCTGAAACAGCTGGGAGAAGCTAACAAGGTTAGCTGGACTTTACTTGCAACAGTGATTTTTCAACTGTGTTTGGTTTGGATGGAAAAGGAAACCTGTTTTGTTTCAAAGACTGAAGGAAACTGATTTGTTATAGCACTGCTGAAGTACCTTTACAAAGAAGCTTTTTGTTGGAGAAAATATCCTCATTTTCTGTTAATGGTTTGGAACCTTCTGCCAAGGTCCAATTTGAAAACTTGATGATTAAAATAAAATTTAGAAATAAATTTTCCTGTGTTGGCCTATTTCCACTTGGACTGCTTCTAACTGCCCCACAACTACACAATTAAGGGCCTCAGCCACCAGGCTAAACAAGACACAAGTAATACGGCCCGCCGCCCCTACTAGGCAGCCGCCTAGGACTACTGCCGGCCCACACTAGGTGGTCTTGGAGTTGCTGTTGAATTATCTTCTCGATGATTTTGGTGGTGAATGGGAGACTTGCTATTGGTCTAAAGGAGGCTGGGTCGAGTGGGTCCAGGTTGATAGAGGTCTTGAGGATGTCTGGTATGTGTCCTTGCTTGAGGGATACATTGACAATGTGGGTTAGGGGTGCACTTATGTCCTCTTTGAATTTCTTTATCCACTCTGCAGGGCAGGGATCTAGTGGAGAGTGGTGGTGTTTAGGCAGGAGATAGTGGATTCTATTTGTTCTTTTGTGACTGTTTTGAATGTGCTCCAGTATGTGACTTTGGTGGCATGGTAGGTTGTTGATGTTGCATTCAGTTGTGGCTTGTTTTGTTGTTGGAGCTGTTTATATTGGCGTGCTAGTAGTTCTGGTGGGATGTTTGGAAACTGGTCGGAGTGGCTGGGTGCTTTTGTTAGCTTCTTGACAATCTCAAAGAGCTTGCGTGGTTTGTTTATTGAGGTATTTATGATTTTTGAATGGTAGGTTCTTTTTGCTTTATCAGTTTCTGTGTGGTAGGTGTCAAGTTCACTCATGTATTTTGCTTTGTCTGCTTTGTTTTTGGTCTTTCTCCATTTTCTTTCGGTTCTTCTGAGTTGGGTCTTTAGCTTCCGTAGGTCTGGGGTGTACCATCTGGCTCTTGTCACAGCAGTTCTGATTCTGGTGTTGGTTGTTGTTGCACAGGATGCAGAAGCAATTGTAGTGTTCCAGTTGTTGATCAGGTCATTGATATTGGAGGAGTTTGATTGGAGTTTGGGTAATATTTGTGCTAGCATGACCTTGATCCTTGATTTGGACATGCGCGCCTTCTTGGGTCTGGGTGACAGTCGAGTCTTCCACTGCAGGCTCTGTCTCTTGCTTTCAGGGTTGTACTAGAAAACCCAAGTCTCATCTCCTATGATGACTCGGCCAACGAACTCTGGATCGTCTCCAATTTTCTCTAGCAAGTCTCGACAAACATTGACCCAGTGCTCCTTCTGGTCATCTCATAAAAGCCTGGGCACCATCTTGGCACACACCTTCCGCATCTCCAGCTCCTGCACCAAGATGGTCTGCACTGACTCCCTGTTCAGGCTGAGCTCCTCAGCTATCATCTGCACCATCAATCTGCGATCACTCTGCACCAGCTGGTTCACTCTGTCAATGTTCTCAGCCGTCTTTGTCGTGGAAGGCCATCCTGACTTGGGGTCATCCTCCACCTCCTCACGGCCAGTCTTGAAGCGTTTGTGCCACTCGAAGACTCATGGCCTTGGCATTGCATCTTCTCCATAAGCCTTTTGGAGAAGTTGGAGACACTCAGTTGAACTCTTCTCCAACTTAACCAGAAATTTCAAGTTGATTCTTTGCTCCATATTTCTGCCACCTCCAGTTGTGTGACAAAGCGATGGAGCAGTGTGCTACAAAAAAACCTGAAAAAGAAAAACAGTGAGAGAGATGAAAAATATTATAGCAGAATAGTGGCGAGATGTTGCACAACAAACAGCCAATTGGCAATGAGTCATGGGCGTGGCTTCCACAGCCTCATTTCTTTTTTGTCACACCTCATAGATAGCTGGGTGGCGGTTGGTGGACGTCAAAATTGCCTGTTAACTTGCCTGCCTGGTGCAAAGGAAGTGGACCTCACACAATACCTAGATAAGGTACCAGTGACATAGGAAAGTGTGGGAGGGACATTCCAGAAGCCAAATTTCATTTTTATGTTCAAAACTGTTTATTGCAATTCAAATGTCAAACTGCAGCCATAGTTCCATTATACACCATATATAAACAAATCTAACATTCCAAAACAGTGGAACCTGGTCAGGCATTCAATACCATTTTCTGCTATCCCCCTCCCCACCATAACCCCCCCCCCCAGTAACCCAAAACACCAAACCACTCTGTCTACTCCCCTCCTCCCACCAACCACCCTCAATAGTCTCACCCCTCCCAATCTTGGATCTAACCCCACCCTGTCCTACCACCCTGTCTTTGGTGTTCCTTACACAGTGCCAGATCTGTTAACCCTGACCCCTAGACACCAAAATCCCACCCCCCTCCCCACCTTGCCTGCCTGACCCTCATCCGTTCTTGGATCCCCTACTCTCCACCAACCATTCAAAGGTCATTTAAAATGTAACTGCGACTGCGGGCAGGTAAAAGTTGAATATAATCATCCCAAACTGCATGAAATCTATTCAAGCGTTTACGCTCCCCTAGCGCCCACAGCTTATCGATCTGCAAATGTTGATGCAAAGCATTCCGCCAATGCCAGAAACTAGGAATGTCTGTGGATTTCACCCCTGCAGGATTATACGTGTTGCCAATGTCCAGGAGAGACAAAGCCAACGTCACCTCCCCTGTCCCACCAGATCTACTCCATCCATCACATGCAATAAGGCCATCTGTGGAGCCAGTCTCCAGCAATGACAAAGGACCCGTTCAATAAAAGTATGCACTTCCTGCCAATATTCCTGAACCCTGGGGAATGACCATAATAAGTGAACCAACGGCGCCCCTTCCTCCTTACATTTAGGACAACTACTCCACCCTCCATAGCCCATGGCGCACAGGCGCCCCAGCCAAATTTCATTTTTTAGCTAGAAAGTAGAGATCCAGAACTTCCACGCTCAGGACCTAAGAGGCAGGCAGAGATCCAAAGTCTCAATGCATGGATGGTTTTAGATTTGTTAGGACATGGACCACATTCTGGGGAAGGGGAGAACTTTTACAAAAGGATGGGCTGCACTTTAATCAGGATAGAACTAGGCTGCTGGCAGTGGAGGTGGTAGAGATGAGGACAGTATCTGAATTCAAAGAACCATGGGACAAACACAGAGGGTCTCTAAAGGTAAAAAGGGGAATGTTGTAGTGCTTGATATGGAAGGACAGACTAGATAGGCCATGTGGTCTTTTTCTGTCATGTTGCTATGCTTTTTAAAAGCAGAAACAGCAGCTTTTAAACTAGAAAATAGAGGAAAGCTGACAGTTGCCAAAGAGTGAGTGGTTTAGAATGATGTATCTTTGAAGGATACTAGAAAAACAGGGAAGTTAGGGCATCCCGATAGAGAGGTTCCAGCAAAAGTAAAAGTAACCCAGATGCCTTTAAGTGAAGAGCAGAGTTGAAAGATGACAGATTACCCCATCAACTGATAACCAAATTGTTAATATGAACAAAATACAAACTTTGAAATGCCTGTATGCAAATGCTAGAAGTCTAAAAATTAAGATGGGAGAGTTAGTATATACAGCACCAAATTAAAGGTAAGATCTAATTGACTGTGATCCTCAGGGGGATCATCTCCATATATAGTGGTCCTGTCTGCACATTTCTCAATTTTGGGAGCATGTGCAAAGAGAAGTTGGGGGGATACTTGGCATGGTGGTGACATTCACGCCCCGCCTTTGTTTACTTGGTTACTGGCAGACCTCCCCCCTTTCTCTGAGGAGTAGCCACTCCTATGTCACCTCCTCCATGCTGCTCAGTATACCATTGCAACCTTCTGGAAAACTGTACCCACGCTGCTGCACTGACAGCAACAGGTCATTGAGATTGCTTTACTTGAGAAGCTTTCACATTCTTTAAGAGGGAAAACTAATGTATATAATGGGATTTGGCTTAAATGCTGGGTCTGGTGCAAGAGTTTGCACTGATTGTGTGCTGTTATTGCTTTGATTGGTAGTTACCTCGTTCTGCGAGTCTTCTCTTGTTCTCTGTGAGCTGTGCGCCCTACATGTATGTTGCTTTGATTGTGTATTTGTTCCGATGATATGTTTCTGTTCAGTTTAATAAAGATTAAAAAATAATAATTCCCCACCCTAAATCCCATTTGTCAACCACAAAACCCCCCACCCCAGTCTTCTTTCCTTTAGAAAATATGCAAGTCCAACGCCCTGAACCCACATCCACCCTTGATCCCTTTCACAATAAAGAGCACCCACCACAGGTTGCCCCCTGTATTCCACCACCCTGATCCCTTCCTGAGCTATGACTGTGTCCACCCAAACCTCCTATTAACCAGTCAATGTTTCTGAAGGAAAGCTAGCAACACCCCTTGAAGTTTAGCTAACTTTCAATGAATAACACAGCTTGCAAAATGTAATGCAAGCTGTTATTCAATTTGCATAATAAAGAGCTGTTTTGCATGAATTTCCAGCTCATTATTAACATTCATTACAGTAAAGATTCCTGTGGTAAGCTGTATTGGCAAATAACCTATGATAATTAGCAAATAACACACATTATTGCGATAACGCAGCTTAATAAATAGACCTGAAAGTCAGAAGAAAGGTTCATTAGCACCCTGTCTGACAGTGACAAATGGCAAATGCATGAAGGAAATAGATAAGAAACAGGGTGTGTATAACCTGGTCTCTCCACTGTCACACCCTTTTGTTTTCCAGTAGCCAGTGCTTCGGATTACACCAAACTCAAACTTTTATCTTAAATATATATTCTATGATCAATCTATGTGACAGAACTTTGCCTAATTCCTTTTTCACACCAATTATACTCTTTGCTGAAGTCTTTGTGTATTGGCAAAAGAAATAAGGAGAAATAATCACTGCCAGTATCCGTAAAAAATCAGTCTTGTGAAAAGTCTTCTCTGTGTGAGCGTGCCAAGAGGTGGACGGTTTAAGCAAGCAATGAAATTTCTGGTAGGCTAATAGCATGTTAATAGCCCTGAGAGAGTGCTGGCTTACCAAGAGTTCTCTTAAGAAAGACTTGATTTTTCAAAATGACTGCTCTCTGTGCATCTTAATGTATTCCCAATTCCCTGAGCATTATGTGCTTTAAAATATCACTGTAGAAACATACAAACATGCTGGCAGAAAAAGACCAAGTGGCCTGTTTAGTCTCCCTTTCTATATCAACTACAAACGTCCCCTTTTAACCTTTAGAGATCCTCTGTTTGTCCCATGCTTTTTTGAATTCAGATACTGTCCTCGTCTCTACCACATACACTGGGAGACTATTTCACGCATCTACCACTCTTTCCATAAAAAAATATTTCCGCATATTACTCCTAAGTCTACCCTTTTCACCCTCATCCTATGTCCCCTTGTAACAGAGCTTGCTTCAATCGAAAGAGACTCTTCTCCTGTGCATTATATCACGGAGGTATTTAAACATCCAGGGCCTTACCAAGGGCTGTGTGAATAGTACGGCCGCACAGGACGCAAGCACAGAAGGGGGCACTGATATCAACAGTGGGCTTTCAGGAAGCTCAAAAATAGTGAGTTACTGAATGTGGCTGGGTGGAGGGTGGGCACCAGATTTGTCAGGGGGAGGAGTAGCCTAATGGTTAAGAGCCCTGGCTTGGGAACCCAGAGACCAGGGCTCAATTCCCACTAGCACTCCCTGTGGCTTGGCAAGTCACTTAATACTCCATTGCCTCAGAAAAATCCAGGTTATCAATATCCCTATTTAATGTACATTACTAAGTTTAAGTTACAATGTAAACCATTTTGATTGAAATGATAAAGCAGTACATAAAACCTGGTAAATAAAATAAATACAGTCAAACCTCGGTTTTCGTTTGCCCCGGTTTTCATACGCTTCGGTTTTCGACGTCTTTTTTGACTGAGATTTTGTCCCGGTTCTCGTACATCGCCTCGGTTTTCGTAAAGTACAGTACTGTAAATACATACACCCTCGCGCTGCACACCGGTCTGTATACACTGCCGGAACGCCCGCCCGGTCCCGGCAGCACCGATCACCAGCGTGATGAGAAGCGAAAGCCAGCTGAGCACGTAAAAAAACACATCCTCGAGCCTGGTCAGAGTCAGAGAGGCAAGGATTGCGCAGAGAGGAAGGCCCTGATCTTGTCCACCGCCTGCCCATTCTCTGGAGTGCCCCCTCAGGCTCGGAGGTAGCAGGGAAGAAAAGCTGTCAACGTAAGCAGGAGATGTTGCATGAATGTGGGAGGCAGTTCTTTCTCTTGCAGGGTACGTCTGAAGCTATATCATTAAGATTTTCTGCCATTCTGAAGCATTGAGCAGATAATGGGCTGAATCCAATGTGATTCCGAAGAGAGCTGGGCACAGCAGCTTGTCAGAGGTGGCTAAGGCCAGATGTTAACATACAGTACTGTACTTAGCTTGCTTTCAGTGATGTTAAATGTTCATTTATCCATTTCATTAGTCATTTATATTTATTTCTCATTGTTTTCTGTATGTAAAAATATAGTTATTCTCTATAAAATGTATTTTTTGTGAATATTTTTGGGTGTCTGGAACGGATTAATTGGATTTACATTATTTCTTATGGGAAATATTGCTTCGGTTTTCATACGTTTCGGTTTTAGTCAGACTTTTTCGAACGGATTAATCATGAAAACCGAGGTTTGACTGTATTAAGAACCTTAAGTCTGTCTTCATATGCTTTATAACAAAGACCACTAACCATTTTAGTAGCCACCCTTTGCACCGACTCCAACCTATTTATATCCTTTTTGAAAGAGTAGTCTCAAGAACTGCACACAATACTCCAAATGATATCACACCAGAGACTTATAAAGAGGCACTATCACCTCATATATTCTGCTGGCCATTCTTCTCCCTATGCACCCAAGTATCCTTCTGGCTTTCACCGTTGCCTTTTCTACCTGTTTAGCTACTTTTAAGATCATCAGACACAATCATGCCCAAGTCCTGCTCTTCTTTTGTAGATAGAAGTACCTCACCTCATACATTGTACCACTCCCTTGAATTTTTGCAGCCCAAAATGCATGACCCTGCATTTTTTAGCATTAAATCACAGCTGTCAATTCTAGACCATTCTTCAAGCTTAACTAGATCCGTCCTCATGATATCTTCTCCTTCCTAAATGCCTACTCTATTGCAGATTTTGGTATTATCCAAATCTTACCTAACAGTCCTTCTGCAATTTATTTAACCAGTTTTCTATGCCACCTTATCCTTCAATCAAAGCAGTTTACATTATGTAATCATTACAAACGGGTACAGGATACATTCCCTTGTCCCTAAAGGGCTCACAATCTATGTGTACCTGAGGCAATGGAGGGTTAAATGGCTTGCCCAAGGCCACAAGGAGTACCTATAGGACTAGAAACCCCAGTCCCTCCTGCCTGAGATTGCTGTCCCTAGGTGGGACTTAAACCCCTAGCTCTCCAGCCTGAGGTACAGTATCCTAACCACTAGGCCACTCCTCCCTCCAAATATCACTAACAAAGATGTTAAAAAATATCTGACCAAGGACAGATCCCTGCGGCACACCACTGGTAACCTCCTTCTCTTCAGAGTGAGCTCCATTTACCTGTAGCCTTTGCTGCCTTCCCACTCAGCCAATTTCTAACTCAATCAGTAACTTTAGAATCAATCCCTAGGGTACTCAGTTTGTTTATAAGTCGCCTGTGTGGAATGGTGTCAAAGGCTTTACTGAAATCTAAGTACAACACATCTAGGGCTCTCCCTCGGTCCAACTCCCTGGTCACCCAGTCAAAGGATTCAATCTCATTATTCTCTCTTTTAGCAGCATTTCCAATAATTTACTCACCACAGAGCTTAAACCAACTGGCCTGTAGTTTTCAACCTCATCCTTACTTTCGCTTTTGTATAAAGGGACCACATGTGCCTTTCTCCAGTCCACTGGGACCACTCCCGACTCCAAAGAGGCATTGAAAAGGTCATTCAGCGGAGCCGCTAGAACATCCCCAAGTTCCTTCAGTATTCTCAGATGTATTCCATCCAGTCCCATCGCTTTATCTACTTTTAGTTTAACTAGTTTCTCATGAACATAGTCTTCTGAAAATCATTTGAGTGCCCCAACACTTGTGTTTCTATTTGAGGGTGTTTTCTGAGGTCCTGCTTCTGGCCCTTCATCTGTGAAACAGAACAGAAATATTTTTTAAGCAAGTCTTCTGATGCATAATCTTTAAATACCATTTCAGTCATGGGTAACTTCCCTACATCTTCTTCAGTAAAGACCGAAGAGAAGAATTCATTCAGTCTCTTCACTATGGCCTTGTCCCCTCTTAGTGCCCCTTTTACCCCTTTATCATCTAATGGTCCAACTGACTCATAGGTTTTTTGCTACGAATGTACATGAAAAAGTTGTTATTATGCATTTTTGCTTCCACAGCAAGCTTTTTTTCAAATTCTCTCTTTGCCTACCTTATCATTGCCTTACATTTAACTTGCCAGTGCTTATGTTGTTTCTCTTTTTCATCATTTGTCTCCTTTTTACATTTCCTGAAAGATGCTTTTTTGGCTACTGCAGCCTCTCTGACCTGACCTTTAAACCATGCTAGTAGTTTTTTGGACTTACTTCCATGTTTCTTAAAGCATGGAATACAGCTGGTCTGGCCTTCCAAGATAGTATTTTTAAACAACGCCCATGTTTCATGTAAATCTTTAATCTTTGCAGCTGCCCCATGCTGTCTTAGTAGCATGCCTCATGCTCTATGCACAAAAAAGAAAAAATCATGCATGTGGCCACTAAAAAAGGGAAGTTTGGTTGGGAAAAGAACATGGTGGAACTTTTTCATGATTTAGCTCCTACCACATTTCAGCACCAGCGGGTTTTGCAGCCTATAATACAGTATCTGAGATCAGAAGCGTTGAGATAGAAATGGCTCTTCCCATTTGGGTTCCTATTTGAAATTAATGGGAGAGCGGTGTGTGACAAAACTGAAGAAGTAGTCTGGGAAAAGCTCAAGTAGGAGGGAGCCCCGACGCTCCCAGATCACCCAGTCCAGTACTAAGCGCCCTTGGCATCAAAGCCTTCCTCCAAGTAGCAGCACGTTCCTAGTAAGAGCTAGCGGCTGTGGCGACTATCGCAGGGGCTGGAAAATCTGGAGATGCCCCAGGGAATTGCACTAGATAAAGGAGGCTGATGGGGACAATGGACAGTGGATATGTTTATATTTATTGGATACTTGATATACCGCAGCATTGTATACAGTCTCTCTGCAGTTTACAAATTCTTAAAAACCATAGTAGTAGAAATAGAAAGGAACTTCCATTCATTGATAGGAAAGCATAGGTCAAAAATAGGATGACAAGCAAGACATAGCTTCCTCAAAGGGAGAAGATATATCTTAGGTCCTGATTCTGCTGTGTTTAATAAGTTATAAAGTGTTCTGGTGGAGGGGGTAAGAGAAGCCTGGATGCCTGCTATGAGTGGGAACATGAGGGAGTGAGGATGGGGATGACGGGTTGGCTTGAAAGGTTGGGGGGTTGGGAAGTTAGGGGGCTTTCGATTGTTATATGGTGAGTTTAGGGATCTGGAATAGAGGGGCGGTACCCAGAGTCTCTTCCTCAGAAGTCATGGGCAGAGTTGGGCTCAGCGGGATTGTGGCATTGCAAGGGGGAGGGAAGGGGGAAAGGAGGCAAGGGGAAGATTAACAGGGAAGAGGGAAAAATTGGATGAGATGTCTGCCCAGCTGTGTGTAGGGACATTGAATATCCGAGAGTTGAACTCTCCACAGAAACATAAGCTGATGTTGCAGGAGGTGAGAGATCTTTGTTGGCAGGTAGTGTTCCTTCAGGAGACACACCTTCATGTGCAGGATGAGTGACTGCTGAATCCCTGGTCTGCTCGGATGTGTTCTTTGCCACAGAGAGCGGAGGCAAAAAAAGAGCAGGGTGGCCACCCTGATTCGGGCAGATTTACCCTTTAACCTTGCAGTAGTGGAGTGAAAGGCAGACAGACAGGTCCTGTTTGTGTGGGATGAATTATTTGGCAAGCCTATCAACTTGCTAAATGTTTATGGCCCTAATGCGGGTCATGCAGAGTTTTGGGGAGGATGGGAAGTGGGTGTATGGGCTGGTAAGGGGGTGGCTTTTGGTGGAGGGACCTAAATGTGGTGCTGGAAAGACAGAAGAGACTTCAGGTGGATAGGGTTGGGAGAGGACCAGGACTCAGGGGCAGAAGAGGTGCGGCATTGAATGAGGGATAGGGGGTTGGTTGACCTCTAGAGAGCCACCAATCCCTCGATGAATTATTCTTTTTTTCAGCTGCCGATAACAGTTATAGCCACATTGACTACCTGTTAGGGGATAGATACTGGGTAGAGGGCTTAGAGGAAGCCTGCATTGGGCCTATTATGTGGTTCGACCATGCACAGTTCAGAGGACCTTTGGAGGGTTTGTTCCGGATCTTCTGAAGGCTAAATGAAAGCCTAGTGTGCACTGCTAGCAAGGTGAGAGCGCTGGAGTCGATCATTCAGGACTACTTAGAACACAATGATATGTAAAAGGTTGGGCTGGGAATTCTGTGGGACAAGGTCACCTGCTTAAACTTTGTGACTTACAAAAAAACAAGAGTGGGAACTGCAGATGAGACAGCTTCGGATGGAGGTAGAGATCCTGGAAAAGGATCATAAGCGCACGGGAGACAAGAGGACTCGGGGCCACCTGGAAGATGCTTGGTGGTGCCTCAATGAGTTCCAGCTCAAAACTATCACTTTTCATCTGCAGCGGGTGCAGCAAATTTATTACAAATTTGATAACAAATCGAGCTTGCTCCTAGTCGGGAAATTGCGAGATAAGGTGCGGGTGGCTACCATTGGCAAAGTGAAGGGTCCTGGTAACCAATTATTATAGAAAAGAGCAGAAATTAGGGCCCAATTTGAATGATATTATGAGGGGGGGTCAACGGGTTGGGCTGCAATTAATTACTGACTAGTTGGTACAGGGGGGGAGGGGATGGGTCAGTTGGGGGATAATGCCTGGGAGGGGTTGGAACGGGAGATTTGCGTTGACGAGGTGGAGACCCTGATTAGAAGATTGGTCCTGCACAAATGGCCCAGTCTGGATGTTTTCACAAGATTCTTCTATTAAAAATTCAGTACCCCTCTTGTGCCATTGCTACCAAGGGTGTTTAATGCGGTGATACATGGCAATGCAACAAACCACAATTACTGTTATCCTCAGGCTTGGTAAAGATCCAGCGGTTTGTAGCTCTTACTGGCCTATTTCACTGTTAAATGTTGGTGTTAAGAAACTGGCCAAGGTTTTGGCCAACTGCCTGGGGCCTCTGATGCCGGGGGTGATCCACCCTGATCATATGGGGTTCATACAGGGCCAACAGGCGGGAGATAGCATAAGATGGGTGCTACAACTGAGCTGGCTCACTAGACGGGAATGACAGGGGGCCATTCTTCTCTCTGTCGATGCAGAGAAAGCCTTTGATAGGTACATTGGGAGTTTCTCTTCACAGTTTTAGAACATGTGGGATTGGGACCCCAGTTTACCTCTGGGATTCAAGATCTCTATCAGGCCCCAGAAGCAGCCATTCATATTAATGGGGGCTTTTCCAATTTTTTCCCCTTGGACTGGAGAACGCAGCAGGGGTGCCCTTTGTCCCCTTTGCTATTCATCTTGGCCATGGAGCCTTTGGCAGTTCAAGTGCAGGAACCAGGGAACATACAAGGGGAGCAAGTAGGATTGGAGCATCATAAAATAGCACTCTTCACTGATGACCTACTCTTCACGCTCACCGAGCCCTTGACCTCTCTACCAGTATTGTTACAGGAACATAGGGCCTATTGGAGTTTATCAGGCTTTAAAATAAATCTTGAGAAGATGGAGGCTTTTAATGTCTCTCTGGATTCCGACCTAGTGGAGAAGTTACAGGGAGCTTTCTCTTCAAGTGGACAACTCAGTTCCTCACATATCTTGGGGTACGGGTCACACCCATGGAGACCGGGCTGTATTGGGCAAACTAACCCCCCCCCCCCCCCCCTTATTCAGGCAACTCGAGCAGGATTTGGTCAAATGGGAAGAGGAGTAAGCAAGACTTTGTACTTTATCCAATTCAGTATGGAAAGCCAGTGAAGCTGCTCTAAAAGCAGAGAAACATGGTCATACTTTCAAAGCCCACCAGTAACCTTACAGCCATATTCTGAATGTACTGCAGAAGTAACAGCAATTTTCAGGGAAGGTCAAGCAATGCACTATTACAATAACTGGACAATGAAGATTTTGCTTCCTGAACACTTTTGGGTGTATCTTATGGATTTTGGGTTGCTGATCACGAAAATCACCTTTAAATTTTCCTATCGTGCACCAGTTTTTTGCAATTGCCTATTTTTGTGATTTCCTCAAATATTTTAAGTCTACTCATATGTTGCCTAGAGCTTCTTTAGTCCAGGCATGCACTCAGTGCAGGCTCACAATATGCAATGGAAATGCTACTGCTCAGGAATGCATGGGTATGCTTAGTCAGGATGGATGCTGGCAGTACAGGCTATAAAAACAGCTTTCATAAACAGATGCTATGCATGACATTGATATCAGTTTGTATACTTAACAATAGCATTTACATGTAAGCTTCTTGCCTAAACAATGATTCATTACAGCAGAAATGTCTCGTCAATGTTGCAACAGCCGTGATACATTCTGTTACGTTTTTGGTGAATATACGGTTAAGCCTCAAAGACACAGCAAAGAGGCACATTCCATAGAGCACATCCAGACCTCTGTGCGTCCTATCAGAACAGGACGCACAGAGTTAGACCCGATTCTGCCCCATGGGATCAGAATCGGGTCTAGGGTCTGTATGTGCAGGCCGGGTCACAATTCCGATTGGTATGCACGTACAGACCCCTGCCCAGCTAAAGTCAGGCTCCTGAATGGAGCTGCAGTGCCATGGCGTCCCATTGCCATGGCACCACGACTCCATTCAGGAGCCACGATCCCTGGCCACCGACCACATTCTTCTTTCCCCGCAACCCGACCCCCGATCTGGCCTTCCATGGCCAGGGTCAGGCTGCGGGGAATCCCCTGTACCCCCTCACCTTTCCAACGCCCCCTGGGCCTTCCATCCTCCAATGTCCAGGGTGACTTATTCCATCTCCGAGGTGGAATGTCCCCCATCAAGCACTGCCTCCTATCCCATGACTTTTTAGTTTTGCCAAAAGTCTCTGATGAGGGACCTTGTCAAAGGCTTTCTGAAAGTCCAGAGAGTCTATATCAACTGACTCACATTTCTCTACCTGTTTATTCACACCTTAAAAAAACCCATAGCAAATTAGTAAGACAAGATCTTCCTTGTCTAAAGTCATGTTAGCTGTCTCCCATTAAGCCATGACTATCTACATGTTCAGTAATTTTGTTCTTTATGATGGTTTCTACCATTTTTCCCGGTACTGACGTCTGGGTCACCGGTCTTTAGTTTCCCGGATCACCCCTGAAACCCTTTTTAAAAATTGGCATTACATTAGCCATCCTCCAATCTTCAGGTATTACAGATGATTTTAATGACAGTTCACAGATTACTAATAGCAGGTCTGCAATCTCATATTTCAGTTCTTTCAACACACTTGGATGTATACCATCCGGCCCAGGTGATTTGCTACTCTTCAGTCTATCATATAGTTGTAATGCATCTTCCCGGTGTATCGATATTTCTTTCAATTCTTCCGCAGTATCACCTTTAAATACCACTTCAGTCATGGGTAACATCCCTACATCTTCCTCAGTAAATACTGAAACAAAGAATTCATTCAGTCTCTCTGTTATGGCCTTATCCCCTCTTGGTGCCCTTTTTACCCCTCTATCATCTAATGGTCCAACTGACTCTCACAGGTTTTTTGCTATGAATGTACTTGAAAAAGTCTTTATGATACGTTTTTGCTTCCACAGCAAGCTTCTTCTCAAATTCTGTCTTTGCCTGCCTTATCAATGCCTTGCATTTTTTTATATAACTTTATTTATAAGCCACCAATCAACAACAATAACAAAATAATACATCTCCGGGGGGGGGGGTTGTACTCTGATCTCCCCCACCGGAGCACAATACAAACAAAAACAAAAGAGGTGGATTTTAACATTTTAGCCCTACTACCCTCCCCCCCACCCATCCCTTGCCCTCCTCCCCCCTCCCCACCCCCCCACCCCGCACTCTGGAAGCAGTGTTATCCCCCTTATATCCCGTCTACTCCAGACATCCTCCATTATGGGCTTCTTCAACTTCCGACCTGTAAAATCTCATTACGACATCGAGCCCCCAACTGCTGGATATAGGGCTCCCAGACCGCCATAAAGGCCGTCCATCATTTGACACTGCCCTGCGCCCCCCACCTCTCCGTCAACATCAGCTGGTGAAAACAGTTCCGCCACTCCCCAAAAGTGGGAGCCGAGGAATCACTCCACAACCTGAGAATAGGCGCTTTCCCCACCAGACAAGCCTTACGCATTAGCAGACGTTCCCCTGGTTTAACTGGGCAAGGAGAAGGTATGCAATCCAACACCACAAGGGAACCGGACCAACGCAATCTCCGCTGCAGCAGGCCCTCTATAAAGGAACAAATCCTCGCCCAATAAGACTCCAATACTGTGCAGTCCCACCACATGTGCAGCAGGGTCGCCATGGGCTCTAAGCAGCGGGGGCAGCGACCATCAGTCGTCAGTCGACTGCGCAGCGCTCGCCTCGGCGAGAAGTGAGCTCTAGTGAGGCATTTAAATTGTATCTCCCTCCACCTCATCCCCTGTACCAGTCTTACTATTCGTCGTAGGGCCGCTCGGATCGTACCCGGGGCCACTTCACCGTCTAGCTCGGCCGCCCAGTCCTCCTCCACCTTTCGGTAATCCAGCAAGGCCTGGAACCGTGCCAATCGGGACTTGTATGCGGAAATCGACAACAGTATCTCCCCCCCAACCCAAAGAATTTGAGGATCTGCGCGGAGCGTTCAATCTGCAAGGCGTCTTGTGTTAAAGAAGAGATAATGAGTCACCTGAATATACGCGAAGCAATGTCGGGGGGTCAGATCATATTCCCGACTTAGCGTCAAAAAGGATTTACATTTCCCTGTCGATTCCACTAAGTGTCCTACGCTCCTCAATCCCCGCTCATGCCACTCACGGAAAAGCATATAGTCCCGGGGGAAAGGATGTATTTCCCTGTATTGGCAGCCAGCTAGAAGTGTGCCAGGGCGTGCCCCAGGCCCCATTAAGAAATTGCCAAGTCCGCCTAGCCGAGCTAATGAGCACACTATGCACAAGGTAACTAGGGAGATTGCGATTCTCCCCATGAAGAGCCCCCAGCAATGTTAGCGGGGACACAAAGCATTCTTCCAGGGCCTTGGGTGTATAGAACTCTGTCCCGCTCAGCCAGTCCCCAACATGTCGTGCTTGACAAGCCAAAGCATAAGCCTTTAAATCTGGGAATCCCATCCCTCCCTCTTTCCATTTCCCCAATAACCGAATCCACGGTATGCAGGCTTTGCCGCCTTTCCAAAGAAAACTACGAAAGCAGGCCTCGAGGCGATGCATATCGCGACGTAATAACCACACCGGTAATGACTGTAACCAATATAATAATCGGGGTAGTACCACCATCTGTACTGCTGCCACTCTCCCAGACAAAGACAGCGGGAGGGAACTCCAAGCCTTCAGCTGTATCTGAAGGCGTCGTAGAGTACGGTCAAAGTTGCATCTATATAGCAATGTAGGCTGGCGAGACAACACAATCCCCAAGTATATAAACTCATCTGTCGCCCACTGCAACGGGAACTCCCCATCCCATGCAGCTCGCAGCTTTCCCAGAACATCTAAGGCTTCAGATTTCTCCTGGTTAATGCGCATCCCCGCCACCTTCCCAAATCTCCCAAATTCTGCCAGCAGCTTCCGCAGGGAGCGTCCGGGATTAAGCAGATGGACTAATATATCGTCCGCGAAAGTGGAAATTTTAAATCCCTGTTCTCCTATGCTGATCCCTTGTATCTCCCTCGAGTCCTCAACTGTCCTTATCAAGGGATCAAGCGAGAGGACAAACAGAAGTGGGGAAAGCGGGCAGCCCTGTCGTGTACCACGGCCCAGAGCAAAGGCATCCGAGAGGAGCCCATTGCATAAAACCGCGGCCGTCGGCTGAGTGTACAAGCTCATCACCATCCGACAAAAGATTGGTCCCAATCCATATTTCGGTAGAAGGCACCATAAATAGTGCCAGTTTACCCTATCGAAAGCCTTTTCAGCGTCGAAACTCACCAGCAAGGACGGCAGCCGGTGGTGTTGTACCCATTCCAAGGAGGCCACGATTTTCCGTAAATTCCGGACCGCATATCGGCCTTTTACAAAGCCAACCTGCAAGTCATGTACCAGGTGCTCCAAGACCTCCGCCAGCCTGACTGCTAAAATTTTTGCAAAGATTTTTAGATCAAAGTTGAGTAGCGAAATGGGTCGGTAGGAGGCCACCGATAGTGGGTCCTTCCCCAGTTTGGGGATCAGTACAATGTGAGCGTGATTCCGCCCCCATCGGAATGTCCCGTGCTCCGTACGGCTACCAAAGACCTCTCGTAATAGTGGACAGACAGCCTCCCCAAGGATCTTGTAAAGCTCCGCACCAAATCCATCGGGACCTGGCGATTTGTAGCAACTCGCCGCAGATATGACCGATTGCACTTCCTGAGTAGTCAAGGGCTGTTCCAGCGTCACTTGCTGTTCTACGGTCAGTCGTGGGAGGTCTAATCCCTCCAAGTAATCTCTTATATCCCCCGATGGCAGTTCCGCCTCATATACTGACTGAAAGAAGTTCCGAAATGCCCGGGCTATCTCCCTACTTTCCCTTTGTAATTTGCCCCCGTCGTCGCGGAGAGCCGCTATCAAGGAGGAGCCCCGCCGCCCCCTCAAACACTGGGCCAACATCTTCCCCGGTTTATCCCCGTGGCAATGCAATTGGTATCGATAATAAAGATGAGATTTCTTTGCCCGTTGATGGAGCAATTCATTTAGATCAACTTGGGCTTCCCACAGGCATTTTTTGTTCGCGGCTAATGGGGCGCGGGCGCATAGCCGACGGAGGCCTACAACCCACCTTTCAAGATGGATGATATGTTCAGTGATCATCTGGTGTTTCCGTGTCGCAAAACCAATAATATCGCCCCGTAACACCACCTTCGCCGTTTCCCAGATCAGTTCCGGATCCTCTCTATGGCATTCATGGTCGCTCATAAACTCCTGCCAGCGTTGTCGAATAAAGAGATGAAACTGGGCATCCTGGTACAAATCTAAGGGGAATCGCCAAAGTCGCGTCCGAACAAAGAGATCTCCCCCCCAATGTAACTCTATCCATACCAGTGCATGGTCTGAGATTTCCAGGGGGCCAATCCGGGCCTCCCCTGTCTGGGCGAACAGACCCCCTGAAAGAAGAATATAATCTATACGAGCGCTGGTACCATGTGCTCGGGATTGGTGAGTGAAGTCTCGCTCCATGGGATGGAGCAGTCTCCAAGGGTCTACCAGGTCTAACCGCTTTCAAAATCTTTGTAATAACCGGGTTACAGGGACTCTGTCCCGCCCGTCTCCTCCTCTTGAAGTGTCTAAATCGACATCAAGGACCCCATTGAAGTCTCCCCCTAATATTAAAGGGTAGTCTGGTAGGAGTTCTATCTTAGAGGCCAGCCCATTATAAACATTGGGGTCCAGCACGTTGGGCCCATAAAGGTTGCCTATTATTATTGGTTTCCCCTCCAAGTGACCTGAAAGCAAAAGATATCTTCCCTCATCATCGGCTATGACAGAATCTGCTGTAAACCGGACCTTTTTATGGACCAGTGTAATGACCCCCCCCCCCCTTTTTTCCCTTTGGCAGGGGAGCCCCATACCTGTCCCACCCAAGACTTACAGAGTTTATTATGCTCTTCGGTTGTCTGGTGGGTTTCTTGTAACAGGGCAATATCGCACTGTTGTCTGGCTAAAGCCTGCAAAATTTTATATCGCTTGATCGGATTTCCCAGCCCACATACATTCCAGGTGATGATCTTCAGAGGCACGAGGCAGTGTCAAGGCTCCACCAAATAACAAATTCCTCTTGTCGGAGAAAGGTCCCCCCAGCCTGGAGCCCCTCCCACTTAATGATTGGGAGAATACAACCCTGCAACCAAACCTTTAAGGAAATGCAGCCCCCTCCCCCCTTCTCCCTCCTTCCTTCTCCCCCCCATCCCTCCCCTGCCTCCCCACCCCACCCACAACCCCCATTAGTCCACCCATCTGGTCGGACAGTCTTCCACTGGCACTCGGGACTACCCCTTCCCAAGCTTCGCTTATTATTAACCTCTAGGCCAAATCCTAATCTATTGTACCCTCCCCCACGGTGCCCAACCCATCTCCACCAATGCACAACACTTTAATTAGGGGAAGGGGGAAGGGACTGTATGCCACGCTACCCCCCCCCCCCAACCATCAGGATTCTCATTGGGGTTACAGCTGTTGGTGCCGTGCAATCTGCTGTGAGTTCTCATCTCCGCCCCCACCCACAGCCCGTCAGAATCCTACCCGGGGTGCCCTCGTGGTGATCTCCCGCCAGTCTCTCTCCCCCCCCCCCCCCCCCCCACCAGAGAGCTCTCTCTAAAAGCGGTAGTTGCACCCTATATATAGCTTAACACCAATTACAGAGGCCCCCGGTTGATCTTTTCTCAGTCACACATAGGGGTCTGAGAGATCAATCTCTCCCCCTCCCCCTTTCCCTCCGTTATCTTAACTCCTTCTCCCCATCCCCACCCCATAGGTAGAGACCTAGGACTTGGGTTGCACAGCCCACGAGCTACATCGGCTGAGAGAAGGAGGAGCTGGCGCAACGCCCGGCAGCAAGGGTCAAAGTCAAAATGGCGATTAGCTCGCCATGCATCAGCGGCCCTGTGCCCCACACGCCGCAGCAGACCCACCCTCAACCCACTTCAGACACTCTCTGCCTACACCCAACCCCAGCTAAATTACCTTAAAATTACCTTAAATTACAGCTCAGCGGTCCGTGCCTCTTCTCAGGCCTCATCCACGTGCTATACCCCCGCTCCCCCCAGCTGGCGCTCCAGCCTTTGGGGTGGGCCGCCTAAACCGCTAATACAAACCCCGCCCCCACAGGGGCCCCAGTTCCCCCGCCCCACTACCACACCCTGAACTATCTACCATATGCATTGCAGGCCCCCAATCCGACCTCTCCCCCTTACCCGAGCCATCAGATCCCCCTAACCTTCCAACTCCATTCACCACACATTCAAACGCATATATATCTCTGCCCCCCCCCCCGCCCCTCCCTATCCAAAACCTAAATGCTTCCTGCAGTCTCCAATCCCAGATACAGTATCTCTAGGGCTGGAGTTATAATAAAGAAGTTTGCAACAAAAGATAAATGGTAACATTTGTAACCAACCAGTCCTGCTACAATCAAAAGAAGTAGCAATCTTTCACCGCTCTGGTCGGTCAGCTACACAGCTCAGTTCCTCGGAGGAATGATTAGTCAGCCATTCAAGTGGAGCATGTGTAGGCCCCCAGGAGTTCGTGGCAATAGACGCAGTCCCCCCATTTTGTCTGGCACAGTACTTAATCTCGCCTTTCAGGGCACACAGGTCTCCAGCCTTTCACACCGGCTTTCAAGTAGCCTCTTCTGTTGAAGTGTTCAAAGAGTCCAGAAAAGAGGCGGCCGCTGCTGGCGTTGTCAGAAATTTTGAGCGGCCTTGATGGTCCACACGTAGACGGGCGGGATAAAGCAGTGAGAAATGGATCCCCTTAGAAATCAGCTGGGCACAGATTGGAGAGAAAGCTTGGCGCTGCTGGCTAACCAGGGCCGAGTAGTCTTGGAACACTAAAATACGCTCGACATCCTGGTTTGTCATCGTGCGGCTCCGGGCAGCTCGAAGTACCTCCTCCTTCTGCCGATAGTCCAGAAAGCGGACTATAACTGCTCGGGGTCTTTGCGCTTGTTCCCGTCGAGGTCCCAACCGGTGGGCCCGCTCCAGCTTCACCTGGCCCTCCCCGGTGCCACCCAGCAGCTTATCAAGCCAGGTTTGTAGGTAGCCGAAAAGAGCGCTGTCACCCACTGTTTCTGGGATCCCCACGAATCGGAGATTCTTGCGACGTCCTCTGTTTTCAAGATCATCTAACTTATCGCTGTGCTGCTTTACAAGGGCTTCCAGGGCTTCCACCTTGGCTGCCAGGGAGTGCTGAGTATCCTTGACGTTGGATATGCGGGCCTCCGCTTGTTCCATCCTCCCCGCGTATTCCGTGAAGTTTTGGTTGAGGTTGCACAGGCTTTCTGCTAGGTCCTGGAATCTAGTCTCCAACGCCCGGACTACCGCTGTGCTCACTTCAACTACCAATTCGGCATGTCCCCCCTGGCCCAGGGCTAGCAGGTGTCCCCTCAGCCATCTTGGCTTCTGGTCCTCGTGGCTTCTCTCTTCAAAGAGTCTTTGAGGCCATCAGGTCTTTGACCTCTTAGGAACCTCTCTGTGCCTTAGAGAATTGCCCGGTATAAGGTTCTCACCGGTGCCGATGCAGGGAGATCAGTAGAAAGAGAATTCTGTACAAATTGGAGAGGTTAATTGCAGAATTGTGGGGTATTTACCCGGAGCTGATCAAGACACGTCTGGTCAGCTCATTGCCAGACCGGAAGTCCAATGCCTTGCATTTAACTTGCCAGTACTTGTGCTGTTTCTAGTTTTCGTCATTTGGCTCTTTTTTTCCATTTCCTGAAAGATGCTTTTTTGGCAACAACAGTCTCTTTGACCTCACCTTTATACTATGCTAACAGTTTTTTGGACTTCCTTCCACTTTTCTTAAAGCGTGGAATACAGCTGGTCTGGGCTTCCAAGATAGTATTTTTAAACAACTCTCAAGCTTGATGTATATCTTTAACCTTTGCAACTGCTCCTTTTAGTTTTTTCTTAACTATTTTCCTCATTTTATCATAGTCTCCCTTTCGAAAGTTAAAAGGTAGTACTGTGGATTTCCTTACCATCCTCTCCATTAATTATATCAAACGTGATCATGCTATGATCACTATTGCCAAATAGCCCCAACACCCTTATCTCTTGCACCAGATCTGGTGTTCCACTAAGGACTAGGTCCAAAATGGCTTTCCCTCTGGTCAGTTCATGAACCAGCTGCTCCAAGAAGCAATCATTTATTTCATCTAGAAACTTTATCTCCCTAGCATATCCTGCCGTGACACTGACCCAGTCAATACCGGGGTGAAATCACCCTTTATTATTACTGTGCTGTAACTTTTGTTAGCTTCCCTGATTTCTTTGAGCATTTCATCATCCATATATTTCATTCTGGCCAGGCGGTCGATGGTACACCCCTATTGCCATCGCCTTCCCCTTTTTACATGGAATTTCAATCCATAGAGATTCTACAGCAAATTTTGTTTCCTGCAAAACTTTAATCCTTTGTGACTCAATGTCCTCTCTAACAGAGCGCAACCCCTCCACCAATTTGATCAGCTCTATCATTATGATATAGTTTGTACCTAGGTATCACAGTGTCCCACTGGTTGTCCTCCTTCCACCATGTCTCTGAGATATCTCTTATTTAGTGCTATATATTCTAACTCTCCCATCTTATTTTTTAGACTTCTAGAATTTGCATACAAGCATTTTAGAGACTGTATTTAATTCATATTAATCTGGCTATCGGTAGGCAGGGATAATTTGGAATCTTTAAGCTCTCTCTGCTCCATACTCAAGGGCATTTGGGCTACTTTTGTCTTTATTGGAACCTCTCTGCTGATATGTCCTAACTTCATTCTTTTGGTAGTATCCTTCAAGGATAAATTGTTCCGAACCATGCCCTCTAGGGCGACTGTCAGCTCTCCCCTCTTTCATTTAAAGGAAAGCTCTGCAACAAGGGGGCATAGGATAAAGGTAAAAGGGGATAGACTTGGGAATAATTTGTAGAAATATTTCTTTATGGAAAGAGTGGTAGATGCATGGAATAATCTTATAATAGAGACAAGGACTGTATATGAATTCTAGAAAGCATGAGAGCAACACTGAAGATCTCTAAAGGAAAAAAGGACTGTAATGCTTAGCAACTGACATGGAAGGGTAGACTGGATAGGCAGCATGTTCCTGTGTTAAATCCCTCACCACATCTTTTATCACTATCTACTCAAAGCCCAACTCTAAATGGGTTACAATACCCCAAACCTTATTCCCTACTCACAATATCTCAGTCTTAACATTCAACCCAATGGTGAACTGCATCCATCCCTTCTCTAATGCGCTCCAACCCACCTGTCAATCTCACTTTCTCCACCAGAATTAAAATTTGTATATCATCCGCGAATAACTTGTACTTCACGCCAAAAGATCCGATTTCACTTAACTGCGGCAGCCGGTCTTTAAATAAAATACTGACTGCTATGGCTAAATATTAATACCGCACTTTTTACATCCAAAGTAGATGTTATCTTTATGATAAGCTTACATTTTTCTAGAATTATGATTAGCAATTGTGAAATCTATAAGCGGAAAAATATTTTTGTGCAAATTTGGAGGTTAGGTACTGAATACACAGTGAATGCCTGCAAATACTCTACTTAAAAAAAGTGTCATCAATTGCTAGAAAAGGCAAAGAATAGAGTTCCTGTTAACTTAGAGGATATTGCTTTCTATGGAATACTGCACCCAAAGGAACAAAATTAACAGAAATGAAAACCAGCTCTCCCTCCCTAAAATTTATTATGCATCAGTTTGACCCGCTTAGCCCATCTGCGCCTTAAAGATAGGTGGGCAAAACCTTTGCCTATCTTTAAAGTGCAGAGGGCAAAGCGGGTAGCATTGAAAATCGCTGCTACCTGTTTAGCCCCTTCCTCCACCCCTGCTCCATTCTGTAACGTCCCTAACACACCCCAATGCATAGGTGCCCTTCAAAAATCCCAAATAAGGCCTTTACACAGATAACTAAGGAAGTTATCCATGTAAAGGCCTTCGAAAATTGGGCCCATAAAGTATCTGTTCTAGCTATAAGGTACCCTTATAGAGGGTAATTTGATAAGGCACGCCTAGGCTAACACCGCTTTTAACATGCATGCTTCGTGCCTATTTTATTTAGGCAAGTACACACATATTTGACTTTATTAAATAGGGGCATAAGTGGTCAAAAATGTGCATCAAATCTAGGCACAAGCACTTCCATCAGCTCCATAGGTAGTGTAAATGTCCATATACATAACTAAACGTGATGAGGTACTGTCGCCGCGCCTCCCGCCCGTGTCGATAGCCGGTAAGCAGGAGGGCATCGCCTTATTGCCCTCTGAATAGTGTCCACAAATATGGCCGCCAGCTAGGATTGCTGGGAAATGTAGTTCAGCTATTCCTCGGAGCAAATAGTGTGACCACACAGTATTAGGCAAAAACAGAGAATATTTTTCTTTTCGGGATTTCCCCCTCGCATCAAATTCAATAGCACTGAACATAAATTGGATACATCTCCAAAACAAAGAATAAAGTCCAACAGGTTGTATTCACAGAGTTGGGCACTTCTAACAGCAGTTAACTTTGGTACTAAGAACTGGCTTACAAAGCTCAGGCTGTTAACTTTTTCAAAGCAACTTAACTTTCCAATGAAGATTGTTTTTCTCACATCTTCTTATACATGGAGGCACACAGCTTCTAAAATGCCCAGCAAGTTTTACTTCTCTTCAGAGCATTGTGGGAACAAACACATTGGCTTAAAACTTCTGGTGAGTTTTTCTTGCTGTGTCTTTCAGCTTCGTACAAATAAGCTTTGCACTACTTTAAACATTCATTCTTTTACTTGTGCTTAGGCTCAGCACTTCTCAAACTCATTAGCCCTGCAATATGAACACTGCATCTCCTCAGACTCACTTTCATACAGTTCATTGCAGCTTTCTATCTCCATTTCTTCAATGGATTCATTGCAACTGTTTTCAGGTGGAACAGTGTCATAGAGCTTACTATTCTGCTTCTGTAACAACTCATTCAGCTTTGATAACAAGAGTTTCTTTTGCTCTATCTCAGCAGAGTTTAAACATGAAGTTTCTTTCTCTCTAATAAACTTCTCCACTTCTGGGTCACAGCAGCTGTTAGCAAACTTCCTATCTCTCATAAAAGCTTGCTTTGAGGCATTTTGACTACGACAGCTTCTAGCACTTTTCTTTAGTTCTCTGACTATCTCTTCAGAGGGACTTTGGCTAGGGAACACAGAAAAGCTATTTTCTCTACCTTTGTAGCTTAGCTGGCTAGCTGAGTTGCTTCCCCCACTGGGAACTGACTCTTCCAGCTTTCTTTCACGCAGGGACTTTGAAACACGCACTTGCCTTGACTCTGGGCTTCTCAGCTGTTCCAATCCTTCCTGCTCTGTGCCATGCACTTTCTCTCTTCACTCAACTGCCTCTCTCCTGGCAGCTTCCCATTTAGCTGTGTCTGCCTCTGATCTATTCCTCTCAGATCCAACTGCTCATCTCTGCTCCTTGTTCCAGCTGCTCTTGTTCTCCTTGTTGTTCCTGCTCCTCTATCTGACTGCTCAAACACTGCAGTTTTAAACTGATCCTTCTTAGGGACCACACCCTTCTCCCAGCACATGTGGGAGCTGTTAGGACTCAACCTAGCTCTGACGTGCTGAAATGGGCAGGGCTTGGTGCTGGCTGCACTCTGACTCAGAGGTTTGTGGTTGCTAGGGAAACCCTGTTTGCTACTATTTTTAAAGGGACAGGATTCACTTTCTTGCCACTCCATCTCCCCTGAACAGCCTTCGTCATCACACACATTCCCCCCCTTAAGATATTACGGGCTGGGGTGATTCTCTCATCACAGCACGTAATTCTCGCTAAAGAACCACTCCTATCCTGTCCTTTATGCTTACCCTGGGTACTAATAGCTAGCTGGGCTAGTGCTACCCTTTCATGCCAGGGTCTTAGCAGATTGACATGATACACCTGTTTGCGGCCTTTCCTATTCTGCAATAAATAGGTTACCGGGCCTACCTGTTCAATTACCCGAAATGGGCCTCTCCACTGACTCTCAAACTTCGGGACTGCTCCCGCTACCATGACGATTACTTTTTCGCCAATAGCAAGCTGGCACGGCTTGATATTGCGATCATAATACGTCTTTTGTCGCTGTTGGCTCGCTTTCAGATTGCCTTCTGCTATTTGGGAGGTACGTGTCAAACGACCTCTCAAATCCTTAAGAAATTGGGGAACCTCTATTTCCTCTATCCCTGGTTCCACCCATTGCTCTCTAAGAATATCTAGAATACCTCTGGGGCTTCGACCGTACATTAGCTCATACGGGGAAGTGCCTAGGGATGCCTGCTTCCTTTCTCGACACGCGTACAAGGCGAAGGGAAGCATCGTGTCCCATTCAGCCATCTTCCCTTCCAATCCCCGTCTTAACAAATTCTTCAGAGTCTGATTAGTTCTCTCTACTAATCCATTCGTTTGTGGGTGATACGCCGCAGTCTTAACATGCCTGATGCCAAAGGCATCCCAGACTTGGGCTAAATAACGCGACATAAAATTGCTGCCGCGGTCCGTCAGGACTTCCCTTGGGAATCCGACTTCGCAAAACAATTTTATTAATTCTGCCACCACTGTGCGGGCAGAAATACTACGCAGAGGCACCGCCCAGGGGAATCTTGTCGCATGGTCGACCATCACTAAAATATATTGGAATCCCCGCGGTGTCTTAATCATGGGACCCACAATATCTACCGCTATCCTATGTATAGGCACCGAGATGACCGGAACTGGGATCATAGGCACTTCCACTGGCCTAACCGATGTGACTCTCTGGCAGGCAGGGCAGGCCTCGCAAAACCTAGTTGTTTCCTTGTAAATTCCCGGCCAGTAGAACCAGGCCAATATCTGGTCCAAGGTACCTTGGATACCCTTGTGCGCCCCTACAGGATGGTCATGGGCAAGTCTAAGCACTAAGGTTTTAAATGTATTAGGGACTACCAACTGCTTACGTGTGCCTCCTGTAACTGGGTCCAGGCTTTCCCGATACAGAACTCCTTGGTCCATCAGAAACTTGGGCAAAGTATCCTTCCCCTCATGTTTAAAAGCTTGGCAAAGAGCGGGGTCAAATTGGGAGGCCATCCAATTAAGGACCTCTTTCACCTCCATGGTCATCTTTATTCCTGCAGAAATGACAAAAGGAAAAATACACCACCCAAGTGCAGCACAAACCCAGTATTATCCTTTGTCACCTGCTCCAATACCGCCCCTCCCAGTACCAGTATCCTTAACTATCCCTGATTGTTCCAAAAGAGATGCACAACTGTGCACAAGAAAACATTTAAAATATATGCATCAGAACCTTACCAATATACCTCAAATGCTCTTCACTCTCTAAAAAAGGAGGGATAAAAAAGGTTTCCTGCTTCCTGGTTGGTCTGCGATCATATACATAACTAAGACATGTACACCCGTGCCCGGTCCGCCCACGTGAATGCCCAAGGTGAAAGTACACGTATCGACTTTACATGCATACGTACTT
Source organism: Ichthyophis bannanicus (assembly GCA_033557465.1). NCBI lineage: Eukaryota > Metazoa > Chordata > Amphibia > Gymnophiona > Ichthyophiidae > Ichthyophis > Ichthyophis bannanicus. Next base: position 1,405,571,167 of record CM066031.1, on the reverse strand, counting down.
ATAGAATAGCAATCAGCTGAAATAGCATGTAAAGGCCCATCTAGGCACATACGTTACTGAAAATGTGTGATTTATACAAGTAGACGACACATAACGTTATATCTCTCCTTATTACCCCTCATAAAGTGCTTTGAGCAAAGCTGAACATCAACAAGCTGAACATGTTTGAACTTTATTTGCCAGAAAATGGTTTATTGAGTCGGTTCCATTCTTCTCCAGCAAATAGAGGGCATCTAGTCACATATAAGGCTTGAAGCTATGCCTGAAATCTAAAGTGTTTAAAAATGCTGAAACAGTTCATTCATCATTGTCCGCTGAAACACTACACCTGAGCAATGCTAAAGAAACTGATTTTGATCAAATCCCATTATTAACAATGTAACCCACGTAGTGTTGTATCAGAGATTTTCTGTAGGAAGTGCTAGCAATAGCAATCTGTCTAGTGGCTTTCATGTTGCTCTCACATACCTCAATGCACATTTTAACTGCATGCCTCTTTTCCAGACAGGCTCCACAGCTCTGTTTTTTGCGGCACAACAAGGCCATGATGATGTTGTGAGATTTCTCTTTGAATTTGGAGCCTCAACTGAATTCCCAACCAAAGTAAGACAAGCTTTCTGTGTTCACAAAACTGAAGTTTGCCAGAGACTGTTGTTATTTCTTCTCGGTCCTGAGGGATAAGGTGCCAGCAGCCTCATAAAATCGCTTTTCTACCATAGGTTTTCAACCCAGTCCTCGGGGAACCCTAGGCCAGTCAGGTTTTCAGGATTCCCAGAATGAATATGCATAAGATAGATTTGCATACAATGAAGGCAGAACATGCAAATCTTTCTCATGCATATTCATTCTGGGAATCCTGAAAACCTGACTGGCCTAGGTTTCCCCGAGGACTGGGTTAAAAACCCCTGAAAGCTATAAACATAGGGTTGCCAATTAGCTCCACTTTTTTTCACTATAGGCTAATCCAGTCCTGGGTTTACCCCACTACTTTAGCCTGCATGGATTTCTACTTCAGGGGCCTTTGTTGACCTCCTCCGTGATGAAAGCACATCTGCAAGTTCATGTTGACAGTAAGGGAACTCCAGAATTGGATCAGTCTGTCCTAAAAATGTGAAACCAGTTGGCAACCCTCTCTAAATATCAGGCAGATTCTTGCCTCAGGAGTTCCATCGCTGCAGAGGATTTGCCTTGCCACTGCTGACATCATTGATATCTGTAACTGAGCACTGAGAGTCCTCTATTGTAAAGCAAGGTGACAAGGTCAGTTTAGCATTATGCTGCCTGCCCACCTATGCCATATTTTATGGGATGGTTGAAAAAAACGTGAGAATAGAATTTGTCAGACAGAATCATGTGACCGTGTGTCCATCCCATTTTGCTGTCTGTTACCACATGCGATGCCATTCAATGGGACGGCAGCTTCAAGGGTGCCTAAAAGCATGCTGTGCGCTCTCTCCTCATTGAACTCTCTTCTAAGCTAGTTAAGCATGCACTAAGATAATGTAAAGGTTAACAAGTCTCAGAGTATGTGGAGGGCATTTTTCAAAAGGAGTTAGCTGGCTAGATCCATCAGGCCAAACATTGCCCCATGCAGATTAGTTAAATTGAGTTACTTTTAAAATAAATAGATGTTCCTGGGGGGGACGGGGCATATAATTACATTTTTTCTTTAGAGCCCCCAACTTGTGGAATACATTACCTCCCGCCCTAATACAGAATCCTCCTACAAAACGTTCCGTTCCATCAGGATGTCTGAATTATGTGATTTCTCTCTGTCTACTATGTTCCTCTTTAGACTTCTGAATGCTGGTGTTTTATCTGTCTTTATATTTTGGGGGTTATTTTAGAAGCCCTATTTATGTTTTGGACATCTGAAAATGGGTATACAGTCATACAATTCATAAGAGCCATTTCAGACCCTGGATATATGGATGTCCCTAGCTTGAGGATGTCCAAGTAGAACGGGGGCATGGAGGAGGCGTGGTCTGGGCGGAGCAAGGGAGATGCCTATCACTGTGTGATTTCACAATGGCACAAGCATGTCTGGCCCTGGTGGTGTAGTGCCCATGTCTGTACCTGCTGCTGACCATGAATAAGGAACAAAAAAGTGCTTTTCACGGTAGCAACACTACATGGGGAAAAGCACGATGTGCCGTCATCATCTTTGACAATATTTCCTGGGCAACAAAACCTGCATGTAAATGCAAACCCCAAACCGAGTATCTGAATGTCTGCAATGTCACTGGACATCCCCCTTCTGGAAAACACCAGCCAAGATGTCCAAGAAGCCATTTCTGTGGCCATCCATTTGGGGACATTCATGTTTCTCAGATCAGGCTGAAATGTAAATGTCCCCAGGGTTTTCCCAGATTGCACCTGGAAGTTTTATATTGTAAATCACTTTGATCTGAGGAAAGAGGGTAGATCAAAGCAATGCAATAAACATAAATTTCAAATGTATGCATGCAATTTATCTTGTGCAACACCAGGGATGAGATTAGCAGAGGTCTGGATTCAGCTCATGCCTTTTTTACTAGTAGTTCAAGGTGAGTTACATTCAGGTACTGCACCTAAGGCAACAGAGGGTTAAGTGACTTGCCCACGGTGACAAGGAGGCGTAGTGGGATTTGAACCCTGGCTCTCACTCTGCGGCTCTTAGCATTAAACTGCTTCTCCGGGGGAAAGATGGCTCTGTATGGTTTTCCTACCTGTTACACATCTGTACAGTGATACCACAGTCATTAAAACAAAGTAAGCGATTGTGCCTCTGTGTAAGTCTCTGTGTGAACTTCTGGAGACAGATCTAAACCGGAATGAGTCAGTCCAGAGGGCAGCTACTAAAATGCTCACTGGTCTTCATCTGAATACTGTCGCGCCCTCTCTGGCCAAGCGGTAGCTACTGGTATTGCAAGGCTCTGGAGGGTGGTAGTTGTGCCTTCACTGATATAAACCACAAAACACTTCTTTCCAAATTAAAGGGTTTTATTCCCCGTCCCTTGAGGGTACTTTATCTTCAGGAACATAAATCAAATGCCTTGCTTGGACATATAACATAAAGTAACAAAAGCAAACAGAACTTGCTTCCTTCAGCTTCCAAAACAACAAATAAATGAAAAGAACAAAACAGCTTAGATATTTCAATATGGTTCTTTCTCCTGTAGCTGACAGCACAGCTTATATCTGCTTTACTTAGAGAGAGCTGCAGCCTGTTACTTATAACACCAAAGCTAGGACACAAACTAATTACTTATCTGAGAGAGAACTCAGGTTCAATCAAGGTCAAAGAGCAGTCCATCAATTCTGGCATATCATATTCTTCTGCATTTTGATATTCCATTAACTCCGGCTGACTGGAAGGCTCATTCTGGACCTCAGTAGTAACGTGGGAGAATGGCTGGTTAACCTCGTCAGACAGGAAGTTCCTTTCTTCCTTAGAGCTCGTGTCTCTCTGGGAATTACCATGTATTCTAGAGTTGAGCTTTTCAGGGCCCTGCCCCTGCTGGTATTTTAGAATATAGCTCAACTCCTGGTTTGCTCTGCTAGTGGGATAATTAAGGGAATTTCTCTGCCGGTTCAGGCTTCCCTTTTGTAACCCAGCTGAGCTAGATTGGAGAGCTCGTGACGGAGTTTCACAGGGAGCTGTGAGCTTACAATGACTACAAAACTCTTCAGCTTTATCTGGTAAGTAAAACCTGTTTCTTCTAGGGTTTTTAAAACCAGAAGAAGGGATATTTTCAGCCTCTAGATAGTGGGACCTTGTGTGCCTATTTCCATACCTCCAGGGTTGTCTTCTTTCATATGGCAAATCACTCTTGCATTCACTCTGTGCACTGGAACCTGCAACTGCAGTCTTCTTACGTCTCTCTGGCTCAAACACACTATCTGGCTGTTGATATCTCTCTGCTTCACTCAGGTCTTCGGTTTCCCTCTGACCTTCACGCTGGCTCTCTAGTTGCTCCAAAGCCTCATTGTCACTCTCTCTTACATTCTCATACCTGCTCCATACTTCCCAGGGTTTTAGCTGCCTTTGCTGTATTCTCTCAGAGTATGTCCGTGGCTGCTTCAGCTCCTCTCTCTCTCTCCCTCTGATTGTCTGGGAGCCTATTTTATCCCAGTGTTTCCTTGCTCCACCCCCACCCAGCTGAACCCTGTCAGGTAAAGTGAATTCCCTTCCTTTGCTGGCTGGGTGTGTCCTCATTGGGCTTTTGCACGTGTTTCTAGGTTGCTCACGGTAACCATCTGACATTTCCTTGTTTACCCTGTCACTTTTTCTGTGCTCCTTTATGCTGAACTGCATTTTCTCGGGTTGTTCGGGGTCTGCACTGTTACAATACACATATTTTGGAAGAAAGGTGAGATAGAGGAGATATAATAGAGGCATGTTTAAATCATTTTTATTAAGTTCCAAGCACAATCCAACAAACAAAGAAACATTCCATCAAGGGGTGACAATCTAAAGAACAGAGACGTTTACATACCTCTAAGATATAAATATGCAAAAGGTAGAGCACTTTCAATGGAAACAAAGGGTCATAGGCTGAAAGTGAAAGGGGAAAGACTCAGGGGTAATCTAAGGAAATATTTCTTTGCAGGAATGTTTGGTTAAGGTTTCCAGATGTCCCTGACTTTCGGGGCTTGTCCCTGATTTTAGAGTTGTGTCCCCAACTCTCACCAGTTTAGCAGCCTTTTGTCCCCAATTCCAGCAATGGGGATAGAGACGATAGAAAAAAGAAACATTTTCAATCTGGTGATTTTCCTGTCAGTTTTTAGAATTCACATTCATTATCTTTATATTTTTCACAGTACTGGGGAAATGCATCACTGTTTCTATTTCTCTGTCGATTTGTCTGCTTGGAAGTGATATTGTTGCTGTCATGTGATGGATGGGGGTCAGGGTAATGACTCCCAGAGTTGCCAAGTTATGCAGCTCCAGGAGTGAGATTTTAAGCCATCCTGGATTTCTGATAATCTCATCGTGATGCACTATGGAACCTGCAACACTTATTCCGATGGGTAAAATCAGGAACTACAAATAACATACTGCATTGCAATGCAAATTTAAAACCAGAACTGACAAAAATCTCACTTCTGGGACTGGGTAACTCGTCAACTCTGGGAACCTCTTCCTTCCTTATTGCTTAAACCCTGACCAGTCTTTATGGGTTGGCACTATGGCAGTGTGCCAGGGGCCCCGCGCATCTAAGGGGCCCCGCGCTCCAGCAGCTGTTTGTTGTAATGTTTTAGTTTATAAGTCCTTTTTATGTTTAAGACATTTAAAGTTAAATTTTTTTATTATGTTATTTCTTTTCTTATTCTAGTTTCAATTTATTTTTTTACATTTTTATTTTACACTCATAAAGCTTTTTAAAGTTATTTTTAAATGTTTTGGTCCTTCGTTCAGCTTGTTCGATGTTCCTGAACAGTAGACTGTAGACCGGGAACCAGGCTATCATAATCTACTTCCGGTTTAACTTGTAAACACTGAAAGATGCTGACACCTCACCTGACAGCGTAGCATTTAATTTAAATAATATTAAATAGTATTAAACTACAAAGAAGTCTGAAGGTCTGATATGTTATATAATATAATATATATGTTTGCTATTCTTTGTAAAGTAAATGTAATGTAAACACAAGTTTTGTCAAGGTCGTCTGCTATTACTAAGTTTTGCTGGTTTAATTTAACCGTGTCTGTGTGGTTAGTTTTACTGGTTACCATAATATTAACTTGCTTATATATTTTATATTACAGATTATATAACAAAACTGCAGTTAATATAACGGCATGACTTCAAGAGAGCGTGACATAAACCGCAAGTATAAGTCCGGTTGGCAAAAATGCCATGAACAGGCGCAGAGGGATGCTGCTGCTATAACTGGAACGCGATCGATTATGACGTACTTTGGGCAGACAACTCAGCCCTGCATGACCTCTCCAGCTCAGGAGGTTGAGGTAGGAGTAGATGTCGAAGCTTCAATGACTGCGACTACTAACATAAATCAGACAGCAGTTAAAACTGAAGAGAAAATGGAAGTGGACTGTCCGCCATTCCAGCAGGCAGAAGACGTTGCAACGGACGTTACTGAGTTTCTAGAACATGATGATGTTCCAGTTCTGTGTCTATCTGCTGTCTGCTACTCTACAGACCTCGGCGAATGGCCCGTCGAGATTGTCGACGACATGCGCGAGTACTGGGTGACAGCAGGTAGTGCGCAATGTGCCCACTGGGACTCGGATTTCACTCCAACCAGAACTGTCTATGCAGCCGATGGAAAACCAAGGAAATGCTCTCAGGACCTGTTCAAAACAACTCATCCGCTGTCGAAGGAACCTATCGATCGTGACTGGCTTTGCTATTCACCATCTAAGCTTCGTCTATTTTGCTTTCCATGCAAGCTAATGTCACCAGAAGTTGTAGCCTTCGGCACAAAAGGTTTTTGCAACTGGAAGCATAAGAAGCAGCAAATCATGGAGCAAGAGGTCAGTTCTACTCATCGAGCATCCGTGATTAAACTGCTAACGCGACGTGACACAGCAAAATGTGTTGATCAGGCATTAGTAAAGCAACGTGACAAACAACATGAGTATTGGCATACTGTTCTCGAACAATTGTTTGAAACTATTTCCTTTTTATCTGAATGTGGCCTGGCCTTTAGAGGTGACAACCAGATTGTTGCCTCTGCCCATAATGGCAATTATTTGGGAATCCTTGAACTTATATCAAAATTTGATCCCTTAATGGTGCAATACCTGCAGATGCATGCTAACAAGGGAAAAGGACACACTTCATATCTGTCTGTCCAACATCTGCAATCAACTAATTCAGCTAATTGGCCAGTCAGTTGTCGATCGGATTAAGGCCGAAGTTCAGTCTGCCAAATACTTCTTAATCTCAGTTGATTCGATGCCTGATATAACACACCAGGATCAGCTGACAGTGATTATTCGTTACGTGTTGCCATCTGGCCCTGTTGAGCGGTTCCTTACATTTCTACCTCAGCAAGGTCACAAAAGTGAACAGCTTGAAGATAGCTTGCTTCAGTTTCTGCACAGCTGGGGGATCAACATTGACAATTGTCGAGGACAGTTGTATGATAACACTAGCAACATGAGTGGCAAATACAGAGGTATGCAGGCTCTTATACGGCAGGTAAATCCTCATGCTGCCTACATACCCTGTGCAGGCCATTCCTTGAACCTCATTGGTCAGTGCGCAGCAGCCTGTTGTGCCGATGCCGCATTGTTCTTTAACTTTGTCCAACGGCTGTACGTGTTTTTTGCTGGTTCGACAACACGCTGGGCCATCCTCAAGGACAAGCTGGAACAGACTGCAGGCCAGTTAACACTAAAGAGACTGTCCGACACACGGTGGTCAGCAAGATTCGATGCGGCAAATACTCTGGTGAGGGACTATGATGAGATTGTCAAAGCTCTGCAGGACATTAAAGATGACAAAGTGGGTGAACACAAGGCAGAGACGTGTCAAGAAGCCAGAGGATTGCACGATCGAATGCAGTGCCTTGAGATGGGCATAATGGCTGCTTTCTGGCAGAAGGTTCTCGCAAGATTCCAAGCGAACAGCGTGTCGTTGCAGTCAGCTGATGAAAACTTCAATTCTGTTGCTGCGATTTATGACTCACTGCAGATGTACGTCCAAAGCCTTCATGAACAGTTCGACCACTTTGAAGCACACAGCAAAGATCTGTCATGCTGTGAAAACGATTGGGCTGATCTCAGCAAGTACGCAGACGAAATTGCAGATACGATGAATCCGGCATGGACACTGAGATTCAGTTGCAACCACATGATAAATTCCGTACTGACACATTCATCGTTATCATTGACAGCCTTACTGCTCACTGTCGAAGTGCAAGGAAGCATATGCTGAATTGGCCGACCAATTTGCTTTCTTGCGTAAAATTTCATCACTTTCTGATGCAGAAATTCGAGAAGGTGCAAGCAAATTAGTTAATCTCTATGCCTCTGATCTGCAGCCTGAACTGGCGGAAGAGTTAGTACAATTTAAGGCAGCTCTGCAAACAAAGTTGGGCAAGGAAGCATTGCAGGCGTCGGAGTCGGACGACCTGGAAGAAGATGAGAATGGTGATCCAGATAATGCTACAATCTGCAGCAAGATCAAAATTCAGTTGCATCGCTTCATCGTTGATAATGGCCTCCGTAGCATGTTTGCAAACACAGAGATCACGCTGCGCATTTTCCTCTGCCTCATGGTGACGAACTGCTCAGGTGAGCGGTCATTCTGCAAGCTAAAGCTGATTAAGAATCATCTCAGATCAACGATGTCACACGAGTGTCTGAACATGCTTAGTTTGTTGAGTATCGAGCAGGACCTTCTGAGAGAAGTTGACTCTGAGTGCATTATCCGTGACTTTGCATTAACACATGTTCGAACTTCGACATGTTGATACTTAGCTAACTGTCAGCAGTCAGCACATGGAACGTGCATTAATGCATTGCAAAGTTAGAATGCTTGAAACTGTAAATTTCCAATTCGATTGTTAAGTGTTTGACAGGCTGACAGCTGTTTGTGAATTGTGATGTGGACATATGATTGTCGGCTTTGTCTGTCAGTTTGTCAGTAATTGATTAAAGTTGATTTCAATGATTTGTAACGAAATTATGTCATTTTTTATTTATTTATTTATTAGCAAGGCTTGATATACCGCCCAAACCGGGGTATCAGAGCGGTGTACAGAGAAACAAAAGCAGGCTGCCAGAAAATTAAAGGAAGAAAAGAACGCCATTCAATTGACAGGAAAGCAATAGAGAGACGCAGATAGGAAGATAGAGAAAGATAGAAGGCATAGACACATAGACAGAGCACTAAGGGGGAGGGAGGAGGAAGGGGGGGAGGGGTTATATGGTATCAGGACCATTACAATTGTCACAGGGGCGCCGGGAGATCAAAAGCCTGGGAGAAGAGATGGGTTTTGAGAAGAGCTTTGAAATGTGGAAATGAAGACTCAGTGCGGAGTGGGTGAGGAAGGGAATTCCATAGGGCAGGGCCCAGAAAAAAGAAGGCAGAGTGACGGGTAAGTTCAAGATGAGCCTGAGACGGGGAGGGAAGAAAGAGGCGATTACAATGGGAAGGAGATGGGGGACAGGCTGGTGGTAGATGAGGTCAGATAGATACTGAGGGATACCTGTATGAAGAACCTTGTGAATGGTGATGAGGTATTTGTAAACAAACCGGAATTTAATGGGAAGCCAGTGAAGAGAGAGAAGACAGGGGGTAATGTGATCAAAAGGAGAAGAAAAGGTGACCAAGCGGGCGGCAGTGTTTTGAATGAGTTGAAGATGACGGAGTTGATAGGAGGGGAGGCCAGCGAAGATCGAGTTGCAATAATCCAAACGGGAAATCACCAGGGAGAGGACTAGGGTGGTGAGGGAATCTGCAGAGAGGAAGGGCCGGAGAGATCTAATGCGGCGGAGATGAAAGAAACAACTACGGACAAGGGAAGAATATGGGGATGGAAGGACAGGGAGGAGTCAAGGACGACACCAAGTTAGCGAAGTGAAGGAACAACGAGGATGGGAAGGGAGGACATCATGGGAGCTAGGGTGGGAGGAGGAGTGGTGAAGGAGAACCAGATAGCCGAGGACTTAGAAGGATTGACACAGAGGAAATTATCGGAGAACCAGGAGGCAACAAGATCAAGGCAGGCATTGAGAGCAGAGAGATCTGGGGAAACAGAGCTGGTGTGATGAATGAGAAGAATATGGTCAGCGTAAAAATAGGAGGAGATACCAGACTGTTGAATGAGGAGGGCAAGTGGGGCGAGGAAGATATTAAAGAGTAGGGGGGCAAGGATAGAGCCTTGCAGAACACCACAGTGCAGAGGGAAAGGGGCAGAGACGGCAGGGCCTGAGTGGACAGGGAAGGAACGAAGTGAAAGAAAAGACCGAAACCAGCGCAACACAGTGCCTCGGATACCAAAGTCGGACAGGCAGGTGAGGAGAGCATGGTGGTCGATAGCGTCAAAGGTGGCAGAGAGGTCCAGAGAGACGGTGATAGATAGGTCACCCCGGTCATGAGAGCAGTGGAGTTCACTGAGAAGGGCAAGAAGTATAGTTTCCGTGCTGTGACCAGACCTAAAGCCAGATTGACGGGGGTGAAGAGAAAGGGTAGTGTCGAGATGTGCTGAGAGCTGAGTGAAAACCAACTTTTCAAGAACTTTGGAAAGAAAGGGGAGGTTCGAGACAGGCTGCCAATTAGCGGGGAGACTAGGGTCAAGGGTAGGTTTCTTCAAAAGAGGGCGGACCATGGCATGTTTCCAACGGGTGGGAAAGCTGCCAGAGGTAAGGCTAGAGTTGATTATGGCCAGGATAAATGGGAGAAGTTGGAGAGAGGGATCAAGGAGCCAGGTGGAGGGAAGGGGGTCGAGGAGACAGGTTGTTTTATGAGATGAGGAGATCACCTTAAGGAGCTCAGCGGAGGTGACGAGGTGGAAGGAGTGCCAAGTGTGTGGAAAAGCACTGGAGAAATGAGGGGGAGCAGAAAGGGAGGGAAGGGGGAAAGAGGAGAGGGACAGTGGGGAAAGGAAGAGCAGAGAGACTGGATCACATGAGTGACTTTAGTGAGGAGTCCATGACATGGGCTGCTGGGCTCTTCATGTGGGATCCGGCCCATCCGGGGCCCCTTCAGGCCGCCAGGTGCCTCACACTGGCAAAAGAAGGGACTGCTTAAACCTGGAATTAAGGTGACTCTTCCTTCCCCATTCCCCCCTCCCTCCCTCCCTCCCTCCCTCCCAACACACACACACACACACACTTACACACTTTGGATAAGCATCCCAGATTTGCCTGCAAACTATCTGGTAACCTTAATGTTGGTGGTGGATATGTGGAATGGCCTCCCAGATGAGGATTGTATGTAAATTCAAGAAAGCATGGGACAAGCACAGAGGATTCCTGAGGGAGAGGAAGGGATTGTAGAGCTTAGTGTTTAATATGGATGGGCAGACCGGATAGGATCTTCCACCATTTTCTCTGCTTATATGTTTGGTAAACATGTCATGTGCAAAAGAATGACAGCTACCACTAGAGCTTTCTGCTCCATTTATAAATTCTGTGGACAGAGGAAATATATAATGGAGTGGGTTACTATAGTTTGATTTTGCTTCACTAGTTAAGGAGCGTTGAAATGACTTAGGAAGAGAGTTGCCAAGTTATCCAGTTCCAGGAATGAGATTTTTTTTTTGCCAGTTCTGGTTTTAAATTTGCATTAAAATGCAGTATAGTATTTGTAGTCACTGATTTTACCAATTGGAATCTGCGCTCAGGTCTCATAATGCATCAGGAGGAAATTGTCAGATATCCAGGAATGGCTTAAAATCTCACTCCCCAGGGGGGCCAAGATGGCAGCACATTAATCGGGCTCTTCACTGCTCCGCTGTTACCTCTAAAAACCTTTTCTTCCTTCTGGTCTCTCATGCCACACAAGGGGAGGGCAAAACAGCAGGAGCTGGTGCAGAAGACGCAGGCAATGCAAGGGCCTCTCGATGCATTTGTGCGGCTGCCAGTGCAGCACAGACTCCTCGGTTGGGCTCGTTGGAGTTAGCAGGAGTGGAAGAAGACTCACCACGTCTCTCAGAGCCGGATGTCACTCTGAGTCTGGAGAAACGGTCAGCCCTCAGTTTGCCCTGCTGGGTCTTCGGAGGCAGGTGCATGAGCGTTATGGACTGCCCCCGCTGAAGTGCCTGCAGAGAGGGGACGGAAAACTACCGTACCTGACACAGTACGGATGGCAGCAATGGTTGCCGAGGCCCCGGTGTTTGAAGAAGCTGGAGCAGTAGCCGCTCCTTGTCAGCAGGTCCACGAAGGCGTTTCTTCTCCCTTGCAACTACCAGCTCCTGTTGCAGTTTAACTCAAGTCCTCTTTGTTGAGACCCTCTCAATTTAATTTTGAGAGTCTTTGGGATGAACTATGTGCTTTGGAATCTTCTTTGTCCTCTCGATATTCTTCTTTTCAAGCAACCTTGGTGGGCTTACTACAGATTCTGGATTAGCAGAAACAGGAGGTGACTCAGTTATCAGCATGAGTGACCCAGGTCGAAGCTAAATGTGTGGATTTAACAGGACTTAGAGGTACTACGGTCAAAAACCTATGCAGTGTTCATGCTAAATTTGAGTCTTTGGAGAATTCCATCAGAAAAAGAAATTTACAACTATTGAATTTCCCTTGTGTACCAACAATATCTCCAAAGGAGTTCAATTCGTATGCCACCTCCATCTTGAAAATCCCATCGAAGTATGTGTTTCCTTTGGCTAGAATTTTCTGTTTGTCGGTGGCTATGCGGAAAGAACCTAGGACATCATACCCAAGTCAAGAGCTTTCCTTTGATTCTCTGGATTTGACTGGATTTTTGGAGAGCTCTGTTCCTGAGTCTCAGTCGAGAGCCATCAACCTGATTGCTGTTGCTCTGGAGCCGGATTGGGACTGGTTGCTGAAGTTATATTTTAAATCTAAGGATGAGGAGCCCGATATTCGAAAGGCAATTACAGTTTACAGGCCTGTAAACCGTATAACTGCTGCTGAAAGGGATATTCAACAGCACTAACATGGTTATCCTCAGTTATGGCCCTTATGAGCCCCAATGCTAACTGCTCAGCACTGGGGCATATCGGGGAGGAGAGGAGGCAGAGACGAGCGATGATCAGGCAGCGGCGATATTGCATGCTGCCCGGTTAGCAACCTGCACCTAAAAGATAGGCAAGGAAAAACCTCACCTATCTTTTAGGCACATATGACCCGGAATTGAATATTTGGGGTGAAGGGTCAGCAGGCATGGCTATGCACTATAGCAGCACATAGCCTGCCCAAGTGAATCTCAGACCTGAGATGTTTATGGGGTCCATGTTAGGATGTTTCCTGACATCTTAAAGATGACTCAAAAGCATAGAAAGCAATTTCTTATTTGGCATCCTAAGGTTATATAGATGGGGGGGGGGGGGGGTCTGTTCTTTTTAATCAGTCTTCCAGGGGTTAATTACACCTTTCTGGTTCTTAGCCATCTGACTCAGTTTATTGGTAGTAAAAGTTTAGAACATCCGAACCACCGAGTTCTGCTCCATAAGGAAATAGAGCAGTTAGGCTGGTACAGAGTATTGCTGCATCAATTTTGTGTGTCTTATTTCCTTAGCAATTTGCCTGTAATTTTGGTTTTGGCTAGTGAATAATTCTTTGTTCTTTTTCTTCTATCGCTTATTTGGAATTAATTTGCCTTCTTTATCTATGTATATGCTTTTCCGTAACAAGTGTTAAATTGAAAACTTGCATAAAATTTAAAAAAAAAAAATCTCACTCCCAGAACTGGGCAACTTGGCAACTCTGTAGGAGTACCACCATTGCCCGTGCTGCCAATAGGCGAACTAGGCTGTCGCCTAGAGCGCTGGCCCTCCAGGGATGCCTATTGCCGCCATGGCCACCATTCTCCAATGCCCCTCAGCCTCTTCTGCCCCCCTCTGATGCACACTTTAAACCAGAAGTGTGCAATGGAGGGGGGCGGAAAAGGCCGAGGGTCGAGAGCAGAAACCACAAGGTAGTGCAGGCAACTTCAAGTAAGTGCTGCGTTGTGGTTTCTGAACTATTGCCATAGTTGCAAGCCACAGAGAGCAGTGGCAGCGGTGGCAATATGGGCGGGGGCCCGGGTGAGGAGTGACAGGATGGAGCAGTCCACCTAGGCCACCTCCAGTCCTTGCACTGGGCCCGATTACCTCAGCAAAGGATGGATCGCAGAACATTTAACAATTTTGGTATCATGGTTGTTTTTCATTTCCTGATTGGCCATGAGTATGGAGACTTCATCTAGTGGTAGAGCAACCAGGCTTACAGCTGCATTTTTTGGCCATCAGGCCCTTGAGGGTCTTCCTTCCCACTTATGTAAGACCGAAGAAGCCGTAGGGCTCTAGACTCTGAATGTTGGGGTTGGCAAAGACTGCTGATGCATCCGTTGTCTGCTAGGAGGGCAAGAGTAAGCAGGAATACTAGATTTAGAGGAAGTTAAAAAGTTTTGGCGCAGCATGCACTAAAAATTGTTTTTCTTTTTTTATGTTGTCCATAGGGACTTGGAAGAAATCAAAGAAGTGCTGCTAATAGTGAAAAGCAGCAGAGCATAAGCTGGGCCCCATCATTCGTTTGCCACTGCCCAGTGGTTGCTAGAGAGCCCAGTGGGATGCACGGAGTCAGGAGAATAGCAGTGGAGAGTACTGATAGTGCCGCAGGATCTGAGCCGCTGACTATCATTATAGACCTCTGGACAGTGCTAGGGCAATCCAGAAGCGGAGCTGGGATGAGAAAATAATTGTCCAGATAGCAGCAATTTTCAGCTGCAATCCGGATAATTTAGGACAGGTGTAAAGTTGTCCTAAGTGTTATCAAATATGAAGGAACAGTCACATAACACAGGCCAGATTCATAGAAGAGCAAAGACAAAATGTATCCAAAAAACAGGAGAGGCTGTAGCCATGTCAGAAACAGATTTACCTCTCACAGTAACAGCAGCTGTCTTTCCATTGCATGCAACAATCAACCATGTGCAAAAAAGAGAATGGAAAATATGGCACAGCACACACCCACACAGTAAGTGGAAACAGTGTCTCATCTTCCCTCACCTCCGCTATATTGTCTAATTCCGTAGATGATGCAGTTTCTTCTTATAACTCTAGACTCTATTGTCCACAATGATACCTAAACCTTTTGCCTAGCTGGTGACTGCCAATATGGAACCCAGCATCATGCAGCTCAGTGGTTCTCAACCTTGTCCTGATTTACCCTTAGCCAGTCACGGCTTCAGGATATTCACAATGAATATGCATGAGAGAGATTTGCATGCAATGGAGGCAGTGCAAGCAAATCTCTCTTGTGCATATTCATTGTTGATATCCAGAAAACCTGACCGGCTAGGAGGGGGTACACCAGGAAAGGTTTGAAAACCACTGGCGTAGCTCCAGTTAGGGTTATTCTTCCCTACATGCATCAATTTGCACTTGTCCACATTAAATTTAATTTTCCATTTGGGTGCCCAGTTTTCTAGTTTCACAAGGTTCTCCTGCAATTTCTCACAATCTGCATGCAATTTAACAATTTTGAATTATTTTGTGTCATCTGCAAATTTGATCACTTCCCTTGTTTCCATTTATAGGTAGTTTATATATATGTTTAAAAGCACAAGTTCTAGTACAGAACCCTGTGGTACTCCACTATTTATTTCTCTCTATTGAGATAATTGGCCATTTAACCCAACTCTCTGTTTTCTATCTTTAATCCTTCCCTGTCCACAATTAAATGCCATTTCTGGCATGGGTAGTTTTCTTGCATCTTCCTCAGTAAAGCTCAAAGCAAAGAATTCATGTGAAGGCATATTTTAGAAATGACATCCAAGTACAAAGGGCAGGAAAAGGGCAGGCACATCTCAGTTCAGCAGAAACATGGACAGACCCGATATGGAAGTTGTCAGGGATGGCTACATTAATGTCCTTTCAACAGTATTCCAGACAGGGACACATCCCAGCTTGTCATTCTGCTAGAGGAAACATTAGACAGCAGGAACACTTTGCACCAATTGCACACATATGACCTCTCACCAACTGGGATATAATCAGACATGAAAAAGAACCTTCCCGGGTACTTCTCCTGGGTCCCAGGATTTTCCTAGTGATTATTACTAGAGAAATTCAAGTTCCATTTGCCACATTTTGTCTAAAATTCCTGCTCCAGATCTCCATTCTTTGACCATTCATCCTACCCCCAATTATACTATATGATTTTGAGATGTCAGTCACTCTATTCTAGGAAGAGCGGAGTGGAGTATATTCAGCTTCAGTGAATTAAAAAAAAGAGAGATGTTTTTTACATGATCCTTCTTTATTGATGTGCAAAATTGGTCATAAAGCAGTAAGGGCAATTCAAAGTATGTAGTGGGAACTAAATAGTATCTCTTTCTATTTTATTTCATTTATTTGTTTTTGATCCTGTCCTTCCATAAAAATGCTCAGTGAAGGTTACATTAAATCATTCATAAATTACATAATTTTTCAAACAACTCAAACCAGATAGCCCTAATATGCAATAGTGTGTTAGTTTTGTGATAAAGTTAGTATGCTTAGAAGCACAGTGGATGGGCAGTTATGCCAGATGGAGTCAGATGTTATCTGTAGCTGTTGGGAAGGAGGGGGGAAGGTTTTGAAGAATTTCATTTGTTATCTTTAGAAAAAGTGCATTTCATGCTTAAATCGGTGCATCCTAAATGTTCTCCACTTGATCCTTGTCCGTCTGGTGTACTAAGCCTAATTTTGGATGAGATTTGCATTTTATTTCAGTTTGCGATTAAGAATTCACTGAGTCAGGGTATTATTCCACAGGCATTGAAGGTGGCTGTTGTTTATCCTTGGTTGAAAAAAAGTCATTGTTGGACCCTTTGAAGTTTGAGAACTTTAGGCCAGTTTCCAATCTTGCATTTTTGTCGAAGATAATTGAGAAGGCAGATTTGCTTCCGTTTTCAGCTATCATAGACGACAGGGGCTAGCTTCATAATCACCAGTCAGGATTTCGATGTTTCTGTAGTACAGAGGCAGCCTCAATGGCAGCACATGAGGACTTGATTTCATCCTTGGATAGGGGGGTATGATGCATTGCTTCTGCTTTTGGATCTTTCGGCTGTGTTTGATACATTAGGTCATGGTATTTTGTTGTGGTGATTGGCATCTTTTGAAGTTGGAGAAGCTGGAGTCCTTTTGTTCTGAACATAGCCAGTATGTGGTAGCTGGTGCATGCTTGTCCGAACTATATCCTATGCATTTTGGAGCCCCTCAGAGGGCATTGTTATTTCCATTGTTGTTTAACTTGTATGCCCAAACCCTTGCCCATCTTATTCAGAGATATGCTATTCAGTTCCAGATGTTTGCTGAGGATAGTCAGTTATACCTTCCACTGGGTAAGGATTGGGTTGTCCAGTTTCAGAAGCTAGAGGCCTGTTTATTGGATATTGATGTGTGGATGAGAGAGAATAAGCTGGTATTGAATTGTCAGAAGACAGCGGTCCTATGGGTACGTTCCTCATGTTTTTGTTATAGTCCACCTTGTTTGTCATGGCAGAGGTTCCGTTTAGAAGTAAAGGATCAGGAACAGAGTTTGGGAGTTGATCTTGACAGTGCTCTAACATTAGAGCTGTAGGTTTCTAAGGTGGGGAAGGTATGTTTTTTTCTATCTTAGCCAGTTCAGGAGGGTGCATCTGCTCTTTGATCATCAGGATATGGTTATGCTTATCCAGTCATTAATTTTTTCAAGACTGGACTATTGCAATGTGTTGTATTCTGGACTCCATGTGAAGACTATAGGGTGGTTGCTGAGGGTCCAGAATGCAGTGGCTAAATTATTGGTTGGGGATGGTTTTAGAGATCATGTGACATCTATAATGGAGGTTCTGCACTAGCTGTTTATTGTGCAACGTGTTCAATTTAAGTTGCTGGTTACTGCATTTAAAATATTTCATCAGTTCTGCCCTGGTTATTTGTTGGTTTATCTTCAATTGCGTAGGGGGTTATTCTGAGCCACAAAAAGCGGGGATGGACATCCCGACGGGACTCCATCCCCACAATTCATGCCGGCTCCTGACACCACCTAACTTCCCCACGGTTGTGTAGGGAAGTTAGATGGGGGTGGGGAATGGGCAGCCCAGAGATGGAGTCTGGGCGGGCAATGGGCGGTCACAGGCCCTGGATGTACAGGGCCAATTCTAATGTCGGCCTTGTACATCCAGGGCCAGCGACGTGCAGGAAAACTATTCCACCTCAGAGGTGGAATAACTTCCCTGGACGTGATTTATTTAAGTGCCCGGGACTCGGATGGGGCAGGAGGGGCCAGGGAACATTCTCCACAGCCCGACCCTAGCCTTAGGAGGCCAGATCGGCGGCTGGGCTGTGGGAAATAAGCCCCTTTTTCAGGTGGCCGGCATCATGACTTTTAAATGGAGCCACAGTGCCATTGCAACATGACACCATAGTGCCGCGGCTCCATTTAAAAGACCTGACTGAGTTAGCCAGGGATAGTACTGCAAATGCAGGGTGGACAGAATCGCAGTCCCAACCTGCACGTGCAGGACTGTTTGCAATTCTGATCCCGCGGGGCTAGATGTGCCCCACGGGATCAGAATCGCCATCCCCTCTGTACGTCTGGTTGAGACCAGACGTACAAAGGGGATCTACGTCCGGGACAGAATTGGGCCCATAATGTTTCTCAGGTTACTCGGTCCCAGGGTACTTGCTTAGCTGCAATTTCTGGGGCAAAATTGTTTCAATCTGCTACATTGTAGGCCAGGGCAATGACATGTTTGTTGCCCTTTTTGTGGAATGGGTTGCACATTGGCATCCATTTCCAGGATGATCTTATGGAGTTTAGGAGGGCAGTGAAAACATTTTTGTTTCCTCGGGGTGGCTGAGTGAGATTCTGTGGGTGGTGTTCTGGATGCTTCTGATACCTCTGCTAATCTGTTAATATGCTAATACATTAATGTGTTAATATCGTGGTATGATATAATTGTATGTTTTATGTATCTATTTATATATCCTGCTTTGAGCTTTTTGTAAGGGCAGGTAAAATAAATGAAAGGAAATCTAAAAAAAATGCAGATTTCCTATCCACCACAGGATCATATAGCTAATCATTTTAAGATTTGATAACAGTAAAAAATCAAAAGTTTAATCCTCAGATGAGAATAAACAGATATATCTGATATTTTTTCTTAAATTTAATAAGATTAACCAATAATCATAAAAATAAGGGAATCACACAGGTTACTCATCTGATAGCTGGCTACCGTTCTAATGGGAGAAAATTTCTATATAGAAAGGTACAATAAGGCGACACATCTCATCTACACTATAACAATGCTGTACCAGAAAAGCAATGGAGAATGAAGAGGTTGTGATCACTTGGGACATTCTCATTCCAACCAACAAAATACTAGATGTAAAACATTCTCATTCCAACCAACAAAAAACTAGATGTAACAGCAAAGGAGAAAAATATGAGAACAGCATTCATAATATCAGTGTCAAGTTATTATTCTAGTTATCATGTGCAGAGGGAAAAGATCCTTAAATACCAAGAAATGCAGTCAGAGACCAGAAAAATGTAGCTGAAATACACAGAAATATTTTGCATTGTGTTGGGTGCCATGGGCTTCATTTAAAGCTACTATATTTCCATGCACACCTTGATAGGCTGCCTATAAACTCCAGAAAGAAGCTCTCTTTGGTATGATGCAAGTACTATGGCAAGCATTAGCAGTAAATTTGAGAGACTCTGATCATACTCCACATACCCTGGCCTAGGAGTGAGGGGCCCGAATTTCAGTTGGGCGGTGCTATGCGCCACATCAGCACATAGTCTGCCCACCTCCCGCTTAACCTGGATTTTTCATGCCGGAGTCATTTGCGGCCCCTGCGTTGAAAGTCCTGGTGTCGCCACACAGCCAGGTAGCTGCAGGAGCTACCCGTGTAGCACCAATTTTCGATGCTACACGGATTGCCCCAGTGCCTTAAAGATAGGCGAGGTTTTCCCACGACTGTCTTTAAGGCACAGAATGCTAACCATGTAGCATCGAAAATCGGTGCCACATGGGTAGCGCCATGGCCCACCTCCACTCCACCCCGGAATGCCCACAACATGCCCTAATGCTAGGCGGATAGCATCTGGGCATGTTAGGGGCATATCCAGGATTTTCGAAGAGCACTACCCATATAGGTGCCCTTCGAAAATCCCAGATAAGGCCTTTACATGGGTAACTAGGGAAATTACCCATGTAAAGGCCTTCGAAAATTGGGCCTGGGGTTAATTACTGTCATGGTATGCACAAAACTAACCCATATGGAGACATTACCCCCAAAAGAAAGCACTCGGCAAAGCTCTCTCCAATTCACATTCCTTCAGCAATGTTATTACCAAGGGTTTGCTTCCCTGTGAAGGAAGGGGATGATTTGGATGGTAACAAGTCAGTCTCTCTGAAGAGTGCCCCAGGGTTCAGTCTTGGGACCGGTACTGTTCAATATATTTGTGAGTGATATTGCCGAAGGGCTGAATGGAAAAGTCTGTCTTTCTGCAGATGACACCAAAATTTGCAACAGAGTGGACTCCCCTCAGGGAGTGGGGAACATGAAGAAAGATCTACAAAACTGGAAGAATGGTCTAATGCTTGGCAGTTAAGATTTAATGTGAAGAAGTGCAGTGCCATGCACTTGGGAAGCAGAAATCTAAGGGAATTGTATGCGATAGGGGGCGAGAGATTGATGTGCACGGACCAAGAGAAGGACCTTGCTGTGATTGTTTCTGATGATCTCAAGGTGGCGAAACAGTGTGACAAGGTGGTGGCAAAAGCCAGAAGGATGCTGGCTTGCATACAAAGAGGAATTACCAGCAGAAAGGAAGAGGTACTAATGCCACTGTACAAGTCGCTGGTGAGGCCTAACTTGGAATATTGTGTTCAGTTTTGGAGACCGTATCTCGCAAAGGATATAAAAAGGCTGGAAGCAGTTCAGAGGAACGTGACCAAAATGATTTGGAGCCTGCATCAGAAGACTTATGAGAAGAGACTTGAAGATCTAAATATGTACACTCTGAAGGAGAGGATGGACAGGGGAGGTATGATTCAGGCCTTTAAATACTTAAAGAGTATTAGTGAACAAACAAACCTCTTCCAAAGACAGGGAAGCTGTAAAACTAGAGGGCCTAACATGAAGCTGCAAGGGGGTAAACTGAAAGGCAATGTCAGGAAATACTTTTTCACTGAAAGGGTGGTGGATGCTTGGAATGCCTTCCCGATGGAAGTGGTGGGGGCAAATACAGTGACAGAATTCAAAATGACATGTGACAGACACAGTGGAGCCCTTTATAGCAACAGGATAAAACCAAAATAAGCTTAACTATCTCTTATATCTGAACAAATAGGGGTGACCTACATGGAGCGGTGGGAACATCCCTAAACAAAGGCATGGGGAGGGGTGACCTGCATGGAGCAGCAAGTGCACCTATTCTTGCCACCTTGCTGGGCAGACTAGATGGACCATACTGGTCTTTATCTGCCATCATATACTATGTTACTCTGTTACTATGAAATGTACTGCAGTGCTTTCCCATGTAAGGATTTGAAAGTGAAAACTAAAATCTTGAAATGCACCCACTATCCTATCGGCAGCCAGTGCAGAGAGATGCATGATTTCTTGGCTTGGTCCCAATAAAAACCTGACTGTGGCATTCTGAACTCACTGCAACTGCCCTCTATTTTAGTCATTCACCCCGAGTATAGGGTGTTGTAGTAGCATCCAGTGATCACCAGATGATGTGGTTCAGTATTAGGACTAAAATCCATTCAAAAGCAAGGGTCTTAGACTTTAAGAAAACTAATTTAGCAGGATGGGAACAGCTGGGAGATGCAGAAAAACAGTAGGCAAAACTGAAAGGGGATATTTTAAACTGAAAGGGGATATTTTAAAGGCAGGTTTTGCCCTGATCTTCATGGATATTGCCGCAGCATTCGACTCCGTCAGCCATGAAATACTCCTGGCACACCTCAAGGAGAAGTGCATCCACAATTCAGCGCTAAGCTGGTGTAAGTCTTAATTAACAGACAGATGGCAACATGTTCAAACTGGCCCCACCACCTCCGAACCTTTCCAACAAGAGCAAGGCGTGCCACAGGGTTCCTCACTCTCGGCCCTGCTGTTCAATGTATACATGCAGCCCATTTACGCTCTCATCCGCTCCTTTAACATTGACTGCCAGGTATACGCCGATGACATACTGCTCTATATGCTGTTCCCAACCGACCAGCCAGATTTCTCACCACTAACAACCTGCTTCGATGCTGTCACCGACTGGCTCCATACACAAAATCTCTGAATAAACTTCAACAAAATGGAGGCCCTATTTATCACCAGGAACCAAGCATTTACTCCGCCCGCCTTACTAAAAGTACGAAATGCTGAGCTCCTAAGCAAGCCTACTGTATGCTACCTAGGGGTCACACTAGACCAACAGCTAGACATTAAAACCCATATAAGCAACATGGTCAAAGCAGTTTACCACAAAATACGGACAATCCGACACCTACGACATCTGCTTGAGCCAGACGACTTCCGAACAATCTATCAGGCCCTTGTAATCCCTCACTTTGACTATGCCAATGCAATTCTGCAAGGACTCCCGAAGAACACGCTGAACCCACTTCAGCTTGCAGTGAATGCAGCTGCCAGAATATTGCATGGAACCTCTAGAAGGGATCACGTAACCCCAGTCTTAAAACACCTCCATTGGCTGCCGGTCCATTGCAGACTCTCCTTCAAAATACTATTGATGACCTTCAAAGCTATCAACAAGTGCTCCTCCACCTCCCTCACAGACCTAGTCCACTCCACCCCCCCCCCCCCCAACAGAGCCAGGAGATCATTTGCTGCCAACACTATGATAATCCCAAAGGCAATAAAAAAATGCTCGCAAGCCAGAAGAAACAGAGCCTTTGTATTCTATGCACCCTGTCGCCTCCTTCCCCTGTCTAGGCGGTTGCCTGTCGAGGGGAGGGGGCTTCACTTTCAATGTCCCTTTAATATGGGCTCCTAGGGCAAAGGCCCCTGGGAGTTGTAGTTGCTTGAGCAGTTAATTGTAGTTGTAATAAAAATAATTCAGCCGAGGTTTGAAAGCAACACAGGAAATTTTATTTGCCTCCTTTGTTTAAAGGAACTTCTAAGGAAGCTTGGCACAACATATGTAAAGACTTTTCCACAAGAAATTAGTTTTGGTATAAACTTTTCCACAGATATAAATTGCCTTTGCTTGCTTCAACAAGGCAATGATTGCTTCATTCAACATAAAGGTATCTCTTTATAGTCCTTTTGCTGCAATTGCCTTTACTTTCTTCAATCAGACAATTCTTTCTTCCCTTAACAGCAAAAGTCACTTCACAGTCATTTACTGCAATTAAAGGCTTTCAGGCAGCAATACTAATATAATGAACTTCTCTTCTTTGCTTTAACTTAGACAGGTTTTAATTAGTTGCTCTAGAGACTTTTAACATTCTACCTTAACAGTCTCCTGTATTTAAAAGACAGCAGCCACACTAATTAAAACTTTATCCTTTTCACAGCATACATTCACGTACAACAAGGCTGGAATTTTCTTCAGGCTTATAGCTCACATAATTCTCACTCTACCCTTCTGGATAAAGCACATTCCATTTCAGAGTCAGATTGATCTGATTCAATGTTACAATATTCAACCTCCATTGACTCACATTCAGGGCAATCAGGCTCTGCAGCTTCCTTGAGCAACTTATCCATCTGTTCCCCTCGAGACCTCTCTCTGGACTTAGGGCTGTTATCAAAGCAGGGGAGATCCTTATCTCTTAGCAAGCTCTTTAACAGTTTTAAGGAATTCAGGTTTTCTCTATCAACAGGTTTCCTTACCAGCCTTCCCCGAGGTGAGATTCTTGGACTCAGCGTTTCCTGGGAAATCCCTATAACTGAGTCACACCCAGCAATCTCTCCTGGCTTAAACC
Source organism: Ichthyophis bannanicus (assembly GCA_033557465.1). Classification (NCBI taxonomy): domain Eukaryota; kingdom Metazoa; phylum Chordata; class Amphibia; order Gymnophiona; family Ichthyophiidae; genus Ichthyophis; species Ichthyophis bannanicus. The sequence continues at coordinate 1,405,547,600 of CM066031.1, read as the reverse complement.
TCCGGGTTTCTGGACCCACCGCAGGCTTTCTATAGCACTGGCAACAGTCCAAACTCTGGGGCTGGTTATGAGGAGACTCTTCCCTCGAGCTGTTGTCTGAGAACCTTTCTCTGGACTCCTGGCTAGAATCCTTACTTGCAATTTCTTTTAGGATTCCTTCCACCACTGTTTCACTGCCACTTCTTTGGCCATGCTTGCTCCTGCACACATTAGCGCTTCCGCCTCTGTCTCGGTTCCTGCTTCCGTTTCTCTTCTTCCTATGGTGCTCCGCCCTCTCTGTTCTCTGGGGCTTAAATGAGTGGGGCTGGCCTGTATCTTTCCACCCCGCCCCCAGCTGTCTCAAATTGCCTCCCTCAGTTGCCATAGAGCTGGGGCGTGGCCTTAGGACAGCAGCTTTAGACAGGTTTTTTTTCTTTCCTAGCTGAGCTTTTAAAGTGACAGTTCTCTGCACTTTCCTTCTGCCTGGAGGAGACTGCTAGTGTTTTCCCTAATGCCATAGGCACTGGGGTAGCTTCGTCACCACACATCCCCCCGCTTAAGATATTACGGGCTGGCGTACTAACATCCGCACAGCTCGTAATACGCGAAAGGGCGTCCGCGTTGGTGTGCAATCTACCTGCTTGATGCTCTATGTGAAAATTGAATGCCTGTAAGGCCGTATATCAGCGGGTAAGACGGGGATTATGATCCTTCATCTGATTTAACCAACGCAATGGGGCATGATCAGTCACCAGTAAAAATTTACGGCCCGTCAGGTAAAAACGTAGGGCCTCCACCGCCCACCTTATGGCCAGACATTCCCTCTCCACTGTGGAGTACTTCCTCTCGGGTGGTGTTAACTTTCTGCTTAGGAACATAACAGGATGTTCCTCTCCTTCAAACTTTTGCGATAATACAGCGCCTAACCCTGTATCCGACGCATCGGTTTGTACAATAAAGGACCTATTGAAATCTACGCCCCGCAATATTGGCGTATCGCAGAGCTCGTCCTTTAACCGTGAAAAGGCTTGCTCTGCGTCTGCCGACCATTTTAATTGATTGGGTGCGTTTTTCTTTAACCTTTCTGTTAAGGCAGCACTTTTGGTAGCAAAATGGGGAATAAATCGGCGGTAATAGCCGATTAAGCCGAGAAAGCTACGTAACTGCCTTTTTGTCAAGGTTCTTGGAAATGCTCTCACACTCTCTACTTTTTCAAGTAAAGGTTTAACTGTGCCCTGCCCTACCAAATGTCCCAAGTATTTTACCTGTTTTCCCCCAAACATACATTTGGCCGGGTTCAAGGTGATGCCCGCGCTGCGCAAGGCCCTTAAAACGGCTTCAATGCGTGCCAAGTGCTCGTCCCACCGGGAGCTATGGATCACAATGTCATCCATATAGGCGGTCGCGTATTGCTGATGGGGACGCAAGATCACATCAACCAGTCGCTGGCAGGTCGCAGCCGCCCCATGCAATCCAAAAGGCATGCGGCGGAACTGGAAGAGACCGATGGGGGTGCTGAATGCGGTCTTTGGGCGAGATTACCTGGTGAGGGGAATCTGCCAATACCCCTTGGTCATGTCAAGAGTGGTTAAGTAAGATGCCTGGCCCAATCGGTCTAGCAGTTCCTCTATCCTTGGCATGGGATAGGCATCAAACCGGGAGATGGCGTTCACTCTGCGGAAGTCAATGCAGAACCGCATTGTTCCGTCTGGTTTGGGAACCAGCACTATGGGGCTGTTCCAGGGACTATGGGACTCCTCAATTATTCCCATTTTAAGCATGTCCTGCACTTGGGATATTACTTCCTGGCGTTTGGCCTCGGGTAACCTGTAGGGTCTCTGGCGTACTATCTCCCATTGGAGGGTAACTATCTCATGGGCCACAAGACGTGTCTCACCTGGTATAGGTGTTAAGACATCGGGAAATTCCGTAGGAGCCCCAGTAACTCCTGCTGTTGAGGCCAGGAAAGTTCTTCCCCTAACCTAGGAGCCGGATCCCCCTTGCAATCGGTCAATTGCGGGCCCAGATCCTCTTCCTCTGTTACCTCACAACTGGCAGCTAAACCCTTTATTTCTGCTTTACCTGTGGAACCAAAACCTCCGTACCCTCTGATGGTGGGAGTTAATTCTGGTACCTCTTCCAGGGACGGAAATCCAACCCGCTCACATATCATCTGAGCTATGCGGTCCCCTATATTCACTTTAAAATCCTCTCATGCAAAATTAAATAACAGCACCTTGATTGTCCCTCGATAGTCAGGGTCGATTACTCCGGCGCCTACATCAATAAAATTTTTCCAGGCCAAACCCGAACGAGGGGCAAGGCGTCCATAACAGCCTGGGGGTATTTCTACCTGTATCCCTGTCTCCACTAAGGCTTTTCCCTGATGGAGGATGATTGTCTCCTCCGCACTACATACATCAAAGCTGGCTGCCATTTCCGTAGCCCGCTTAGGAACCTTTGCATTGGGAGTGGTGCGACAAAATCTAAGGACAAACTGGGACTTTTTAGGGATGTCCTCCTTATTAGCTATCCTCCCTTGGGCCTGTCGTTGTTCAGCCCCAAACAAAGGAGGGGGCACCGGCCTAGCCTTAGCCTTCCTTGTATGTGAAGAGGTTGCCTGCTCTCCCTTACACTCATTTCCCCAGGGAACTTTCCCACTCTCCAAGTGGGGTGAATCCCCTGGTAGAGCTTCTTTCTTGTCTTCCAAGTCTCTTAGTGGCGCTAAGGTGGAGGTGCCGCCTGTGCTATTCTGGAGACCCTCTGCTAACCCACGCCTAAACTGGGGCCAGTCCCTTCCCAGGACTAACGCTTGTGGGAGCCTTGGTACTACAGCAACAGGTATTTTCCGCTTTATCCCCAAACCTTTCACTGAAACAGTATAAACGGGGTAGGACGAGGCTGCCCCGTGAATGCATCTTATCCTTATATTGCTTTCTTGTGACTCGGAGACCGGACCAATCTGGGAGGTTATCTCCTTCCAGAGCTTTCTCGAGATCATAGACTGGTCCGCTCCAGAGTCCAGCAAAGCTTCCACTTGGACACCCTCCACTTCTACATCTAGGAGGAATCCCTCTCCCCTTTCCTCAGAATGGGAGGTCATAAGGGCTGTTCTAGCTCTGCACTCCTTTTTCATGTGTCCCTCTTCCCCACAAGAAAAACATTTTCTTTGCATATACCGGGATTTATCTAGATGCATTACCTTCATCCCTTCTCCCCACATGGCTTTCCCTTTCCTTTCTGAGGCTACTTCGACTGCCTGAGTTAGACCACCAACCTTAGCCTGGCTTACCACACTGGCCTCTAGGAAATGCTCAGCCAGTGAGGTCGCTGCCTCGGTGGTCTTGCAGTCCTGTAGGATCAGGAAGGATCTCATATCCTTTGGAACAGCGTCCATGAACTGCTCCAGGATAATACAGTCTAACAACGACTCCTTCGTTCGAGTCTCAGGCGTTAGCCATTTTAATGCCAACCCTCTAATCCGCTGGCACAAGGCACACGGTGTTTCACCAGGTTTTAATCTAGAGCTCCGCAAAAGGCGGCGGTAGACCATGGGATTTAGGCCCAAACGGTCTCGTATTGCCTTTCGTAGCTCTTCATAATCGGCGGCTAATTCCGCAGGCATAGCCCTATAGGCTGCTAGCGCTTCGCCCGTCAAGGAGGCGGCAAGGTGTATGGCCCATTGGTCTTTATGCCAGCCGGTTAGAAGAGCTACCCTCTCAAAAGCTGCCAAGAAATCGTCCACATCATCTCCTTTTGCTAATTGACCAAAGGAGAATGTCCCAGTCCCAGGTATCCCAAGCCCTGGTATAGCTCCTAAGGAACCTGGTACTGTCCTCGGGGACCCTGCTGCTTGCTTCTGTGCTCCCAGCCAAGCACCCATCATCTCGAGGAGCGGCTTCTGCTGGGCCTGGAGCATGGCCGCCGTGTGTTCCAGTGTCCGTGCCGACATCTCATGTTGTTTCTGGAATTGTTCGGCCATCCATCCCAAAAGCTCGGTCCGTTCCATCCTTGGTAGAAGCTGAAATGACAAAACAGAGAGAGAAACCAGCAAGTGCGGCTCCCAAAATATACACCCTCTCTCCTCTGCTCTCCTGGCGCACTGCTGTAGCCCCACCCGGCGTTGGTATCCGTTTATACCCCTTTATATATACGGATTACCTTAGGCAGGTGTAGACTCGGGTTTATCAGGCAGCAGGTCACGGCCTTAGCACTCCGCTCCAGTCCGGTCCTTCTGCGGTCAATCCGGGTCCTTCTTTTCCAACAGGCTATCTCTGTATCCTCAGTAACTGTAGAAGTTTTTTTCTTTTTTCTTATTCCTTGCAATTTCAGGTGTCTTGGGTATACGTGGCCAAGGCAAGAATCCTAAATACTACGCCACCTGTCGCCTCCTTCCCCCGTCTACGTGGTTGCCTGTCGAGGGGAGGGGGCTTCACTTTCAATGTCCCTTTAATATGGGCTCCTAGGGCAAAGGCCCCTGGGAGTTGTAGTTGCTTGAGCAGTTAATTGTAGTTGTAATAAAAATAATTCAGCCGAGGTTTGAAAGCAACACAGGAAATTTTATTTGCCTCCTTTGTTTAAAGGAACTTCTAAGGAAGCTTGGCACAACATATGTAAAGACTTTTCCACAAGAAATTAGTTTTGGTATAAACTTTTCCACAGATATAAATTGCCTTTGCTTGCTTCAACAAGGCAATGATTGCTTCATTCAACATAAAGGTATCTCTTTATAGTCCTTTTGCTGCAATTGCCTTTACTTTCTTCAATCAGACAATTCTTTCTTCCCTTAACAGCAAAAGTCACTTCACAGTCATTTACTGCAATTGGTTGTCAATTAAAGGCTTTCAGGCAGCAATACTAATATAATGAACTTCTCTTCTTTGCTTTAACTTAGTCAGGTTTTAATTAGTTGCTCTAGAGACTTTTAACTTTCTACCTTAACAGTCTCCTGTATTTAAAAGACAGCAGCCACACTAATTAAAACTTTATCCTTTTCACAGCATACATTCACGTACAACAAGGCTGGAATTTTCTTCAGGCTTATAGTTCACATAATTCTCACTCTACCCTTCTGGATAAAGCACATTCCATTTCAGAGTCAGATTGATCTGATTCAATGTTACAATCTTCAACCTCCATTGACTCACATTCAGGGCAATCAGGCTCTGCAGCTTCCTTGAGCAACTTAACCAGCTGTTCCCCTCGAGACCTCTCTCTGGACTTAGGGCTGTTATCAAAGCAGGGGAGATCCTTATCTCTTAGCAAGCTCTTTAACAGTTTTAAGGAATTCAGGTTTTCTCTATCAACAGGTTTCCTTACCAGCCTTCCCCGAGGTGAGATTCTTGGACTCAGCGTTTCCTGGGAAATCCCTATAACTGAGTCACACCCAGCAATCTCTCCTGGCTTAAACCTCCGGGTTTCTGGACCCACCGCAGGCTTTCTATAGCACTGGCAACAGTGCAAACTCTGGGGCTGGTTATGAGGAGACTCTTCCCTCGAGCTGTTGTCTGAGTACCTTTCTCTGGACTCCTGGCTAGAATCCTTACTTGCAGTTTCTTTTAGGATTCCTTCCACCACTGTTTCACTGCCACTTCTTTGGCCATGCTTGCTCCTGCACACATTAGCCCTTCCGTCTCTGTCTCGGTTCCTGCTTCCGTTTCTCTTCCTCCTATGGTGCTCCGCCCTCTCTGTTCTCTGGGGCTTAAATGAGTGGGGCTGGCCTGTATCTTTCCACCCCGCCCCCAGCTGTCTCAAATTGCCTCCCTCAGTTGCCATAGAGCTGGGGCGTGGCCTTAGGACAGCAACTTTAGACAGGTTTTTTTTCTTTCCTAGCTGAGCTTTTAAAGTGACAGTTCCCTGCACTTTCCTTCTGCCTGGAGGAGACTGCTAGTGTTTTCCCTAATTCCATAGGCACTGGGGTAGCTTCGTCACCACAACCCACATGCTGGAATGCCCTCCCACCCTCCATCCAGGCCATTACTGACCTCGCCCAATTTAGGAAGTCACTGAAGCACCATCTCTTCCTGCAGAACTACTCCCATATAAATGACATATCACAACCAGCCATACTCAACCACCAGGACACCTCCCCTAGCACACTCACACGTTGCAGCCCCACCCTTTAGCTCAACGGTACACCCAGTATGTTGACCGTGTATATAGTTATTTAATAATGCAAATGGATACCAATGTGTAACAGAGGCCAAGTGTATATAGCCATCTAATATAGCGCATAGTCGCCAAGCAATACTGTTCATCTGCGATTTGGATGATCAATCTGTATATAGTTAGATAACCTGTAAATAGATGCCAGCTGATCCGGTCACCTGCGACCGATCGCTTAGCCTGTACATAGTTACCCTCGTTAGTCCCAAGTTGTAACACCTGCTCATTGTAAGTACAGTGCAAGTTCTGTACAAGCATTGTGGAACCTGTGTCTTTTGGGGAAACTGCTAGGTACGTATGACCTAGATTGGCCACTGTTGGAAACAGGATACCGGGCTTGATGGACCTAGGGAGGAGTAGCTTAGTGGTTGGGGCAAGGTACTTCAGGCCGGAAGGTCGGGGGTTCAAATCCCACTAGAGGACAGCAACCTTGGGCTGGAAGGACTGGGGTTTCTAGTCCCACAGATGCTCCTTGTGGTCTTGGGCAAGCCACTTAACCCTCCATTGCCCATGTTCCCTGTAAGTATTAGTGTATGTGTCTCATATCCCCGCATGTTAAATGTATCCCCCAATTGTGTTGTGACCGCTTTGATTGAAGGATAAGGCGGTATACAAAAACTGTCTAAATAAAAATAAATATCTTATGTTCACTGTACTAATTTTGTTGACTGTAAATCGCACTGATTCTAAAAGCACGGTATAGAAGAGACATTAAATAAATAAATAAAAATAAACAAAACTTTTTGTTAGAAAGGTAAATAAATGTAAAAGGAAAAGGAGACCGCTATGGTTCTCAAAAGAAGTATCTGAGAAGGTGAAGAAAAAGAGGGAGGCCTTCATGAAATACAAGAGATCATAGAGAGAGGAAGACAGGCATCTATATTTGGAGAAACTTAGAGAAGCTAACAAACAAAGTAGTTAGGAAAGCAAAAGTACAAAAAGAAGAAGAAAATAGCCAATGCAATAAAATGCAGGGATAAGACATTTTTCAGATACATTAGTGAGAGGAGGAAGGGAGAAAGTGGTATTGTCAGACTCAAAGGTGCAGGGGAGGAATATGCAGAAACTGATGACGATAAAGCAGAATTGCTTAACAAATATTTCTGGTGTGTATTCACAGATGAAGGGCCTGGAGTAGGACCTCAGAAAACACCCTCAAATAGCAACAGAAATGACGGGAATCTTGAACGATTTTCAGAAGACTTTGAGCGGAACTAGCTAAACTAAAAGTAGACAAAGCCATGGGTCCAGATGGGATACATCAAAGAATACTGAGGGAACTTGGGATGTTCTAGCGGCTCTACTGTCTGTCCTTTTCAATGCCTCTTTGGAGTCAGGAGTTATGCCAGGGGACTGGAGAGAGGCACATGTGGTCGCTTTACAGAAAAGCAGATGTAAGGATAACATTGAGAACTACAGGCTGGTTCGTCTAACCTCTGTGGTCAGTAAATTATTGGAAAGGAGAGAAAAGTGAGGTTCCTGGAGTCCAATGGATTGCAGGATCAGAGGCAGCATGGATTCACCAGAGGCAGGTCTTGTCAGATAAATCTGATAGATTTCTTTGACTGGGTAACCAGGGAGTTGGTTGACTGGGTAACCAAGGAGATGTGGTGTATTTAGATTTCAGTAAAGCCTTTGACACAGGCAACTTATAAATAAACTGAGCACCCTAGAGATGGACCCTAAAGTTACTGATTGGGTTAGAAATTGGTTGAATGGGAGGCGACAAAGGGTACAAGTAAATGGAGCTCACTCGGAGGAGAAGGAGGTTACTAGTGATGTGCCACAGGGATCTGTCTTTGGTCCAATTCTGTTTAACATCTTTGTTAGTGATATTACAGAAGGACTGTCCAGTAAGGTTTTCTTGTTTGCAGACAATACCAAAATCTGCAATAATGTAGACACTGGAATGAGTCAACAACATGAGGAGGGATCTAGCTAAATTTGAAGAATGGTCTAGAATATGGCAGCTGAAATTTAATGCTAAAAAATACAGGGTCATGCATTTGGGCTGCAAAAATCCAAAGGAGCAGTACAGTGTAGGGGGTGAGGTACTTCTGTCCAAGGCATAATTGTGCCTGATGATCTTAAAGCAGCTAAACAGATAGAAAAGGCGACTGAGAAAACCAGAAGGATGCTTGGGTGTATAGGGAGAGGAATGGCCAGCAGAAGAAAGGAGGTGATAGTGCCTCTGTATAAGTCTCTGGTGCGGCCTCATTTGGAGTATTGTGTGAATTCTGGAGACTGCAACTTCAAAAAGATATAAGCAGGTTGGAGTCAGTGCAGAAGGTGGCTGCTAAAATGGTTAATGGTCTGTATTATGTAGCATATGAGGACAAATTTAAAGATCTTAATATGTATACTTTAGAGAAAAGGCAGTATAGCAGCAATATGATAGAGCAATTTAAGTACCTCAGTGACATAAAGGGTCTCTTTCAATTGAAGGCAGGCCCTGTTATGAGGGGACATAGGATGAGGGTGAAAGGGGATAGACTCAGGAGTGATATGCGGAAATATTTCTTTATGAAAACAGTTGTAGATGCATGGAATAGTCTCCCAGTGGAGGTGGTAGAGATGAGGACAGTATCTGAATTCAAAAAAGCATGGGACAAACATAGAGGATCTCTAAAAGGTAAAAAGGGGGCTATTGTACTTGATATGGAAGGACAGACTAGATAGGCCATGTGGTCTTTTTCTGCCGTCATGTTTCTGTTTCTTGTCCAATAGGGACATACGTACAACAGTTAATGTTTACATGACAAAATGCATGTCAATAGTAAATATAATAGGCCTTCGCTTAATACCTGTAAAAAACCAAGTCATAGACTACTTCTTAGATTTTTTTGCCTGTCTCTTGTACAGCTGTTCGGGAGCTTCTCTGGGAAGTGTCCAGCAGTAGTCAGCCAGCAATGTAGTGGACCATTTTCCCTGGTATCTTTGCTCCATCGTTGCGGTATCCTGGTGAAAACGTTTGTCCTGTTCATCACTAACCATACCACAATTGTCAGGAAAGAAATCGAGATGGGAATCAAGGAAATGGATCTTTAGAGACATATTGCAGCCAAGTTTCTGATACTGCATCAGCATGTCTTCTACTAGTTCCTTATAGTTTTCTGTCCTAACATTCCTGAGAAAGTTTGTTGACACTAGGTGAAAAGCATTCCATGCTTGTTTCGCATCACCCTGCAGCAAGTTGTTGAACTGGTCATCTTTGAAGAGCTCTCGAAACTGAGGACCCACAAAAACTCCCTCGTTAATCTCTGCTTCGCTGAGTCGAGGGAATTTTTCATGCAGATTTCGGAAAGCTGGCAAAGTGCGGTCCATGGCTTTCACGAAGTTTTTCATCAAACCTAGTTTGATGTGAAGGGGTGGTAGCAGGATTTTGTGAGACTCAACCAGAGCTGGGTGCTGGATATTCTTCTCTCCAACTGTTACATTTTGTCTGTGATTCCATTCCTTCCGCAAGTAGTGCCAATCCCTTGCTCGGCTATCCCACTCACATAAGAAACACATGTATTTTATATATCCCTGCTGCAGTCCCATTAAAAGGGCAACTACCTTCAAGTCACCACAGAGGTGCCAGCTGTACTTGTTATAGTTAATGGAAGTCAGTAGATGCTTTAAGTTATCGTATGTCTCTTTCATGTGGATGGCATGCGCGACTGGAATAGATGGAAGACGGTTTCCATTGTTCAAAAGCACAGCCTTCAGACTCAGTTTCGAAGAGTCTATAAATAGTCTCCAGTCTTGTGGGTCATGAGTGATTTTTAAGGCATTCATGAGGCTTTCAATATCGGAACAGAATACCAGATTACTTTCCTTTCTGAAGAAAGGCTCCAACAGCTGGTGGTTCTTTCGATATGAAGTAATGTTGACTTCTTCTTCTAGAAGATTCCATTGTTGGAGTCTTGAGCCTAGCAATTCTGCCTTGTTCTTGGATAAGTCCAAATCACAAACCAGGTCATTTATTTCTTCCTGTGTTATTCTGTGTGGAGTTGATATGCATCCCAGTGAAAATCTGGGTCACTGCATGCTGACGGACCAGGAGAAAAACAGGTCGGCTCACCCTTGTCCTCATCAGATGAATCAAGAGAATATTCTGATGGAGGCTCTGGAATAGGAAGTCCCTCACCATGTGGAACTGGTCTCAATGCAGAAGGAATGTTTGGGTAGACTATGCTCGACTTCTTTTGCTTCGTTATTCCGCTGGAAAGAGGAGGAACCAAGCAGAAGTAACAGTCATTTATGTGGTTGCTTGGCTCTCTCCACACCATGGGGACTGCAAACGGCATTGATGGTCTTTTGCAATTCAACCACTGTGAAAGCTGTGTTGTACATGTAGTGCAGCATATATGCGGGGCCCAAGGCTTGTCTTGGTCACCAATCTTGCATCCGAAGTAAAGATGATATGCCTTCTTCAGTTGAGAAGTGATACTTTTCTTCTGGTTGGCAAATGTCACTTCCCCACAAATGTAGCAGAAATTGTCAACGGTATTAACACACATTACTGTTCTGTACTGTACCTAAATGGCTAAAATTATATGATTAATAAAAGTTACATGTAATAGTAGCGTAAACTGTTTCGCACACAGTCTGAAATATTTTAAATGCTCAACCTTTCTGACTGCGTATAGTACACCGCTGACGTCAGATGGCTTCAGCAGCCATCTGGCAGTAGTATTGCATTGCATCAGAAAATGATGCAATCAACTCTGGATGATGTGTGCATGCTTTTATTATGCAATATGATGCAATATTACATCATTCAAGGCTTATTTGGGATGTTGTTGATGTTCTACTGGATAAATTTACACGGTGAAACGTCAAAAATGAACTGCATGCAATATCTTCAATAAGAGAGCCAATAAATTTTTTTTAATGTTATATTCGTGTTCAGCTCACCAAGATACTACAGATTAGGGCCTTTTAAAGTCAGTAACAATTTCAATGTTGACCAGTGTGAGTTTAACTGCGGTATTCTGAATAAGTTGAAACCTTGTTAATTGTGATTGTGAAACACCTGCTAGCAAGAAGTGACAGCAGTCCAGTTTATTAATTAGAAGTGAATGGACTACTGTTCTTAATTCCCTAGAATCAAATTATGTCTCCTTCGTAAGGAGAAGCAACTTATCACGATCTTAGAAATGTAAGATCCAAAGGAGAGCTGACTGCTGATTATGACATCCAGTGAATCAATAGATTTTTCACTGATGTCAGCAATAAAATATTCAGCTAGAAATTTTTCTAAATCTTGATGGGTGAATTGAGCTTTATGTTTCTATGAAGTGGCCCCTTTTACTAAAGCTTGTTAAGTAACTAACGAGTGTTTAAGTGGGCAGTAGCCATTAGTGTGAGGCCGCAATAACAGTTAACACCCAAGCATGACAGCTACCAGCTGCTAAAGCACGTGTTACAGTTGTGGTCAACATTATTGGCAGCCTTGCAGTTCAACCACTTAATGTCCAATATCTCCTAAAAAAAAAAGTAGCCAGTGAAATGGTTTTGGACTATATATGAACACATATTTGACACATAAAAGAATCAAATAAAAGAAGACCAATTAAAAAAGGAACTAATAGGAAATAATATAAAAACTGGGATATTACCGGGATATGATTATTGGCACCCTTATAAACAATTTGAATCAGTTTGAGCAGAAGAACCACATTCCCACTGCAGTAAAATTAGACGCACCTGTGATCAATTGTCCATACTCACGTGACTTGAATCAACCAATGAATGATGGCTCTAATGTTTAAAATGGCCACATTCACTCCCTGTTCTATTTTCACAATGGTGAAGACAAGATTGCTGCCTGAGACCATCAGAAAAGCCATTTTCACTAAATTTCAAACTTCAAAGGGATACAGGGCCATCTCCAAAGACCTTGGGATTCCTGTGTCTTGTCACCGCCCTTCCCTTTGGCAACGTGCTTGGAGGTCAGGGTGGACGTTTATTTCTTTCTTGAAGTGAGAAACTTCTTTTGCCCAGAGGGATTCTGGGACTAGTAGTTCACCTCTTTGTAATGAATAGTTGTGAATGCCAATATAAGTGGTAAGGTAAAGGGTTTTATTCCCATACAGCACAAAAGGTTTCCAAATGAAAGCAAACAGGTTTCACCTTATTCTGGATTATCACCAAACATTTACAAAGTCCAAACTGTTATACGTGTTTCACAGTTCTTGTTACTTAGGCAGGTTGAAAGCAAACAAACAGGTCAAATAAATCAAAGTCAAAGCTTCTTCTTTTCAGCTTAAGCAAACAGTGTTTTCATGTATGTCCTAGCCACTATACTTCAGGTAGGGCTTCCACACTCCCTCCAATACATAGTGTGCAGTCCATAGGACATTCAGACTGGGCTAATTCAGGTTCCACAAAGTCCAATTGCATAGCCTCTGGCTCTGCTATGTTAATTGCTAAGCCTGGGTTTCCCTTCAGTATGTCTGGCAATACGTCAGTGGTTCTCTCAAGGATTTGCCAGCCCTGCTCTGCTTGTTCTGGCAAACAGGTAATGTGCTCTTTAGCTAGTACTTTCTGTACAGGTTTCCACACCTTCTGCCAACTAGGTTTGCTATAGCCACGGCTCCCTGACTTCCAGGCTTCTCTAAGACCTGGCTCAGATCTAGGAAAGGAATTGTATCTGTACCTCGGCTCTCTGAGCTGTGGATCTCCAGTGTATTGTCTGCAAGGCACTCTCCTGCTTTCTCTGTCTCCTCTGAAGACCTCTCTCTGGGGCTCTCCAATATGAGACTGTCCTTCCTGGAACTTGTATTTTCCCTGTAAGGACTTCCAGTTCAGCTGCCTTTCCTTTTGTAATTGGAGCCTTCTGCTTTCTCTCTCCTCAGTATCAGTAGGAGCTCTCCTCCTCTCTACAGCAGCAATGCTTTCTGCTCCTCTCCCTGGAAGACTTCTCCCTTGAAGACTTCCCTTCTGAAGACTTCCTTCCTGAGGACTTCTCTCCTGAGGACTTCTCTCCTGAGGACTTCTCTCCTGAGGACTTCTTTCTCTCCTATTTGGGGACTGCTTATAAGAGCGTTCCTCTGCTAAAGTTCCTGGCATTCTAAACAGGTGTGTTTGATTACTCTTTGAATTAGGCTTTGTCTCCTCTAGGGCGTGTCAGCTTTCCTCGTGAGAGTCCTTGCTTGCTCCCTCTAGCTGCACTTCTATGTAACTGCACTCTACACATGTCTGATTCTTTAACAGAATCAGTGTTTAATATCCAAAGAACCTAAGGCTGACCTGGAACAATCTAGAGTGGTGGTTTCAACTTGCACCATATGTTGCATACTAAATAAAGAAGGACTTTATGGACGAAGGCCAAGAAGAACCCCACTACTCAAAGACAGACATAAAAAGGCATGCCTACTCTTTGCCCAAACCCACTTTGAGAAACCACAATCCTTCTGGGAAAATGTTCTATGGACAGATGAAACCAAACTTGAGCTCTTTGGCAATGCAGACCAGTGATACATTTACAGGCAAAGAAATTAAGCTTATAAGGAAAAAACACCCTCCCTATAGTTAAATAAGGTGGAGGTTCCATAATATTGTCGAGCTCTTTACTGCATCAGGAATTAGAGGCCTGGAACATATTAAAGGAATCATGAAGTCAGAGGACTACCAAGATATTTTGGAGCAAAATGTGCTACCTAGTGTCAGAAAGCTAGGTCTGGGTCAAAAGTCGCAAGTCCTCCAGCAGGACAATAACCCAAAACATACATCCAAAAGTTCAAAAGAATGGTTAAAAAAAGGCATAAATGGACTATTTTAAACTGGCCAGGAATGAATCCTGATTTCAGTCCAATCGAGAAACATTGGAAAGAGCTGAAATCTGACATTTGTAAAAGGAATCCTGGAAACATTCATGAGCTGGAACAAATTGCAGTTGAAGCATGGGAGAAACTACCAGCAGACAGATGTATGAAACTTATAGATGGCTACAAGAAATGTTTGGAGGCTGTCATCAGTGCCAAAGGTTGTGCAACCAAATATTAATGAAGGGTGCAATTAATCCTATCCAGGTCATATTTTGGGGGGGGGGGGGGTTCTCAGAAATTACTACATTTATGTTACACAGACATCTTTTTTTTGTTGTATACCCTTCAACATACTATTAAGATATTATTTCAGCTAATGCTCTTCATAGCTTGATAATCAGGTATACTAGCATGAGACCACTTAGAACCAGTATGGACAATAGGATAGCCACTCCACCTGATTTCCAAAAAACAAATCAGGCAATGTCCAGAAGGACTCCATCCCTTTATGCGCTGGAATTATGGAATACTCTACCCAATAACATGAGAGCCATGAGAGATTTAAAGGACTTTAGACAAATGCTTAAGACGATATTATTTATACAATGTTATGGACCTTCCTAGGATCTACTATAAGCTTATTTGCAAACAATAACAAGTAATATTGCAATTGTATTTTGTCGTTATGTATATGCTTCCCTATACCTTCCCTCTACCTTTCCTTGCTTTTACCCTACAATTGTATACCTTGTGTTGTAAACCATTTTGATTGAAGAAAAAGGTGGTATATAAAACGGGTTAAATAAATAAATAAGAACATAAGAACATAAGATATGCCATACTGGGTCAGACCAAGGTCCATCAAGCCCAGTATTCTGTTTCCAACAGTGGCCAATCTAGGTCTTATGTACCTAGCAGTTTCCCCAAGAGACACAAGTTCCACAATGCTTGTACTGGGTCAAGCATTGATATCTTCGGTCACTTCTTAATAATGGTTTATGGACCTTTCCTCCAGGAACTTGTCCAAACCTTTTTTAAACCCAGCTACACTAACAGCCTTTACTACATCCTCCGGTAACAAATTCCAGAGTATGATTACACGTTGAGTGAAAAAATATTTTCTTTTATTAGTCTTAAATAGTTTACCCTGTAGCTTCATTGCATGTCCCCTAGTCTTTCTATATTCTGATAAGGTAAACAATCGATCTACGTTTACCCGTTCCACTCCGTTCATTAATTTATAGACTTCTATCATATCTCCCCTCAGCCGTCTCTTTTCCAGGTTAAAGAGCCCTAACCTTTTTAGCCTCTCTTCATAGGAGTATCCTTCCATCCCCTTTACCATTTTGGTGGCTCTTCTCTGTACCTTTTCTAAAATCGCTATATCCTTTTTAAGATACGGTGACCAGAATTGCACACAATATTCAAGGTGCGGTCTCACCATGGAACGATATAGAGGCATTATAATATCTTTTGTTTTATTTTCCATTCCTTTCCTTATCATACCTAGCATTCTATTTGCTCTCTTGGCCGCCGCTGCACACTGGGCCGAGGGTTTTAACATGGTATCCACAATGACGCCTAAATCTTTTTCCTGGGTGGTGGTTCCTAATGTGGAACCTTGCATTGTGTAACCATAGTTTGGGTTGTTCTTCCCTAGGTGCATAACCTTGCACTTGTCCACATTAAATTTCATCTGCCATTTTGATGCCCAGTCTTCCAATTTATCAAGATCCTCTTGCAATTTTTCACAATCCTCTTGGGTTTTAACAACTTTAAATAGTTTTGTGTCATCTGCAAATTTGATAACCTCACTCGTTATTCCACTTTCCAGGTCATTTATGAATATGTCAAAAAGCAGCGGACCCAGCACAGATCCCTGGGGTACACCACTATTCACCTTTCTCCATTGGGAAAATTGGCCATTTAGCCCTACCCTCTGCTTTCTATCTTTTAACCAGTTCCTGATCCACAATAGTACACTGCCTGCTATCCCATGACTCTTTAGTTTTGCCAAAAGTCTCTGATGAGGGACCTTGTCAAAGGCTTTCTGAAAGTCCAGATACACAATATCAACCGACTCACCTTTGTCCACCTGTTTATTCACTCCTTCAAAAAAACATAACAGATTAGTAAGACAAGATCTTCCTTGTCTAAAGCCATGTTGGCTGTCTCCCATTAGGTTGTGACTATCTACATGCTGAGTAATTTTATTCTTTATGATGGTTTCTACCATTTTTCCCGGTACTGACGTCAGGCTCACCGGTCTGTAGTTTCCCGGATCACCCCTGGAACCCTTTTTAAAAATTGGTGTTACATTGGCGATCCTCCAATCTTCAGGTATTAGAGATGATTTTAATGATAGTTCACAGATTACTGATAGCAGGTCTGCAACATACAATTGGAATATTTCCAATTAGTTCTCAAGATATTGTACACAACATACCTAAAATGCAAGGGTGCAAATAACATTGACCGCAACTGTAATTGCCCATCCTGCAAAGGGGCAGGGAATGGGTAGGGTATGGGTGGACTGTGAGTGTGGAGAGCACATTGCAGTTAACGTGGGGGTACATATGGCAATTGGCGCAGGTGCACATAAGGATACCTCTATGGATGTCGATAGTTCACCCGCATTAATTGCAAATGCCTTTGCCACCCATTAGGGTATGCCTCCATGCGGTAACTGCTGGGAATATGTTGGCCAAACCCATGACAATTACTGTGGAAGCTTTGCACTTACTACAAGTTAGTTTTTGCACTAAATATGTGTTATGTGCAGAACCCGAATGGGCTTTAGTAATAGGGCCTCTTATAAAGTAACCTAATTTTATTTGAAGGCAATCATCTTATTCAAATAACTTTTGGACCTCCAGTAGAGAATTCAGTGTATGTGTATATTTCAGTATGAGTGTGCTATGCACACCCTGTTTTGTGTTATTCATTAAACGCTCCATATCAGAACATTGACGTTTCCACACTTTTTATCATTCATTCGGACTCATTTTTTCCTTCATAAAAGCAGGCTTATTTTGGCTTCTACTCCATGGAAAACAATTCTTCCCCTTGCATAATACAAAGCTGTCAATTTATCAGCCATTATGGCACTGTGCCTGTATGAAATCTCTCTGTTTACATACAGTTCATTACTGGCACTGTATTGCGTGAGCCAAAGGTTCCTCCCAGGGAGCAAAAAAGAGATTCCAGTACCATTCACTAGCATGAAAGAAAGCACTCCAAGATTTACGTCTAAAAATCAATGTAAAATGCTGACTCAGTCGGTCTCTGCTGTAAATAAGGAGCCGTTTTACTAAAGTGCAGTTCGTTTTTGCACTTACCACATGTTAGAAGCAAAACCCAGTGCATGGTAAGTGTAAAGGCCGGGTGCTAACTTTTGGGGCATACCCAGCATCTTGCATGTTGTAGTTACTGCACAGAAAATAGCAATTAACATGGGTGCACAACACCTCCTTTTGAGATGGTGTTAAGTGCACATGCTAATGCCAGATCATTCTCACAATAGTCATGTGTGCATAGTGAGAGATGTTGAATTCGCATATGCTGATTGCAAAGACGGGCACTACCACTTTACATCAGGTGAGCTTCAGTGGGTCTCACTCTCCCACAAGTGGACATGTTACATGGCTGGAGAGATGCAGAGAGGGACCTAAGGCATAAATGGAACACAAAGGGAATGGTTTCATTTGATTGTTTTTGTATGTTTTATTACACTTTTGTTTGTTGTATTATTTCTTATGTTTTATTGTTTTACTACTTAGGACCAGTGTGATTTGTCAGTATATAAATATTTTTAAATGAATAGTGCTGGTGGCCTAGTGCTAAGGATGATGCCTGGGAACCAGGAGATTTGATGATCACATCTTAGCCTCTTTTTAGTAAAAATCCAAGAATAAAAAATGAATTGTGAGCTGAGGCCTTTTGGTTGAGATTGAATTGGTATGGTATGAGAGAGGGAGGTAACTCCCTGCCGCCTGACCCCTTTGGGACTTGATGTTCCAAAGCAGGGATATTAATCCTAAACCCCCTACTATACAGAATATCCCCAAAAAAGCAAGGAATAGAGTCTTGGCATTTTGGTTAAGATAAAATGTAAGGTCTAAGCCATGAACTGAGGATTATATCCCGTTGACGTTGTGACGAGAACCTGTCTATAATATTGGGAGGTTTAATGCCATGACACTTGTCCCCATGCCAAATCAGGAAGATCAAAGCTCCTGGTAAAACATAAGCAAATAAAAATAACAGAGAGTACTATCTCATTATTTGGCTAAGGTAAAAATTAAGTTCTGTGCCATGGCTGAAGATGACCCCTCCTTGACCTCTTGACAGACATAGAGCATCTTTATGTAGAGCAGAGGTTCCCAACTCCAGTCCTGGAGGGCCAAACACCATTCAGGTTTTCAGGCTATCCCTAATGAATATGCATGCGATGCATTTGCGTGCACTGCCCCCATTGTATTTAAATGTATCTCATGCATATTCATTAGGGACAGCCTGAAAACCTGAATGGTGTTTGGCCCTCCAGGACTGGAACGTCTGATGGAGAGGATGTGTCCAAGGTATTTGGAATGCAGATATAGTAACAGAACTTACTGTCTTTACAGAAGGGATACACAAGACATGGTGTGTGTCTGTACCCCAAATACATTATCCCTGAATTAGGGATCCATGTGAGTCTTACACCCAAATGTGGAATAATAGGTAATATAGAGATGGAAATGGACGTCTAAGGAATATAAGATTTCTGATTAGCCTGAAGACTGCAGCAGACAAAGATATAAAAAAGGACTAGAACATGTTTTCAGCTCATGAGTAACAAAAGGATAGAGGAGAGAGATGATATCAGTGGTGATATACGGGCAATCAGAACCTAGTTTAGACTTGAGATCCTCAGAGAACAGTGGAAGCAGTTGGAAAGACCTTGTTGTACAAGAATGGAAATGTTCACCAGTCTTTCTATCTTTCTCGATATGTCAAAAAAGTAAAAGGTTGAGAGGAAGCGCAAAGAAAGGAAAAGCCTTGAGGGGGTGGAAGGACAAGGAACTATCAGCTCCCCCTTCTGAGGTCATAAGTAACCCATTTTTCTGGGTCCCCTAAGAGAGGAGGGGAAACTTGAGAGAGTACGGAGCCTTGTTCTATATTCCACTCACAGCTACACAACCATTTTAAATAAGGACACATTTCTGAATATGTTAGCGATGAATAGGTGACACTGTACTTTGCCCACTTCATCAATATTTGTTGAAGCTCTGTATTTGGGGGGTAGCTATTGACCTTATTTCTTCAGCAAATAAAGATTTTGTTTGACAACCTCAGGAAAGTATGGCATTATGGATCTGAAATTTTAAAAAACTCTTTGGATTACCAAGCAAGAGTCTTTATTACCAGTATGGAAAAACAGAGGTTTGTTAGTGAATCCAACAGTCTCTGACATTGTAGCATGACTTTAATACATTGAGTTCAACGTGACAAAAGAATGTGATACAAACAAAGAATGTAATACAAATGTACTAATGAAGCCATTTCCCAGTCTTGACCATAAGGAGGCAATTCAATAAATTAATCACACAGCTGTCTTATCTGCACCTGGTTTTCTGTGTGCTGTACTCCTTTCTACCGATGACTACACTTTAATCATGTACATGCCCTATCCTTCAACTTCTCCTTCCTCTTCAAAAACCAGAGGATATACTTTACACCTATACAACCAAATTTTCACTCTTTGTCAAGTCAGAGGGGCAGAATGAGAGCAATAGTACATTTGAAATATAATGCCAAGGCTGTATTACTCTAGTTCAGAAATACTGCTATAGATAAAGTCAACAAAGATGACATAAGGAGCTTTTAAGGGTGTTATTTTAAAAGCATTGTTTGCGATTTGGACGTCTGCAAATGGGCATGCAGACATCCAAATCACAAGGACGTCCCCAAACTATTTTAGAATCCGGGTCTCTGTACATCCCCAGCACAAAGACATCCATGTCTGAATGGTGGCATGGAGGAGGCATGACCAGGTGTTCCTACAAACCTGGATGTCCCCATCTGATCACAGAAATGCCTCAGATATTTCGAATCACGTCTAAAGTTACACCTGCTCCAGGCATCTGGAAAGTGCTCATTTTGTCAGGCAGAGGTCTGCAAGGTGTAAAGAAGGAGCTACACTAATGTCCTCTGTACTGTACACTACGGGCAGCATGCAGAGTCCCTAATAGTGGGGTCAGATGTCCAGGGTAGACGCCCAACTGCAACTATTCATTGGGACCCAATTCCTGGTCCAGAGCTCCCCGCAGGACTGCTGTGAGGGAAGCTCTGTACAGGGGCGGGAGGGGGCAGATAGGGGAAAGAGATAGGGCAGGCCAGAGGCAGGACCCAGACCCCAGATGTACAAGGCTGATTCTGGTCATGGCCCTGTACGTCCGGGCCGGATGAAATGGACAGGTGACTTATTCTACCTCGGGGGTGGAATAAGTCACCCTGAGTGCTGCAACCTGCGGCGGCGGAACCGCCCCCACCCCCCGCAGGTAGGGAAAGCACATGAGATTCCCCACAGCCCGACCCCTGGGTCCAGGGGTGAGTGCGGCTACTGCATGGTGTCCTGGTGTCATGGCGATGAGATGCCATGGTGCCGGACTCCATGCAGGAGACGTGGCAGAATTGGATGAGGAGGGAGCGGGGCATCCAAGGGGCCTGAATTGGGGAATGTCCTGCCCATCCAAGCCCTTTGCACCCGATTTTGATCCCACGAGGCTGTCTCGCTCCTGCGGGATCAGAATCATGTGCAAATCTGGCCCGTCCAGATTATGGATGCCAGGATGGGCCAGACCGGGCCCCTTTCTGCATAGAGCTCCACATCAACAAACACTGACGGGGAATGGGAGCTCATGATTTCACTTTGTATGCCGCTCTCCTATGCAAACTTGCCTGAGAAGGATGTTCCGGGCACAAACTTTCCTAATGGGGACATCAATGTGACCACCTGCGTACACGTCCAGGTTGGGGATGTCTATGTTCCTGAAATCAGCCAGAGATATAGATGTCCCTGGCGTTCTGCCCTAAACGTCTCCAGTTTAACTTGGATCTTGTTTCTAAAATTCCGTTCTAAATGTACAATTTTGATAAAGAAATCAGTCCATTGAAGGTACACTAACGCCAAAGTACAGTATACGTAAATAAGGTATAGAGGGCACTGGTCATATACAATTTCAAACTTGTAATCCAGCTTATTATTTTGGGCCTGATCTTCAAAGGTATTTACATGGTCTACAGACTTGTAAACCGTGCAAATGCCTGTAAGTGGACTATTCAGTGGCACTAATATAGTTAGTGCCGCTGAATATCCATGGGTACCACCGCTATACACCCCCAATGCTACCTGCTTAGCATCGGGGCATTCCAGGGTGTTCTGGGGGTGTACCCATCACTAACCGGTCAGCGGCACTATTGAGCCACTGCCCAGTTAGCAACCCGCAGGTGAAGATAGGCATGGTAAAAGCTAGCCTATCTTTACCTGCAGGAGCTAACCAGGCAGCGGGTCAATATCGCTGCTGCCCAGTTAGCTTCCGGGCTATGCGGCTGACCCAGATGTTCAATGCCAGTGATTGGATATGGGCCTGGCATTGAATATCCAGGTTTAGAATTTGGCAGTGATGACTAGGTGCTGCCGCTGAGTTTCGAGCCCTTTGATCCTAATCTTAGACTAGAAAAAATACCTCCTAGATCCGGTTTGCTCCAGAGGTCATCAGTGAAGAAAAATGCTCTAAACTTGAAAAAAATGATCTGCCTAGCGAGCAGTTCACAGCACATTAAGAACCAGATATTTAGGGATCCCTCCCATGAAGGCAGAAAAAAGTGAATGTGTATCAGAAAACACCTCATGACATTTCAGCTGATGAACCTGACTTAAATGAGTAGTCACTGTATCGGTAGTTCAGTATTTCAGACTTCAGAATCAAAACTTGTTGAGTGGATACTGATTCACCTTCGATGTACGATGCACCTTCCTTCCAGTATGCTTGGAATTCTTGAAAAGCTCCGTTTGTGTGCTGATCTTTGCCAGCATGGCGCATGTAGTGGGGAATTCAGTACAGATGATGCTGATAGGTATGTTTTGCCTTTTATTTTTGAGGGACAAGTTCCTTGAAGGTGAAGTAGACTTACAGGGGTTCTCCACTTGCAGTGTGGAGCCCACTCAGCCAGGTTCTAAGGAAACCAACAGGTTGCATGTCAGAAAGTGTCCCTTATCAGTGTCCCCACCTAAGCCTCTTCTGGGATATTGGAGAAGATCTAGTGATAAGTGGCTTGGTTCAGATAAACCTGGATCATTTGTACCTCAGTTGAATCTCTATATTCACATAATTTGGTTCCCTTTCCCCTGGTTTGGATGCAGCGGCTTGCAAGTTAGCATTTATTTGTGAAATATTCAAGAAGTCCTAGTGTCTATGAATATTTCAAATAGCTGCCACTACTAGCCTGGTATATACTGTAATAAGTAAGAACAAATAATGCTGATAGGGGACTATTACGTTACTTGTTTTCTTCTCTACATGGCATATTTGCAGGTCTGTTTTATGTGTCATTTTTCTTTTGTTGTTAATATGTTGATATTGTACATTGTCATAAACAGGATGGTGGTACCGCTGTGCTAGTAGCCAGTCAATATGGACATGCAAAGGTGGTCGAAACCCTACTGAAGCATGGCGCCAACATTCGAGATCAGCTTTATGTAAGTGGGTTTTTTTCCTAGAAAGATAGATGCCAGTACTCAGATGAAGGGTCATCCATGGGGATGAAAGAACTGGGGCAACTATACAGTGCTCTGCAGCCCCACAGAGCCTCTACCCCCTGCAGACAGAGCTCAGTAACACTGAAATCCTCCCTCATTTCTATCCTTATTCCTGCCAACTAGAGGCATAAGAGAGCAGCGCCTTTACCTGCTCATCAGGGCTGGTGCTAGGGTTTCTAGTGCCCCCCCCCCCTTCCTTCCTCATTAGTTGATGACCTGTGGCTATACCACAATGCTTTTTTTTATAACACTTTGTCAATGTTTCTTTCATGTTGTGCCTTTTTCTTCTGTCTTTTTCATTTCCTTGTTTATTTTTCAGCATTTTTGCCCTCTTCCCATCAAACGTTGGTGCCCCCTTGTCATGCTTATCTTACTAACTGTGTTGTGCTGACCCTGCAGCTGATGCTTTGGTGACGGGGAAAGGCTCCAAGAAGAGGCAGGCTGAAAGAGACAGTGTTGGTGCTTTTCTCACTCTCCTCTCCTGCCCCACTGGTGATCTTCTCTGCTTTGGATTAGGAAAAAATGTTTGCCACGACAAAATTTGAACGTATTACCACTGTAATAAATAGAGATTGGATTTAGATATACAGTTGTGGTCAACATTATTGGCACTCTTGCAGTTCAACCCTTAATGTCCTATACCTCCTAAAAAGAAAGTGGCCAGTGAAATGGCTTTTGACTATATGCACATATATATGACACATAAAATAATCAAATAAAAAACAAGACCAATTAAAAAAGGAAATAGTAGGAAATAGTATAAAAACTGAGACATTGCCAGGACATGATTATTGGCACCCTTATAAACTATTCAAATCAGTTTGAACAGAAGAGCCACATTCCCATTGCAGTAAAATTAGCCGCACCTGTGATCAGTTGTCAGGACTCACGTGACTTGAATCACCAATAAATGATGGCTGTATTGTTTAAAATGGCTACGTTCACTCCCTGTTCCATTTTCACAATGGTGAAGACAAAATTTCTGCCTGAGACCATCAGAAAAGCCATTATCACCAAAAATCAAAATTCAAAGGGGTTCAAGGCCATCTCCAAAAACTTTGGGATTCCTGTGTCTACAGTTCACGATGTTATTAAGACGTTTTCTGCTCATGGAACTGTCAAGAACCTCCCAGAATATAGTGGGAATAGGAAAATTAATCCAAGAAGTCTTCAAAGGTTAGTGTGAACTGTTTGGGAAAACATCATGTACAACATCCAAAAAGCTTAAGGCTAACCTGGAGTAATCTGGAGTGGTGGTTTCAAGCCACAACATATGCCCCACACTAAACAAAGAAGGACTTCATGGGTGAAGGCTAAGGAAGATCCCACTGCTCAAAGACAGATATAAAAAGGCATGCCTGATATTTGCCCAAACCACCCTTTAGAAATCACAATTCTTTTGGGAAAATGTTCTGTGGACAGATGAAACCAAACTTGAGCTCTTTGGCAATGCAGACCAGTGATACATTTACAGGCACAGAAATGAAGCTTATAAGGAAAAAGAACACATTTTCTACAGTTAAATATGGTGGAGGTTCCATAATGCTTTGGGACTGTTTTGCTGCCTCAGGAGTTAGAGGCCTGGAACATATTAAAGGAATCATGAAGTCAGAAGACTACCAAGGTATTTTGGAATGAAATGTGCTACCTAGTGTCACAAAGTTAGGTCTGGGTTGAAGGTCTTGGGTCCTCCAACATGACAGTGACCCAAAACATACATCCAAAAGTACAAAAGAAGGTTAAAAAAGAAAAAAATGGACTGTTTTAAACTAGCCAACAATGAGTCCTGATCTCAATCCAATTGAGAACCTTTGGAAAGAGCTGAAATCTGCCATTGATAAAAGGAATCCTGGAAACATTCATGAGCTGGAACAAATTGCAGTTGAAGAGTGGGAGAAACTACTAGCAAGCAGATATATAAAACTTATAGATGGCTACAAGAAAAGTTTGGAGGCTGTCATCACTGCCAAGGGTTGTGCAACCAAATATTAGTGAAGGATGTCATTAATCCTGTCCAGGTCATATTTTGTTTTTTTCTCAGAAATGACTACGTCTGCGTTGCACAGACATCTTTTTTTTTTTTTTGCTGTTGTATACCTTTGAATATACTATTAGAATATTATGATGACATGCAGTTGGAATGTTTCCAATTATTTCTCAAGATATTGTACACAACATATCTAAAATGCAAGGGTGCCAATAATGTTGACCACAACTGTAGGTGACGTAGGAACCCTCTAAGGCATCACATTTTGAAAGCAGCAAACATCTGGGCTAACAGGAACCTGATTCTGCCTCCTTCAGGCCTGTGATCTTTGGGGGAGAAGCCCGCTCTCCAGCCCTGCCTTTGGGCACCAACTTAAAACAGAGCCTGAAAACATAAAATAGTTAACATAAGAAAAAAATACATGATAGTGCCAATAACAGTAATTCAAATGACAGGATATGGAATGGTTAATGGTATAGACAATCACTAGATTCTGATGCTGTTCCATATTGTGCTTGGTGTTCCTGCTTTGTGAGCCAGTGGCCTGCTAAGAAAAGCCTTCTGCTTCCTGCTCTATCCAACCTTTCTCCTCCAAGGCAGCAGAGGAGAAGGGGCAAGACTGGAGCAGAGAGGACAGCAGGGAAGAATTACTCTGCTCGCTAATCCAGCCCTTCCCCTCCTGTGATTTCCCAGGGGCTGATCAGATTTTGAAAAAGGTGCTGGTACTCTGTACCCTCAAGTACCCTCAGGTGCAATTTTGAGTAGCTATGTCAGGCCCCATCTGTGGCCCTGTTCAAATCCAGCCTAAAAACTCACTTCTTTGAGACTGCTTTTGGATCCTGATCCCCTTAGTCTCCTGTCCACCTCCTATGTGTTTCCTTACCATTCCCCTAGATATATCCTAGTCCGCAGTTTTTGTGTCGCTTGTCTCGACTAGACTGTGAGCTCTTATTAGCGGGGACTGTCTCTTACATGTCTCTGTACAGTGCTGCATACACCTTGTAGCACTATACAAATGAGAAGTAGTCATAGTAGTAGGTGGATAAAAAAAACCCTTGAGTTTATTCATGATAGTGATATACATTCCTCTATAGGTAACCAGGATAGCTCCAGAACTGCAAGTTCAGAGGACGTTTTCCTGAAAAGAATCACGGGTAACCAAGCTTGCACATATGGCATTGAGAAATATATTTTCTATGCACAGGGCTGGCCAAATCATTTTGGGATAAGGCTGAAGCAGTCAAGTTTGGATAGTCAGAGTTTGAATAATTTATGACATGACTTAAATCTCTATATCAGGGGTCTCCAAGTTCAGTTCTGGAGGGCTGCAAACTAGTCAGGTTTATAGGATGTCCCTAATGAATCTGATTGAGAGATATTTGCTGCACTGCCCCCATGTATTCAGATTTATCTCATGCATATTCATTAGTTCTATTATATATTATATATATATATTATATATTATATATATTATATATATATATATATATTATATATTATATATTCCTTGTTCTATGTAAGCACATTGTGATATTAATGCATTGTTGCACTGTTCAGTTTTAATGTAAACCGCACTGATTTCAATAGCACGGTATATAAAAAATAAAAATAAATAAATAAATAAATAAATTAGGGATATCCTGACAATTTGACTGATTTGCGGACCTCTGGGACTGGAGTTAGAGATCCCTGCTCTATATTCACTTGGTTCAAGCAACTCTTTTGACCCAGTTTGCATGTAGACTTTCATTGATTCATGTTGCTAAGTGAAGTAAATAAAGAGTCGTCTTGCCTTTGAACAACTGGAGTCCAAACATTCTTCTCATACATCTGAAGTAGTCCAGGTAAAAAAGGTGTCTTTAAAAATGTGAACCAAATGTTTGATCCAAACCTGAATTTGAGACAAATCACAAAGGGCTCGCTCATGTTCACATTATTATCTGACTACAAAGTCATATTTGTAAGAACATAAGAGCATAAGAAATGCCATACTGGGTTAGATCAAGGTCCAGCAAGCCCAGTATCCTGTTTCCAACAGTGGCCAACTCAGGTCACAAGTACCTGGCAGGTTCCCAAAAAGGTACACAGGTTCCACAATGCTCGTCTCAGGGTAAGCAGTGGATTTCCCAGGTCCTCTTTAATAATGGTTTATGGACCTTTCCTCCAGAAATTTGTCCAAACCTTTTTTAAACCCAGCTACACTAATAGCTTTGCAACATCCTCTGGTAATGAATTCCAGAGTTTGATATTCTGGCATGAGGAGAATAGTCAACTTACATGTATAAAGAGTAGACTTATACATGTAAGTCGACGTATATACATACTGTACATAGCAATTTTAGAAACAAATAGATGCCAGCATGCAGAGATTACGAGAGGGCATGTTCTGGGCAGTCCTTCAAAGTGCACGTGTATTCTGTATATTAAAGCAACCTCACATGTATACAGCGGCAATTTTACCTGTTGGCATTTACACCAGCTTTAAGCTACAGATAGAGGGATGTTTACTAAAGTGTGTTAGCTGTCTTCGTGGTGCTAACACAGAATTGTCGAGCTGAGAAGACAGCAAACGTGGGAGGAATGTGGCTACTGTGAGCTTTTTTCCACAGTAGCTGCATTTCACACAGTGGCTCCCCCAGAGGATGGGATGTGGACAGAGAGTGGGTGTTCCGGTCCTGTGCAGCTACAACGGGTGTTGGCATTACACAGTAGCTGCATGTTTTTGCCGGCATTCCGGATCCAGCTATCGCAACTTCAAAGGCTGTTGCATTTGCGAAGCTTCCACCCTATAATCCCAGCATTTTCTCCATGGTATCTGCAAGGAAAGTGCTGGGAACACCCCCTACAACTACCACAGCACGTTTGCCAATAATTGAGCAATCTGGAGTAGAGGTTTCAACCTGCACCATATACTGCACACTAAACAGAAGAACTTCATGGGTGAAGGCCAAGGAGGACCCCACTGTTCAAAGACAGACATAAAAAGTCACCCCTGATCTTTGTCCAAACCCACCTTGAGAAACCACAGTCCTTCTGGGAAATTGTTCTGTGGACAGATGAAACCAAACTTGAGCTCCTTGACAATGCAGACCAATGATACATTCACAGAAAAAGAAATGAAGCTTATAAGGAAAAGAAACACCCCTCCTACAGTTAAATATGGTGGAGGTTCCAAAATGTTGTCGAACTGTTTTGCTGCCGCAGGAGCAGGAGACCTGGAATGTGTAAAAGGAATCATGAAATTAGAAGACTACCAAGGTATTTTGCAGCAAAATGTGCTACCTAGTATCAGAAAGCTAGGTCTGGGTTAAAGGTCATAGGTCCTTCAGCAGGACAATGACCCGAAGCATACATCCAAAAGTACAAAAGAATGGTTAAAAATGGACTGTTTTAAACTGGCCAGCAATGAGTACTGATCTCAATCCGATCAAGAACCTTTGGAAAGAGCATAAATCTGCCATTGGTAAAAGGAATTGTGGAAACATTCTTGAAGAGTGGCAGAAACTCCATCTGCCTTTTTACTCCACTACCTCTCCATAGTAACATAGTATATGATGGCAGATAAAGACCAGTATGGTCCATCTAGTCTGTCCAGCAAGGTGGCAAGAGTAGGTACACCTGCCGCTCTGTGCAGGTCATTCCTCCCCATACCTTTGTTTAGGGGTGTACCCACTGCTCCATGTAGGGCACCCCTGTTTGTTGAGATATAAGAGATAGTTACATTTATTTTGATTTTATCCTGTTGCTATAAAGGGATCCACTGTGTCTGTCCCATGCCATTTTCAGTTCTGTCACTGTATTTGCCTCCACCACTTCCATCGGGAGGGCATTCCAAGCATCCACCACCCTTTCAGTGAAAAAGTATTTCCTGACATTGCCTTTCAGTTTACCCCCTTGCAGCTTCATGTTATGCCCTCTAGTTTAACAGCTTCCCCGTCTTTGCAAGAGGTTTGTTTGTTCATTAATACTCTTTAAGTATTTAAAAGTCTGAATCATATCTCACCTGTCCCTCCTCTCCTCCAGAGTGTACATATTTAGGTCTTCAAGTCTCTTCTCATAAGTTTTCTGATGCAGGCTCCAAACCATTTTGGTTGCCTTCCTCTAAACTGTTTCCAGCCTTTTTATATCCAGTTAGCTGTTATTTATAGCGTTATTAGAAAAGGTTCAGAGAAGAGCCACCAAAATGGTAAAGGGGATGGAAGGATACTCCTATGAAGAAAGGCTAAAAAGGTTAGGGCTCTTTAACCTGGAAAAGAGACGGCTGAGGGGAGATATGATAGAAGTCTATAAATTAATGAACGGAGTGGAACGGGTAAACGTAGATCGACTGTTTACGTTATCAGAATATAGGAAGACTAGGGGACATGCAATGAAGCTACAGGGTAAACTATTTAAGACTAATAAAAGAAAATGTTTTTTCACTCAACGTGTAATCAAACTCTGGAATTTGTTACCGGAGGATGTAGTAAAGGCTGTTAGTGTAGCTGGGTTTAAAAAAGGTTTGGACAAGTTCCTGGAGGAAAGGTCCATAAACCATTATTAAAAAGGGGCCCAGGATATCAATGCTTGACTTAGTACAAGCATTGCAGAACCTGTGTCTTTTGGGGAAACTGCTAGGTACGTATGACCTAGATTGGCCACTGTTGGAAACAGGATACTGGGCTTGATGGACCTTGGTCTGACCCAGTATGGCATATCTTATGTTCTTATGTTCTTATCAATCTCCTGCGATACTATTACTATTACACGTTCAAATGTAACACCATTAAATTAGAGCATTTCTTTCACTTCATTGTTAACACTGTAGCCAGGTCTCAGACTTATATCGCACTCTTATTTAGACTTTCATCCAGTGATATGGTGCTATATTTTGCATCAATGACCCCAGTGTTTTAAACAATAGCTGTGTTGGGTGGTCTTATATAAAAAGTGGAAAAAGCTTTAACTTAACTGAAAACACACCACCAATACACAGCCTATAGACCGGATCCCGACGTTCTGCTTAGGCGCCACAAGGGCGTTTCAAAATGGTATTTTCATCAGGAGATCCTTTCTTATAGCGATGCTGCCCACGTCCTTTAATAATTATCTTTCTCATGCCTTCCGTGTTTCATGGCTCTGCCGAACGCCGCGCATAAAGCTTTTTCTACTTTTTATATAAGACCACCCAACACAGCTATTGTTTAAAACACTGGGGTCATTGATGCAAAATATAGCACCATATCACTGGACGAAAGTCTAAATAAGAGTGCGATATAAGTCTGAGACCTGGCTACAGTGTTAACAATGAAGTGAAAGAAATGCTCTAATTTAATGGTGTTACATTTGAACGTGTAATAGTAATAGTATCGCAGTGAATACGTTCAGAGAAGAGACCAAGTAATTTGTGAGTCCTTATCAATCTCCTGACACGTCCACCTCTACCTTTTTCACTGACTTTAACTCATGGCTTTCCTTCTTTCTGGATTCCTCTTCCCCCTCTCGTATTGAGGATTTTAACATTCATGTTGATAAGCCCTCTGACCCTTATGCTTTAAAGCTCCTTTCTCTTACCTCCTCATTCGACCTCCATCTTTGTTCTACTGTCCCCACTCACCAGCACTGCCACTGCCTAGACCTTGTATTCTTCTCTAATTGCTTACCCTCAAACCTCTGTAGCTCAGTTCTTCCCTTATCAGACCATCACCTGCTAAGCTTCACTCTTCATCATCCGCCGCCTCAACCCTGCCCTGTTTCCTCCAAACTCTTTAGAAATCTTCATGCTATTGACCCTTTGGCTCTCTCCTCCACTGTCTCATCACCTCTAACCTCCAGTAGGTCATCTGAATCTATTGATGAGGCAGTAGCTTCCTTTAATGCTGCACTCTCCTCTGCTCTAGATGCTCTTGCTTGACCCATGCCATGTCCTGTGAGGCGTACTGTACCTCAACCCTGGTCATCTTCCACTACACGCTATCTATGTTCCTGTTCCTGTGCCTGTTCAGCTGAGCACGCTTGGCTCAAATCCCACATCCTTACAGACTTTCTACACTTCAAATTCACACTTGTCTCTTTCCAGTCAGCCATAGCACTCGCCAAACAAGACTATTATGTCCATCTGACTAACTCTTGCCTCTGACCCTCGCCGTCCCTTTACAACTCTCAACTCTCTCCTCAAGGTGCTTCTGTCTCCGACCCCTCCTTCCCTTTCTATCCAAACCCTGGCTGACTATTTCCATGACAAAATCCGCAAGATCACACTCCAGGTCAGCTACTTCCCCTCCTCCCCCTCTTCACGCCCAACTTTCCCCCTTACCTTTGCTACCCTTTCTTCCTTTTCTGTGATCTCTGAGGAAGAAACCACACATCTCTTTCCTCCTCCAAACTCACTACCTGCTCCTCTGATCCTATTCCCACCCATCTCCTAAGCCCCATCTCCTCCACTGTTGACCCTCCCCCACTATTTGTGGGGCAGAATAGACCCCCTCCCATCTAGACTATTGTAACTTACTCCTTGCTGGTCTCCCTCTGAATCATCTCTCTCCCCTTCAATCTGTTCAACAATCTGCTGCACGGCTAATCTTCCACCAGCCTCGTCATGCTCATATTACCCCTCTTCTCAAATTACTTCATTGGCTCCCTATCCGTATCCAGTTCAAATTTCCCCTGCTGACCTATAAGTGCATTCACTCTGCAGTTCCGTACTAACTTTCCTCTCTTATCTCTCCTTACAACTCCCCCCTTGGGAACTCCGCTCCTCTGGCAAATTGCTCCTATCTGTGCCCTTCTCTTCCATCCCTAACTCCAGACTTTGCTCGTTTCACCTTGCTGTTCCTTATCCCTGGAACAAACTACCTGAATCTGTACGTCAGGCGCCTTCTCTGGCCCTTTTCAAATCCAGGCTGAAAATTCACCTCTTCACTGCCGCTTTCGGATCTTGACTCACCTGGTCTCCTTTTTGTTTCCTTACCATTCCCCCTAGATGTATCACGTTGTCTACAGCTACTGTGTTGTCTGCCTTGACTAGGCTATAAGATCTGATGAGCAGGGACTGTCTTTTGTATGTGCGGCGCTGCGTACATCTTGTAGTGCTATGCAAATGCTCAGTAGTAGTAGTAGTAGAAACTACCAGCAGACAGATGTATGAAACTTATGGATGGCTACAAGAAACATTCAGAGGCTGTCAGCAATGCCAAGGGTTGTGCAACCAAATATTAGTAAAGGATGCCATAAATCCTGTCCAGGTCATATTCTATTTTTATCTCAGAAATTACTATGTCTAAGTTGCACAGACATCTTTTTTTTTATATTTATGCAATTTATGTTATTATAATTCCCCAAAAGAGAATACAGAAAATTCAGAAATACAATAAGATAAATTCATTGATCCTCAATCAACCATAATTCATAGAATATTAGACCACTGTATGAGAGGCAAGAATAAGAAAACAAATAAAGGAAATAATAATGGAATCAAGACACAGCACAGCCAGCTAAAGGGAAGGTGTTTTAGCTAACGGAGGCTCCCTCTCTACCCACAAGGAAACTAAGGAGATGCTTGGGATCAAAGAACAGGAATCTCTTACCATTCAGGAAAAC
Source organism: Ichthyophis bannanicus (assembly GCA_033557465.1). Classification (NCBI taxonomy): domain Eukaryota; kingdom Metazoa; phylum Chordata; class Amphibia; order Gymnophiona; family Ichthyophiidae; genus Ichthyophis; species Ichthyophis bannanicus. Next base: position 1,405,515,331 of record CM066031.1, on the reverse strand, counting down.
AAAGCACCTACCAGTAACTTTTAACAGAAAAGTGGCTCTCAGGGCAAGGACTCTTGGTTTTAATACCAAGAAGTCCTTGTGCCGCATTTGGGGAGCCCTTGAGAAATCAGAGAAAATTTGAATCTTGGCACCCAAAAACAGCTCCTGCATATTACCGGAAATATAACTTCAAATCATTATTTATTGTATTTATTTATTTTCATTCTCTTATATACCGCGCTATTCTGCATCAGTGCGGTTTACATTGAACAGGGCATTATAACTTGGAGATAACTATTTTACAGGGAACATGGGCTATGGAGGGTTAAGTGGCTTGCCCAAGACCACAAGGAGCACCTGTGGGACTAGAAACGCCAGTCCTTCCGGCCCATTATTATGATCCATCTCAAGGGCAAAACAAATGATCATAGTTGTCCTTTCAGTCACAATATTTAGAGAATTTTCCAAAAACCCAGTAAGGTCAAAAGAACCCTGCTGGCCCTGGGCTTGTTCTCCTCCAGTACAACAAGCCCCCAAGGACAGATATTGTGCCCAGGCAATAGGTGGCAAATTGTCCGAAGATAATTTCAGGAACTCCTGAAGATACTTTCTAGCCATCTCAATAGGAGGCATCAAAGGAGACTTGGGAAAAATAATAAAATGTAAATTGTTTCATCAAGAAAAATTCTCAAAATACTCCATCTTACGGGACAGCACAGAGGAATCCTTGACTTGTGTACATTAGATGTCCTGCATTTCCCCAAATCTTGCCTCTAAAATAGACAACTTCGCCTTTTGTTGAGTTCAAAGACTCTTTCATCACACAAAGTTCATTGAAAAAAGTACCTGACAGAATTAACAAAGAGGAGTTCACCAAAGCTATTGTCTCCCACAGTGCATCCATCGTTACAGCTGCCGGTTTCTTCAGCCCACCAGGGCCCAATAACGAAGGACTTCTTCCCTCAGCAGCCATGCACCCCTTCAAAGCAGTGGTGCATGATGGTTCCACTCCCCAAAAAACTGGGGAGGATGCCACCACAGGGGTCCCTCTAAGGATCTCACCGGATCCCTCTCTCAAATGAGAGACTGACGAAAGCAAGACTGGACTGGAACTGTTTTCAGGTCGGGGAGGCGCAGTTCTCTCATCGGGGCTCAAAGATGCCCCACTCAGAGCTGACATAGATAGTATTGCTGGCCCCGCTGTAGTGCTGCTCAGGACTCCATAGCTCACTCTGTACTTGGCAAGCGTCTTCTGGATGCCCGAGGACTAATTCTTCGGTTTCCACTTCTTCCTCCCCATCAGAGGAAGAAAACCAACGGGGACCAAGCACATCAAAAAGGTGAGATCTTCAGCCAGCAGCCAGATGCATATCGGGGCCTTAGTGCTCATCAAGCCTTTTATAAAATACTTACGAACCTTAAACAGAAAGACTTAGATGCCTGTTCCCCCACCTACATGACATAAAAGCTATCCTTTTAGGGGGGAATTTTATTAAGTATTTTTCGCACATAAAAGGGCTTTTCTAAAATTTTCCCAGGGCTTCATGCGTGATGTACTTGTGACGCCAAGAATGCACGTACCTTTGTACAACTGGAGTATAGACATGTTCAGGGGTGGCGTATGGTTGGATCACATGCAAAGTTATGATTTGCACATGTTATTTATAAAATACACATGTATGCGCGTACTTTATGCATGAACCTTTTTGCCTGCTCCATAGTAGGCATAAATATCCCTGGCTTGAATCTAGGCACTATTTCTGCCGCTTTTGCCCTAATGTTTTGTAAATTTGTGCAAGAGAATTTGCGTACTATTAGGGATAGTTCCGAGAACATATTTTATAAAGGCACATAGATACCCAGGTTACCTTTATAAAATTACAAAATTGAGCAAAAGGACACAAAATATTTTAAAATTTTCTTTATGTAATCTTAGGTTAGGAAAGGCATCAACTTTTAATGTTGCCGGTGTGCTTTTCATCAATTTGCACAACTGGTTTCAGTGTCATCATCTACCTCCATCCATCTTGAAATATGTGCTCATCAAAATCTAAAACACCAATGCAGTAAAGATTACATATTTAATAAAGGAACTTCTTACAGGTGTCATCGTGGATAATACCTTGAAACCCTCTGCCCAGTGTGCAGCAGCGGGCCAAGAAAGCAAATAGAATGCTGAGAATCATAAGGATAGGAATGGAGAATAAAACCAAGGATATTACAATGCCTCTGTATCATTCCATGGTGCGGCCGCACCTTGAATATTGTGTTTAATTCTGGTCGCCATATCTTGATATCACAAACCCCAGTATAAGAGAAATACAGTCTTAAAAACATCTTCATAAACATAAAGCCAACAGTAAAAAGAAGAACATTCAAATGTCCAATCTGAGTCTGAATGGTTTTATTGTATTTAAATGATAAATACAATGTTGTTCACATTATAAAAGTTTACGATTGATATCACCACCCTTGGGGGAAAGAAAAAGTCAATCAATGATGGCAAATTTCAATTGAATGAAATCATGTTTTTTCTCCAAAGAACTACAGTTGAAGCTTCAGTGTATTTTTTAGACATGCAACTCTTGTGTTCGTTCAAGCGGATCCAAAACAGCCATTTAATTTTTCCAATGTAGATCAGACCACAAGAGCAGCCTCTGCCATAATTTCCAGTTGCCTTTCTGCAGCTGGTCCTATGGGACCAGCATAAGGACTAAAGAGGACTACCTCTGGCCACTCCTCCCAGATCTGGTGAATCTGGTATGTCTTGCCGCCATTCTTTCTGTAAGAGAAGTATAGGGCCTGCACATATTGTTGATGGATTCAATGTGTGCTGCTACAGTGAGTAAGAGCATAAGTCCTTTCCCTAGACTACTTAGTTGCTTTGCACTTGTTGGACTTTAATCCAATGTATGAGTCCTCTTTTTTGATGTTCTTCAGACCAACCTGGACTCTGTATTGATGCTGCTTCTAGTCAAGAGGTCAGAGTAAGGCTTCTTGCATCCTGGCTTCAGGAAGAAGAACTGAGGGGACAAAGGTGCCCAGTTGATTGATGGAGAACCTGCACATGTATGAGGTCTGGAGAACCAGCATGGTTGGTGGAGGAGATGCTTTCCATATTCCCAGTATGCCTGTCATCTATCATGGTATCCTGTTTGTATGTCTTCTCAAATGTGTTCTCATATGGTGCCTGCTCTGTCCAGCATGCAGATGTGGCACCTGCTGTGATCTCCTGTCTTATTTGTAGGTGTCATGTGACTTTCTCTTTTTCATCCTCATCCTATCATGCTGCTGTTTCTACCTGCAAAGGCAGTATGCAAAGGAGGAGGGGATATAAAGAGAGACCCCTTAACCTCTCATCCTTCCCAAGAAAGACTGGGGCTCCTCTTTGCACCACCCAGGAAGGAGGAAATATTATATAAACAAAGCTAATTTTATTAGCAAAATGTTGGTGTTTGTTTTTCTCTAGGTTTAGCAGTTCATAAGCATGAATGATGGATCTGAGTACAAGAGTGAAAATGCACTTGTAGAAAGGAGGTCCAAGTGTGGAAACACACGTGTAGAAAGGAGGTCCAAGTGGGGAAATACACGTGTAGAAAGGAGGTCCAAGTAGAGAAATACACATGTAGAAAGGAGGTCCAAGTGGGGAAATACATGTGTAGAAAGGAGGGTCCAAGTAGGGAAATACACGTGTAGAAAGGAGGTCCAAGTGGGGAAATACACGTGTAGAAAGGAGGTCCAAGTGGGGAAACACACGTGTAGAAAGGAGGGTCCAAGTGGGGAAATACACGTGTAGAAAGGAGGTCCAAGTGGGGAAATACATGTGTAGAAAGGAGGGTCCAAGTGGGGAAATACACGTGTAGAAAGGAGGTCCAAGTGGGGAAATACACGTATAGAAAGGAGGTCCAAGTGGGGAAATACACGTGTAGAAAGGAGGTCCAAGTGGGGAAATACACGTGTAGAAAGGAGGTCCAGGTAGGGAAATACACGTGTAGAAAGGAGGTCCAAGTGGGGAAACGCGTGTAGAAAGGAGGGTCCAAGTGGGGAAATACACGTGTAGAAAGGAGGTCCAAGTTGGGAAATACACGTGTAGAAAGGAGGTCCAAGTGGGGAAAAATCTTCAAACATTTGGTCACAGGTTAGATGAGCTGAAACTGTGCAAATGGATTTTTGGCCACCTGAAAATATGTGCATAGTTTCACACTGTATGCACTTTTTTTTACTGCAGAGAAAAGGGCCTTTCCGGGGTTTGTTTGACAATGAAGTGCATACATTTCATTTGCAAAAACGTGCACACCTAGTAGTCATGAAACTATCGTGCATGCTTTTTGCCGCCATTTAACATCATGCAAGTATACGCACATATTTCTAGCTGCAGATCAAGTCAATAGGTAGAAACAATGTACTGCAAGTACTGTGTGTTTGGAAATCGGATGGCTTTGTGCAGTGTACGTACATTGCCATTTAGGTGCCCTACTGCATAGCTGTGAGAGTGACGGCAAGACAGAGGTATGAGTGAGGAGTGGACAGCGAGGCCTGCATGGATATTGTGCTGAGATGCTTGTCTGCAAAGTACTCCATAGCAGCACTGTTCCTTCCTTTTACACTCTTTTATAAGGCTTCTTTCCTAATTATTCCAAGAGAATCAGAGTAAAAGGGAAGAGGGTGGACTGGGCCAGTTACTGTTTTCTGAATAGCTTTTTCAAGGTTGAGCTAATAAATCCTAAACATACTCTACATTCGTAGCATTACTATATATTTACAGAATTAAGTGTGCCACATGCCCATGATCTGCATCCATAAATAAAAACAGAGAATGAAAAGAATGAAGGCAAACATAAATACTGCTGAGTTTAAAATTTGGATATGCAAAGGCCTCCCCTGAAAATCATTGGAAGTGTCTGGGGAAGCCTCCTGTGGATTGCCATGACAGTGAAGGATCTGAAGTTGGTATGCAATGGTCTGAATAGCTAGGGTGGAGCTCCAGCCTATGGCATCTAGGGTGCATTGCTCTTTCCCTAGTGGTCTTAGAGCTCTTGGACTTTTTCTTCACCGCCTCTGACACCACCAATTGATGTGGGAATTATTGGTTTTTGAACCCCGGGGCCAGCAGGACTTTGTACTTTAGGTCAAGGTGACAGAAGGTTGCACTACCGGAGTTTGGGTTTTTCCAGATGGAGGACTGCAGGCTCTTAAGGATTTGAGGAACAGATAAGGCCAGGACTTCTTTGGGGGCACTGTAAGCTTTGAGAATGGATTGGAAGTCATGCTTGTTCATTGGATTTTGTGTATCACTGAGTGCGAGCACCTGAGAGATCGTTTGCAGAAATTTCAGATAGGAGAGATCCTCTACTAGGTCTTCTGGGGGTTCCTGATGTAGGGATAGCATGTCCTCATCCACAATGGAGTCCATGGCTTCCCTGTGAAGGTGGTGGGAGTGTAGGGACCCTCTGTCATCATCAAGGGGTGATGTGGGGGTGCCAGTCGATGAGGGGGAAATCTGAGAAGTAGGAATAGAGTTGGGGATCCAGGAGTGTTGACCATGGTGGTGGGTGAGGCATGTAGTGCATGGCTTGTGGGCACCATTGCCTGCAAAATGGCCAAAGTGTCCTGCACAAATCTCCTGAAGAGGAAGAAAAGTGAGGATTTTGGGCTGGGAACCTTGGCAGCACCTGAAGAGGGGCTGTCAGAGGACTTGGTAGCAGGGGAAATTCTGTTGAGTAATGCACCTGCTTGAGGGGGAGCTGAGCCCCCGAAGCATTTGGCTGAACCACTAGACTTACCTGAGGGCCTGGCTGGGCTGAAGGTCACAGTAGTGCTAGTCTGGGACTTGAGAAGCTTTGTTTTAGATTTGGCCTTGCTCCTGGTATTAAGCAGCTTGTCAGGAGGCTGAAGGGAAGCCAACTGAAAAAAAGAAAGATCCAGTGGAGGCGGGATGGAACCAGCAGACTGAATCAGCAGCTGTTGCCCCCCTGGGGAAGGAGTTGGTGCTGGAGGAGGAGCTGCCTCTGGCAGCGCGGCTGATCATATACCCTCCGATCATGTCTGAGCTGGATCTGATGGGAGGGAGGAGGAGTAATGTGGCATTGCGGCCATGTGGGAGCCCCGTGGGGGAGAGCAAACACAGGCTAGAGGAGAGCCACGCTGTCATAAACCTGTTGCTTCAGTTCGTTTTCCTCCATTTCTGGTTTTGTTTTGTTTTGTTTGCGGTTGGAGTTGGGAGCGTTGAGGTTTGTCGCAAGAAGAGAAGAGCAGTGGGGAGGCTGTGCTGACCAATAAAAATTGAAAAAAATTAAGGCACTTTGCAGAAGAAAGGGGAGAACCATTGGCTTGCTGTGGTAAATACAAAAACTGATGTCAGCAGAGGCAAGCAGGCGGGAAGGGCACACGCATGCTCAGAGAGGTCTATAGACGTCTCTGAGCTAAGAGAGAGCCCGGGCAACTAGGCTCAGCAGGCACTTCACCATCAGTGTGCCTGCATCCCCCTGCTTGTCTCCGGAGAAAGGGCCGCACAGGATCTGTGAGCCAGAGCATGCTCATAAGCCCTATGGTGGCCCCACACCTTCTCTCCTTACAGGCTTCCAGTTACCATGGAAACCTTTTAAGGGGATGGGGCAGCCATTGTGCCTCTAAGCATGAGCTGACTCACAGGCTCCATCCTGTTTTCTTTGTGCAGGTGCTGCTACCTCTGTGTACACTTGTTGAAGAGGACAGTCAACAACTGACTTAGATGCCATCATAATAGTGACACAGTGCAGATAAGAACATAAGAAATGCCATACTGGGTCAGATCAAGGTCCATCAAGCCCAGTATCCTGTTTCCAACAGTGGCCAATCAAAGTCACAATACCTAGCAGTTTCCCAAAAAGACACACAAGTTTCACAATGCTTGTATTGGGGCAAGCAGTGGATTTCCCAGGTCCTCTTTAATAATGGTTTATGGACCTTTCCTGCAGGAACTTGTCCAAACCTTTTTTGCACCCAGCTATACTAACAACTTTTACTACATCCTCCGTTAATGGATTCCAGAGTTTGATTATGTGTTGAGTGAAAAAATATTTTCTCTTATTAGTCTTAAACAGTTTACGCTGTAGCTTTATTGCATGTCCCCTAGTCTTTCTACTTTTTGATGGAGTAAACAATCAATCTACGTTCACCTGTTCCACTCCATTCATTACTTTATATACCCCTATCATATCTCCCCTTAGCCATCTCTTTTCCAGGTTGAAGAGCCCTAATCGTTTAAGCCTCTCTTCATAGGGGCATCCTTCTATCCCCTTCACCATTTTGGAATCTCTTCTCTGTACCTTTTCTAATAGCACTATATCCTTTTTAAGATACGGCGACCAGAATTGCACACAATATTCAAGATGTGGTTGCACCATGGAACGATACAGAGGCATTATAATACCGTTTATTTTATTCTTCATTCCTTCCCTTATGATACCTAGCATTCTATTTGCCTTCTTAGCCGCCGCTGCACACTGGGCCGAGGGTTTCAACATGTTATCCACGATGACGCCTAAATCTTTCTCCTGAGTGGTGGTTCCTAATGTGAAAACATGCATCATGTAGCCATAGTGTGGGTTGTTCTTTCCTAGGTGCATAACTTTGCACTTGTCCACATTAAATTTCATCTGCCATTTGAGCATCCAGTCTTCCAATTTGTCAAGGTCCTCTTGCAATTTTTCACAATTCTCTTATGTTTTAACAACTTTGAATAATTTTGTGTCATCCCATTTCCAGGTCATTTATGAATATGTTAAAAAGCAGCATGCCCAGCACAGATCCCTGGGGTACTCCACTATTCACCTTTCTCAATTGAGAAAAATGCCTATTTAGCCCTACCCTCTGCTTTCTATCTTTTAACCAGTTCCTGATCCACAATAGTACACTGCCGCTTATCCCATGACTTTTTAATTTCGCCAAGAGTCTCTCATGAGAGACCTTGTCAAAAGCTTTCTGAAAATCCAGGCACACTTTATCAACTGGCTCACCTTTGTCTACCTGTTTATTCACACCTTCAAAAAAAAACAGATTAGTAAGACAAGACCATGTTGGCTTTCTCCCATTAAACTATGACTATCTCCATGTTCAGTAATTTTATTCCTTAAATTGTTTCTAATATTTTGCCCAGTAGTGATGGAGTTGGCAGTGGCAGAGAAGGGCTCAGATAAAAGGGATCGACCAGAGGAGTGGAGTTGCTGAGGAGGAGTGTAGAGTGAGATAAGAGGAAAGGTAGTGAGGAGCCGCAGAATGAATGCACTTGTGGGAGAAGTTTGAACTGTATGTGAAAATGGATAGGGAGCCAGTGAAGTGACTTCAGAAGTGGAGTTTCATGAACATAGTGACACTGGCGGAATATAAGCACCTGACATTTGCCACATATTGCCAACTGGGCAGCAGTTCAATGTTACCGCTGCCCAGTTAATGAGTGGCGCCGCTTCTACTCTGCCTCTCAATGCCCTGATGTTAAGTTCTGCTAACCGTGTTAATCTCTATGAATATCGGGCACCTCATTATTATTCAAATGAATAACACCGTTTGCGGTAAATCACTGCAAGCTGCTTTAGTTATTCATGCAACATTAATGCCAGCTCAAAGCTGCCATTATCTTTTCCTGGTCAAAAGCATCGGGCCTCTAACATTTTCAGATTACAACACGCAGCCTTTTCAAACCTGTGCCCAGGAGCATCGGACCACATGTTATCATTTTCCATGAATAATAATGAAGTGTTTTGCATGCATTTGCAGGGTTTGTATCTCATTATTATTCAACATGCCCTCGCTTGGTTTGTGGCTTGTCGTACCATAAGGGCTTGTGTGCATCAGTGATTCCAAGAACTATGCTGTCGGTAGTTTAATTATTGGCAGGGTCTCCCAAGATGGACAGGTCTCAGCTGAGGTGCCAGACTAAGACAAATCACCTATCAAAACAGCAGCAGAATGGGACGGTGATGGTGGCAGAGGATCACATTGCAACGGCAACAACATTGGCGGTACCTGCATGGAAGAAAGACCTGGCAATCTACTTACGTATCTTGCCATGAAAGCCCAATGGATTAATTAACATGCTACATGGTGACAAATTGTGCGTTACAGTTAAATAATGCACTTTGGAAACTACCCCTCTTAAGCAGTTAGCACCATATTAAGTGCTGTCTGACTAAATTTGTTCAGACAAATGAGTGTACACCCGGGGTTCTCAATCCAACCCTTGGGACATAGCTTGCCAGTCAGGTTTTCAGGATAACCACAATGAATATGCATGAGAGAGATTTGTATGTACTGCCTCCATTGTATGCAGGGAAATGGAGTGAGTGAATTAGGCTGTTGGAGCTCATACGTGATCTAGAGAGGACACAAAAAGGAAAGGGGAGGATCGTTATGGCAACGGCTTTGCAACCTGCTGAGCCAATTTAATATATTGATGCAGGATAAGCTTGAATATCTTATGAAACTTACTGAGACTAGCCTGTGAAAAAGAGGACAGGCTGAAGGGGATTTTAGCCAGGTATATTCAGGGCTATATGTCAGAGACAGATCAGGGGAGTAAAAAAAGGGGAAGGAGCTGGCCTGTGGCCCTCAGGAGATTGTGGTGGCTTTCAGAGACTATTATCAAGACTTCTATGTGTCTCAAGGTGACCCACTAATTAGGGCACTGGATGGTAGGGCTGCCCAAACTGCCTTTGCAGAAAAAAAGAAGCTATACATGCAGATTACACAGAGGGAGGTGGAAAAGGCAAATCTTTCAGCTAAAGGAGGAAAAACAAGAGCCCAGAAAGCTATGGGATTAATGTTTATACTGTGAAAGGTTTGAGTGAGCCTGCTTCCACACTCACCAGGATATTCCAGGAAGCCTTGGTCACTTCCTGGTTCCTTCACTCTTCCTATGAAACCTGTAGCACAGTGATTCATAAAGGTGCTTAGATCAAGTTATGCCACTCTTGATTAATAGTGATCAGCAATGTTTTATATCAGGCCGACATGCTAGTAATAATATGATGCCACAGGGATCTGTCCTTGGTCCTGTTCTTTTTAACATTTTTGCAAGTGATAGTGCGGAAGGTCTGTCAGGAAAAGTACGCCTATTTTCAGATGATAACATCTGCAACCGTGTACATACCTTGGAAAATCTGGATAGCATGAGGAGGGATCTAGCAAAGCTTGAAGAATGGTCAAGAATCTGATAGCTAGGATTTAATACTAACAAATGCAAGGTCATGTATTTGGGCTGCAGAAATCCAAGGGAGTGATACAGTATAGGAAGTGAAGTACTTTGGTGCATGTAAGAAGAGCAGGACCTGAAGTGATCACATCAGATAGTCTTAAAGTGGCCAAAAAAGGTAGAAAAGGTGACAGCAAATGCCAGAAGGATTTTTGAGTACATAGAGGAATGACCAGCAGGAAAAAGGAGGTAATAGTGCCTCTGTATAAATCTCTAGTGAGTGGATATAAACAGGATGGGGTCAGTCCAGAGGGCCGTTATTAAAATGGTAATAGGTTTAACAATCTCAATGTGTATACTTTGGAGGAAAGGCAGGAGAGGGGTGATATGATAGACATTTAAATAATTCCATGGAATAAATGCACAGAAGATGGCCATCTTCCATTTGAAAGGAAGCTTTGGAATGAGGGGTCATAAGATGAAGGTGAAAGGGGATCGACTCGGGAAATATTTCTTTACAGGAAGGATGGTGGATGCTTGGAACAGCCTCCTAGTGGAGGTAGTGGAGAGAAGAACCATATCTAACTTTTAAAAAAGCATGATACAATTACAGAGAATCATTGAGGGAGCGGAAAGTATTGTAGAACTTTAGGTAAAGTGGATGGGCCGTATGGTCTTTATCTGCCATCATTTTCTCTGTTTCTAAGAAGGTTGTAATTTATCCAGTCACTTGAGAGGGTGAAGGGGGAGCAATTGTAGATTTAGATGCCAAAAAGGCATTTGACAAGAGTGGAATGGGGCTAGATGAAGCAGGTCCTATGAGACTTTGATGTGGGGGATCAGTTCTTGGCTGGGGTTTTAGCACTCTATCAGGCACCTACACCTATGATGGTAGTGATCAGGTACAATGCAGAGCCAGTTTGCTTGGTTTGAGATATGTAAAACGTTTCAGGAAGGAGGGTTGGATCTGAGGAAGGCTATTAACTAGTTGGGTCAGGAGAACATGTGACCCAGCTGCTTTTTCTGGTTTCTCATTCTTTCCCTTGGGGGTTGTCATGGATTGTGCTGCTGTAGCTATTACATTGTTCCAGTTGTTGTATCAGGGTCAGAGTGCCTTAACTGTATACTCGGTAGTCCTTGTTTCAGAACGTTGTCTTTATTAAATAGTTTGAATCATTTTATTCGGTGTGTATCATCTGTAGTGGTAATTGGTTGGCTGGATGTGATGAAGGTGATGAGACTGTGGTCAGACCATGGAACAGGTGTGATCTGGGGAGTGTTGCCTCTGATGGTAATTTGGGAGTTGAGGAATATGAGATCCAGGGTGTTATCTTTCTCATGCATTGGTGTGTGGATGATTTGTGCCAGTTCCATGGCTTCCATTGCTTTGAGGAAGGCAGTCGCGTGTTTCGCTTGCACTGATGGAAGGTTGACGTCCACAAGGATTATTTTTGTAGTATTGGCGATTTTAGTCATTTGCTTGAGAATATCCAATAGGTTAGAGGTTGTTGTAGGCGTTCTGTATATTAATCAGATTGTTAGATGTTTGTTGGTGATAGTAATTATGTCTGCTTCTTCTGTGCTTTCTTTTGCTTAGTTTCGGAGGTGGAGGCTTGTTCTTGCTATTATGGCCATGCCTCCTTCCCTGAAATAAGAGTGTGAACAGTGGAAGAGGCTATAACCTGAGTGAGAATTAGAGTGTTTGTGTAGCTACTGGTATTATGGGGTTGTGGGGGGGGGGGGTGTTCTGGTATGGTTGGGATATCTGTTAGTCTTTGTTGTGGTTATGTCCTGGGGCGGGGGCCTAATACTGATTGTTTCTGTGAAGTGCTATGTGGGAGAGATTGTAGCATGAAAATAGTGTTGGTATGGGTGTTGATATAATATTGTGAATATTGCTGTTAGGAAATACGCTGGCGGTAGGAATGGAGGCATGTTGTCTGTTGTACCTATGTTTCTTTGCTGACTCAGCTGGATTGGCCCTGATTAGTTGGATGTTACTTCTTCTTGGTTGCTGCAGTTGACTTATTCCTTACAGTATTGTGTGTCTTTCCAAAATTATCGCTGCATCTCCAGTACTCAGCACAATACCATCAGCACAATACCATCAGCACAATACAATACCATCAGCACAAAGCCATCCTTTCTCTCCACCCTTATCAGCACGCAACCACCCAACAGGAGCAGGCGAACAATCCACTCAAACATACTCCACGTTCCCTCCGATATCAGATCTGTAACAACCAGTACTCGCCAACGAGCATACTCCTACTCGGCCCCTGCCCTCTGGAACCAACTACCACCAGAGCTAAGAGCAATCAAGGACCTTATGGATTTCAGAAAGAAACTCAAGACACATCTTTTCCAGTGTCAATACAATCTGATATAGTCTCGGGGGTAAAAAGATACCTCCCGATGAAACATGGTTGCAGTTATGTAAATATGTAAATATGTGCATATGAATATTCTGATTACTCTACGTAAGTCCTTCACCGTGTGCTGTGCTTCTCCCTTCAAATCAATGTGTGTATACCGCAAAAGTCCTGTCATGATTGACAAATTCATATCTGTAATCAAACCGCTACTGATCGCTGGAAGCAGCGGTATACAAATATATGCTAAATAAATAAAATACTACCAGCAGCAGCAGTCAGATGAGAATCCTAGCTACCCTGTTTCTAGCCTACTACTCTAACCATTAGGCTATCCTAGATGCCTGGGTTCTGTCTATATAGATGTCTAGGCAGACATCCATATCAGTATGTCCAGGTTTGTAAAATCTCATCCACATCTGGTCGTGCCTGCATTTTTTTCAGACATTCTGGCTTAGATGTCCCAGATTGCACTTGGACAGATCTTCTAAAATTCCCCTCTGCGTGTGTCAATTTTTTACCAGCTATACAGATTTTCAGAACAGCACGACTTGCAGAGGTGTTATTAGAACATTCAAGCTGGAATTTCGGTGCCTGCAGGTACCAACATAGCTGCCTACTTAAGTGCCCCACTGAACAGTGGATTAGGGGGTCATGACTGCTCCCAGTTGCCAGCCAGAGGGGGAATGCTAGAGGAGCAACACAGCAAAGCAAAGAAACAGCAGCAAAACCATAAAGTAAACAAGGGGCTTTGGAGTCCATGAATGGACCAAGGCCCTACTGTATCCCTACTCCACAAAAATGGGAAGCCTGCATCTTGGGAGTAAAAAGGCTTTGAGCACATGCACGGGTACAAATGCCCCACACTTCCTTTCTGTTTTAGTGCTGCTGTTGCAGGCCTGGGCAAATGTAACAGCCATGGTGACAAGATAGAGGAGAGATGCTGGACCATGGGGAGAAAAGGGAAGATAGAGGGGAAATGCAGCACTACCGGGGTGGGGGGAGGGGGAGAGGAGATGCCTCACCATGCAGGGTGCACCCCAGGGGGAGGGGAGATGCTGCACATGGTGGGAGTGAGGGGAGAGAAAGAGGAGGGTAAGATGCTGGAAAATGGGAGATGGGAAGAGGGGAGAAATTCTGAACATGCCTGGAAAGGGAAGAGAGAGAGAATCTAGACGCAGGAGGCATAGAAAAAAGAGGAGATGCTGAACATGGGGATAGAGAAGGGAGTTAATGAAATGTTGCGAAAAAAGAAACTGGAGAAGGGGAGAGAGATGGGGAATGAGCTGCAGTTAGATGCAGTAAAGTGAAGGAGCCCGAGGACTGGATGGTGACAAGGAAGGCTGAAATCTGAGTAGATAAAGAGGCAGAAAACTGAAAGGAAATGGTCAGAGATAAAAAATGTCAAATAAACTGGAAAGCATAGGAGAGAGATTTATTTATTTAACAATTATTTCTATACCGCTCTTTCCCAAGTATCAAGTGCGGTTTACAATGAACAGTAAGTTATATGGTATGTGAAAGAGCATACCTAGTCGTTTTACATAGAACAGGTGGAACTATTTACAAGTAACAATATAAGGTTTGAACAGTAAACTATTAGAACATATTTACATTGTAGGTATTTACAAATTATATCATAGATCAATTGTGATGCATAAATTATTTTAAATGTGACAGATCACAGTTATCTGTATGTATGAGTGGTGTGGTTAAGTATTGTGTGGTTATGTTGTTATTTGTTAAGTGTTATGTAGTGTAGTAGTATGGTTGTTAACCTGTGTCTCTTTGTGTAATCTGATTAGATTCTGCTCTTTTGTTGTAGTGTAAAGAGAATAAATGGGTTTTCAATTTTTTTCTAAATTCCTTTATGTCCGACAGTAGGCGAATGTTGTCAGGAAGGTTATTCCAGAGGATAGGTGCTGAATGTGAGAAGGCCCGCTTGGTTTGTTTTCTAGCTTTTGTGTAATCTTTTGGTACTGATATAGTGTTTGTGTTTACAGATATACAGAGAAAACCAGAAGCCAAACTACTTATTTTGAATTTATTAATTGGAATATACATTTTTAATGTTTTTGTATTTTGCTCATTACAAGAGAAAAATAGATTTCTGTTTCTTTTGCTCCAGTGTTGCACTGCATGGTCTCTTGGAGTTTCCAGTTCAGTTTTTGTCTGGATTACTTCCAGTTGTAATTTGTGATCTTACTCTATATTGGGTTAACAGCTGTCTGTGCTCTGTGTATATGACTGAGGTGCAGTGTTCTGCTAGTGTTGCTCTCTGTAACAGTTCAGTTTGTGTTGTTTTCTCAGTAGGAGGCATATTGGGCTTCCAGGGCCTGATGTAATATTTTCAGTGTTGCATTTCATAGGGAGGATTGATGCTGTCCTAGTAGTTAAAACGGTTATGGTATAGCAGGTTTGCTACAGATGCTGAGTGTGCTTTTTACTTTATAATGTGCCTAGCAGTGAAGGAGAATTATGTTGCTGCTAATGAAGTATGATGTCCAGTTTATATATTTTTACAGGGTCATTCTTGAGTGGGGAGGGGGTTGTGATCAGTGCTTATTAATAAAAATCTTGGGTGGAGGATCTGTGAGCCTGAGCCCTGATTCTTGCCCACTGCGCATAGATTCTATCCCTCACCAATCACTCGCTCTCTTATTTCTACGATTCCTTCCTTGCTCCTGCAGCCTGATCACAGATGACAGAAGGAGAGTGACGTTAGTGGCATGATGGGCAGTCACTTCTTGAATCTGCTTTTCCTTCTGCCAGTGCCTCTTCTATCTCATTCAAAGCTCTTTCAGCCACAGGTCGTCGTCGCACTAGGATGACTGAACAGCTGAGCTGAGCTGTGAGCTGTATGGGCAGGAAGAATGAATTAAAGAAGCCTCGGGCCTGCTGTGCCCCCAGCTGCACACTCCTGCTACCAGCTGGCAGTGGGGGGAGAGAGCTGCACATACCGACACTGGCTCACAGGCATCGAAGACCTTCACTGCACCATTGCTACTGAAAATTGTCCTCAATATAATTAGACTGGCTTACAGTTGGGAAATGCTTTCACTCTATTTTGTAAATCACTTAATCAGTATTTATTACAGAATAAAGTTTAACTACTACTTGGAGGAGAAAGTATCACTTTTTACATGCATAGATTTGAATTACTGGAAATGTTATGTAAATTAAATGTTGGGTTTGGTTATGAGTATAGACGTTGGGTGCCCCAGTGGTTCAGTTAAACCATATGTATACAACACATGGATCAACCTGGATTTCATGAACTCAAATGGAAACAATAATTCATTCATTTATTTATTTAAAAGGCATTTGTATGCCACCTATCCAATTTTCTAAGCAGTCCACAAGAATGACATAAGAAGTAATATTTCAAAGCATAGAAACAAACTTCAAACATATAAGAACAAACCTATTTACAACAAATCATTACTAAGGATGTCACTTTGGCACGATGAAGGAAAACCTTTTGTACTGTTTACCAGCTTGACTACTGCCCATTAGGCGTGCAAATACACTTGCTTTCCCTGCTTCTGGCACAGAAACCCACACATACCCACACCTCCTGCCGCAACTTGCAAGCTCTTGGCTCCCAGTCACAGGTGTGCAGGGAGGGCGTTGCCTGCTTTTTATTGTACAACTCAGATTGCATTCCTTACCTGGAGGGAGAAGGCCACCTCTTAGCACAAACGGCTTTTCATGCCAGTCAAAAGAACAAATCACGGCACCTTCTGCCCTTCAAGAAGGAGATTACAAAATGTACTGTTTTTCAAGAACTTTTACCCTGGAGGTTCAGAACAACAGCAGCTTACAAAGTATGCCCCCCCCCCCCCCCCCCCCCATCAAGCCAAGGGCATCTTTGAAGATGTTTGATGAATGGATTAGTTTTCACTGTTTTTGGTCACCTGCCCGAATGCAGAAAATTGTGTGTTCGGAACGAATACTTTAATACTTCTGTTCATCTAATAATGTCACCAGGCGGTTCTATTTCACCAAGGACTGAATGAACCTGTCCTGAATTCATTCCTTTGCATTTATGGATTTGCAGTCACACTTTTCGTAGAGATATTGGACTTACAGTTCCACAAGTCTAATATGTGAAAAGAAATCTAAGGCTAGCTCCAACTATCATGCCGACTAATGACTTGGCGTTATCTGGTAATGCCATCTTCCAACAATTTGCTGAAGTTTGCGAACCCTGCCGGATTACTTCACTCTACTTTTTGGGGAGCAATCTTTGCTAGTAACAGAGCACTTCCATCAAGAAAACACATATTTCTTAATGTTGATTGTAGACATGGTTCTGGAATGTCTAAAACAGTTTGTGGGGAGGCTATAAAAAGAAACCTGCGAAGCACACACAGGACTCTTCCATGCCACACTGTTTAATTAAGTTTACGAGGCAGTGCCTGAGGGATTGGTCAAGAGCCACAGAGCCAGTACTCCAGAGGCATAAGGAGCTCTGCCTTTTAATCTTTACTTTGATGAAATGTAAGGCATACGGCAGCAGATGGAAATAATCGGGACCAGCCTTCGTTGTAAGTGGCAACTTTATATTTGTGCTATTAATCACGGTGTTTAACGTTTGTATGTTTGAGTGGGCAAGGATCGGCCTGATCATTATGCAAGATGGGATGGTCACCAAGACAGCAGTTTCTGAAGGGCGGCAATGAGCAGCAGCTGTCAAAACAAAACAATAAATCCAGACAACCGCGCGAACTCAAAGAGCCATCAACACCTTCCTTTACCTGCCAGGAGAATGAGCACACGCATAGAAAGCAAACTTTAATATCTCAAATGATGATGTCCAATTATGGAGGATAAGTGGTGTCGGAATGATCATTGCTGTTGAGTTTAATTAGCAAAATCTTGGTGGGGGGGGCGTAAGGCTGAAAGTTCACCTAAAGCGCCTAATATCCTTGCACCAGCCCTGTTAGTATGGGTTTAGATTTGAAGTGACTTTTACTTTTTTTAATGATTGCTTTTATTTTGATTAGATGTAGTTCTGATTGCTGTATGGCATTGTTTTATTTTATTTCCTCCTTTACATTTAACATCACATGCGAGCCAAAGCAAGATGATAAGTAAAGAATATATTGCATGAAAAGTAAAACACATAGAAGAAAGAAACACCATTATAAGCCATAACACTAAGAGCCCCATTGTATTCCTATGGCTCTGTGGCAAATAGCTTGAGCTACGTGTTAGTAAAAAGGGCCTTAAGAGAGAAGATAAATTCATAATTAGGGTTCTATAAGCCCACAAAAAGAGCTTGGAGGAGAACCATTTAAGCAATAGGCTGATGACAAACAAATAATATGAGGAAAGCAGACTGAAAAATAATAGGGTGTGAGTCATCAAATACATTTACAGATTGCCCATCAACTCCTAAAGCATCACGTTAAAAAAGACTCATAGTAACATAGTAACATAGTAAATGACGGCAGATAAAGACCAACATGGTCCATCCAGTGTGCCCAGCAAGATACGGCAAGAGTAGGTGCACTTGTCGCTCTGTGCAAGCCACCCCTCCCTATGTCTTTGTTTAGGGGTGGACCCACCACTCCATGTAGGACACCCCTATTTGTTGAGAAGTTAGATGGTTCAGTTTATTTTGGTTTTATCTTGTTGCTGTAAAGGGTTCCGCTGTGCTTGTCCCATGCTGTTTTGAATTCCGTCACCATGTTTGCCCCCACCACTTCCATCGGGAGAGCATTCCAAGCATCCACCATATTTTCAGTGAAATAATATTTCCTGACATTGCCTTTCAATTTTCCACCTTGCAGCTTCATGTTATGCCCTCTAGTTTTACAGCTTCCCCGTCTTTGGAAGAGGTTTGTTTGTTCATCGTTCCTCTTTAAGTATTTAAAGGTCTGAATCATATCTCCTATATCCCTCCTCTCCTCCAAAGTGTACATATTTAAGTCTTCAAGTCTCTTCTCATAAGGTTTCTTACGCAGGCTCCAAATCATTTTGGTCGCCTTTCTCTGAACAGTTTCCAGTCTTTTTACATCTTTTGCAAGATATGGTCTCCAAAACTGAACACAGTATTCTCCAGGACCAAACAGGTAGTCAGTCCTCACATATGGCTGACGTCGGCGCCGACGGAGCCCCCTTGCAGAGCATTTCCCCAGCTTTCAAAGAAAGCCTTTGGGAATGCAGCCATGCATGAGGGGTTCCCTTCCTGCCCAAAGGTGCCATCTTGCTCAGTCTTCTTTTTTCCGCGGAGTCCTACGGACGTGTGTCCTTGTCACTTGTGGAAAAAGTGGATTTCCTGCATTGAGTCGAGTTTTTTCTTCAGTTCGACGTTGGTTTCCTTTACCGCCTGGACTCGGTACACCGGTGCCGAGCCCGGATCTCTTTTTTCGGTTTTTGTCCTTAGAGACTGCGTTCGCGCCAATTTTTATTTTCCCTGGCAGCCCGATTTTTTGATCTTTCAGGGGCCCTTTTTCCCCCGATGGCTGCCAGTGGTTTTAAGAAGTGTGATCGGTGCAAGAAACTGATGTCTCTCACCAACACACATGACTGCTGCCTCCGGTGCCTGGGGCCTGACCATGATCCTAAGGTCTGTAGTCCCTGTGGCAAAATGTCCTCGAAGGCATTTAGGAGCCATCAGCACCAGCGTGAGAGGATCTTCTCCGACTCTGTGTCTGGACGGGTCCGGACTTCGTCAGAGGCATCGACGTCTTGGGAGTCTGACTCGGAGCATCGCCGGGGCTCCTCTGAGAGGGAGTCCCCCTCAAGGGAGCACCGAAGGAAGAAGAAACTCGCGAGGGCGGCATCGGTGGACGCTCTTGGCCCCTCGAGGGCCAGGTCGCATAGCCCCGATCGCCGTCCCGGGTCTTCGGAGTCAGAGAGGCCTGCAAAGCATCCTCGTGTAGAGTCGGAGGCCCCGAGTCACGTGAGTACTGTAGTCCTCGTGGACTCTCCTCCGGGGGAGCCGATGTCGGGCCCGACACCGTCGGGGCCCGAGTCGGAGGCTGCTGGGTCTCCTGAGCTTGGACTCAGGTTGACGGCCTTGGAGAGCAGATTGTCTGCCTTCATGGAGCAGCAGCGGGTGCTGATCGCCGGTCTCACCGGCACATCTGCCCCAGCCACCGGGACCTTGATGTCCAAGTCGACCCCGGAGGCCGAGCCGATCCTCGAGCCCATGCGAACTCGAGTCGATCCTCGGCCGAGGTCACCCTCGGCCTCCAGTTCGGGACCGAGGACGTTGATGCCGGTACCCTCGGCGTCGGGGCAGATGGCGTCGGTGCCTGCCCACTCGGAGCCACTCGATTCCTCCTCGGAGGAATCGGTGTGGGAAACTGAGGAAGAGGAGTCCCTGGACACCTTTCGGACTCAGTGCATCCCTTCGGACTCACCGGGATCCGAACCTCAGACAAGGTCCCCCCGGAGGATATCCAGTTCTCGGATTTCGTACGGGACATGGCCAAAAGCCTTGGCCTTCCCTGCGGACCCCGAGGAGGAGCCTCGAGCCGAGGAGCTCAAGGCCCTGCAGTATGACTCTCCTCCCAAGGAGGCCTTTACTGTACCGGTTCCTCCGATGCTGGAGCGGTTGCTCTTCCGCATGTGGGAGGCACCGGCCTCGATGCCGGTTCTAAGCAAGCGGGTCGATTCCATATATCGAGTCCGCAAGAGCCCCGGGTTCCAAAAGGCACAGCTACCACACCACTCCATGGTTGTGGAATCGGCCATGCATCGCCTGAAGAGTCAGAAGATGCACTCCTCGGTGCCTCCCGGTAGGGAAGCCCGGAACCTGGATGCCCTAGGTAGAAAGTGCTTCCAGGGCTCTATGCTTGCTTGCCGCGTCCAGACCTACCAGCTGTACATGGGCATGTAACTTCGAGACCTGGCAAAGGAGATTGCCAGGTTCTCTGCTGGTCTGTCCGAGGAACCTTTGCAGAGGTTCAAGGCCTTGTCTTCTGGTATCCGAGAGTGCTCGAAGTTTATCTCTCGAGCAGCCTATGATGGATTTGAGGCTTCGGCCCGAGTAGCAGGGGCCGGCATCGGTGCACGCTGCCAGGCCTGGCTACAGTCCTCAGACCTCGAGCCATGGGTGCAGGACAAGTTGGTCGATGTCCCTTGTCAAGGTGAAAACCTCTTTGGCAAGCCCATGGCTGAAAAGGCTGCAGAACTCGAGACCGAGACTCTTACCCGGACAAGGCTGTCCAGGAAAACCTCTGCCCCTTCTCAGAAGAAGAAGGGCTCGGGGAAAAAGGCCTTTTACCCGAGGAAGACCACTGCCTACAAAACCTACCCTCACTACCAGGCCTCTGCAGCTCCCCAACAGGGCCAGCAGGCCAAGGGGCAGGGTCATGGGCCCCGTAGGCAGAAGGCTCCCAAGCCTCCTACTCCGGCTCCTGCTCAGCAGGGAGGGGGTTTTTGACTATGCCAGCATAGCCTCTCCTCCTCTCCAGGGCACAGGTGATCGGCTGACCCTGTTCACAGACAGATGGCCAGCCATCACAGGGGATACCTGGGTGTTAAGCATCATCGAGAGGGGCTATCTGCTCCACTTCACCCAGATACCCCCCTCCTACTTTCCAGGGGAGCCTCCACGACCCCCTCTGCACAGAAACTTACTCCTTCAGGAGTTGAAAGGTCTGCTACAGGACCAGGCGGTGGAACTGGTTCCTCACCACCTGGAAGGGCAAGGCTTCTACTCAAGGTACTTCCTGGTACCAAAGAGAACAGGAGGCCTCAGACCCATCCTAGACCTGAGAAATCTGAACACGTTTCTGGAGAGGGAAAAGTTCAAGATGCTTACCCTTGGAATCTTACTGCCCTACCTCCAGAATGGAGATTGGCTATGCTCCTTAGACCTGAAGGATGCTTATACTCACATCCTCATCCATCCAAGTCACAGGCAATACCTCAGATTTGTGGTGGGAGGGAACCACTTCCAATACAGAATGCTTCCCTTTGGCCTCACCTCCGCCCCCAGAGGTTTTACAAAATGCCTGGCGGTGGTTGCGGCCTACCTCAGGAACCAGGGGATCTTTGTGTTCCCCTACCTGGACGACTGGCTTATCAGAGGCCAGTCTCCACAAGAGGCCAGGCAGGCCACCTTCCGAACCATATCCCTGCTTCAGCACTTGGGGTTCGTTATAAACTTCCCAAAGTCCACTTTAGTCCCCTCACAGGATGTGGAGTTCATAGGGGCGAGGTTGGATACCATCCATGCAAAGGCCTATTTGCCTGTGGACAGAGCTCACAGGCTGATGAAGTTGGCTGGGCAGTTTCAGGCGAACTCTCTGGTCTCTGCCAGACACTTCCTCCGGCTCTTCGGTCACATGGCTTCCACAGTACATGTCACCCCAAATGCCCGTCTGCACATGAGGCTAGCTCAGTGGTGCCTCAGGGCACAGTGGGAACAGGCCACAAGGAATTTGTCAGACGGGATAAGGCTGTCCAAACTCTTGGTGGACTCCTTACACTGGTGGAGGCATCTCCCAAACCTGGTCGGGGGAGTTCCTTTTCGGGCCTCCACGCACACTCGGGTACTGAAAACCGATGCTTCCCTGCAAGGCTGGGGGGCACATTGCCAGGGGACCTGCACCCAAGGCCTGTGGTCTCCATGGGAGGCTGGCCAGCAGATCAACCTGTTGGAATTGAGAGCCATTCGACTAGCCTTACGGACTTTCTCTCCGGTCCTCTCTCACCAGTCTGTCCTAATTCAGACGGACAACCAGGTGGCTATGTTCTACGTGAACAAGCAAGGAGGCACAGGATCCCGACTCCTGTGCCTGGAAGCACAAGCTCTCTGCTCCTGGACTATCAATCAGAGCATGACCCTCAGGGCGGTCTACCTCCCAGGCCAGGAAAACTACCTGGCGGACAGGCTAAGCAGACTCCTGCAGCCTCACGAGTGGCAGTTGGATCCTCGGGTAGTCCAACAGATCTTTCTGAAGTGGGGACTTCCAGCCATGGATCTTTTTGCCAGTTTGCTGAATAGGCAACTATCCAAGTTCTGTTCCAGACAACCGCATCCTCTGAGGGCAGCAGCAGATGCATTCCTGATCCCTTGGTCAGAGGGCCTGCTGTATGCGTTTCCTCCCACACCTCTGGTGGCCCAGACTCTATTCAAAATCCAGCAGGACTGAGCCACGGTGATCCTGAAAGCCCCCAGGTGGCCCAGGCAGCCGTGCTTCCCTCTTCTTCTGCAGTTGGCAGTGGATACTCCACTTCCTCTGGGGCTGCAACCCGACCTTCTGACTCAGGATCAGGGGTCCCTCTTGCATCCCAACCTTAAATCCCTCAATTTGATGGCCTGACTGCTGAAAGGGTAATCCTTGCTCCCTTGCTCCTACCAAAGGAGGTTGAAGAGGTGGTGTTGGCCTCCAGGAAGCATTCCACTCGGAAGGCCTATGCTCTGACGTGGCATAGGTTTTCCACTTGGTGTTCTCAACAGCAGGAGGATCCCTTCTCCTGCTCGGTCCCAGTGGTGCTGCAATACCTGCTCCACCTGTCCAACCTGGGACTTCAGTCCAACTCTGTCCGGGTCCACCTCAGTGCCCTCTCAGCTCACCACTCACCGGTGGATGGACAATCCCTCTCGGGCCACCCTCTGGTGTCTCGCTTCCTCAGAGGCCTGCTTCTGCTCAAGCCTCCTATTCGTCCACCGGCCACTGAGTGGGATCTTAATGTGGTCTTGCAGCAACTGACTCGCCCACCATTTGAGCCGATGGCTACCTGCCACTTACGTTTCCTATCCTGGAAGGTGTTGTTTCTCGTGGCACTCACCTCGGCTAGGCGTGTGAGTGAGCTTCAGGCCCTGGTCTCGGATAGGCCGTATACCAGGTTCTATAAGAACAGGGTAGTCTTGAGGACTCATCTTAAGTTCCTTCCAAAGGTAGTGTCTTCCTTCCACCTCAACCAGGAGGTGGTACTTCCGACATTCTTTCCCAGGCCACATGCCAGTAGGGCCGAAACTGTCTTGCATACCCTGGATTGTAGAAGGGCGCTGTCCTTTTACCTAGAACATACGCAGGGGCATAGAAGGGCTTCTCAGCTCTTCGTTTCCTTTGACCCTAATAAATTAGGGTTGCCTGTCACTAAGCGTACGTTGTCCATCTGGGTGGCGGACTGTATTGCCTGGTCGTACAGGGCAGCTGGCCTCTCCCTGGAAGGTTGAGTCATGGCCCACCGAGTCAGGGCGAAGGCCGCATTACTAACTCACTTCCGCTCTGTTCCGTTGGCAGACATCTGCCGGACCGCTACTTGGTCTTCAAGCCAGACTTTTGTGGACCACTACTGCCTCGAGAGGGAGTCCCATAGGGACAGTGCTTTCGGGCAAGCGGTACTCCGTAATCTCTTTGAGGTTTAGGCAACTCCTACCCTCCGGCCCTGGTGTTGGGCTACCGTTCAGGTGTGGTCTCATAGAAGATTCTCTCACTGTTGCTGAGGCTCTAGAGGGAGCTCTATTTTTCAGCCTGGGTTCCTGGTAGCCCAGAGCTAGGGAGTCACTCATATGTGAGGACTGATTTCCTGCTTGGTCCTGGAGAAAGAGTAGTTATTCACCTGTAACAGGTGTTCTCCAGGAGCAGCAGGAATCAGTACTCACGACCCTCCCTCCTCCCCTTGGAGTTGCAGTTGTATATAGTTCATTTTCTTTTTCGTGCTGTCTTTTAGCTATGTCATCAGACTGAGCAAGATGGCACCTTTGGGCGGGAAGGGGACCGCGCATGCGTGGCTGCATTCCCAAAGGCTTTCTTTGAAAGCTGGGGAAATGCTCCGCATGTGGGCTCCGTCGGCGCCGACGTCACCCATATGTGAGGACTGATTCCTGCTGCTCCTGGAGAACACCTGTTACAGGTGAGTAACTACTCTTTCCAGGTGAAGCCTCACCAGCAACCTGTACAGTGGCATAAGGACCTCTTCCTTTCTGCTGGTAATCCCTCTTTGTATGCAGCCCGACATCCTCCTGGCTTTTGCCACCGCCTTGTCGCACTGTTTTGCCACCTTGAGATCATCAGAGATAATCACACCAAGGTCTTTCTCCTGAACCATGCACACCAACCTCTCATCCCCTATTGCGTACATTTCCCTTGGATTTCTGCTACCTAAGTGCATGACACTGCACTTTTTCACATTAAATTGTAATTGTCAAGCATTAGACCATTCTTCCAGCTTTTGTAGATTGTTCCTCATGTTATCCACTCCCTCGGGAGAGTCCACTCTGTTGCAAATTTTTGTGTCATCTGCAAAAAACAGACTTTTCCATTCAGTCCTTCAGCAATATCACTCACAAATACATTGAACAGTGCCGGGCCCAGGACCGAACCCTGGGGCACCCCGCTAATCACCTTCCTTTCATCCGAGTGAGCTCCATGTACCATCACCTTCTGTTGTCTGTCAGTCAACCAATTTCTAATCCAGTTTACCATCTTGGTACCCATCCCCAATAGTTTTGGACATTGTGGCCATTACAGAAACATGGTTTAATTAATCGCATGATTGGGATATAGCCATAGCTGGCTATAATCTATTCAGAAGACACAGAGAAAATGGAAAAGGAGGAGGAGTAGCCTTGTATGTCAAAAGCAATATTAAAGCTACTGAAATGCAGGGGACATGGGGAAAAGAAGAAGCGCTCTGGATTGCGTTGGAAAGAGGAGATGGCACTGTCATCCATACTGCTGTAGTCTACAGATCTCCGACTCAAATTGAAAAGATAGATAACGATTTGATTATAGACATTGCCAAGATAGCCACAAAGGGGGAAGCAATCATTTTGGGTGACTTTAATCTACCTGATGTGGATTGGATTACTCCTTCTGCACATTTGGAAAGAAGCAAAAAAATTGTAAATGCTCTCCAAGATGCATCACTTAGGCAAATGGTGATGGAACCAACCATGGAAAGCTCAACGCTGGATTTAGTGCTCAACAACGGTGATAGCGTGTCGAATGTCTGCGTGAGTGCCCCTGTGAGCAACAGCGATCATCACACGGTGTGGTTTGAGATAAAAGCCAAGGTACAGGCCAAACATAGCAAGCTCAAAGTCCTAAACTTCAAAAACACTGACTTCAATAAAATGGCCGAGTACCTAAAGGAGGAGATGACGGCGTGGAAGGAGATAAAGGAAGTGGAAATGCAATGGGCTAATCTAAAGGTGGCAATAAAAGAGGCAACAGACAAATATGTAAAAAAAGTAAACAAAAGGAGAAGGAAACCTATTTGGTTTTCCAAAGAAGAGGCTGCTCAAATAAAGGCAAAAAACACAGCTTTCACAAAATTCAAAAGCTTGCAAACAGAAGAACACAGAAATGAATTCAGGATCAAACTAAAAGAGACAAAAAAAGAAATAAGGATAGCAAAATCAAAGGCAGAGGAAAAGATGGCTAAAGATGTTAAGGGTGGCGACAAAACTTTCTTCAGGTATATGCGGGAAAGGAAGAAGATCAGAGTTGGAATTGCAGGACTCAGAAGTGCTGGGAAAGGACTCGTGGAAAGTGACATAGAAAAAGCGAAATTGCTAAACAAATACTTCTGCTCTGTTTTTACTAACGAAAATCCTGGAGATGGACCAGCTGTGACTCCCAAATATAAAAATGGGAATGAAGTAGATACCACACCTTCACAGAAGATGAGGTGTTGGAACAACTTGCTAAACTGAAAGTGGACAAAGCCATGGGACCGGATGGGATACATCCCAGGATACTGAAAGAGCTCAGTGAGGTTCTTGCAGGACCGTTAAAGGATGTCTTCAACAGATCCTTGGAAACAGGAGAGGTTCCTCAGGACTGGAGAATGGCTGATGCCGTACCTCTACACAAAAGTGGTGACAGGGAAGAAGTGTCAAACTACAGACCCGTGAGCCTTACCTCGGTGGCAGGAAAAGTAATGGAGGCACTCCTGAAAGAGCAAATAGTGAACTTTCTCATAACCAACAGGTTGCAAGATCCGAGGCAACATGGTTTTACTGAAGAACGGTCTTGCCAAACAAATCTGATTGAGTTCTTTGACTGGGTGACCAAGGAACTAGATCAGGGGCATGCGATGGATGTCATCTACCTGGATTTCAGCAAAGCCTTTGATACTGTTCCTTATAGGAGGCTTGTCAATAAACTCAGCAGCTTGGGGATGGGTACCAAGATGGTAAACTGGATTAGAAATTGGTTGACTGACAGACGACAGAAGCAATTCTCTGAACTCTGAACACTAGGCCCTAAAATTACATTCATATCATATTTATTATTCAAGAAATTTCTTATCTGACTGTGGTCATAAAAAATGTAGCAGGTATTTTCATAATGAACCATGCAATTACAAGGAAAACAAAGAAAAAGGCCTGCCACAAGAGATACTACCACCTAGGGCAAAGAAAGAAACTGACATCTTTTATACATACATCAGGAAAAACCCATCCCCCCCTGAGCACATTATCATTTCTAAAATACAACCTCGGAGTTCAATCTTCATCGGTTCTAAAACAAACAAAATCAGGGATGGCGAAGTAGTAAATCTAAGCAAATGATCCTCAGTCATCATCTGCAAAACCTAGGTGATGTTTAAACTAGCCACAGAAAGGAACCCCCCTCCCCTCTCCTCTTGATCTTCTACGTGTCTTTTTTTTAATGGCATATAATACACCCTAAAGTTGCGTAGAATTGCTTCCTTGAGCATATTCCAAACTTCAATCAGATATCTTTTAAACATTTCAATTGTCAAGATGCTTGTAGACTTGGAAAATTCATAAATCTTAAATTTAATTTCCTAGCAAAGTTTTCCAGCTTTTCTGCTTTGCTCTACATGTTACCATAACCTCGCATTGTAGCACCTGCCAGTCTGTAAATTACCCGCTGACTGTGACATGCCTCTGGACATGAGAGTTGCGTTCCATCAAAGCAAAATCCATACAGACCAAACGGCCAGAGAAAGGCATCTCCAGCCTAGCAATGGCATCCCAAATAGTCTGGTGTGATAGTGGCAGACAAACAAAAACAATGACTGCTGAGAAATAGCACAGGGGTCCAGAAAAGTACCAACCCAGCTCACTCCTGGAGCAGCATCACCACCTTCACCAGTTCCCAATGCTCTCCAAGGCTATCCCATCCCTTCTGCTCTCCAGGGCTATCCCATCCCTTCTGCTCTCCAGGGCTATCCCATCCCGTCTGGACTCTAGGGCTATCCCATCCCGTCTGGACTCCAGGGCTATTCCATCCCTTCTGGACTCTAGGGCTATCCCATCCCTTCTGGACTCCAGAGCTATCCCATCCCTTCTGCTCTCCAGGGCTATTCCATCCCTTCTGCTCTCCAGGGCTATTCCATCCCTTCTGTTCTCCAGGGCTATCCCATCCCTTCTGGACTCCAGGGCTATCCCATCCCGTCTGGACTCCAGGGCTATCCCATCCCGTCTGGACTCCAGGGCTATTCCATCCCTTCTGTTCTCCAGGGCTATCCCATCCCTTATGGGCAAAGTTAGGGACTACAGATACCATACTGCACCAGAATGCAAATTTAAAGCCAGAACTGGGCAAACTGGGAACTCTGATTTACCTGTCAAACAGTCCTCCCCTCTCACAATCACAGTCACACAGAGAACCGCATGTAAACATTCACACACACAGATATGAAAGCATGTACAGACACACATGCACTGTCTGACACACACACACTAATACATGCATATCCATACAAATACACAGATAAAGATACACAAACACACACACATAAAACAGAGATATACATGGACAGAAAAAAACACTGATTCAAGATACACGCACGCACACACACACACACAGGCAGCACAGATACAAACAAATGGATATGCACATGTCTGCATGTGCACGCACGTACACACAGATACACACACAGGGGTTGGAAAGAATTCCATGAGCCATGCTCTGCATGTTTTCCCCACTTATTTATATCGGCATATTGACCTGGCTACCACCCAATTTTAGTTGAGCTTGTGCTTCGTGGAGTGCCTCCAGCCCCTCTCACTGCGAACTCTGCATGAATGCTTCTCCCGGCTTCAATGTCGTGATTGCGCCCTTGGCAGACGATCTCCAGAGCTCAGAGTAACCTCTAGTTCTGACATGGCCACCATGGCTCCCACACTGGACTCACCGGCGACATCTCTAATGACTGGATGAACACTAAACCTCTCCATGGACGGCTGCTGAGAAGGCAGGGTTCGGTGGGGGGAACCCCTTACCTTGCCCTTATGTTTCACCATACATAAGATGAAAAAAAACTTACTCTTACCAAAACACATAGAAAAAAGAGAGAGCTCACCCAGCTGTGGCAGCCTTGCCTACGCCATCTTGGTTCTCTCCACCCCCCCCCCCCCCATTATTTCAATATTTATAATCCACTGTGGTTGGCCAAGAAGATGGAGTAAAAAGAACAAATTACAGGGCATTTTTGAATTTATATTCACACAATGCACCTGTTAATGTCTCTGGCAGTATGAGTTACAAGATTCTGGTACTGTGTACAAGAGTACATTGTATATGACAAGGTCTCCCAAATTGTACAGTATCTTGCACACTGCCAAATAATTTTTCAAAATCTTTCTGAATTACATCTATGTGCCGAATCAATGTTAGATGTGCCGGCGCCCAGGGCAGAAATTTGTGAGGAGGCCTCAAACTACCAGCAAGCTGTGCCTCCTTTAGCTTCAAGCAGTGGCATGGGGGCTCCCCTCCCCTCCACCCCCAGCCCTGACCATAAGCTATTTTATAATCTTTTTGGGCTTTACTTTGTAATAGCTGGATATCGACTTTAAGTAAATAAATATATTTTTAACAAATAATTGAAAAAATAAACATTTATTCTACCTGTTCTGCACAAAAACAGTGCATTGCACTGCACAAAATGAAAATGTAGAGATTTTTGGGAAACAAAAGATATTGCTGGGTATGGTGAGGTAAGCAGAATCTAGGGGTTCATACTGGTTCAAGGACTGAGGCCAATCGCTGCATATGGAGCTGGAGAAGGAATTTCTCATTGTGCTATACAACTAGCTACATATGCCTGGTGAGATTATTAACCCTTTCTTGTATTGCCATATAGAGGAAGCTGTTGGATAATCAAAAGGAAGTTAGGCTGATGGTCTTCTGGTTCTCTTTCAACCCCATTCTGCTACAGGTTAAATGTGAATTTTCTGTAACTTCACTTAGCAAATCAGAGTCAGCATCAGTCTGGCATGAATCTGATTTACGAGGGTTTTTTAAACATCCTGATTTACTAAGATTGGTTTAGATTTATCTAGTCAAAGTATTTAAAGACAGTGGGAATTGTAGAATATTGTACTGAAAATTCACCCTTTGGGAATACCTAGCGTGCTCCAGTAAAGCCTCTGACTGGCCAAGAGATGATCCCTTGTCCTCCCCATACATGGACAGTTCCAGCAGAACAGCACTGCATGAAACCAAATGGGTCAAATGAAGCCCCTAACATAAGGGCTCCCCAGCAACAACTGTGGGTAAGCGAAACAGAAATGGAGTACAAAACCCCAAACTTTCAGGAGTGGAGACACCTGACACTACCACAACCTGGGGTTCTCTTCTATCTCCAGATGATGTCTCCTGTGCCATTTGGACATGGGTCAGCGCTGCCTGGCCTGGCACCTCTTCATGCTAACAACCATGGCTTTTCTTCTGCCTGCGCAGGCTCAGAGTGTGGGGGACCATATCGACAAGAAAGATAAGCAGGGTTATGGCACTTCCAACCAGAAAGCCTGTAGTGCCCCCAGAGGCTCCCTAAGTCACTACATGCTCCTGCTCCTGGGAAAAGCTGTAAAAATACAAAAATCAACTACAAAGAAAGAAATACAACAGCCAAACACATAAATACAAGTCTTTCCTGTAAAGAACCCTCACTGCTTCTTTAGACTCTCCACTTCAGCAGCCACCAGCTAAACTTTGCCCTCGCTGGTGAACCATCTAATGCCTACACTCCACTCTATAACACCCTCCCCTGCAGAGCTTTCAGAGCAACGTTGCTACAACATCTGTAGATCATTCAGGACAGTCAGCACTTACTCCAAACTAATGTGCCAGCACCTCAGAGCCTGGATTCCATGAGCTCAGGCCAGCGCTTCCCAGCAGTTCCATCTATGCCCCAAAAATACTGGTAATCATACTCTGACTTATTTGGATGATGACCTCTCTGAAGAGCTCAGTTCACAAACTGCATAAAGTCCAGCATGGGGTTCACCTCAAAGCACCTCAATTATGACATATCCAAATCTCTTCCTACTGAAGCACCTTATGACCCATCAATGGCATATCTTAAGAGCATAAGATATGCCATACTGGGTCAGACCAATAGTCTTTCAAGCCCAGTATCCTGTTTCCAACAGTGGTCAGTCCAGGTCACAAGTACCTGTCAGGTCCCAAAGGATATACAGACTCCATGCTGCTTGTCCCATGGGTATGGTTTCCCCAGTTCTCCTTAATAATGGTTTATGGACTTTTCCTCCAAGAACTCATCTAAACATCTTTTAAATCCAACTACATTAACAGATTGTACTACATCCTCTGGTAACAAATTCCAGAGTTTGATTGTGCATTGAATGAAAAAATATTTTCTATGATTAGTCTTAAATACAGTATGCTACATTGTAGTTTCATTGTACATTTCCTAGTCTTTCTAATTTTTGAAGGAGTAAACAACCAATCTACATTTGCCTGTTCTGTTCCATTCGTTATTTTATAGGCCTCTCTTATATCTCCCCTCAGTCTTCTCTTTTCCAAGTAGAGGAGCCCTAGCCTTTTAAGCCTTTCCTTGTAACGATATCCTTCCATCCCCTTTAACATCTTTGTCGTTCTTCTCTGTACCTTTTCTAAGTCTGCTATATCCTTTTTAAGATATGGCAAGCAGAATTGCACACAATATTCAAGGTATGGTCACACCATGAAGCAATACAGTGTCATTATAATATCCTTTGTTTTATTCTCTATTCCTTTCATTATGATTCCCAGCATTCAATTTGCTTTCTTGGCCACTGGGAAGAGGGTTTCAATATATTATCCACGATGATGCCCAGATCCTTTTCCTGGGTGGTGATTCCTAATATGGAACCTTGCATCATGTAACTGTAATTTGGATTGTTCTTCCCTAAGTGCATAACTTTGCACTTGTCCACATTAAATTTCATCTGTCATTTGGAATCTAGTCTCCCAATTTATCAAGGTCATCTTGCAATTTTTTACAATCCTCTTGTGTTTCAACATCTTTGAACAATTTTGTCTTATCTGCAAATGTGATTACCTCACTCATTATTCTCATTTCATTTCCAGGTCATTTATAAATATATTAAAAAGCAGTAGGCTCAGCACAGATCCCTGGGGTACTCCACTTACCCCAAGTTTCTACAGAAATTGGTTCAACACCTCTCTCTCCTTACTAATGCCTTCCAAGCCTAACCAAGAATTAACTAGCCTCTTAAAATTCATAGACATGCCAAAGGAGACAATTTCTTACCTGTCCACAATCTCCTACAAGACATATAATCAAAGAACTGGAAATTACCTTTATCTATGCCCACTATGTCCCAGAGACTAGAAGCCAAGTACAAGGTACAGCCAGTGCCTGAACATGCACATACTCAGCTTCCACACCAATCGGTGGTAGTCGAGACTGCTCTCAGAAAAACTAAAACTCCAGGCCCCCACAGATGGTCTCTCGACCAGCGAGTGTCCAACCAACTTTTGCTGAATGGGAGACTCCAAAGATTGATCACTTTGCTACCCAGCTCAACTCTAAATGCCCAGTATTCTGCTCCATAAGACCAGTGATTAACCAGCTGGCACATGATGCCTTTGCAATTCACTGCGGTCAGGGATTTCTGTATGCCTTCTCTCTGATTCTGCTCATCTCAAGGACAGTCTCAAAAGTAATCTGGTCCTCAACTCATCTCATAGCCTCACATTGGCTTTGCCAAATCTTGTTCCTGTATCTATCTATCCTAGCCATAGAGGATCCTCTTTCCCTTGGACTCATCCATCCCTCCTGACACAGCAAACTGGAAATCTCCTTCATCCCAACCTGCAATTGGTAATGCTAACAGAATGGGTGTTGAAGAGCAGTGACTCTGCCCTACCTGTCCCTCAGGAGATTCAGGGCATCACAATTGCTTCCAGGAGACAGTCCACCAAAAGATCCTACCAGTTTAAATGGACTTGCTTCACCAAATGGGGCAGCACCAGTCATTAAGGTCCCTTCCAGTACCAAGTCCCAGTTTTCTTGAATAACCTCTCCTCTCACTCCAAAGCAGAACTAAAGACCAACTCAGTATAAGTTCATCTCACTACCATAGTGACTTTCCACAAAGAAGTTGAAATAAATCTGTGACCTCTCACTCCATGGTTAGTAGGTTCATGAGGTATCTTATGCATACAAATCCTCTGATTCATCCTTCACATCCAGCCTGCAATGTCACAGTTGTCCTCCTTGGCTAACATGACATCCCTTTGAACCCATAGCAGAGATGTTGCTAAAATGTCTCATTGCTGTCACCTCAACACACAGGGTAAGTGATCTACAAGTCCTGGTGCATTACTCCTCCTACACATAATTCTGCCCAAGCCATAGTGGCCCAAATTTCCTCCCTAAGATGGTTTCTGCATTTCATCTCAACCAATCCATTGCTCTACCTTTTTTCCACTGGCATCAAAGTGAAAGCTGCTCTTAACACCCTGGAAGAAATGCTCACAACTGTTTATCTCCTTTGATTCCAACAGTCTGGGAACACAAGCAATCAAGTGCACTATCTTCAACTGGATCTCCAACTATATTGAGTACTGCTATTTTCAGACCCAAGTCCCTCCTTCCTGCAGAGTGGGACCACACTGACTTCGTGC
This sequence comes from Ichthyophis bannanicus, assembly GCA_033557465.1. NCBI lineage: Eukaryota > Metazoa > Chordata > Amphibia > Gymnophiona > Ichthyophiidae > Ichthyophis > Ichthyophis bannanicus. Next base: position 1,405,481,981 of record CM066031.1, on the reverse strand, counting down.
CACTGAGACCTTGACAGCTAATCTCAGGTCCTCCTCATTGTTGGGTATCTTCAAAGCTGCAACATTGTCTTCCATTCACACCTTCCCACAACATTACTTCCTCAATCAATCACTGAGACACAATGGGGCCTTATAAAACCTCTTTGTGTAAGCTTCAACTACAGGCCACCCAAACCAGCTTGCCTGGATTGCAGAAACTAAAGTTGGTTAAAAGGCAATCTCAGCTCTGGAGTCACCACCTGTGTGGCTGCATTCATCCCATCTGTCAACAAAGAAAATGGAGCTGCTTGCTTGTAACAGGGGTTCTCTGTAGAGAGCAGGATGAGGAATGCACTCCTTCCCATCTTTTCCATATCCTATCCTATCTCTGTATCACCTGAGACATGATCTGACTTTGGGAAACACAGGAATAACTATGCGACTGGAGAGCTATCCATCCTGGTGCCATCTAGATGATGTCATCATCCGTATGCCTACATCATTCTTCTGTCTACAGAGAACCCCCACAATAGGTAAGCAAATCTGATATATTTCAGTTGAGCTGTGGATGTTGTGGATTTATTCAAGTTGATCTGCATTCACTCCCATCATCCAGATCCAACCTCTACCTGCAGTTCAGGTGAGACACTGATATAATTCCGCCAGTTAATCCATCTCTAATTCCAGTACGGTTCGACCTTGAATTAAATTCTGATGAGGTCATTGAAAAGCCAGGTTTGATATTTTGAAAGAAAGATATTCCAGATGTTTTAGGCAGTTGTAGACCAAAGGTTTTATGGGCCAATAAGAACACTCTCTGAGTGCTCATGTTAAAACATACTGGAAATAGTTCAACTGCGAACATGTTTTTATTGTCTGTGCTTATGGTGTTTTCTTATTGTATGACCAGTGGTGAGTTTCTGCCAGGTCATCCACCTGGATCTTTTTGTCATGAACTTGGAATCTTTTTGAAACTTGTTTCCTTTCTCAGTAAATTTTTTCTGGTGAAAAAGGTTCTGGTACTTATTGAAGGGCTCTTTCATTAATATATGAGGACCCTGGGTCAATTTTAGCAGGCAATGAAAAGGGGCGATACTCACAGGGTGGTCTGTCCACTAGGTAAACTTGGCAGATGCCTAGGGCGGCAAACTCTGGTAGGTAGCTTGGCATGGCAAACCCTCTACAATATTTCAAAGTGGCGGCTTTATGCTGCTGATTCTTGCACCACAGTGGGCCTTAAAGCACCTGCACAGGTGAGCACACTCATGGACCGCCACTCTTACCTCATCCAACAGGAAATTATGTCAGAGGAGGAGCTGCTGCGCAGCTAATCTTCCGCCAACCTCATCATGTCCATATTACCCCTCTTCTCAAGTCACTACATTGGCTCCCTATCCATTTCCGCATCCAGTTCAAACTTCTCCTGCTGACCTATAAATGCATTCACTCTGCAGCTCCTCACTACCTCTCTTTTCTTATCTCTCCTTACACCCCCTCCCCCCCCCCCTTGGGAACGCCACTCTTCTGGCAAACTGCTTCTATCTGTGCCCTTCTCTTCTATTGCTAACTCCAGACTTCTCTCCTTTCACCTTGCTGCACCTTACGCCTGGAACAAACTACCTGTGACTTTACGCCAGGCACCTTCTCTAACCCTCTTCAAATCCAGGCTGAAAACTCACCTCTTCGCTGCTGCTTTTGGATCTTGACTCACCTGATCTCCTTGTTTCTTTACCTTTCCCCCTTGTTTTATCCCTCTCGACACCTTCTGTGTTGTCTGTCTTGACCAGATTGTAAGCTCTGATGAGCAGGGACTGTCTCTTACATGTCTGTGCAGCGCTGCGTACGACTTGTGGCACTATACAAATGCTCAGTAGCAGTAGTAGTAGTGGGCAGGAGCAGCAGGCCATGAATGCATGCACGCACATGGGTGCTTTAAGGCTCATCGTGGTGCTGAAGTAGCAGCAGAAAGCCGGTCTTTTGAAAAATCATAGAGGGACTGCTGTGCTGCCCATTTTCCCGAGATGAGATGATGAATGCTGGGGGGGGAGGGGGAGGGGCCATGGCACAGTGTGGAGGGGCAGCAGATGGGCCTGCGAAGAGCGGCAGAAATCTTTGGGCGAGTCCTGGGTACTCAGTACCACTGAGTACCCCCTCCATTAGAGCTGGAGTGAAAGGTGGAAGGCCACCTCTGGCCCTACCTGGTACTTTGTATTACAAAATTACCTCTACCTATGATCCTCTTGTTTTCAGGGCAAGCACAGTAATTTAAACTCCCTCCCCCCCCCCCCCCCATCTCAGATTCAGCCTGGTCAAGCTGGAAGGTGCTCCAAATGGATCTCAGTCATATGGATTAAAATCTTCCTGGGTCCAAAGCAGGACTTTCAGTCTGAATGGTTCCTCCATCAATAAGTTAGAAACAAGAAATGGGAATGAATCCAGTCACATATGATTTAGACTAGCGGTTCTCAACCTGTGGGTCGGGACCCCCATGGGGGTCGCCTCAGGATTTACCAGGGGTCGCCTGACAAATCCCGGGAATTATTATTTCTTTTCTAATTTATTGTTCTAATTTGATAGCAAAGCCTAAAATGCCAAATACTTTGAATTTAATCAATTTATATATTACTTAGGCTATCCTTGCTTACTTTTACCTGTTCGCCAGAAACGATGCACCTCGAGACGTTATTTAGATCACTTCCGGTTTTGTAATGGCGGACATGGGTCCTACTAAAATTAAATTTTCTATGTAATATTATATAACACCAGCGACTCCATTGAAAATGAATGACAGAGAGAAGAATACCAAGAAAAGAAAATATTGCGATGACTTTTTAAGGTATGGTTTCACCTCCATATTTTCAGCAGGGATTGAGAAACCACAATGCGTTATTTGTAACGAAGTTCTATCAGCGGAATCCATGAAGCCAAACAAACTGAAACGGCATTTTAACAGTAAGCATCCCACCTTTGTAGGCAAGGATATTTGGTATTTTAAGAACAAAGCTGATGGAATCAAAAAAAGCAGACTTGATATTGGCAGAAAGTTCCACCAGCAAAACATAGCCGCTGTTGAAGCTTCATATATGGTGGCTCTCAGAATCGCCAAAGCCAAGAAAGCTCACACCATTGCACTTCATCAGTCTTTTTGAATACAGCATACTAAAACCGTTGACTACAAAATCATAATAATTTTGAAATCAAATATTGCTACTTGTCATTGTGATTAATTATTGTGGTATAAATAAGTACATTTTATAAATAAAAACATATTGCAAAGGCCTATAATATATTAAAATTCAACAAATGATTACAGCGACAATGCGTTAACGGTAAAGGAAGAGAGACGCATTTGATTTTATCATTGGAGGTCGTCACAAGTTGACCAATGGTAAAAGGGGTCGCGGTACAAAAAAGGTTGAGAACCGCTGATTTAGACTGATGATTGATGTCCTGTGTAAAATTAGTGCTACAACTTTTTTCGGATGTTGTTGTGTACAAGTTCCTGATAAAGATTTAGCTTTGTTTAAACCAAGCTCTTTCTGTTTCCATCCAGGATGGAGCCACTCCACTTTTCCTAGCTGCACAAGGAGGCTATGTAGATGTCATTCGATTGCTACTTTCTTCTGGAGCAAAGGCCAACCAGTCAAGGCAGGTAATGAGCAGCACTATAAAAGTGGAGAGATTTAGCTGGGCGTTCCTGGTACTATTACAGTATCATGGGACATCAGTTCTAGTTTCCACATAGCTCAGGGACCTCATCAGATTTATGGACCTATCCAGCTCTACTCTGCTATGTCTGCATTTATTTATTTTTATTTAAACTTATTTTTATACCGTCTTTCTATCATTCAAAGTGGTTTACAGTTAACCAACAATTTAACAGGGTCTTAGAAGGCACATTGTTGTACAGGGAACTAAAATAATATAAGAACATAACCATAAAGTGCATTGAACTTTTAACTATTTACAGTGTTAGTGTATGTGAGAGTTTGTCAATATTCAACATGTATGCATTTATACAGTGTATTTATACAATGTGTTGAACTGAAGGTTTATTAGCGGTATGTTTCTAGGGTGGTTGAGCCTCTAGGTCTGAGGTTGTGTTGTATTCCTCTTGGAAGAGATATGTGTTTACATTTTTTCCTGAATTCAGTCAGGTCTGAGAATCCTCTTAATGTTGAGGGTAAGGAGTTCCATAATCAAGGGGCGAATAAGGTGAAGGCTCATTTGCAAGTGAACAGCTTGTTCTTTCTCTTCTGAGTCAGGATTGTGAGTAGGTTGAGGGTGGAATCTCTTTGTACCCTTTCACTCTTGGTATTGGGAATAAGAGTCTGGAGACAGGTGGCAGATTCCCTGTATAGGATTTTGAATATTGTGGTAAGCACCTTGTATCTGATTCTGGCAGTGATGGGAAGCCAGTATAGCTGTATTAGTATGGGGGTAATGTGAGCTTGGTGAGGGGCTCCAAAGATTATTCGCACGGCAGTATTCTAGGCCATCTGTAGAGGGTGGAGTTTATTTAGTTAGGCCTCGATGAATGATGTTACAATAATCAGCACAAGTGTAATCATCAGAATAATTCCAGAAAGAGCAGGGGGCGGAGATGTTTCAGGGTTCTTAGTTTATGGTAGGCGGAGGTGGTTGTTCTTTTTATGTGAGATAGAAAGTTCAGCTCTTGACCTGTTATGCCCAGATGTTTTATTTCAGTTTTGACTTTGATTATCACGTCATCAAGTCTCAGAGTTGATGGTGGAGAAAAGGTTGGGTCAGTGATTATATATATAGAGCTTCAGTCTTCTCTTGACTGATGAACAGATTGTGTATACTGCGTCATCTTTTTGCTTCTGTGAAGCACTTTTGTAGGCTAGTGAGATCTGGAGAGAGGAGTTTGATAGGAGTGAAAAACATTATGTCATTGGCATAGATATGGTATAGTATTTTGTGTGATATGAATATCTGACAGAATGGTTGGATGAAGATATTGAAAAAGAGAGCTGAGAGGCTTCATCCCTTGGGTACTCCCATTTGCTGGGTGAAAGGATTTGGCATCCTATTACCAGTTCTTATTTGTTGTTTTGGGGAATTCAAGTAGGAACAGAACCAGTTGAGTGTAGTGTCTTGGAGCCCAATCTCAGAGAGTCTTTGTAATAGTTGATGGTGTGGGAGGGAGTCAAAGACGGAAGCAATGTCGAGGAAAATTAGGATGAATCCATTCTTGGTGTTTTACGAGCAAGTCATGAGTGTGTTTAGTAGGGAGATGATGAGAGCTTTGACCCCATGAAATTGTCTGAACTCGTGTTGGTAAGGGTCTAGGAGTGTATGCTTAGTGAGGTGGGTTTGGAGTTGTGTAAGGATAATTTCCTCTATTATTTTTGAGACAAATTGGATGCTGGATATTGGTCTATAGTACTTAGGGGAAGTTGGGCCAAGCTTTGTACTTTACAGGAGAGGTCAGATTGAGGTCTCTTTCAGCGGGACAGGCATAAGGCCTAGAGACAAGAAGGCATGTACTATGCTCAGGAGGTATGTGCTAAGGTGTGATCTAGTCAGCTTTAGCGAGGTCACAGATTTCCATTACTGGGTACTTTTATGAGTGTTTTTGCTATGAAGAAAAGTTCTCTTGGTTTATTGCAACAGTGATGAGGTTAGTGTAGTATTCTTTTCTGCATTTTAGGGTTTCTCGGTTGTATAGCTCAAGTTGTTCTATATAGGAAGATTGGTCTATTGAGTTTCTCCATTTGTGTTCCAGTCAGCGTTAGTCACTAAGTTTGAGAACCATGGGGCTCTGCTTCGCTGTTTTACTGTTATCTTCCTTGAGGGTGCAAGGGCTGCTGAAGACAGAGTGTCATTCCATCCTTGGGTCATTTCATTGAGGTCCAGGTTTGCAGCTTGGATGAGGTCTAGTTGTGTGATGACCAATTCTAGGAAGTGTTCATTACTGAAGTCTTGGAACCTCCAGGTTGTGAATGGTATGGGTGTCTGTGTTGATTGCTGTGAGGTTAGATGGATGGGGAACAGAATAGCTGCATGGTCTGACCAGGGTACTGGGAGGATTATGTGAGGTGCCTGATGGGGATTAGGGAGGAGGTCAGAAGGCATAAATAAGAGATCAAGGATGTTTCCTTCCATGTGAGTTGGTCTGATGAGGATCTGGGTGTATTCAAGTGTTCCCATGGCTTCGAGGAAAGTTCTCGATTGTGCGGTTGGGGAAGAGGTTAGGTTAAGGTCTCCAAGTATTATCAGAGGCTGATGTCTATTTGGGGTGGAGCAGGCAGTTTCAAGTAGGGTAGCAAGCTCAGTAGCATCACCATGGCGGATTCTATATGTTAGGCAGAGCGAGATGTGATTATTTTGTATGTTTAGAGTGTCGATTTCTTTGGTAGAGCTAGAGTTGGTGACGTTGAGCTTCAAGATCTCTTTAGAAACTATACAGACTCCTCCACCTCTGCTGTTTGCTCTGTTTGAAGTGAATATTGTGTATGTAGGGAGACATAACTGGTTCAGGAGGACCGAGTCAGTGTCTGAGAACCAGGTTTCAGTGCTGCACAGGATGTCTAGGTTATGTTCTTTGATAAAGTCAGTTAGGGTCTGGATTTTGTTTTGGGCTGATCATGCATTAATGAGAGCACATTTTATAGAGGACACCACTTTGTTCAGGGGGTGTGGTCCTCTGTCAGCAGATTGTGAAATTCTTATTAAAGTGCAGTGTTGTTTCTGATGCTGTGGATTAATCTGCGGTGTTAGAGCTCCATCTAGCGGACATCTATACCTGTAAAGTATGGGGGTTTGGTTATAATAGCCTAATCTAGCTGCCTCTGTAGGGAGGGTCATTATCCAGAGAAATAGTAGAATGCACAGAATTGGAGATAGCATACCTCTGCCTTGTCCATTTTCATGTTGGTTCAGTGAAGAGACTTCTCCTGGCCGTTCGTCGTAGAGGTACGTTTGTTACGGAGGCATGGGGAGTGTAAGTACTAGCACTATTACTACTACTGAACATTTGCATAGCGCTACAAGACGTATGCAGCACTGCACAGACACATGCACAAGACGGTCCCTGCTCATCAGAGCTTACAATCTAATAGAGACAGACAATACAGTAGCTGTAGACATGGGATACATCTAGGGGGAATGGTAAGGAAACACAGTGGAGATCAGGTGAGTCAAGATCAGAAAGCGGCAGCAAAGAGGTGAGTTTTTAGCCTAGATTTGAAAAGGGTCAGAGAAGGTGCCTGGCGTACAGACTTAGTTAGTTTTTTTCCAGGGATAAGGAGGAGCAAGGTGAAAGGAGTGAAGTCTGGAGTTAACAAGAAGAGAAGGGCACCGATAAAAGTGATTTGCCAGAAGAACGGAGTTCCCGAGGAGTGGTGTAGGGAGAGATAAGAGAGGAAAGGTGGTGAGGCACTGCAGAGTGAATGCACTTATAGGTCGGCAGGAGAAGTTTGAACTAGATGCAGAAATGGACAGGGAGCCAAGGAAGCGACTTGAGAAGAGGGGTAATGTGAGCATAACGAGGCTGGCAGAAGATTAGCCGTGCAGCAGAGTGTTGAACAGATTGAAGGGGAGAGAGATGAGTCAGAGGGAAACCAGCAAGGAAGATGTCCCAATAGTCTAGATGAAAGGTGACTAAGGAGTGGATAAGTGTCTTAATAGTGTGTTCATAAAGGAATGGGCGAATTTTGTTGATATTGTAGAGAAAGAAATGACAGGTTTTAGCTATCACTTTGATGTTTGTGGAGAAGGAGAGAGAGGAGTCAAAGATGACCCCAAGGTTGCGAGCTGAGGAGTAGTGGAGGGCAATCTTTCCTGCTTTCTGTGTGGTGTAGTGTTGTGCACTATAATGGCCATTCCTAAAGGCCCTTTGGCGTGGCCCTTAGGCGCGAGTGCGTCTGAAGCACGGTTGATTTATGCACTGTCAGGGATTGCCGGTTGTGAGGTCAGTTGTGAGTGGCGAAAGGAGCCGCATGGAGCAGCTGCTGCAGTGGTGAGAGAGTCCTTCCTTCGGATGCGATGTCTGGTCCGGTGAGCTTCCTGTGCTGCGGATCCCCTTTCCTTGATCATAAACTCTGAATACTTTCTTGGAAGCTTTCATATTCACTGTGAACTTTGTACTGTCAATCTGTACAGTGTAATCAGCACTCTAGTTTAACCTTGTTAGAGCAAGTGTGTTATTTAGTAGCTAGGCAGGGTGAGGGTGAGTTTATCAGTCATTGTGTTGCTGTCGATTATAAATGAGAAACAGGCAGAAAGAATGCTATCGGATTTATTCATGAGCTGACATCTGCATACACTGCTTCCACAGTAAGACTAGAGGCGAACAATAAGAGATATTTGGTTGCCTTCTAGCAATAGGCATTTGTATTTACAGATCATCGAGGAGCACCTAAACCTGTCTCTTACTCTAGAGACTTCTCTCACTGCTGCAGGAGACAGCTCGGGAACTTGTTTCCCATTGCAGGAATAATTCCAGAGGGCTGCTGAAACATAAGCACTGATCACTGGGTAAACTTTCTAGCAGAACTAAAACTTTGTCCTGCTTTATTTGAACTCCCAGCTTGCTGCATGCTGAGATTTAACAGGCCAGTCCTCGTAACAGGCAAAGCTAGAGAGAAAATCTTCAGAAATGCAGGATCTGCCATGCCAAAGCTGTTCTCGTGACCCTGGATGCATGTGGGTACTCTGGGTCTCTGATTAAACACTTGCAAAGAGTGAGTGCATTATCTTCATCTGCTGTAAAATCTTTCTGAGCTGCAGAACTCAAGGCTAGCACACAATCAAGGCTATCTTAGAAGGTCCTCTGCTGGACAAAGCGAGAAACGAAAACTGACACCTGGATTTACTTGAGAATAGCTGCTACAACCCACTATCATACACAGACACAGTATGGCAAGGAACCTGAAAAATAGAGCGCCACATGAGGAAAGGAGACCAGCAGGAAAGGTAAAAGAGAGATACTGTCTTATGAATTAAAAGTTATCTCCTAGCAGACCAAAACATTTTGTATTGTTAAGCATATTGGCTATAATTACTGAAAATGACTGCCTGACATTTGAGTTCCAACCTGAGAAATGTAGAAAAAAGGAGGGAGAGGCAGTAGGGGAATGGAGATAGTTTTTCAGTATAAGTTTTCTATTTGTCACTCTTCATTGAAAGTTACACGGGGGTCATTTTCAAAACTTTTAGACAGGTAAACAGATGTTTACCCACATCAAAAGCTTGTCTGAAAATTGTCGCTCCTTTAGTGAGCCGCACTAAACGACCGATGCGTAAGCGCCTTCAGGAACATCGATTGAGAATCAGTACAAAGCTGTTATCTGCACCGGTTGCTCTCCATTGTGAGGAATAGCATCATTCGTTTCAGGATTTGCATTGGCGAATAGTAGATCACATGTTGGAGAGAGGGGAGAGAGCGGTGCCCCAGGGTTCGGTCCTGGGCCCGGCACTGTTCAATGTATTTGTGAGTGATATTGCTGAAAGACTGAATGGAAAAGCCTGTCTTTTTGCAGATGACACAAAAATGTGCAAGAGTGGACTCCCCCGAGGGAGTGGTTAACATGAGGAAAGTTCTACAAAAGCTGGAAGAATGGTCTAATGCTTGGCAATTAAGATTTAATGCAAAGAAGTGCAGAGTCGTGCACTTGGGTAGCAGAAATCCAAGGGAAATGTACGCGATAGGGGGCGAGAGGTTGGTGTGCACGGAACAGGAGAAAGACCTTGGTGTGATTATTTCTGAAGATCTCAAGGTGGCAAAACAGTGCGACAAGGCGGTGGCAAAAGCCAGGAGGATGTTGGGCTGCATACAAAGAGGAATTACCATCAGAAAGGAAGAGGTACTAATACCACTGTATAAGTCAATGGTGAAGCCTCACTTGGAATACTGTGTTCAGTTTTGGAGACCATATCTTGCAAAGGATGTAAAAAGACTGGAAACTGTTCAGAAGAAGGCGACCAAAATGATTTGGAGCCTGCGTCAGAAGCCTTATGAGAAGAGACTTGAAGACCTAAATATGTACACTTTGGAGGAGAGGAGGGATAGGGGAGATATGATTCAGACCTTTAAATACTTAAAGAGAAATAATGAACTAACAAACCTCTTCCAAAGACGGGGAAGCTGTAAAACTAGAGGGCATAACATAAAGCTGCAATGGGGTAAATTGAAAGGCAATGTCAGGAAATACTTTTCACTGAAAGGGTGGTGGATGCTTGGAATGCCCTCCCGATGGAAGTGGTGAGGGCAAACACAGTGACAGAATTCAAAATGGCATGGGACAGACACAGTGGATCCCTTTACAGCAACAGGACAAAATCAAAATAAACTGAATCATCTAATTTCTCAACAAATAGGGGTGTCCTACATGGAGCGGTGGGTTCACCCCTAAACAAAGACTTGTGGAGGGGTGGCCTGCACAGAGTGGCAGGTGCACCTACTCTTGCCATCTTACTGGGCAGACTAGATGGCCCATACTGGTCTTTATCTGCCGTCATTTACTATGTTACTATGAACCCGGGGTGGGGATCGAATATCACATCTGCTGTATCATGAGCAATTATGGATCTATCTGTTGCAAACAGTGTCACCTATGGGACTGAATAAGTCACAAGACTGGTGGAGTTTGATTTGATAGGGTGTTTTTAGAGTGTGGTAGAGTTGAGACAGCCAATGCCCAACTGAGTTTGGACACCACGTGATCTTGGTTTACTTTATAATGAAAGGAAAGTGTTGTGACGTCTTAGATATGTAACAAGTTTGAAGAAGGGCCAGGAGGTTCTACGGCCTGAAACACAGCGTTGTGTCACTTCATGTTTTGCCGGGATTGAAGTGGAATGGATTGACATGTCAGGTGCGGTTGTTGTAAGGGCGGTTCTGTTTGGAGTGAACGTTGAATCCGGAGAGCACAAGTCAGGTGCTCACTGAGGAGAAAGAACTTCTGCAGTGACTCTCTTGGATTTCGGCTGCAGCTCTCTGTTTGTTGGCATGTGCAGTGCCATGGATGGACATTTGACTAGAGCAGCTACACGCATTTTCACCTGACAGCTAAGTACTGGGTTTTCCTCCACTCCATAGTATACTTACCTTCATTTTCCTGGGGGAGATTTTCCATTTTCCCTTGGTTTGTGGTGAGGGTTAATTCCCTTTTAAAAATAATAAAAAGGAGTGCTGTGCTTCGAGAAAGAAATTCATTCATGGCACAAGCTCCGACAAAAATTTAGTGATAATTAGTTAGGATAGTAATTTAGGGCACATGTTTTATCCTTTTTGGCAATGTGTATTTGTGGATAAACATTTTGGTTTTTTGGGGGGTTAATAGCTCCTTTAGTGAGGGCAAAAGTAAATGTGTGGTTCACAGTGCAGTGGGGGGAAAGGAGTGGAGCTAGATTAGGGGAAGGACAGCATAAACTGAGATTTTATTGTGAAAAGCTGGCATGGACTTTCATAGGTTACAGCAGCTTCCCGTGGGCTTGCAAGGTCTGCATGTACTTTGAAAGTTGCCCCCGGCTGGCTTCTGTACACAATCACGTTCTGTCTGTAAAACAAAAAAAGTTCAACCTACAAGCAACAACAAACAAATCAGTTGTCTTATCACCAGGCAATATTTTCTTTCACAGAAATGAACACAAACAAAAATAGAAACATAGGCCATATGGAGGAGTAGCCTAGTGGTTAGAACACTGGCTTGGTAACCAAGCAACCAGGGTTCGATTCCCACTAGCACTCCTTGTGGCCTTGGGCAAGTCACTTAACCCTCCATTGCCTCAGAAGAAAGGCCTGGCAATCTACTTCCGGTGACACTGCCAAGAAAACCCAGGAGCTTCTGGGTTGCCAGGAGTCAGGACTGACTCAAAGGCACACATTGCATTTTGCAGGCCATATGGTCTTTTTCTGCCGTCATGTTTCTATCTAGTCTTCCCTTCCATATCAACCACTACAACAGTCCCCTTTTCTCCTTTAGAGAGCCTCTGTGTTCGTCCCATGCTTTTTTGAATTCAAATACAGTCCTCATCTCTACCTCCTCTACTGGAAGACTATTCCACGGATCCACCACTCTTTCCATAAAGAAATATTGCCGCATATTACTCCTGAGTCTATCCCCTTTCACCCTCATTCTATGTCCCCTCATAGCAGAGCTTGCTTTCAATTGAAAGAGGCTCTCCTCCTGTGCATTTCTGCCACGGAGGTATTTAAATGTCTCAATCATATCACCTCTATCTCACCTTTCCTCTAAAGTATACATATTAAGATCCTTAAGTCTGTCCTCATCTGCTTTATAACAAAGACCACTAACCATTTTAGAAATTGGAACAGGAAAGAATGGCAGATACTGTGATGCAAAGGTCAGGGCTAGTCATCGGGAATGCCAGAACTGGAGTTTCTTTCCTGGCTTTGATTCTTTGAGCGACCTTAACTTTGTGTGCACTGTTCACTCAGCTGTAATCAGATAATCCATAACAAAATTCCTTTCCTCTTTCTCGTTCACAAGCCATCGGGTGGTGTCCTTGTACTCACTAATCTGTTCTAACGTCCACTGTAGAGTTCACTGCACACATCTCCCTGTAACAGCACAGATGGCTAAACAGCAGGCCTGCCTGAATGCGAGGCACTGTGCGCATCAAAATTGTTATCGTGTTTAATGTATCTATAATCATTAAATGATTAATGAACAGCATTCCAAAATGCAAACATCGAAAATAACTTCTGGTTGTTTGATTGCAAAAGAATGCAGCAGGGGTATCCGTCAGAGTCCGAGCTGTAGTAGGTTAGAAATATGATTTCATGGTCCTCTACGGCATGCAGCAGCAGGGTCTAAAGGTGTAGCAGCTTCACTCAGTCAGATGCAGGCTGGCATGCCTATCTCTGCCCTTTCAGACATGGCACATACACTCTTCATGCCCTGGGCTTCTATTTACTTTAGATTCAGAGAGAGATGTCAGTATAGAGCAGGATGTCCCCATAGAAAACATTTCATTTATCCTCTCCTACTGTTCAGACACTTAAAATGCATTGTAAAAATAATTTTAACAAAAAGGATACCAGGCAAGACAATCAAACAGATACTTGAAGCAGAAATAGACCCAGATACAGTAACATAGTAGTGACCCTAGAGGACACGTTTGCTAAAGGATTTAATGCAACGTTAATGACAGTTAGCATGCATTAAATGTCTAGAGCCCTTTCATTTCTATGGGCGTAGTTGCACTTAATGCGCATTAACTTCATAAATGTGCATTAACCTTTAGTAAACATGCCCCTAAGATTCAAAACAAACAATAAGGTAAGCCAAACCAAATCCAATTCAAAGAATACCCACATCAAATATCCCAACCCAATCAATATCCAAAACTGTAATTCCTCATAATTGTTAAAACACATACCTACAGCACAGATCTAGTAATCTTGCCGTTTCCCCAGAGTCTAGAATAGACTGTCTAGTCAGGGATATTAGCACCAATCTCTGCTGCACAGTTAAGAAAACCACACTGACAAAATTAATTTTTTACAGCTTATTCCTCAACCCATACCCCAACCCCAATACTCTCTGTGTTAGAAGAGCCTTATGGACCACAGATAAAGACATAGAACTTATTTCACTTTTCCTAGTCTGTTTCCCTCCTTTTTTCCCTGTCTCAGCCTCTACTTGAAAAGACCTGTATGATCTTGAAAGCTTAGGAGAGGCGTCATGTTTGGCTTATTCTTACGCTTGTCTAAGAGAAAAGCATCACAACCCCATGAGGGATCTGTTTTGTGATCAGTGATGCTCTTGGCAATTTCTCCAAATGGGCTGGTTTTGTGCATACCATCACAGTCATGAACCTCACTTCGAAGCCAGGTTATTTGAAGTATAATCTCAGTCTCTCAAAGTTACTGCTAATGCTCGGCATAGTACTTGCATCGTGCCATAAAATTCATAAGATGTAACATGTGTGGTTCATTTATTAAGGTGTTCTTGGAAATTCTTCTTAATCAAGCCTGTAGCACCCAACATGATGGGAAATAACTCGGTATCTTTCGCTTCACTATTGCTGCCGATGTGATGCCAAAGAGGTTCACTAAAAGGCTCTAAACTGATCCGCTCCTCAGAATGCCACTACGTAAAGTTTGCAATCACTAAAAGGTGAGTCGTTCACTACTAACTTTGAATAAGCTTTTTAGAAAATTTACATCTTCTGTTTAAACAAATATCAACTCTTCTATGAAACAAGGTCTCAGACTTACACAGCACTACTTTCCGACTCACGTCCTGGAAAGATAAGTGCCTTTTCGCATCAATGACCTTATGACGTTTCACAATATAAGAGTCAGTCCAATGAAATAACCCTATTCTAAATTATTGCCAGCTTTTTGTTAATGTTTTACAACAATGGGCTAAACTTCTTAACTGTGGTTTGTTGATCCCGACGCTTGCATCAGGTACCACTCCCGCGTTTCACATTGCTGGTTCCTCAGGGGATCCTATAACTGGTCTCATAACGTCATACAAACTACCTAAAAACAAATACACTTTATTAAATCCTATCTTTTCTCTCTTTAAACTTCTAAAATGCCTAACATTTATACAAACTTTTTAAAAAAACCTTACCAGGTATGCTGCCAACGCTCTCTTTTGAAACTTCAGCCTCGCTCAATAATTAATATGTCAATCTCTTACCGGGCTGAGAAAAACGCCGCGCATGCGGATACAGGCTGCAATCCTCCATTTTTAAAGACCCTACGTTCTACGAATGTCATAAGCTCCTCCCATCTCTCCTCCCTACAAGGGCTTAATCTGTAATGCTTTAACCAGAATTACACAATCTAGTTACATGAGGCCAATCTACTGACCCCGTTCTCGCTGTATTCATTTAAATCTCCGACCATGGTAATATGTTTTCTTCAAGCTGCTAATTAAAAACCTACTATTGACTAATCACTGCTTTAAAAGTGTGCACTTTTATGACAAAGTCCTCCTTTGGGTGTAAAGCCAAAGGCCAAGACTCGCTGTAATCTAATGTATTCTTAACAGATCGTCAGAGACAAACAGTCCAATCTATCCCCATGTTAAGACCATGGGGCTCTACTGTATCAAGATTAAATATAAAACGTTGTTCCCTAACTAACAATTCTGCATCAGTGGTTCTATTACCGTGCCCTCGACAAACCTGGTCTAAACAAAGACACTTCAGATCTCTAAACTCATGTCCTTTGGACACGCAATGCCGAACGATCGGAGCCTCCAAAACTTTGTTTCAATCTACTCTTATGTTCTCTCAACCTTATCCTAAATATGCGGGAAGTTTTACCTATATATGCTAAACCACAAGGGCACACAATCACATATACAACCCTACTCGATGCACATGTGGTAGCTGACTGCAAAAAGATTCGCTGTCCCCCATAATGAAATTCGGAAACGCATAAGGCAAGATCGCACATCTCGCAACTGCCACAAGCTTTGTGGCCCTTTGCTGTCAAAGGAGGGAAGACTTCCAGCGATCTAATCTCTGCTGGACTCAATCTTTCTTTAAGATTACGGTCCCTTTGCCATATGCAACGGACTTTTTTACCTTTTAACTCTGGCACTGCCTTAAGAACATTGCTATGCTTTTTAATTATCTTTTGAATTTCCACGCTTAAAGGGGAATATCTGGTAATTAAATTCACATTATCGGAGTCATAGATGTCCTGCGCCGGTTTCCTAATGAATAATAGGCTCCTACGATGGTGTAGTGCTCTACGATATGCTCCATAAACTACCTTCCTGGGATATCCCCTCTCCAAAAAGTGCCTACCAAGTTGTTTAGATTTTCTTTTATAATCATGTTTATCTGAGCAATTCCTTCTGAACCGTAAGAACTGAGAGAACGGAAGGCTCTCCTTTAGTCTCTGAGGGTGCATGCTGTTAAAATGCAAGAATGTGTTCCTGTCAGTCGACTTTCTATATACAGATGTTTCCCAGCCTACATGGCCCCGAGTAATTTGCACATCTAAATATGCAAGGGTCTCTTTATGGTGGACCTGAGTGAATTTTATATGAGGATCAAGTCGATTAATCCATTCTACAAATGCCATAAGACTACTTTCCGACCCTTTCCACAACAGGAACACGTCATCTATATACCGACGCCATTGTAGAATGTGAGAGCTATATGGTGACGAGTTAGCCACTGACGTTCAAAATGCCCCATATAAAAATTAGCGACTGACGGTGCACATGTTGCTCCCATGGCCACCCCCGAGATCTGTTGATACAATATCCCCTGAAACGTAAAATAGTTATGGGAGATAGCCAAGCGAGCAAGGCTCAATAAAAAAGACAATTTTCCCTCAGAAACATCTTCTCTCCGAGCTAATTCCCTCTCAACTACCGCTATAGCTGCTTCCTGCAGAATACTCGTATAGAGGGACACTACATCTAGAGACACTAGAATAACTTCAGTGTTCTTTGACCACTCATTCATTTCTCGCAATACTGACAAAAAATGTGTTGTGTCCCTCAAATATGATGGTATCGTAATAAGTTGAGGTCGAAGGAAAGAATCAAGGATTACTGACAGCGGTTCTAAAATGCTGCCTCTGGTGGACACAATAGGTCTACCCGGAGGCAGATTCAGGTTCTTATGAATCTTGGGCACGGTATAAAACCTAGCTGTAGTAGGGTCTGAAACATTTAAATACCTAAACTCTTTACGAGTGATGAACTTAGCTTGTAACGCTGCTAATGTCAGAGTTTTGATTTCTTGCTGAAGCGTCTCTTTGGGGTCTACTTCTAACACCTTATATACTGTTTCATCACATAATTGAGACAAGGCTTCAGATACGTAATATTCTCTAGTCATTACCACGACTGCTCCCCCCTTGTCAGCCCGTCTTATTATTATATCTGACCTTCTCTGAAGATCCAATAAAGCGTTATTCTCTTCTTTAGACAAAGAATTATGTCTCAATGACCGGGTACTTTCTAATTCATGAACTTCTTGTAGAACTAAACGTTTGAATACTTCTATAGCTGGAGGTAATGGACTGGGAGGTATCCATGTAGATTTAATAGGTAAATGCCCCTGCAATTGAGATCCCTCTGTGGGAGGTCTTGTTGACTCAATCAGTCCTGGAAAAATAACTCTTTAAATGTAGTTTGCGCACTAAACCTTCAAAGTCCATTCTGAATTGAAAGGGATCAAAGCTGGTCGTGGGGACAAATGATAAACCTTTATTCAAAACTGCTAATGACGTGCAAGATAACGTTATACCAGAAATGTTGACAACCAGATCTTCTGCTGGAGGAATCACTTCCTCCTGCCCGTGGCTCTTTGTTTGGGTTTCTCGAGTTCCTGCTTTTTCTTGCTCTTGTCTTCCCTGTCTCCTTCTAAAAAATCCTTCCTAATTTTTGATGAAGAGCTGGAGTCAGAAGAAGAGAAATCCTCAGAAGTATCTTCAAAACTAACATGTTTCTTAGATCTTTTACCACTCCGTTTGGTATTCATCCAAGGGTATACGTACCCTACCGTGTAGTCCATATTATCCCTTTGTAACTTCTTTGTCTTTTTCAACATTACCTCTTGTTGTAAACTCTGAATATGTTTCTGCCCATCTTCAATTTTACTAGTGTATCTTTCTGTAGTTTCTACTGATTTTAAGGTTTCTTGTGTAGCCGTTATTTTTATGTTAAATTCTCCAATTCTTTTTTAGTGGTGTCAACTATGAGAACCAATAAGTGCTCTCTTGACCTCATGGTTCTCATAGTTGACACCACTAAAAAAGAATTGGAGAATTTAACAGTAAAAATAACGGCTACACAAGAAACCTTAAAATCAGTAGAAACTACAGAAAGATACACTAGTAAAATTGAAGATGGGCAGAAACATATTCAGAGTTTACAACAAGAGGTAATGTTGAAAAAGACAAAAGTTACAAAGGGATAATATGGACTACACGGTAGGGTACGTATACCCTTGGATGAATACCAAACGGAGTGGTAAAAGATCTAAGAAACATGTTAGTTTTGAAGATACTTCTGAGGATTTCTCTTCTTCTGACTCCAGCTCTTCATCAAAAATTAGGAAGGATTTTTTAGAAGGAGACAGGGAAGACATGAGCAAGAAAAAGCAGGAACTCGAGAAACCCAAACAAAGAGCCACGGGCAGGAGGAAGTGATTCCTCCAGCAGAAGATCTGGTTGTCAACATTTCTGGTATAACGTTATCTTGCACTTCATTAGCAGTTTTGAATAAAGGTTTATCGTTTGTCCCCACGACCAGCTTTGATCCCTTTCAATTCAGAATGGACTTTGAAGGTTTAGTGCGCAAACTACATTTAAAGAGTTATTTTTCCAGGACTGATTTTGAGTCAACAAGACCTCCCACAGAGGGATCTCAATTGCAGGGGCATTTACCTATTAAATCTACATGGATACCTCCCAGTCCATTACCTCCAGCTATAGAAGTATTCAAACGTGCACCGTCAGTCGCTAATTTTTATATGGGGCATTTTGAACGTCAGTGGCTAACTTCGTCACCATATAGCTCTCACATTCTACAATGGCGTCGGTATATAGATGACGTGTTCCTGTTGTGGAAAGGGTCGGAAGGTAGTCTTATGGCATTTGTAGAATGGATTAATCGACTTGATCCTCATATAAAATTCACTCAGGTCCACCATAAAGAGACCCTTGCATATTTAGATGTGCAAATTACTCGGGGCCATGTAGGCTGGGAAACATCTGTATATAGAAAGTCGACTGACAGGAACACATTCTTGCATTTTAACAGCATGCACCCTCAGAGACTAAAGGAGAGCCTTCCGTTCTCTCAGTTCTTACGGTTCAGAAGGAATTGCTCAGATAAACATGATTATAAAAGAAAATCTAAACAACTTGGTAGGCACTTTTTGGAGAGGGGATATCCCAGGAAGGTAGTTTATGGAGCATATCGTAGAGCACTACACCATCGTAGGAGCCTATTATTCATTAGGAAACCGGCGCAGGACATCTATGACTCCGATAATGTGAATTTAATTACCAGATATTCCCCTTTAAGCGTGGAAATTCAAAAGATAATTAAAAAGCATAGCAATGTTCTTAAGGCAGTGCCAGAGTTAAAAGGTAAAAAAGTCCGTTGCGTATGGCAAAGGGACCGTAATCTTAAAGAAAGATTGAGTCCAGCAGAGATTAGATCGCTGGAAGTCTTCCCTCCTTTGACAGCAAAGGGCCACAAAGCTTGTGGCAGTTGCGAGATGTGCGATCTTGCCTTATGCGTTTCCGAATTTCATTATGGGGGACAGCGAATCTTTTTGCAGTCAGCTACCATATGTGCATCGAGTAGGGTTGTATATGTGATTGTGTGCCCTTATGGTTTAGCATATATAGGTAAAACTTCCCGCATATTTAGGATAAGGTTGAGAGAACATAAGAGTAGATTGAAACAAAGTTTTGGAGGCTCCGATCGTTCGGCATTGCGTGTCCAAAGGACATGAGTTTAGAGATCTGAAGTGTCTTTGTTTAGACCAGGTTTGTCGAGGGCACGGTAATAGAACCACTGATGCAGAATTGTTAGTTAGGGAACAACGTTTTATATTTAATCTTGATACAGTAGAGCCCCATGGTCTTAACATGGGGATAGATTGGACTGTTTGTCTCTGACGATCTGTTAAGAATACATTAGATTACAGCGAGTCTTGGCCTTTGGCTTTACACCCAAAGGAGGACTTTGTCATAAAAGTGCACACTTTTAAAGCAGTGATTAGTCAATAGTAGGTTTTTAATTAGCAGCTTGAAGAAAACATATTACCATGGTCGGAGATTTAAATGAATACAGCGAGAACGGGGTCAGTAGATTGGCCTCATGTAACTAGATTTGTGTAATTCTGGTTAAAGCATTACAGATTAAGCCCTTGTAGGGAGGAGAGATGGGAGGAGCTTATGACATTCGTAGAACGTAGGGTCTTTAAAAATGGAGGATTGCAGCCTGTATCCGCATGCGCGGCGTTTTTCTCAGCCCGGTAAGAGATTGACATATTAATTATTGAGCGAGGCTGAAGTTTCAAAAGAGAGCGTTGGCAGCATACCTGGTAAGGTTTTTTAAAAAAAGTTTGTATAAATGTTAGGCATTTTAGAAGTTTAAAGAGAGAAAAGATAGGATTTAATAAAGTGTATTTGTTTTTAGGTAGTTTGTATGACGTTATGAGACCAGTTATAGGATCCCCTGAGGAACCAGCAATGTGAAACGCGGGAGTGGTACCTGATGCAAGCGTCGGGATCAACAAACCACAGTTAAGAAGTTCAGCCCATTGTTGTAAAACATTAACAAAAAGCTGGCAATAATTTAGAATAGGGTTATTTCATTGGACTGACTCTTATATTGTGAAACGTCATAAGGTCATTGATGCGAAAAGGCACTTATCTTTCCAGGACATGAGTCGGAAAGTAGTGCTGTGTAAGTCTGAGACCTTGTTTCATAGAAGAGTTGATATTTGTTTAAACAGAAGATGTAAATTTTCTAAAAAGCTTATTCAAAGTTAGTAGTGAACGACTCACCTTTTAGTGACTGCAGTATTTTCGTTCCTGACAAGACCGAACAGTAGCATGTATATACTACGTAAAGTTTGGAACTATTGTGAAGATGCTGTGGCGTTTAACAAACTGAGGGCTAGCCAGGTTTCTTTATCTTGCAGGACGGGACCACCCCATTGTGGATAGCGGCACAGATGGGCCACAGCGAGGTGGTGAGGGTCCTGCTGCTGCATGGAGCTGACCGTGATGCCACACGGAATGTGAGTATATGGTGCTTATAGCCGTCTGGACTTTCACCTTGCAAACCAGCAGCATGGCCAAGACAAATATATGAAGGAGGCAACCACTTAGGACAGACACACCTGACAGCTTTCGTATTTTATGCACATAGGTCACTTTTCATAGCGTTTAGGAGCTTATGTTGACTCCTCTCAAAACTGCCTAGAGCTGCGTCCCTAAATTTAGGATCCTGAAAACTACTATGACTACTATTAATCATTTATATAGCGGTACAAGGCGTACGCAGCACTGTACAGACACAAGTGGGTGAGTCCAGGGAAAAAAAGTCAAGAGCTTAGCAAGGATTTTCAGCCCTAAGCACCTTAGAATCCTAAATATAAGAAAATGAATTGCAGGCCTAAGTTTAGCCTCCAAAATTTTAGGATCCTACACTTAGGTGAATTTTCTGCTAAGGATCCCTGATTTAGGTGTCAGCTTTTTATTTTTTATTTTTTTACTATCTGCCAGAGAATGTTTTATGGCAGTTGGGTGTTAACTTTTACAGTAACTCCAGCTGCCTTGTAATGAGATGCTGCCTTTGTTTGCCCCCTCAAAATTCAAGAAGCCATCGTAGATAAAGGAATAATGTCTTCCTCATTGCATGTACGGTACTAACAATGCAGGAAGTAGTGTACAAGCTGAAGAAATATACAAATGCATGTAACTATGTAGATTCAATATATCTTCTGTCTTGCAATTTCATGCACTGTATGCAGTGTTAAACAAATGAGATACAACAGATTAATGCCCATTTGCATTACCATTCTCATCATTAATGAGCATACCAAATAATAATATTGATTACTATGTAATGCAGATAGGGTCCTTAGTTAGTCACAGTTCTGTAGCCAAGGCAACTGTCACAGAATTTCCTTCTTTTTAAATGCACAGGCTCTACATAAACACGCATTTACAGAATACCAAACTGAATAAATAATGCAGCAAATCTGTTAAAATCACACATACCAAAAGGCTGTGTATCAGCCTGAACACAAATCCTTTTCAGATTAGGGGTGCAGAGGTTTAGTCCTTGAAAGCAGCAAACAGGCCATGTTTTCAGGACAGCCCTAAGGAATGAGATAGATTTGCATACAGTTGAGGTAGTGTGCAGGCAGATCTAGCTCCTGCATATTCATAGTAAGTGATGGCAGATAAAGACCAGTGTGGTCCATCTAGTCTGCCCAGTAAGGTGCCTGAGTAATACATGCCGCTCCAGGCAGGTTATCCCTCTCTGTTTAGAAACCATTTACATTTGTTTTGATTCTATCCTCTTGCTATATAGTGATCCTCTGTGTCTGTCCCATGCCTTTTTGAATTCAGCCACTGTTTTTGCTCCTATCACCTCCTTCAGGAGGACATTCCAGGCATCCACCGCCCTTTCCATGAAAAAGTATTTCCTGTTGATGCTGTTAAGTTTACGTCCTTGTAACTTCTTTTTATGTCTTCTAGTTCTACAGTTTCCCTGTCTTTGAAATAGATTTGTTTGTTCATTAATACTCTTTAAGTATTTAAACATCTGTATCATATCTCCCCTCTGTCTCTCCTTTCCTCTAGGGAATACATATTGAGGTATTCAAGTCTTTTCTCATATTCCTTCTGGCACAGGCCCCAAATCATCTTGGACACCTTCCTCTGAACCATTTCAAGATTTTTTATATTCTTTGTAAAGTCCGGTATCCAAAACTGAACACAATACTCCAAGTGAGGCCTCACCAACGACCTGGACAGGGGTACTACAATCTCAAAATAGACTGCCAGGCCTTTTTTCTGAGGCAATGGGGATAAAGTAACTTGCCCAAGGAGTACCAGTGGGAATCAAACCTTGGTTTGCTGGTGACCACACTGCTGCTTTAACCACTAGGCTGCTACTCTAATCGTTTATATGACTTATTCCCCTCCTCAACCAGGCTGCATACCCCAAATGCTGGCTCTGCCGAAGTCGCTTAAAAGTTTCAGCAGGAACCATCCATGACCCCGCTGGATTATTCTGTCACAATCCACAGCTTGGGAAGTGTTGACCTAAAGCAGGGGTTCTTAACCTAGTCCTCAGGACACACCGAGCCAAGCCAGGTCCCCAGGACAAGCGCAATGAATGTGTATAAGAGAAATCCACACTCAGTGGAGGCAGTGCAAACAAATTAATCTTATGCACATTCACAGAGGTCAACCTGAAAAACCGACCTGACTGGAAGTGTCCAGAGGACTGGGCCAAGAACCCTTGACCTAGGAATCAAGTACCCCTCTTGAGGAACCTGCCCCACCCTAAGTAATTGCTGGACTAGGTATTTCACTTCATTCCTTGTGTAAATTTCATTCCAGGCTGGTGCCATATTAGCTTTAAAAAACACAGCAAAAAAATCCAATTCCAAGGACCCACTGCAAGATCTTTATAAGTACCTTTGCTTTCCCTCTGGCAATCAATTCTGTCTCTCAGCTCACTCTAGCCAGCAAGCTGTGCATAAGCTAAGCATATGACTTTTGCAAAACAACAATATATGGGCTTCTCCTCATGTAGCATTTCATAAATTTATAAACTTTACTTTTCTGTACTCCCATTGGCGTATAGTTTTGCATTTCCATCACAACAGCCATTTCTCATCCTCTCCGATAAGACAAGCATGAGATTTCTCTGATCCCACATCAGTCTACACCAAGACCAAGACATCAAGGTTTCTCTCATCCTCTCCACCTGGTTTATACAGCGTACACGTCATCTCCAATAATCATTAGGGATATCCTGAAAACCTGGCTTGTTTGCTGTCCTCAGGGCCTGAACATGTGTACCTCTGTTCTAGAGGCTCAAAGGTTCCTTGTCCATTTCAATAAAGAGAATGTACATCCTGCCACATCTCTCAGCTGTAAAATGTCTGCTTGATTTCCAACGAATTGAACAGACCTGGAGCTCTTCTGGATACTGTCAGACGGCTGCCTGGGTGAGAATCTTCAGAATCTTGGCAATGCATATATCTATATGATTTGCAAGGTATTGTGGGCAATGTAGTTCATTCACACCAGACACAGCTGCTGACAATAATTTAGTTGTGCTCTTGGGTAAAGCCAATAAGATATTTATTTATGGGGTTATTTCTCCCAACACAGATATGCTTGGTAGCACATAAATCAGGTAACTTGCTTTCAGTGTTAACTTGGAAAAACAAAGTCAAAATCAGGAAAACAACAAATGAAAAGCCACAAAGCAAGAAACAAACTGTTCTTTTCAGGTTAACTTCTGATTACTTCCCACATAGATTCAGAAGTGATTCTCTCCTAGCTCACAAGCAATTAGGTAAGGCTTAATTGCTAGCAGTTATCCAACTGAAACCCCTTAGCTGGCTTGCTTTCTACTGTGTGGGTCAAATCCTGCTTCAGGAGCTTTTCTGAGTAGATTAAAGAACAAATTTGTATTTCTTTGTGATGATTGCTGTACTTTATAACAGAAAGTTACCAAAGGAGTTTAGACAGAGAACAGTCCATATAAACAGGATCCTCATCTGCTATTATTCCCCCTTGTTCAACAAGCATGGGTTCAATATCATGGATTGGCACAGATGAATCTCTCAATGGAGCATTTTCAGGAGAATACTTGTTTCCCTGCTGTCTTTCAAGGTTATAGCTAGGGCATAGATCAGTGTTCATACCTGAGCTTCCATTGCTGCTAGAGTTCCTCTCTATATAGCCTGGCCAGTATGTAGTCCAGTTCTTATGTCCAGCCTTCCAATCCAGATCCCTGGACACTGGATCTCTCTTCACATACCTTCTGGCATAGGCCTTAGGGTCCCTTCCACGTGCAGCCGTCTCCCTCACAGGTAGCCTCTGGTGATTCCTAGCTCTGCAGCACCATTCCTCTGGCTTTCCCCAGTCCAATGGTGTATGCTGGCCCTTGGAATACCTCCCAGTATACGTACTGCTTTGGACTCTTCTAGACCTCTCAAAGGCTTTTCTCTTCCTTCTTCCAAAGGGTCTCTTTCCCTCTCTGTCCATCCGGTTTGGCTTCTGCTTCTGATGATCCTTCAGATGAAACTGATGATCAAACTCAAGCTGATTCTCAGGATACTGAGGACAATTCTCTGGATATCCAAGGTGATCATGAAGATGGTCATCTGTAGAATAAACTCTACTCTTATTCTGCTTAGATGAGTGCTCCTCCCTAACACAGCGCAGCTGTGCTGAATCAGGCCCTGCCCTTTGAGATGAGTGCTTAGGGATTACCTCATAGCCCTCCTGATTGAACACACGTTTCCCCACTTCAGCTCCTCTAATGGCTGTTGGAAACCTGGTGCATTCTGGGACTGGTAGTCTTTTATGAGAAAATTCTGTTTTCTTATTTCTACCAGAACTGACAGGTTGCTTGTTCAGAGTCACTTCACCTTTCCTATAGCTCCTTCCTGAGCTATGATAAGCTTCCTTATCACAATACCCACAATCAAGGAATATATTTGATTTGATGTAGACTGCATGCAGGAATATCACAACAACATCTTGTAGTCGGGGTAGAGCCAACATTTGGCAAGCCTAGCCAATTTTTATAAGGGAAGTTGAGTGGTTGACAGAGCCTTGAAACTGGCAATATGATTTCCAGCAATCCACCAAGCACTATCTCCTGAACAGCAGCTTGCAATGAACGGGGATCTAAGAGAAAACACATGCTGATAATCCTCATAGCAAACCCTCTTCCTCCTCCATGGTGTGTGTTTCCTTACCAAACATGAATCCCATATACAAAGGGGGTGAAGGGTTCACCATGGGGACTGCATATGCCACTAATGCTATTGCTGCAACCCTGGAGAAGAATCAGGCCCATGGCCATTTTAAATGAAGAAATGTAGAAAATAGCATATAAAGACCATATGCCCTCTGCAGTCTGCCCATTCATACCAACTGATCAGCTCTACAATCCCCTCCTAACCTTCAGAGATTCTCTGTGCTTAACCCATGCTTTTATGAATTTGGATCCTGCCCTTGTCTCCCATGCCCCACTGGAAGGCCATTCCACACATTTATTACCCATTCTCTAAAAAATATTTCCTTAAATCACTCCTAAGTCTACAGAATTTTGTCTTCATCCGTATTCCCATGTTTCTTTTCTGCTGAAAAAGGCCTAACATCATAGTATATGTCGGCAGATAAAGACCAGCATGGTCCATCTAGTCTGCCCAGCAAGGCGACTAGATGCACCTGCCACTCCGTGCAGGTCACCCCTCCCCCTGCCTTTGTTTAGGAGTATACTCATTGTTCCTTGTAGGTCACCCTTATTTGTTCAGATATAAGAAATAGTTATGTTTATTTTGATTTTATCCTATTGCTATAAAGGGATCCACTGTGTCTATCCCATGCCATTTTGAATTCTGTCACTGTATTTGCCCCCACTACTTGCATCAGGAGGGCATTCCAAGCATCCACATCCTTTCAGTGAAAAAGTATTTCCTGACTGCCTTTCGGTTTACCCCCCTCGCAGCTTCATGTTATGCCCTCTAGTATTACAGCTTCCCTGTCTTTGGAAGAGGTTTTTTTGTGCATTAATACTATTCAAGAATTTAAAGGTCTGAATCATATCTTCCCTGTCCCTCCTCTCCTCCAGACTGTACATATTTAGGTCTTCAAGTCTCTTCTCATAGGTCTTCTGACGCAAGCTCCAAATCATTTGGTCGCCTTCCTCTGAACTGCTTCCAGTCTTTTTATAACCTTTGTGAGATATGGCCTTCAAAGCTGAACACAATATTCCAAGTGAGGCCTCACCAGTGACTTGTACAGTGGCATTAGTACCTCTTCCTTTCTGCTGGTAATTGCTCTCTGTATGCAATTGCATCCTTCTGGCTTTTGCCACTGCCTTGTCACACTGTTTCACCACCTTGAGATCATCAGAAACAATCACTCCGAGATCTTTTCTGGTCCATGCATACCAATCTCTCGCCCCCTATCACATACAATTCCCTTGGATTTCTGCTTCCCGAGTGCATGACACTGCACTTCTTCACATTAAATCTTAACTGTCAAGCATTAGACCATTTTTCCAGCTTTTGTAGATCTTTCCTCATGTTCTCCACTCCCTCAGGGGAGTCCACTCTGTTGCAAATTTTTGTTGCACTCTGTTGCAAAAAGACTGACTCTTCCATTCGGCCCTTCAGCAATATCACTCACAAATATATTGAACAGTACTGGTCCCAAGACCAAACCCTGGGGCACACCGCTAATCACCTTCCTTTCATCCGAGTGAGTTCCGTTGACCGTCACTTTCTGTCATCTGTCAGTCAACCAATTTCTGACCAGTTCACCACCTTGGGACCATCCCCAAGCTGTTGAGTTTATTGATAAGCCTCCTATGAGGAACAGTATCAAAGGCGTTGCTGAAATCTAGGTAGATCACATCCATCGCATGCCCTTGATCTAGTTCTCTGATCACCCAGTCAAAGAACTCAATCAGATTTGTTTGGCAAAATTGTCCTTTGGTAAAACCATGTTGCCTCGGATCATGCAACCTATTAGTTTCAAGGATGTCCACTATTTGCTCTTTCAGTAGTGCCTCCATTACTTTTCCTGCCGTTGAGGTAAGGCTTACTGGCCTGTAATTTGTCACTTTTTCCCATATACCACTTTTGCGGAGAGGTACCACATCAGCCCTTCTCCAGTCCTGTGGAACTTCTCCTGTCTCCCAGGATCTATTAAGAACATTCTTTAAAGGCCCTGCAAGAACCTCTCTGAGCTCTTTCAGTATCCTGGGATGTATCCCATCTGGTTCCATAGACTTGTCCATTTTCAGTTTTGCAAGCTGTTCTAACACATCATTTTCTGTGAATGGTGTGGTATCTACTCCATTCCCATTTGTATATTTGTCAGTCACAGGTGGTCCTTCGTCAAGATTTTCTCTAGTGAAGCCAGAGCACAAGTATTTGTTTAGCATTTTCGCTTTTTCAATGTCACTTTCCACGAATCCGTTCCCAGCACTTTTGAGTCCTGCAATTCCACCTCTGATTTTCCTCCTCTCCCGAATATATCTGAAAAATGTTTTGTCACTACACTTCACATCTTTAGCCATCTTTTCTTCTGCCTTTGATTTTGCTATCCTTATTTCTCTTTTTGTCTCTTTTAGTTTGATTTTGTATTCTTTTCTGTGTTCCTCTGTTTGCGAGCTTCTGAATTTTGTGAAAGCTGTGTTTTTTGCCTTTATTTGTGCAGCCACTTCTTTGGAGAACCAAATAGGTTTCCTTTTCCTGTTGTTTTTATTTACTTTCTTTACATATGTATCTGTTGCACCTTTTATTAACTCCTTTAGTTTAGCCCACTGCAATTCCACTTCCCTTACCTTCTCCCACCCTGCCAACTCCTCCTCCAGGGACTTGACCATTTTACTGAAGTCAGTGTTTTTGAAGTCTAGGACTTTGAGCTTGCTGTGATTGGATTCTACCTTGTCTTTTATCTCAAACCGCACCGTGTGATGATCACTGCTGCTCACATGGGCACCCATCTGTATATTCGACATGCTATCTCCGTTGGTGAGAACTAAATCCAGCACGGAGCTCTCCCTGGTCGGTTCCATCACCATTTGTTTAAGTAACGCATCTTGGAAGGCATCCACAATTTTTTTACTTCTTACCAGATTTGCAGAAGGAATATTCCAATCCACATTGGGTAGATTAAAGTCACCCAATATGATCACTTCCCCCTTCATGGCTCTCTTTGCAATATCAATTCGGTTTAAGTTGGAGGCCTGTAGACCATACCAGTATGGATGACAGTGCTATCTCCTTTTTCCAACACAATCCACAGCGCTTCTTCTTTTTCCCACGTCCCCTGCATTTTAGCAGCTTTAATATTGCTTTTGACATATAGGGCTACTCCTCCTCCTTTTCTACCCTCTTTATCTCTTCTAAATAGATTATAGCCAGTTATGGCTATATCCCATTCATGCGACTTGTTAAACCGTGTTTCTGTAATGGCCACAATGTCCAAGTCCATTTCCACCATTAGGGTTTCCAGATCGGGAACTTTGTTGGCTAGGCTTCGAGCATTTGTGCTCATTGCTTTCCAGCATTTCTTGACTGGCTTGCCTGTGTTTTGCATGGATTTTGTTCTACACACCCTTTCCCACTTCCAATTGATGTGTGGTTTAAAAGTGTGACTGTTTCCAATGTTATTCTGCTTTTGCTGGGAGTGATGTCCTGAGCTTGTCCTTCTCCATCTGTCACCCCTTTCTCTAGTTAAATACCTGTCCACATACTGCCTGAATTTTTCACTTAGGATCCTTTCCCTGTGACAGAGAGATGCAGTCCATCAGCACAGTATAGTCTCTTGTTGATCCATCTGTTTCCCCAGTCACCTATATACTTAAATCCTTCTTTTTTGCACCAGGTCTGGAGCCATGTATTAAAGTTGTTTATGGGATGCAGCTTTTCTGCCCCCTTACCATGAACAGGTAGAACTTCTAAGAATGCTATAGTGTTAACAATGAGCTTGAGTTTCTCTCCCAGAGTCTGGAAGTCCCTTTGAACTGCAGAGGCACTGTTTCTAGCCTGGTCATTTGTACCCAAGTGGATGACAATATCAGTTTTGGAGTGCTCACTTTCTGCACTAACTATACCAACAATTTGGTTTGTATTCCTGCTGGCTGAAGAGCCTGGGAGGCATTTGACCATCCTCTCTCCTCTGAGCTGTGTTCCCAAGTTGGTGCCTCTGATGATGGAATCTCCAAGTAGTAGTAGTTTTCTGTTTAGTGATTTTTTCTTCTTATTTGGTACTTTATCAGTATATTTGGCATTAAGTCTTTAATTTAAGGGCACTTCAGTTTCCACGGATTGGGCACCCTCATTATCCAAAGCAGAGAAGGCATTATTCAGGGATTTCTCTTGATGTATAGGGTGTCTCTGTGTTACAAATCGCAACCTACCAGAGCCCACTGTGATCCATTTGTTCCTGGGCTGTTTGATTCTTTGTGGAAGCGGTGGTGGATTTTGTTCAGTTTGTACCCTAGATGATGTGTGTTTAATTGCAGCTAATTCTTCCCTTAGTAGAGTCAATTCTTTAAGCATAGCAGCTAACTTGAGGCATATAGGGCAAACTCTTAGATTCCAAATGATTCCTCTCAGAATGAAAGCACCACAGTTATTACATTGAATACACGACATTCTGATTCAGCTGTCCTAAGAGAAGAAAAGGAGAAAAAGTGGGTGTAACACCTAATTAAAGGACAGATGTCAGTGTATATGATGACTATATAGGCAATGCAACCCTGGGGTGGGTGGGGTGAGGGGGAGGGTATCCCTGGCCAGTAGGCCTTCTGTCTCCTAGATTATGCAATACACCCCCTTCAAATGGCTATGAATACGGCAGCACGAGCTCTAGTTGAAGCCTCAAGATACGAACATGTCATTCCCATCATGAGACACCTACACTGGCTCCCCATTGTTAGCCGTCTCAAGTATAAGGCTCTCATCATAACATTTAAAATACTACATAACCTCTCTGCTCATGCTCTTAATGATATTCTACAATGGACACCTGACAACAGAGTAAGATCTATCATGGCAAACACTCTCTCCATGACAAGAAAAAGTTCCCAGTTTGCGAATACCCAGGCATTTAAATTATATGCACCACCTCTTTGGAACTCTCTCTCTATTCCCCCCCCCCCCCCTCCAATCTGTGCCATCTCTGACCTAGCTACTTTCAGAAGACTTCTAAAGACACACCTGTTTCAACTATATTGTGAACATGTAACATAGAACTTTGCACTTCACCAAATCCCACAGCCAGACCCTCAAACCAGCCTATGAAGCTCAAGGTATATAAAGTACCCAACACAATAATGTATATAGTTTCCCTATTACGACCCAACTTACTCCCCACCTAATTTATAAATTGTTATATATTAACTTCTGATGTTGTTATTTAAAACTGTTCAATGTAATTTGTTGTTGTTCTCCAAACTTGTTCTATGTAATTTCCGTCCTTGTTCTTTGTTAACCGCACTGAATTCTAAATAGCGCAGTATATAAAACCAAATAAATAAATACACTCAGATATCTGATTTAAAGGCTATTCAAGAAAAGTAGGCGGGCTGAAGATTCCTAAAAACCTATATTCAACAGTTAAAGTTTATCAAAAAACAGGCAGTTGCAAAATCTGAAAGCCTTAGCTGTGTGTAGTCTCTTGGAGCTTGACAAGCAAACTAGTTCAGGTACTTGGTCAGGTTGTAGAGTTGATTCAATTAGCCCCACCCTGTGAAGAAGGCCTGTAAAAGACAATGGAAACTTGAATGCTCAAACTGAAATCTTACTTCTATGTATCAGCCCACTATGCAAAGGTCCCTGTAACCTTAAAATTATACCTTTGCACCAAAATTAAGTAGGAGACCTAAGTAGAAGACCAGGTCTAGTTGCAAGTCTAAAAGCAATGTATATTTATTTTCCAAGTAGCTGTATATCACAAGTGTCCCTGGCTAGTAGACCTTCTATGAACTGAGGGTACACTCAGACATCTGATTTAAAGGCTATACAAGGAAAGTAGGCAGGCTGAAGATTCCTAAAAACCTATATTCAACAGTTAAAGTTTATCAGAAAACAGGCAATTGTAAAATTTGAAAGCCTTAGCTGAGCGTGTAGTCTCTTGAAGTTATGATGAGCCTGCCTCATGTGCATTTATATCTTGGAGGTATTTGAATGTTTCAATCATTCCCCATTCCTCATGGTTATACATATTGATGGTGGCATAAATCCTAACGAGGAGCCTCCAAGCAATATTTTGCTGAGCGCCCCCTCCACTCCAGTAAACTTATGTCTTAAACATGTTTGCTGCACTGCCTCATGCCCTTCTCTCTCTCCATTGAAAAGATTTCAGGCCTGGCAGCCACCACCTTCTGCTACTGGGCTGAAGTCTTGTGATAATGGCCGCATTCTGTTATTGCTAGACTTTGGTCCGGCAGCAGGAGGTAATGGTTGCCAGAGCTGAAACCCTTCCAATAGAGAGAAAGAAGGGCGGGAGGCAGCATGGCTACAATTTTTAAGTAAGTTTGCCATTCTGCCTTCACCACGGCCATGTGGGTTCCCTTCCTGCTTGGGCCCACCTGAGGGTGGAACTGGAAAGGAGGCACACTGGAGGACAGAAGTGGCATGGAGGCATATGGGAAGAAGAGTGAGGGAAAAGGGACAGTGGCGTTCAAGTATACTGGGGATGAGTAGTAGAATGGAAGTATGTGCAGGGAAGGAAGTTATACTTTCTGAAATAAGTGAAAACTTTCTATTTTATTCAAGCATTTACATGAAAAATGTGATTGTATATTTTTACTTTTTAGTTTGTTAAAGTGTCAATATTTATGTTTTGTGTTTTATTTTATGTATGTCACAATTTTATTTAAATATTTATATTTTTGTATACTGCTTAGAAATGCTTTTAAATAAATAAGGGGAAACAAGTTGGAGTGGAGGTACATTGGGAAAGGGTATCGTGGAATGCAGGTACAGCATGCAGAACATGGTGCTGTAGTGAAGATGCAAAGTGTAGTTGGTCAAGATGGCAACCCTAAGGAGGCCTATCAATTGACTCCTGGAGCCAGTTGAATTAGAATACATTTTCCACGAGGAAAATGGTTAAGAACAGCCTAAAAGGAGCAGCTGCAGAGGTTAAGTGTTTACATCAGGCCTGGACATTGTTTAAAAATACCATCTTGGAAACCCAGACTAGACCCAAACTAAACAAAGATGGAAGCAAGGCCAAAATGATTACCAGCATGGTTTAAAGGTGAGGTGAGAAAGGCTGTTATAGACAAAAAAACATCTTTCAAAAATGAGAAAAGGATCCAAATGAAGAAAACAGGAAACAGCATAAACACTGTCAAGTTAGATGTAAAGCATTGATAAGGTAGGCAGAGAAAGAATTTGGAAAGAAGCTTGTCATGGAAGTAAAAATTCATAATAAAACATTTGTCAGGTACATTCAAAGCAAAAAGCCTGAGAATCAGTTGGACCATTAGATGATAGAGGAGTAAAAGAGGCACTAAGGGAGGACAAGGCCATAACAGAGACAAAACTGATTCTTCACTTCAGTCTTGACAAACTAAAGGAGTATCAGATCACCTGGGCTAAATGGCATACATCCAAAAGTGCTGCAAAAACACAAAAATGAAATTGCAGACCTACTATTAGTAATTTGTTAGCTATAATAACATTCATCTAGCTCTGTGCTATCCTAGTTCTCCTCTTATCTCTCCCATTGCACGTTCAGTGTTTGTTCTGGTGGACCCACCTCTACTGCTATCCCTTTCTCAGTTGGTGTACCCCAGGGATCTCTCTTGGGTCCACTCCTTTTCTCTCTCTATACCCAGTCCCTTGGTGCACTCATCTCCTCCCATGGCTTTCAGTACCATCTTTAGGCTGATGACTCTCAGATCTACCTCTCTACATCTGATATCTCCCCGGCAATCCAGGCCCGGATCTTTTCCTGCCTATCTGACATTGCTGCCTGGATGTCTCACTGTGATTTGAAATTGAACGTGGCCAAAACTGAGTTTCTTATTTTTCTCCTAAACCCACCTCCCCCCTTCCTCCTTTCTCAATCTCTGTTGATAATACTCTACTACTCCCTGTCTCCTCAGCTCGCAACCTTGGGTTCATCTTTGACCCCTCCCTCTCCTTCTCCAAACATATTCAATTGATAGCTAAAACCTGTCATTTCTTTCTCTATATCATCAGCAAAATTTGCCCTTTCCTTTCGGAACACATTACTAAGACATTAATCCACTCTTTAGTCATCTCCTGTCTAGACTATTGTAATCTCCTTCTTGCTGGTCTCCCTCTGAATCATCTCTCTCCCCTTCAATCTGTTTAAAACTCAGCTGTGCGGCTAATCTTCCGCCATCCTCGATATGCTCATATAACCCCTCTTCCCAAGCCCCCTTCATTAGCTCCCTATCCGTTTCTGTATCCAGTTCAAACTTCTCCTACTGACCTATAAATATACTCATTCTGCTGCTCCTCTCTAGCTTTCCTCTCTCATCTCTCCCTACACCCCTCCTCGTGAACTCCACTGTTCTGGCGGATTGCTTCTGTCTGTGTCCTTTTCTTCCACTGCCAACTCCGGTGTTCGCTCCTTTCACCTTGCTGCTCCTTATGCCTGGAACGAACTACTGAAGTCTGTACTTCAGACATCATCGCTGACCCTTTTCAGATCCATGCTGAAGGCTCACCTCTTTGAAGCTGCCTTTGGATCCTGTTCCGTTTAGTCTCCTTTCTGCCTCCTTACCATTCCCTGAATGTATCCTTGTCCTCAGCAGTTGTGCTATCTATCTTAACTAGATTGTAAGCTCTTATGAGCAGTGACTGTCTTTTACATGTGTCTGTACAGCGCTGCATATGCCTTGTAGCGCTATATAATGACAAGTAGTAGTAACAGTAGTAGAATAGTAGCTGAAGATTGGAGAGTGGCCAGCTTAACACCAATTGTTAACAAGCTGAGAAATGCACAATGCAAATGCAAAACGGTGCATTTCCCTGTCTCAACTTGAAAACGAATGCATACAGTATCTGTGAAGGCACTAGGTGCAAATAGACTAGGATAGCTGCAAATGTGGGGCTGTATGAGTGGTGCCTATCTTGAGACAGTCTGTGAGTGAGTGCAGATATGGGGTGCGAGCATGTTGTGCAGGGATGGTGAGTGTCCGTGTATATGTAGTGAGGTATGTCCACGCATGTATCTGAAGGGCAGAGGAGTGCTGTGTGTGCATGCAAGAGCATGTGTATACTGTGAGGTAGCATATATGTAGCTGTGCACACATATGTAGTACAGAGGTGGCTGTTAAGTGTCTCCATGGGGAATTGCATGTGAAGCATTAGGGTAACGGCACTGTGGAGCCCTTCTATGAATGGATAGGTATGCACGTGCATAGGTTGGTCTCTATTTTCACTGTATGTGTGTGCATGTGTAGGTGGGAGTGAGGTGAGGGACTAAGTAAGTGTGTGTGCATGTACATGTAGGTGACTGTGGTAAGAGGCTGGATGTGTGTCTGCACACCCATGGAGGACTGTGGTGAGAGGCTGGGGGGGGGGGGGAGAATGTATGCACCTGCGAGCATGTGTGAGGGGGCAGTGTGTGCATGAGTGACAGAGGATACAATGAAGGGCTCCATATATGCATGCCTCATGAGTTGTGTGAGTTGAGGGGCTGGGTGTTTATGTGGAGAGGTGGAGAGGTGGAGGGTGTTTGTAGCAAGTTCATCTTTGCATACAGTCATTCTAGTCCCTTTTCCCTTATACACCGAAACTGTTAATGTCCCACCCTCCAACCCCTCCTCTATACTCTCCCTTTTTTCCTACCCTGTCCCAAACCCCACCTCTTCCCGCCCACTCCCTTCCAATCTGGCTCCCTTCCCACTCCTAAATTCTTTGAATTACTTCAGGATCCCCACCAGAGCCGCAGTCTGCATTCTTCTGGCAGCGGGGGATGGGGTTCCTGCAGCTCTCCCACAGTGCTCTTCACCATGGCCACGGCCTGCCCGCATTGTTCTGTCAGCAAGAAAGAAGATCCCTACCACCCTCCTGCTGTGCCTTTGCTGTGGCCACAACCTACCTGCAGTCCTGTGCTGGCAGGGGACGGGTCCCCACTGGCCTCCAGTATTGATCTTCACCGTGGCCATGGCTTACCTTCCTTTGCTTCCTCCTGACTGTCCTTATGCTTAGGTTTGTCTGTACAACAGGCTCTATCCCATTAGCAAAACACACCTAAAAAAGAGTTCCAGAGGTGAGCCAGGAGACTATAAATAGGTGAGCCTGACATTCTTTTACCATTGATCCTTTTACCTCACAGATCTCCTTAGCGACCTCTGTTCTAAATACTTTAAGTTTATGGAGAATCTGTGTACCTAAGTCCTTGAGGAAATTGCTCAATTGTATTTGCTCATCTAATGCTTGGTCCTCAGAAGGCCCTGGTGGAACACTGTTTACTCCTGCTTCTCAGTAATCAGGCCCATTTTCTTGGTAGTTGTCCTTGTCCATCTGGAAGTTATTTTGTTTAGCTGTTTTTATTATTTACATAAGAACATAAGGAGTGGAGGCAGCCCCTCCCCGCTCCCCCCGACACAGCCAATTGGGCAGAGGAACAGCAACTCGCCGGACTTTAAATTGAAGGTGCGCTCAGGTGCACCCACACCTGGAGGGCCCATGCCTGAGGGCCTCACCAGAGGGCCCTCTGGTGTGGCCCTCAGGTGGGGACCATCTAAGAGCACTTGACTTGTGGCTTCAACCCGCAATGAGAGCAACCA
Source organism: Ichthyophis bannanicus (assembly GCA_033557465.1). NCBI lineage: Eukaryota > Metazoa > Chordata > Amphibia > Gymnophiona > Ichthyophiidae > Ichthyophis > Ichthyophis bannanicus. The sequence continues at coordinate 1,405,446,000 of CM066031.1, read as the reverse complement.
CAGATGACAGCACCCTAAAGACAAACAGTACTCTGCCAAACTCCCTGTCTGCAACTGGAGCCTTGGCACTGAAGAAACATTGAGGACTTAAGTGCATGCCTTGCCGTGCCTCCACAAACCTCTTACTGTTATAATCGCCTGCAATGCTGCCAAAGATATCCAGTAAGCAATCAGAGGTGAGCACTTCAGACCCGCTGACGCTGATAGCGCCACTGCTGCTCATTCCAACCCCCTTGGAATCCACTCCATAGCCTGCCAGATGGTCAAAACTCAGCATTCACAAGCGATCACTTCATAGAAAACTTAAAGACAAGATACAACGAATCCATCGGAGTGGCAGCGAATTGAAGTGATCAACCTGGCTGTGCAACAGAAAGCCTGCTCCACCGAAGTAAACAGAAAGAGGAGGGGAGTGTGTTGAATTACTGCCCTGTGACTTTTGCCACCCACCAAGTCAGCAGACAATCACTCATAGCACAGGCACTCAATAGAACTATTTGCAGAGGGGAAGCACAAAACCATCACTACCCCCTGATACTACTACTGCTTCTCATCTTACACAACATAGGGGCCACACAAATACAAACTTCCAACCTAAGAATACCCATACTAACAAATACAAGACATCATGCTCCATGGTCACAAATGCCTAGGCATAAGACTCCAAAAAGGAAAGTGCAAAGGCTCATTCACATCCCACTCAACACAAATACCTGCCATATCAATCCCATACTGACCACACTGTGTACTTATCAACACAGAGGTCAATCAGAAACAAAACAAACACCATCAGAGATTATTTACAAGACCACCAGACAAATATAATGTGCATTACAGAAACATGGCTGACGGACACAGACCATGTCCTACTGAATGAGATCACCCAACCAACGTGCACTGCATTTAACTGCCCACGAAACCACAGCAGAGGAGGTGGAGTACTAGTACTGGCAAAAAGTCAGTACAAATTTAATACCATCTCAGCAATCAGTACAGCTGAGTGTAACATCATCAACATAGCAAACAAGCACATTACAATCTGCCTCACATACAGAGCACCGAATGCTAAATCTGACAAACTCTCTTCTGTGCTCAAAGCGGTGTGTACATCCACGATCCCTAACAAACCACTGATAACCCTTGAGGATTTCAACCTCAATTCAGCAACCACCACGGCAGCAAAATGATTTCTCAGAGCCATGGAGCCATTGCACTTCAAACAGTTATTGCAAACACCTACACATCGACAGGACCTCATTTTTGCCCGTCGATGCTGGAAAAAAATATCATACACCCACCCCCAACTGTCACCCCAACGCCCTGGTTTGAACATCACATAATTATATTCAAAATAGCACTCTCTAACCATAAGCTTCAACATGGAACTCGGAAACAGAAGATTCAAAAGTTTCAACAAGGAACAGTTAAATTAGGATTACACAGACCTGGGCAATTCCATTAACAACTAGAACCACAGTATCATTTCAGCTGCGGAAGCACCCAAATAGAACAAACAAGTGCACCTCTAGACTCTTGTCAACATGGCTTCAGGGAGTCGCACGGAGTTGAAACCTTGCTGACAACATTATTCAACACCCTCACCATTGGACTTGACAATATTAGACAAGGCTTTGCCCTTATCTTCCTAGATATCGCAGCAGCCTTCGACTCCGTCAGCCACAAACTACTCTTAGGCCGCCTTGCTGAGAAGGGCATCCATGGAAATGCCCTTGCCTGGTGTGCCTCTTATCTAAACAGATGGCAGCATGTCCGCTCTGGCCCCTCCAATTCCGCACCTTTCCTGCAAGAGAAAGGGGTCCCGCAAGGATCTTCACTCTCTGCCCTTCTGTTCAACATCTACATGCAACCCATCTGTAACATCATTCGGTCATTCAACATCAACTGCCTAGTTTATGCCGATGATATCCTAATATTCACCCCAATAGCCACAGATCACCCCGACCTCTCTCAGCTGAGTACGTGTTTTGATGCTGTCGCAGACTGGCTACAATCCCAAATGCTCAAAATAAATTTCAAAAAGACGGAGGTTGTATTCATTAGTAGAGATCAGACATTTGCCCCCCCTTCTTCAATAAAGGTACGCGACGCCAAACTCACCTCTAAGGAGATGATCAAATACCTAGGTGTAACGCTTGACCAGTGCCTCGACATGCATGTCCAGATAAGCAACACAGTGAAAGCAATCTACCATAAACTCCGGATATTACGACATATGAAGCAAATCCTTGAGCCACACGACTTCCGTACAGTCTTTCAGGCCTTAATAATGCCCCATTTTGACTACGCCAACTCCATCTTACTTGGCCTCCCAATGAGCTCGATAAATCCTCTGCAGCTTGCGATGAACACGGCAGCTAGAACAGTCTACGGAGCCTCAAGAAAAGACCATATCACCTCCATCCTGAAAAACTTACATTGGCTCCCTATCCACTGTAGGATCACCTTTAAGATCCTAATCATGACATTCAAGGCAATCAAAGGAAGCACGGCGACCACCCTCTCAGACCTTGTTCACCCTACCCCCCTCAACAGATCAAGGAGATCAACAACCTCCAACACCATAATTCTCCCACAAGCCATCACCAAATGTAACAAGACCACGAGAAAACTTTCCTTTGCACTGCACGCACCCTCCAGCTGGAACTCTCTCCCATCAGACATCCGTGCCTTAAACAGCCTCCCCCAGTTCAGAAAGGCACTCAAACATTATCTTTTCTTGCAACACTTCTCCAACTCTGACAGCATCACCTAGCCATCCCCACCCGACAAAAGCAGCTCTTACAGATCAACATATCTATCACAACATCTTGCATGATAAACATACCATCCCTGACTACATGCCCTAAATACCCTAGACTATCGACACAAACATTTGCATACATTTAGCCACACCGCCCAATGTAAATATCCCACACCTCATTTATATCCCCCTTACTATATTGTATATAGTGTATACAGTTTATCTGTTCACCATGTTAACTTCCCTGTTCATTGTAAGTTCAATGTGAGGCTGTTCTACATTGTTCAAATTTTGTTGTTTGTAAACCGCGCTGATGATAAATAGTGCGGTATAGAAAAACCATTAAATAAATAAACAACAACATAACCAAAAAACAGACAGAGAGCACAGAATACACCTTGGTATTCCAATGAGATAAGACAAGTAAAGAGAACCCTACGGAAGACTGAAAGGCAATGGAGACAGAACAAAGACCCAAATGCACTACAAAAATACAAAACCATACAAAATGAATGCAAGCTAATTAACACATGTAAACAAGAGTACTACACAAATCTCATCATGAAATCCACAAACAAGCCAAGAAAATTGTTTGACAGTCAAAACTCTAACCAAGAACCCCTCAACCACAGATGAGATTGAAATACACCCACAACAGGTAGCAAACCACCTAATACAACCTTCCACAAAAAAATACCAATCCAGACAGACATAGAAGAAAAGGAATCATCAACTGGAATATGGGGCGAATTCACCATTCCCTCCCACAAATAAATAAACAACATAATAACTAACTTGAACACCACAGCATCACCCTCCAATCCATGTCTGGTTTCATGGATCAAGCTAACCAAAGAAGAGCTTACACCTCATATGCATAAAATCACACAAGCTTCCCCCACCCAAAGATACATGCCAAAAATGCTTAAAAAAGCAACCATAAGACAAAAACACTACACTTAATAAACTAGACCCCAGTGCATACCGACCAATCGCAAGCCTACCGCTACTAGCCAGAATTATAGAAAAGGCTGTACAGCTACAACTGCAAGACCATATCAGCCTACAAGCTCCATTAGACCCGAACCAGCATGGGTTCATGACCAATCACAGTGTAGAAACCCTACTAACATCATTACTAGACATCATACACAAAGGTATAGACAACATCAAGAAGGGTTTTCTGCTCATATTCCTGCACATATCATCAGCCTTTGATACTGTATCACACAAAATACTTCTACTGCGTCTATAAGAAATTGGACTTCACAACATCACATATAAATGGTTCAGATCATACCTAGCTGATAGACAATAGCAAGTTAAAAGCAGATTGGACAAACTCACACTATTTGGAATACATCAGGGGATACCACAAGGATCAGCAGTGTCATCGCTGCTCTTTAATCTATATATACAACCTATCTGCACTGTCATAAAACAGCACAATATTCAATATCGACTATATGCGGATGATATAATGATATACACACCAATAGAAACCAATAAGCCGGATACTAAAAAAATAAATTTTGCCTTGAAGACATGATCACATGGCTCAGCAACCACAATCTCAACAGAAATTACGAGAAAACAGAGGCCCTCTTCATAACAAGAAAATAAGTATTTGCACCAGCAAGTACAATCCAGCTGTCAAGCAGCAGTATAGAAGTAAAACACAAAGTCCGATATAAGAACATAAGATATGCCATACTGGGTCAGACCAAGGTCCATCAAGCCCAGTATTCTGTTTCCAACAGTGGCCATTCTAGGTCATACGTACCTAGCAGTTTCCCCAAGGGACACAGGTTCCACAATGCTTGTATTGGTTCAAGCATTGATATCCTGGGTCCCTTCTTAATAATGGTTTATGGACCTTTCCTCCAGGAACTTGTCCAAACCTTTTTTAAACCCAGCTACACTAACAGCCTTTACTACATCTTCCGGTAACAAATTCCAGAGTTTGATTACACGTTGAGTGAAAAAATATTTTCTTTTATTAGTCTTAAATAGTTTACGCTGTAGCTTCATTGCATGTCCCCAGGAACGGGTAAACGTAGATCGATTGTTTACCTTATCAGAATATAGAAAGACTAAGGGACATGCAATGAAGCTACAGGGTAAACTATTTAAGACTAATAAAAGAAAATATTTTTTCACTCAACATGTAATCAAACTCTGGAATTTGTTACCGGAGGATGTAGTAAAGGCTGTTAGTGTAGCTGGGTTTAAAAAAGGTTTGGACAAGTTCCTGGAGAAAAGGTCCATAAACCATTATTAAGAAGTGACCGAAGATATCAATGCTTGACCCAGTACAAGCATTGTGGAACTTGTGTCTCTTGGGGAAACTGCTAGGTACATATGACCTAGATTGGCCACTGTTGGAAACAGAATACTGGGCTTGATGGACCTTGGTCTGATCCAGTATGGCATATCTTATGTTCTTATGTTTCTATATTCTGATAAGGTAAACAATCGATCTACGTTTACCCGTTCCACTCCGTTCATTAATTTATAGACTTCTATCATATCTCCCCTCGGCCGTCTCTTTTCCAGGTTAAAGAGCCCTAACCTTTTTAGCCTTTCTTCATAGGAGTATCCTTCCATCCCCTTTACCATTTTGGTGGCTCTTCTCTGAACCTTTTCTAAAATCACTATATCCTTTTTAAGATATGGCGACCAGAATTGCACAAAATATTCAAGGTGTGGTCTCACCATGGAACGATATAGAAGCATTATAATATATTTTGTTTTATTTTCCATTCCTTTCCTTATCATACCTAGCATTCTATTTGCTCTCTTGGCCGCTGCTGCACACTGGGCCGAGGGTTTTAACATGGTATCCACAATGACGCCTAAATCTTTTTCCTGGGTAGTGGTTCCTAATGTAGAACCTTGCATCGTGTAACCATAGTTTGGGTTGTTCTTCCTAGGTGCATAACCCTGCACTTGTCCACATTAAATTTCATCTGCCATTTTGATGCCCAGTCTTCCAATTTATCAAGATCCTCTTGCAAGTTTCCACAATCCTCTTGGGTTTTAACAACTTTAAATAGTTTTGTGTCATCTGCAAATTTGATAACCTCACTCGTTATTCTACTTTCCAGGTCATTTATGAATATGTCAAAAAGCAGCGGACCCAGCACAGATCCCTGGGGTACACCACTATTCACCTTTCTCCATTTGGAAAATTGGCCATTTAGCCCTACCCTCTGCTTTCTATCTTTTAACCAGTTCCTGATCCACAATAGTATACTGCCTCCTATCCCATGACTCTTTAGTTTTGCCAGAAGTCTCTGATGAGGGACCTTGTCAAAGGCTTTCTGAAAGTCCAGATACACAATATCAACCAACTCACCTTTGTCCACCTGATTATTCACTCCTTCAAAGAAACATAACAGATTAGTAAGACAAGATCTTCCTTGTCTAAAACCATGTTGGCTGTCTCCCATTAGGTCATCGACTATTGATTTAAACCACGTTCATTCAAACCCAAATTCAGTAGAGCTGATCATTCCATGTTTTTATTCAAAAAGCTAGATTCGGGTCTCAGACTTTAACTGCACTTTAATCAGGACTATGTCCTTTCATGTAGTGCTGTTGTGTTTGCATCAACGACCTTCCAATATTTTTATCTCTTTATGCTGCACCTTCAACTGTGCTTTCTTTATTATGTTTACTGTGTTATTTAAAAATTGTATAAATAGATCCCGACGCTCAAATTCGGCGCCACTATGGCGTTTCAACGTGAAATTTTCTTCAGGAGATCCTTTATTCAATCTACAAAACAAATAAAGTGAACATTCACTCTTCAACCAACACTATTGATAAATATTCACCACTAAAGTGCCGCTAATATCCCTGCCATTAAAACTTACTTAAAATCACTACTACTTACAGATAATGCCGCTGCCCGCGTCTCCTTCCTTTTAATTTCAATATGAGAGACGCCGCGCATGCGAGATGCAAACTTCCCTCAACATTTAAAGCTCCCCTCCAAATCTTTCTATTCGCCACACCTGATTATCCCCCATTGGTTGCTGACATTGAAATCAACATTGAAATCAATGGGGCCATGGCTCCGATAACGATCGGAAACCGCTACCGCAGCTTTGTAAACAAGCCCCTAAATACAGACCACTTAATGATATGACATCTGTTATATCAGCACACTATATTGTATCATAACTTATATACAGTTTCTATGTACAAATTAAGGGTACCCGCATGTAATGTTATCCACATCGGATTAATTATTGTTTGTTTATTGTTAGCTTGTTAAACCGCCAAGAGTTGTTACACTGTTCTATATATAAACTGAGTTGTAATGTGTCGTGAGCCCTCTCTGTGCACCTGCCGGTAAAACAAGGTACTGCACTGGGCCTCAGTGTAACTGGCCTTCTGGTAGTTGTAGTTGCTGCCAGTTACAAATTAGTCGTGGAAAACCGATGTAAGGTTAAACAGGGCTTTATTTCCCTTTCCCAATAGGATATCTCAATATGTACAAAAACAAAGAAACATAACCCTTCTTGGGTATAACAGAAAGAAAACTGTAACACAAAAATGGCTTTCTTTCAGCTTCTTAACAAAACAAAATATATTCAAAACACAGACCTGTAGCCACCAGGAATAAGGCCTTCCCTTCACCTTGGCAGGCTTCTTATTCCTCTCTATCTCAGTGAGACTATGTTGTCTGCCAAAGAAAGGCTACAGTCCATTTGTTCAATGGTATCTTCAATTATAGATGTCTCATATTGCATAGGTTCCTCAACAGGAATTGACACCTCTTTATCTTCCTCCTGTGGGAGCTTGGCAAACAGTCCGTCCTGGCTGTGACATACTTTTCTTTCACTAGGGTAAAAAACGGAGTTACTTACCTGTAACTGAGTTCTCCGGGGACAGCAGGATAAGTCAGCCACAATTGGTGACGTCATCCGACGGCGCCGAGACGGAAGTACTCTCCATAGCTCAGAAGGGCTTTGCCCTTCTGAGCATGAGCCAACTGGCCCCACCCCCGGCCCGCCCCTAGCTAACCAGTTCGTTACTAGCTGAGCCTTGGCCGCTAGGAGGCGGGCGCCAGTTCCTGAGGCCTAGTCCTTCCCCTTTCCAGGGGAGGAGGGTGGGATGTGTGGCTGACTTATCCTGCTGTCCCCGGAGAACTCAGTTACAGGTAAGTAACTCCGTTTTCTCCTAGGACAAGCAGGATGAGTCAGCCACAATTGGTGCCTCCCAAGCTGCCATGCGCTGTGGTGGATGGGGGAAGGACGAGGCTGAGGTAACCTCATCAGGGCCAGCGCGCAGTCCTGCGTGTCACAGCTAGAGCATGTGGGTTTGCAGTTGGCATGTCTCCGGAAGAGCCTGTGGGCTTGCAGTCGAGAAGCATGCAAACGACATAGCTGCGGTTGTGAAGTATGCTGATACTGGGCAACCTCCAGATGATGAAGCACGCATATGCAACCGCTAGCATGCGGATCATAGGCGGTCAAGTACAGCGGGGCTTCAGGCCAGTAGCCACGAGGGGAGTGCAGGTCGTAGCCTGACTACGGAGCATTAGAGTGCTGGTCACTGTAAGCAAGCGTGGGATGGCCTGTAGGTGGGAGTTGAGGGTGGCGTGAACGAAGTAATGAGACAACCTAGGGGAATTGCTAGGATTTAGCGAGCATAGGAGAACAAGTGTCTTCGACTGCCAGGTGCTTACAGCAGGAAGGAAAACCGAGATTTGGTGGGTCTACGGGAAGCTAGGGCCACAGCCTATACCATGCCATGTGGTACCCAAGGGTGATGATGACTACATCATGCTCTAAGGTGATGACTCTTAGGTGATGGCGACCTAGATTTGCCGGTGGGCTCATCCGGCCACGGCATATCCTATGTTGATGTAATAGCAGCGAGTGCAAGCTCTGTGCTACGAGAACTGCGAGATGCCCCTCCAGCCTGCGGTAGGTTATTGCTAAAGTGAAGCACATGGTGCGAGTGAGTGCGTGCTGCTAAGTGAAGCATGCCGGTGCCTGGGGGGGGGCAGGTATTGCCCCTCGCAAAAGTAGCACTTCGTGCTCGCCACGTGGCGAGTGATCAATTCGTGGTCAGCCCACGGACTGTTTTTTGTTTTTTTTTTGTTTGTTTTGTTTTGTTTGAGGCCATGGTCAGTGGCAACTGGCAGGGGTATCCCATCATCGCCTTAAATATGTGGACTGGATTGGCAGTAGCCCCAGCTGGGCTTTGAACCTGTGACCTTCTGTTCCTGCATATGCTGTCTGTGTGCACTGCACCACCGTGTTGCCGCTTTACAACCAAGGGCCTTAGTGAAGGGCATTAGGCACCGCTATACGATGCAGAGGGGTGATGGTTTGCATCTCCCGGTCCAGGTCGGCACCTGTGATTATGGCGCACTTTCCTTGGTGCGCGTAGATGGCTAAATTCAGATTTGTGCACGCTAATTAAAGTGCTGCCCTTGGGTTGATCATAACGTAAGAAGCCAATCTGGCGTTACAAGGCAGGCCTTGAGTCTGCCTTCCTGCCCTTCCTCGCTCCGTGATAGGGCTTGGATACTTAGTAGGGTCCATTAATACGTGGACTGTATTGGTAGTAGCCCGACTGGGCGTTCTGTGACGTTCTGTGGTGGTACACACTGTCTGCGTGAACTGCACCGCGTGTAGTGCACCATCGTGCTGCCATTGGTCGGGGCCCAATCCGGGAAATAGCTGCTCCTTGGCAGCAATGAAGCGATGCGGAGACCGAGACGTGGAAGGTGTTCCCCCCACATGTTGGTGGGCAGCGATCTGTTAGCCACCTCAGCGATCTGTTAGATCTGTTAGCCACCTCAGCGATCTGTTAGGGAGCGGAGGCAGGTCTCTGCGGGCAAATTTGTACCAAGCTCTGACCTTAGGTGGTATCTGCGGAAGTCCGCGCTGAGCCACCTGCTAATAACACCTCAGCGGGCCATGTTAATTGAGCCCTGAGGGGGATTGAACCCCTGATCCCTGCACCCTTGGTCCGAGTTTAACCATAGTGCTGAGGTTCTGCTCAGTCCGATAGATGTAGGCCTATTGTCACAGAATCATTGAACCGGGATTGGGTTGCAGGGACAACGGCTGAGTTGGGGCTTGAACCCGCGGCCTTCAGCTTCTGAACACACTGGCTTCTGGACCCACTGTGAGTGGTGCATCGCCGTGCTGCCACAGAGGTGAGGGTTGTCTTCTGCATGCTCCCAGTATGCCGTGACTGTTTCCAACATTCCCCGATGCGGTATGCAGCTGTAGGTGGACCTGCAAGCATTCTTTAGGAGCGACAGGGAGTGTATCTCACCGTAGCTGGTTAGATTGGCAAGGCTTTCTCTGGGTGCCACAGCAAGTACGATTCGTAGGGCAGGCAAGCAAGCACTGCTGCCCTGTATGAGACAGTATGTCCAAGGGTAAGACATCAACTCCCTACCCTTGGCAGAAGGTTCACTTGTTTCTCTACTTCGGGCAGGAACTAGGAAACTTTCCCTTTGGACGCTGGTGAGCGTTTCCGTGCAGGCTCCGTCGGTATCGGCGGTGGCCGTATGTGAGGACTCACTCCTGCTTGTTCCTGGGATAGTGGATCATCCAAGGGCCCGAGCAGAGGCTTGGTGTATCGTGTTGGAAGCAGCAGTGCCTGGAGGGGTGCCGCAGGTGCTGCCGTCAGTGTCCTGACTGGGGATTTGATAGAGCCTGTAGTCGAGTCCTCTTCTGGGAGGAGACTGAAGGGGGTCCTGCAAGCCTGGGAGCCGGCTGGCCCGGGGTAGGATAGCAGGTAGGATGGTGGTGGATAGTGCCCCCAGGGCTGGCAGTTAGGATGCTGTTCCCATTCGTGACGTGACTGGAATCTGGCTGCCATGGTTCCATTTGCGACTTGGATGGGGTCTGGTTGCCCCATACAAGCTGAGAGGCTCGTGGCGTCCGCGAGCAGCCGAAGGTATTGGATGGCACGGCATTGATGGAATCCCTGGGGATGCGGTAGCCAACTACCAGTAGAGTTGCAGGTGCCCCAGTTGGGATTTGAACTGCTCACTTTTGGATCCAGAACACACTGCCTGTGTTCACCGCACCACCTGTTTTCACCTCTGGGTTGCTAGGTGCGTGACCTTAACCCTTAGGCTACTCCAAAATAAATTGCCCCCTACGGCACTCATCCCCATAATACGCGCTGCCTCAGTGAGCCTTCTTCATTGGGCATCGTGGGGGATTGAGTCCTGATTCTTGCACCATTGGTCAGTGTCTTAATCATTGTGCTGTAGCTCTGTTTTAAGCTGGCGTAGTGCCTTTGCATCCTTTGAGAGCCTCGGTGGAGTCTGATTGAGGCTAGCGCAGGCTGACAGGTACTGCCTCAGCCAGCCTTCTGCAGTAGGCACCGTGGGGGACTGAGCCCATGTCCCCTGCATCAGTCAGTGCCAACACCATATGTTACACTGCTGTTTCAGAAGACCAGCTTGTCGTAGGGGAGAGCAGGCCCCATGGATAGTGGGAGCACTATCACGGGCCACAGACTATTCTTGCTGGCCTGGGATCACACCGCAGTGGATAGATAACGTGTAATCAACTCTGGAATTGTACCGGAGGAAGTAGTGAAGGCTGTTAGTGTAGGTTAGGACAAGTTCCTGGAGGAAGGTCCCTAAGGCATTATTAAGAAGGTACCCAGGATATCCATGCTTGAATACGAGCATTGCGGAACATGTGTCCCTTGTGGAGACTGCTAGGTACATATGACCTGGATGGGCCCCTGTTGGAACAGAATACTGGGCTTGATGGACCTTGGTCTGACCAGTATGGCCTGTCTTATGTTCTTATAACCGTGCAGGCACGGAGGTGCTGACAAAGCGCTCAGGGTTTAGTACGATATAGATGGGCCCACTCGGGAACGAACTCGTAGCCCTGTAGCATCAGAGGTGCAGAGACATAGTGCACATGATTTCCTTGGGTGTTAATGATCCCGCAGCCCAATACTGGGCCTCCCAGGCTAGTGTTACTATTTATTCCGTAGAATTAAACGTTGCACACAGTGGCAGCTTTAATGCCCTGACCAGTGCTAGTGATTGAATCGGCGCAGAGGCGTCTGCCGGGCCTACAGCAGTGGCAGCAAACACTCTGACTCCTCCGATGTGTGCATCTGCTCCGAGTGGTAGTGGCACAGTGCGACTGGCCTGGGGCGCTGGGTCATTTCAGCATCATCGTTGAGACGCTCCGATTGCAGCCCTCGGCGCGATACACCAGCGACATATTTCCTGCGTGAAATTCCCTTACATGGCAGGCCAAGGTGCTGCTGGTGCTAGTAAGTCGGGAGGTATGGTGAAGTTCATGCCTCGTGCCAATGCTGGTTGTCTTGGGAAGATGCAAGCAGAGGTAGATAGCACGTCATTTCTCCCATAGGTAAACCTGCCGCACCTGGCCTTTTAAGGGGTTGCCCATCCAACCAGTGTCAACCCTGCTTGGCTTCTGTGAGCTGGCTCGCTCAGGGCAGTGAAGTCACAGATAGCATGCACCGATGGCAAGGGCAGCTGCAGCATGGAGGGCGGAGCTCTTGCTGACTGACTGTAGTCGCGGACCCGGGGTCAGCAGACTTGGCGCTTGAGCAGAACAAGGAAACTTGCCTCTGTACAGACGCAGGACGCTTGCCTTGGTGCTTTAAGCACCGCCTCTGGGGTCCCGGCGCAGAGTGAAGCGGAGGCCAGCCTACTTAGTTGCCGCTGGAGGATCCAGAGCGTCGGCGCCGACGCCTCCGCGCCAGCCGGACCGTCGGCAAAGGGAGTGTGCGAGCGGCTCCTCCTCCTGAAGCTGGATCAGCGCCGACCAATGGCGCCGTAGGAGGGAGGAGCCGGCTCGTGAAAACAATCCTCAGTGATCAGCTCCTCCTCCCCTGAAGCTGCCTCTGTGGTTGGCTCCTCCTCGTCTGATGTTAGGACCGGCGCCGGCCGATGGCGCCGTGGGGGAGGGAGGAGCTTGACCGTGATGTAGAAGGGCAATGGCTGCCGCCATGAGAGACACGTGGCAAGCCGGATCAGGGGTGCAGGAAGCTTACCGGAGGCCTGCGGCTGGGGATGCAGTTGATGCAAGGAGGGAGTCCGCCGAGGTCTCCTGAACAATGCCCCTCGCTCCCCTTCCTACAGCCGAAGCGAGACAGTGGCAGCACCGTAGGGTCCCAGAGGGAGAGCTCATGCTACAGGGAGCCTGGCCGTCCGAAGGAAGCATGGCGTTGCGGCGGCAGCGATCCTCAAGTAAGTGCTGCTTGAACCATGGTCCCCCGCTCCTCTTTGTATCTGCCACCGCAGAGAGCACATGGACCGAGGGAGTCCGAGTTCCGCTGCAAGGTCTGGAGGCCGGAGGTCTGTAGAGAGCTAGCCGGGGACGGAGGCCTGTTAGGCACGTCCTGGGCTGCTGCTGGAAGGGCTGCCTTAAAAGCCCCATTGTCCTGGAGACGGCTAGCCGCCATGGGAGACACGTGGCAGGCCGGATCGGGGGCAGGAATCCGAGATCCGCTGCAAGATCGGGAGACCGGGGGTCTGTTAAGGGCTAGCCGGGGACGGAGGCCTGTTAGGCACGTCCTGGGCTGCTGCTGGTTGGGCTTCTTACCAGCCCCATTGTCCTGGAGATCTTTCCCCGCTGACAGACAGGAATCTGAAGAAAAGCAAGAAGAAGGTATAGGGATTGAAACTGATGATACGTACATTGTAGATGGATTTTTGGTGGAGAGTAACAAAGTCCGTCTTGCTGGCAAGGCGGAAGAACTGAAACTGGTTAGCTAGGGGCGGGCCGGGGGTGGGGCCAGTTGGCTCATGCTCAGAAGGGCAAAGCCCTTCTGAGCTATGGAGAGTACTTCCGTCTCGGCGCCGTCGGATGACGTCACCAATTGTGGCTGACTCATCCTGCTTGTCCTAGGAGAACTGTTTGCTGTTACCACATTTACTGAGGTTTTCCTGGTAAGAGCCTCCCCTCTGCTGATACCTGTTAGACAAGTTAAAATATTCCCTTGCCCAGCTTTTAGAAGGAATTACTTCAGCTCTAGGCTCTGCTCTGCTCAGGACTCTGGAAACAGCTGGAGCTTCTAACGGCAGCCCTTCTGAAACTCTGTGCCTCACGTATCTTTCAGAATGGTTTACTTCTGAAGGTAAAAAGCCTTTCTCTTTCTCTTGTGTATGATAAGGGTAATGAAGCTTCTCTGCTTCCCTTAAGCTGGCTTTGGATGGCTTCTGGACTTCAACAAACTGTCCTTTATAGCCAAGCCCTGTGCTTCCCCTTTTTGGACAAGAATAAAACTTCCTGGCTTGTACCTTTTTCCTTCTGGCTCTGTTCCAATCTGGGCTGTTATATTCACTCTCACTTTCTGTGTCAAGCTGTCTGTACCTTTCATTCAAGCATTCACTGGACTCACTCAGACCTCCGTTCAGGCTTCCAAAGTGGTAGTTAGACTTGCTCTCTTCACAGCTTCTCTCGTCCTCTCCATTCATCCAGTTCTCCTTCTGGGTCCTACCCTGGTTCTTCAAATGAGTCCTATCCTGGGTCTGCCTAACTGCTTGTGAGCTGAGCTTATCTAGGTGTTTCCTAGCTGCACCACCCCCCAGCTGATTAGAGTCAGGTGAGAATCTCCTGGTTTCTCTACTGGCTGGGTGTGTCTCCTTAGCTCGTGACCTCACTTGCTTACGTTGCCCATGGCAACTTTCTATCATGTGCTTTCCCCAAAAGTTAGTATTTTCTTGAACTGCAATTTCATCAGTCTCCACAGGGGTCACTAATGAGTCTGCTCTGTGACAAATGTCATGCTGTTCTCTGTAGAAATTGAGTTGTAATGTAAACCGCCTTGATTTAAGAATGAAGCGGTCTATAAATACTGTTAAATAAATAAAATAAATAATGGTTAAAGCACTGGCTTGGTAAGCAAGAGGCCAGGCTTCAATTCCCAACACCACTCCTTGTGGCCTTGGGCAAGTCACTTAACCCTTCATTGCCTGGGGAAGAAAGGACTGGCGATCTACTTCCCGTCACACTGCCAAGAAACCCAGGAGCTGCTGGGTCACCAGGAGTCAGCATTGACTGAAAGGCACGCACTGCATTGCAAGAAAGCGTAGTTACTCACCTGTAACAGGTGATCTCTGGGAACAGCAGGAATTGAGTCTTTACATATGGGTATCATCGGCACCGACAGAGCCCGTGCGAGAACGCTCCCCAGCGTCCAATAGGAAAGCTTTTGGGAGCATCCCACTGTGCCTGCACCACTGCCTTCCCGCCTTTCCAACTCTCCCTCTTCAGTTGAGTTTATAGCTGAGACAAAGGAGAGAAGGAGAGAGAAAGAGAGAGAGATAGGGATACAACTCTTAGGGGAGGTGGGTGGGTTGTGAAGACTCAATTCCTGCTGTTCCCGGAGATCACCTGTTACAGGTGAATAACTATGCTATCTCCAGGAACAAGCAGGCTGAGAGATGCCAAGGAGATGACCCCAGAAAGTTGCAAAACCCAGGTTGAGATGGGTCATGCTTCCTCCCATGGATCTCTGGCATCAAAACCCGGGACGGCGGGTAGAAGTTGTTCTAAGTCTGAAAGAGATGCTGGAGAACAGCCTTGCCAAACGAGGCATCCCGACGGGAGTCCTTGTCTAAGTAGTAGTGGGCTGCAAAGGTGTGTAGCGAAGCCCAGGTGGCTGCTCTGCAAATGTCGTCAATGGACACTGAGTGAAAGTTGGCCATAGAGGCTGCCATTGCTCTCACATTGTGAGCTGTGACATGACCTTTGAGAGAAAGTCCCTTGCTCTCATAGGCAAAGGATATGCAATCTGCAATCCAGTTAGAAAAAGTTTGCTTGGAAATGATAATCCAAGATGACTGGAGTCAAAGGCAACAAAAAGCTGAGAAGCTTTTCTATGTTGCTTAGTTCTCTGAAGGTAAAAAGCTAAAGCTCTTTTACAGTCCAGAGTATAAAGATTCCTTTCTGCATTAGAGGCATGAGGCCTAGGGAAGAATACAGGAAGGTAAACTGACTGGTTTAAATGAAAAGGCGAAACCACCTTTGGCATAAGGTGAGGGTGAATCCTAAGAACTACTTTATCATGGTGGAACCTTGTATAAGGAGGATCAGCCACTAAAGCTTGTAGCTCACTGATGCGTCTTGCAGAAGTGAGGGCAATTAGGAAGATTACCTTCCAAGAAAGAAACTTCAGAGATGTAGTGGCTAAGGGTTTGAAGGGCGGTTTCATAAGCTGCCCGAGGACAAGGTTCAAATCCCATGCCACAGATGGTGGCTTAATGGAAGGTTTAGTTAAGAGTAGGCCTCTCATAAACCACGCTACAAGTGGTTGAGAGGAGACATGTTGTCCATCAAAAGGGCTTGTGGAAAGCCACAGTGGCACTAAGGTGGACCCTAACTGAATTAGTCTTAAGACCAGAGGATGATAAATGGAGGAGATACTCCAGTAATGCCTCCACTGGAACTAAAAAAGGATTAAGTTCCTTTTTTGAACACCAGATAGAGAACCTTCTCCACTTAAAAGCATAGGCCCGCCTTGTGGAAGGTTTTCTTGAAGCCAAAAGGATATTCTTAACCTGTTGAGAAAGGTTGATATCCTGGAATTCTAGGCTCTCAGCAGCCACGCCATCCGATGTAAAGACTGAGAATTTGGGTGCAATAGCGTCCTGTTCTCCTGGGAAAGAAGATCTGGAGCACATCCCAACTCCAGAGGCTTGGCTTGAGAGAGACGTAGAAGCAGTGGATACCACATCTGTCGTGGCAAGCGTGGGGCTATGAGGATCATATGGCCCCTGTCTCTCTGAAGCTTGACTAGAGTTTTGGGAATGAGGGGAATGGGTGGGTAGGAATAGAGGAAGTCCTGATCCCAATGGAGATGGAAGGCATCCCTTGCCTGAAAGTTCTGAGATGGAATTCTGGAACAGAACCGGGGAAGTTTGGCATTCTGAGGACTTGCAAAGAGGTCTATATCTGGAGTTCCCCAGATCCAAAAGATTTGAGCAATTTGCTCTGGATGAAGAGACCACTCGTGTGGCAGCAGTACTCGACTGAATTTGTCTGCCAAGAGATTTTGTTTGCCTGGAAGATACACCACTAGTAGGTGGATTTGAAGATCTCTGGTGAAGGCCCAGAAGCGTAGAGCTTCGTTGCACAGCGCCTGAGAACCCGTCCCACCCTGCTTGTTCACATAGAATAGGTCTACTTGATTGTCACTCTGGACAAGAACCGTCTTGTAGCTCAGGCGGTCCTGAAATACTTGAAGAGCATAGAAGATGGCTCTGAGTTCCAGGAGGTTTATGTGAAGACAAGCCTCCTGCTTGGTCCAGAGACTCTGAGTGGAGAGATTGTCCAAGTGAGCCCCCCAACCCAACTTGGACGCATCTGTCGTCAAGGTCGCTTGGTATAGTGGCTGCTGAAAAGGAGACCCTATGAGAAGGTTTTTCAGCGATTGCCACCACTGTAGGGACAAAATGAGGCATGTAGAGCTTCTGATTTTGTCCCCCAGGCGACCTGACACCTGTGTCCATGTGTAGGTGAGCATAGGGAACCACATGGACAGTGGATGCCATATGCCCCAGAAGCTGAAGCATTTCTCAAGCAGTTAGAAAAGTTTTCATAGCTGCTTGAGAGGCCAGTTGGAGTATTCGAGCACAACGTGGTTGTGGCAGGAAAGCCCTTGCCTGCCTTGTGTCAAGAAGAGCCCCTATGAACTCTAAGGACTGAGAAGGGGTGAGATGAGATTTTGGGAGGTTTATGACCAGTCCCAGATACTACAGGATTTGCATTATACAGGAGAGAGTGGAGCTGTTGATGCTCAAATGAGCCAGTCGTCTAAGTAGGGGAAGACGAATATCCCCAGAGTTCTCAAGAATGCTGCTACTACTGCCATGCATTTTGTGAAGACTCTTGGGGTAGAATCCTGTACTGGTAATGTCTTCCTTGAAAGAGGAATCGAAGAAACCTCCTGTGATCTGTATGAATGAGGATATGTGTATATGCATCCTTTAGATCTAGAGAACATAGCTAATCCTGACTCTGAATGTAAGGAAGAAGTGTTCCGAGAGAGATCATCTTGAATTTTTCTCGGAACAGATACTTGTTCAACTCCCTGAGGTCCAGTATGGGCCTGTATCCCCCTGTCTTCTATGGAATGAGGAAGTAGGGGGAATAGAAACCCATGCCCTGTTGGGACACGGGTACCTCTTCTATTGCCTTGAGCAAGTAGTGAGGTGACCTCTTGACACAAGAGAGTGGTGAAGGGGCCCCGAGAATTGAACTGTCTTGTGATGGTGGGAGGAGGCATACTGTGGAAATGGAGTTTGTACCCCTCTGTTACAATGGAGAGTCCACTGCTCTGATGTTATCTATTGCCATCTTTCGGCAAAATGGCAGAGTCTGCCTGGAATGGTGAAAGGCTCTGGACCCTTTAGAGGTAGGATGACTAGGTTCTTTAGGAAGGAGTCAAAGCCCCTGCGAAGGCTGTGTCTGCTGAGCTGGTTGAGCTCTGGGGACTTGGGCCTTCCTCTGTTGTTTGGGTTGCTGCTGCCCCTTTTGGGGAGCATGGACTGGGTAGTGGACAGCCTGGGTGTAAGATGAATAGAATTTCTTTTTCTTGTTGAAAAAGGGTTTCTTAGCTGGGTTGGCAGTGGTCCTTGACAGTCTGTTCAAGGTGGTGTTTTCAGACTCAAGCTGAGAAGCTTTGTCCTGCCAATCCTTGCCAAAGAGGTTTTCTCCTGTGCAAGGAATATTCACCAGCTTGTCTTGCACCCATTGTTCTAAATCAGATGCTTGTAACCAGACAATGCGACGTGCACCAATGGAAATAGCAGAGGTTCTGCTAATGCACTCAAAGCAATCAAAGGTTGCATGGTTCATGAACTTAGAAACATTCTGGGCATGTTTGACCAGAGTGAGGAAGTCGGTCCTCTTGTCATCGGGAAGAAATGGAGCCAGGAGTTCCAAATCTTTTGCAACCTTCCAAAGAAATATACCCATATAAAGTATGTAAGAGCTTATTCTAGCCAATAGCATCGAGGACTGAAAGCATCGACGCCCAAAGGCATCGAGCGTCCTCGACTCATGACCTGGAGGGTTGGATGAATGCATCTTAGCACTCTTGATTCTGTGCATTGCCGATTCCACCACCATGGAATGGTGTGGTAATTGTGTTTTTTGGAAACCAGGACATTGCGGTACCCGGTAAAAACCGTGGAGGCAAGGAAGGAACTATAATACCACCTTTATTTCATAAAGCCAGGCCCGACACAGGCCGTGTTTCGTTTATGCCTTCCTCAGGGGCTTTGGCTATAACAACATATAAAAAATTCATTTAACACAAACAAATTCATCATAAATATACATATATAAGGCACTCAAAAACCTAAAAACACTAAAAAATTCATAAAAACTGTAAATAAATAATTAAATAAATAATTAAATACTAACTGCTAAAGTACAGCGAAAGTCTATAACCAACAGACAGATAAATAAATAAATAATTAATTAAATGACTGTATACGTATGATACATGTATAATCACATATAGAAGAACTTATAGACACATGGTCACACTAATAAATACTCAATAACTTAATAAATTAGTGACACACAATAAAGTATCCATTTACTCTAAATAAATCCAACTAATAATAATAAATAACATATATATAAAAAGTATATATCATACATATAAAACCATACAGTTATAAAACTAGACTGAAAAAGTAAAAGGCTAAAAAGATCATAAACAAAAAATAAATCAATAAAGATTATTATGTAGTAAATAAACTAAAAAATATATTTGATTAATTAATTAAATCACCCATTTATAAACCTATTTGTGACCAAGAAACAACATAACCCACAATTTGATGTACTAAAAATCATTTATCACATTCTTACCTATATGATTTTCTTGCCACAATGATAACTGAAGGGAAAGGAAAAAAGAGAATAGAAGGGCTAATCCAATTGACTATACCCTATAAAAATCTACAATGGTACAAAAATCAATAATAACCATAATTAAAATTATAAAAATAAAAATAAAATAAAAATTAAAATTTTTGAGAAATGAAACAGAAAACTACACTACTGGAGGAAACGCTGAACCCAGGAAAAACGCAACAGGTAGAGCAAGTGAAGCCTATAATTAATAAACGTACTTAATTGAATATTATCTTATTATCTTATAGGTTACATGAAATGATAGTATAATTTTATTATTATTTTATGATCCACCACAACTATTTTACTTATACGTTTTTTATTTCTTCATCGGAAAAGTGTTTTAATTTTGATTGACTAAATTATTCACCAATCATCCCTCTATAAAATTACATCTATACTTAAAACTATTGTACTCAGAACCATTACAACCCTGCTATCCTCTCTATAATATTATAATATAATATAATAAACACTGCCATGATTCTTAATCAGCTAAAAAACAGAGTTCTTTAAAATCACCTTGTGTCTTTCTATAAAGGCCTTCCCGCTTGCCGGATATATATGCCAATTCTGGCAAAGTACCAACTTTGCCGTTGTATGCTTGTCCGACTTTTAAAATCTGCAAATACGCGGGAAAACGTTATTATCAGATTCAACATAAATTGCTCACTATCCATACTCTTTTCAAAAAAATGATTAAACTACTCTATCTCACAAAACCAACTGCCCGATCATCGGAAACCCTTCCACCATAATCCAACGAAATCTGATACACTGGCTTATTCAATGATCAAGACCCTTTCAACCAAATCCCTTATTTTTAATATGTGAATCGCGATCCAAACCACACTCCTGTTCATTAATGAAATCCTGAAACGCGTTTAACCCGACATTTGAAAATACTGCCTACTGGCCTTTATAACACAAACTTCTTATATTTAAACCTCCATATCGCACCAACTTGTTGCAAACAGTCAAGCTTGAATTCCTATTTGTCATAATAACGTGGCATCTACAACAGCCCATGTAACACTCACCCAGGATTAGAGGAAGTATTCAAAACGTCCCCGCACTACTCCTTTCTTTTTACGAATGACACTACAGA
Source organism: Ichthyophis bannanicus (assembly GCA_033557465.1). Lineage (NCBI taxonomy): Eukaryota > Metazoa > Chordata > Amphibia > Gymnophiona > Ichthyophiidae > Ichthyophis > Ichthyophis bannanicus. The sequence goes on along the minus strand of CM066031.1, from coordinate 1,405,425,215 downwards.
CGCCCGCAGCTGCGTGAAGCTATTTACTTCTTCCAAAGCGCGGGAAACCTTAGTGACGTCACCGGACGTATCTTATTGGTCACCAACATTATCAAATACTGCCATCATAGACTATAGTTCATGATATATACCTTAATGTCCATAAAAATTACATTATCCACAAAAAATAAGAAATAAAATAATCCTGAAACGCGTTTAACCCGACACTTGAAAATACTGCCTACTGGCCTTTATAACACAAACTGCTTATATTTAAACCTCCATATCGCACCAACTTGTTGCAAACAGTCAAGCTTGAATTCCTATTTGTCATAAAAACGTGGCATCTACAACAGACCCATGTGACACTCACCCAAGATTAGAGGAAGTATTCAAAACGTCCCCGCACTACTCCTTTCTTTTTACGAATGACACTACAGACGCCCGCAGCTACGTGAAGCTATTTAATTCTTCCAAAGCGCGGGAAACCTTAGTGACGTCACCGGACGTATCTTATTGGTCACCAACATTCTCAAATGCTGCCATCATAGACTATAGTTCATGATATATACCTTAATGTCCATTAAAATTACATTATCCACAAAAAATAAGAAATAAAATAATAATGATAAATTGCTCTAATGCCAAAAGATTCTTTTGGCATTAGAGCAATTTATCATTATTATTTTATTTCTTATTTTTTGTGGATAATGTAATTTTAATGGACATTAAGGTATATATCATGAACTATAGTCTATGATGGCAGTATTTGATAATGTTGGTGACCAATAAGATACGTCCGGTGACGTCACTAAGGTTTCCCGCGCTTTGGAAGAAGTAAATAGCTTCACGCAGCTGCGGGCGTCTGTAGTGTCATTCGTAAAAAGAAAGGAGTAGTGCGGGGACGTTTTGAATACTTCCTCTAATCCTGGGTGAGTGTTACATGGGCTGTTGTAGATGCCACGTTATTATGACAAATAGGAATTCAAGCTTGACTGTTTGCAACAAGTTGGTGCGATATGGAGGTTTAAATATAAGAAGTTTGTGTTATAAAGGCCAGTAGGCAGTATTTTCAAATGTCGGGTTAAACGCGTTTCAGGATTTCATTAATGAACAGGAGTGTGGTTTGGATCGCGATTCACATATTAAAAATAAGGGATTTGGTTGAAAGGGTCTTGATCATTGAATAAGCCAGTGTATCAGATTTCGTTGGATTATGGTGGAAGGGTTTCCGATGATCGGGCAGTTGGTTTTGTGAGATAGAGTAGTTTAATCATTTTTTTGAAAAGAGTATGGATAGTGAGCAATTTATGTTGAATCTGATAATAACGTTTTCCCGCGTATTTGCAGATTTTAAAAGTCGGACAAGCATACAACGGCAAAGTTGGTACTTTGCCAGAATTGGCATATATATCCGGCAAGCGGGAAGGCCTTTATAGAAAGACACAAGGTGATTTTAAAGAACTCTGTTTTTTAGCTGATTAAGAATCATGGCAGTGTTTATTATATTATATTATAATATTATAGAGAGGATAGCAGGGTTGTAATGGTTCTGAGTACAATAGTTTTAAGTATAGATGTAATTTTATAGAGGGATGATTGGTGAATAATTTAGTCAATCAAAATTAAAACACTTTTCCGATGAAGAAATAAAAAACGTATAAGTAAAATAGTTGTGGTGGATCATAAAATAATAATAAAATTATACTATCATTTCATGTAACCTATAAGATAATAAGATAATATTCAATTAAGTACGTTTATTAATTATAGGCTTCACTTGCTCTACCTGTTGCGTTTTTCCTGGGTTCAGCGTTTCCTCCAGTAGTGTAGTTTTCTGTTTCATTTCTCAAAAATTTTAATTTTTATTTTATTTTTATTTTTATAATTTTAATTATGGTTATTATTGATTTTTGTACCATTGTAGATTTTTATAGGGTATAGTCAATTGGATTAGCCCTTCTATTCTCTTTTTTCCTTTCCCTTCAGTTATCATTGTGGCAAGAAAATCATATAGGTAAGAATGTGATAAATGATTTTTAGTACATCAAATTGTGGGTTATGTTGTTTCTTGGTCACAAATAGGTTTATAAATGGGTGATTTAATTAATTAATCAAATATATTTTTTAGTTTATTTACTACATAATAATCTTTATTGATTTATTTTTTGTTTATGATCTTTTTAGCCTTTTACTTTTTCAGTCTAGTTTTATAACTGTATGGTTTTATATGTATGATATATACTTTTTATATATATGTTATTTATTATTATTAGTTGGATTTATTTAGAGTAAATGGATACTTTATTGTGTGTCACTAATTTATTAAGTTATTGAGTATTTATTAGTGTGACCATGTGTCTATAAGTTCTTCTATATGTGATTATACATGTATCATACGTATACAGTCATTTAATTAATTATTTATTTATTTATCTGTCTGTTGGTTTATAGACTTTCGCTGTACTTTAGCAGTTAGTATTTAATTATTTATTTAATTATTTATTTACAGTTTTTATGAATTTTTTAGTGTTTTTAGGTTTATGAGTGCCTTATATATGTATATTTATGATGAATTTGTTTGTGTTAAATGAATTTTTTATATGTTGTTATAGCCAAAGCCCCTGAGGAAGGCATAAACGAAACACGGCCTGTGTCGGGCCTGGCTTTATGAAATAAAGGTGGTATTATAGTTCCTTCCTTGCCTCCACGGTTTTTACTGGGTTGCTGTTGGTACGTGGACCGTGCTTTTTGTTGGACTGCATTGCGGTACCCGGTACATTGTATTGAGTCTCCTAGAATGTGGAGACACCGTCAGGGGTGTTTCTCACATCCTAAGCATGAGATCATGCAAAATTCGGTGCTGCCAGATACTGACGAATCTCTAATTCTTCAGCTCTCGGTTCCTTCTCAGGGGTGATCAAGAGTCCCCGTGCTATATCATGTATGAAGTCCTGAAAGGACATGTCCTCCGGAGGAGACATCCGACGCTGTGGTGAAGGAGAGGGATCCTCCGGAAGAACCACCCCGGTACCGACAGAGTCCTCGGAATCATCGGAATTGGAGGATTCGAAGTATTGTTGGGCTGGATGCTCTCGTATTGCTTGTTGGTGGTATCAATCGAAGTCGGCATCGGAATGCCTCGATACCAGACCCTCAATGCTGGAGACCAATTCCAGGGCTGGCATGGGAGGAAGCATGGAGAGAGGCACATCGATCGATGCAGGTACATTCGGTACCGGTATTGATAACTGCGTCGATTGTAGCGGTTTTAGCTGTACCGAGGCTGCTAATAAAGCCGCAAGACTGCGCTCAATGGCCAGGATACGTTGATCCATGGAGCCTGCCAATGACTGGGTGTCGGTACTGGCAGAGCAGGCCACGACACCAGAACATGGCACCAAGAGTTCTCCGGAGGTGGAAGTGAAGGTGGACCTGGGTGTTATACAGCCAAGAACTGTGTGAACTATTACTTTTAATACAATTATACTGTGCACCTTTTTCTATTGATTTCAACCTGTTCCAATATGTAAAATCAGTAAGTGTTATGGTTCAGCACACACACGTATTTATTTGCAGCATTTTTATACTGCTAATAGTAAACATCTTAGTGGTTTTCAATCCAGTTAGGAACTGGATTGTGCCTTTTGTTGAAGTGGCAAGTGTAAGGCATGAGAGATCCTAAAAGCCAAAAGCCTCACAGCTTGCTGGTACCATCCCAAAGACCTCGATACCAGCAGCTGTGTGCTCTAGTGCAAAATGATCCACAACCCCTGCAAAGTGTGCCCAGTCTCCCTTCAGGGTAAAGGCTCTGCTTGGAGTGCAGAGCTCACAGGGGTAACATATTTTTGTCGTCAATTAAATTGGAGGTTTTCTGGAGGGGAGGAGGTTGTAATTTTAATTTTTCTGCACTTTACTCTGAGAGTCTTGGGAAAGCGAGAGTCTTAAATATGATAAATAAATAAAGGCTTGGCTCAGTGCAAAGTGCAGTAAATTTCTATTTAATTTCTCACAATCCATTGGAGACCTGTTTCAAAACTGCATTCCACTGCTGGCAATGATAGGAAAAGGGGGAGGGTTTACTGGATCGACAGTAGCTACTCAGTACTGCTTGAAACTGGTGCCCTAGTTCACTGGGCATGAAGGCTGACTGTGGATTGTAGGAAGTAAACTGTACTTAAAATCATCTCATAAGAACCCAGTCTCTGCACTGTGTGCTCATATCAGAGCAGCAGTTAAAGCGTAGTTAATCACCTGTAGCAGGTGTTCTCCGGGAACAGCAGGAATCAGTCCTCACATATGGGTGATGTCACCAACAGAGCCCGCACGGGAACGCTCCCCATCTTCCAAAGGAAGCCTTTGGAAGGTCAACCACGCATGCATGCCTCTCTTCCCACCCAAAGAAACTATCTTACCTCAGTATGATGACATAGCTTAATCAAGTCAAAAAAGAAAGAAACAACTCCACAGGGAGGATGGAGGGTAGTGAGGACTGATTCCTGCTGTTCCTGGAGTACATCTATTACAGGTGAGTAACCACACTTTCTCTGGGACCAAGCAGGAAGTCTGTCCTCACATATGGGACTCCTCAGCTACAAGCTACCGAAAAAACATGTAAATAGCCCAATGGGGCAACCAGAAAAAAGAACCAAGAACAACAGCATGAGTAATTGCTGAAAGGTTCAGAGAGTCAGCATCCAGCATGGACATCAACAGCAGGTTGACTATACGGTAGCCTGATGGCCAGAAGGGCCAGTGGGAAGGAGTTGCCTTAATTCCCAAACAGATGCCGGAGTACAGCTTGGCCAAAGTTGCTGTGATGTTGGAAAGTTGCTGTGAAGGTGTGGACAGAAGACCACATAGCAGCCCTACAGATCTCCACCATGGAGACGGAATGAAAATTGGCTACCGAAGCAGCCATAGCTCAGATATTGTGGGCTGTGACATGGTGTTCCAAACTCAGACCAGCTTGAGCGTAAGCGAAGAAGATGCATTCTGTAACCCAAAACAAAAGGTTAGGTTTTAAGACTGCTACACCCAGCCTATTGGGGTCAAAGAAAACAAAGAGCTGGGAGCAACGGCAATGAGCTTTCGTACATTCAAGGTAAAATGCCAGCACTCTCTTACAATCCAATGTGTGTAGAGTGACCTCAGCCTTGTTGGCGTGAGGTCTGGGAAAAATGGTGGGCAGTACCTCTGACTGATTAAGGTGAAATGCAGAAACCACCTTAGGCAGAAACTTAGGGTGAGTCTGGAGGACCACTCTATTGTGATGAAAATTTGTATAAGGAGATGTGCCACTAGTGCCTGGAGTTCACCGACTCTATGCGCAGAGATGATCGCTACTAAGAAAATTACCTTCCATGTGAGATATTTGAGTGGACAAGAGCTGAATGGCTCAAAAGAGGCAGAAATGAAGTGCCTGAGCACCACGTTAAGATCCCACGCCAGAGGTGTGGGCTTAATTGGAGGCCAAGAGAGCAAGAAGCCTCTCATAAAGCGACTGACAAAGGGATGCACAGAAACGGACTTACCATTCATCCCACTATGGTAGGCCGCCACTGCGCTGAGATGCACTTTGAGTCGATTTGAGACTTGGGTTGAATAGGTGGAGCAGGTAAGTGAGCAAGGACTCTACTGAACAAGAAAAGGGGTTCAGCGCTTTGTCTGCACACCACAAAGAGAATCTGCACCATTTAAAAGCATAGGAATGCCGTGTGAAGTCCTTGCAAGAAGCCAGGAGGACATTTTCCACATCAGCTGGAAGGTGGAGCACTGCAAGAACTACATGCTAAACATCCACGCCGTGAGAGATAAGGAGTGGACAATGGAATGAAGGAGAGATCTCTTGTCCTGGAATATCAGATCTGGATCGGAACAGAGCCAGATTGGTGGCCTCTGAGACAGACGGAGGAGACGAAGGAACCGGGGCTGTCTGGGCCAGTGTGGGGCAATGAGAATCATGGTAGCCTTGTCCTTCTGTAGCTTGAAGAGGATCCTGGATACCAGAGGTGTTGGTGGATAGGCATAAAGTAGTCCCTTGTCCCAATCCAAAAGAAAAGCATCAGAAGCCATCCAACTGCTTCATGGAATCCTGGAACAGAACAGCAGCACCTGAGCATTGTCCGGTGACACAAAGAGGTCTGTGCTCGGGGTGCCCCACATCCGGAAGATGCGGCTGACAATTCAACTGTTGAGGGTCCACTTGTGCGGCTGGAGGACTCAGCTGAGTTGATCCGCTCACCCGGCAGATACCCCTCCCAGAAAAGAATGCCGTGTGAGATGCCAAATTTCCAGAGATGCACTGTCTCCCAGCAGAGAAGGTACGAGCTTGTGCCTCCCTGCTTGTTGATGTAGAACATTGCTACTTGGTTGTCAGTCTGGATGAGGACAACCTGGTTGGCGTGCTGCTCTTGAAAAGCTCTGAGCACATTGGAGATGGCACAGAGCTCCAGGAAGTTGATCTGGTGGAAGCTTTCCCCAGCCAACCAGAGACCCTGCATTCAGAGCCCATCTTGGAGGCATCCGTAGTCAGAACCCACTGATGCAGAAGGGCTTGGAAGGGAAGTCCCTGGCACAGATTTTGTGGTTTTAGCCACCAAGAGAGGAACTGCTTGTGTGGCTGAGTTATAGCCACCTTGCCCTGGAGGCACCCGTAACTTGGTGCTACTGTGTACATAGAGTCCATTACGCTTGCCTCATCTGTAGATGGGTGAGCGGAGTTACATGAACCATGGAGACCATGTGACTGATAATGTGCAGCATTTCCCTGGCTGTGGTGAATGGACGGTTCTGCACTTCTCTGGCTAGGTAGACGAGCCATAGGGCTCGATCCTCGGGTAGGTAGGCCCGACCCAAAGTAGTATCTAGAAGGGCCCAATGAACTAGAGGTGCTGAGCGGGCTGCAGCTGACACTTTGAATAGCTGATGACAAAGCCCATATTCTCAAGCAACTGAATAGTGATCCTTGCAGAGCATCAGACTTTTTCCGGCATATGACCCCTGATCAACCAGTCATCCAAGAAGGGGAAGACAAAACGTCCCAGCATCCAGAGGAATGCAGTGACCACTGCCAGATATTTTGTGAAGACCCTCAGGGCGGAGGAGAGGTCGAAAGGTAGTATCCAGTACTGATAGTGCTGTTGCTGCACATGAAGCAGAGATACTGCCAGTGGAGAGGGTGAATGGGGATGTGAGTAGAGATATCTCTACAGTCTAAGGAGCACAGCCAGTCTTCTCATTGGAGGTAAGGCAACAATGTTCCCAGGGAGATCAACTTTTCTCGCAAGAGGAATCGGTTGAGGTCCTGAAGATCCAATATGGGCTGGAAGCCTTCCGTTTTCTTGGGAACCAGAAAGTAATAGGAGTAGAACCCCTTCCCAATCTGAGAGGGAGGGACCAGCTCGATGGCCAGGTCAGCCAAGAGAACCTGGACCTCCTTCTGGAGAGGTTCTCGGTGGGACGGATCAAGAGGGTACTCCCCTGGGAAAAAGGGGGAGGAAGTTGATTGAAGTGCAACAGGTACACCTCCCGAACTATTTTGTGGGCCCACGAGTCTGATGTTATGGTTGGCCACTTGTAGGCAAAATGGATCAATCTGCCTCCCATCTGAAGTAGAACTGTGGTTGGAACGGGAAGGGAGGCCATGCTCCTTAGGAAGGAGTCAAAATCCTCTGCCAGGCTGTGGTTGCGGTGCAGGCTGTGACTTCTGGGGCTTGGAGTAGCAGTTTTGACGCTGGCCCTGACCCTTCTGCTGCTGCCCCTGCTGAGAGCCATGATAGGGCTGATATGGCAGGTAACTAGCATATAGTAACATAGTATGTGATGGCAGATAAAGACCAGCATGGTCCATCTAGTCTGCCCAGTAAGGTGACAAAAGTAGGTGCACCTGCCGCTCCATGCAGGTCACCCCTCCCCATCCCTTTGTTTAGGGGTGCACCCACCGCTCCGTTTAGGTCACACCTATTTGTTGAGATATAAGAGATAGTTATGCTTATTTTGATTTTATCCTGTTGCTATAAAGGGCTCCACTGTGTCTGTCCCATGCCATTTTTAATTCTGTCACTGTGTTTGCCTCCACCACTTCCATCGGGAGGGCATTCCAAGCATCCACCACCCTTTCAGTGAAAAGGTATTTCCTGACATTGCCTTTCAGTTTACCCCCTTGCAGCTTCATGTTATGCCTTCTAGTTTTACAGCATACTACTTCTTCTTGAGCTAGAATTCAGTTCAGACTTCTTCTAACCTATAAATGCATTCACTCTACTGCTCCTCACTACCTTTCCTCTCTCCTTACACCCCTCCTCCTGAACTCTGCTCTTCCTCTGGCTTTCTTCTCTCTATGCCCTTTTCTTCTACTGCCAACTCCAGATTTCAATCTTTTCACCTTACTGCTCCTTATGCCTGGAACAAACTTCCTGAATCTATATGTCAAGTCTCATCTCTCCCCCTTTTCAAATCCATGCTAAAAGCTCATCTCTTTGAGGCTGCTTTTGGATCTTAATTCCCTTGTTCTCCTTGTGTCTCCTTTCGCTATTTGAGCCCCTTGTTTCTCTTATATTGTACTGTCTGTCTTGACTAGATTGTAAGCTCTAATGAGCAGGGCCCATCTTCTATATGTTCTTGTACAGCACTGCGTATGCCTTGTAGTGCTATATAAATGATTAATAGTAGTAGTAGTAGTACAAAGACTTCATTCCAGAGGCTCTCCTTTTTGGAGGGATCACCCATCATACAAGAAAGTCTATTCATTGTTATTGCTTCTGCTCTAGCTCTCCGGCCTTGTCCTCCATGGGCTTCTCGAAGAGGTCTCCCTCTGGCAGGGGGCATCCGCACTCACTTATCCTGCACTCACTGTTCTAAATCAAAGACTGCAGCCAAGCTAGGCATCGAGCCCCAATACCCACAGCGGCTACCCAGGTTACTGACTTAAAGCCATCATAAGCCCCCCTGATCATATATTTTGGGCACTTCTTCACCCTGTAAAGAAGACCACGGTAGCGCTTCATCCGTTCTTCTGGAATGACAGTCGAGAAATCAGCCAGAGCGCCCACTAGATACCTGAGGTACATACCCATGTAGAGTTGATAGGCCTGAATGTGGGCTACCAATATAGAATGCTGGTAGCACTTTCTGCCAATGCCATCCAAGGTCCTGGCCTCCCTGTCCGGGGAACAGAGGAGTGGGTCTTAGTGCTCTTGATTCTCCGCATGGCCGACTCCACAACCGTAGAATTGTGTGGGAGCTGTAGTTTCTTGAAGCCTGGACTCTTGTGGACTCAATACATGGAGTCCAGCCATCTACTCACTAGGGGCACAGTGAGGGGGTGTCTCCCACACGCAAAACAGCAAGCGTTCAAGGATCTTGTGAACGGGAACTGTAATAACCTTCTGGGGGGGGGGGGAGAAGGTTACTGGAGGATCTCCTCCATCTTGGGCTCCTCCTCAGCCTCAATAGAAAAAGGGAAGGCCTTGGCCATGTCCCTTACAAACTCATGGAAGGAAATATCCTCTAGTGGGGGCTTCCTGCACTCATAAGATGGAGAGGGATCCGAAGGGATGCCTCGATGGCACTTGGGCACCGAGGATTCCTCCTCGGTTTCCCACCCTTCGGAATTGGAATCCATGAGGAAATCGAAATACTGATGTGATTCCACATGTCATCGATGGTGAGGGAAGGATGGAGCTTGAGGCTCTGGACGGTCTGACCCGGATGCGCTTGGGGGAGAGCCCCGGGGTACCAAGAGGGACTTTGACTGTCTGTCCAAGCTGGCTCCCTGGCTGGGGAGAGCATGGAGCTCCAGAATGGGCTGCACCCCTGACAGGGAAGCACCTCCTGTAGACGAGGCCACCCTCGGCACAGAGGAACTCGAGGGTATCGGGTCTTGGGCCGGCCTTGGCATTGAGGAACCTGAGAATAATGAGTCCCAGGCAGCCTGCGAGGTCAGGAGCGTAATCAAGCTGTGCTCGAGGCCTGCATGCGCTCGGCTAGGAGCACGGAGTCTGATGGAATGGTAACTGGGGTAGCAACCGCAGTCTCTGGTGCTGATACCCTCGATGGGGACTCCACGATGGTGACAGTCCTGGGCCTTGGAAGGCAATTGTTCCCACTAGGGCAGCTTAGGAGGCCACTCCGGGCCTTTGCCCTCAGAATCTCACAGAGCGGGACTTCTCCTGAGCCTCGGCATCCCCCCTTGACTTCGACGGGGTGAAATTCTGATCCTTTTGGGTCCCTCCCTTGTCAAAGGACAGTTATCAGTCCGATGCCCCACAGCCCTTTGGCTCCAAGTGAGCTTGACCCCCGCTGGGAAGCATTCCCAATGCGGGCTCCATTGGTGACATCACCCATATGTGAGGACTTCCTGCTTGGTCCTGGAGAATAACTGTATCGTCAAAAAAGCAAGTGTCTTGACTTGCCTCATTCATATTTTGGTCTTATTCCTAGGAGGCCTTTCTTTTATGTTTTCATGTTTTGTGACTTCTATTTTTCACACTTTCAGAACCTCTTATTACACTTGCATACCCTATTGTTAAAAACCTTCATCTCTGGGTCCATGATTCTGCTGTCCATGTGTTGTCATGCTTGCATGTGTCAGTCTGATGCTTGCTTGGAGAGCTCTGATAAGAATCAGCACACTGGCACCACCAACCACCAAAGCACTCTGCTTTCTAATGGCTGGGGAAGCAAAGCACAAGACACTTTTAGAAACTTTAAACATGGCTTTAACTGGCAACAGGAAAATGAAAAAAAATGTTTTGCTAGTACTTCATTTATTTTAACCAATTTCCATAAGAACCTGCCAAACCCATTTGAAGAGAGGGCATATCCCATCTGAAGCATTTATTTCAGGGTTCTGTTTCCCCCCCAGTGTTTTCTTTGGCTAGAATATAAAACTTTGGTATTTTAACACTCTCTTTCTTGATACTGGTTTTAGGATGGATCCACTGCTTTATTTAAAGCTGCCACTAAAGGTTTTAGTGACGTGATTGAGGAGTTGCTGAAGTTCTCTCCAGCACTAGGCATTCTGAAGGTAAGCATTAAGCATCTATTGCTGCAGTTCGTAGGAGTTTAATATACACTATAGGCATGTGCACAGGCAAAAACGTTTTGCCTCTTTTTCACAATTCTGAGAAATTTTTCTGATTTTTGACCTTTGTTTCACACATTTGTTTATTTAACCTTTAGCATTTTTAATGTGCATTAGAACCTTCTCATTCATGCAAATTGACTGTACGCACTAATTTGTAGGCCACTAAATTGATTCTGTGTGTACTAAATTGTTTAAGGAGTGCTAAGGAATGTGCATTCCTATTTTGCTGAAACAACATAATAGTACTTAGGGCTCCTTTATCCAGAGTTGGTGCAACACGGTAAATACAATAAGCAGAGCAGGGAGCGTCAAATGCTGTTATAAACACTGCTCTTTTGTGCCATCCCTGTCTGCATGTTCGGCTTAGTTCTTTAACTTTAAGCTGTGCAATGCAGTAAGGAACTTTGATGCAAGTCTCATGAGCCTGGAGAATGCAAGCCTTGCACTGGAGTTCCTTCCTGCACTGCGCAGCAGTAGATGTAGGCAATGGCAGCGGTAGCTCCAGCAAGGGGGAGGGAATTGAGAGATGAGATTGCTGGATCAGAGGGGGCACCAGAAAACCTGTTTTCATCCCTGATGAAAACAATATGGTGGTAAAAAGGAGGAGCCTGTCCATTCACATGGTAGGCAGCAGGTCTCCATCAACATTTTCTGGGCTCAAGCAATTCTTTCCCCCTTCCTTCAGAGCATCGCTCCAGCAGGAGACAGCAAATGAGCACTCAGTCCTAGTTCCCAGAGCTGCCTCTCCCCATCGAGGTGATTTTTTTTCTCTCTCATCAGGAATGGTAAGGAGATGGCAAGAGAAGGCAGCAGTGTGACTCAGAGTTTTTGCTCATTTACTCTATCCCTCGTGATGTCTACTCTTCCCACTGAGGCACAAAGAGAGCAACAGCTCTTGCAGGGTCAAGCAGGGAACACACAGAGCAAGAGAAATGATGACACAGGCGCTTTATTGGAATCCCCAACGCGTTTCGGCAGGTTGCCTTCTTCAGGGGGTGATATCACTTATGAACACAAAACATGATAAACATAAAATAATATATCAATTGCACATAGAATTAAAACTCATATTAAAAAATATAAACACAATAAAAACAATTACATCAAATATATACCAGACAGGTGTAGACCGGGCATGTTGAAAAACTGAGATGATTAACATTAAAATGTACTGAACTCCAATTAAAAGCGTATATATAATAGGTGATAGAAAGATAAAAATTACATAATAAAAACATAATAAATTAACATAATAAAATAATAAATAGTAGTTAAAATTGTGCGAAAAAGGTGATGGGCTTGCGGCAACATATTATACACCTAAATGAATTATCAACAGCTAGAATCGTTAAAACAAGTTAATAAAACACACATAATAACCATACAGATGATAAATATAATGTGACTATCATTTTAAATAAGTGTTAAAAGTGTTCAAATAAATAAATAAATAATAAAATAATAAATAATTAAAAGTATACGCACAGATATGTTAAAAGGCAAATTAATAAAATAAAAGTGAAGCTTGACCAAGAGTGAAATAAAATGTTAAATACATGCATGTGACCATCATATATTAATATAGAGTGCTGGAGGGATATTCTGAACCTATTGTGTTTAAAGAAATTTCTATAAAACAACGCAGGGCAGAAGTAGGGGTAAAATCTATAGAGTCATTCGTCAGATATGCAATAAAACCCAACCGGAGATAATAAAAAAGGAAGAATACATGGAATGTAGGCGATACCTTCACTTACTCAGCGCAAGCAGACCATGAGTCTGCAACGGCAGAATTGTGAGACTCTTGATGGGATCTTTTACTGTAAAAAATCAAGAGTAAAAGTAAATAGTAAATGGGATGGGAGAGGAGGACTCAAGGTATGGCACTAGAATGCGATCTGAAAACCCTTGTCTTATCATTAAAAACAATATGTAAAAACTAAATGCATATGTAAAACAATTGGTGATAAAGAAATTTTTTTAAAAAACGTCACTGAATGAGCTATGCTGATAGATAGAGAATGTGTCATTGAGTTGAGGAAGCCATATGTTAGAATGTCGTCACTATGTGGGCTGAACTTTGTTAAGAAGCAGACATTGTTATAATATCTGAACATGGGGAGAAGAGAAACATTGCTATATATACTGCAGAAAGAGAAACCATATCTCTAAGGGCAGTGCAACTTTGAATAAAATCGAAGGTACTCAGGATTCCAAAACAAGTCTGAAATGTAGTCACCACAATCTTGCACAGAGGATTATAGCGGTGATATAACTGAGAAACGAAATGTCACTGCTGAACGGGAAAATGACATTGTAAATAAACAAAGAAGTAAGGACTAGTGATTTTTGTTTTACTAAAATGCCGTCTTAGTATGTGAAGGTGGCGTCTTATACAATACAGAGGACGTATAAAAAACTTCAGACACTGTATTGCTGAAAGTGAAACGGGTTAAGTTAAAAAGTGTGCTACTAAAAAAACTTTACATCGGCAGGCACGCATGAGAGAAACTTAGAGAAATCTCATTAAAATGTACACGTGGGCTGGTAGCTTTTCTAAATATTGGAGAAAAGCTGTATCCACAGAGGGATACTAGACAAGCCATTGGTGGCTCATTGGCAGGAAAAGAACCACACCATTAGCGATATAAAATACCTAGTACTAAGAGTAGTTCTGCCCAAATGGAGAGGGGGAGTATTGACAAGGTATTATTAAAATTGGAGCAGCGGTACATTTACGAGCTAGATAGTTTGGAACCCAAGGGGTGTACATTTTAATGAGATTTCTCTAAGTTTCTCTCTTCTCCCCATGTTCGGATATTATAACAATGTCTGCTTCTTAACAAAGTTCAGCCCACATAGTGACGACATTCTAACATATGGCTTCCTCAACTCAATGACACATTCTCTATCTATCAGCATAGCTCATTCAGTGACGTTTTTTTAAAAAATGTCTTTATCACCAATTGTTTTACATATGCATTTAGTTTTTACATATTGTTTTTAATGATAAGACAAGGGTTTTCAGATCGCATTCTAGTGCCATACCTTGAGTCCTCCTCTCCCATCCCATTTACTATTTACTTTTACTCTTGATTTTTTACAGTAAAAGATCCCATCAAGAGTCTCACAATTCTGCCGTTGCAGACTCATGGTCTGCTTGCGCTGAGTAAGTGAAGGTATCGCCTACATTCCATGTATCTGTTCTTCCTTTTTTATTATCTCCGGTTGGGTTTTATTGCATATCTGACGAATGACTCTATAGATTTTACCCCTACTTCTGCCCTGCGTTGTTTTATAGAAATTTCTTTAAACACAATAGGTTCAGAATATCCCTCCAGCACTCTATATTAATATATGATGGTCACATGCATGTATTTAACATTTTATTTCACTCTTGGTCAAGCTTCACTTTTATTTTATTAATTTGCCTTTTAACATATCTGTGCGTATACTTTTAATTATTTATTATTTTATTATTTATTTATTTATTTGAACACTTTTAACACTTATTTAAAATGATAGTCACATTATATTTATCATCTGTATGGTTATTATGTGTGTTTTATTAACTTGTTTTAACGATTCTAGCTGTTGATAATTCATTTAGGTGTATAATATGTTGCCGCAAGCCCATCACCTTTTTCGCACAATTTTAACTACTATTTATTATTTTATTATGTTAATTTATTATGTTTTTATTATGTAATTTTTATCTTTCTATCACCTATTATATATACGCTTTTAATTGGAGTTCAGTACATTTTAATGTTAATCATCTCAGTTTTTCAACATGCCCGGTCTACACCTGTCTGGTATATATTTGATGTAATTGTTTTAATTTGTTTATATTTTTTAATATGAGTTTTAATTCTATGTGCAATTGATATATTATTTTATGTTTATCATGTTTTGTGTTCATAAGTAATATCACCCCCTGAAGAAGGCAACCTGCCGAAACGCGTTGGGGATTCCAATAAAGCGCCTGTGTCATCATTTCTCTTGCTCTGTGTGTTCCCTACTCTTCCCACTGATGCAGGTTTGCCTCCAGGCAGTGCACTGGGTCCTCCTCTTTCTGCTGATAGTAGCCAAGATTTCCTTCTCCCAAGATTCAGGATTAGGTTTTCCTGCTGCCAATAATACTTGGCCGAATGTTCCTGTGCATTCCCTGCTGCCTGTCAGAGCCTCTTCTCTTCAAGATGCCCGGTCTGCGTTCCTGGGTATTAAAGCTTCGAATCTTTCTAAGCTTTAGGTCCTGTTGCTCGGCAGCTTTAAAACATGAGAGAGGCAGTCTGGTCTGCTCAACAAGAAAAGCTTTAAAGCCTGTGAGATTCTAGAAAAGAGGAAAATCATTTTTTTTATGAGGACTAACACGGTTAACATGGCCTATGGCAGTGAAGAATAACTGCCTCTGGATTAGTCAGCACTGCTGGAGAGGGAGGGTTTTCTTTCTATTGTATTTTGGTTTAGCTTCTCTTTTGCAAATAAATCCTTTTTACCACGTGGTAAATACTTGCCCAAGTCTGAAGCAACTTTTTTAAAAGCATAGCCAACTTGACCATGTGCTGTAGGTTAGTGGTCAGTGACCCCACAGTTTTATAGGGTTGAAAATATGACACAGCAGGACTGCCATCTGCTTCCATTTCTGCCAATCTGAGTAATTCAGTCATGGTTATACTCCACTGTATGCATGATTTCTTTAAGCGAGGTGGTAGCCAGCAAGTGTCAGTAATAGACATAGATACAAAAGCAAATAAAAATAGAGTCAGGACTGACTCGAAGGCACACATTGCATTTGCATTTGCAAGACCCCTATGCACTAAGCATTTTCCCAAAGACACAAGCTTTATTTCAAGATATTTATCACAGCTTACACAAAAGCGCAACATTTGCATAACAATTTAATAGAAAAAATCCACAAATAGACCTTTAAACAAAAATCTCTCACCAAAAGCACAACAGAAGAAATGGGATGAAATCTTAAGTACATAGGCCTTACAGGTTAGAAATTGCATCCTTAAATGTTTTGCAAAGTTTAATTTTGTTGTCATTTTTGTCTCCAGTATTCCTTTAATCAGCCAAACACATCTGTTTGGTTTGACACTGATTCCTACCTATTGTTGGTAACATGTATATTTTAACACTTTCACCAGAATGGCTCTACCGCACTCCATGCTGCCGTCCTTAGTGGCCATACCAAATCCATCTCTCTTCTCTTAGAAGCAGGAGCAGACCCCACGCTTCGAAACAAGGTAAACATCCCATGATCATCTTTGCAAATTCATATTTCATAGCCATGAAGGCAAACTCTACTACTACTACTAATCATTTATATAGCACTGCAAGGCATACACAGCGCTGCACAAATACATATAAAGGTGTCCCTGCTCATTAGAGCTTACAGTCTAGTCAAGACAGACAATACAACAGCTGAGGACAAGGAAACAACCAGCCAAAGGTAAGGAAACACACAGGAGACTAATCGAATCAGGATCCAAAAAGGAGCCCCAAAGAGGTAAGCTTTTTAGCATGGATTTGAAAAGGTAATTCACCCTATAAATATCAAACCCCTATCCATAATACTGGGTAACGGTAATTAGAATAGTAAACCAACTTCACTTGTGAGAGTTTGGAAATGGTCTCAGACTCTTCGGCACTATTTTTGCTGACTTTCAATATGTCAGAACTGGCAGTGCCTATTCGCATCAATGACCAATCCACTCCTATGTAATCAATCCTATTTTTTCTAATCTAATATAGTCCCATATAAGAAGATGCTTATCTTAATATGCAATATATCCTCTTCCCAACGCCGTCTATTGGCGCCTCATTGCATTTCACTTGCTTGAGTTTCATCAGGGGATAATTCTTCAAAGATTTTGTTTAAATATCTTCCAGGGGTCATTCCTAGAAGGATTCTTGATGCTGCTAGGAACTTGCCAGTGTCAGCTATGGATGTAGGTTGTCCAGTAACATAGCCGTGTCTGTGATGCTATTTCAAAATGCACATATGTATCTCTTGCTACATACATGCCCTGCCCTGCCATTTTTCAAATGGAGACATGTAGCGGCAGCGGCAGGGTAGACGGAAAAAGGTGCCTCTATTTACTGGCATGCTGTTTTGAAGGAGCAAAACTTATTGGGGAAGGGAGCGGACACTTTCCTCTTCTCTGTACAATTGTGAGGTTGCTGAAACTAGTACTTTTCAAATGGCTGTTTGTTCCTAGGAGCAGGTGTAGACATAGATGTGCCCACTGGTGGGTTGAGACATGTGACACCATTCTCAAAAATGGACGCATACATGTATCTTTTTCAGAAAACGCCGGTCACACCTCCACCATGCATCCATAAGAAACAATCGTGATCACAGACACGTGTAAATTCAGGGCTTTCTAAAATGACTCTTGGGATGTGGCTGTGATTGAAAATGCCCATTCAGACATGCCAGACATACAAGTCAAAAATAAAGCTTCTAAGATGATCCTCACAGCCTTTAGATGTTTAATAATTTCACAGAACAATCAAGCCTGGCGGACATCTTGAGCATACTGAGGTTTTTTTTTTTCATATTCAAATCAATAGTAGCAAATGGAGTTTTTCTACCCAGAATTCAGCCATGAGATCTAATAGTCATGATCTTGCTAGAACACACAGCTGAATAAACTGTTTCTTTCTCAGTTTCTTCAAGTTCCACTTACTTATACATTTCACTGCCTTTTTTTTAATATAGGTAATTTCCCTCTTTGCGCAGAAGAAGTTCTCAGCTTCAGATCAGGCTAGGAAGCTCCCATAATAGGCAGGTAGCGGGAGGTGGGGGGGGGGGGGGAGGAGGGTGAAAGTCCTCTAGCCCATAAATACCAATCCTAAAAACTGTAGCAACAGTTTTCCCTGCAGAACTCCACCCTTTTAATCATATAAACACATACAAACAGTAATGAAGAGGAATATATCAGGGCCTCAGAAGTATTCCATGCACATTACAATAAGATAACACAGGTCTGAGTTAATCTAGCCCTAATCAGTCCTGGCTTAGCCCGTGTGTTGTGCCCTTTTCATACTGACCTTCATGCTTGCTACCACCCAA
This sequence comes from Ichthyophis bannanicus, assembly GCA_033557465.1. Classification (NCBI taxonomy): domain Eukaryota; kingdom Metazoa; phylum Chordata; class Amphibia; order Gymnophiona; family Ichthyophiidae; genus Ichthyophis; species Ichthyophis bannanicus. The sequence goes on along the minus strand of CM066031.1, from coordinate 1,405,407,063 downwards.
GTCCAGGGCAACCTCCCCCTCCCCAAACGTGCACTTCAAGCCCCAGGACATAGACGATCTTGCAAGATGTTGTGGCACTATAGAAATAGCAAGCACTATTACTGATGCTCTTCTAATTACTTAATATACTACTTCTTGTTGCAGGAAAATGAACTGGCAGCAGAACTGACACAGAGTGAGCGCATTCGCAGGCTTCTGCGGCAGAGAGAAATGTGCTGGAAGAGCTAATACTGCCACTTCCACCACTTCCCCCCTCCCACAACACCTGATTGCCCCAAGAACAGTTTTGCCCTATCTAAAAGCTGCAAGTCTGGCATTCAGCTAGCTCACTATGTGGTCAGACCTCGTCTTAGCATTCTCTACATTACAAGAAAAGAAATCTTGACAAATTATTTCCCCCACCCATCAAGCCATCTCAGTGAAACGCCATCCTTTGATGGGACCACCACAGACAAAAGCCAATATGAGAAAGATGGGTAACTAATGCACCTTTGCTTGCAGTAACTGCCTACTGTACTGTGTGTGCATATGTGTATAGATTTGTGTGTGCACTTTTCAAAGCTCTGTGAGAATATAATGGCTAAAGAAATAGCTTCATGCTGGAAATAAATGTTCTGCTGTCTCTGTGACTTACAACAGCATTTCAATCTGACCAAATACGAGATGCCTATAGGCCTTGGATTACCAGAGGCTACAAAACTCACTGTGTGGAAGAAAGGCCTTGCCATCTACTTCGTCACACCTTGCCAAGAAAAGCCAGGGGCTGGATCAACAGGAGTCTGCATTGATTCAACAGCACACATTACATTGCATAGGCCAGATGTACTAAGGGTTTCCTCTCATGTGGGGAGTAATTTTATAACAGGGCACCTAGGCAGGAAAGACACAGATAGTTATGTTGCAACTATTTTATAAACCCAAAAAAATGGTCCAAAAAACAGAGTGTTCAAACCACCTTGTACAAAAAAATCACTCTGATATTAACCAATTGTAGCTCAATAATCTATAACATGCTAATGCCAAGAAGCCAATAATAAATCTTGTTTCAAAAGGGCTGGTCTCAGACTGATGACTGGCTAATCCTCCAAACGGAGGGAGCAGAGTCTAATAGCATCAACGACCACCCTTATTTAATTCAAAGTGCTTCGTAATAGTGCTTCTTAGTAGTGCTTATTCAACATTCACATAAAGTCCCAATATATATGGTTGTCATAACAGTGATGGATAAAAAATAGCTTATCTTTTAAAGAGGAATTAGACTTTTTCAGACCAAGTCTAATTCCTCTTTAAAAGATAAGCTATTTTTTATCCATCACTGTTATGACAACCATATATATTGGGACTTTATGTGAATGTTGAATAAGCACTACTAAGAAGCACTATTACGAAGCACTTTGAATTAAATAAGGGTGGTCGTTGATGCTATTAGACTATTTTATAAACAGCAACAGATGTACCTACAGTATATGCCTTTATGAAACTGCCTACCCCAAAGCTGCTACTCAGAGGCAGGTGTAACTTTGTGCATGAGCAGACTGATAAGAATCAGCACATACAGTACACATGTAGTCTATAATTGTAACATGCAGTGCCAATCCTGCCCCAACTCCACCTACTGTCTGCACCCAGGAATATCTATTTGTATAGCACTATGTGATCCTAGAACGGGGGACTCCAAGCTTTTCATCTGAAGGGACACATAGGGCATTTCAAATCACAGAGAGGATGGGGGGGGGGGGTCACCTTGGAGAAGAGATTGCTGAGCAGACAGTATGGGGAAGGAAAGAGGGACCATATCTGGACTTTTCAGTGATTTTAAATATGGGGCAAGATTCCCAGGCATTAAGCGAATAACTCATGCCCATTCCTCCTTAGTATCTATCCCTGAGGAAGTGGCAGGTGAGTGGATGGTGGGATGGGGTGCGGTGCATACTGTTCCACGCAAACTCCCCCCCCCCCCCCATATACTTTCCTCTCCCTCTTTTCTGTTCTCTCATTCTTTTTTCTGCATTGGCAATAAAGAAAGAAAACTTGCTCTGGGGGTCAGATCTGATCTGGGCCAGAAAACGTTGCTTCAAGGGCTGCATCTGGCCCAGGAGTCTCGTTTTTAAGACTCCTGTCCTAGTGCATATTTTTGTGCATGCATACTTTAAGGAATTTTACTTTACTTATGCATGTAGAAAACTGTCCAGCATTGCTTAAAAACATTGCCTCCCAAGGGACTAATTTTATAAAGGATTATTTTGCATGTAAAGATCTCTTATAAAATTACCCCATGAGTTCCCAAATAAAAGTACACAGGGTGACAAGGCATGTACTATTATGTGACCTGCATGTAGGTGTGTTTGGGGATGAAGTATTGTCAAAGTCATGAAATACTCACATAATTTATAAAATATACATCTATAGACACACACGTACATCTGCTCTGAAGCAGGTGTAAACATACGTAGCTGCATTTTATCTGTGATTGAGGCTACTTTATAAAAGTTGTCTTCAAAGAATAACCTCAAAATAGGCATCCGCTTGGCCTCTCAACCTAGGCAACGTCATAAAAAGTATCCTCATGGAGGGTAATTTTATAAGAAAGCACTTGCTTTAAGCATGAAAGTAGAAGCCCACTTAGGCAGTATTTTACAAAAAAAAAACTAGACACCTACTTTTCTTTATAAAATACTAGCATATGTGGAAGAAACACCTTAATTTAAGGCATAGGCATTTACACTAACCCTAGAGCTGGTGTAAATGCCTGTACCTAGATGCCTTCAAGAAGTAATTTATAGTATTTTATGATCTGTACACATAGTTGTGCACTGAACCATGTCCGTGCCCACCAAATTAACATAGTAGCATAGTTAATTTCAGCAGATAAAGACCAGCATGGTTAATCTAGTCTGCCCAGTGAGGTGGCAAGAGTTGTACCCACCACTCCATGCACACGCCATCAAGCAACGTGTGCACTTTTAACACTGGTGGGTATTTTATAAGAGATTATTAACACCCTGTCCTGTTAGGTATGCACTTGGCGCCTAAAGGTACACATCCCCTTATAAAATTACCTCTGCAGTGTCTACAAAGAAAAAGCGTAGTTACTCACCTGTAACAGGCATTCTCCAGGAACAGCAAGAATCAGTCCTCACATGAGTGACGTTGACGGCGGCGCCGATGGAGCCCACACGGAGCATTTCCCCAGCTTACTCCCTACCTCCAAGCTGCCGAGGACTGAACCAGAACAGCACCACCGACGACCAATTGGGTAGCCGAGAGTTGCAGACGGTGTGGCCCAGAAGACAGAGGAGGAGGAGGCATGCCGGGATTGATGGGTGGCGCTGCACCTCTCCTGCCAACTGCTGGAGTTGTGCTGCCCTCTCTCTTGGGAGGACCACTCTTGCTTGTAGCATGTCCAAATAGGCACCTATGAACTCTAGGTCTCGAGCAGGGGAGAGATGTGATTTGGGGTGGTTGATGATGAACCCCAGGTTCTGCAGGAGGTGGACTGCCTGCCCTGTGACCTGGCTAGCTTTGAGGGCCGTACTGCCTCTGATGAACCAGTTATCCAGATAGGGGAAGATGAAAGCCCCTTGCAGGCGCAGGTAGGCAGCCACTACCGCCAGGCACTTTGTGAAAACCCTGGGTGAGGAGGCCAGGCCAAAGGGAAGTACCCTGTACTGATAGTGCTCACCCACCTTAGGTACTGTCTGTGGGAGGGGTAGATCAGGATGCGAGTGTATGCATCCTTCAGATCTACGGAGCACAGCCAATCTCCCTGGTGGAGATAGGGCAGCAGTGTCCCAAAGGAGAGCATCTTGAACTTCTCCCTCACCAGAAACTTGTTCAAGTTTCGCAGGTCTAGTATGGGCCTGAGGCCCCCCGTTCGTTTGGGGACAAGGAAGTATCTGGAGTAGAAGCCTTTTCCCCCACAGATGTCTGGGTGCAGGCTCTACTGCCCTGTCCCTGAGCAGGCCTGCAAGTTCTGAGAGGAGCAAGGTCTGGTGAAGGAGAGGCCGCACCGGCTCTCCTGGGAAGAACATCGGGGGTATTTACTGGAGACAGAGGAAATACCCTTCCCTTACCACTTGCAGGACCCCCTGGTCCACGGTGACCCTGGCCCACCTGTGGGCAAAGAGTGCCAGGCGTCCCCCTATGGGCTGGGGAGGGTCTCCTGGGGGAGTGGAGGCCCTGCCTAGGGAGTCAAAAACTCCCCCCAGGTTGGGTGGGAGCTGGGGCCTGGAGCGTCTAAGCCTTTGGCTTTCTCAGCCTGTGGCCCTGACTTTTGGGCTGAGGGTCCCATTGCTGCTGTCCAATGAAGGGCTGGTAGTGACCCTGATGAAAGGACCCCTTTTTCCTCAGGAAAGAGGATCTTTTCCCCAATGTTTTTTTCCGGGGAAAGGCAGAGGTCTTCCTCAAGAGCCTCTGCCTAGTCACGACCTCGGCCTCTATCTCGGCCGCCTTGTCGGCCATGGGTTTGACAAAAAGGTTTTCCCCAGTGCAGGAGACGTCAAGAAATTTCTCTTGCACCTATTGCTCGAGGTCAGAGGTCTGCATCCCAGCTTTTGAGTATTTCCAGATCCTGGCTGTCAGTGCCTGGAACCTTTGAAGAGGCCCTGGAGGCACAAACCTATATATAATTCCTGAATGGGGTCCTTGAGGTACATACCTATATATAATTCATAGGCCTGTATCCGGCAGCCGAGCATGGAGCCCTGATAGCATTTGCGCCTGAGGGCATCGAGGGCTTGGGCCTCTCTGCCTGGAGGAACAGAGGAATAATTCTTCTGGCTCTTGAGTTTCTGCATAGAGTTATAACCATAGAGTTATGCAGGAGCTGAGCCTTTTGGAAGCCAGGACCCTTCTTGATGCAGTAGATGGCGCCGAAGCATCGGCTGACCACTGGCACAGAGGCCTGGGTCTCCCACATTTGCAGGAGCAACTTCTTGAGGATAGGCTGCACTGGCACCATGAGGATCTCCTTTGGCAGGGACTCATACTAGAGGATCTTCAATTCTTTGGTGAGTGGGTCCTCCTCTGATTCAGTCAGGACCGACAGGGCCAAAGCCATATCTCGGATGAAGTCATGGAAGGCCACATGCTTTGGGAGAGAAAGGCACCGGGGAAAGCTGCTCCAAAGGGACATCTCAGTGTCGAGAGGTCTCCCACTCTGAGCCGGAGGGCATCAAGGACTCCAAGGCTCGGGATTCCTGTGCCTCAAGACCGGTTCCGGGGAACCGGGCTCCCCCAGAGAATGTTGGGTCAGACTCCCAGAAACTGGCTGGGGAGGACCGATCACCCAAGGTTCGGGACCAGGACCTTGATCGGTGCAGAGGGCTTGCCAAGGTCAGTGGCACTCGGGACCTGGCTTGACGCCCAGGGACTCTCCTGCAGTTGGAGGGCCTGGTTGTCAGAGCAGATGATGCGGACAAGCCAGACATTGCCTGCTGAAGGGCCAGGATGGCAGAGATATCCTGCTCCAGGGCCACCATTATGGTTTTGATGCCAGAAGGCTCTACAGCTTTTGGCGTGGGCACAGAGGTTATTGGGCTTGATGCCGGCACTCTTGCGTGTGCATCTTTGATAAGAACTAAGGCCTCAAAAATCCTCATATGGTCTCAGTCAGCCGAGGACTCATTCTTAGAGACCTTACCGGGTTTCGCCAGTGGAACCTCAACTGGTTTTGAGGATTTTTTTCTTTTTCTTCTCGGTGTCTGGGGTCCTTCTGGAGAAGCTGCCACTGTGGGACACCAAGGACACCTGGGCCTCGCTGGATGTTCTGGGCTTGGAGCTCAGCTTTGGGAAAGCCGGAGCTGAGTCAGACCGCAGGAACATCTTCCCCCGCAATTCCGATCGTTTCTTGATGGTTTTTGGAGTCATGGCCTGGCACAGGTCGCAGGTGGTGCTGTCATTGTCTAGACCCAGGCAGCGTAGGCAGCAGTCACGGGTGTCTGTGACAGACAGTTTGACTGTAGCAGTCACATTTTTTTAACCCACCGGGAGACATGGTGGGAGACACCCGACCGGGGTCGATGATCCCCCGGCGAAAAAGGGCATGAATGCCGGTTGAGGCTAGCCTCGTCAAAAAAGAAGGAAGGAGCCGAGAAACGGTGCCAGCTCAAGGCGGGAAGAGGAACCGGTAAGCAAACCAGGAAAAAACAACTTTTAAGGATAAATTTAGAGATTTTTCCAGGGAAACGGGAGAGTGTCCATTGGGCTCCACAGTAAAAAGGAGACTGAGCAAGATGACACTCGGGTGGGAAGGCAACCACGCGTGATAGCATGTCCCAAAGACTTTCTTTGAAAGCTGGGGAAATGGTCTGCGTGGGCTCTGTCGGCTTGTTCCTGGAGAATGCTTAGTATACCCAGTCCAATGCTTCATTGTACAATGTTAATGTCTTCTGAATTTTCAATTCTAAAAAAGGTTTCTCTCTTTCCCTTTCTTCCATCCTCTGCACTCCTGGAGTTCCTTCTCTGCTTCTTAATGATTCTATAACCCACACTGGGCTCTATCACCCTAACACAGGCCATTAGCTATTGCAGAGCCAGAAGGAAGTAGGAAAGCAATGACTTAACAAGAAAAAAGAAATACAAAATAAAAACAAACCAAGTGTTTTAACTGTTGCTTTTAAAGGTATTCTATAGCATTTGTTCTACACTTCCTGCTGCTGATTAATGGTCAGCTGTTAAACGCTGTTTTAAAGAATGAGTTTGTTAAAATCTACTGTCTTGTAGGCCTGCTGGTGCAAATTAAAAAACCTCAAGGAAGAACCAACAAAGAAGGCTTTGCTGTTTTCCTTCTAGTCAAATCACTGTATTAAGATGCTTACAGAAGTGCACATTGGACTTGGAAATTCAGCACCCCAATACTCCCCCATTAAGATTCCCTTCCCTCACCAGTATAAAACTAACAATTTCTTTGATGATTTAGACTTTTTTTGTTTTCAGATCTTGTCATTTTTTCTCTGCATGATTTTTGTCCTCTAATAACTACCGTTCCCCACGATCACAAAGACGTTTACAGACCTTTCACTCCAGAAGAGAAAAACTGAGGGGCCCCCCAGGGTTTGCTATGCTTGGCTTCTCTAGAGGGGTAGGGCAGCTGATCCTCTCACTTAGCCAGGTTGGAACTGGTCTAACTAATCAGTTGTCAGGAGGCAGGCTGAAGAGGGTGCAATGTCAGATAGCCATTTTAATAGTAATAGAAAAGCTTTCCCTCTCATTTTGCACCATATGGTCAAGTAAGCAATGCAGGCAAAGTACCTATAGCAAGGGGTGCTGCTGCAGACTGACATGAAAGAACTTGTCAAATGAGAGAAAACCGTTTGCTTCAAAAATAGTATTTTTGCAGGAAACAAAACACACTGTAAAATCTCTATGGTTAGAAGTTTCATGTAAAAAAGCAGCAGACGACAGCAGTAGGGGTGTACTACTGACCCCACTTGGCCAGAATGAACAGATGGATGATGAAATGCTAAAAAATCAGGGAAGCTAACAAAAGTTACAACACAGTAATAATGGGTGATATCAATTACCCCGCTATCAACTGGGTCAATGTCACAGCTGGACATGCTTGAGAAATAAAATTTCTAGATGAAATAAACGACTGCTTCTTGGATCAGATGGTTCATCAACCAATAAGAGCGGAAGCTATTTTGGACCTAGTCCTTAGTAGAACACAGGAGCAGGTGCAAAAGATAAGGGTTTTGGGGCCACTTGGCAATAGTGATCCTAGCATAATTACAATTGATTTAATGCTAGAAGGCTCTGCTGGATTTCCATGCTACCTTTTAACTTTCAAAAGAGAGACTATGATAAAATGAGGAAACTAGTTAAGAAAAAACCAAAAGGAGCAACTGCAAAGGTTAATGATTTACATCAAGCATGGGCATTGTTTAAAAGTACCATCTTGGAAGTCCAGACCAGATGTATTCCACGCTTTAAGAAAAGGCAAGGTCAGAGAGGCTGTTGCCAAAATAGCATCCTTCAGGAAATGAAAAAAGGAGCCTGACAAACACCGGAAAGAACATATGAATGCCTTACATCTAACATTCATAACAAAAACGTTTCCAAGTACATTCGTAGCAAAAAACCTGTGAGTGTTAGACCACTGGATGATAGATGGATAAAAGGGGCACTAAGAGAGGACAAGGCCATAGCAGAAAGACTGAATGAATTCTTTGCTTCAGTCTTTACTGAAGATATAGGGAGGTTACCCGTGCCTGAAATGGTATCTAAAGGTGATGTAGTGGAAGAATTGAAAGAAAGAGCAATAAATCAAGAAAGAGTATGTATTATAACTGTTTGATAAACTGAAGAGTAGCAAATCACCTGGACCAGATGGCATACATTCAAAGGTGTTGAAAGAACTGAAATATGAAATTGCAGGCCTACTATTAGTAATCAGGGAATTAATCATTAAAATCATCTATAGTATCTGAGGATTGGAGAGTGGCCAATGTAACTTCAATTTTTAAAAAGGGTTCCAGGGGTGATCTGGGAAACTACAGACCAGTGAGCCTGACGTCAGTACTGGGCAAAATGGTAGAAACCATTATAAAAAATAAAATTACTGAACATGTACAATAGTCATGGTTTAATGGGAGAAAGCCAACATGGATTTAGCCAAGGACAATCTTGTCTTACTAATCTGTTATATTTTAAGAAGGTGTGAATAAGCAGATAGACAAAGGTGAGCCAGTTGAGATAATGTATCTCGATTTTTAGAAGGCCTTTGACAAGGTTCCTCATAAAAGACTCTTGGCAAAATTAAAAAATCATGAGATTAGAGGCAGTGTAGTATTGTGGATCAGGAACTGGTTAAAAGATAGAAAAGTAAAGAGCAGTGCTAAATGGCCAATTTTTTCAATGGAGAAGGGTGAATAGTGGAGGACCCCAGGGATCTGTGCTGGGCCTGCTGCTTTTTAACAAATTCATAAATGACCTGGAAATAGGAATAATGAGTGAGGTGATCAAATTTGCAGATGACACAAAATTATTCAAAGTTGTTAAAATGCAAGAGGATTGTGAAAAATCGCAAGAGGAGCCTAAAAAATTGGAAGACTGGATGTCCCAATTAACTGGAGATAATGCCATGCTGTCGGCATCAACATCTTGAGGAATTGGCGTACTCGCTGAAGTAGAGCCTGTGCTCTCTGCCATGGTAGAAAAACCCTTCCACTGTGTGTGTCGAATCAGGCCCCTAGGTACTCTAGGTCCTGGGATGGCTCCAAGTGGTTCTTGGACATGTTGATAATCCATCCGAGACTTTGCAAGAACCCCACCACCTTTGCGGTTGCCTGCTTGCCTTACTGGAAAGATTTTGCCAGGATGAACCAGTTGTCAAGATAAGAATGCACCAGTATGCCCTTCTGACAGAGTGTCACCGCTACCATGACCATTACCTTGGTAAATGTGCAGGGGGCTGTTGCCAGGCCAAACAGCAATGCTCGAAACTGGTAGGGTCTCATGAGCACCACAAAACAGAGAAACTGATAATGCTCTGGCCTGAAAGGGATATGTAAATAGGCCTCCATGAAGACAAGCAATGTCAAGAACTCTTCTGTGTACATGGCCATGATGACTGATCATAGAGTCTCCATATGAAACCTGGGCACCCGCAGACACTTGTTCACATGCTTGAGATCTAGAATGGGCTGAAAGAACCTCTCTTTCTTGGGCACCATGAAGTAAATGGAGTACCGACCATAGCTGCACTGGTCGCAAGGCACCCGTACCACAGCCCCCAAGGCCATGAGTCGCCCTAGAGCAGGGGTGGCCAACTCCGGTCCTAGTGCACCATGGTCCAGTCTGGTTTTCAGGATATCCCTAATGAATATTCATGAGGTATATTTGCATACACCACCTCCCATTGTATACAAATATATCTCGTGAATATTCATTAGGGGCATCCTGAATACCAGACTGTATCATGGTGCACTAGGACCGGAGTTGGCCACCCCTTCCCTAGGGTGTCCCACACTGCTTTTGATCTCTCACAGGACCTGCAGGGAGATCTTACGAATGGGGGGCAATCGGCCAAGCGATCTCCAGTGCATAGCCCTCCCGAATAACCTTAATGACTCATTGATCGGATGTAACCCGGACCCAGGGGTGGTAAAACTCCCGCAGCAGACCTCCGAAGGGCTGGAGCCCCGCGTTTCATTGCATCTTTTTTGGGCCTGAAGATGAGGCGGTAGTGTAATAGCCACATCCTGTTCCTCGAAAGCCCCAAAAAGCTGGTCCTCAAGGTAAAATGCCCCCGCTGGTAGGGAGTAAGCAGCACAGCGTGGAACCAACTAAAGTCTCACGACCAACTTCACGTTGGAGCCGCAAAGAAAACCTGCTTCTGCTTGTCCTCGGGGAGGCGACCCCTTTTAGACTCTCCTAGATCCTTTACCAACTTCTCCAGTTCTTCCCCAAACAAGAGCTTTCCCTTAAATGGTAATTTATTTAGCCGAGATATGGAAGAGCCATCGGTAGTGACGAGCCGCCATTACTGATCCTTTGCTCTTGCAAAGTCCTCTGATAAGATCATAAAAGACATCTGCCAGGTATGCGGCCCCCGACTAACCTCGCTGCTCCCTCTGTAGGCCTTGGGCTTCCTCCTGTGGCTCTAGAACCTCCTATGCCCACCGTAGGCAGGCCCTGGCCACAACGGCCCCACAAACCAATGCCTGTAAAGAGAGCATTGATATCAAAGGCCTGCTTCAACAGGGTATCAAACTTTCTATCCAGGACATTCCTGAGGGCCATACTACCCTTCAATAGGATCATAGTTTTCTTAGTTATGGCCGAAACCACAGCGTCCACCTTCAGGGAATGGAACAACTGCCTCTCCTGCTCTGGTAGTGGATTAAATCTTGACATGGTCCTCGTTCCCTACAGCCTGGTTTCCGGGAGCTCCCGCTGATCTTGGATCATCTGCTTGATCAACCGATGCAAGGGAAACACCTTCTGTGGCCTTCTAACTGCCTGAAATAGTGGATCTTCCAGCATGTCCTCTGCCTGCTGTCTCACCAGCAGATTCAGTGCCTTCAAGAGCTCCGCGATAAGTGCTGCCAATTCCTCTTGGAGGAAGATGCGGATGATTTGGGACTCCTCGTTCTGGGGAATCTCGCCTTCCTCCAGGTCCTTTGGTCCCAATGCCTTCTTTGGGCTCATTATGCAGCTCATCTGGCTCCTCTGAGTGAGGTGACTCTCCCCCTTCGAAGAGGTTGTCGGCTCCGCACTCGCTCCATGTCTTCCACCACCGCCATGGCGGATGCTGGTCGCTTCACTACTCGCCCCAAGGCCACGGAAGGACTTCCTCTTCCTCCTCATGCAGAAAGCACGAAGCATGAGGAGGACAAACTCTGGCAAAAATCCCCCTGAGTGAGTCTTGCCCCCAAATCCTTGGGAAGTTGAGGGCACAGAAGAGACATGCTCTTCACTATATGGCTCTAACAAGGGCAGGACAGCATTGGACTCCCCTGCCAGCACTGTGAGCCTACTATACTCCTCCTGGGGCTGCAATGAGCTTGCACACCCCAAGGCCTCACCAACACCCTCTGGCATAACTTTCTCAGCCATAGAGGCCTCTGCGGCAAAGACCCAAAGCGGAGACTGTTGCTCGGCATGCCAGACACTGTGGCCGTGCCGGCATGGGCAAGTCTGGAGAAATGGCAGGGTCCACTCCCCAGCACCCTAGGCCTTAACTACCTGGAATAGAGCCACTATTCCTTCCTTAGTGCTATTGAGGGATTTATTTCCTTCCCCCCCCCAAACATTTGATTAAGAGAAAATGGCAATATAACCAAATAGCGAGGTCAAAAGCCAGCGTCCGTCGGGGCCTCCCTGTTTCCTAACATGCACTTGTAACAGCTTGAGACTTTACAAAATGGCACATCTTCCTGCGCTGTTGGCCAAGGGCGGACTCAAACCACGCAGTCCCAGTCTGTCACCTGAGTCACTGCAAAACCTTCTGATGGGGTTAAGTCTTTGCTGTGTTTGCCTTACCTGCCCCCTTCAGCCCCTTTAAAACTCTTCTGCTCATTCTCTCCATTAACAGTGCTCAGCCTGCCACTAGCTTCAGCGCTGTGTTGGGAGCTGTGTGAGAGCTATCTGTGGGTTTAAGCTGCTGGGTTCAGGAGCTGCTACCCTTGCAGAAACTTGACCAGCCTCAGCAAACCCTCTCCTTCTGCCCCAGGAGAGAACCCCTCACCTGCAACTCCTCACAGCTTCACTCTTGCCTTTTTTTTTGTTGAATAGCTTAATTCCTCAACCAATTTCTCCCCAGACTCAATGTCTTAGAAGAAAAATAGACAAATCAACATGAGAAAATTTTCTCCTCAGTTGTCTCTTCCGCGAGTCCTGATCTTGGGGATTGCCCGCTCCAGCTGTTTGGAGACCGAGCTAACTGGGTCTGGAAGGTGGAGCCAGCTGCCTGTGCACTGCAAAAATATTCATCCCCTCTGTTTGTCCTGTTTTGTCACATTACAATCTGGAATTAAAATGGAGTTTTGGAGGTTAGCACCATGCGAAATACACATGCCTACGGCTTTGAAGGTACAAAATATCCTTTATGACACAAATAATAATTAAGACAAAAAAAAAACCTGAAAGCTGGAGTGTGCATATGTATTCACTCCCCAAAGTCAATACGTTGTAGAGACACCCTTTGCTGTAATTACAGCTGCAAGTCTCTTGGGGTATGTCTCTATTAGCTTAGCAAATCTAGCCACTGGGATTTTCATCCATTCCTTAAGGCAAAACTGCTCCAACTCCAAGTTAGATGGGTTGTGTTGATGTACAGCAATCTTCAAGTAATGCCACAAATTCTCAATGAGATTGAGATCTGGGCTTTGACTAAACCATTCCAAGACATTTAAATGTTTCCCTTTAAACCAGCTTTAGCAGTATGTTTAGGGTCATTGTCCTGCTGGAAGGTGAACCTTCATCCCAGTCTCAAATCTCTGGCAGACTGAAACAGGTTTTCCTCAAGAACTGCCCTGTATTTAGTGCCATCCATCATTTCTTCAATCCTAACCAGTTTTCCGGTCCCTGCCAATGAAAACAATCCCCACAGCATGATGCTATCACCATCATGTTTCACTGCGGAAATGGTGTTCTCGGGGTGATGGGAAGTGTTGGGTTTGTGCCACACGTAGCATTTCCCACGATGGCCCAAAAGTAGGGTTGCCAACTTTTTGAAAGAGAAAAACCCACCATCTGTGGTTAGTCACACTCCGCCCATGCCCACCCCAACCCAGCCCTTTCCTGCCCCCACCCCACCCTTGCTCCACCCCGTCCCCAAAAAAATTGCAGAGAGGACAATGTGCAAACTGAACGAACAAGACTTTTACACATTCTTAAACAGAGATTCTATACTGACAGAATACGCAGCATAGGTTGTACACACACACACACACACACACAATACAGACAGGTCTTCATCAATAAATGAGCACAAAACAAAAAGAGAAATAAGACAAAAATTTAACTGAAACCCCAAGAAGACACACTCTGCATGCAGTGCAATATCAGATAAATAAGAGATGCAGTTCCCCGTACTGTGTAAAATATAAAGGTAGCACAAAGTCCAATCATTAAATTGTAAATAAAATTATTTTTTCTACCTTTGTTGTCTGACCATTTTATTCTCTGATCATGTTGGTTCTGATCTGAAGCTTCCATTTTCCTGTCTTATCTTAGCTCATTTTCTGTGGTCTATAGTCCATCTGCCATTTCGTTGCTTCTTTTCTTCACTTCCTTCCATCAGGCTATTTCCAGTCCCAGTAACCCTCCATCAGCCCCCTTTCCAGTCCTCCCCTCCCATTACATTCCAATGTCAATCCCCTTGTGTTCCCAGGACTGCAAGTGGTGTCCATTCCCTTCTAGTCCCCCTCCTTCCTCACTGTCCAGCCCCTTCTAGTCCAAACACCATCCCAGGTATCAGCTCACTTCCACTCACAGTGCCATCCCCGTGTCAGCTCCCTTCCAGTCATCCTACCCTCTGTCCATCCCCCTTCAAGTGCCATCCCTACATTTCTGCTCCCTTCCAGTCCCAGTGCCCCCTCCCTTCCAGCCTCCTCCCCATTACCCAGTCACTTACCAGTACCATTCCCAGGTGTCAGTTCCCTTTGAGCCCCCTCCTTACCCCCTCTGTCAGCTCCCTTCCTGCCACCTCCTTCCCCCCTCTTTCAGCCCTCACCTTCCACCTGTCAGTCCCTTCTGCCACCTCTTTCCCCTTGTAGCCACTGCTTCTACTTCTTACAGGGCAATGGCTGCAATAAAGTTAAAAACAAATTTAAAACTGTGGGAAGCCTTCCCCCACCCTCCCAGTGCAGTTTCACATTCCAGCCCCATTCCGCTCCCCCCCCCCCCAGTGCAGCTTCACCCTTACAACCGCTGCTCCTGCTTCATCGGATTCTATGATCACTGGGGTTTTACCCTATACTGAACGGAGTGCAGAAGTGTTGAAAAATTTACATAAGCACTGGCCTATGTTACAATTACATCAGTGTTTCCAAACCCCCCTTCGCATAGCCTTTTCTAGGGGTCAATCATTGGGGGATCGTTTGGTAAAAACATCTCTGGCTCCTGATAGGGTTCAATATCAACGTTCGGAGTTTGGTCATACCCCTTGTCAGAACTGTGTTTTTTGCGCAACTACTATGTCGGGCATACAATGGAGTCATCCCACGACGTTTCGGCAATATGAACGCCGATGGGACACCTCATGCATATCTTCGTATGTAGTGTATCTTGTATTGTGCCCTTGTGATTTAGTTTATGTGGGCAGGACTATTCGCCCTATTAAAAAAAGACTGACTGAACATGCTTCAAGATTACGGCAACAGATAGATACAGCTCCGATGGTGACTCATTGTATGTCATTTCAGCACTCTTTTACGGATCTTCGATGGACTGTCATTGACCATATACCTTTAAATCCGCGAGGAGGGAATCGGGAGAAACAGTTGCAGTGGCTTGAACAGAAATGGATTTTTTCTTTGAATACGGTACATCCTGCTGGTCTCAATCGTGAAATTGATTGGCTTAGTGTCTTCTAACATATTGGACATGGCTGGCATTTTCTGCACCAATTAGATGAGGGATTCCCGTGTTGGTGGGTGTTCCCTTTTTCTATTGGTGGGTTCCCATATTTAACACGCTTCCATTCAGCCTGGTTAAAGCTTACGTCCCGAGCCGCTTTTGGACGGCGTTTTTTCAACATTGTTGCCGATTTGTGAGAATATCGAAGAGCACTTGATACAGGGTACACCACCCGAAACGTGCGCATCGTGCTACTGGATGTTTTGAGAGCAACATATGTTCACTGGGGAATTTAAAGACGACTACAAAGAGTTCTTGAAGATAAGTGTTTTATTGCCATAAATGGTGAACCTTTCGTGAATAAAAAGTAGCGTGCTGTCTGATGGGGGTGATGTTTCCGTATCAACCTTCCTACAGCTAGCTCCGACAAAAAAGCAAAATTTAAATAGGGATTTTTTTCTGATGAACTTATATGTTAGTTATCTTATTTAGTTCACAGGGTGAGGTTTGATGAGTTTTGCCTGCTTCTTACTGAGCAGTGGCTGCAATAAAGTTAATTTAAAAGAAAAGACAACCTGTGCGGAGCCCTCCGGTCCTATGAAACTCCTTCTGTAGCACCCAGGCTGAAAAGGAAGAGATGTTAGAGGGCAGGCGCTGCAGAAGGAGTTTCATAGGACCGGAGGGCTCCTCACAGGTTTCCTTTCAAATTAACTTTATTGCAGCCGCTGCTCTGTAAGAAGCAGGAGCAGTGGCTGCACAGGGGCCGGGACTGCAGACAAAAAGCCGTTTTTTTGCTCTGGCCGCTCCCGATCTCACGGCCAGAGCAAAAAAACAGCTTTTCAAGGGCCGGTTTCTCTTCTTTGCCGGCCTGGCCACAGAAAAACTGGCCAGGCCGGCTAAAATCTGGCCAGTTGACAACCCTACCCAAAAGTTTAATTTTCATCTCATCTGAACAGAGAACCTTCTTCTGTGTGTTTGGGGGGGGGGGGGGCTGCCACATGCTGTTGTGCAAACTCCAAACATGTTTTCTTATTTCTTTCTTTAAGCAATGGCTTTTTTCCCATAAAGCCCCACTCTGTGGAATGTATGGCTTAAAGTGGTCCTATGGACAGATACTTCCATCTCTGCTGTGGATCTTTGCAGTGTTATCCTTGGTGTCTTTGTGGCATCTCTGATTAATGCCCTCCTTGCCTGGTCTGTGAGTGTTGGTGGGTGGCCCGTCCATTGTGCAAGAATGTTATTTGCACAGGGCCCTGCAAGAACGTCACTCTCACACAGTGCTCCTTGAAATACTGGCTTCAGAGATGAGCCGGGGAAGCCTGTGCAAGTCCCCGGCTCACCTCTACAGCCGCCAGCAACAAGAGCGGCGATTTCCCTCACACTGGCAGCTATGTTCTTGTGAAGCGCGCAAGTGCCAGGAAATGCCCTTTAACCTTTCCCAGCATTCAGTGTGCTTCACTAGAACACAGCTACCAGCGTGAGGGAAAATGCCGCTCTTCATGCTGGCAGCTGTGCAGAGGCGAGCTGTGGCTTCCCTGGCTCCTTCTGAAGCCGCTTAGACAGCCACGGTGCTCTTGGGAGGGGGGGTCTAGGATAGGACTGGAAATGAGCTGATTAGGGGGCTAGCAATAGAAATGGGGGCTAGCATTGGAGGTGGGCTGATGGAGGAGAGCTTGGACTGGAAATGGGCTGATGGGGGGCTGGAATAGGACTGGAAATGGGCTGATGCAGGGGCTGGAATAGGACTGGAAATGGGCTGATGCAGGGGCATGGGAGAAGGGAGCGGATGCTGGGTGGGGCTAGAACTAAAAGGGAGCTGATGTTGGGAGTGGACTAGAAGGGGATGGGGCTGGGGGATTGAGGATAGAGAGGGAAAAATATTTTGTGTGGAAGAAAAATCTACAATTGGCCAGGTACTGGGAGAGTAAGTGGGGAATGAGGATGGACGGGTGCAATCTGAGTGGATGATAAAGGAATAAAGAAAGAAATGGAGAAAAGAGCAAAAGGGGAAAGATCATTATGTTAAAGCAGATGTAGAGAGAATGGAAAAATAATATAGAAAAGAGAAGAAAGGACAAATGGACAGCTAGCCAAAGACACAAACTAGAAGAAAGTGACTGGAGCAATTGCAATTGAAAAATAAAATGCCCAAACAAAAGGTAGAAAATACTTTTTGTTATTTTTAATTTATTAACTGGAATTTGTTAGCTCTGGGAAAGAGTAGTTACTCACCTGTAACAGGTGTTCTCCAGGAGCAGCAGGAATCAGTCCTCACATATGGGTGACGTCAGCGTCGACGGAGCCCTCGTGCGGAGCATTTCCCCAGCTTTCAAAGAAAGCCTTTGGGAATTGCAGCACGCATGCGCGGTCCCCTTCCCGGCCAAGGGTGCCATCTTGCTCAGTCTGATAACATAGCTAAAAGACAGCAAAAAATTAGCAAAATAAAGCATATGACTGTAACTCCAAGGGGAGGAGGGAGGGTTGTGAGGACTGATTCCTGCTGCTCCTGGAGAACACCTGTTAAAGGTGAGTAACTACTCTTTCTCCAGGACCAAGCAGGAAGTCAGTCCTCACATATGGGACTCCCCAGCTTAAGGCTACCGGAGACCTCAAGCTGAAAAAATGAGCTCCCTCTAGCCCAGAGGTGGGCAAACTTTTTGACTCGAGGGCCGCAATGGGTTCATATATTGGACCCGGGGGCCGGACCAAAAGTAGATGGACGGTGTGTATGTGTGAATTAACATAAAGTAAATTTAAATTTGTAACATTAAATGTTTAGATTAATTTAAGGTAGAAAAGCATAAAAAGAGTTATTTTACAAAACTTTTATGCAATGTATTTCTTTCATAAAATAGTACCTTCAATTTTAGTGGGAACAGTGTTGTTGGTCTCCCTTTTTTGTTAAGCATCAAAGTCAGGAGATAGCTTTGTTGTTGCAATTCGCAGAATAGATCTGAGGTGTTGGTCAGTTAACTTGGATCTGTGACGGGATTTATTGATGTTCATGACGCTGAACGTCTGCTCACACACGTAGATCGAGCCAAACAAGGCCAGAATCTTCTGTGCCATCCCCCGGAGGCCTGCTGAAATCAACAATTATTCAGTGGTCTGCAATGTGTTATTTCGGTATTAGCATAAAGCAATTGTTACATAACTTGGCATGTGAGTGCTGGTGAATGAAAAATTGAACAGTAACAGAAAAAGATAGCATTGGATAGACATAGAAAATCCCTAGTTATGAAGAGGTAGGAAAAGTCAGAAATCAACTGAACTCTATGGCATTGCACCAGGAATGAAAACTCAGCAGATTAGATGGGCCTTATTGTCTATCTGTCTTCATATTTTATGTTTTGGGGTGTCAACATTAATTATTTCTTTGAGCCACAATAAAAAAAAGATTCACTTTACAGAAGATGGTATATAAGATTTCTTTTAAAGCAATGCACATTGCACATCTGAATAATCCATTGTCAATGCACACAGTTTTTTGCTTTCTCTGTAACCCTTCACTGCCCTCTCTCCCACATGCTTTTGTTCCTACTGCCCTCCTCCAAAACACACGTTCGCTTTCTTGCTTTGACCTCTCTTCTGCCTCGTGCATAATCGCTTGCTCTTCTGTGTGTCCCCTGCCTTGCTTACGTTTTGGCTCTCCTCTCACTCCAAGGTACCATTTTCTCCTCCCCTCCCTATTTATGCTCCCCAGCAAAATGCCAGCCAATGCAACATCAGAATCAGAAAACATTTTTTGTTCTGTGCAAAATGCAAACATGTAAGAGCCCCCCTTATACTCCCCCCGCCTCTTTATTTCTCCACCACCCAATCCCTGCTCCCCAACCCTCAGACTAATCCGTGAGGCCTCAATTTCTCCTCATACGAATCTTTTTCTCTCCCCTATCAGAGCATCCCCCCCCCAAAAAAAATAGTGCATGTATTATACATGCACACACTTACTGATGATGTCAGCAGCACAACACTTCTCTTCTAACACCTGTTTCGGTCTTCAGGCCACAGCAGTCAGCCTGTAAGAGGGAGGGCGGCAGGGCAGAGTAATTCTCTGCCTCCGCCGTCAGTGGCACTGGCACCTGGCTGCATACTCAGGACACCCACCGCCCAGACCATTCCCGTACACGCCCTCCATGTGCCTACAGATATGACCTCTGTCGCATGGTGGCCATACGCTGCTCCCTCTTCGGTAGGCTGAGGGTTCTCTCCTCTGCAAGCAAGTAAATTAGCTAGCGCTCCGCGGGCCGCATTAAAAGCTCCGCCGGGCCGTATACGGCCCGCGGGCCGTAGTTTGCCCATTCCTGCTCTAGCCCGTCAGTACGTAAGGAAGGAATCTTCTCCGAGAACGCCCCCGACCGGTAGCCCAACACCAGGACCGGAGGGTAGGAGTTGCCTAAACACCAAAGAGATTATGGAGTACTGCCTGTCCGAAAGCACTGTCCCTGCGGGACTCCCTCTCAAGGCAGTAATGGGCCGCAAAAGTCTGGCTTGAAGACCAAGTAGCGGCCCGGCAGATGTCTGCCAACGGAACAGAGCGGAGATGAGCCACTGACGCAGCCTTCACCTTGACACGATGAGCTGTGACTCGACCCTCCAACGAGAGGCCGGCTGCCCCATAAGCCCAGGCGATACAGTCAGCGACCCATATGGACAAAGTACACTTGGAGACAGGGAGCCCCAACTTATTGGGGTCAAAAGAAACGAAGAGCTGAACAGCCCTCCGGTGCTCTCCCGTACAGTCAAGGTATAAGGATAACGCCCTCCTACAGTCCAGGGTATGCAGGACCATCTCAGCCCGGTTGGTATGCGGCCTGGGAAAGAAGGTCAGAAGAACCACCTCCTGATTGAGGTGAAAAGGGGAGACAACCTTAGGAAGAAACTTCGGGTGAGTCCGTAAGACTACCCTATTCCTGTAGAACCTAGTGTAAGGGGGATCAGACACTAAGGCCTGAAGCTCACTCACTCACCTAGCAGAGGTAAGAGCTACCAGAAACAAGGTTTTCCAGGAGAGAAAACGGAGAGGGCAGGTAGCCATAGGTTCAAATGGCGGACAAGTAAGCCGCTGTAAGACCACATTCAGATCCCACTCAGGGGCTGGTGGACGCAAAGGAGGCTTAAGCAGGAGGCGGCCTCTGAGAAAACGAGCTACCAAAGGATGGTTGGAAAGAGGCCTCCCGTCCACCGGCGAGTGGTGCGCTGAGAGAGCACTGAGGTGAACTCTGACAGAATTGGACTTAAGGCCTAGATTGGAGAGGTAAAGCAAATTTATTTATTTATTTATTTATTTATTACAGGCTCTTATATACCGCTCTATTCAGAATCAGCGCGGTTCACAATATAACAACATATTATAACAACATATAACAAATGTTGCAATACTACCAGTACCAAGCACAAGAAAGGATTCTCGCTGTGCTGAGCACACCATGCGTAGAATCTACGCCACTTAGCGTAGGATTTCCTGGTGGATTGCCGCCTAGAGGCTAAGACAACGTCTTCCACCTCTCTAGGCAGGAGTAGGGGAGCCAGGACTACCCTTTCAGCAGCCAGGCCATCAGATGAAGGGACTGGAGGTTGGGGTGCAAGAGAGACCCCTGGTCCTGATACAGGAGATCGTGTTGAATTCCCAGAGGCAGGGGATTGTCCACCACCAGTTGCAACAGGAGTGGGAACCACGGCTGCCTCGGCCACCTGGGGGCTATCAGAATCATTGAGGCCCTGTCCTTGAGGACTTTGAACAGTGTTCGAGACACTAGAGGTGTGGGAGGAAACGCATATAGTAGGCCTTGGGACCACGGAATCAGAAAGGCATCCACTGCTACTCTGAGAGGATGCGGCTGTCTGGAACAGAATCTCGGGAGTTGCCGGTGCAGAAGGCTGGCGAAGAGATCCATGGTGGGGAGGCCCCACCTGAGAAAGATCTGCTGAACCACCAATGGATTCAATCTCCATTCGTGTGGTTGCAGGTTCCTGCTCAGTCTGTCTGCCAGGTAATTTTCTTGACCGGGAAGGTAGACAGCTTTGAGGAGGATTCCGTGATTGATGGCCCAAGAGCACAGCCGTTGTGCCTCCTGACAGAGGAGGGAGCCTGTGCCCCCTTGTTTGTTCACGTAGAACATGGCAACTTGATTGTCCGTCTGGACCAGTACAGACTGGCGAGACGTGAAGTGGGAGAAGGCTCTCAGAGCTAGGCGTATTGCCTGTAGCTCCAGGAAGTTTATCTGCTGAGCAGCCTCCCAAGGAGTCCAGAGACCCTGAGTATATGCCCCTTGGCAATGTGCTCCCCAACCTAGAAGAGAAGCATCTGTCATCAGCACTCGAGAATGCGGAGGGGATTGAAAATCCACTCCGAGTACCAGATTCGGAAGATGAAGCCACCATTGTAGAGAGGAGACGAGCAGGGAGGATACCCTCACCGAGTCTGCAAGGCTCCCTGTGGCCTGATGCCAGAGTTCGAAGGCTCCACTGAGCAGGCGGGCATTGGGGGTTACATGAACCATGGAAGCCATATGGCCGAGAAGTCTCAGGAATTGCCTGGCGGAGACCAGGGAATTGCTGTGAAACTGCCTGGCAACATCCATCAACCGGAGGGCCCTGTCCACTGGCAGAAAAGCCCTCGCTTGAAGAGTGTCTAGCCTTGCTCCTATGAATTCCAAGTTCTGGGACGGGAGCAAAGTGGACTTTGCAAAGTTTATGACAAATCCCAAGTGCTGAAGCAGAGACACAGTGCGAAGGGTGGCTTGATCGGCTTCCTGGGAAGACTGGCCCCTTATGAGCCAGTCATCCAGGTATGGAAACACAAAAAGACCTTGAAGCCTCAGGTAGGCCGCCACCACTGCCAGGCACTTGGTGAACACCCTGGGAGCGGAGGTCAAGCCAAAGGGAAGTACTCTGTACTGATAGTAGTTTCCCCCACAACAAATCTGAGATACTGTCTGTGGTCTGGATGAATAAGGATTTGAGTATAAGCATCCTTTAGATCTAAGGAGCATAGCCAATCTCCCTGCTGGAGGTAGGGCAGCAGGATTCCAAGGGTAAGCATCTTGAACTTTTCCCTCTCCAGGAACTTGTTGAGGTTGCGCAAGTCGAGGATGGGTCTGAGGCCTCCTTTTCTTTTTGGTACCAGAAAGTACCTGGAATAAAAGCCGTGACCTCTCAGGTGGTGGGGCACCGGTTCCACAGCCTGTTCCTTTAGCAGACTTGCTAACTCCTGAAGGAGTAGGTCCCTGTGCAGAGGGAGTCTCGGAGGCTCCCCTGGAAAATAGGAGGGAGGTACCTGGTGAAAATGGAGAAGATAGCCCTTTTGGACTATATGGAGAACCCAGGTATCTGATGTGACGGCTGACCATCTGTGGGCAAAGTGGGCCAGCCGGCCTCCTGTGCTGATGTGAGCCAGCTGAGGAGAAGAGGCTATGCCTTCTGAGTCAAAAACCCCCACCCTGCTGAGCAGGGGCCAGTGTTGGTGGCTTGGGGGCCTTCTGCCTACCTTGGCCTGCTGACCCTATTGGGGAGCTGCAGAGGCCTGATAATGAGGGTACTGTTTATAGGCAGATGACTTCCTCGGGTAAAAGGTCTTTTTTTCCGAGCCCTTCTTTTTCTGAGAAAGGGCAGAGGTTTTTCTGGACAGCCTAGTCCGGGTCAGAGTCTCGGTCTCGAGTTCTGCAGCCTTTTCAGCCATGGGCTTTATTTATTTTTATTTATTTAAATCGCTTATATACCGCGCTCTTCAACATCAGTGCAGTTTACAAAGAACATGAGGTATTTTACGGTATGGGTTAACACCGTATTACATATAACAGGTAGCTCAACTTGGATAACAGTATTAACTATTTACATTTGTGATAACAGTATCATTATTTACATTCGTAATAACAGAATGATATTCACACTTATATGCAAATACTTGAGGAAGGGATGCGTATGGACGGGGCTATGTTGCGGGTGGTGGGGTTGGTGGATATTCCTCTGGGTAGCATTTGAGGAAGAGATAGTGTTTCAATTCTCTCCTGAATTTAGTTAGATCCAGGCTTAACAAAGAGGTTTTCACCTCGGCAGGGGACATTGACCAACTTGTCCTGTACCCATGGCTTGAGGTCGGATGACTGCAGCCAAGCCTGTCGGCGGGCCCCAGCTACTCGGGCTGAAGCCTCGAAGCCATCGTAGGCTGCTCGAGAGATAAACTTCGAGCACTCTCTAATACCAGTGGACAAGGCCTGGAACCTCTGCAAAGGTTCCTTGGAGAGACCAGCAGAGAACCCGGCAATCTCCTTTGCCAGGTCTCAGAGGTACATGCCCATGTAGAACTGGTATGTCTGGACACGGCAAGCAAGCATAGAGCCCTGGAAGCACTTCTTACCAAGGGCATCCAGGTGCCGGGAGGCACCGAGGAGTGCATCTTCTGACTTTTCAGTCGATGCACGGCCGATTCCACAACCATGGAGTGGTGCGGTAATTGTGCCTTTTGGAACCCGGGGCTCTTGCGGACTCGATAGATGGAATCGACCCGCTTGCTTAACACCGGCGCCGAGGCCGGGATCTCCCACATGCAGAAGAGCAGCCGCTCCAGCATCGGAGGAACCGGTACAGTAAAGGCCTCCTTCGGGGGAGAGTCATACTGGAGGGCCTCGAGCGCCTCGGCTCCTCCTCGGGATCCGCGGGGAAGGCCAAGGCCTTGGCCATATCCTGCACGAAGTCCGAAAACCGGGTGTCCTC
Organism: Ichthyophis bannanicus; assembly: GCA_033557465.1. NCBI lineage: Eukaryota > Metazoa > Chordata > Amphibia > Gymnophiona > Ichthyophiidae > Ichthyophis > Ichthyophis bannanicus. Next base: position 1,405,383,324 of record CM066031.1, on the reverse strand, counting down.
CGGTGGGGACCGTCTCCGAGGTTCGGACTCGGGCGAGTCCGATGGGACAGACCAAATCCGATGAGTGTCGGGTGACTCTTCGTCCTCCGTCTCCCAGCCCGACTCCTCAGAGGAGGAATCGAGCGGCTCCGGTCGGGCGGGCACCGATGCCATCCGCCCCAACGCCGAGGGTATCGGCATCGACGACCTCGGTCCCGAACGGGAGGCCGAGGGAGACCGTGGCCGAGGATGGACTCGAGGATCGGCTCGGCCTCCGGGGTCGACTTGGATGTCGAGGTCCCGGTGGTCAGGGCAGATGCACCGGTGAGACCGGCGATCAATGCCCGCTGCTGTTCCATGAAGGCAGTGAGGCTGCTCTCCGAGGCCGTCAACCTGAGTCCGAGCTCAGGAGACCCAGCAGCCCCCGACTCGGGGCCCGACGTCGGCTCCCCTGGAGGAGAGTCCACGAGGACTACAGCACTCACGTGTCCAGGAGACTCCATCTTGATACGAGGATATTTGGCAGGCCTCTCCGACTCCGAAGACCCGGGACGGCTATCGGGGCTATGCGACCTGGCCCTCGAGGAACCAGGAGCATCCACTGACGCCGCCCTTGTGGGCTTCTTCTTCCTGTGATGTTCGCGTGAAGGAGACCCCTGCTCAGAGGAACCCCGACGCTGCTCGGGGCCGGAGTCCCGAGACATCGTGGCCTAGGCCCATCCGGACGCGGAGTCAGAGAAGATCCTATCCTTCTGGTGCTGCCGACTCCTCAACGCCTTCGAGGACATTTTGCCACAGGGACCATAGATCATTGGGTTATGATCGGGTCCGAGGCAGTGGAGGCAGCAGTCATGTGTATCGGTAAGAGACATAAGTTTCTTACACCGATCACACTTTTTAAACCCGCTGGTAGCCATGGGGGGAAAAAGGGCCCCTGCGAGGTCAAAAGACCGGGCTGCCAGGGAAAAAAGAAAAATGGCGCGAACGCTAGTCACAAAGGACAAAAACCGAAAAAGAGAGAGTGGACTCGATACCGGCATATCGGGCCAAGGCGGGAAAAGGATCCGGCGTCGAACCGAAGAAAAAAGAGAAAAAATAAGGAAATCAACTTTTTCCTCGGGGAAAAACAAACTACATCCGTCGGGCTCCGTGGAAAAAAGAAGACTGAGCAAGACAGCACCCTTGGACGGGAAGGGGACCACGCATGCGCGCTGCAATTCCCAAAGGCTTTCTTTGAAAGCTGGGGAAATGCTCCGCACGAGGGCTCCGTCGGCGCCAACGTCACTCATATGTGAGGACTGACTTCCTGCTTGGTCCTGGAGAAATGTGTATCGCTAACATCTTTGCATTTTTGTTTAGTACAAGGGGAAATTAGTTTATAGTTTTAATTCTCCAGTGTTGTTGTACTTTCCAAGTCTGGCTTTTGGGGTTCCCAATTTAATTATTGTCTTTCTATTTCTAAATTGTGATCCCTTGTTCTTTGTTTGGTGACTGCCTATGTTCTGCATGTATAACCGAGCTGAAGTATTCTGTTCAAGTAGTTTCTATTTGACAGTGCCACTTTTTCTCTGTCCCCAGTAGAAGATGTATTGGTTTAATATTTGCAGTGTTGCCTTTTGATAGGTAGGGTTTGATGCTTTGTGAGTCCTGATAGCAAACCTGCCATATCAAAACAACACTATGGGGCTTGTTTACAAAGCCGCGGTAGCGGTTCGCGGTCGTTATCGGAGCCGCAGCCCCATTGAAATCAATGGGACCGTGGCTCCAATAACGATCGCGAACCGCTACCGCAACTTTGTAAACAAGCCCCTATGTATTCTAAATAGTCAGTGTTTATAGTACTTCCTATTGTGCCTGGCAGTTGGCACCAGAGTATACTAATGTAGAAATCTGGTAGTCTTTCTTTATTCAGACACCCATTAAGAGGCATGTTTACTAAAAGTTAGTGTATGTTAACATTATGCAAATGTATATGCAAATAAGGCCCCACAATGAGTCTCCACACATGGCCCCGCACCCCCTTGAGGGGTGCCTTATTCTTTCCATTTTGTTATAATGGATTTAATGGTGCTCCGTGGGATATTCAGAAGTTGGGATATTTTTTTATAACGCAACCCTTCTCCACAACTTTGTCTTACCTGTTTGGGGTGCTGCTTTGTCTTCGTTGCTTGCTTAGCAGTGTTGCAGAATCGGGGGCCTTTCAAAAGAGATATATTTATACAGGCATCATGTGACACTGATTGCACACAGGTGGACCCTAATCAATTATTTATTTAGTTCTCTTCTATACCACACTATTCAAATCAGTGCAGTTTACATTTAACAGAATCATATACAAGGCAGTCGGGCTGCATTGTATTTACAATGAACAGGAACTATAACTTGGACATAACTGGGGTAACTATCTACAAAGTATATACACTAGTAATGTGACTCCTGAGGTTGTTTGGACCAGATCTTAATTTAGGGATTTCATAGCAAAAGGAATGAATACATATGCACTAATGTTTCAGTTTTTACTATTTATATATAGATATATACACGCACACACAAGGTATTTTATTATCATGTCACATCACCAATTTGGACTATATTGTTAGGTCCATTACCTAACATCCAAATGAAGATGAAATAAGACTTACCTGCTAATTGTGGTTCCTGGAGTGGAACCAGTCTAGTCCCGAAACCTCTGGGTTGCCCATCTCATCTAGCAGCTTGGAGACTGAGGAACTCCTCTTTTTGTGACATCACCAGTATATCTCCCCGGTGTCCGCCTCCTGCCTCCAGTAACCTATTGACAAAGCAGACTCACTGGAGAAACAAGGAAGAATTGACCAATAGTATGAAAACAACCAGGATTACAGCAACTCGCCAACCCTATAAAGGGAATACTAACATCCTTAGAAATACTGTGACCGGAAACTTGAACAGGCCACTCCTTCACCAAAGAAAGGATAGCAAGCCCCAAAGAAACAAAGTGGGAAACTCCCTCAGCTCTCACCCCCTCCTATCCCTTACTTTTTAACTGAAACTGCATGAATTACGTAGACACTTCAGGCGTCCACTCGCCAAAGAACACTGGGAGGGATACGGGACTAGACTGGTTCCACTCCAGGAACCACAATTAGCAGGTAAGTCTAATTTCATCTTCCTGATCATGTCCCCAGTCTAGTCCCGAAACCTCTGGGTCAGTACCAGAGCAGTAAAGAAATTCAATTGCAGGAGGGACCCCGCGAACCAGCCTGAAGAACCGCCGAACCAAAGGAGGTCTCCTCCGTCATCTGCACGTCCAGACGATAGTGCCGAACAAAGGAATTCAAAGATGACCACGTTGCTGCCTTACAAATCTCGACCGGTGACACCAACCGAACCTCTGCCCAGGAAGTAGCCTGAGCCCTAGTGGAGTGGGCTTTCAAACCCTCCGGCACTGCTCTGCCCTTCAGAACATAAGCCGACACAATAGCCTTCTTAATCCAGCACGCAATAGTCGCTTTGGACGCCGCTTCTCCCTTTCTGGAACCTGCGAAAAGAACAAAAAGCCTATCTGATTTTCGAAAATCTGCCGTTCGACTGAGATATTTCTTCAAAGCCCGTCGGACATCCAGAAGATGCAGCCTCTTAGGCGAAGGAGCAACCTTGCCCTCCGCAAATACCGGCAAGGAAATCTCCTAGTTCACATGAAATGCTGAGACCACCTTTGGAAGAAACGCCGGCACAGTTCTCAAGACTACCTTAGCCGCAAAGAAGGAAAGATAAGGCTCCCTGCAGGAAAGAGCTTGCAACTCCGATACCCGCCTAGCCACCATACAGCCACTAAAAACACCACCTTCAACGTGAGATCTTTGAGTGACAAGCGCGTTAACGGCTCAAAAGGCACCCTCTCCAATGCGTTCAAAACAAAGGGAAGATGCCATTTAGGAAACACCTGCCTAGTCGGCGGCCTTACAAGCGAAACCCCCCCCTTAAAAACCGCTTCACATCACATTGAACTCCGAGCGACTGCCCTGCCAACCTGCCTCTGTAGCAAGACAACGCCGTCACCTGAACCCGCAAGGACGCCACCGCCAGACCTTTGTCGAAACCATTCTGCAAGAATTCCAAAATCTGGGGAACAGAGGCCTTTAAAGCCTCGCACTTTCTCGCCTTGCACTACGCCTCGAAGATCCTCCAGACCCGAACATACGTCAGGGAGTTAGACTGTCTCCGGGACTTTAACAAGGTCGCAATAACCGCCGCCGAGTACCCCGGGACTTCAACCGAGTCCTTTCAAGAGCCAAGCCGTAAGCGAGAACCGACCCACGTGAGGCATGACCAGAGGCCCCTGAAATAGCAGATCCGCCCTGCATGGAAGTCGCCAGGGCTTCGCCACCAACAACCTCACCAGGTCCGCATACCATGGATGATGAGGCCAATCTGGTGCTATCAGGATCACGCGCCCTCTGAACTTCTCTATTCTTTGCAGGACCCGTCCTATCAGTACCCACTGGGGAAAGACATATAGCAGCTGACCCTCTGGCCAGACCTGCATGAGAGCGTCCAGTCCTTCCGACATCCGTTCTCTGCGCCTGCTGAAGAAGCGACTGGCCTTTGCTGAGGTGAAGGTCGCCATGAGATCCATGACCGGCATTCCCCACCTGCGAACTACCATCTCGAAGACCTCGGGATGCAGGACCCATTCCCCTGGATCTACCGTCACCCGGCTGAGGAAATCGGCTACCACACTGTCCACTCCTGCTACATGCGCCTCCAACAGGTCCAAGAGATTTTCTTCCGCCCAGCCGCACAGGACTTTGGCCTCGGCCTCTAGTGCCAGGCTGCTGGTGCCCCCTTGTTTGATGACGTAGGCCACCACCGTCGCGTTGTCCGAGAGGACTCAGACCGCCTTCCCTCCGAGCAACTCCAAAACTCTTGCAATGCCAGATACCACTCTTAACTCCAACCTGTTGATCGGCCACGTGCTCTCCTGAGCATTCCAAAGCCCCTGCGCAAAGTTGCCCTGACAATGAGCTCCCCAGCCCAGCAGGCTGGCGTCCGTCATCACTGCCACCCAGTCTGGGGCCTCAAAGGACTTTCCCTGCTCCAGCGACTCGGGGAGTAACCACCAGCGTAGAGCTTGACGAGTTTCCTCTGGGCAGACTAGTTTCCGAGACAGAGGTTCCAGCTGATGCGACCACCGGCGAAGCCATGCCCTCTGCAATGGCCTCATGTGAGCCCTTGCCCACAGTACCATCTCTACTGTCGCCGCCATGGTGCCCCCAGCAACTGCAGGTAGCGCCACGCTGAGGGAGCCCTGGACTTCAAGAAGCTCCCCACAAGAATTCGCAGACCGCGTGCTTGCTGCTCCGTTAGAAATACTCTCCCGCTCCGGGTGTCGAATCGAGCTCCCAGATATTCCAGATTCTGGGAAGACAGTAAATGACTCTTTGTCATATTGACTATCCACCCGAGACTTTCCAAGAACGATACTACTCGGGCCGTCACCTTTGCGCTTTCGGCTTGCGACTTTGCTCGAATTAACCAATCGTCTAGGTAAGGATGCACAAGAATGCCCTCTTTGCGCAGCGCTGCCACTACCACCACCATAACCTTGGTGAAGACTCTCGGGGCAGTTGCTAGGCCGAAGGGCAATGCTTGGAACTGGTAATGCCCGAACGGTACCGCGAACCTCAGGAATTTGTGATGATCCTTTCTTATGGGAATATGGAGATACGCTTCCGACAAGTCCAGAGACGTGAGAAACTCTCCTTTCTGCACCGCCACTATAACGGATCGCAACGTTTCCATGTGAAAATGCGACACTCGCAGACATTGATTGATGCTTTTGAGATCCAGAATAGGCCGAACCCCTCCGTCTTTCTTTGGGACGACGAAGTATATGGAGTACCGACCGCATTCGTACTGGTCCGGGGGTACGAGCACGATCGCTCTGAGGGCCAATAGTCTTCGCACAGTCTCCCGCAGAGCCGCACACTTCACTACTGACTTGCCGGGAGACTGCACGAAGGCGTCTCGCACGGGTCCCAAGAACTCCAGAGCATAGCCTTCCCGGATGATTTCCAGAACCCATTGATCTGACGTGATTTGGACCCAGCCAGGATAGAACTCCCGCAAACACCCCCCTACCGGAACTATGGGCGTCTGGGTCCCCCTCATCTCATTGCGACTTCTTGAAGTTAGCAGAGGCGGAAGAAGAGGGACCGAAGCCCCTTCCTGCTCCGCGATAGCCGCGAAATCCCTGGTTCCTGTTGGGAAAGCGCCCCCGTTGACCGGGAGAAAACTTTTGTGCTCGAAACCGGCAGAAATCCCACAAGTGCGCCCTGCCTCCGAGGGCTCCTCGAGTCGGCTTGGGCTTATCCTCCGGTAACCTTCCACCTTTGGACTCTCCGAGCTCCTTCACCAGCTTCTCTAAATCCTCTCCGAACAGCAGCCGACCCTTGAATGGCAGCTTGCTTAACCTAGTCTTAGAGGAGCTATCCGCCACCCAATTACGCAGCCACAGGTACCGCCGCGCTGCTACCGACGCCATGCTTTTTGACAGACTGCGCATAAGATCATAATGAATATCTGCAAGGTAGGCTGCTCCTGATTCCAAACGGGCAGCCTCGCCTGCCAAGGGACTCGGCTGTCCCTCTTGCACCTGCTGTGCCCAGCGAAGGCAGGCTCTAGCTACCCACGCCCCGCACTCAGCCACCTGCAGGGAAATCGCATTAACGTCAAAAACCTGTCTTAACACCACATCCAGCTTTCTGTCCTGCGCATCCTTGAGGGCCGCACTGCCTTCAACTGGAATTGTTGTTTTCTTGGTCACTGCCGACACGGCCGCGTCCACCTTAGGTGACTTAAAGACTTCTTTATCCTGATCCACCAACGGATACAGCCTAGCCATAACCCTGGCCCTCTTCAGCGATGCCTCAGGCACGTTCCACTCCTCCTGAATCATCTCCTGAAACACCCTGTGAACTGGGAAAGCCATTTGGGTCTTCCTGAACACCTGTAACAAGGGGTCCTCCAGCGTATCATCCTCCACTAAACCTGGGACCGGCGTATTGAGCACCCTCAAGGTCTCCAAAATGAGAGCAGGCAGTTCCTCTCTCCTGAATACTCTCACCACTCTAGTCTGGTCTTCTCTCTCAGAGATCTCCCCTTCTTCCAGTTCCTCCTCCAAGGCCAAACTGTGATCCCCCTCATCTCACAGAGGCCCCTCAGAAGCCTCTGGCTGGGCTCTAAACTCCTCCTCGCCACAGGACTTCTTCCCTCCGCTCAGAGGAAGCTCCACTCGTTGGGATGCTGGGCACTTCCTAGCTCCGCTAGCGTCCGCCGCCAGCTGCTGCTGAGGGGCACCGCCAAAAGCTGCCTGCTGGAGCAGCGCCATAAACTGCTGCGAAAAAATAGCAGTCAGATCCACAGGAAGAGTCGCCCGTGAAGGAAGAGGGCCCTGCCACTGGCTCCTCCTGCACAATCTCTGGAACTAAGGAAGCTGAGGCTTCTGAAACACCCCCCCCCCCGGAGCGCCCGACTGAAGCGTAGAGGGCATGTCCGAATCCGTGGCCTCCCCTACACAAGCCTTACAGACACCTGTGCTGGAGCCCTTCCTAGCCCCACACACAACGCATTGCGACTTGGAGGGCATTGTCCCCCTAAGAACCGCGGGCTGCAAGCTGCTCCCCTGCCTTGTAGAGCCCAATGAAACCCAAACAAGGATTAGAGCAAACTGCCCGGAGCGCAGGCACACAGAACCGCTGAAGTAGGGAATAAGCTAAATCTGGCAAATAGGTCCTAGCCGCTCGTTGTGTTTTTCCTTTTTTAAACGAGCTCCAGCCAATGCTGCCTTAACCGCATTAAATGCATGCAAAACTGCTCTGTCGAGCCTGCAACCTGCCTGCTTGGCCACCACGCGGCCGGGCCGAACAGTAAATGCGCGCCAAAATCGTGCTGAGGAAAGCAACGTGCACTGGGGCTCAGAGCACTTACCTCGTGAGGGACGAAAACGCAGCTCGCTTTATGCGAACGTGTGTAGCTTCGGCTCCAGTAACGATCAGCTGTCCCGGGCCCAAACACACTCCCCGCACTGCAAAAAATGAATCTGCAGGCTCCGTGCGGCGGGACAGAGTCACCAGGTGCGCCAGCACACTCTGATTTCTGCTCTCGAAGACTGTCTTCCCCCTCCGCTGAACAGCGGGGCTCTGGCAGTGGAGGAAGCAGTTAACCCAATACCTCCAAGATTGAAGAACAGGTAGAGGGAAGAGAATGGCAGGAGAAGAACTAAAATGAAAGAGACGGTCTGCTGCAAGTTGTAAGGCCACAGACTTTAAGATACAGAATTGCTTCAATTGAAACAAAACTTCAAGATTTAACTAAACTACTCCCAGAATCCTCAATCGTTTCTCCAATGAGCCCAGACCCCCCGGGCTCCCATCTATCCAGCTGCTTGGAGACTGAGGTAACTGGAGGCAGGAGGCGGACACACCGGGGAGATATACTGGTGATGTCACAAAAAGAGGAGTTCCTCAGTCTCCAAGCTGCTAGATGAGATGGGCAACCCAGAGGTTTCGGGACTAGACTGGGGACACGATCAGGAACCTCCATTTTCATTCCAAGTTGTATGTAATGTGAAAAAAACAGGACAAAAAACAAGGGGATGAGTACTGTAAGTACTCTGAGGTCATCAAAAAGATGACATGTTCAGTCTCCTAGCTGCTGGTGGGGGTGGACTACCCAGCGGTGCAGGACTGGACTGGAGGGACAATTAGGAAATCTATTTAAATGGCTAGTAATAAAGCAATTAGCTCTACAGCACAGATGCAGAAAACCAGAAAAATTGAGCATGACACTGGAATTTTAACACAACATCTGAGGAGGCATAAAGGGTTATCTCATAAGTCTGTGGTCTAGGCTGGTAAGGAATTTATGCCCGTTTCTTGAGCATCTGGCTTTGCTGAGAAAAGTGGTGAAAGAAAAACAGGCAGTGTACTGAAACAATGTTATGCACATGTGCTGAAATGCTTTCCAGCATATAAACATGATATTGATGTTTATGAACACCAACATTATTCTAAGCAGAACATCTGTACAATATTTCTGTGTACCAGATTGGCATTTGTGTGCATGTGCTGTAATGCAAACTGTTTTTTTTCTGCAGAAGATACAGGTGCTTCTAACACAGAGCCCTGTGGGTACTTGTCAGACTTGCTCTCCTTGTTTAACGCAGACTTTTTGCTTGCAGCTTATTTGCATCTACAGGCAAAACTCGTGTTAAACTTGTGTTAAACTCTAGCACAGGGTGTTCCTAAGTGCAGGATTATGCATTGAGCTCTTAGATAAGCTTTCTGGGGTCAGGGAAATATCTGATGTATCTGAATGTAACTCACTTTGAGTTATTACCAGAAAAGTGTAAGCAAATTACCCCATACAGGACAATTTTGAAAACATCTCTGTCAGTAAAGCAATGACTTAGCTACAGAAATAAGTTTTTATAAAGAGTGGCCACTTACTATGTGGGTAAGGTTACATGCCCAAGGCTATGCTGTGTATAATGCTAAAACCTTTACCTGGACTGCGTGGAGGCATTTCTGGGCAGAGGAGATAGAGCAAAGGCTTTGTATTTATGCACAGAGTTTTTTCAATTCAGCCATATGTGCAAAGGTTAACCCAAAAATCGTGTATGTGACAAAAACAGGCCCAAATTTAGACCCAGGCAACTGCCTCCAGCACCAAATTTTGATAGGTATGGAGCATTACCTCACATGCCATGCCTCAATCTGGGCCCACTGCTGTAATTCAGTGATCAGGTCCCCTCAGCCGCAGCAGGGTTGGTAACAAAATTCAATGTGGGGCCTGCTCAGGCCCTGCAGTGTCTCTTCTCCTCCTTTTTTCTTTGCAGACCTTCCACAGTAAAACGAAGCCTTGAGAGAGGACAGGACACCACATCACCTGGGCAGACCCAATGAATTTTATTATCAAGCTTGCTTCTTCTTGAGGGCCAGACTGCTGAACTGGCCAAAGACAGATGAGAGGATGACAATGGGACAGAGCAAGATATGGACAGGACCAATCTGGAAGAATGAAGAGGAGAGGGCATAACCTCTTCCCCTTCCTATTGTTGCCAAGGGTATGCACGTGTAAATATGACCGATTCCTAATTGTATTTGACACCACTAGCCTCAGTAAAAAGAATTTCCAAAATGTACTTTGATATGTCATATATATATATATATATATATATATATATATATATATATATATATATATATATATTGTGATAAGGAAGCTTATCATAGCTCAGGAAGGAGCTATAGAAAAGGTGAAGTGATTCTGAACAAGCAACCTGTCAGTTCTGGTAGAAATAAGAAAACAGAATTTTTCCATAAAAAACTACCAGTCCCAGAATGCACCAGGTTTCCAACAGCCATTAGAAGAGCTGAAGTGGGGAAACGTGTGTTCAATCAGGAGGGCTATGAGGTAATCCCTAAGCACTCATCTCAAAGGGCAGGGCCTGATTCAGCACAGCTGTGCTGTGCTAGGGTGGAGCACTCATCTAAGCAGAATAAAGGTAGAGTTTATTCTACAGAGAATTATCCTCAGTTTCATCTGGGAGATCCTCATCCTCAGTTTCATCTGGGAGATCCTCAGCTTGGACGTCTTCATCATCTGGAGGATCATCAGAAGCAGAAGCCAGAGCGAACGGACAGAGAGGGCAAGAAACCCTTTGGAAGAAGAGAAAAGCATTTGGGAGGTCTAAAGGAGTCCAGAGCAGTACGTATACTGGAAGGTATTCCAAGGGCCAGCATAAACCATTGGACTGGGGAAAGCCAGAGGAATGGTGCTGCAGAGCTAGGAATCTCCAGAGGGTACCTGTGAGGGAGACGGCTGCACTTGGAAGTGACCCTAGGACCCGTGCCAGAAGGTATGTGAAGAGAGATCCAGTGTCCAGGGATCTGGATTGGAAGGCTGGACATAAGAACTGGACTACATACTGGCCAGGCGATTTAGAGAGGAACTCTAACAGCAATGGAAGCTCAGGTATGAACACTGATCTATGCCCTAGCTATAACCTTGAAAAAAACAATTTCTGAGAGTGCTACATTGAGAAATTCCTCTGTGCCAATCCATGATATTGAACCCATGATTGTTGAAGAAGGGGGAGCGGTCTTAGATACAGGCTGTGAATATATGGATTGCTCTCTGTCTAAACTCCTTTGGTAATTTTCTGTTACAAAGTACAACAACCATCACAAAGAAATACAAACTTGTTCTTTAATCTACTCAGAAAAGCTCCTGAAGTAGGATTTGAGCCACTCAGTAGAAAGCAAGCCGGCTAAGGGGTTTCAGCTGGGTAACTGCTAGCAATTGAGCCTTACCTAATTGCTTGTGAGCTCTGAGGGAATCACTTCTGAATCTATGTGTGAAGATATAAGAAGTTAACCTGAAAAGAACAGTTTTTCCCTTCTTTGTGGGTTTTGCTTGTTGTTTGAAACACTGCTAAGAAAATATTAGCTAAAGCCTACAGGAAAGACCAGTTTGTTACCAACCAGGTCTTTATTCTTTTGCTTTGATTGCCTGACAAGTTCAACTGTTGTTTTCCTGATTTTGTTTTTCTAAGTTTAACACTGAAAGCAAGTATCCTGTTTTATGTGCTACCAAGCATATCTGTGTTGGGAGAAATAACCCCATAAATAAATATCTTATTGGCTTTACACTCAAGCACAACTAATTATTGTGAGCAGCTGTGTCTGGTGTGAATGGACTGCATTTCCCACAATCCCTTGCAAATCATATTGATATATGCACTTGCCAAGACTGTGAACATTCTCACCCAGGCAGCCGTCTGACAATATATAAATAAAACAAACAAACACACACCACACTCTATGACCTCCAGAAGGAAGTTCTCTAGCACAATAAAAGTAGCAAACTTGAAAGACTGAGATTGTACTCAGCATACCCTGGCTTAGGAGGGAGGTTCATTACCTATTCAATACACCTTTTCCAATAGCCTCCTACCTGCCACCCTCTAACTCCTAGCTCCCTTCCCATCCTATCCCCCTCTGTGTGATTGTGTACTCTCTTATCCAATTTATGGTATTCTATTTCTTTAAATTATTTTAATCTGTACACCACCCTGCTGCGCTCTGTGAATGTGCAGTATAACAAGCAGAATAAAAAAAACAAACATACTGATCATGGTATGCACAAAACTAAGCAATTTGGAGACACTGTCTCTGTGAGATAAATCTGCTCAGTAGAAATCAGTGTATACTAATGCCACCGTACAAGTCGCTGGTGAGGCCTCACTTGGAATATTGTGTTCAGTTTTGGAAACCATATCTTATAAAGGATATAAAAACACTGGAAACGATTCAGAGGAAAGCAACCAAAATTATTTGGAGCCTATATCAGAAGACTTATGAGAAGAAACTTGAAGACCTAAATATGTATACTCTGGAGGAACGGAGACAGGGGAAGATAAGTATTTAAAGGTCTGAATCATAAGAGTATTAATGGATAAACAAACCTCTTCCAAAGACAGAGAAGCTGTAAAACTAGAGGGCATAACATGAAGCTGCGAGGGGGTCAACCGAAAGGCAATGTCAGGAAATACTTTTTCACTGAAAAGGTGGTGAATGCTTGGAATGCCTTCCGGATGGAAGTGGTAGGGACAAATACAGTGACAAAACTCAAAATAGCATGGGACAGACCCAGTGGTAGGAATTACACTTACCTGGTAATTGTGGTTCCTTGAGTGACTCCAGTTTAGTCCTCAACCTCTGGGTAGTGAACCTCCTCCTGCAGCTTGGGGACTGGGCATGTCAAAAACTCATGACATCACTGGATATAGCCTGAGGGTCTCTTCCATCAGCCCCCAGTGAACTATTGACAAAGCAGACTCAAAGGAGCAAAAAAAATAAGTAACTTTTTTTTTAAACTTATTATATTCAAGGGCACGCAGAATATATAACCTATCTACCTACTACTCCCCTTCCAGAAGGAAAGGGACTGCTTCCTGCATGCTCTCCTTTCCGTTGAATGCCTAGCCCTAAACAATCCAGAGCAATATATATAACAATATCATAATATAACAATATAGCGCAAAACAAATGGAAGCATCAAAACGACTGAACACCAGTGAAGGCCTATATCCACTTTTAACGTTGCACTTTCCCCAACAGAAAAACCACTGCTAAGACCCCATCCCCGGGCGGGAATGAGGACTAAACTGGAGTCACTCAAGGAACCACAATTACCAGGTAAGTGTAATTCCTATCTCCTTATCGTTCCTCCAGTTTAGTCCTCAACCTCTGGGATGTATCAAAGCAGTAATCATTGGGAGGGACCTTTCCAGCCGGATCTCAACGCCACCTCCCTGAAAACGGCATCCTTAGCGGCCAGAACATCTAGGTGGTAGTGCTTACTGAAAGTATGGAGAGACAACCAAGAGGCCTCCCTACAGATGTCCACTGGCGGAACCAAACTGTGCTCCATCCAAGAAGACGCTTGCACTCTGGTAGAGTGGGCTCATAAGCTCCCTGGGACTATACGGTCCTTTAGAAGATAAGCCGACACACTCGCCGCTCCAATCCATCCAGAAATGAACTCCTTCGCCGCCGCTTCCCTCTGCGGGGCCCTCTGAACACGCCGAAGAGAGACAATCTGCCTTGCGAAAGTTTCTGAAACCTTTAAACACTGCCGTAGCGCTCTCTTGACGTCCAAACAGCACAAGCTATGGTTCAATACGCTCCCCTCCGCCGCACCTAGCGCTGGAAGAGAGACCATTTTAGTTTGGTGAACGTAGAAACCACTTTTGGCAACAACGACGGAACCAGCTGCCAGGTTAACGCCTGCAACTTTGAAAATCGCCTCGAACAGATGACCATCAAACATACCGTCTTCAAGGCAAAACCCTTAACCTATGCCTGTTGCAAGGGCCCCAATAGCACGCTAGCCAATGCTCCTAAAACCAAACTTGAGCTTCCCCGGTGGAATTAATATCCTATGGCAGGGCTACAGTCTGGTAACCGCCTGAGAACGCGTACCACATCGACCTGTGCATGAGAGCCACTCCCTGTCCTTTGCCCCTATAGCAAGACAGAGCTGCTAACTGAACTCTCCAGGACCTGCCTTTACCAAACCCGTCCTGCAGAAAACTTAAATACCAAGGGAACTGACACTGTTGTCGCGCGAGCGTGCCTCCACGAGCACCCGTCCTCAAAGATGCGCCATATATGCACATATGCAAGGAACGTAGACTTATTTTATTTTATTTGCGGCAAGGTGGCAAAGACTGCTGTCGAACAACTTTTTCCTTAAGCTTGCCCTTTCAATGGCCACCCCGTAAGCAAAAACCAATGCACCTGAGACATTCAAAGGGAACTCCGTAGCAACAGAATCTCCAATGTCGGAAACCTCCATGGATTCCCGTCGAGCAACCGTATGAGGCAGGCATACCAAGGGCGCCTCGGCCAGCCCAAGGCCCCCAACCACACGTTTCCCCAAAGCGTTTCAATACGCAGAACCACTCGACCTATGAGTGCCCCCAGTGGAAAGACATAGAGAAGACTGGATAACGGCCACCGTTGAAACAGTGCACCGATGCCTTCCGACCTCCTTTCGCGTCGTCTACTGAAGAAGCGACCCGTTTACACAGAGTGAAACGCCGCCATGAGGTCCATTACTGGCTGTCCCCATATGCGACCGATCTGTGCGAACACCTCCGGATGCCACTCCCATTCTCTGGCATCTACTCGGACACAGCTGAGGAAATCCGCCGTCACAATGTCCTTACCCGCAACATGCGCCACCAAAAATGCTGGCAGCTAAAGCTCTATCCACACACACAGACCCTCTGCCACGGCCTCTATGGCCACAGTTCCAGTTCTGCCCTGCCGATTGATGTAGGCCACCGCCGCGGAGTTGTTGGACAGTACTTGCACCGCTCAACCTGTCACCATAGCTTTGAACGCCTGCAACGCCCGGCGTTTCGCTCACATTTCCAGTCGGTTGATTGACCACTGGGTCTCCTATGTACTCCAAGAGCCTTGCGCGAAACGATCTCCGAACGTAGCGGAGTTTAACAAAGTTTTTGGCCAAGCTCCCGGAGGAAAGGTCCATAACCTTTTATTAGAGAGAAGCTTGAATTCATCCGATCCTCAAACCGTGCTGCTGCACCTGGCAGCCATGGCGAGGACCGCTCAGCCGGTTCCACAGAGTAAAAGTAAAATCCCGCAGCAACGGAGAGGCTCCGTCTCACACAGCTTCAGTGTGGCTGTACGGGTCCCAGCGCTCTCTCCCATACTGTCAAGGGAGAGAGATCCGCACCGGCGAATGCCTGCAGCAAGTGAAAATAACTGACAAAGAGGGAAGGCGAGAGCTGCTACTAATTTAAAGAGCCAGGCTCAAATTTAAAATTACTGTAAATATAAGGAAATTTGCTCCTAACAACCAAAGGGAACTAATCCGATTGCCAATTAACCAAAAGTAACTGAATTAAAAGTAAAATTAAAGGTAAAAATCAAAAGTAAAATCAGAATATAATTTGTCACACTAAATGCTCCTTATCTGTTCCCCCAAGTGAGCCCAGAAGCTAGGGTCACTATGTCCTCCTGCTGCATGGAGACTGGACACACTGGGGGCTGATGGGAGAGACCAGCAGGCTATATCCAGTGATGTCATGAGTTTTTGACATGCCGTGTCTCCAAGCTGCAGGAGGAGGTTCACTACCCAGAGGTTGAGGACTAAACTGGAGGAACGATAAAGAACTATCTCATATCTCAACAAATAATGGTGATCTACATGGAGCGGTGGATACACTCCTAAACCAAGGCATGGGGAGGGGTGACCTGCATGGAGCAGCAGGTGCACCTACTCTTGCCACCTTGCTGGGCAGACTAGATGGACCATACTGGTCTTTATCTGCCTTCATATACTATGTATATGAAAGTTCTGTACAGACCACAGCTGCACCTATTGGTATTTCTGTGCCACATTAATGTATTCCTGACACGGGCTCTGCATATATTACCTGAGTTAGGTGATCATTCTGCACCACAGGCTCTTTGAATGCTTATGTGGCAGATATACTTTAATGCAAACCCCTTCCTGGCACTGCTGCTTTATTTCATACATCATCTACTTTCCATAAACCCTTATGAAAGAGGACCTGAGAAATCCATTGTTTACCCAGAGACAAGCATTGTGGAACCTATCAGGTACTTGTGATCAGGACTGGCACTGTTGGAGACAGGATACTGGACTTGATGGACCTTGGACTAACCCAGTATGGTATTTCTTATGTTCTTACATTGAGGCCCCCTGCACAGAGCGGTGCTGCAATACAGCTTCATACTTCCTTTTTAACAGCTTGTGTTCTCTAGCCTTTTGGAGGACACCTCTTGTCTGGTCCTTCCTTTCTTCTTTCTTACTCTTCACTTGTCAAGGGATAGGGGGGGGAACATGCAGAGAAGGAGACAACATTATATCAGAGTGTGGCCAGTTTTTAGTATGATGTTCCCAATGACCAAGGCACTAGTAACACTTTGAATAGTGTCTTCTCCAGTCATCTACCCATAGTGGCAATTCTTGAACG
This sequence comes from Ichthyophis bannanicus, assembly GCA_033557465.1. Classification (NCBI taxonomy): domain Eukaryota; kingdom Metazoa; phylum Chordata; class Amphibia; order Gymnophiona; family Ichthyophiidae; genus Ichthyophis; species Ichthyophis bannanicus. The sequence goes on along the minus strand of CM066031.1, from coordinate 1,405,366,766 downwards.
AGATAGATAGATGTAGAATTAAACTAAGAAAAAAAAAAAAAAAAACACAAACCACCAAAAAAATTCCACACATCTCTTTGAAGGTGCAAAGCAACAAGTGTTTGGAGAACACCAAAATACCTTAGGAAATAAGTGTGGACAAATTTACGATATATTTACTAAGCTGGTTATGCCAATAATGTGAAATATTTGCCTTTTAACATGCATGTAATGTGTTATTTGCCTATACCAGTTTAATACAGGAATTTTTAGTACAACAAACATTAATGCAAAAGAGTAAATTAGACTTACCTGCTAATTGTCGTTCCTTAAGGAACTCTAGTCCAGTCCCAGAACCATAGAGTTGTCAACCTCCACCAGCAGCTTTGGAGACTGAAAGATTTCATCACTTTGATGTCACCGGTATAAGTAGACAGGAACCGCCCCCTATCACCAGTACCTATTGACAAAGCAGACTCAGCAGAGCAACAAATAAGTAGAATAAAGAAATAATAGCCATAAATCGGCCAACAGTCGAAATGAACTCGCACCCATACAGTCCCAAACATTGTTACCAGAAAAAAAGAATGGGTGAACCGAGAACCCCCAAGCCCGGCGCAACTGTGCGACCAAGCTCAAGAGACACTGCTGCGTAAAGAAGGGCCCCGCCTGTCTTCCCTGTGCTTCTTCTCACCCTTCCTACGCTAAACCAGTAGAATGACCGTCTGGACCGCTTTAAAGAATCTTCAGGCTGCCCCTAATGCAAAGACCCTGGGAGGGATCCGGGACTGGACTAGAGTTCCTTAAGGAACGACAATTAGCAGGTAAGTCTAATTTACTCTTCCTTAGCATCCCTCTAGTCCAGTCCCGGAACCATAGAGGACGTGACAGAGCAGTACACATCAACGGGAGGGACCTACTAGCCCAGCCTGAAGAACCGCTGAGCCAAAACGCCCATCCCCCTGTGCCTGCACATCCAGCCTATAGTGCCGAGCAAACGAATGGAGCGAAGACCACGTCGCCGCCCTACAGATCTCCTCCGCTGGCACTAAACTGACTTCCGCCCAAAACGCCGCCTGCGCCCTGGTGGAATGCGCACGAAGACCTTCCGGAACCACCTTACCTTTTAACAGGCAGGCGGAAGCAATCACCTCCTTCAACCACCGCAAGATGGAAGACTTCGCCGCTGCCTCACCTTTCCGAGGCCCCGCAAAAACAATAAACAGCCTGCCTGACTTCTTAAAGGAGGCCGTTCTCCTGAGATTTCTTGAGCACTCTCCGAACATCCAAGAGATGCAAACGGCCCCCCGAGCGCTCTTTCTGTTCCGCTGAGAACCCCGGAAGCGATACTACTTGGTTGACATGAAACACGGAAACCACCTTCGGTAAAAAGGCCGGAACCGTGCGCAAAACCACCTTGTGCCTGAAAAAGGTCAGATACGGCTCCGTACACGCCAACGCCTGCAACTCCGAAATCCTCTGAGCCGAACAAAAGAGAGTCTTCAACGTCAAGTCTTTCAAGGAAGCCTTGTCCAAAGGCTCGAAGGGTTCTTGAAGTAGCGCGTCCAAAACCGAATTCAGATCCCAAGAAGGAACGGAATCCCGTCTTGGAGGCCTCAACAGTAACACCGCTCTAAGAAAACGCCTAATATCTCCGTGGGCACCCACCGGCTGACCTTGAATCTTACCCCTGAAACAGGCTATGGCTGCCAGCTGCACCCTCAAAGTGCTCGCGGCCAACCCCTTTTCCACACCATCCTGAAGAAAAGACAGTATATGAGGCACCGAAGCCCGCAGAGGTTGAAAACCGCGGTCCTCACACCACGCCTCAAAAACACGCCATACACGAACATACGCCAAGGAAGTACAGCGGCGCCGCACCTTCAATAAGGTAGAAATTACTGCCGCCGAGTACCCCTTGGCAGTCAACCTTGCCCATTCAAGAGCCATGCCGTAAGCGAGAATCGACCCACCTGCGGCATGCGTAACGGCCCCTGAAGCAAGAGATCCCCCCGCAGAGGAAGCCGCCAGATCTGCATACCACCGTCTTCTGGGCCAATCGGGCTCCACGAGAACCACCAGACCGCTGTGTTTCTCTATGCGTTGAATCACCTTGCCTATGAGAGCCCAAGGAGGAAACATGTAGAGAAGGCCCTCCAGCGGCCACCGCTGAGCCAACGCATCGAGGCCTTCCGCCATTCGTTCCCGCCTCCGGCTGAAGAACCTCTCCACCTGCGCGGAATCGAACCGTGCCATCAGATCCATTACCGGTAGCCCCCAGCGCCGCACTATCAACGCAAACACGTCCGGGTGTAGACTCCACTCCCCCGGGTCTACTCTGCGGCGGCTCAGAAAATCGGCCTCAACATTCTTCACGCCTGCCACGTGCTGCGCCGACAGATTCTGCTCGGCCCAGTCCAAGAGTCGACTCGCCTCCTCCTCCAGCGACGCATTCCCTGTGCCGCCCTGGCAATTTGATATAAGCTACCGTCGTAGCATTGTCGGACAGCACTCAAACCGCCTTCCGACCCAAGTCTTTTTGGAAACTCTGCAGCGCCAGAAATACCACTCGCATCTCCAATCGGTTTATGGACCATTGACTCTCTTCCCTTGACCACTCACCTTGGGCAAACTTTCCTTCGCAGTGTGCCCCCCAACCTGTGAGGCATGCATCCGTTGTCGACAGCCTCCATAGGCATGCCCCCCTCTAGACTTCCGGGGTGCAACCACCACAGGAGTGCTCGTCGCACTTCCGGAGGACACACCAACCTTTGAGACAACGCATCCCTCTGATGCGACCAGCGCCTTAGAAGAGAGCTCTACAGCGGCCGCATATGCGCTCTGGCCCACTGAACCACCTCGATGCTGGCCGTCATCGTCCCCAACAACTGCAAATAGCGCCATGCAGTCGGAGCTCTGCAACCCAGAAATCTCCGCCCGAGCTCCCGCAATTCCCGTGCTCTCTTGTCCGGGAGAAACACCAATCTCCAACTGGTCTCAAAACGTGCCCCCAAATATTCGAGGGCTTGAGAGGGAGCTAGCTTGCTCTTCGCAAAATTGACCACCCAGCCGAGACTCTCCAACAATTGCACCACTCGTGCCGTGGCCGCCACGCTCTCCTCCCGGGACGTCGCTCGAATCAACCAATCGTCCAAGTAAGGATGCACGAGAATGCCCTCCTTGCGGAGCGCCGCCGCCACCACTACCATGACCTTGGTGAAAGTGCGAGGCGCCGTCGCTAGGCCGAAAGGCAATGCTCGGAATTGAAAATGACCCATCGGCAGAGCAAACCGCAGATACTTTTGATGCTCGCGGCGTATGGGAATATGCAAATATGCCTCCGTCAGGTCTAGAGACGTGAGAAACTCTTCCTTTCGCACCGCCGCAATGACTGAACGCAAGGACTCCATCCGGAAATGGGTCACCCGAAGACAGCGATTTACCCTCTTTAAATCCAATATGGGACGGAACGTACCCTCTTTTTTCGGAACCACGAAATAAATGGAGTATCGACCGGAGCCGCCGGAACGGGCACCACCGCCCCTAAATGCCGCAGCCGCTGCAGCGTGCTGGCGACCGCCCTGAACTTCCTTGGGGCTCGGCATGGGGAGAGGACAAAGGCGTCGGAGACGGGGCGCTGGAGCTCTAGGGCATAGCCTTCTCGAATGACCTCCAACACCCACTGATCCGCAGTTAATTGGACCCAGACAGGGTAAAAGTCCCGCAAACTTCCTCCCACGGGCACCTCCCCCCTCTGGGCCCGCCGTATCTCATTGGGGTTTTCGACTGTTGGCGGACTGAAAGGAACCAAATCCTCTGCCCGCCCCCCGGAAACCCCGAAAGGACTGACCTCGAGCCATATACCGACCCCGCGAAGGGTGGGAAAATCGGAAGGATCGGAATCTCCGCGAGTCTCTGGGGACACCCCTAGAGGCTATCGACCCCCGGCCCTGCTTCAGCCTATCCTCCGGGAGCCGACCCCCTTTTGATTCCCCCAAGTCCTTGACCAACTTCTCTAAATCCTCCCCAAAGAGAAGCTTGCCTTGAAAAGGTAATTTACTAAGCCGCACCTTGGAAGAACCGTCCACCGACCAGTTGCGGAGCCACAGATACTGGCGAGCCGCCATCACCGAAGCCATGCTCTTGGCGAGCCCCCGAATCAAATCATAGTGAATATCCGATAGGTAAGCCGTGCTGGATTCCAGCCGTGCCAGATCCTCAGCCTGCTCTTCCGGTAGTCCCCCCCGCAGACGTTGGGACCACCGCAAGCCAGCTCTCGCCACCCATGCTCCCGCAATGGAGGCTTGTAACGAGAGAGCGCACATATCAAACACCTGTTTCAACAAGGTATCCAGCTTCCTATCCTGCACATCTTTTAATGCTGCGGCGCCCTCCACCGGAATGGTGGTCTTCTTAGTGACCGCCGACACCGCAGCATCCACCTTTGGGGACCGAAAAATCTCCCTATCCTGTTCCGACAACGGATATAACCGGGCCAAAGTCTTGGTCCCTCAGAGCGCCAATTCCGGCGCGTCCCATTCCTCCTGAATCATATCTCAAAACACCCTATGGACCGGGAATACCTTTTGAGAAGTCCTAACCGCCTGCAACAACGGATCCTCCAACACATCCTCAGCTGCAGGCGTCACGGAGGGCATGTTTAAAGTCTGTAGAGTCTCAGCAATCAACGCTGGCAACTCTTCCCTCCGGAACACCCGGACCACTCTACTCTGCTCCACGTCCGGTAGCTTTCCATCCTCTAAATCCTCCTCCGAGGCCACTTCCAGATCCATATCCGCTCCAAGGTCATCTATCCCATCACCTGACAGACTGTCCTCTCGGAGCTCCCTACGTTTCTTTGCCGAGCCTATCTCCCCCACCGGGAGATCTGCCGACCCCGACCATTTCCGACTCCTCTGGACTCCCGACTGAGTCCCGAACGCAGGCTGTAGCAAGGCAAACGCCTGCTGCATCAGGGAAAAGAAGTCCGAGGGAATCCCCGCAACGCTCCCACCCAGACTTCCCGCAGGAGCCGAAGACACATCAGTTGTCCCGGACGGCCCTGCCGTCGGCTCAGGAAGACCGAGGGAGGACAGCTGGGATCCCTCTTCTACTGAAGCGGCCGCTGGCTGATCTCCTGCCGGCCCCCCCAGCGCCTTCTCCATACCTACTGGCTCCAGGGAGCAGCCCCGGCATACCACGGAGTCCAGTAGCTCGCTGCGCTTCACTCCACAAACCAAGCAGCGATTTTAAGTGGCATGCTACTGTCTATGAGCAACAAACAGCTCTGAAGAGAGAAAACAGGCTCTCTGCCCTGAGACAGAAGTCACTGTCCGTTTTTTTTTTCTTTTAAACCCAGTAATCTACTCCCAATAGGCCAATCAGCTGAATTCTGAAGGTCCCATGCAAAAACGAAGCTTCTAGCCTGCACAATTAAAAGAAGAAAATTCTGTCTTTTAAAAGAAATGCCGATTTCAAAATGGCCGCCGCCAGCTTTCCCGCTTAAAAAAGGGCTGACTGACAGCACGCGCTGAGGCCCCAAGCCTTCTTTTTTACCTGGGAGCCTCCCTAGGACCTCTACTATCACTCCTGCACTGCCCCCCAAAAAGAATTTCAGCAGCACTTACCCGATCCGGAGGAGAAGGGGGGGCAGAGAGAAATACAGCTCCAGAGCACAGCTCTCACCCAGCTTCAGCTCCCACTGACTGCTGCAGCCTCTTAGCACACAGCTCTTGCCAGATTATGTCCTCTGCTGCTGCAGACTCTTCCTGCAACCTGCTCCTCACCCTTCTGGCACGGGTTCGGGAGCAGGGAGGTAAGGCAGTCAGGCTCTCAGCCCACTGCACTTTTAAATAGCTGGGCCTCCCACTAAAAGAACCCTTGGGAGGGGAGGGGAGGACCGAGAGAGAACAGGAGAGAAAGGCAGAACTGGGACCCCTCCAGCAACAGCACATTTTCACTCCAGAATAAAGCAAAAGCACTAAATCAAAAGAGAGGAAAAAACCAACCCCAAAGAAACAAACAAAGCTCTGCTTATTTGATCTCCCTGAGCCCAGTCCCGGGCTCAGAACCTCCAAGCTGCTTGGAGACTGAAAGTACTGGTGATAGGGGGCGGTTCTTGTCTACTTATACCGGTGACATCAAAGTGATGAAATCTTTCAGTCTCCAAAGCTGCTGGTGGAGGTTGACAACTCTATGGTTCCGGGACTGGACTAGAGGGACGCTAAGGAATGGGTACTATAGCTTGCTTTAAACTTCCTAAGTTGTGTTATTTATAGAAAGTTAACACATTTTCAGGTATTAAATTTGCATCCAGGTGAAAGTTAAGAAGTTGAAATACTTCTTCACCCCAAGAAGCCTTTAAAAAAACAAAAAAAAAAAAACATGCAACATCTCCCCCTACCGCTGACCCATCAAAATAGCCCACAGTCCAAACTCATCCCTCACTCACTCCCCACGTACCAGGGCCACTGTTCCCTCTAAGCTGTGCGCGTGTGCGCGCGCACACACCTCGCCGAGCGAGCGCACATACTTTACAACAGAGCGCACAAAAATTACGGCTCTGATTCTGATAGAAAACAACACAGACGTCTTAAAATTTAAAAGTTTTGATTGTAATTACTAGAAATTTCCCGTTTCATTTAGTAATCGTCTATTTTCATTTAATTTGATTAAAATCAATGTGGTGTACATACTGTATTCTGACGTGTAGTCAAATTTTAAAGTATATAACTCCGAGTGTCGTTATGTGGCGCACAAAAATTTAACCTTCCTTCAAAAGCTGCACACAGCTGATATTTTATGCGCACACAGCCTACAGAAAATTAGAGGGAACATTGACCAGGGCGTCTGAGAAGTGAGGAGAACAGGAACGATCCCTAGTTACTCTTGCCCTGGTGTTCACAACTAGTGGTTAATTCACTAGAGAGACCTTGGTAGGTGCCAGAGATGCAAAGTGGGGTTGAGGCTTTGAACTATTTTGATGGATCTGGTCAGCAAAATTGGGACATTTAGCAATTTTTGTAGGGTGGGCAGGGGTCCACAAGGGTAGTGAATTTTAAAGGATTGCTGGGTGGGTACGGAGCAGTTTTCTAAACCACGCTGGTCTGGTCTTTTAGAACATAGTACGTCTGCTAACTTAGCCTTACTCCAGCCAGGAAAATAATAAAATATTCCCAGCAGCAACACCACAAAACAAAATTGATTAAAACATTCTCAAACATGGAGTACAGAAGTCAGCAAGTTACACAGTAAATTTGTCGGCAGGAAAAAGAGCACCAGGCATTGATGGCATTCCCACTGAAGTATTACAGCAATTGGATGAAGCTGTTACCATACTTACAAGGCTCTGGCAGGAAATTTGGAAGACAAATTTCCTGGCCAACTAATTGGAAAAGATCTGTGTTTATACCAATAATGAAGAAAGGTGATCCTACTGACTGTGGAAATTATCGCACAATCACTCTGATTCCACATGCCAGCTAGATTCTACTCAAGATCATTCAGCAGAGACTACAGCCATACCTCGAACGAGAACTCCCTGAAGTGCAAGCAGGATTCAGGAAAGGGCAAGGAATGAGAGACATTATCACGGATGTGAGATGGATCTTTGAAAAGACAAAAATACCAAAAGGATATCTATATGTGTTCTATTGACTACAGCAAGGCTTTTAACTGTGTAAGACATGAGAAACTCTGGGCTACATTGAGAAGCATGGGTATACCAGAAAAACCTGATCGTTCTCTTGCACAATCTGTACATTGATCAAGAAGCAACAGTTTGAAGGGAACAAGGAGAAACAGAATGGTTTAAAAATCAGCAAAGGTGTACGACAAGACTGCATACTTTCCCTCCTACGTCTTTAATTTATATGCAGAACAAACAGAGAAGCAGGACCGTATGAAGACAATGAGGTGTGAAGATTGATGAGTCTTCCACGAACAACCTTCGCTATGCTGATGATACTGACTGAAAGTAAAGACGATTTGAAACATTTGCTTCTCAAGATCAAAGAATATAGTCTTAAAATGGGTCTGCACCTTAACGTTAAGAAGGCAAAGTTCCTTACAACTGGCAAAAATCAATAAAGTTTATCATTGATGGAGAAAAAACTGAAATAGTTGACAGCTTTAACTTACTTGGATCAACAATCAATAAAGGATTATGGCTATGAAGGACCTAGACAAGATTCTCAAGAGCAGAGATGTGTCTCTCCATACAAAGATAGACTTTCACCTTGCTGCCTGGAACAGCCTTCCTGCATCTGTACCCCAGGCGCCCTCCCTGGCCCTCTTCAAATCCAGGTTGAAGACCCACCTCTTCACCGTTGCATTCAGATCCTAACTTCCATCCTCATCCTACCCTAACCCCTATTAACGTTTATGACCAAACTTTAGACCAAGCTGTACCACACCGTACCTTCCGCAGAAGTGACTAATGCTCTGTACTATTCTAACTAGATTGTAAGCTCCGGCATGACTCTGACGGGCAGGGACTGTCTTTTGTATGTTAGCCACCTCTTGTAGGCTAGCTGTGCAACGCTGCACTTTATAAGTGCTAAATAATAATAGTAGTAGACTTGTTCTGTAGCGCGGTTCAAGCCATGGCATTTTCAATAACATCATATGGATGCAAAAGTTAGACAGTGAAAAAGAGACAAGAAGAAAACTGATGCCTTTGAATTATGGTGCTGGCGGCGAATATCGTGACTGCCCGAAGTACAAATTAGTCAGTACTAGAGGAGATCAAACCCAAGCTTTCTTTAGAAGCTCAGATGACAAGACATCGACTTTCATACTTTGGACACATCATGCGAAGAAAGAGATCATTAGAGAAAGACATCATGCTTGGCAAGATAGGTCAACGGAAAAGAGGAAGGCCAGCAATGAGATGGATCGATACAATTACAGCAGTTATGGACACCACTCTATCAACAATGAGCCGCTTGATTGAAGACCGAACAAAGTTTAGAAGGCCGCCAGAAGTCGACTTCGACTCGACAACACTTAAACAACAAAATAAAGCACGGTCTCACACGCGCCGCTAGACAGAGATAACGCGTGACATAGTAGCTGCGTTGAAATTCTTGCCCGGTGGACACCAACACGCCCTTGTGTGACCGATTCATCCTGCCTGCCTGCCAGCCAATGGAGAACCCCCTCGATTCATGCACTTATTGAGCCAAGAAAAAGCGTTTGAAAAACGCAGACCTACAGGTCCCATATGCCTACAAACAGACTAATACTTATAAATAATCGCTCCCGTACCCGTTCATTCCAGATACATAACCCCTGCAGATTTACCATCACATCAATGGGAGCGCCCAAGAGGCGCACCACAGTCCCCGCCCTCTCAAATGCTTACCAACACGCCTCTCACGCTAGATGGCGTGAGCTCTAATACCCTCCCACCGGAAGAAGGAAACGCTAGAAGCTGGGCTGAGGGAAGGGGCGTGGTTCGGGAGGGGAGGGAGAGGGAAGGAGGAGAACGGGCGGAGCCGGTTGGCACGGAGAAATGAGAGAGGAGGCGGGGCCGCTTTCTGGGAACGGATGTATGATTGGCTGAACGGCCCATAGTAGGTAGTGATTACGAGCTGAGGGAGTGTCTGGTAGAGTGGTTAGGGATTGGGAGCTGTTCGTGTGGCCTTGGCTTGGTGCATATGGTTTTGTGCTTCCCCATCTCGCGGCTATGAGGTACTACGCTCCTCGGCTTCTGTTCCTGCTTGGGGCGGCTATTCTAGCCACCCTCTTCTCCAGAGAGGTGAGTGCTGGCTCCGCTGCGGTTTTTTTCTTTCAGTTGTCTTTTTCCCGTGCCCCTGTCAAACAGGATCAACAGCAGCGGCTCGTGACAGTGTCTCAGGCAGACGGCTCTACTCCTCCTGGTGGCCCCTTGTCACCGAATCGTCGTGGCTCTCTTGGTTCGGGGCTGCACGTGGGATCCCACGTACGATTGTTTATCAGGGTCCGACCTTAGACGACTGTGAGACGTAAAGTCCTTCACGTTTTGGACATGTTGAAAAAACAAGAATGTCACGTTTCATTTAAAAGTATTGCCATTTTCGTGTCTTAGAATTCAAAATTCCCTTTTTAAAGGAAAAGAATCTTTGGACATGATTTCTGCTCTTGTTTTGGAGGGCTTCTAAAATGTTTCAGAAATTTCATTTTAACTACTTAATCATTACAAAAACTCATGCAGGAAGTGTCTTGGATTTGGTCGCTATATACAAACGAATGTCAAAAGAAGACGAATAATGGTGTACTGCTTTTGAAAGCACACTAGTTGCATTGTCAGCCTTTGGTTAGAAAGCCTATATTCTAACCGAAGGCTGACAATGTGAAATGTCAAATGAAGTTGCTGAGCGCGTTTATAAATCAAGAATGTGTGGCCCATGTGCATTTACAAAATAGGCTCCTGCAATGACCCCCCCCCCCCCCACACGTAACTCTTAAACTTATACCGACTGTAAAAAAGGTATACATATATGAGTAACTCTGCGGGGTTTGTCTACTAAAGATTTTTTACCATGTTGTGCCTATGGGGAAAATGCTTAGTAGTCAGGCGTATGTGTGCACATGCCTATTTTATAAAATACATGCCTTTTTATCTTGGCTCTGGGCAAACTATGTCTCCCTAGGAACACCTTTATGTAGATTGTGTAAAAATAGGTGCAGTCTTGTGTGCCTCCTTTTTTATACCTGTATATCTCTGCACGCACAGTTTTTTGTAGGAACCATTTTCCATGTATAAAACGTAAAAAAAATCTTTATAAAATTAGTCCCATTAAGGCCAAATGCTGCAAGAGTAGTGTGTGGGTATTTTTTCTGTCCTAGTGGTAAGCGTTATCTGTTGGCTTCGGTTGCCAGTTCCTTGTATCTGATTTTTGTGTACTGTTTTTATTGTATGTGTAGGAAAATGTTTTGGCTTCTCTAAAGCTGAAGAGATGACTCCAAATATTTTACTGTTGTGTAAATTCAACAAAGTGCATGCTAGTTAGTACAAACTTTGCCACCTTTTCGTGGCAGCCAAGGGGAGGAGGAGCCTACTTTGACACAGATGGTCACGATCTACTTAAATTAATCTTCTATGGGGCCCCTAGCATTTGGGAATGGTTATTTGAGGTGCAGCAAAATGTTTAATGAATTAGCCTATTTAGATATTATGGTTTTAGTTCATTACTTATTCTTGGATGTGGACAATACCTGGAAGAGGAAGGACGTGCTTCACCAAGGATTACTTTTTAATCCTCAGAAATTTTCTCTAAAAACAGTCATGGTTCCATGGAGCATATGGATACATCTTAGAAACAAAAAAACTGTCTATGTGACTGGAGCTGCTTTAAGTTGCGTTAGACAAATCAGCATAAGTGTTAAAGAAACACTGTGTGTCTGTGGATGTTCTAATCACTCTGCTTTGTTCAGTCCTATTTAATATGTTGTCCCAATCAGCAGCACTAATAAGCCTTTCAAGACTTAAGTCTGATTCTAGATGGCCTCAGAGCTGAAGCTGCTTCTGTGGGTGAAGAAGAAGCCCTGGAAAGACAACTATAGTGTTTGACATGAATGTAGAAGAGGGTATAGAAACACTGCTGGGAGCTGTGCATAACCCTTCAGATGCAAGCTTTGGAGGTTTCTTTCCCCTGAAAAAGCACAGTGAGGGCTAGCTTTACTAAGAGGCACTATTGCGTTGCCTCATGCTAACATACATTATTCACTGCAGGTCCCATTTTATGCAGTGGGGCTTATTTAATGATAACCTTTAGTAAACATGCCCGTTAGTGCGTTAATGTGTGTTAAGTGCTTCCACTGCCCATTCATTTCTATGGGCCATTGCAGCACTTAACACTCATTGATCTTTAGTAAATGCACCTCTAAGTGTTAAGCGCATGCTAGTTCAGCAACTTGCTTGAGTAAATTTAGCACAAAATATCTGCCAGCACAAATGAAAACCAGTTTACAAGATTACAGCACCCTCCTTACATTCATTCCTTGCTTAACTGAAATGTGAGCAATGCTCGTAGCACTGCCATTTTTAAAATTTCTTTTTTCCATCTAATCAGTTTTCTGTATATTTACCAAGTAGGGGATTGAAGTGTCCTTTAACATTTTTGGTACTAGTGTTTTTGCTTTCAATAATAAGTTGAAAGCATTTTTGGCACCTTCTGTCAGCTTAGTATCCTGGGTGTCAAGTTGCCAATACAGAATTGAATCTGGAGAGCTACTATAGACTATGGCAGGAGTTCTCAACCAGTATGTCACCAACAGCTGGGAAGTATGTCACCAAGAATTTGGCAGCCAGCAAGCCCATGTTTTCTGTAATAACCATGTGTGTCTCCAGGCTGGGGAACGTGCAAAGCAAAGAGCCAGGTACTTGAAATCCCTATAACCACTCTCTAATTCTGCTCCCCCTCCAATGATCATTGCTGCCATCGGAACAGGCGTGTGTTTTTTTTTTTTAGCTACAGTAAAATATTTGGGCTCTTTTTTTTTTGTTCAGCCGCAGATTGTAGCATTCAGTGTAACACACACATGAATACAGTTTCTCCAGTGTCAAAACAGAAAAAAGGTTGGGAGCCACTGGGATATGGTGATCATTTTGTATAGGAGGCAATTTTTTTTTTAGATGCTGGTTGTGAGTAAACGTCTTCACTGTGTTCAGGGATGGTGACTTGTGTTGAGTTTTAATACCCTAAATTACTTTGAAAAGTTGACCCAACCAATGGTGCATGTAATCATAGGAGTCAAGTGCAGTTTCTTAAACTCCTATCTAATGTAATCTAGCTTTGTCTTCTTTCCCAGTATGAAAAACTTAGCTACAGATCAGAGAATGCTGTGTGATGAGAGTTAAAAAAATATACAAATTAAAAACAAAAAAAAAATATCTATATCTATGACTAAAGTAGTCATTTGTGGGTGACTGGGAGCTACAGTGTATAGCAGTTGTGTAGTAAACTGAGTCTGTGACGCAGCATGGCAGGTGATAGGATTATTAAGGGGCAATAGACCACGTTGCCTCTTTGCTGAGGGACCTGCAATAGAGAACAAGGGTAGGACTCGTAAGGGGCCGATTTACTAAGTCACATGCTAATAACGAGGGTTGGAGCCGTGTGCTGGCGGTAGCCGCACTTGGCAGGAAATGGGCTTTCAAGGCCCATGCTAGTAGCAGGAACACCCAGGCACTGCCTGGGTAGGACAGGCTGTTTTTTAGCACAGGGCTCTGCACTTCTTTGCAGCATGGTGCTAAAAACACATGGTACCCGGATAGTGCGGTTTTTTTGGTAAACTGGCCTCTAAAGACCTCTTGTGTTACTGCACTGCAAAAGTAGTAGAATTAAGTTAGCAAAGTCGAAAACAAAAATAGATGTGTTTATGGTGTCAGGTAAACACATCTAATGATATATCAAAAAATAAATTTAATGTTCACGTTTATTTAAATATAAACAAGTTTTTTATTGAATTTAAACTCTTACCTGCATGTGTTTTAGGTCTGGTTTATGACAGTGTAGACAGAGGGAAGGGCCAGGCCTTAGTCACACAAGGCATTGCTGAAATCATCAGTTTTTGATGTAGTGAGTCCACGTAGGTTTCCTGTTCTGCCTTTATATCTGCTATGGTGGTTCATTCTTACAGGTAGTCATGAAAAAAAAAGTACTGTTGGCTCACAAAAAATAAAATGGGATTAATATAAACCAACAAAATATTTGAATGAAACTGGTACTTTCGTAAGGGTTTAGAAATTCAGGCTTTTGGGATGTTTGAGGGTAGGGACTCCAAATTTGGTTTGGTTTGCACAAATGATGTAAGAAGCAATCGGAAACCTGCGGTCATGACAGTTCATTCTGTTTGGCTCAAAAGAAGATATATTTTCCCAAGATGTTAGGTATTTCACCCACTATCCTCTTTCTTATTTCATGGGAATTTTTGTTCAGATGTTTCTGGTGCGTGAATGAACTAGATATTCATCCCATTTTGTTGTAAAGGGTTTTGTTGCTGGTAGTGCTGTAGTATTCAGGTCTTGTACAATCTTAAAGTTATTTTAAGAGATGCAAGGCCATTGTGCCACTTTCCTCCATCTTTTGCTAGGCATTCCCTGTACCTTGCTGATCCTGTTTATCCTGTGTGAATGCTTTTGTTTACTATTATTATTACATTCTCTTATATACCGCGCTATTCTGCATCAGTGCAGTTTACATTGAACAAACTGAAATTACATTGAACAGGGCATTATAACTTGGAGAACTCTTTTTTACAGGGAACATGGGCTATGGAGGGTTAAGTGGCTTGCCCAAGACCACAAGGAGCACCTCTGGGACTAGAAACCCCAGTCCTTCCGGCCCAAGGTTGCTGTCCTTTAGTGGGATTTGAACCCCCGACCTTCCGGCCTGAAGTACCTTGCCCCAACCACTAGGCCACTCCTCCACTCCATTAGGGAATTAGATGGTGGAGTGCATTACCTGTTGGCAATCTCATCCCATCTCAGTGTGACATATTAGTAGCTGTCACAGGCATCCTGTGGAGAAAGTTTATGAAGATGGGTGGAGGAGCCCAAGTCACTCTCTTGTCAATTGGAAATTCAGTAGACCCAAGTTTAATATCTGCAGTGCTTGATAGACTGTTATGCGATAGTATAAACTGATGTGATCAAAGGCAGTAAATAAACACAGATGTTTTTTTAAGAATAAAAACAAGGTTTGGCCTGGTGGCTTAGTGGCAGTGCTGCCATGTAGAAGAAGGGGGCTTGGATTTAGCCTATGCCTTTTTCAGTAGTAGCTCATACCTAGAGGGCTTAGCATCTAACGAGCTGATGCAGAAAGATGGCGCTAAACCTGCTCTGAGGTGATTTCTATGTTCCCGACAATGCCCATGTTTTAGCATGTGATGCAGGAAGGATAGGGTATGCAAATTTATGCTGCATTAACAGTGTACATGCAAATGAGCCACTGAGGCTTTAAACTGGGAGAGTAAGCCAAACACATGCGCACAAGAAATCTGTGGGTGTGTTTTGGCTTGCTCTGTGGGCACCGCATGCTAATTTGCATATCGGCCCCAACAGTATTTTGATGGCATTGGGGAAAAGCCCCCCAATGCCATCAAAATACTGCAATACTGCCAGAGGCCATGCCTGACAAAAAAGAATGGGGCCGCTGGGCCACCAGGCATTCTTTACCCCCCCCCCCCCCGACAGTATTTTGATGGCACTGGGGATGATTGCAGCATCAGGGGCTTTTTTTCCGATGCCATCAAAGCACTGTTGGGGGCCAATGTCCTGATAGAAAGTACCTGGTGATTTAGTGGCCCCTGTACCCCTCAAACCAAAATAAAAAAAATTTAAGATAAAAATCACCTGGTGGTCTAGCGGCCCCTGTAGCCCCAACCCAACTCAAAATTAAAATAAATTTAAGATAAAAATCATACTGCCATATAAGGCATAATCTACCTTAAATGGCAATCTGACACCGGTGAAGATACAAATCACCTGGTGGTCTATCGGCAACTAAATCCAACCCCTCACGCGCGCCCCCCCCCCCCGTACCTTGAAATAGGCAGGCGTGCTACCTATGTGCTTCTGCTCTGATCTGCCATCTTGTAAAATGGCGACGCCTGGCCCGACGTGGTGCATCCTTGGATGCACCGGTGAAGTCATATTGCCATTTAAGGTAGATTATGCCTTTATATGGCAGTGTGATTTTTATCTTAATTTCTTTTTTTTTTGAGTTGGGTTGGGGTGGGGGCTACAGGGGCCGCTAGACCACCAGTTACTTTCTGTTGGGGCACCGGCCCCTGAAAGTGTTTGGTGACATCGGGGGCATTTCCCGATGCCATCAAAATACTGTTGGGGTTGGGGGGCGCTGCGCCACCAGGATTCTTTTTTGTTGGGCAGGCCCCTGACAGTATTTTAATGGCATCGGGGGCTTTTCCTGATGCCTGATTATCCAAGGAGATGATGATGATCTAGGCATTGGGGAAAGCACCTCGTGCCATCGAAATACTGTTAGGAGCATGCATTAGTGGTTTGTCACCTCATACCCTGCAGTAAAAACTTTTGGCGCTATGTCTAGTTGCAAAATCCTCTATGCCTGTGTCTGCATTGGGCATAGCCGTGATTTGCATACCAAACCATTATGTGCAGCTGATTTAAATAGTTTTAAATACACTTGGTGTTGGGCACTAGTGTTTCCGTCAGCATTTACGTCTGTTTTCTGTATTTTAAGGGATTGTAAAGTGTGATTAAACGTGGCATTATGAGCTCATAAAAGCCACGCTAGCTTTCTGTATTGGCCCGTAAGTTTGTACCTGAGCCAGTGGAGGGTGATGTGACTTGCCTAAGGTCACAAAGAATGGCACTGGGATTTAAACTCAATGTTCTGACCACTAAGTGGTTACTCCACTTGTACGATTCCTGGGTCAGATATTGTGGAAGAAATAATCATAGCCCTTATGAGGAAGGGAGACTTAGATTGCATGTGGGGTTTCAGAGGGAACCCATAGTCTATGACTCTTGTCTGAGCTGGATAGGGGAGGTGTGATAAATATGTAATGCCCTGCTACCAACAAAGCACTGTAGTTCAGTAGACAGGTGTAGTTTGCTTCATGGGGGGGGGGGGGGCAAAGGGTGAGGCAACATATTTGCATAGTCATTATGGTTATCTTAAAAAAAAAAAAAAAAAACCAAACAAAAAAAAAACTGTATGGATAGGAAGCCAGTATAACAAACAGGCGAATGATGAGCAGCACCCTCAAGATACTCAAAAAGGGAGCAGAGGCTCATATTCAGTAGCTTTGCCAAAAAAAGGGAAAGCAATATATTCCCAGGCTATATACTTAAAATGCAGCAAACATTTGTAATTGTTTAGTTATTTATCCTGGCACTCTAAGATTAAAAAATGAACACCTGTAAATATATTCTCAAAAAACAAAGATGATGTAAGGTGCTCTCGCACCAAGGGACAAGAAAAAAAGAACCACAGTGTGGTTTCTAATACCAAAATAAATAAATAAGGAAATAAAATTATTGTCCCTCCAGTCCTATCCTGCATTTCTGGGTAATGCACCGCTTCCAGCAGCTTGGAGACTGAGCATGTCAACTTTTTGATGACTCCAGAATACATATACAGCTGGCACCTCCCACCATCTCCAGTATGCTCGGTCTCCAAGCAGCTGGAGGAAGCAGTGAGCAAGAGTGCTGGACTCAATTAGAGAGGCAACTAAGAAGAGAGTTAGGGTTTCTCTTTTTTACCTCATTGGTTTTCTTTAATTTTGGTTAGGCTGGTGACTCTGTATTGTTGCCTTAGCAGAGTTGTGCTGGCTAAAGGGGCAGAAGTACAGCACGGTTGCTGGCCAGACAGGTCCCTCCCCCTTGCCTTCAGGACAGGGGATCGGAGGCAGCTTCGGGGTGTTTTGTAGAGTGGCAGCAAGAGGTCTGTGGGCAGGCGGCTCCCGAACCTGTTACCGGGTGAGGAGTCGCATGCCGGGAGCAAAGGCAGCTGATAGCAGGCTGAAACAATAGAAGGGCCTTGCACAGTGCTCCGTCCCCACCTCAGTGCCAAAGCCCTGCAATGCGGCTGAGCATGGGAGCGGGGAATCAGCACAATGATCATTCCTGGGGCAGATTTGGAAGGCACTCTTGGGGGGAGGAGTAGCCTAGTGGTTAGAACACTGGCTTGGTAACCAAGCAACCAGGGTTCAATTCCCACTAGCACTCCTTGTGGCCTTGGGCAAGTCACTTAACCCTCCATTGCCTCGGAAGAAAGCCCTGGCAATCTACTTCTAGTGACACTGCCAAGAAAACCCAGGAGCTTCTGGGTCGCCAGGAGTCAGGACTGACTCGAAGGCACACATTGCATTTTTTCTTACATGTGGCTGCTGACCGCATGGTGAGAGCAGCCTAGCAGCAAATAGGAAGAAGGTCAGTGCAGAGTGCAGCCCACAGGTCCCTTTGGTGGATGGAGCAGGGGAAAAGCATGCCATTATTCAGGACTACTAATAGCATTGGGGCCAGTCCTCATGGCATTTCTCCTCGCAGCCCAGACCCCTTTTAAGGGGGCTATCCCCTGGGGCCCTTGGGAACACCAAGGAGTTTGCTTGTCTTAAAAACAAACAGGGCTAGGGGTGGGGGTTTTTCCCTTTCCTTTTATTTCTTCTGTTTTTATTTGGTTTAGGTTGGTTTCCTTATCATCCCCACCTTGGTTGGAATTGGCATCAACAGAGGAAAAGGCAGCCGGAGATAGCACCAAGCAAGCGAGACCGCAATACCTAGTCTGTGGAACCTGTTGCGGGACAGTATCGGATGCGGGTATTTGCTGCAGCTGTGTGAGACTGGATCGGTGGAGCAGGATTTGCACGCTAGTACGGGCCAGGAAAGGAGTCCTGCCCTGTCCAAGAAGTTCAGGGGCACCCCAAAGCTGGAGGTTGGGGTGGCAGGCTCTGCATCAACGTTGCTGGAACTGCCAGCTGGTTCCCAGCATTTCCACTTCTCAGGACCGAGAGGAGGAAGGGAGCTGGGGAGGCTTCTTACCGGAGTTCGTCCTGCTACTGCACAAGGAGCTCTGCCTGCACCAGCAGGAGTCAGAGCCTTCTGCATAGGGGCAAGGATGTGTGACAAAGTGCCCCGCGGACCCAAGGGAGCCTGGGACATCAGTGGAAACGTCTAAGAGGGTGAGAACCTTGGATGACTGGGGAGAGCAATCTCCACGGTCCAAAGGCCAGGACAGGATGGAACTGGGCACAGTAGACAAGGAGCTACAAGAAGGTGAGATTCTGGAGCAGGAAGATCAGACATGGATTGTTTGCGTGTTTTCACTGAGAGGAGTTGCTGGCACTTATCGTTGAGTCCTTTAAAGGCCCTTAATGTGCCTACAAACCTCCAGGCAGAGGAAAAGGCGCTGGAGGACCCTCTACTTCAGGTGGTGCGGAAAACGCAGAAAGTTTTCCCGGTCCATCGAGTGGTTGAGCAGATCTAGGATGAGTGGGAACTGCTGGAGGCCGGACTATGGGATGGTGTGGACCATGATGCTCCTGTACCTATTGCCAGAGCATGAAAGAGAATTTCTCCGGCCTCCGAAGGTGGAAATGGCGGTGTCGGTAGTGACCAAGAAGACAGCCATCCCAGTGGAAGGCAGTGAGGCACTTAAGGATGTCCAGGATAGAAAGTTGGACACCTTACTGAAACAAGCCTTTGATATCAACAGCCTCGCCCTTCAGGCATATGTTTGTGGAGCTTGGGTGGCTAGGGCCTTGCTCCCATTGGTCTCAACGGATTCAGCAGCTGGGGGGACCTGGCGGTAGAGTTGGCGGGGGAGGAAGCAAGACTGGAGTCTGGAGGGGCCTACCTCACAGACGCCCACTTGATCTTATCAGGGGCCTTTCTAAGAGCATGCCCTCTATGGTGGTGGCATGCCACTACCTCTGGCTCCGAAATTGGGTGGCTGACAGTTCCTCCAAGTCCCAGTTCAGCAGGCTCCCCTTTAAAGGGAAGCTGCTGTTTTGGAGAGGAGCAAGACAAGTTGGTGAAGGACTTGGGGGAATCCAAGGGCAGACGCCTTCCTGAAGATTAACAGAATTAGGCCCGCAATCTCCCTCCTCCAACACGGATACAGCCGAGGGAATTCAGGATGTTTCTGATGACCAGCTCTGCGCCCTATCAGAGGGGCCGTTTCTCCTCGAAGGGTCAGGGGTTTCAAGGAGCCGGGAGGGGATTTAGCACCTCCACCTCCTCGGGACCTAAGAAGATACAATGAAGCTAGGGGGCTCAGGTGGGGGTACAGCCCATGGGAGGTTGGCTGTGAGAGTTTTACCCTACCTGGGCCCGGATCATGTCCTACCAGTGGGTCCTGAGGAGGTCATTTATTCATTTATTACAAATTTCTATACTGCATTTTCCTAAAGATCAAATGCAGTTTACAATGAACAACAATTTGAATAATCCCAGTGAAAGGTACATCTTCAATTACAAAAAACTCTTTAACTATATACATTAGCTGTCAAGACTGATTTACATAGAACTATATACACTTACATTGAGCTGTGTACCATTTCGGTGTTAGATAGGGGTGGAGACCAATACAGTATAAAGTAATGAAGCATTCTTGGGGGTTACAGGGGGGGTGAGCGGCGACTTATGTAGAAGAGTTTAAATGGAGGAGTGAGGAGGATCAGTGGAGTTGAGGTTTAGTAGAGGATCCAAAGTGAAGGGTAAATAGAAGGGTTTTGAGTGTGTTTTTTTTTTTTCGGAAAGTGAGGAGGTCATTTGTTTCTCTTAGGTGTTCTGGGAGGTTATTCCAGAGGTTAGGGGTGAAGTGTGAGAATGCTTTATTGTTTGTAATTTTCCTTGATTTCCTGAAGTCAGTTGGTATTGCTAGTTTGTTTTTATTGCAGTCACGCTGAGATGGTGATGAGCATGGAGAAGTATGATGGGGCAATTCTTTGATTAGTTTAAAAGTTGTGACTAGTATTTTCTAGATGATGCAGCTTTGTACAGGGAGCCAGTGGAGGGTATACAATATGGGGGTAATGTGATCAAAGGGGTTGCTATTCATGGCTGTTCTAGCTACAGCGTGATGGTCTAATTGAAGGTGTCGTAGTGTTTGTTTAGTAGAACCTTGTAGGATTGTGTTGGCAAAGTCGAAGTGTGGTGTGATAATTGCATTTATAACCGATTTTTAAAGTCGTGTTGGTGCAGCAACGGGTGACACTGCTTCAACAATTTGAGTGTGAAGAAAATCTTCCTTGTTTGTCTGATGTGTGAAGTCATACTGAGGGTGCTATCGATTATTACACCAAGCTACTTTGCATTGCTTTTGATTGTATGCTGGTGTCTTGGATCTTGATGTATGTAGGGGGGCTGAAGCTCAGGTTTCTTATTACATACAGTGCTTCAGTTTTATTTAATGTTGATCTTAAGGTTGTGGTTCGTTGGCCATGACGATAATTCCATAAAACAATCTGACTCGTAAAGAGGGGTTGTGGATGTTAAACGGGAGATATAACATTATGTCGTCTGCATATATATATGATAATTTAACTGGAATATTTTTTTTTTAAAGATGGAGCAGATTGAAGATAAATGTTAAGAGGTGGACTGATAGGGGTAGGCCTTTTTCCTGTTTGTAAGGTTCAGATGTTTGGTGATCAATTTTGACTTGTTAAGTTCTACCAGGTAAGATGTGAACCATTTTAGAACTGTATCCTTCATGCCTATGTGCTGTAGTCTATTGAGCATGATGTGGTGACTGATGCTGTCAAACGCTGCAGTGATGTCAATGAAAATAAAGCGACATGCCCGTTTGGCATCATCGATGCCACAAGTGAGTTTGTCATATAGAACTGTGAGGAGTGTTTCTATTCCATGATATGGACGAAAGCCATATTTGTGTTCATCCAGGGGGGCAAATGAGTCAATGTGGTCTTGGAGTTGAATTTGGACTATTTTTTTCAATAATTTTAGCTAGGAAAGGAAGGCTGGAAATAGGTCTGTATGATGTAGTGGATGTTTTATCCAGAGAGTTGTGTTTTAGGATCGGGCAGATTAGTGCGTGTTTCAAATCAGCAGGGAGGCGACCATTGAGTAGCAAGAGGCTGATAATGGGGAGAATGACAATAGTTCCATTTTTGTTGCCTTAATCCAGTTTACTGGACAAGGGTCAAGATATAAAGTTGTGGTGTTGAGATTAGTGATGACATTTCTGAGTGTGTCTTTTTTGAAATGGGTGAGAAAGTAGTCCAGGTGGAATTTCTTGTGTTGTGTCTAGTATATTTTGATTGTCTGAGTGGTTGCTGACATTTTAAGTTTTATCCTTGTAAAAATCAGCTAAGGTTTGTGCTGATATGGTGTGTTCTGCTGAGTCATTGCTGGTGGGTTGATTAGTAATGGATTTCACTATTTCAAATAGTTCCCTTAGTCGGTTTAGAGATTTGGATAGTAAACTAGAGTAGTGGTTCTTTTTAGTAGTATTTATAGTGTCTCTAACATTTGAGTGTGTGTAGATATTCTGTTTGGTGGGTTTTAGATTTCATAATGCGCCTTGCAATTGTAGAGCAGCAGCATCAGATATGGTGTTTATTCCATGAGGTTATGGCTTCGAGATCAGTGGGGTCCTGGGTGAGGTTCCAAGTGATTTGGTTCAGAAAGTTGTCTTTTTATCAAATTTTTTATATCTTTTGTGATAGTGGGTATATGTGGGATTTGAGGTTATGTTATTATTTTATGGTCACATCAGGGGATACATTGTATTTCCAGGATAGCTGGATTGTATGCATTGAATAGAACACTGGGTCTAGTGTGTTCCCTTTAACATGCATGTGGGTGTTGATTATCTGGTGATAACCCATTTCAGATATGGATGTGAGAAAATCAGACATGTGATTTTGTGATAAGGATGGCAGATTGAGATCACCTAATAGAACAATAGGGTTATTGGTAGTGGAGGTGCATAGGAATTCTGATATGTCAAGATTTTCAAATTTAGGGTCAGGTGTTCTCTATGCTAAGGGTATGTGTAAGTGTTTTGGTTTTTATAATAAGATGTAGGTCAGTGGTTTCTATGTTTGAGGAGATTAGAGAAGGTTTCATTAATTGTTTTTATGATTATACTGATGCTTCCTCCTCTTTTAGAAGTTCCGTTAGCTTGATATATTTCATATCCGGGGGGTTTAAGTTGATTAGTACAGTGTCAGTGTCAGAGAGCCAGGTCTCTGTTATACATATAAGATCTGGGGCGTTAGGTATTTTCTTTCTAATTGATCTGGCATTGACAAGATAGCTTTAAACTTTTGAAGGTTGCGAGGTGGTTAAGGTTGGGGATGTTTGGGCAAAGTTGTTTTGTTTATTTTTATATTGATTTTAGCCTTTTGGGGTTGAGCTTAGATTTGTCTGTCTGCCTGAGATATGAGAAGGTTTGGTATCTGTAAGGGTTAAGGTTGTGGATAGTGGGTATAGGAAGGGTGTAGGCAGGATTGAATGCATATGATAACACTAAGGAGCTAAGTAGGAAATAGAGGATGAGGAATAAGCAAAGGATAGGAGCTTCTAGGTTAGCCATGTTTGCATGAATGGTTGGTTGATATCTCAGGATTTAGAATGGTTTGGTGAGCTAATAGGATAAATGGTAGCTGGATATGGAGTATTCATAAATATAGATATGAACGAATAGTGCGACAATGAGGACAAACTTAATGGGGATGGTAACCGTAGCCGTTCTATTTTAAAGAAGCAGACAAATAGCAGAAAGCAACAAAGTAACAATGTAGCAGAATAATGAGTAAATTATATGGTGCTCTTAATGTAGATTGCAGCAAATTGTAACAACTTCCTATCTGTTGAACTGTATAGGTATTGTAGTTAGCTTACAGAACAGGTGCGATTCAATGGTAGTTCATCGGTGCTTCGTCTGGGCGGTAAGTAGTGAGATCAGGCTGGGTCCACTGGAGGAGAGAAGTCCGATGGCATTTCTGAGTGTTGGAGCGGAGGTTTATTTAATGGTTAGTCAGCATCCCTCTGAGGAAATTCTGTAGTTGGGTCAAGCTGCTTCTCACGCCTATGTTCCACGCTAAAGGGCCCTCTGGTGAGACCCTTGGGCATGAGCATGCCTGTAGCGTGCCGGTTTTAAAATGTGCAGCAGGGCTCCCGATTGGCTCTTGAGTTTGGAGCAGGAGTGGCTTGTTTCTGCTGCTGCTGCTGCCTGATCAGGGGCTGGAGCAGATGGAGAGTCTGGTAAAGGGCCTATGCCCTTAACCTGGCGCATCCGGTAGGCCAGTCCTTCGTTCAGTCCCCCTGCTGGTCCCAAGATAAGGGCGCAGCGGTAAAGGACACCTTGACTCAGCTCCTTCATTTGGGGGGGTGGTAGTCCCGGTCCCCAAAGACCAGTACAGCTGTGTTCGGTACTCCATTTACTTCGTGGTGCCAAAAAAGGAGGGCTCCTTTCGGCCAATCCTCGATCTCAAGCATGTGAATCAATGCCTATGGGTGTCACAATTTCACATAGAGACGTTGTGATCTGTTATAGTAGTGGTTCAAAGTGGGGAGTAATGTAATGTCTCTCGATCTCATGGAGGCGTACCTACACATTTCCATCTGGCAGGCCCATCAGCGGTACCTACGTTTCACAGGCCCGTTGGGCCACTTCCAGTTTCGGACGTTGCCATTCGGCCTGGCAACAGCCCCCCCGCACATTCACCAAGATCATGGTCGTGGTAGCGGTGGTGCTCCACAAGGAGGGAGTTCTGGTACACCTGTACCTCGACGACTGGTTGATTCGGGCAAATTCCAAGGAGGAGAGCAAATGGGCAATGACCAGAGTGGTGGAATTCCTGTGCCATCTCGGTTGGGTGATCAACCTGGCCAACAGCAATTTAGTCCCATCACAGGAGATAAGAGTACGTGGGAGCGTGCTTTGACATTCGCAGGGGCAAGATCTTCTTGCCGGGACACCTGGTGCAGGAACTGCAGTGTTTATTGTGCCAGTTCTTACAGATGGCTGTGCCAGGTCGATGGCTCTATCTTCAGGTGTTCAGGACCATGATGGCAACTCTCAAGCTGGTTCCATGGGCAAGAACCTACATGAGACTGTTGCAACAGGCCCTGCTCCATTGCTGGTTCCACCAACGTTATCCATTGTTGAGGAGACTCCCCAGCTTGTGGGCGACCAGAAGAGCACTCCAGGTGGTGGCTCTGCCCAGCAAACCTGGCAGAGGGCATGCCCTTTGAGTCTCCTCAGTGGATCCCGCTGATGACCAATGCCAGCTTATCTGGCTGGGGAGCCCACTGAAGGGCACATTGCCCAGGGGTACTGGAACCTGCAGGAAACCCTTTGGTCTATCAGCAAGCTGGAGATGAGGGCAGTGGCCCTGGCACTCCAGAGATTTGACCTGTGGTTGCAGGGGAAGGCAACCACAGATCTTCTCAGACAATGCGACCATGGTAGTCTACATGAATGGCAAGAAAAAATGGCAGCGCCTCCCTGGAGGAAGAGGCAGAAAGACTGATGATGGCGTGGGCAAAGGACCATCTCCAAGCGTTGTTAGCTGCTCATGTAGCAGGAGTCGAAAACATGATGGCAGATTACCTAAGCTGGGTACAGGTCGATCACGGCGAATTGTAGCTCTGCCAGGAGGTCTTCTCACAAGTGGTGAGCAAATGGGGCATGCCAATTATGGACCTCATGGTGAAGTGGGGCTCGACCAAGGTGAATCGTTTCTTCAGCAGGAGGTGAGAGAGGATGTCGGGAGGGCCTGGATGCCCTGGTGCAGAGGTGGCCCATGGAGGGCCTACTATACGTGTTTCCCCCATAGGCTCTGATAGGCAGAATCATTCAGAGAATTGAGGCTCACCAGAAGTTGGTTATCCTCATCGACCTGGAATGGCCAAGACACCTGTGGTATGCCGACCTGGTGCGGCTCCTTGTGGATCAGCCATGGTGATTCTCAGTGCAAGAGGATCTCTTGACCCAGGGACCGGTCTGGATGCCTCAGGTAGTTCGATTCTCGCATACGGCATGGCTCTTGAAAGGGCGAGGTTGTTGAAGAGAGGTTACTCAGGTCCGGTGATTTCAACCTTGTTGAAGGTTCGGAAGAGGTCTACCTGCCTTTCTTGCATCAGAGTATGGCGCATCTTTGAGGAGTAGTGCACAGTCTGGCAGAGTCTACCTTCCGCCACAACCGTTCTGGACATCTTAGCATTCTTACAGGTGGGCTTCGAGAAGAGCTTAGCCACCAGCTCTTTAAGGGTGCAATAGGCAGCAATTTCCTGCTATTGGAAAGGTCCAAGGAATATTGTTGGACACACAGAGGAATATTGTGGTATGATTCCTGAAGGCAGTGGGGTGCCTCCAGCCTCCACTGAGGATGGTGCTCTCGCACTGTGATCTTAATTTGATGCTAGCAGTGCTTATGGGGAGCCCTTTAAGCTGCTGGGCTGGCTTCCCTGAAGGATTTGATGTTCAAGATAGTGTTTCTGGTGGCGATTTGCTCAGCAAGAAGGATTTTGGAGCGGCGGGCCCTATTCTGCCAGCCACCATTTCTTTCCTTTTTGAAGGATAAGGTGGTCCTGTAGCCAGTACCTTCCTTTTTGCCTAAGGTGGTCTCGGCCTTTTATGTGAATCAGACAGTCTCCCTACCAGCTCTAGTGAGAATGGGGGAGGGGGCTGTGGACGATTGCACCTCTTGGATGCTCGTAGGGTACTGAGGCGATACTTTAAGAGGACAGAGACGTTCCGTAGATCAAATCGGCTGTGGGGTTTTTTTTTTTTTGTTTTTTTTTTTGGAGGGACACGCAAAGGAGAGGTGGCAGCCAAGGCTTTCATTTCCAGGTGGATCAGAGAAGCGATTGCTTTGGTGTACATTTTGAAGGGCAAGCTGGTGCCAGAAGGGCTGTAGGCACATTCCATGTGAGCCCTGGCAGAATTTAGTTTACTTCTACCAGTGGAGATATGTAAGGTGGTGACGTGGTCCTCCGTGCAGACCTTTTTGCTAAACGTTATTGCCTGGATGTCCAGGCGGCAGGAGATGCCTGTTTTGGTGGAGCAGTCCTTCGGGCCGGTCTCGCAGGTCCCTCCTGTTGATCGAACTGCTCTGTTACAGCCCAGAAGTGCGGGGACTGGACTGGAGGGGCGATAAGGAAAGATTATGTAGATCTTGCCTGATAACTAGTGCTCCTGGAGGAACTCCAGCCCAGTCCTGGATCCCTCCCTGAGTAGTACCTTATGAGATACTGCGACCTCGGCCTGGAGGATAAGGTCCCGGAGGAACAGGGGTCAGGGAACTTGGTGAAGTTGCCTTGCAGGGCGATGACGGTAGGGACGGACTGGCGAGCTGTCTGCCTCTCATTATTTGTCCGGCCTTGGAGGCTGGACAAGTCTCATGTAAGCTGCCGCCTCGTTTGGGGGGGGGGGAAGCCCTTCTGGGAGGGGGGCATAGCTCTGTTTGGTTTTAGTGTTAGAGATGGTTTTGTTTGACTACTTTATTTGTTGCTCCTGTGAGTCTGCTTTGTAAATAGGTTATTGAAGCTGGTGGGAGGTGTCAGCTGTATATGTACTCTGGGATCATCAAAAAGATGACATGCTGAGTTTCCAAGCTGCTGGAAGAGATGCACTATCCAGAAGTGCAGGACTGGAATGGAGTTCCTCCAGGAACACTAATTAGCAGATAAGGTCTAATTACTCTTTTGGCGTTTAAACTATGATATAGTTCTCTTTTTTTTTTCTTTTTGATCATCTATTTTGCATCCAGTGAAAGCTCTCATCCAGCAATAGGTACAGAGCAGAACTAGGACATTTCACCATAAACCCCAACATACAAGGAAAAAAATCTGACTCTGGTGTCATCTCATTAACGGCCTCTCCAGTACCAGGCAGACTGTGAACTAACATTAAAACCCTATCAAATCACTGAAGACCTAAAATGCAAATCTACCATACCATAATGAAATCAGCTTCTAAAATTAACACAATAAGGAGCCTACCCATAAAAGCAGCACCATTGGATCCCCATGGGCAGACTGCTTGTCTTTGGACTGTCCCTTCCTTCTCTTCTGCTCGTGGGTTCCAATATCCTGTGGACAGATAGGGGACTTTCCCGCAATCCCCTTCTCTTCTTCCAGACATTGTACCCCTCAAACGAGTTGCTGCAACAATGGCCGCAAAGCTCATCTTCCTGCGGGGATCTGCTCTCCTGTGGGCAGAAGAGAAGGGAGTTGCAGCAAAGTCCCCTTCTATTTGCAAGAGGGAAATCGGATTTCCATGGGCAGACAAGTGTTGCGGCAATGTCCCTCTTCAAACTATGCCCATGAGTAGACATTGTTCTGATTGAGCTTTAAAGAGCAGGAGGAAACCATGAAAAAAAATTCCAGTTTGTAAAGCTAAGTTCTCCTCGTTTGGCATTGCCAGTGGGATATTGGCGTTCTGGGACCCTGCCAGGAATTCTCCCCATGGTCTATTCCTGGCTTCATTGTTTCATGTGTTGCTAGGTACTGGACCTGATTTGTAAACTGCGCATTCAAACTTTTTTTATAGATGGACACAGTCCATTGAAAAGAACACATAGTGAACTAAACTGGGACATACACTTGCAGTTGGGATGTTCCCCCGTCGTCTTATTTTTTTTTTTTTTTTTTTTTTTTGCATGACCCAATTTCCCCTCATGGGGCAAGAAGTGCAGTGCTTTTTCAGTTCAGAACCAAAAGGCTGGTCTTTGGCATTTAGCATCCCTTCAGCCTATTCCCCTTTATGTGGCAGGTATTAATATCTTTTGCTGAACGCACCAAGAGTACAACAGTCTGGGATGAGAAGCTGACTTTTTGTTTGTTTTTTCTACATGTGAAATTTATTCTATTTAATGATATAGTTTTGTAGACTGCCTATCTAGGTAGCTGACAAAGACATACACAGTCGGACATACGTACATAAAAAAAATTGTATTGGATGATAAGTAAAAAAACACACCTGTGTGCAGAACTACCTTGCAAGAAATTCAAAGTGGGTTCAAAGATTCTCCTTTTCACCCTTGTTTCTGGTGAACTTTGAACCTGGGATTAGCCCTCTAGGGAAGGCAGGTGCTAGATGAGCTGCAGTTTCTCTGGCTTGCTGCCACCTATTTCCTTCCTTTGTTTTCTATCATGCTATGGAATAGCTTTCTAGCTTGTCTTCTCTCTCTCCCCTCTTCTCTGCTTACTATCCTATCAAGAAATTTTAATTTATGAATATTTGTAAAATCTCTTGTTACCCATACTGCAAAGTGTGGTAAACACCTTAAACATAAACCATAAGGCAATGCAAACGAGCTTTCAGCAATTTCTAAATCTCAAGTAGTCTGTACTGTTAATTTTTAGATAACTCTACCCTTTGCTTAGTGTGTTCCACTAGTTGCAGAATGCATAAAAAGTGCGAGAAGGTTGACCCAACATGAACACCAGTGAGGCTGGTCTCTCTATACTCCATACATGCATTAGTATACTCTGTTTTGTTGCTTATTCTAGCTTATAGGAAAGCTCTCTTGTTAGTGCCAGGTAAATGGATGCTCCAGACCTTTGAGGAAAATTAATGAATGATCTAAAAAAAATTCACCCCATTCTAATGTTATCTTGAAACAGATTGAGTATCCCTTATCTGAAATGCTTGGGACCAGAAGTGTGTTATATTTTGGATTTTGATTTTTGAATATTTGCATATACAGAATGAGATCTTGCGGATGGGACCCAAGTCTAAACACAAAATTCACTTGTTTCATATACACCTTATACACAGCCTGAAAATACTTTTATACAACATTTTAATAATTTTGTGCATGAAATAGTGACACCTTTTGCTTTCTGATGGTTCAATGTACACAATCTCATGTCGGCGCTCAAAACGTTTCGGATTTTGGATGTTTGGATAAGGGTTACTCCACCTGTATTGTGGAGTGCACCATGCAGCTGATGCCATACCAATAAAGGCACTCATGGGAGAGAGAAACAACCTTGGATTAAAACTTTTATGCAGAAGTGCATATAGTATCTTCTAAAAAAACTGCACGATACATGGAATGTGCAGCTTTTGGGGATTGTGTCCATAAGTAGCTTTACTTGCACTGTATTTAACAAATACTTGGCTATCTCATTATGTTTTGAAAAATTTTAAGATACGCTATAACTGCTTTGAATCAACTAGGAGGATAGAAGGCTGAGCTTCATGGATCCAGAAGAAGCCTTGAGTGTGTGACTATTGAAATCTGTGTAATTGTTTTTCCGTGGAAGAGCAGGAATGAGTCCTCCGTATGGATGACATCCCGACGGAGCCCCACACAGGAATGCTTGCCATCTTCTATTGAAAGCTTTTAGGAGGCTCCACTACATCTGCATGCCCCCTTCCCAACTGCTGCTCTGGTGCCATCTTGAATCAGTCTTCGTTTTCCACAGAGCCCCACAAACACTTTTCATTCATCCTCCCACTTGATAAAAAAAATGTTCTCCCCTTTGGGTGTTTTTTGCGCTTCAGGATTTTGTCTAGTCTCCTGTTGTTGCGGTCCTCCCTTCCCTTTTCATTTTTCACCCTTGATCATATAATTTTTTTTTTCTCTGCTGCAGCACTTCTGCCCACGCTGGTGCCGGTGTCCTAATCGGGCCCTACCTTCACTATCCTATCAAGTCTTGCCAGAGCAATTTTTCTGGATGACATGTTCCAGGAACCGGCCAGCGGGTTAAAAAAAGTTTCCAGTGTGCTACAATTTCAGTGCCTGGGACCCAGTCATCAGCTCTCTTGTAATTTTGTGCTTGCAGATGACAAAAAGAGGGCTAAATGGTCATGTGAATCACTTTTTGGTGCTCAGAAGTCCAATCCATTGCCTTAGATTTAGACTGCACCAATCTCTTTGGCTTCCAAGGTTGTATTGGATGCTGGCAATGCATTGACATAGAGGAACTCAAGCTCAGTTGGAGTCAAGCACCCATAGTGCCCTGAAGCATGTCAGACGGCTGCCTGGGTGAGAATCTTCACACTCTTGGCAAGTGCATATTTCTATATGATTTGCAAGGTATTGTGGGCAATGTAGTTCATTCACACCAGACACAGCTGCTGACAATAATTTAGTTGTGCTCTTGGGTAAAGCCAATAAGATATTTATTTATGGGGTTATTTCTCCCAACACAGATATGCTTGGTAGCACATAAATTAGGTTACTCGCTTTCAGTGTTAACTTGGAAAAAGTTAAAATCAGGAAAACAACAAATGAAAAGCCACAAAGCAAGAAACAAACTGTTCTTTTTAGGTTAACTTCTGATTACTTCCCACATAAATTCAGAAATTATTCTCTCCTAGCTCACAAGCAATTAGGTAAGGCTTAATTGCTAGCAGTCACCAGCTGAAACCCCTTAGCTGGCTTGCCTTCCACTATGTGGGTCAAATCCTGCTTCAGGAGCTTTTCTGAGTAGATTAAAGAACAAATTTGTATATTCTTTGTGATGGTTGCTGTACTTTATAACAGAAACTTACCAACGGAGTTTAGATAGAGAGCAGTCCATATAAACAGGATCCTCATCTGCTATTATTCCCCCTTGTTCAACAAGCATGGGTTCAATATCATGGATTGGCACAGATGAATCTCTCAATGGAGCATTTTCAGGAGAATACTTGTTTCCCTGCTGTCTTTCAAGGTTATAGCTAGGGCATAGATCAGTGTTCATACCTGAGCTTCCATTGCTGCTAGAGTTCCTCTCTATATAGCCTGGCCAGTATGTAATCCAGTTCTTATGTCCAGCCTTCCAATCCAGATCCCTGGACACTGGGTCTCTCTTCACATACCTTCTGGCACAGATCTTAGGGTCCCTTTCACGTGCAGCCGTCTCCCTCACAGGTAGCCTCTGGTGATTCCTAGCTCTGCAGCACCATTCCTCTGGCTTTCCCCAGTCCAATGGTGTATGCTGGCCCTTGGAATACCTCCCAGTATACGTACTGCTTTGGACTCTTCTAGACCTCTCAAAGACTTTTCTCTTCCTTCTTCCAAAGGCTCTCTTTCCCTCTCTGTCCGTCCGGTTTGGCTTCTGCTTCTGATGATACTTCAGATGAAACTGATGATCAAACTCAAGCTGATTCTCAGGATACTGAGGACAATTCTCTGGATATCCAAGGTGATCATGAAGATGGTCATCTGTAGAATAAACTCTACTCTTATTCTGCCTTGATGAGTGCTCCTCCCTAACACAGCGCAGCTGTGCTGAATCAGGCCCTGCCCTTTGAGATGAGTGCTTAGGGATTACCTCATAGCCCTCCTGATTGAACACACGTTTCCCCACTTCAGCTCCTCTAATGGCTGTTGGAAACCTGGTGCATTCTGGGACTGGTAGTCTTTTATGGGAAAATTCTGTTTTCTTATTTCTACCAGAACTGACAGGTTGCTTGTTCAGAGTCACTTCACCTTTTCTATAGCTCCTTCCTGAGCTATGATAAGCTTCCTTATCACAAGCATCGGCCATTGATTGATCTCCACTCGAAAGAAGAGGAAGGATTCAACTTCATTTTCTTTGGCATCGAGGGGGTGATCGTGCCGAAACACGGTTGAATACACTGGTGCACTGGCATCGGAGCCCATCGAGGCATGGCATCTAGAGTAATGGGGTCTACGTGAGCACCCCTCAAAGGTGCCTCAAAGGGTGGAGAGCTCATCCTCCAGAATATTGGAGGGGCACCGATAGCCGAGACCCAGCTGCCCCTGTACCGTTACCAGGTACATTGGTCAAAGTTGCTCAGGCCCTGCAGCCTTTGGAATCTGCTGCCATGGAGAAGCACCTTCTGCAAGTGTTTGAGGAATGCATCGTGACACTGCAGCATGCCAGAGCTTCAATGTTGGCAGCATCAAAATTGATTGCCCTGCAGCCATTCCTCGAGACGCATGCCTTGCCTGCGGGAGAGGCATCGACATCAGGGCATTGAAGGGCCCTGACACTGGTACCTGACCAGCCGATATACCTCTCTAGCATCTCGGTCTGATACACCCTCAATCTAGAAAGGCATCGGTGCATCATCATTCCCAAAGGAGCTCCTGATCCCCCTCTAGGCAGGAGAGAGATCCTAGCAGAGACTCGGACGTATTTTGACTTCTCTCCAAGTCTGACTGAGAAGATTGGGTGACCGATGTGAAATAAGACTTGTCAGATGGCAGGTCCCCTAAGCTTCCATCAGACCATTCTCCACCTCATGAGTGGTGTAAGCCACCTCCTGAGGATATGACCTTCCAGAGGTTTGTGAGGGACATGGCAAAAGCCATACCATTTTCTCTGGAGACGAGGATGAGCCCAGGGCAGAAGAATTGGAGATCTCACAGTACTCGGCCCCTAAGGACTGCATCCTGCAGAGTACAGATGAGAATGTGGGAGAACCTCCTCACTGTACCTCCCAGTTAGTAGGCTTGCTTGTATAGAGTTCAGAAGGCTCCCAGATTCGAGAAGCCTCTGCTTCTGCACCATTCCTTGGTTTTCAAATCCGCCCTAAAGAGAATCCAGAGTACCAAGACTCGCTACTTGGCGACCCCAAGGAGGGAGGCTAAGACGTTGGACTCTTTAGGGAGAAGGTGTTTCCACAGTGCCATGTTGGTTGCCCGTGTGGCCTCTTACCAGCTCTACATGAGCATGTTCTTGAAGAACGATATGTGCGACCTGGCTGACTAGCCCAGTTTCCGCCTCCAGAGAAGTTGGTCTTCGTGGAGTACAACGAAATCACATAAAATAAAGAATTACTCCATACAAACATGCATCAATGTCCAAGATGGCTTGGTGATATACTATCTTTACTTTAAAAAGAATCAGATGAATTTTTTTAACAATTAGTGATCCCAATTGTAGTCTCAGACCTCAGTAGCGCTCCAAACCACTGACTTAGTGGAAAAACAAACAGCGCTTTGATAGCATCAATGACTACTGTGGGAATTTTTTTTTGCATATTTAGATATATAAATATCACCGATTCTCCACCACCATCATGTGTTTAGCTATTGAAAAGCTTATCTTAACTGAAGTTTTCTTGTTTGATCTCTACGCCTCCCTCGGCACCTTTTTGAGCGTTTCACTCCACACCGGAGTTTCTTCAGGAGGGTCTGAAAATGAAAAAATGCCATAACAATAGCTCTGTACTTACAATAAAAACACTTTTGCACATTGATTGTGACTGTAATTTAAAATTTAAGAAAATGTTTGTTCTCCGTTTGTCAATTAATGAAAAACCCCCTTTATAGACCCTCTACAAAGTCACTACTCACTCAAGAGCTGCTGCCCGCGTTCATCTATGGCTTCTTGTGGTTTAAAAAACGCCGCGCATGCGGACTTGGCCTCCTACCTGATTTTTATATGTGACAGCTAATGTCTTTCCAAATCACTGAGCAGTTTCACCATGATTTGCTAACTACAAACTTGCCACTCTATAGAAGAATTCAAACCAAAAGGTTTTACTGTATTGATAGTGAAAATCCAGCGTTGTTCATAAAAGAGTAAAGTTTTTTTTGTCTAAAGTTCTCCCTTTCATTGCTGTCTGGATCCGATCAATGCAAAAACAGCGTAGGTGAGCAAATTTCATGTTTTTGATCCTCACAATGTTGAGTGAGTAGTGACTTTGTAGAGGGTCTATAAAGGGGGTTTTTCATTAATTGACAAACGGAGAACAAAAATTTTCTTAAATTTTAAATTACAGTCACAATCAATGTGCAAAAGTGTTTTTATTGTAAGTACAGAGCTATTGTTATGGCATTTTTTCATTTTCAGACCCTCCTGAAGAAACTCCGGTGTGGAGTGAAACGCTCAAAAAGGTGCCGAGGGAGGCGTAGAGATCAAACAAGAAAACTTCAGTTAAGATAAGCTTTTCAATAGCTAAACACATGATGGTGGTGGAGAATCGGCGATATTTATATATCTAAATATGCAAAAAAAATTTTCCCACCATAGTCATTGATGCTATCAAAGCGCTGTTAGTGGAAAAAACAAAGTCAGTGGTTTGGAGCGCTACTGAGGTCTGAGACTACAATTGGGATCACTAATTGTTTAAAAAGAATCAGATGAATTTTTTAAAGTAAAGATAGTATATCACCAAGCCATCTTGGACATTGATGCATGTTTGTATGGAGTAATTCTTTATTTTATGTGATTCCAGAGAAGTTGGAGCAGTATCGTGACCTGGTGGTCCACGGTAAGGACTTTTCTAACCATATTGTGTGAGCCATGTATGACATCTCTGAAAAGGCATCCAGGAATGCTGCCATAGGTATTGGCGCTCGGAAGCTCTCCAGGCCCCAATCCTTGGACCTAGAACAATCCATGCAAAACAAGCTGGCAGATGTCCCATGCTGGGGAGACAATATCTTTGGGGGGGGGGGGGGAAACAGGTCAGAGAAAAGGCCAGCTATATTGAGAAGCAGCATGTCACGCTCACCAGACTCTCATCTGAGCTGGCCTCCTATAGTAGGGTGTACTGGAGTGGGGGGGAGGGGGGAGCCAGAAAAAGACCTACTACCATCAGACATAGGTACTTCTCTAGGCCCCAAACATCCCAGCCCATACAGGTTCCCTGCCAGCAGCAGCATAGAAAGAAGGCACAACCAGCTCCTCAGCCAAAACCTGGGGCGAGGTTTTGACTGGGTTCCTTTGGAGCATAGCCACTCTCCCGATTAACTGCAGTAGGAAACATTCCAGGCTGAGGAAGGCTCACTCTCTCTCTCTTTCTTTTTTTTTTTGACAAAGGTGGCCCCTCATGACCTCAGACACATGGGTCCTGCAAATCATCCACAGCAGTTAGACTTCATCTATTTGAACTACCACTAAATTACCCCCCACCCTCTGAGGGGGCATCATCTTGAACCTCTGCATTAGGAACTGCTTCAGAGTGAAATCATCACCCTCTAGTGGGTTGGGTGTCTGTGTATGTTGGAGTGTGTATTTGGGAGGCATGGGTGGGGGGGGTTTGTGTATGGTGTTGTGTGGTGGGAGTTCTATAGCTGATATGTGGTAAGGTTGTGACACGTGATCGTTCTTGAAGTGGGAGAGTTGGAGTGTGGTTGGTTATAGGTATGTGTTTTTTGAGGCTGTGTGAAATGAGAAATTGTTATTGTCTCTCTATATTTGTGTGGGGTGGGGAAGATGGAGTTTTGAAAGTTCCCTTTTGACTACCATCCTTGTCTAGCTGCTTCAGGTTTTTTTTTCCCCCTGTCTCTGTGCCTGTGGTGTTGGTGTGGAGGGAGCACTTCTGGAATGAAAGTAGTTCATCATTCTGTACCTTTTTAATGGTTTACTACAGAAGGCAATGGGATTATTTTTATTGTTTAAAATGTTTGTTTTTGGAGACCTGAAAATTACTGATCTGATCTTATTTAAGATGATCACATTTTCTTACTTTTTTTTTCTAGTATTGCCATCTTTTGCTTATTTTGCTGTGAACTGAGGAAGAGGGTTTTACCTTCATTCACATTATAGTCTTTGCAGAGGGTGTCTGAAAATATTTTTCTGAATATCGCAGAAAAATAATGCATACAAGATAATTTTTGTAGGAATCGGACACACACACAGAGCCTGAATTATACAAGATCCACTACAGTACAAAAACTCAATTCAGCAGTAACTGCATTCAGGCTGTAGTTTCCTGTGATCCTATTCATAGCATCTCTTGCCCATGGTGATACAAAGCTGGGGACAGAGGAAGCTATTGTGGCATGTTATCTGCTTCTTATAGCCTGCCCTACAGCATCCACACAGTGCAGAGCTCAAACATAGGCTATTGGGCAGGACCTTCTGCATAAAGCAATGACGACAAAACCCAAGCAGTGAACAGAAAAAAACGTGATTCAGCACTGCAAACATGACTCAAGGGGCTTCTCGTTTTTATCATGTGACTGTCACAAGTTTCAAGGCAGATATTCATAGGGCATATGCTTCCCATCAGCACTTTAAATAAAAGAACGAGTATACTGATGCTGTTTTTCTCTCCTTTAGCTCTCACAGAATTATTTTGTAAATGTATGAAAGTAAAAAAAAAGAACCAAAAAAACCCACTACAAAACAATTACTGATGCCAGAAATCCTAAGCAAATCTGCCCAGATCTGTAAAATGTAACTATATTCTTAAAGCACGTTCATATATACCATGACTACTGTGTATCTCTCCAGTTCTGTGAGGCTTTTCCCTGTGCCCTTTCCATCCAGCCTGAACTGTACTCTGTTATATTTGGCAGGCCCATACAAGCCCACTACACATCACTTATAGCAATTCCCTCTTTATAAATGCTAACATTTTCCATCATCATCACAGTCCCATTACATAATGTTAATATTGTACTTATTTTAAGAAATAATTGTCTTCCTGCTTTGCCCGTACTCATAATGTAATCAGTTCCCAGTGCAGTTGGGTGGAGGGATACAAATCCCCACCCACCTCCAAGATTCTCCATCTCGGACAAACGATCAAGAAGCTAACTTGTCAAGATGGCGGAGTGCCTTAAAGAGCAGTGTCTAGGGGACATGGAAAAGCAGTGGACAAAACTGAAAGGAGATACTGTAAAGGTAACAAAACCTAAGAGATGAAAAAAGCTGCTATGGCTTTTGAAAGAAGCAGTTAAAAGGTTAGTGTTCATAAACTATAAGAGATCACAGAAAGAGACTGAGTGGCAACAACAATCTGGAAAAAGTAAGAGCAGCTGGGCAAGAAGTCAGGAAAGTTAAGATGCAAATGGGAAAGAATAACTTATACATTGCAATGGAAGGTGAAGCCTTGTTTAGATGAGGAAGACAGGAGGAGGTATTGTGAGACCGATGACACCACAGCAGGGACATCCCACTCAACATCCAGCATACTGTAGTCGCCTATCAGTAGCACTTCTACTCTTTATGCATAATATATGTTTAATTTAAAGTAATTTTATATTCTGCATCATTCACGGTTCTGAGCAGATTACTTACTAATCTAAAACATAACTGACAACAAACCAGATCAACTATATCACCAAGGAGTCCATGACAATCGCAACAAGAATAAAACATAAAAAGAGGAGCCATTGATGATATGCTACAAAATCTATTGCTGAAAAGGTTTCCTAAAAAATAAGGCTTTCAAATGCTTCTTAAAAATATCTCAATGGCAGCTCCGAACATAACCCCCAGGTGAATAGCAGAAGTGGTCAAACAGATAGACCCCGCAACAGACCAATTTCACAATGTAAATAGCAAGTTGTTCCATATACTATTGTACCACTGTTGTATATAGTTAACCAGGATATCCTTTATCAGATAACCCTGCATTGTATTTAGTTTCCCCTATTTCGCCAAGTTATACTTCCTGTTAAATGTAACGACCAGACACGTGTAAACTGTCGGATGTTTTCTGTTCAATGTAAACCGCGCTGTTCCTTATCGTCACTCCAGTCCAGTCCCTTTACTTCTGGGTTACGCAACCCTTCCAGCAGCTTGGAGGCTGAGCCCAACCTTTTTGGAGGTGGAGCGGTATAAGTACCCCTGGGACCACCCACTCACTCCAGTATTCTCAGCCTCCAAGCAGCTGGAGGGTTCCGTAAGCCTGGGCTTACTGGAGTCCTTCTTTTAGATAATACTTTTTAATTTAATTTTATTTAATCTTACTTACTTAATTTATTTAAGTTTATTGGTCTAACTTACTTACATTTCTTTAGCTGATTAAGCTCCTGCGGCTTTAAATTTCTGCCGGCTCCTTCTCTCCCCCCCCCCTCCCTCCTGTTTGGGCCGGGGAACGGAGGTAAGCGTTGTCCTGCAGCGTCAGGGGAGACTTCCCTCTCTCCTGCTCCGGGCAAGATCAATCGGACCAGAAGACAACCGCCGCCATTCTCTGCCTCGCGCCGAAGCCCCCAGGGTGGCTGAGCGCTGGAGGCAAGACCGCCGGAGGCAAGACCGCCATTCGGGCCTACCGCCAATCACTTCCTAGGCGCACGAAGAGACGCGGCAGCGATAACGGTCTCCCCGGCATCGCGGAAGCAGCGAAAGTGATTGCTGCTGTAAGGGGGCGCAATTTCACTTCAGGCCTTCTCTCGGAGCACGGCAAACCCGGCGACTACCCTCCCGCAGTCCCGATCTGGCTCCACGTGGTGAGGCCCACCACGTGTAGAGCCTGCGGGCCAGGATAGTCGCGCCGGGGGCAGGATCCAGTACCAGCATCTGAAACGCAAGTACCTCCGGTGGGGGAAAGAACTTCTAAATTTTTGGTTAATGCTTTATTTCAATTTATTTACTTTCTATCCAAATTTTAATCTTTTAATCTTTTATCTTAATTTTGTTGCGCTGGTACTGGGTTTAATTTCCTTTGGGGCAAGCATTTTGTCTGTCTCCCCCCAAGAGGAACAAAAAGGGGAGAAGTAAAAAAGGTTAAAGGGTAAAAAAAGTTAAAATACTGCATGTTTATTGAATTTTTATTCAAATCTTAGAAACATGGCAACCAAGCCACGCTGTCCCTCCTGCGGAACACGCAGAGGCACCTCCGCAGAGTCAGGAATCTGCAGGAGCTGCGCCGCAGTGGCGGCCTCAGTTGAGCAGGAGATTAATCTCGCTGTAGCTCTCCCTCCTCAGGGGGCAGGAGACCTCCTAGGTGGGGAGGGAGGGTCACAGGCACCCCCTCCTACGTCCTCGGACATACCTTCTCCTTCCCTACCCCCTTCCCCCCTCCCTGCGGGGGAAGGAGGGTCCGGGGATTTTTTCTCCCCGGACTTCATACTCTTGCTGCACAAGGCCTATTGCTTACGGAAGCAAGGCTTAGGTGCAGCTGAGGCCGGACCGTCAAAGAAGGACAATTCAGCCTCAGATGCCAGCGTGCCAACGAAGCGCCCCCGGCTGTGTGAGGAGGAGCCCCTGGCGACCCTCTCTCAGGTTACTCCGGAGGAGACGTACTCAGACAAGGACTTGGACGAGGAGGAAGAGGAGCTGGAAGAGGGAGAGATCCCGGAGGAAGACCAATCCAGGATCATCAGAGTCTTTCGTCGGGAGGAGCTCCCGGCACTAATTAATGAATCCCTAAAGGTCCTCAATGTGGCCTCAGATACGCCGGCTGAGGAGGAGGCGCTGGAGGACCCATTGATCCAGGCCATTAGGAGATCCCAGAAGGTCTTTCCGGTCCACAGAGTGGTTCGTCAGATGATCCAGGAAGAATGGGACCAGCCGGAATCTAGCCTGAGGGGGACCCGCCCCATGCTGCGCCTATACCCTCTCCCAGAGGCAGATAAGGAGCTCCTGAAGTCCCCCAGAGTGGATGCAGCGGTATCAGCAGTCACTAAGAAGACTACTATCCCAGTTGAAGGCAGCACGGCCTTAAGGGATTCTCAGGACAGAAAGTTGGACACGCTCCTGAAACAAGCATTTGACGTAAGCGCTCTCGCCCTACAGGCCTCCATCTCAGGAGCTTGGGTTGCTCGGGCCTGCTTAAGGTGGTCGCAGCAACTGCAAGCGGCGGAGTCCACCGCGGGGGACGCCCGGCCCAACGCCGCTAGGTTGGAATCCGGAGCAGCCTACTTAGCGGATAGTCAGTATGACCTCATCAGAAGCCTGGCCAAGAACATGGCCTCGGTAGTGGCAGCCAGGCGTTATTTGTGGTTACGAAATTGGGCGGCGGATGCCTCTTCAAAGGCACGCCTGAGTCGACTCCCCTTTAAGGGCAAGCTGCTCTTCGGGGAGGATTTGGAGAAGCTAGTAAAGGACCTTGGCGAGTCCAAGGGAGGCAGGCTACCAGAAGATAGGCCGAAACAAAGTCGCCCTCTGCCTTCGAATCGCCCCCAGTCCAGGGATTCTCGGAGGTTTCGCCCTGCCAGATCCAACCCCCCATCCAGGGGACGCTTCCCCTCCAGGAGCCAAGGTTTCAGGGGGTTTCGAGGGGCAGGCCGCGGCTTTGGGGCCTCCTCCTCCTTCTCCTCGGCACCTAGAAAACCACAATGAAGCGACGGGGGACCAGGGGGAAGAGCGGCCAGTGGGAGGCCGCCTAAGGCAGTTCCTCCCCGCCTGGTCCCGGGTCACTTCGGACCAATGGGTGCTGGAGGTGATCAGAGAAGGCTACGCTCTCGAATTCGCAAAGCAATTACCTCCAGCATTCGTTCAATCTCCCAGCGGATCCCCGGCAAAGAGGTCGGCGATAGAGACAACCCTCGCGCGGCTAATTGCACTAGGAGCAGTGGTACCGGTACCATCAGACCAGTTAGGATCGGGTCGATACTCGATTTACTTCGTAGTCCCAAAGAAGGAAGGGTTATTCCGGCCAATCCTGGACCTGAAACAGGTCAACCGCTGTCTCAGGGTACCACATTTCCGCATGGAGACCCTACGCTCAGTAATCGCAGCAGTAAGGGCCGGAGAGTTCCTGACATCCCTCGACTTGACGGAAGCCTACCTGCATATTCCAGTCAGGAACTCCCATCAACAGTTCCTAAGGTTCGCGGTGCCAGGGGGCCACTTTCAATTCCAGGCACTTCCCTTCGGACTAGCGACCGCCCCACGGACATTCACCAAGGTGATGGTAGTAGTAGCGGCCTTCCTCCGCAAGGAAGGGATTCTAGTACACCCGTACCTAGACGACTGGCTGATCAGAGCAAAATCACTAGCGGAAAGCCGTTCGGCAACGGACAGAGTTATTCAGGTCCTAGAGGAGTTGGGGTGGGTCATCAACCGAGCAAAAAGCAGGATGGCCCCCTCCCAGGACCTCGAATACCTTGGAGCAAGATTCGACACCGGAAGGGGCAGAGTGTTCCTCTCACGAACGCGATCAAGGGACTTAAGACGGCTAATCGCGCAGTTCCAGAGCAGACGAAACCCCTCAGCATGGCATTATCTTCAGGTGTTGGGCACGATGGCGGCAGCAATAGAGGTTGTGCCTTGGGCCAGGGCCCACATGAGACCATTACAACGCGCGCTATTGCGTCGGTGGTCCCCACAAATCCATCCCCTCACAACACAGTTACCGTGTGCGCCAAGGACCAAACGCTCACTCCTCTGGTGGCAGTGCACAAAGAATCTGGAGCGGGGAATGCCACTCGAGCCTCATTTCTGGGTACTGTTGACAACGGATGCCAGTTTGTCAGGCTGGGGGGCTCACTGCGAGGACCAGTTTGTCCAGGGCCGCTGGTCTCCGCTGGAAGCTCAATGGCCCATCAACAGATTGGAGTTGCGGGCCGTCTCTCTAGCTCTCAGAGCGCTCGAACCTCGGGTACTAAGAAGGGCAATTCGCATTCTCTCCGACAACGTCACCACGGTAGCTTACATCAACCACCAGGGTGGCACCAGCAGCCCCTCCCTGGAGAAGGAGGCGGACATCCTGTTCCAGTGGGCGGAACCCCGCCTGGAAGCTCTTTCGGCGCAACACGTGGCAGGCACGGACAATCTCACGGCCGATTACCTCAGCAGGCACAGGATAGACCACGGAGAGTGGGAGCTGGAGAAGGAGACCTTCGACAAGATTGTGAACCACTGGGGGC
Source organism: Ichthyophis bannanicus (assembly GCA_033557465.1). Classification (NCBI taxonomy): domain Eukaryota; kingdom Metazoa; phylum Chordata; class Amphibia; order Gymnophiona; family Ichthyophiidae; genus Ichthyophis; species Ichthyophis bannanicus. The sequence continues at coordinate 1,405,324,880 of CM066031.1, read as the reverse complement.
TACCAGTAATGGATCTCATGGCAAGCTTCGCGTCAGCCAAGGTGGACAGGTTCTTCAGTCGGCGGAAGGAAAGAATGTCCGAAGGCCTCGATGCCCTGTCTCAGAAGTGGCCGGCGGAGGGCCTCCTCTACGTATTCCCCCCTTGGGTCCTCATCGGAAAGGTCCTTCAACGAGTGGAGTCTCACCAGGGCCTGGTAATCCTCATTGCCCCGGATTGGCCGAGGCGCCCTTGGTATGCAGATCTGGTGAGACTGCTAGCCGACAGGCCTTGGCGGCTCCCCTGCAAAAGGGGTCTGCTCAGGCAGGGCCCAGTCCTGATGCCTCAAGTGGATCGATTCTCGCTTACGGCCTGGCTATTGAAAGGGCGCGGCTCTTAAAGCGAGGTTATTCGGGAGCAGTAATATCAACGCTATTAGATGCGAAGAAACGCTCGACCTGCTTGTCCTATGTTAGGGTATGGCGCATCTTTGAAGCTTGGTGTGCTGAACACCGAAGGAATCCCCTGTCGGCCTCAGTCCCTGAGGTTCTGGAATTCTTGCAAGCTGGGTTCGACAAGGGTCTGGCTCACAGCTCCTTAAGAGTCCAACTAGCGGCCATCGCTTGCTATAGAGGGAAGGTCCGCGGTAAGCCCCTAGGGGCCCATGCGGATGTATCCAGGTTCCTGAGGGCAGTCAGACGACTGCGCCCGCAACTGAGATCGGTGATTCCCCCGTGGGACCTCAATCTGGTGCTAAATGCAATGGTCAGGGAACCCTTTGAGCCAGTAAAGAGGGCCTCCCTGAAGGATTTAACCCTCAAGACAGTTTTCCTGGTCGCTATCTGCTCGGCCAGACGAGTCTCCGAGTTGCAAGCGCTGTCCTCCCAACCTCCTTTCCTTTCCTTTTTTCAGGGACAAGGTGGTCCTGCGGACAGTGCCTTCCTTCCTACCCAAGGTCATTTCCCCATTCCATTTGAACCAGACAGTAACCCTCCCGGCCTGGCCGGCCGAAGCCCCGGAAGGCAGGGATAGTAAGCTAAGATTCCTAGACGTCCAGAGGATCTTGAAGCGATACCTCTCCCGCACAGCCCCTTTCCGGAAATCCGAACGTCTGTCCGTCCAGTTCGGAGGCCCGCACAAAGGGGAGGCGGCAGCCAAGGCCTCCATCTCCAGGTGGATTAGAGAAGCGATTGCCTCCGCCTACATCCTAAAAGGGAAGCAGGTCCCAGTGGGACTACGGGCGCACTCTACCCGAGCTCAGGCCACCTCGTGGGCAGAGTACAGTCTAGTTCCCCCTTTGGATATTTGCAGAGCGGCAACTTGGTCCTCGCTGCATACCTTCACAAAACACTATAGGCTAGACGTACAGAGCGCAGCGGATGCGCGGTTTGGTCTGGCGGTTCTTCAGTCCGGTGTGCCGGACCCCTCCCGGAGTTGAACTGCTCTGATACATCCCAGAAGTAAAGGGACTGGACTGGAGTGACGATAAGGAAGAAGTAATTAGATCTTACCTGCTAATTATTGTTCCTGAAGGAACGACAGTCCAGTCCCTGATCCCTCCCGGCTCGGCCGGACTTGAAGACCTATCAGACGACGGCGGAGGGTCGACCAAGCGGAGATCCAGGTCGGAGCAAAAGAGTGCGAAGGAAGTCTCCTCTGACAGGGTCGGGCAGCCGCCTCCTCCCGTTGCCCTCCCCCCTCTGTGTTCCTTCTTGTTCCTATCTCCCAGTTTAGAAAAAAAAAAAAAAAAAAAAAATTTTTCTTAATCTTTTAGTTTGAGATTTATTCATAGAAATTGCTACAGTTGGCTTTGTCATTCGAATACTGGAGTGAGTGGGTGGTCCCAGGGGTACTTATACCGCTCCACTTCCAAAAAGGTTGGGCTCAGCCTCCAAGCTGCTGGAAGGGTTGCGTAACCCAGAAGTAAAGGGACTGGACTGTCGTTCCTTCAGGAACAATAATTAGCAGGTAAGATCTAATTACTTCATGTCTAATAGTGCGGTATATAAGAATTGTTAATAAATAAATAAATAAATAAAAACATTCTACATTACTCAGTAAGTTCTCTGTACATGTGTGAGTATAAACTCTATGTAAAAGTGTGAGTTATAATGTAAATCGCTTTGATTCTATGATAAGACCAGTATATACAAAATTGTTCCTTATCGTTCCTCCAGTTTAGTCCTCTACCTCTGGATTGTGTACCTCCTCCTGCAGCTTGGAGACTGGGCATGTCAAAATCGTGACATCACTGGATATAGCCTGCGGATCTCTCCCATCAGCCCCAGTGTGTCCAGTCTCCATGCAGCTGGAGGACGTTGTGTGCCTAGGCTGGGCTCACTTGAGGAACAGATAAGGAGCATGTAGGATAGAGTAGCTTAGTTTTTAATTGGGTTAATCTTTAAATTTCAAATTGGTTACTGGCTTTAAAAAAAAAAAAAAAGAGAAGAAGGCAAAACGTAACATGAATTTCTTTCTTTGCCGGCCCTGTCTGTTTCTTTGCGGCTGTCCTGTGCTTACCTGTTTGATAAGAGCAGGCTGATCTCTCCTCCCTGACTTTTCAGGGGAGAGCTCAGACAGGAGCGTCTAGCTTACCGATCCCGCGGCGCATGCAGCGTTCACTGCCGCGGGGGATCGGCCTCAGAGCAGTGCGGCAGCGTGAGGGACAACCGACGGCACACTTCTGTTTGAGGCGGAAGGTGCCATGTGGTGCAGGAGCTGCTTGGAGGGAGAGCAAGGTAAAGGGGTGAATCGGGGGGGGGGGGGCGGCGAGAGGCGGCAGACGCCTGCGTTGGTGCTCTGCAAGTCGGGCTCTGTCAGCAGGCCCGTTTGGCGCCTTTTTCTTCCTTTGCTGTTGCTCGGCGGCCATTTTGAATAGTGCATGTGGGGCGCATCGCCGCCGGTCCGGGGGAGATCGCAGTTTCTAGTGAGCCCTGCTTGGGGGGAGAGCTTATCAGTTTTTCTTTTTCTCTGTTTCTTCCCTTATTTTTGCTGATTTTGTTAATTTTGGTTTTCGTTTAGTTGTTTTCAGGGTTCCTGTGCCTGAGGGGTTTTAGGGGCCGTTTAGGTCTACCCAGTAGCCCGAAGGGGACCTCTCCTGGGGGAGGGGGGAGGTGGCCTGGGAACATCTCAGTTATAGTGTTTAAAAAAAAAAAACCAGTATAAAATCAGCTTCAGAGAGCGCAGCATCTTGGTGAGGACCACCTTGTGTGGGTGTCTACCGTATGGCGATGCATCTGCAGTGTGTAGTCTGCGGCACCCAGAGGGGGACTGTGGCTTACTCTGGGGTCTGCCGCGAGTGTGCCACGCTGTCCTCCCAGAGTGGAGCACCAGATGGAGGTAAAAGGGTCCCCTGAGGCTTCGGAGGCTTCGGCAGGGGCGATAGGTGAAGCAGGGCCTCTTCCTTTGCAGGGGACCGACTTGGAGGTCTCGACAGGTCTTTTCACAGGCCTGCCAATACCGGGATCGAGCACGAGTCTCAGTGATTTTTGCCCGGACTTCGTACTTCTTATGCACCAGACATTTTGCCTGCGGCGGCAGGGTAAGATGCTGGGGCCTTTGTCTCTTGCTCCTGTTACGCAACAGGTTGCTATGGCTGAGGCTGAGAGTGTTGCTCCGCCTGTGGCTAAGAGGGATAGGTCCCGTGAGTTGTCGCCCACTGACAACGATTGGCCGGAGACCGATGATCCCGACTTGGAGGATCTGGAAGAAGGAGAGATCCCAGAGATCAAGGATCAGGCTAAAATCATATGGGTCTTTCGCAGGGATGAGCTGACAGCGCTGATTACGGAATCCCTACAGACGTTGACTCTGGCTGCGCAAATAGCGGATGAGGAAGAGGTCGAAGACCCTATTATTCAGGCGGTGAGACAAATGCAGGTCGTGTTTCCTGTTCACTGGGTGGGGACAGGATGATCCAGGAGGAATGGGACCAGCCGGAAGCGGGCCTCAGAGGGATCCGGACTATGAATTGACTCTGTCCCTTAGCTGATTAAAGATAAGGAGAGGTTTCGCTCTCCGCGAGTGGATGCGGCGGTCTCGGCGGTCACGAAGAAAACCACAATACCGGTAGAAGGCAGTGCGACCTTAAAGGATGCACAAGACCATAAGGTTGATGGCTTGCTGAAGCAGTGCTTTGAAGTGGACGCTCTGTCGTTACAGGTGTCCATTTGTGGAGCTTGGGTGGCTCAAGCGTGTCTTTGCTGGGTGCAGCGGCTGCGTCAGTCGCCACGCTTAGACCAGGAAGAAATCAGGGAGCTAGTTTGACTGGAGTCTGGTTCGTCTTATCTCGCAGACATTCACTACGATTTGATCAGAGCTCTCGCTAACAGCATGGCTTCGGTAGTAGCCGCACGCAGATCTCTGTGGCTGTAAAACTGGGCAGCCGATGGGTCGTCCAAGTCCCGCCTAGGTAAACTTCCCTTTTAAGGGGAGGCTACTGTTTGGGGAAGATCTAGACAAGTTGGTGAAGGACCTCCATGGAGTCAAAGGGCGGCAGGCTTCCGGAGGATAAGCCGAAACAGGGGAAGTCCAGGCAGAGCTTTCGGGGTCAGATTCGGGATTTCCGGAGATTTCGTGGGACTCGTATTGGGGGATCCCAGATGGGGCGTTTAGCTTCGCAAGCCCAGGGGTTTTGGGGAGTAAGTAGAGGTTTCTCAGCAAGCCCTGCAGCGACGGCTTGTAAGTCGCAATGAGATGAGGCGGGTCCCGACGGGAGGGCCACCGATAGGCGGGCGACTTCGGGAGTTTCTTCCTGCCTGGCCCCATTTCACGTCCGACCAGTGGGTCTTGGAGATCATCCGCGAGGGCTACGCACTGGAATTGGTGCGACCCGTGCGAGACTCTCGTCATGTTCCCTTGCCAGGGTCGGCAGAAAACTCTGGTGATTCGCAATACCTTGGATCGACTTTTGGGGATAGGAGCAGTGTACCGGTGCCGGTGGCAGAATACAGCGCGGGTCAATACTCCCATTTATTTCATGGGTGCCAAAGAAAGACGAGGCATTGCGCCCTATATTAAACCTGAAAGGAGTGAATCGATGTCTGTCTTCGGGTACCGTATTTCTGGATGGAAACATTACGGTCGGTCATCGTGGCGGTGCGTCAGGGGGAGTACCTGATGTCACTGGACCTAACGGAGGCGTACTTGTGCTGCCCTGTTGGGAATGTGTATCAAAAGTTCCTGAGGTTCGCTTTGCCTTGGGGACACTATCAGTTTCAGGTGTTGCCCTTTGGCCTGGTGACGGCGCCGTGAACTTTCACCAAGATTATGGTGGTAGTCACAGCGGTGTTACGCAAGGAAGGAATCCTAGTGCATCCATACCTCCAACGATTGGTTGATTTGAGCCAATTCCGAAGCCGAGAGTGTTCGGGTAATGGACAGAGTGGTAAGGTTTTTGCAGAGCCTAGTTTGGGTGGTCAATCCAGCCAAAAATCGCCTGGTTCCCTCCCAGGTATTCGAGTATCTGGGGATGCGGTTCGACACAAAGAACAGACAGGTGTCTTTACCGGATCGTCAAGTCCACGTGCTGTGCCAGGTTGTATGCAAGTTCAGGTCCACTCTGGCTCCCTCGGTGTGGTCTTATCTACACATGCTGGGAACGATGGCGGCGACTCTGGAGGCGGCACCTTGGGCCAAGTTTCACATGCGGCCGTTGCAAAGAGCGCTGCTGCGCCGGTGGTCGCATCAGTCTGATTCATTGAACAAAAGGCTTCCTTGCCCAGTCGAGGTCAGACAGGCCCTTCGGTGGTGGCTACGTCCGACCTCGGTGACAGCCGGAATGCCACTGGAACAGCCGGTGTGGATTCCATTGTTGACGGACGCAAGTCTTGCGGGCTGTGGGGCCCACTGCGAGGTCCGGTTCGCACAAGGAGTATGGTTTCCGCTGTAGAGGTCTTGGTCGATCAACCGGCTGGAGTTGAGAGCGGTATTACGAGCGCTTCGGGCGTTCGAGGCAATGGTGGTAGGTCGGGCAGTGCGTGTGTTTGTCGGATAACTCGGTGGCAGTGGCCTACATCAGTCAACAGGGCGGCACGGGAAGTGCGGCCATGAAGGAGGAAGCAGACCTCCTGTTCTCTTGGGTAGAGAGTCGGTTGACAGCGCTTTCGGCAGCACACATAGCAGGGAAGGACAATGTAATGGCCGATTTTTCCTCAGCAGAGTCAGAGTAGATGCGGGGGAGTGGGAGCTGCATCCGGACGTTTTTGCACAGATAGTGGGTCGATGGGGTCCGCCGATCTCATGGCGACCTTCCAGTACGCAAAAGCCAATCGGTTCTTCAGCAGGAGGCGGGAAAGAATGTCGGAAGGCATAAACGCACTGTTGCACCAGTGGCCGTCGACAGTTCGTCTTTGTCTTTCCTCCGTGGACGCTAATAGGTCGAGTGATTGAGCGGATCGAGTCTCATCTGGGGAGAGTTCTCTTGGTGGCTCCGGACTGACCAAGAAGGCCGTGGTATGCAGATCTCATTCGCCTCCTGGACGGAGAGCCCTGGCGGTTGCTGGTGACGGTGGATCTATTGGTTCAAGGACCACTTCTCATGCCTCAAGTGGATCAGTTCTCGCTTACAGTTTGGCCATTGAAAGGGCGAGACTGAAGAAGAGAGGTTATTCGGCGGCAGTCATTGCAACTCTACTTAGAGCACGGAAACAGTCCACGTCGCTGACATATATTCGGGTCTGGCGTATATTTGAGGACTGGTGGCTCGCGATGGCAAGTCCGGGCGGCTACAGTTTCTGTTCCCTTAATCTTGAGTTTTTTGCAGGATGGCTTTGACAAGGGTCTTGCTGCCAGTTCCTTGCGAGTTCAGCTAGTGGCTCTTTCATGTTGTTGCGGCAAAGTACAAGGCGTTGCCCTTGGAGCCCATGCGGATGTGTTGCCTTTCCTCAGGGCAATAGCTAGACTTTTGGCCTTCGCGCAGAGTGGTGGTTCCACCATGGGATTTAAATTTGGTGTTACAAGCGTTAGCTAAGGTGCCCTTCGAGCCGTTGCACCGGGCTTCGGTTAAGGACCTGACGTTGAAGACCGTGTTCTTGGTTGCTGTCTGTTCGGAATTGCAAGCGTTATCTTGTAGGGAGCCGTTCTTATCATTTTTCCAGAGAAAAGGTGGTGTTGAGACCAGTTCCCTCATTTTTACCTAAGGTGGTATCGCCATTTCATCTAAATCCAGTGTCTTTACCGGTTCTAGGGTCGCCGGGGAGCAGCAACTCGGATCGCAGTTTACGCCGTTTGGGTGTGAAACAAGCATTGCAACAATATTTGAAGATTTTGGAAGAGTTTTGCAAGTCGGATCGACTCTTCATATTGTTTGGAGGTAGTCGCAAAGGGGAAGCGGCAGCTAAGGTTTCCATTGCCAGATGGATCAGGGAAGCGATTGTGTCAGCTTATCAGCTTCAAGGTCGGTCGGTGCCAGCAGGCTCACGAGCTCACTCTACCAGGATGTAAGCGTCTTCCTGGGTGGAACGCAGTTTGATTGCGCCGGGGGAGATATGTAGGGCGGCCACCTGGTCTTCCCTTCATACTTTCAGTAGGTACTACCGTCTCGATGTGGCAGCGGCAAATGACACCTGCTTTGGGGCGGCAGTGTTGCGGGCCGGTTGGAAAGGTCCCTCCCAATGATTACTGCTCTGTTACATCCCAGAGGTAGAGGACTGAACTGGAGGAATGATAAGGAAATGATAATTACACTTACCTGATTAATTGTACTTCCTTGAGTGACGACAGTTCAGTCCTCATTCCCACCCGGGGGATTATACTTGGCAGTGATTGATCATTTGGGGGAAGGGAAGATTACAGGTAGGTCTGTTTAAGACATTACTCATTCTCACTCGTTCTGTTTGATGGTTTTGTGTGTGGCAGAGACGGGTTTAAGAAAGGTTGGCCTGGGACAGGCTCAGGTGTACATATTTAAAGTTTTTAGTTATGTTTTAGGTTGTAATTGATATATAATAGCTACTTATTTGTTGTTCCTTTTGAGTCTGCTTTGTTAATAGTTCACTGGGGCTGATGGGAGAGATCCGCAGGCTGTATCCAGTGATGTCATGATTTTGACATGCCCGTTGTCCAAGCTGCAGGAGGAGATACACAATCCAGAGGTAGAGGACTGAACTGTCGTCACTCAAGGAACTACAGTTACCAGGTAAGTGTAATTATCATTTAAAAAATAAATTGACCTAAAATCAAGCAGCAATTTGTTACTTTATTTACATTTCTTATATACCGCACTATTTGCCATCAGCGCGGTTTACATGGAACAGAAAACATCCGACAACTTACATATGTCTGGTCATTACATTTAACAGGAAGTGGAACTTGGAGAAACAGGGTAAACTATGTACACAGTAAGTGTAATAAGGATACTGCGTGGAGTTTACATTGTAGAGGACGCCTGTTGCGAGGGGTTGCCTGTTTGACTACTACTATTGTTGGGGTGCTCGCTATTCAAGTGGGACTGAAGTTCAGAGCTGTCAGTGAGATATTTGATGAAGAGGAAATGTTTAAGGGCCTTTCTGAACTGGCTCAAGTTGGGGATTGCTCTATGTGCTGGTAAGGCATTCCATAGACTTGGTGCACAGAGTCGGAAGGCTCTGTTAGCTGTTGATTTGGTGCGTCTTGTTTTTTCTTTTGGTATTACTAGCATGTTGAACTCTGCAGTTCTTCTTGGTCTATTAGGTACAAGTGGTTGGATGAGGTCAGATAGGGAGGATGAGGAGATCTCCTTGGCAGCTTTGAAAGTCAGCAGTAAGGTCTTAAAACTGATTCTGGCTTGAATGGGGAGCCAGTGTAACTGTTTCAGGAGGGGTGTCACATGGTCTCTCCTGGATGCCCCAAAGAGTACCCGCGCTGCACTGTTCATAGCAAGTTTCAAGGGGTTCAGGGTGGACCGGGGGAGCCCTTGTAGTATGGAACTTGAAAAATCGAAATCGGGAATGATCAGGGTTTGGTAAATGGTGCGGAAATCATTTGGTTCAAGTAACGGGCGTAGGTGTCTGAGGGATCTGATTTTAAAGTAGATCGCCTTTATGGTATTGGCTATGTGTTTCTTCATGTCCAGATTTTGGTCCGTCACTCCAAGGTAACGTATAGCAGGTTTCACTTGTAGTTCGGCATCCTTTACCTTCACACAGCTAGGTGGTATGAAGTTTAGATTCCTCGAGATGAAAAGTACCTCTGTCTTCTTGTGTTGGATTCGCAGATTTTGTGACAGGAGCCACTCCGATATGGTGGTGAAGCAGTTGGTCAGAGGGGCGAGGTCTAGTTCATCCAATGATACTGGCATGTATAACAGCACATCATCAGCGCATATCATGTAACTGACATTGAAGGATCTAATGATATTGCAGATGGGTTGGATGTATATATTAAACATCAAGGATGATAGGGAGGATCCTTGAGGCACACCTTGACGTTGTTGAAATGGTTCCGATGTAGTCCCGTCTGCTCGAACATGCTGCCATCTTCCAGACAGGTAGGATCGGCACCATTCGAGTGCTGTTCCGCTGATACCTTTTTCTCTTAGCCGGCAGATGAGCATCTCATGGCATACAGAGTCGCAAGCTGCTGCTATATCCAAAAAGATGAGAGCAAAACCATGTCGTATGTTGTCTACGCCTGAAATTATATTGTTCAATCCTTTTTATTGAAGCCATCAAAGAGAATATCCCAGCTTATGTCTCTACCAGGTGTAAATGACAGGCAGAGGGAATATGCAACATCTGAAAAGCCATTGATCTCGGAGCCTGTATGGACCTATAGATTTTTTGGTACTGTATGTATTTATAGAGGTGGCTGGTCAAAAGAGCGCACAACAAAATAGTGTAGACAAATGAGCGCATCAACAATACAGCACGAAACAAAATGGCGCTGATGGAAACGGCGGAAACCAGCGCAAACAAAGCATTGGAAGTTGATAAAACAGTGCTGTCATTGAATGATTTGCTGTGAAAATGCGTATTCAGGAACATGGGTTTAAATGTTGAAATCATGCCCCAAGTTGAAATGCTCGCATTCTGGAATACTGGGAGTGCATCTAAAACTAAACAATGGTTGTTGATTGGATGGAAACAATTCACAAAGAAGAAAAACAATGATAGTTCACAAAGGCTACCACTATAGAAAAGATAGAGATAACAAAAATGGAAGCAGCACATGGAGATGTGCAAGGACAGGTTGTAAGGGACGAATCAAAGTTGCAAATCCATTCATGGCCATTAAAACAGAGCATGACCATGCTCCATATCCTGGGGAGACTGAAGCTTTATGAGATGTGGATTCAATGTGTTTCTCACGCCTACGATGTTCTAGGCTTGGTGAGGCAGATTGGAGAGGGGGGAGGGTCCAGAGTCAGTGGAATGCTGTGGGCACAGGGGTCATGGCCCTACCAATATATTGCCCAATACTTCATCATTTTCTTCTTGATGTTTCTATCTTTGTTCCTGATGCTATAAATGTAAGACTAAGTTACGTTTGCATCTGTGTTATAGCTTCTAGTGCAGAATTGCTCCTTGTATCCAGCTGATGAGAAAAAGCTGATTTTGGCCAAAGAAGGCCTCTGCAGTTTTAAATTAACTGAAGGTATAAACCTATTGAAAATGTCTCTTCACAGAGCCACTACCGAATATTTTTAAATTGGCTTTGAAGGAATTTTTTAGTAAATACAGAATGGTAGGAGGAGAGGCATCCGTAGAAAGCTTCCGTTAACCGTAGGTCAAACTTACTAGGTGGTTTCTTTACTTTTGTGACCACGACACACACAAACTGCTTATGTGCTAGATATGTATCTGTCCAGGAATAATGGAGAGAATAGATTGGGCCTTCCCACAGAATAATAAGCAGATGCATTTCTCCTGGCAGAATGACTTTGAAGGACCTAGACAAGATTCTCAAGAGCAAAGATGTATCTTTCCATACAAAGATTTGACTTTCCAAGTCATGCTACTTTCAGTAATGTCATATGGATGCAAATGTTGGACAGTGAAAAAGAAAAAAGCATCTATTTTTCTTCCTGACTCCATATTATGGTGCTGGCAAAGAATACTGTGTATACCATGGACTGCCCGAAGAACAGTCAGTCAGTACTAGAGGAGATTAAACCTAAGCTTTCTTTAGAAGCTCGGATAACAAAAACTTTGACTTTCATACTTTGGACACATGTGAAGAGAGAGGTCATTAGAGAAAAACATCATGCTTGGCAAGGTTGAAGGTCAACGCAAAAGCGGAAGAGCAGCAGTGAGATGGATTGCTACAATAACAGCAGTAATGGATGCTGCTCTACAGACAACTAGCCGCCTGACTGAAGACCAAACAGTTTAGGACAACTATTCAGAGGGTCACTATGAGTCGGCACAGACTTAATGGCACACAACAACAATGATGACAGTGGACGATGACAGTATGGGAATTTCAAACAACCTAATTGTCCATATAAGCATATTTTTGGGACTTGTTAACAAAAATAGACAATATTAATTACATCATGAAAAAAGCTCTTTCAGGAGTGCAGGAGGTAAAACATTGATGGGGTCAGCATCAATGTTCCCTCTAATTTTCTGTAGGCTGTGTGCACATAATATCAGCTGTGCAACTTTTGAAGGAAGGTTAAATTTTTGTGCACCACATAACGACACTCGGAGTTATATACTTTTAAAATTTGACTACACGTCAGAATACAGTATGTACACCACACTGATTTTAATCAAATTAAATGAAAAAAGACGATTACTAAATAAAGCAGAAAATTTCTAGTAATTACAATCCCAACTTTTAAATTTTAAGACATCTGTTTTCTATCAGAATCAGAACCGTAATTTTTGTGCGCTCTGTAAAGTATGTGCGCTCGCTCAGCGAGGTGTGCGTGCACACATGCGCACAGCTTAGAGGGAACAGTGGTCAGCATGAATGTCCTGCAACACAAACACACTGCTGTCTATGAAGGTTATTCTTCCAAATACCCATAATGATGCCTTGTAAAAGTCTTCACACTATTGTACATTTTTCATATTCTGCTATTGATTCTGGATTGTAATTTTTTTTTTTAAAGTAAGAGGTTTTTCACTGATCTATATAACATACCTCACACTACAACAGGAAAGAGCAACTATAGATTTTACAAAGTAGTAATGCAATCAATGTCTTGGTTTCTTCACGCCCCTTGGTTCTGTGTATGATGGAAGGCCCTTTTGCACCAATAATAGCCATTTTAGGGTAAGTGCTGCCTTTCACGGGCTGGTCCGGATTTTTTTTCTCTTTTTCTTGGCAGAATAGCATAAGCTCTCTTTCAAGTTGGTTGGGGATTGTCTATAGACTGCAGCTATCAAATCTAACCTGAGATTTTCTATTGGATCCAGCTCTGGGATTTGATTGGGCCCCTCAGACATGCGGTTTCTGGCTGGGCTGCTCCTTTGTTGCTGTTGCCTTTTGCCTAGGATCCTTATCCTGTTGAAAGGTAAATCTTCAATTGGCACAAACGCTTCAAGACTGGCTGTGAGGAGGTGGAGGACAAAGACGGCTGAGAACATTGACAGTGAACCAGCTGGTGCGGCGTGATTGCAGATTGATGGTGCGGATGATAGCTGAGGAGCTCAGCCTGAACAGGAAGTCAGTGCGGACCATCTTGGTGCAGGAGCTGGGGATGCGGAAGGTGTGCACAAAGATGGTGCTTATAGCTCTCCCCCTCCACTGCTGCAAGTGAAAACATAACTTGTTACTACCAAAAATGCACTCTGACTGGACTGCAACATCCTTCCTGGCTGATACCACTGCAGCAGTCCGTACAGATAACTTTGATCCTTTCCCCATAGAAACCTGAGAGTTAAAGATAGTATCTTAAATAAACTCCTCTTCCTAATAGGGATTCATTGGAGTAGCTGCAATACATCAGCCACTGACCCCACCTCCTCTGCCCCAACAACACCTGGGCTGCCATATTTTGGACTACCTGCAGTATTTTGAAGCATATAATCGGTAACCCTACATACAAAAAGTTGCAGTTATCCAAAACAGAAATTACCAGAGTATGCATAACGATCCATATCGCCTTCTCATCCAAAAAGGGCACAGCTGTTTGGCTTATAGACAGCTGATGTTAGTTCATTCTAGCTACCCTTGAAATTTGAGTGCCTATAGTCATAGGAACATAAGAAATGCCATACTGGGTCAGACCAAGGTCCATCAAGCCCAGTATCCCGTTTCCAACAGGTCCAATCTAGGTCACAAATATATGGCAGGTACCCAAAGTCTGCAGCTTCCACAATGCTAGTCCCGGGCAAGCAGTGGATTTCCTGGGTTCTCTTTAATAATGGTTTATGGACCTTTCCTCCAGGAACTTGCCAAACCTTTTTTTAAGCCCAGCTACACTAACAGCTTTTACTACATCCTCTGGTAACAAATTCCAGAGTTTGATTTATGCGTTGAGTGAAAAAATATTTTCTCTTATTAGTCTTATGAGTTACATTGTAGCTTCATTGCGTGTCCTCTAATCTTTGTATTTTTTTTGATGGCATAAACACCCAATCTGTTAACCCACTCCACTCCATTCATTAATTTATAGATTTCTATCATATCTCCCCTCAGCTTTCTCTTCTCTTTTTTCCAAGTTGAAGAGACCTAACTTTTTTTAAGCCTTTCCTCATAGGGGTATCCTTCCATCCCCTTTGCCATTTTGGTGGCTCTTCTCTTTACCTTTTTCTAATTCTGCTATATCCTTTTTAAGATACGGCGACCAGAATTGCACTTAATATTCAAGGTGTGGTCGAACCATGGCGTGATAGTCATATCTGCATCAATAAGTACACCAAATCGCTTATTTCCAATTTACGTTCTAACTTCACACCTCTGATACAGGACTATACTGTCAATGTTCCTGGATCCAGATCCCCCCCCCACAGACCAACACCTCTGACTTCTGTATATTCAGCACCATCCTGTTAACGATCAGCCACTCTGATACCTCCTACAAACACTCATCCAATCTCCCAGGATAGTCTGTAACCTATCCTGCCCCACAGGTACCATAATTTGTATATTGTTCACAAACAGAAAACCTGAAAATCCATGAGCCTGAATCATTCCTCCCAGTGCTGCAGATAAATATTCAACATGACTGGAGACAAAACTGACCCCTGTGGCACCCTCCAGGACAGGCCTTTAATTGATGACATATCCTCTCCATACCTAACTCTAAACCTCCTTCCTTATAGAAGAGATTAAATCCATGCCAATACTTTCCCTTCCTTTGCTACTACTACTGCTTCTACTATTTATTTGTATGGCACTACAAGATGTATGAGGTATGACAAAAAAGAAATGACCTGTCTCATAAATGTTTATTACAAAATCTGCAGAGAAATTATGCATTGTCCCCTTCAAAGTAATCCCCCCCCCTCCCCATAGTTAATGCACTTCTACATTTGCTTCTACCACGTACGGAAGCACTCGGTAAAGTCCTCCTCCTTGAGGTCCCTCAGCTCCCTCATCACAGTGGCCTTGATCTCTTTTACAGAGGCGAAATGGGTACCTTTTGAGCACAGTCTTCAGCCTGGGGAATAAGGAGGGTGGTCGAGAGCTGTGATCTGTTTGTTGGCCAAGAAGTACCTCACATTGAGCATGGTGTGTGCGGGTGCGTTGTCATGGTGGCGCAGCCACGACTTGTCTCTCCACAGAGCCCGCCTGCTGCACCAAACCTGGTCATGGAGGTGATTGAGGACCTGCTGGTAGAAGTGCTGGACCACTCCCTTCTGGTTGAAGAATGCGATCAGCATGACCTTGATCCTTGTTTTGGACATGCGTGCCTTCTTGGTTCTGGGTAACAGTCGAGTCTTCCATTGCAGGCTCTGTCTCTTGCTTTCAGGGTCGTACTGGAAGACCCAAGTCTCATCTCCTGTGATGACTCGACCAAAGAACTCTGGATCTTCTCCAATCTTCTCTAGCAAGTCTCGACAAACATTGACCCGGTGCTGCTTCTGGTCATCCAATTAAAAGCTTGGGTACCATCTTGGCGTACACCTTCCACATCCCCAGCTACTGCATCAAGATGGTCCGCACTGACTTCCTGTTCAGGCTGAGCTCCTCAGCTATCATCCGCACCATCAATCTGCGATCACTCCGCACCAGCTGGTTCACTCTGTCAATGTTCTCAGCCGTCTTTGTTGTGGAAGGTTGTCCTGACTTGGGATCATCCTCCACCTCCTCACGGCCCGTCTTGAAGTGTTTGTGCCACTCGAAGATTCGCGGCCTTGTCATTGCATCGTCTCCATAAGCCTTTTGGAGAAGTTGGAGATACTCAGTTGGGCCCTTCTCCAACTTGACTAGAAATTTCAAGTTGATTCTTTGCTCCATATTTCTGCCACCTCCAGTTGTATGACAGTGATGGAGCAGTGTGCTACAAAAAAAACCTGAAAAAGAAAGTGAGAGAGATGAAAAATATTATAGCAGAATAGTGGCGAGATATTGCACAACACGGTGACATAAGCAGTTAGCCAATTGGCATTGAGTCATGGGCGTGGCTGCCACAGTCTCGTTTTCTTTTTTGTCACACCTCGTATGCAGCGCTGTACATACAGATGTAAGAAACAATTCCTGTCCATGAGAGCTTACAATCTAATCGAGATGCACAACATCACAAACTGGGGACTAGAGTATGGCAAGATTACACAAGTGGTGACCAAGAATGTGAAGGGCATCAGGATCCAAAAGCAGCCTTGAAGAGGTGGGTTTTTAGCTTGGCTTTGAATAGGACTGGCATATTGATTCAGGTAGTTTTGATCCAGGCATATGGAGCAGCAAGGTGGAATGACTGATTTGTCTGGAGTTGACAGTGGCAGAGAGCGGCACAGATAAAAGGGATCTGCAGGGAGAAAGAGCTCTCCCCTCAGCTGTCCATCTACATGGGTGATGTCACTGTCATCCTACCCCCCATAAAATTGCATTAAATTACCTTCAACATGGCCCAAAGCGTGCTTAAGGAAGTTTTGAGTGGTGACGGAGGTGTGAGGCTCAGATGGGGATGGCCACCTGAAAAAAACTACTGACCTCCATGACTTTATCCATCCGAGTAAGGGGGAGGCCCATGAAGCGCTGAAAATGGCAGCCGCAGAGAGAGGAGGAGGATCGGCACCCTCGTGTGTGGGGTTGGATGAATCACAGCTGCCTACCAGAGCGGAGATAAGGAATTGGTAACTTGAACTCAAGAAGTTGTTGTTTGGTGGATTGGTTAAGGAGCTCCAATTCTCCCGTAAACTATAAAGCTTGAGAATACCTGGGATGCCATTTCCAATCTTGCTGATGCCGTTACTCAGTAGATGGCTGGGACTTTGAAGGTAATACGTATGGAAGAGAGGCTGGAGAGTTTTGTTTGTGTGATTGAGAGAATAAACCCGAAAGTGGAGGATAATGAGGAAAAACTGAACCATGTTGCTGATAGTACAGTGGCTCTTGTTAAAGATAATGTTGCCCTTCAGGCAAAAATAGAACTGCTCGAGAATTTTGCCCAGTCTTCTTCAAATTTGCGTTTACTTAACTTTCCAATCATTCCAGGTACTGCCCTGATCAAATTATTTTAAAAAAAATATCTTCCGGATACATTATTTATACCAAAAGATTTAATACCACCTGTTACAAAAGCATTCTATTTACCGGTTGAAAAGAGTCAGAGGTTGCTAATATGAACTTTAGAAATGGATGTTTTTTGAATGTTTCAAACTTTCTTAACTCGCTAACATCTGATACATTAAAAGTTTCCACTTTACTAGTCACTCTTGCATTAGTTCCCGATAGAGACTGGCTGCTACAGCTTTGCTATAAGAAGCGATTGCGAGGAAAGGATGGATGCTACTTGGAAGGAAATGGATGGCGTGAGAAGAATGGCCCAGGAATTGACTTTTGAGAAGGCAGAGATGGCTCTGAAGCTAGAAGACCTGGAGAACCGCCTGCATTGCAATAATCTGCATATACATGGGGTCCCAGAGAAAGACTATAGAAATGCTACCTGGGTGGCCCAGGAGGTATACCCGGCTATTCTAAATATGGGTGAAGCATGTGACAGATTCAATATGTGAAAATTGAGAGGGCTCATAGAGCACTAGGCATGCCACATGAACAGCAAACCAGGGGCATTATACTATGTTCACATGAATATGTGATAGAAAAACGCATTGAGCAGAAAATGTGGGGTCAGGTAAAACTGGACTGGAAGAGATGTAGCCTCTCAGTATACAGTGACTTGTCAGCAGCCACCCTGGCCAGAAGACTAGTATTTTACTGTTACCCTTGCCCTCCGGCAGAGACAATGCAAATATAGATGGTTATATCCTGCTGGATTAGCGTTTTCAGTCAACAGTGTCACTAAATAAGTTATGTCTCCATCAGAGGCTGTATGCAAGCTACGGGAACTAGGAGTTGATGGCATTACGGTGCAAGAGATGGAGTCTGAACACGAGCTGCCGCAATGGGAGTCATGGCAAAAAGTGCATTCGGCGAAAGACAATGGGCAGTGAAGTCAGCGAAAGTGATCTGAATGTGGACTCTGTGTTTTTTGATATAGTTTCTGAAAGTAGATGCCACAGTTGGGGGGGGGGGGATAATGTTTAATTAAGCTTGTGGGGATTGCCTTATTTTGGGGGCCTGGCCTATGCAAGGCGGGGGGGGGGGGGGTCCCTGGGGAATGTATAAGGTGCAAGTGTGACCTCGAGTATCTGAGCAATACTTGGGGTGTGTATGGGTAGTGTGCTAGAGAGGAAGAAAAGCTTTGATAATAGGGGGGCATCTGATGGATGACCCATTATTCCACGAGGGGTTTGAGGGCTGGAGAAGGAGGAGTGGGATGTGGGAGGGAGGGGGGGAAGGGGATTGTCTAAGACAATGGGGGAAGAGAGCTGGGATGTAATGGTGAGTGCCAGGAGGATTAAAGAGTGTAGTCTGATCTCTATTAATGTTAAGGGTTTGGGGTCATGGACCAAACGAAGTCTAATGGCGTGTGAGGCCACCTGAAGGAAAGCAGACCTACTGTTTATACAAGAAACCCATTTGAAGATCACCCAGATGCATTTACTTAAAAGTACTTGATACCCACATGTTTTTTTGGCTGCGAAGCAAGGGCATCCTAAACAAGCAAGAGTAGGGATTATGATATTGACAGGACATCAGCTGGCACTTTGCCAAGAGGGGAGGGATAGGGAGGGATGGCTCCTGTTCCTGTACCTGATCCTAGATGGAGTGGAGGTCATTCTGCCAATATTTATGCACCAAACACCTCACAGGGGGATTTTTATGATGACATCCTCAAGCAACTATTAACTGTTGTCAAGGCTCCTATCATATTGGGGGGGGGGGGGGGGGATTTTAGTTTAACGAAGGATCCATGATTAGATAACTCCTGGGGGTGGTCTGGGGAGAGGGTAGACATAGGCGGGCTTTGGGTAGGTTAATGGATGTGTTTTAAACCTCAAACAGCTGGATGACCGGAGGGGGGCGTAAACGGGCCTACACTTTCTACTCTAATCCTCACAAATGTTATAGTCCAGGCATGTCCAACTTCGAACAGGTCGTGATCTACTTTTTCCAGCCAAAAGTGCCGGTGATCTACCACCATGAAAATTAAGTTTCAAATTACATTTTAACCCAATAAAGTTGGAGGATTTCCCCCCCCCCCCCCCATTTTTAATGAACCTTCTGTCATTTACTTGGATGTGATCAGCTGTTAAGCAAAAACAAAACAGACGAAGATCCAGTAAGAACTGCGAGGGGAAATGGAAAGTACATTTTTTCTTACAGTTTTATTGAGTAATAACTTTTCTTTAACTGTCTTAATAACTTTCTTTAACTTTTATTGAGTAATTTGTGTTAAATTTAGGTCGAGTATTGATCCAGGCTGATCTTGCACAATGTTTAATATTTCGCTCTTGCTCATTAGTGAGACGTCTGAGCCTGCATGTCATCCACCAGCTTTTTGAATTTGGGTGAATATTGCGTGAGGGCCCGTCTCAGGGAATCCTGGAGATGTTCATGACAGGGTACCTTGTAACTGCCCTCTTTAATAGGACTTATTTCCATCCCTCCCTCCCCAGCACCCACCTACCCCTGGGGTAATTGTAGCTTTATAGGTACCTACACATCTTGAAGGAAAGGGGCTGCTCTCAGGTGCAGCTCCTTATCCAAATCAGTCATACACCGAGGACCTGAGATTAATTAAGCTTCAGGTGAACAAGGTGTATTGGGGGTGTTAGATACATTTTTATTAGTATAAGCATCTACATCAGTCCTTATTATATACAGAATTTTAAAAGACCTAAACACAAGCTTTAAACTAAGATGCAGACAAAAGTCCAGCAGCGAGATGGGGGCTTTCCGGTCTTTTGCATTGAGTGTCACGTGTATGATTTTCTCCCAGTTGGTGAGAGGTCTTACGTATGCACTAAGTGCAAGGAGCTCTTTGCTCTCAGGGAACAAGTTCGTTCTCTAGAGGCTAGAGTAGCAGACCTGGAAGACATAAGAAAGACAAAGAAGTACATGGACGAGACCTACAGGGATATAGACCTGACGTCCCACTTCCAGTCTGGCAGCATCCCTGTTGCCATGGAGGAGAGAGGTCACATGATGGGAGAGCATCACCCTGGTGTGGCAGGAAGTGATCCTGTAACTAGGACCTGTCCTCCAGGTGATGTAAAACCCTCTCGCACCGAGGATGTTTCTCCAGGGCCATGTCCCCATGAGAGGAGATTCAGGACAGCTGTCATAGTTGGTGATTCAATCATTAGGAATGTAGATAGCTGGGTGGCTGGTGGACGTGAGGATCGCCTGGTAACATGCCTGCCTGGTGCGAAGGTAGCGGACCTCACACACTGCCTAGATAGGATCATAGATAGTGCTGGGGAGGAGTCTGCTGTCTTGGTACATGTTGGTACCAGTGACATAGGAAAATGTGGTAGGGAAGTTCTGGAGGCTAAATTTAAGCTTTTAGGTAGGAAGTTGAAATCCAGAACTTCCAGGATAGCGTTCTCCGAAATGCTTCCTGTTCCACGTGCAGGACCCAAAAGACAGGCAGAGCTCCGGAGTCTCAATGCATGGATGAGACAATGGTGCAAGGATGAGGGTTTGGGATTTGTTAGGAACTGGGGAACATTCTGGGGAAAGGAGGGGCTCTTCCGAAGGGATGGGCTTCACCTTAATCAGGATGGAACAGACTGCTGGCATTAACCTTTAAAAAGGAGATAGAGAAGCTTTTAAACTAGAAAATAGGGGAAAGTCGCCCAGGAGCGCATGGTTCGGACGAAGGTATCCTTGAAGGATACTACCAAAAGCAGTGAGGTTCCAAAAAAAGAGTATAGTAGCCCAAATGCCCTTGAGTAAGGTGCAGACAGAGCGTAAAGATTCCAAATTACCCATGCCTACCAATAGCCAGATTAATATTAATAAAATACAGTCTCTAAAATGCTTGTATGCAAATGCTAGAAGTCTAAACAATAAGATGGGAGAGTTAGAATATATAGCACTAAATGAGAGGTTAGATATGATTGCAATCTCAGAGACATGGTGGAAGGAGGATAACCAGTGGGACACTGATACCTGGATACAAACTATATCGTAATGATAGAACTGATCAAATTGGTGGAGGGGTTGCACTCTGTTAGAGAGGGCATTGAGTCATAAAGGATTAAAGTTTTGCAGGAAACAAAATTTGCTGTAGAATCTCTATGGATTGAAATTCCATGTAAAAAGGGGAAGGCGATGGCAGTGGGGGTGTACTATCGACCGCCTGGCCAGAATGAACAAATGGATGATGAAATGCTCAGAGAAATCAAGGAAGCTAACAAAAGTCACAGCAGAGTAGTAATAATGGGTGATTTCAATTACCCTGGTATCGACTGGGTCAGTGTTACGGCAGGACAAGCTAGGGAGATAAAGTTTCTAGATGAAATAAATGACTGCTTCTTGGAGCAGCTGGTTCATGAATCGACCAGAGGGGAAGCCATACTGGACCTAATCCTTAGTGGAACGCCAGATCTGGTGCAAGAAATAAGGGTGTTGGGACCACTTGGCAATAGTGATCATAGCATGATCATGTTTGATTTAATTAGTGGAGGAGGGTTAGTAAAGAAATCCACAGTACTACCTTTTAACTTTCAAAAGGGAGACTATGATAAAATGAGGAATATAGTTAAGAAAAAACTAAAAGGAGCGGTTGCAAAGGTTAAAGACTTACAGCAAGCTTGGGTGTTGTTTAAAAATACTATCCTCAGCCCAGACCAGCTGTATTCCACGCATTAAGAAAAGTGGAAGAAAGTCCAAAAAACTGCCAGCATGGTTTAAAGGTGAGGTCAGAGAGGCTGTTGCTGCCAAAAAAGCATCCTTCAGGAAATGGAAAAAAGAGTCAAATGAAGAAAACTGGAAACAGCACAAGCACTGGCAAGTTAAATGCAAAGCATTGATAAGGCACGCAAAGCGAGAATTTGAGAAGGAACTTGCTACGGAAGCAAAAACACGAAATAAAGACTTTTTCAAGTACATTCGTAGCAGAAGGCGTGTGAGAGAGTCCGTTGGGCAATTAGATGATAGAGGGGTAAAAGGGGCAGTAGGAGGAGACAAGGCTATAGCAGAGAGACTGAATGAATTCTTTGCTTCGGTCTTTACTGAGGAAGATGTAGGGATGTTACCCAAGACTGAAGTGGTATTTAAAGGTGATACTGCAGAGGAATTGAGAGAAATATCGCTACACCGGGAAGATATATTGCAACTATTTGATAAACTGAATAGTAGCAAATCACCTGGACCGGATGGTATACATCCAAGAGTGTTGAAAGAACTGAAATATGAGATTGCGGACCTGCTATTGGTAATCTGTGAACTTTCATTAAAATCATCTGTAATACCTGAAGATTGGAGGGTCGCCAACGTAACACCAATCTTTAAAAAGGGTTCCAGGGGTGACCCGGGAAATTACAGACCGGTGAGTCTGACGTCAGTACCGGGGAAAATGGTAGAAACCATCATAAAGAACAAAATTACACAGCATGTAGATAGTCATGGCCTAATGGGAGACAGCCAACATGGCTTTAGACAAGGAAGATCTTGTCTTACTAATCTGATATGTTTTTTTGAAGGTGTGCATAAACAGGTAGACAAAGGTGAGTCAGTTGATATAGTGTATCTGGACTTTCAGAAAGCTTTTGATAAGGTCCCTCATCAGAGACTTTTGGCGAAACTAAAAAGTCTTGGGATAGGAGGCAGTGTACTATTGTGGATCGGGAACTGGTTAAAAGATAGAAAGCAGAGGGTAGGGCTAAATGGCCAATATTCCCAATGGAAAAAGGTGAATAGTGGAGTACCCCAGGGATCTGTACTGGGTCCGCTACCTTTCGACATATTCCCTTTTCCAGGTCATTTATGAATGAGTGAGGTTATCAAATTTGCAGATGATACAAAACTGTTTAAAGTTGTTAATACCCAAGAGGATTGTGGAAAACTGCAGGAGGATCTGGATATATTGGAAGACTGGGCATCCAAATGGCAGATGAAATTTAATGTGGACAAGTGCAAAGTTATGCACCTAGGAAAGAACAACCCACACTATAGTTACATAATGCAAGGTTCCACATTGGGAACCACCACCCAGGAAAAAGATTTAGAAGTCATCGTGGATAACATGTTAAAACCCTCTGCCCAGTGTGCAGCGGCAGCCAAGAAAGCAAATAGAATGCTAGGTATCATAAAAAAAGGGATGGAAAATAAAACAAAGGATATTATAATGCCTCTGTATCGTTCCATGGTACGACCGCACCTTGATTATTGTGTGCAGTTCTGGTCACCGTATCTTAAAAAGGACATAGCATTATTAGAAAAAGTACAGAGAAGAGCCACCAAAATGGTGAAGGGGATGGAAGGCTACTCCTATGAAGAGAGG
Organism: Ichthyophis bannanicus; assembly: GCA_033557465.1. Classification (NCBI taxonomy): domain Eukaryota; kingdom Metazoa; phylum Chordata; class Amphibia; order Gymnophiona; family Ichthyophiidae; genus Ichthyophis; species Ichthyophis bannanicus. Next base: position 1,405,302,012 of record CM066031.1, on the reverse strand, counting down.
CTACAAAGGTTGGGACTCTTCAACCTGGAAAAGAGACGGCTGAGGGGAGATATGATAGAGGTCTATAAATTAATGAATGGAGTGGAGCATGTAAACGTGGATCAATTGTTTACGCTATCAGAATATAGAAAGACTAGGGGACATGCAATGAAGCTACAGGGTAAACTATTTAAGACAAATAAGAGAAAATATTTTTTCACTCAACGTGTAATCAAACTCTGGAATTTGTTACCGGAGGATGTGGTAAGGGCTGTTAGTGTAGCTGGGTTTAAAAAAGGTTTGGACAAGTTCCTGGAGGAAAGGTCCATAAACCACTATTAAAAAGGGACCCAGGATAATCAGTGCTTGACCCAGTACAAGCATTGTGGAACCTGTGTCTTTTGGGGATACTGCTAGGTACGTATGACCTAGATTGGCCACTGTTGGAAACAGGATACTGGGCTTGATGGACCTCGGTCTGACCCAGTATGGCATATCTTATGTTCTTTATCTGTCATGTTGGAATGTTGTGTACTCTGTCATTTTCAGATGGGAAAACGCAGATTCACACAAAAAATAAGTTGAACCAAAACAGTGTACAGCTTCACTGCATCTCCTCAAGCTGGGAAATTTGTCTCTAGGCACTAGCTTACAAAACGATTCTTGCTCAGCACGAGTCTTGAGAAAAATGTCATTTTTAAGGATTAATATTTCGTTTTCAAGAGATGGCTTGTTCAATGAGTAATTTTTACTGATAGCAGCTGCAGTTTCTTTAATGTCCACATCTACTTTGAATGGGTATGACAAGTAGACCACAACTGTTTCAATTTTTGGAAGTCACAGAATCTGTTTTCAAATTCCTTTCTTGGATAACTGAACAGATTTCTGTCACATACTTCTTGTTCTGAAAAACAAAATTTGGATATTGTCCCAGATGGTCCTGCGTATTAGGAAAATGATCAAAAGTGTTGTTTGCAAGGTCGGTCATCATTAGCTCAAATTTTGCTCTTGTAGGATGAAACTGTACTCATCTCGTCAATGCATTTGTTTTTACCTTGTAGTTCAAGGTTCACATCACTTAGTTTGCCTGTAAAGTCAGCGAGAAATGCCAGATCACATAACCACTCCTCATCTTCCAACTCTGCTTGGTCATCTTCCCTCTCTTTCAAAAAACTTTTTCATTCAGCAAATCATGAAATCTTTGCAGAAATTTGTGCCTACTTAGCCACCTTACATCTGTGTGCAAAATGATTTCCGCTGCCCCTTCATCAAGAGTAAGATTGAAAAGCCGTCTTTGAAGTGATCTGCCACAAACTGAATTTACAATTTTGAAAGTGATGTCCATGACAGTCTTTGTATTGAGTCTCTTGCTTGCCAAAACTTGCTGGTGAACGATGCAGTGGTAAGAGGAAATCTGGGATGTTGTCATGCTGTCTACAGAGGGCTATGAAACCATTAACCTCACCTGTCATTGCTCTTGCTCCATCAGTAGTGATGGAAACAAGTCTATGCAATGGAAGATTATACTTTGTCACAAAAGAATGGAAAGAACTGAATATTTCCTGACCGGTAGTTCTCCCTTTTAAAGAAATCATTCCAAGTAGTTCTTCTTTAACACTGATGTCTTCAAAAACCATCCGGATAAAGACTAGTAACTGGGCTGTGTCTCTTATGTCTGTAGATTCATCCAGTTGGAGTGAGAAAGCAACACAATTTGAAACATCCTCCAACAATTGTTCAGTTGTGTCTCCACACATCTTTTCTATTCACTGCACTACGGTGTTTCTTGACAATTGTACATCTTGAATAGCAGCTATGATCTTTCTTATTTTTAAATCCTTCAAAAAGATTGTCATCTGCTTCAAGAAAACAACCTTTTACAAATTCCCCTTCAGTGAAAGGTTTGCATTTCTTTGCGATCAGATTGCTGACCTTGAAGGATGCTCTGGTTGCATTGACTGAATGTGACCTTGGCTTCGCCATCAACTGTTGCTGAGTAGCCAATTTCAATTTAAGTTCTTTGAGCTTCAGTTTACGAATTTCACTTTTGGGTGGAAAATCAGCATCAAACTTATTGCTATGCAGAGCCTTATAATGACGTTCCAGATTACCCTTTTTGGGCAAGGATACTGGAGCATTACAAATTAGACAACACTTGTCTTTCACCATGATGAACAAGTAGTCCATTTCCCATTCATCATGAAAGTGGTAGGTTTTGCTCTTCTTTGGAACACTCATCTTCGTTATACTGGGGTGGCTGTCACTGTCCCAAAGTATTAAAGATCAACAGGAACTGAAGACCTCTGGATGATGTGCAATACAAGGACTGGAGATGCCCAAACCACATATGCAGTTCTAAAAGTAAAAATAAGGGACTTCCGATGACGTCAGCGGACTCAATGGCGGCGCGGTAAATCGGCTCCGCCACTGAAGCCTGAAAGAGGGACCGAAAAAGCCCCAAAAGCGAAGCGGGAGTGAGAAGGGATGTAAGGGCAGTTGCTTACATCGCCAATAGAGGCGGAAGGACGAGCGGACAGTGACTACTCATAAAACTGCTTGATCGGAGGAGCGAAGAGCCAGGGTGGCCAGCCACGAGGTCTTGCAGCACAGAAGACGGAGCGGTCCTGGTGAAACCGTGACAGCGGAAGGGCCGGAGAGCGTGGACAGAATCTCCACATTGATTGAGAAAGGTAGGAGAGGAGGACATCCCCATTAAAGAGAAGAGGCAAAGGGAGTGACGGCATTGGTGCTCTGCCGGGCGGATAGCTGGGCCACGTGGAGACAAGAGAGAGCATGTGGAGAGGTGAAACGGAGGCCGAGAAAAGCAGAGTGAGCGCATTGGGCACGGCAGCAGGAGCTGGTCTGTAGCGGAAGAACAGAGAACTGCCACAGCAGTGACAGAAAGGGAGACAGAGTGAGAGCAGTGGAGTCGATAAGGGGAAGCTATCCCCCCAATGGTCAGTCTCAGCAAGAGTTTAAAGAACAAAAAAAAAAAAAAGTACAGCCACATACAAAACGCAGACACTGATTACTCGGTGGTAAGAAAATAAAGGGGAGAAAAGTAATCTAACATCCCCTAAAGCAGAAGAGCCTGCTGACCAGAGGGGGTGGCTGAAGTGGCCTCAAGGGGAGCAAAGGAATAAGATGGATAAATCTAAAGGAGGAATGTCTACCAAGAAAAAATTGGAATTCAGATCTCCATATGCCACTCCGAGAAGAGGTAAGGAAGGGGAGAAGGAGAGCAAAGCTGGGGCGGAGAAAGAGGCTGAGCCCATGGAAGAGTTGGTGGCTTCCTGGTGCCCAGGAGTAGCGGATATGATCAAGACGTGGCTGAATGCGCTTAAAGAAGAACTAAAAGTGGAGCTTAGCGGAGTAAAGAATGAATTAAGAGACATTGCAATCCTTGCGACAGGAGATAGTGGATCTGGGCTTCCGGGTAGAGGAAACAAACACAGCTGGAGCAACAGGGAGAAATATTGGAAGATCTTCAAAAAGGCTGGGGGGAGTTAAAACAAACTCAGGAGGAGCTTAAAGAAAAGATGGAAGATCTGGAAGATAGGTCAAGGAGAAGCAATATAAGAGTAAGAGGAGTTCCGGAGGACCCCAAGTATAAAAACTGTGAAGATGTGACTACAAAAGTGTTTTTAGCATTACTGCAGGCGGCTGCCCTTGAAGATGGCGGAGAGAGCGAAGGCTTACAAATTGAGAGGGCACATAGGGGATTAGGGCCCATAAGAGACAGTCAGTCAAGAGATATAGTGGTTTGTCTGAGATCCTTTAAAACCAAAGAAAAACTATTGAGAGCGGCATGAAAACTGGGACATTTTAAGTGGGAAGGCCATGCTTTGGAGTTGTTCCAGGACCTCTCCTTAGGCACATTACAGCGTCAGAGAGAAGAAAGAAGTGACGGCTTACCTGAGGAGGGAGGAAGCGAGATACAGATGGCTGTACCCATTTGGCCTTTTAATTACGGCAAATGGCATCTCACGAACGGTTAAGAACAGTGAGGAAGCTTGGGGGGGTGCTTGGAGACATGGATTTAACTAATCTGCCGGGAGGTAACGAGAGCCAAGCAAGAAATAAGAAGGCCACGACATCCGTGATCCTGACAGCTACTTGGAGATGGCACAGAGCACCAACGAATGGACAGAGAGCAGCGAGACTGATTTAAAAGCAGCCACAGTGGACAAGAGAAAGCGAAGGATAGTGGCTGAGAGGGAAGATCCGGAATACCCAGGCAACAGCTGCATCAACATATGAACTGCAAAGAGGGACATTGGGATGGGGGGGGGGGGTGAAATGGAAAGGGGGATGGAAGGTGGGTAAGAGGGGGCCAGGGGTACGGGATACGGGGGAGTGTAAGAATGGGAGATTAGTCTCAGAGGGGGGCAAGAAGGGGAGGGGGGGCTGCGGGGAATTTAGTTAAAGGGGGACAAGGGTTAGAGGAATGAAGGTAGGGGAGGGGGCCTAGAGGGGCAGGATAGGAGTCAGAAGGGGGGATGGGGAAGCACATAAGAAGGGGGAGGGGGAATAGTTTGGGTAAGGGCAGGCTGAGGTCTAGTTGATAGTCACGTTAAATGGAAGTTGGGTCTCCAAGTAGGGGACGAGGGAGAGGGAGAGGGAGGGGGGGGACGGGGGGAAGGTGGGAGCAAGGGATGGAAGGGGGGAGGAGGTAGACAGACGAAGTGGGACAGAAAAGGGGGAGATTAAAAGTTGTAACATTAAATGTTAAAGGGCTTAATTCGCCAATTAAACGACAGAAATTGTACTTGGAAGTAAGACGTCAAGGAGCGGCGCTGGTGCTCATACAGGAAACACACTTAACAAGAGCAACAGAACACATGATCAAACCCCAGGGTTATGGATTATGTCTGTATGCATCAAACACAGTGGGGGAAAAAAAGAAGGGTGGGGTGGCAGTCTTTATACCCTCCAAACCTAAGGTGGAGGTACAGAAGGTAATTTGAGATAAAGAGGGAAGATATATAATGTTACGAATACAAATAAGGAATGAATGGTATTGTATAATAAATGTCTATGCACCAACAGGGGGGCAAGGGGAATTTTGGGCAAAATTGGGCACCAAGGCGGGGAAATTAGGGGAAGGAAAAATCATATGTGGGAGAGATTTCAATTTAACATGGAACCCAAATAGGGATGCAACGGGGAAACGAGAGGGTAAAAGAGCGGATAGGAGAAAATATTGAAACTTTGTTGCACAGCATTGCTTGACAGATTCATGGCGCTTCCAACATCCCCGGAAAAGGCAGTTTTCATACTTCTCATGTACATGGATCATATTCCAGAATAGATGCTATTTGGATAACAAAGAAGTTGGCGGGTAGGGTCAAAGGGGCAGACATGGACTCTATAACATGGTCAGACCATGCATTGGTGGAGGTCAGGCTGACCATGGAGGGGGAGGGAGGAGGCACTCAGTTCTGGAGGTTAAATGAATCTCTGTTGGAGGATTTGAGGGTTTGTAAGGAGATAGAGTGGGAGACAGTGGAATATTTTCGATGGAATGATAATGGGGATGTGGCCTGGGGGGGGGGGGGAGTGTGGGATGGTTATAAGGCATTAGTGCAGGGAGTCTTTCTCAAATGGGGGGCACGCAAGAAGAGGGAGAGGAAGGAGAGGGAACGGGAACTGAGAGAAAAATTAATGGAACTCGAAACATTAGATGGGCAAGATGGAAGAGGAACATATAGAGGCCAAGTGCTAGCTGTTCGAGGGCAACTAAATGCTATGCAAGCTGAAACTATAAGATATCGAATGCAACTATTGAAACAGGGGTTCTTTAAGGGGGAAACAAACTGGGGTGATATATGGCGCAGCGCTTGAAACAAAGGAAATTAAGATCACAAATATTGCAAGTTAGGGACTGGGAAGGGAATTTAGTTCATAAAGATGGGGACTGTGATAAGGAAGCTTATAGCTCAGGAAGGAGCTATAGAAAAGGTGAAGTGACTCTGAACAAGCAACCTGTCAGTTCTGGTAGAAATAAGAAAACAGAATTTGTCCATAAAAGACTACCAGTCCCAGAATGCACCAGGTTTCCAACAGCCATTAGAGGAGCTGAAGTGGGGAAACGTGTGTTCAATCAGGAGGGCTATGAGGTAATCCCCAAGCACTCATCTCAAAGGGCAGGGCCTGATTCAGCACAGCTGTGCTGTGCTAGGGTGGAGCACTCATCTAAGCAGAATAAAGGTAGAGTTTATTCTACAGAGAGTTATCCTCAGTTTCATCTGGGAGATCCTCAGAATCAGCTTGGATATCCTCAGATTCATCTTGGACAGCTTCATCATCTGGAGGATCATCAGAAGCAGAAGCCAGAGCGTACGGACAGAGAGGGCAAGAAACCTTTTGGAAGAAAGAAGAGAAAAGCATTTGGGAGGTCTAAAGGAGTCCAGAGCAGTACGTATACTGGGAGACATTCAAAAGGCCAGCATACACCATTGGACTGGGGAAAACCAGAGGAGTGGTGCTGCAGAGCTAGGAATCTCCAGACGGTACCTGTGAGGGAGACGGCTGCACTTGGAAGGGACCCTAGGACCTGTGCCAGAAGGTATGTGAAGAGAGACCCAGTGTCCAGGGATCTGGATTAGAAGGCTGGACATAAGAACTGGACTACATACTGGCCAGGCTATTTAGAGAGGAACTCTAACAGCAATGGAAGCTCAGGTATGAACACTGATCTATGCCCTAGCTATACCCTTGAAAGACAGCAGGGAAACAAGTATTCTCCTGAGAGTGCTCCATTGAGAAATTCCTCTGTGCCAATCCATGATATTGAACCCATGATTGTTGAATAAGGGGGAGAGGTTGTAGATATAGGCTGTGAATACATGGATTGCTCTCTGTCTAAACTCCTTTGGTAATTTACTGTTACAAAGTACAACAACCATCACAAAGAAATGCAAACTTGTTCTTTAATCTACTCAGAAAAGCTCCTGAGTAGGATTTTGAGCCACGCAGTAGAAAGCAAGCCAGCTAAGGGGTTTCAGCTGGGTAACTGCTAGCAATTGAGCCTTACCTAATTGCTTGTGAGCTCTGAGGAAATCACTTCTGAATCTGTGTGTGAAGATATAAGAAGTTAACCTGAAAAGAACAGTTTTTCCCTTCTTTGTGGGTTTTGCTTGTTGTTTGATGCACTGCTAAGAAAATATTAGCTAGAGCCTACAGAAAAGACCAGTTTGTTACCAACCAGGTCTTTATTCTTTTGATTTGATTGCCTGACAAGTTCAGCTGTTTTCCTGATTTTGTTTTTCTAAGTTTAACACTGAAAGCAAGTATCCTGTTTTATGTGCTACCAAGCATATCTGTGTTGGGAGAAATAACCCCATAAATAAATATCTTATTGGCTTTACACTCAAGCACAACTAATTATTGTGAACGGCTGTGTCTGGTGTGAATGGACTACATTTCCCACAATCCCTTGCAAATCATATTAATATATGCCTTTGCCAAGACTGTGAACATTCTCACCCAGGCACCCGTCTGACAGGACATACGAGAGGCTTTTAAAATATACTACCATACTATTGTATACGGCTCGGGTATCTCTGGATCTGGAAAGAATACAAAGCTATTTAGACTCAATTAAGATCCCGACATTGAGTAAGGAGGACCAAAACCAGTTAAATACTGCAATTGCAGCAGAGGAGATCTAGCAGGCCATAAAACAGTTGAAGGTAGATAGGGCACCGGGACTGGATGGGCTCACAGCACGATTTTATAGGAAATTCAGGGAGCTTTTAACAGCTTCATTATTGTGGCTGTTTAATTTACCAAGGGAGGGTGGGGTGCTAGCAGCCACTATGGGATGGGCTGGGATAACGGTAATTCATAAAGAAGGTAAGGATCAGCAAGAATGTTTGTTGTATAGACCCATCTTATTGCTCAACTTAAATGCCAAACTACTGGCTAAAATATTAGCAGCCCGTTTAAACAAGGTTATCTGGAAGCTGATCCACCAAGATCAAGCGGGCTTTATTCCAGGGAGGCAGGTGGCGGATAACATTAGGAAGCTTTTGAACACGATTTGGTCGGTGGGCAAAGTGATAAGGAGGCCTTGCTTATATCCTTAGATGCGGAGAAAGCGTTTGAGCAGGTTTCTTGGGCCTTTCTCTTTCAGGTCATGGATAGAATGGGGTTGGGAGGGGAATTTAAGGGTTGGGTGGAAGCATTATACCGGAACCCGAAGGCGTGTGTTAGGGTAAATGGAGCGTACTCTGCTTTTTTTGAGCAGGGGAGAGGGACAAGGCAGGGATGGCCACTGTCACCCATTTTATTTGCAATATTATTGGAACCGTTCGCAGAACGAGTGCGAGAGAGGGAAGATCTGAGGGGTATAAGGATAGGAAACGGAGAATATAGAATATCATTGTTTGCGGATGACATTATATTGAGTGTTGTATACTGACAAAGGTATGTATGACATCACTTTTCAGAGCTCCATATAACTTTTCAGTAGAACAATGTAACTAGCTCCACTATTCACCTCAGAGATAATACCATTCTTAACATCTCAACTCAAACACAACTCGATGTTATATGCAACTGGGTCTCGGACTAAATTTAGGCGACTTACTGAACTCATATTTTTATATGGAAACAGTGCCTTAACTTGCATCAATGACCCAACGTGTTGCTTTTTTTGTATACGCTAAACAAGATGCATGGCGTTTTTAGAGGTTAACACTAGCCGACATCACTACAAGGGATTGAGTGAAATAGGAGGATAGCTGCATAATTGGAAAAGTAATATGAATATCCCCTGATGAGACGTATGTTCGTGAAACACCATGGCGCTATTACCCGGCGTTGGGAGAAAATTCCATCAGTTCTAGATAAGCATTCTTCTTTGATTCCTTATTGGGTTTAAGCTTCAAAGCTTTATGACTAGCTACATGTTCAGTAATTTAGAGTAGTTACTCACCTGTAACAGGTGTTCTCCAGGAGCAGCAGGAATCAGTCCTCACATATGGGTGACATCGTCGATGAAGCCCCTTGTGGAGCATTTCCCCTGCTTTCCATGAAAGCCTTTGGGAATGCAGGCACGCATGCACGGTTCCCTTCCTGCCTAAAGGTGCCATCTTACCTCAGTCAAATGACATAGCTAAGAACAGCACACAAAAAATGAAAAAATAAACTATGTACAACTGCAACTCCAAGGGGAGGAGGGAGGGTTGTGAGGACTGATTCCTGCTGCTCCTGGAGAACACCTGTTACAAGTGAGTAACTACTCTTTCTCCAGGACCAAGCAGGAAGTCAGTCCTCACATATGGGTGACTCCCTAGCTCTGGGCTACCAGGAACCCAAGCTGAACAAGAGAACTCCCTCTAGTCCCAGCATCAAAGAAAGGCTTTTCACTGACAGAACCTCCACCGGTAGCCCAACGGAGGGCAGGAGTTGCCTAAAACTCAAGAGATTCCGGAGTACTGCCTGGCCAAAAGCACTGGCCCTACGGGACTACCTTTCCAGACAGTAATGGGCCGCAAAAGTCTGGCTTGAAGACCAAGTAGCAGCCCTGCAGATGTCTACCAACGGTACAGAGCGGAGATGAGCCACTGAGGCAGCCATTGCCCTGACACGATGGGCCGTGACCCGACCCTGCAAGGGAAGGTCAGCCGCCTTGTAAGCCCAGGTGATAGTCAGCCACCCAGGTGGACAAGGTACACTTGGACACAGCTAACCCCAAATTATTAGGGTCAAAAGAAATGAAGAGCTGAGTAGCCCTTCTGTGCCCTTGCGTACGGTCAAGGTAGAAGGATAAGGCCCTCCTACAGTCCAGGGTATGCAGAACTGCTTCAGCCTGGCTTGCATGAGGCCTAGGGAAGAATGTTGGAAGAACCACCTCCTGGTTGAGGTGGAAAGAGGAGACAACCTTTGGGAGGAACTTTGGATGAGTCCTGAGGACTACCCTGTTCCTATAGAATCTGGTGTAAGGCCTGTCACAGACCAGGGCCTGAAGCTCACTCACTTGCCTAGCCGAGGTTAGGGCTACCAAGAAGAGTGCCTTCCAGGACAGGAAGCGTAGAGGACAAGTAGCCATCGGCTCAAAAGGTGGGCGAGTCAGTTGCTGCAAGACCACATTCAACTCCCACTCAGGAGCAGGAGGACGGATTGGAGGCTTCAGCAAGAGTAAGCCTCTGAGAAATCTGGACACCAAAGGGTGAACGATAGAGAATGTCCTTCCACCAGTGAGTGGTGAGCTGCTAGAGCTGAGAGGTGGACCCGAACAGAATTGGACTTAAGTCCTTGATTTGATAAGTGCAGTAAGTACTGAAGCACAACTGGTACAGTACAGGAGAAGGGATCCTCTGTACGTAGGTGACACCAGACGGAAAACCTTTTCCATTTAAGAGCATAGGTTTTCCTAGTGGACTGTTTCCTAGAGGCTAGGACGACCTCCTCAACTTCTTGAGGTAGGCCCCAGGGAGCCAAAACTACCCTTGCAGCCTCCATGCCATCAAATTGAGAGCTTTGAGATTGGGGTGCAGAAGGGAACCCTGATCCTGAGAGAGAAGGTCGGGTTGCAATCCCAGAGGCAGTGGGGGATCCACCGCCAGTTGAAGCAGAAGTGGAAACCAAGGCTGTCTCGGCCACCTGGGAGCCACCAGCAGGACCGAGGCCATGTCTTGAAGAATTCTGAACAGAGTTTGGGCCACCAAGGGCGTGGGAGGAAACGCATACAGGAGGCCCTGAGACCAGGGAATCAGAAAAGCATCTGCTGCTATCCGCAGAGGATGCGGTTGCCTGGAGCAGAACTTTGGCAGCTGTTTGTTGAGAGGACTGGCAAATAGATCTATGGATGGAAGTCCCCATTTCAGGAAAATCTTCTGAACCACCAAAGGATGGAGCTGCCACTCGTGGGGCTGCAGAATCCTGCTCAACCTGTCGGCCAGGTAGTTCTCCTGGCCAGGTAGATACACTGCCTTGAGGAGCATGTTGTGCCTCAGAGCAAACAAGCAAAGGTTCTGTGCTTCCTGGCAAAGAAGCCTGGACCCAGTTCCGCCCTGCTTGTTCACATAGAACATAGCCACCTGATTGTCTGTTTGAACCAGGACAGACTGGTGAGCCAGGGTGGGAGAGTTTTTTGAGGGCTAACCGAATAGCCCTGAGTTCCAAGAGGTTGATCTGCTATGCAGCTTCCCAGGGAGACCATAGGCCCTGGGTGCACTTGCCCAGACAATGAGCTCCCCAGCCCTGCAGGGAGGCGTCCGTGGTCAACACCACTGTGAAACCAGGAGTCTGAAAAGGCATACCTCGCAGCAGATTGGGTGGATGCAGCCACCAGGTGAGGGAGTTCAGAAACTGTCTGGACACTCTTATTTTGTCTGAGGCTGCCTGTGGCCTGTGACTACTGAGACCGAAGGCACCACTGTGCAGGCCTCATATGGAGCCTGGCATTGGGGGTCACATGTACTGTCGAAGCCATGTGGCCAAGAAGCCTCAGGCAGAGTCTGGCGGAGACCAGTGACTGGTTGAGAAACTGACTTGCCAAGCTTATCAATCTTTGGGCTCTGTCGTCTGGCAAGAATGCCTTTGCCAGCAGAGAGTCCAACCTTGCCCCTATGAACTCCAAGTTCTGGGAGGGGAGCAAAGTGGACTTTGTGAAGTTTATGACAAACCCCAGGCTTTGGAGAAGAGCAATAGTTCTGAGGGTGGCTTGTCTGGCCTCCTGGCATGTCTGACCCCTGATGAGCCAGTCGTCCAGGTAGGGGAAGACAAAGATTCCCTGATTTTCTCAGGTAGGCCGCTACCACTGCCAGGCATTTGGTAAAGACCCTGGGAGCGGAGGTGAGGCCAAAAGGCAGTACCCTGTACTGATAATGGTTTCCTCCCACGATGAACCTGAGGTAATTTCTGTGGTCTGGATGAATGAGGATGTGAGTGTACGCATCCTTTAGATCCAAGGAGCATAGCCAATCTCCCTGCTGGAGGTAAGGCAGAAGTGTTCCAAGAGTAAGCATCTTGAACTTTTCCTTCTCCAGGAACTTGTTGAGGTTTCGGAGGTCCAGAATAGGTCGGAGACCACCGGTTCTTTTGGGTACCAGGAAATACCTGGAGTAGAACCCTCAACCGTGCAAGTGGGGAGGCACAGGCTCCACTGCCCTGTCCACCAACAGACCTTGTAGCTCCTGAAGGAGAAGATCTGTGTGCAGGGGAGGCCTTGGAGGCTCCCCTGGAAAGTATGGAGGAGGCAGTTGTTGGAAGTGTAGTGCATAGCCCCTGTGGACTATGCTTAACACCCAACTGTCTCCAGTGATGAGTGGCCACTGGTGGGCAAACAGAGCGAGACGACCTCCTGTGCAAGGTTGGGAGAGCAGGGACGGAGGCTATGCCTAAGGAGTCAAAAACCCCCACCCTGCTGAGTGGGAGCAGGGGCCGGAGGCTTGGGGGTCCTCTGCCTACAGGGCCCGTTACCATGCCCCTTGGCTTGCTGACCCTGAGGGGCAGCTTGGGCAGCCTGATATTGTGAGTACTGTTTGTAGGCAGTGCCCTTCCTCGGGTAAAAGGGCTTTTTACCCGAGCCCTTCTTTTTGTGAGAAGGGGCAGAGGTTTTCCTAGACAGCCTTGTCCTTGTGAGGTGCTTGGTCTCGAGCTGTGCGGCCTTCTCGGTCATGGGCTTGCCAAACAGGTTCTCACCTCAGCAAGGGACATCGACCAACTTGTCCTGAACCCATGGCTCAAGGTCTGATGACTGCAGCCATGCCTGGCGTCGAGACGCGATGCCGGCTGCCGCAACACGGGCCGAAGCCTCGAAGCCATTGTAGGTGGCGCGGGACATAAATTTTGAACATTCCCGGATTCCCGAGGACAAGGACTTGAACCTCTGCAAGGGTTCCCTGGAGAAACCAGCTGAGAACCCGGCCAGCTCCTTGGCCAGGTCTCGCAAGTACATGCCCTTGTACAGCTGGTAAGACTGGACACGGCAAGCAAGCATCGAGCCCTGGAAGCACTTTCTACCAAAACCATCGAGGTTTTGGGCCTCCCTACCAGGGGGCACCGCAGAGTGCATCTTCTGACTTTTCAGGCGATGCATGGCCGATTCCACAACCATGGAATGGTGTGGTAGCTGCACCTTCTGAAAGCCAGGGCTCTTCTGGAGTCGATAGATCGAATCGACCCGCTTGCTTAAAACCGGCACCGAGGCCAGTGCCTCCCACATTCGAAAAAGGAGCCGCTCCAGCATCGGAGGAACCGGTACAGTAAAGGCCTCCTTCGGAGGAGAGTCATACTGCAGGGCCTCGAGCTCCTCGGCTCGAGGCTCCTCCTCGGGGTCTGCAGGGATAGCCAACACGGTGGCCATATCCCGGACGAACTCCGAGAACCGGGTTTCCTCCGGAGGGGATCTACTCAGGGGTTCAGACGCGGTGAGTCGGACGGGACGCACAGAGTCTTGAAAGTGTCGGGACTCCTCGTCCTCCTTCTCCCATGCGGACTCGTCCAATGAGGAATCGGGGTCCGACCTCGCGGGGCCTGCGAGCACCCTCCCCAACGCCAAAGGCACCAGCGTCGACGCCCTCGGTCCCGAACGGGAGGTCGAGGGAGACCGCGACCGAGGATGACCTCGAGCCTTCATGGCGTCGAGTATCTGCTCGGTCTCTGGGGTCGACGTCGATGTCCCGGTAGTCAGGGCAGATGCGCCAGACAGGCTGGCCATTAGTGCCCGCTGCTGTTCCATGAAGGCAGACAATCTGCTCTCCAAGGCTGTCAACCTGAGACCCAACTCAGACTTAGCAGCTCCCGACTCGGGCCCCGGCAGCGCCGGGCTCGACATCGGCTCCCTGGGAGGAGAGTCCACGAGGACTACAGGGCTTATGTATCCAGCAGACTCCGGCTCCAGTCGAGGGACTTTGGAAGGCTTCTCCTGTTCCACGGGCCCGGGGCGACGGTCGGGGGTCTGAGACCTAGCTCTCAAGGAGCCAGGGACCTCTTCCGACGATGCCCTTGCGAGTCGCTTCCTCTTCCATTCCCCGTCGGGGGACCCCCTGTCCGAGGAGCCACGACGGTGCTCGGGATCCGATTCCTGAGATGGTGAGGCCTCAGACGAGGTCCAGGCCCGGCCGGAGACCGAATCAGAAAAGAGCCTTTCTTTTTGATGCTGTCGACTACGCAGTGCCTTGGAAGACATCTTCCCACATGGTCCACACGTCAGAGGGTCTTGATCAGGACTGAGGCACCGGAGGCAGCAGTCATGTGTGTCGGTGAGAGACATCAACTTCTTACACCGATCACACTTCTTGAAACCGCTGGAGGCCATTGGGGAAAAGAGACCCCCGCGAGGTCAAAGGACCGGCCTTCCAGGGAAAAAGAGAAAAAAGGGCGCGAACGCCAGTCACGAAGGGCAAAAACTGAAAAAGAAGATCGGGCTCGATACTGGTGTACCGAACCCGGCGGGAGGGGAACCGGCGTCAAACCGGGAAGAAAAAATAGCGAAAAATCGCAAAAATCGAACAATATTCCGGGATGACTAGGACTCTCTCATGTCCGGTGGGCTTCACAGAAAACGAGAGACTGAGGTAAGATGGCACCTTTAGGCGGGAAGGGAACCGCGCATGCGTGCCTGCATTCCCAAAGGCTTTCGTGGAAAGCTGGGGAAATGCTCCGCAAGGGGCTTCATCGACGTCGATGTCACCCATATGTGAGGACTGATTCCTGCTGCTCCTGGAGAACACCTGTTACAGTTGAGTAACTACTCTTTTCCCCAGTAGCTGACTCATGAGGGAGTCTGAGGTTGCTAGATGGTTAGGGTGAGGTAGATGTGTCGGGGGGGGGGGGGGCACACACTCTTCCACTCATCCCTCCAATATACTTTCCCTTTTCTCCCTCTCTCTTCTCTCGCTTTCCCCTTTTTATCCCTTGCCTGCCTTCTTGCTCCTCTTACCTCCCCCATTCTATTTTGCTTCCTCTCCTTCCATTCCCTCCTATCTCCTTATTTTTCCCTCTTACCCACTCTTAGTTTCCCTGAATCCTGCACTCCCTTAACAGGGCGCACATGTTCCCAGTACTGCATCAATGAGAGCAGGGAGCACTAACACACACCCCAGTCATGCAGTCGTGGAACGGGGTGCACCTTCACACATACCACCCTTGTCTTGCAGTCCCAGGAGTCAAAAGCACTTGCACCCACTCCTAGTGTTGCAGCTTTGGAGCAGGCAGATGAAGGCATACCCCTAACTTTGCATCACCAAGAGCACTGGGCATCCCTTACTCAGTAACGATGGTCCCCAGCTCATGACAAGTGCAATCTGGGGCTGAGCTGCAGTTGTAGGAATCAAAGTGGTAGGTTGGCTTTCAGCAGCTGCAGGCTCCAGAGGCAGTAGCTAATCTGGCCCCTTCACTCTCTCACTTTATCCTGTTGCCACTCCTGGCAGAGGGAAGGAGGAGAAGCTGAGTAGCGTGAGCTTGGCAGGGAGTGAAGAACACCGAGGATGAAATGCTCACAGTGTGCTGATGGGAAAATCTGCGCTGCAGGAGGGAGCAAGGGAGCCAAAAAGTAAGATGGAGCACATGGGCAAAAAGCAAAGAGAATATTCTGGGGCTGGATCTAATATAGTGACAGCAAAAGAATAGAAGACCAGAAACATTTGCTGCAAGAGCTGCATCTGGCCTTTGGACCTCAGTTTGGAGACACTTATCTTAAGGCAGAGGCCTTCAGGAGAAGAGAGCCTACATTGTTTTTAAATAAGCACCAGTGGAATGTTAATATTTGAGCAGAACGTATAATTCCCAACATTATAGCCATATAGGCTGGTGCCAGACATGAAGAATCTTCAAAGCATATGTTAATACTTAAACGCCTGTTCTGGCTTGCATCTGTAATCTGTTGCAATGGAACCAGGAAAAGAATCTCTCTCTCTCTCTCTCTCGCATGTATGCTCACCCAACATAATCTTAGCAGTTCTGTTTTGTAAGACGTGCATTCTAGCTACAAGTCTTCCAGAAATCCTTAACTAAAGTACGTCTACAATAATTGAAGTGTGAAAGAAGATCTCTAAAGGGGAAAAAAGGACTGTAGAGCTTAGTAGTTGGTATGGAAGAGCAGACCGGATAGGCCATATATCTGCCGCCATGTTTCTGTGTAAGATACTTGTTTCCAAATTCTCTTCAAATAAAAAAAAAAAAAGATCTGATGTGCCACAGCAAATGATTAAAGACTTTCCTTACCACAGTATCCTCCTGATTCTACATGGTAAGAGCTGAATCCAAAGTGACACCCCAGAAGAACCTTCAGAGTTTTAAGAAATACAATTCTGGCTCCAGAAAAAAAACCCAAGGATTATTAGGCAAAATTTTATCTAAACCACTGACCCATAACTAACTAATTTTCAAAATTGTTAAAACACAAGAGGGTTGTGAAAAATTGCAAGAGGACCTGAAAAATTAGGAACTGGGCATCCAAATGGCAGATGAAATGTAATGTGGACAAGTGCAAAATTATGCACTTAGGGAAGAACAACCCAAACTACAGTTATACGATGCAAAGGCCCACATTAGGAATCGCCACCCAGGAAAAAGATTTAGGTATTGTGGATAAGTTGAAACCCTCTGCCCGGTGTGCAGTGGTGGCCAAAAAAGCAAATAGAATGCTAGAAATCATAATGAAAAGAATGCAGAATAAAACCAAGGATGATATAATGCCTCTCTTGTTCCATGGTCTGATGCACTTTGAGTATTGTGTGCAATTCAGGTCGCCATATTTTGAAAAGGATATAGCAGAATTAGAAAAGGTACAGAGAAGAGCCCACCAAAATGGTCAAGGGGATGGAAGGATCCCATTATGAAGAAAGGCTTAAAAGGTTAAGGACTCTTCAACTTGGGGAAAAAATACAGCTGAGGGGAGATATGATTGAGGTCTATAAAATAATGAATGGAGTGGAACAGGTAAATGTAGATCGGTTGTTTACTCCTTCAAAAAGTAGAAAGACTAAGGGACATGCAGTGAAGCTACAATGTAGCCCATTTAAGACTATATTCAGAGAAAATATGTGTGTTTTTTTTCACTCAACGCATAATCAAACTCTGGAATTTATGTAGGGCTGGTACCCCTGCAATTCTGCACCTGCAGATCTCCAGCCTACTCAGATGCTGAAGCCTGAATCAAAGCTGACCAAACAAGATGGTTTCCTGCTACAAAGGACTTTTGCTGTGCTTACAATCTCGGACCTGACCTTCAAACAAATGCTTGCCAAGTGATCATACCTGAGCATACAGAAGACTGTTGTTTCTGTCCAATTAGTTTCCCAGGCCAATTAGTTGTCTACATGCAAGAACATTTGCTTCTCTGATCTTCATCCACTAACGATGCTGCTGACCTTGGGATGTCTGGAACTGCATACTGTTATCTTCCCTCATTATGGCTCCTAGGACTGCAGGATGAACACCTGTTCATTACCTTCTGATTCGCTGAGAACACCTTGGACTGTCTTGTGCCAACCAATCACCAGACCTATGATGGAGACTCATCACAAAGAATAATACATTCTGCACAGAAGAACTTTTGTGCCTTTTTGCCATTTGTGCCCTTTTGCCTTTGGATTTTTTCCCTTGTGTCTGCTATCTGATCTGTCGGCAAGACAGACGCACACTACGTGTGTGCAAGGCCGTTTTTCCTAAGGATGGAAATAAGACTTTCACAGATACCTTCAGTTCTGTGTTCTCACGTGGCTCGCCTCAGAAAGGGCTGTAGCCTGCATTATCTAGCCTAGCTGCTGCTTTGGACCTGTGCTGCTCCAGAGACTTATTGGACCTCAGCCACCAGAGTGCCAGCAGGAGCTAAGGTACCTTCTTATTTCTCCTTCTCCAGATGGGCAGTGGTTAGCTAGAAACCTATCCAATAAACCAATCTCTTAGTAAAACAAATACAATACCAACTAGGGTTTCCCTCCATTCTAACTATCGGCCTTAATTACACAAAGGGCAAGGAGATCTCAGTACAGCTATATGCCCTACATCTGGCGCAAATTTCACCGTAGGGATTAGCAGACACATCATGGATCTCCAACCTCCCACCTTAAATTGGAGTAGAATGAGTTCTGCTCACCAAAGATCAAAGCTACCGTGTCGGTGGTGACGAAGACCACTATCCTAGCAGAAGGCAATGCGGCACTTAAAGATGCCCAGGATAGAAAGCTAGACATTTCGCTGAAGCAAGTTTGACGTTAATGCATTAACCTTGCAGTCTTCGGTATGTGGGGCCCTGATGGCCTGATCCTGCATGCATTGGGCATAAGGCTCAGAGGAGTCTGGGGAAGCTACTCCAGATCAGATAGGGGCGGCCACTAGGATGGAGTCAGGAGCCACCTACCTGGCTGATGCTTTCTACAGTCTGATTAGGGAACTCTCCAAGGGGATGGCCTCTGTGGTGGCAGTCCGTTGCTACCTCTGTTGAGGAATTGGACAGCGGATGTCTCATCCAAGTCCCGGCTAAGCAAGCTGCCCTTCCGGGGAAAGCTCCTATTCGGGGAGAAGCTGGAAAATTTGGTAAAGTAGTTGGTGACAAACAGAAGCAACCTTTTCCTCCGGGGCCGTCTAGAGGTCAATCAAAGGACTTCCAGTGATTCAGGTCGAGGTCTGATCCTTACCAAAGAGGCTGCTCGTCCTTCCGAGGTCAAGGCTTTTGGGGTTTCGGGGACAGGGCGGGGCTATTTTGCCTCCACATCCTCATCCGGGTCTAAGAAGACACATTGAAATGCGGGGGACCCAAGAAGTGCAGCCCGTGGTAGGTCTGCTACGGGATTTTTACCCTGCCTGGGCCCAGATCACATCCGACCATTGGGTGCTAGAGGTCATCAGGGACAGCTGTACGTTGGAGTATAGCAGTCCCTGATGTGGCTAGTGTCCCACAATTTGTGCTATCTCCCTGCAGGACACCGGCCAAGGCCCAGGTGGTCAGAGACCCTAAAATGCCTACTAGTTGGGAGTGGTTGTAAGGGTCCCAGAATCCTAATACGGCACAGGTCAGTACTCGATCTATTTCATGGCTCCCAAAAAGGAGGGCTCCTTCCGGTATCTGCAAATTCCTCGGTTTCACATGGAAATGTTGAGGTCTGTGATCATTGCAGTGCACAAGGAGGAGCTTTACCATCCCTGGATCTTATGGAGGCCTACTTGCATATCCCCGTGTGTCCATAGCATCACCGTTTCTTGCACTTTGCGGTTTCAATGGGGCTTGGCCACAGCTCCACACACTTTCACCAAAGTGGTGGTGGTGGTGGCAGCGGTGCTGTGCCAGAAAGGCATTTTGGTACACCCATACCTCCGACAACTGGCTCATCCAGGCAGAGACAAGGATAGAGAACAAGCAGGCCACAGCAAGGGTGGTGGTTCCTGCAGAGTCTGGGTTAGGTGATCGATATGTCGGCTGGTGTCATCACAGGACATACTGGGGGCGTGCTTCGACACCCACACTGGCAAGGTGTTTCTGCCGGACCAGAGGGCAATAGGGCTGCAGTGACTAGTACGACAGTTCTTGCACATGAAACAGCCAACAGCATGTGGAAGTACCTGCAGCTCCTGGGGACCATTGTGGCAACCACAGAGGTAGTACCCTGGGCACGAGCGCACATGCGTCCACTTCAAAGAGCGCTTCTGTGCAGGTGGTCGCACCAGATTCATCCTTTGTCACAGCCGCTCCCGTGCCCAAGGGCCACAAAAGGGGTGCTCAAATGGTGGTTACGCCTGGAGAAGTTGGCTGCAGGGATGCCACTCGAGGCCTCTCAGTGGAAGTCCCCTGACGACAGATGCCAGTCTCTCGGGTTGGAGGCCCATTACGAGGGCTCGATAGCGCAGGGGTGCTGGATGCCAGAGGAGACATCTTGGCCCATCAACAGGCTGGAGCTGTGAGCGATCTTCCTAGCCCTACAGTGGTTCCACTCGTTACTCCAGGGAAATGCAATTTGGATCTTCTTGGACAATGTGACCACAGTAGCCTATATCAATTGGCAAGGGGGCACAGGAAGCATGCAGTTAGAAGTGGAGACAGAAGAGTTGTTGGCTTGGGCAGAAGAGCATCTTCAGGCTCTGTCCACATTGCTTGTAGCGGGAGTAGAGAACATGACGACAGCCAGCTACCTAAGTCAGAGGCGAGTGGCGTCTGTGTCCAGAAGTGTTCGCTCAGATAGTGCAGAGATATGAGGCCTTCCAGTCATGGACCCGATTGGTGATGCTTGCCTCCACCAAGACGAATCACTTCTTCAGCAGGAGAAGAGAATGAGTGTCAGAAGGGTTGGATGTCCTAGTGCAGAGGTGGCCTTCGGAAGGGATTCTCTATCTTGCCACTGTGGGCACTGATAGGCCGGATGGTGCAGCGCATAGAAGCCCACCAAGGGCAGGTCATCTTGATTGCCCTGGACTAGCCGAGACGCCACTGGCATGCAAACTTGATCGGGCTCCTGGCAGGTCATCCATGGCGCCTTCCGGCCAGGGCAGATCTCTTGACACAGGGGCCAGTGTGCATGCTGCAGGTGGATCGATTCTCGCTTACGGCCTGGCCCTTGAACAGGTCAGGTTGAGAAGGCATAGGTACTTGGGGGCAGTCATTGCCACATTGCCAAAAGCCTGTAAGAAATCCACTTCACTCTCCTACATCTGGGTATAGCGTATTTTCGAGGCCTGATGTAGAGAAAGGCCGTTTGCAGCTACTGTGCCAGATGTGCTCTCTTTTCTGCAGGCAGGGTTTGAGAAGAGCTTGGCAGCTAGCTCTCTACAGGTCCAGATTGCAGCTCTCGCTTGTTTATAAAGGGAAGATCCAGGGGTCTTACTGGGAGCACATCCGGATGTGGCTCGCTTTCTGAAGGCGCTCAAGCAACTGCATTCGCCGCTGCGGGAGGTGGTTCCTCTTTGGGATCTTAATCTCGTGCTTTCAGTTTCGATGCAGTAGCCTTTTGAGTCATTGAGTGCCTCCTCTCTGAAGGACCTGACCCTAAAAACGGTCTTACTGGTGGTAATCTGCTCGGCTCGCTGGATCTCGGAACTTCAGGCCTTGTCCTGCAAGGAGCCGTTCCTTTCTATTTCAGAGGAAAGGGTGGTTATCCGCCCTATTCCCCCTTTTTTTACCAAAGATGATTTCTGCTTTTCATGTGAATCGGCCGGTTTCCCTACTGGCGCTGTCAGATCCTCAGTGGTGTCTCCTTGACGTCTGCTGGGTTTTGCAGAGATATCTAAAAAGAACAGCTTCCTTTCGGCAATCAGATCACTTGTTCGTTCTCTTTGGTGGCCCACGAGAAGGTGAAGCGGCAGCCCAAGGCATCGATAGCTAGGTGGATCAAGGAGGCGATACCCTTCACCATATAGGTGGAAGCTAATAGATGCCGGAGGGTCTGCGGGCTCATTCGACAAGAGCCCAGGCAGCCTCCTGGGCAGAATTCAGTATGGTGCCACTGGCAGACATTTGTAGAGCAGTCACCTGGTCATCTCTTCATATATTTATGAAGCATTATCGTCTAGAAGTTCAAGCAACGGGGGATGCCAAACTTGGGCAGCAGTGATTCAGGCCGGTCTTGCAGGTCCCTACCATCGTTAATACTGCTCTGTTACATCCCAGAGGTGTGGGACTGGAGGGACGATAAGGAAGGTGAAATTAGGCCTTAATTGGCTTTCCTTGAACTCCAGTCCAGTCCCGGATCCCTCCCTGACATTTTAATGAGTGAAGGTTGCGATCCCAGGCCTAAAGAATATCATCATACAATTGAGAGGTCCACAGAACACTTCATTGCATAGCATTGGTGTTCAGGAAGGGCGAGTATGGACCAGATTGCAATTTGTTGCCTGAACTAGGGTCACCTGGGGGAGGGGCGGGACAATTCCTGGGAAAACTTCATTTTCTTCCTGGTTCTGTGAAGAAGAGGGCCCCAGAAAGGGAGTGGGGCCTCTATTCTAGTTCAGTAGTTAGATAGTTTCAGTGGTTAATATGCTGACTACTTATTTGTTGCTCCTGTGAGTCTGCTTTGCCAATATGTATGGGGGCTGGGAGGCGGAACCAGCTGCCTAAGTATGGTGATGTCAGCAGAAAAAAAGGTGACATGCTCAGTCTCCAAGCTGCTGGTGGGGGTTGACAACCCAGAGGCGCGGCTCAAAAGGTTCCTCAAGGAAAGCCAATTAGCAGGTAAGGCCTAATTTTGCCTTCTGTGTGGTAACTATGGGGGGGACATGCTGGGAATATCTCCAGCTGTTAGCGCACAGACTTTGCGCTAACTGCTCATTAATTTTTGCATTTGATATGTACTAAATGCAAAGTTTTATCCCACTTTATTAAAGAGGCCCCTACTTTTTTTTTTTTTTTTTATTATTATAACCAACATGCCACATAGTAGTACAAGTCAGCCAAACTATAAAGGAATGTACATAAGGTGACGCTACGGATCCCGATTACATCAGACAGCCACAGTTACCATCCCTGTTATACACCCTTCGGCAGACCAGTTCCCCTGCAAATATATCATACATCTGTACATAGTAATCCCATTCTCTGGAACGGCTTGTCCTCTCATATTTCTATCAGTTCCAGCAAATTGCAGGGAATAAAAAATTCCCCCAGCTGGGCTGTTACGCACATGTTGAATTGCTTTTTCCTTCAATTCCCCATACCTTCTCCCTCCCCCCCCCCCTTCTCAGGTCACTCCAATGACCCTCCCACTACTGTGACAATCCCTCAGTAAACCACACCCACATCTGAGCATAGTGTCTTTTCTCCACAGATTCTCTCTCCTTGCTTGCCCTGGACACCCATTCAGCCATGGCTTTCATATGGAGTACCCACATCTCAAACTCTGGAACCCTATCCTCTACCCATTTAGTCAAGATCACTTTCCTCACACTCATCGGAACCACTCATCCAAACGTCTGCCCACAAGCCCCATCCTCTTTTCCCTCATTGGTGCCTCCACGCCCAACAGCAGAACCGCATATTTCCACTCAGTAGGGCTCTTCAAGATTCTGTGGATGTGCCCCAACACTCCTTCCCAGTACGCTCCCAAAACATACGTATCAGATTGCCTTGACCCATTGGCATCTCGCACAGTCTGTGTTCTCACACAGTTTTCATCTGAGCTCCTTGCGCTCTAGAGATATACACCTTGTGCAGGAGTTTAAATTGCATCTCCTGCAGTGACATCTGAAGTATCCTGGGTGAGCTCCGCAAAAAGCAGTTGCAGGTTCACTTCCTCCACTGGCTCCCCCCAGGTCGGTTGTCCATATCCCTGCCAGGGCTCTCATTCCACCTCCCTTCTTCCAGGAGCACGATAAATGGTACCAGTGAGACACCTTATTCAGCAATGCAGGGGTGGCAAGGAACACCTTGTCAAATGCTGTATAGCCCCCTCTAACCTATCTTCCCCCTATGCCCCCCCCAAACCTTGCATAGTGTCAACACTCCAAATAAGCAAAGAAGTGCGTGCTAGGGATATGCATCTTAACTTTGATTTCTGCAAAGGTGGGGAAATGCCCCCCTCCCAGCTTTAGCAGTTGGCCAATGTATTTACAGTCCTTAAGCTCCCATAGTTAAGATGCCACTCTCCACCCTGGAGAGAAGTCTGAGCTGCCCACAAACTGCCAGAATGGGGATTTATCCTGTGCCTCTCCTTTATCCGTATTCTCCACCAGGCCCACGCTTTCTTCAGTAGGCCCAAAAACCTGTTGCCCCCTGCTGTGCTATTACACCAAAGTTGATTTCCCTGTAAGAGATTCAGGTAGTGGTAAGGTGTGCATCCGTTTGTTGAAAAACCCACTGGGTGCATACCACCCCTCCTCCCCCCCCCCCCACTACACACAGCTCGTGCACCCACCTTTTATAAGGGTAACCATATTATAGATGCAGATCAAGAAGTCCCCCCCCCCCCCCATCCCTTTCAAGTACAATCTTAGCATAGCTAATCTGTACCTGCTTTCTCCTCCATAAAAAGGACAGGACTGTATTCCTATAGTGTCTTTCCTCCCGACCTTTGATCCATACGGGTAGCATCTGAAGAGGATAGAGCAGGCACAGCAGCATCACCATTTTTACTAGAGCCACTCTATCTAATAGGGATAAGAGCAGCTCTCCCCAGTGTTCAGACTATGCATATTGTCCAGCATATCCCCAGTAATCAGTTTGGTATACCTTCCCTGGGTCTGCATGCAAGTAGATACCCAAGTATTTTAAGATACTCTCCTGCCCACATTAACAGAAAGTCACTCCGTCCTCTACATGTGCACACTCGCGATGCCGGCATAGCTTTCGACTTCCCCCAGTTGATGCATAATCCTGAGAAAACCCAAAACTGGGTGATAGTATTCTCACTTTCCCTATATCTCTGCTTGCATGACTCATGAAAAGTAACTTGTCATCGGCATATAAGTTAATTTTGTAGGATTCTTCCCCTACCCTAATCCCCTCCCAGTCTCTGTCATACCCGCATGGTCAGGGGCTCCAATGTTAGCAAGAAAAGCAGTGGCGATAGCGGGCATTCCTGCCGCGGCCCCCTACGTAGACAGAATGAGTCAGACAAGCAATCATTGTTGAAGATCTGTGCCTTGGGGGCATGATACAGCACCTGTACCCACTGCAAAAATTCCCCCCTGATCCCGAACTAGTTCAACACCCAGAACATAAAATCTCATGACACATTATCAAAAGCCTTTTCAGCATCCAGGCTCATGATCTCATCTCCTTCTTGACCCCGGGGCTCGTAGGATATTGGTGGATGAAAACCACCCCAGTACAAAGGCTACTTGGTTGGGATGAACAAGGCCCAGCATAAGCTGCATAACCTAGGCCCAGGACCTGCACAGCCATTGGGCAAGTAATGCTGCCATAAGTTTGACATCTTGGTTCAGCAAAGAGATTGACTTGTAAGATCCCACTAGTGCAGGGTCCCTCCCCAGCTTAGGCAATACCACCACCATGGCACTTTATATATCAAAATGGCTACACCCTGTGGTCGGCTATTGTAGGAAGCTGCCCCTAGTTCCCCAACCCATCCTCTGCACAGCTTTGTGTTGTCCGCTTGCTCTTTACTGAAAAAAATTGAGCAGCTTAGTTCTCTTTAACTGGTGAATGGATGCCCACTACATTGAGAGTCAATTCTTTGTTTAGCCAGTTCCCTCATGCAGTATGGATATCTGCAGTGCAAACTGTCTACAACGCAGGCCCTCATCGCCTCCCAGCAGAGCCCTGCCTCCTGCTTCCTAGTCCACTTACCAGTGCAAAGGTAATGGAGTGGTCCCCCATCCCTCCTCTCCCATCCTTCCTCTATCCCCACCTCCCTCTTTACTCTTACATCATCCCTTCCCATAGCTGTGCCTGCGGGCTCCCTGCACCCATTTCTGCCACCACCCTGGGTCTCCATCCCCCAAAAAGCCCCTCACACATTCCACAAGAGCAAGCATCCTCCACCCAGGCAATGTACTGTACAACCCCTGTACAGATAATACACCCCCCTTCCCATCCTACAGCACCCACAATGTCCTGTTTATAATCTGCATGCATCCAGATGTCTGTCCGCAATGAAGCTACAATGTAACCAACTTAAGACTAATAATAAATATTTTATCACTCAAAATGTAATCAAATTTTGGAATTCGTTATCGGAGGATGTAGTAAAAGCTGTTAGTGTAGCTGGGTTTAAAAAGGTTTTGAACAACTTCCTGGAGGAAAGGTCCATAAACCATTAATAAAGAGGACCTGGGAAGTCCACTGCTTACCCAGGACGAGCATTGTGGAAGCTGTGGAGTTTAGGTACCTGCCAGGTACTTGACCTGGATTGGCAACTGTTGGAAACAGGATCCAGGCTTGATGGACCTTGGTCTGACCCACTGTGGCATATCTTACATTCTTATGTCCTGCTCCCGCCTTCTACTGCATCGAGTTTCCCAAGTTGTGTCAGAAGCTCCCTCTCTGTTGCAGCATCCGTCCAGCACCTGGCACTGTCATGACAATTGTCTGCTGACCACTGCATTGCCAAACTCCTTCCAATCCTCCTCCTGCAACAGGGGCCATCGGACCATGACCAGGAAGCCATCCGAGGAGCAGCTCTATAGCCCAAGGTCCTTCTATATGGCCCATTCCTAGGCTCCAACAAACATAGAACCTCCAATGATAACAACAAAAAAAAGCGAAACTCTCAACTGCCAACAGGGCTCAATCTGTCATGACTTTCTGTTCCTCATTCTGCCGGAAGGCTGTCCACAAATGCTTTCACTGCAGTCTGTGTCCAAGTGCTGTATCCTATTGTCATTGGTAACCTGGACCCAAGCTGGAAACTGCAAGGCAAAGCGGAACCTCCATGCGCCAGGGCGGATCAATAGGGAGCTATGGCCCACCTGCTGTCAGCCACTTTCGTTGATTAGTCACTGAAGAGCATGACTGACTTCCCTTTTGTAGTCCAGATTCCATTAAGCCTGGTAGAGTGTCATCAGCCGATGCTTCTCTGCAAAGTTTAGGACTCTGGCTATCACTGATCTGGGCCATCCGTCCTCCCTCCATGGGCCCACCCAATGCACTCGCTCTATCAGCATGTACTTCCCTGCCATCTGCAGGCCTATTTGCTGCAGCAGCCATCTCTCCATAACCTCCCATAGCTCCTCTTCAATGCTCTCTGGCAGGCCCACCAGCCATATGTTCCATCTGCTGCGATTTCCTAAATCATTGACCTTTTCCAGGAGAGATTGCTTACTTTACTTCAATGCCACCACCCTGGTCACGAGTGCCTCCGTACTTCATTCCAACCTCTCCCCACACTCCTCCACTTGCTGGATATGAACTATTTGGGCTTCCAAGCTGCCTTAAATATCATCAATTGAGCTTTGTAGCCTTGTGAGTTTGTCGGCTCACGTATCTCTTCTCCATGCAAAGTCTCGATCAGTGCTCCTGGCTCCACCGCCATCTTGTTATCGTGGGCCTTCTCCTTACTAGACTTAGGCGTCTTTGGAGCCAAATGGAAACCCCTAGGGGGAATGCCAGCAATGTGGGACTTGCACTGTGCTATTCGGCAGGCACAGTAGCCCCGGGTGCCTGGCTCTTTTAAAGAAGATTTATAGCATATTTTGCGAGGAACAGAGCGGAGCCTGGTGTTATGGCATCCGCTCAGGCAGCTGTCATCACGTGACCCCCGGCCTCTACAATTCTATGATACAAAAGCTGGAATTGCTTCTCCTATAGAAATGCATTCGGACATTTTTTGGCTGGGTGAGCTTTATTTCTACAGAACCCCCAATCCAGTCTAGTTAGTTTTCAAACTTGTCTCTTTTCATCGTTCCCTTCCCCCTCCTCATGTCAAATTAGATGCCATTCTTTTACATTTTTGGAGAGTTATTTTGCCCTCTGATGGACATTATCAACCCCTTGATGTATAATTCTTTTCAACTTTTCTTAGGGTTGGAAAGAATAAAAATTTTCAAATGGCCTGTTGCCAACAAAAGGTCTGTCTGCATATGCCTTGTAGTGCTATACAAATAAGTAGCAGTAATAATAGTAGTAGTGTTTGCCCATTGACATTGTTTTTCCCATTTTGTTAAAGGCAGCCTGTGAGGACTGCATGTCCTGCTTTTCTTTTCTTTAGAGAAAGTAAACTTGCTTACCTGTAAAAGCTGCTTTCTGAGGACAGCAGGATATCAGTTCTTACAAAACGTTCCCACCTGTCCTAGGAGTTGGCTTCTCCTATTTAATAGGTACGTATGGAATTGAGGCAGCCTCATGCAGTGATGTCTGTACTGTAAGGACCCTTATGTGCACAGTTCACTGTTCTAGAAAGTTCTTTAGAGGTTTGTTTACTTTCCTTTGGCATGGGCTCTTGCATGTGACAGTGGATTTCCCACTGTCCTCAAGAAAACATCTGCTATAGGTGGGCAGCTGTAGTCATTCCTGAAGTAAAATGACTGTGTGTTCTTAAGGGGACAATATGAAAATCAGTTCTGTTTTGTATTCTGGTGATATTGGTTAGAAGCTGTGTGTGTTTGCTCTTGACTCTGAAAACCTTACATAGTCTGAGATTTTGAGGAACAGGACGAGGAGGCCACGGACAAGCCAGCACACAGACAGGGTTTGTGCTAAGTGTGGACTTTAGTGCAAGGCTTGTCAATGGACTTTAGATTAGGGGGAAAAAACAGCATTGCTTTACAGATGTCAGCAGGAGTCCTGAAGTGGGATTGTCTTTTGCTGTTCTTTTAGGGATGCATACTGGTGGTGGAAATGGTTTCTGTGTACAATTAAAAAAAAATCCTGTCAGTATCCAAAATTATTGGTGGTTCATCAGTAAGTATGTTCAGGGAGTCTGTATAAAAGGTTTTGTGAGCACGCAGGAAGTCTCTTCTCATATGGGTGATGCCTTTCCCCAGCTTTCAAAAAAAGCCTTTGGGAGATGCACCACACATGCATGGTCTCCTTCCTGCCTAAGTGTGCCATCTTGCCTCTGTCTCCTTTTTCCGCAGAGTCCATCGGACGTGTGTCTGTTCTCCCGCCCCGCCCCACCCCTCAGAAAAAAGTTGGTAGTGTTTGTCAGTGGTGGGTTTTTTTTTTTTTTTTTTTGCTTCTCTGTTTGCCTACCGGTCCCTTCTCGCCCCCAAGTCCACTTGCCCCGGCGTCTCATTTCTTGGGTTCTTTTTTTCTAAATTTTTTGTTCGGCGCAGATTCACTGCTTTTTCTATGCCGGGCCAAATGAGTTTGACCTTGCGGGGGCTATCTTACTTGCCGTGGCCTCTATCAGTAACGTCAAGCCATGTGATTGCTGTGCACATGACTGCTGCATTCGATGCCTCGGGCCGAATCATGATCTTGGTCTGCAGTCTCTATAAGCAGATGACTCCTAAAGCCCTTATGAGTCAGCAGCAGCAGCAGCATGAGTCCATCTTCTACAAAGTTAACTCGGCCCTGGAGTCATTTGTGACCTCATTCCAAGTCCTCTGGGACCTTGGACTCTCACGGGGACCGAGTGTTCTCAGAGCCCCGAGGCCAAGGAACCTCCAGCAGGCGCTCCACTGACTATAGCTGCCAGAAGAGCCGAAAACCCTCAAAGACTGCGTCGGGGGATAAATCAGGGAAAGTGGAGAAATTAGGCCTTCCAAGTTGCCTCAATAGGAGCCGTCGACATTGAGGGATCAACTGCTGACCTCCAAGGCAATACTCATTGGGCATTCCCCCCTCGATGGAGTTGGCGCCGGGCCTGAAGTCCTCAGTGCTTGCGTTTAAAGGCTGTAAAGCTATCTGGTCTCAAGGCCAGGGGGGGGGGGGGTCCCTGGAGCGCAGTTTGTCTGCCTTCATGGTCCACAGCAGGCTCTTATGCCCAGTTCCTCTGGGTCATCACTTCCAGTCACATGGCCCTCCACATCAAGGCACTCCCCAGAGGTCAAGCCAATCCTTGAGTGCCACTGGCCTCGAGAGGTCCCTCTGTATCGGTCACGATCTTGGTCCCATTCCTCAGGGCCACAGTCCTACCCTGCTCAGTGCCTTTGACTCTGAGCGGAGGGCTGCCAGGGCACAGGAGCCATCGAGGTCAAGACATGACCCCGAGACCCGGAGAAACCTCAACGCCTCCTCTGCCTCTGAGTCGGCCTGGGAAGCTAAGGACGATAAGTCCCCAGATACTCTCCACCACCGGGATGTGCCCTCAGACCAGTCTCCTCTGGAGACTCTGCGCCAGTCCTCTCCCAAGGATATGACCTTCCTCAACTTTGTGAGGGATATGGCAAAGGTCCTCACCTTTGCACCGAATCAGAGGAGAACCCTCACTCGGAGGACCTCGAGATCCTCCGGTATGAGCCTCCGAAAGAGGCACTTCCAGGATGGGCTGAACAGGCACTGTAACAGCTGATTCTCTGCATGTGGGAGACACCTTCCTTAGTGCCCATAGTAAGCAGGCGGTTGGACTCTATGTACTGGGTCTGCCAGAGCCCTGGCTTCTAAAAAGGCCAACTGCCCCATAACTCCATGGTAGTGGAGTTGGCCATGTGCAGGCTTAAGAGCCAGAAGACACGCTACTCGGTGCCCCTGGTTATGGAGGTTCGTGCCATGGTTGCTATGAGCTGAAAGTGCTTCCCAGAGCCTGATGCTTGTCAGCCAGATCCAGGCCTACCAGCTGTACGTGGGCATGCACCTGCAGACCTGGCGAAGGAGCTCGTAAGGTTTGTAAACGGGGGTGCTGGTCGTGAAAGTCCACAGTCTTGGCAAAGGCAAAATATTATTATGACTTGCAAAGGATTGTGGGGGTTTCAGTTCATTCATACCAGAATCAGCCGTTCACAAAATGAGTTGTGATGCTCGAGTGTAAGCAAAGAAAAACAGATTTTATTCATGGGGTTAATTCTCCCACACAGATTTACTTGGTAACACAAAAGGACACTTGCTTCAAGTATTGTACTCAGGAAAAACAAAACATGTTATAAGGTAACTGAACTTCTTAAGCAATAAATCAATAAAGACCTTGATGGGAAACAGAAAAGGTCTTTTTGATGGCTCCTGCTAATGACCTTCTTAACAGTGCTCCAAAAGGCAAAAACAAACCCAAAAGTAGGAAAAAAAACCTGTTCTTTATCAAGGACAACTTTCTTCTATTCACACACCCAAGGAAGAAGTTTCCTTCTAGAGCTCACGTGCACTTGTGCCTGACTCAATTACAAATAATTAGCCAGCTGCAAACCCCTTGGCTGGTTCACTCTCTCTACGTGGCTCAATCCTACCCTAAAGCTTTCTTGCAGAGACTTTTCTGGGTAGATAAAAGAACAAGTTACAGTTCCATTTGGTGGTTGTTGTATTAGTGAGAAACTACTTTAGAAGAGCAGCCTAGACAGAGCAATCCATGTACTCCAATTGATCATTTGCTATATCTCCTTCTTCCTCAAATATCATGGAATCAATATCATGGTCTGGCTCAGAGGAATTCCTTAATTGATCACTCTCAGGATAATATTTGTTTCCCTGCTGTCTTCCTGGTGAAGAGCTAGGGCATAGATCAAAGTTCATACCTGTGATCCCCTTGCTGTTAGGTTTCCTCTCCAGATATCCTGGCCAGTAAGTAGTCCAGCTTTTATGTCCAGCCTTCCAATCAAGATCCCTGGACACTGGGTCTCTCTTCACATACCTTCTTGCACCGGTCTTAGGGCCCCTTCCAAATGCAGTCGTCTCCTTCAAAGGTGCCGCCTGGGAATTCCTGGCTCTATAACCCCACTCCTCTGGCTTCCTCCAGTCCAATGGAGTATGCTTGCCTCTGGAATCACTCCTATCACACGTACTGCTGTGGGTTCCTTCTTTAGACCTCCAAGATGTCTTTCTGTTCTTCCTTCCACGTTGCTTCTGCTGTTGTAGTCCCCTCTCTTCTTTCTCTCTGTTTTGTGAGATCCGGTTCTCCCTGTGCTCACGGTTCTGGTTCTGTGTAGAATATCTTTTACTTTTAAAGTGCTTAGAGGGACACTCCACCCTAGCACAGCCCAGGTGTGCTGAATCAAGCCCTGCCCCTGGAGATGAGTGATTGGGGATTACCTCATAGCTCTCCTGATTGAACACACGTTTCCCCACTTCAGCCCTCCTGGAGGCTGTTTGAAACCTGGTGCATTCTGGGACTGGTAGTCTTTTATGAAAACATTCTGTTTTAGTATTTCTACCAGCAAAGACAGGTTGCTTGTTCAGAGCCAATTCACCTTTTTTATAGCTCCCTCCTGAACTATGATAAGCTTCCTTATCACAGGTTCTTGGCTGGTCTCTCGGAGGAACCTCTCCAGCAGTTCCAGACCCTGGCCTCTGCAGTCAGAGTGCTCCAAGTTTATGACTTCAGTAGTCTGACCGTTTCAAGTCGGCGGCTAAAGTGGCTGTGGCGGGCATTAGTGCATAACTTCAGGCTTGGCTACAGTCTTCGTACCTGGAGCAATGGGTGCAGGACAAGCTGGTCAATGTCCCCTGCCAAGGAGAGAACCTCTTTGGCAAACCCATGATGGACAAGGTCGCTGAGTTGGAATCAGAGTACCTGACAAGGACCCAGGGCTCTCCAAGAAGACCGCTGATCCTTCCCAGAGGAAGGCTTCAGGCAGAAAGTCCTCATACTCTAAGGAGGAAGGCTTATGGAAACTACCCCCAGTACCCGGCCTTGCCAGCACCCAAACAGGGCCAGTATGCCAAGGGACAGGGGCATGGCCCATGTAAGCCTAAGGCCTCCAAGTCCCAGACTGTGCCCCTGGCACAACTTGGAGGGGGTTTTTGACTCCTTGAGCAAAGCCTCTCCTCCCCTAGGAGGCGCAGCCCTGGAGCACTTGGGGGGATGGTCTGGTTCTCTATGCCCACAGGTAGCTTGCCAATACCATCCGGCGCGTGGCACCTCCAGCAGGCTCCCCCACAATTCTTCCCAGGAGAGCCCCCCCCCCCAGGATTCCCCTTCATTGGGCCCTGCTCTAGCAGGAACTCCCAGGCCTCCTAGTAAGGAAGGTAGTGGAACCTGTCTCCATCCACCTCAGGGGCAAGGAGTTCTACTCCCACCATTTGCTGGTCACCAGAAGGACCAGAGGGCTTCGTCCCATCCTAGACCTGCAGGATCTCAAAAGGTTTCTGGTGAGGGAGAAGTTGAAGACACACTCTCCCTTGGAACATTGTTGCCATACCTCCAGCAGGGAGACTGTCTGTGCTCCTTGGACTTAAAGGATGCGTACACGTGAAGGACTAGAAAAGGGGACTGTTACTTCTGGGAGTTTTCTGAAAGGAATTCTTTCTATTAAAGCTAATTAATCTGTCAACCCACTATTTTTTGTTAAATCAGTCAGGGCCTAGTAGCAGCAGTTTAAGTTTAAATTTAAATTTAAAACACAGAAGAGAGCTTTCTGGTTAAATTTAAAACCCAGCAGAGAGCTTGTAGTTTTAAATTTCATAAGTTAGAGCCTAGCAG
Organism: Ichthyophis bannanicus; assembly: GCA_033557465.1. Taxonomy (NCBI): domain Eukaryota; kingdom Metazoa; phylum Chordata; class Amphibia; order Gymnophiona; family Ichthyophiidae; genus Ichthyophis; species Ichthyophis bannanicus. Next base: position 1,405,269,184 of record CM066031.1, on the reverse strand, counting down.
CAGCAAAGAGCTATAATTTACATCAAATCAGAATATAGCTTACCTCAGCAGCACAGGTCAGGGAACTGTATAGCAGCCCTCTTTTAATAAGTGTTGGCTGGGCTGCCATCTTGTCTTCAGTCTCTACCTTCTCAGCTCATTAATACATGGAGAGGGAGTCAGCCAGGCAGTACTCCATCATTTGTTTGGGGTATAGGCAATTCCTGTTTTCCAGCAATTAAGAACATAAGAACATAAGATATGCCATACTGGGTCAGACCAAGGTTTATCAAGCCCAGTATTCTGTTTCCAACAGTGACCAATCTAGGTCATATGTACCTAGCAGTTTCCCCAAAAGACACAGGTTCCACAATGCTTGTATTGGGTCAAGCATTGATATCCTGGGTCCCTTCTTAATAATGGTTTATGTACCTTTCTTCCAGGAACTTGTCTAAGCCTTTTTTAAACCCAGCTACACTAACAGCCTTTACAACATCCTCCGGTAACAAATTCCAGAATTTGATTACACGTTCAGTGAAAAATATTTTCTTAGTCTTAAATAGCTTGCCCTGTAGCTTCATATTCTGATAACGTAAACAATTGATCTACGCTTACCCGTTCCACTCCGTTCATTAATTTATAGACTTCTATCATATCTCCCCTCAGCTGTCTCTCTTTTCCAGGTTAAAGAGCCCTAACCTGTGTTTGGGCAACTGGTGACCTGGTTCCTCGCTGGACACTTGGGTCGTTCTTGGGTATGTTGTCTTCCGATTCAGTTGCTGTTACTCATCTCACCTTTTCTCTTCACCTGTGGCTTTTTTGCAGGTTTTTTTGGTAGCCTGTAGCTGGGGAGTCCCATGTGTGAGGACTGACTTCTTGCTTGTTCCCAGAGAAAGCATAGTTACTCACCTGTAACAGATGTTCTCCAGGGACAGCAGGAATCAGTTCTCACAACCTTCCCTCCTCCCCGTGGTGTTGCCACTTATCATTTTTGTGCTATGATATCATACTGAAGCAAGATGGCACCCTTAGAGGGAAGGGGGGACCACGCATGCGTGCTGCATCTTCCAGAGGCTTTCTTTGAAAGCTGGGAAGAAGTTACTGTGTGGGCGCCATCGGCGCTGATGTCACCAATACGTGAGGACTGATTCCTACTGTCCCCAGAGAATGCCTGTTACAGGTGAGTAACTACGCTTTCTCGCCTCTGAATGAAATTAGCAGTGTGTTCTGCCCATGAGCAGCAGAATTGGGCATCAGATGATATTTCATGTTGGTGAAATTATTTTTATTTAATATCCCACAAATTGTGCATAGTACAAAGGGCTTCGAGTAGTTACAGTGATTCTCAATGTTGTCATACTGATCTGGGTTCAGGCTTTCTGGAATGAATATTGGAGAGAGATTTGCATGTTGGGTTTATCCCAAAGAGCAGCCCTATGTGAGTACCAGAGCTAAGAGACCTTGGACACAAGTGACTGGTGTAACACTTCTTGTTGCAGTGCCAGTCTGTGGCTTGCCACGGACACCTGTGAGGTGACAGTGTTTATTGCCTATGAGTAATAATGGCATCTCTGTTCTATTTGTTGTAGGTACTGGCACAGTCTTGCGTCTGGTATGGAGAGTGCGGACCAGTGGAACAAGGAGAAGGGAACTACAATTGTGAATATATGGGTCCACCTAAGCCATTGCCCAGGGAAGGGTACGACATCGTGCAGGTAATGTTCAGCCACGTACTTCATCACTTTTTTTTTCTTCTCTCAGGTCTTCACAACAGAGTCTCAAACTTGGGTCTAGGTTTTATGTGAGCAGCAAGTAGGTGGGTAAGTCACGAAGAAGTAGTGCTTCACCAGATTTTTCTTCTTGCTACATCTTAGTGGCTGAAAAGAAGCTGTTTTTTTATTTGTAGATTTGACTTTTTCAATAACTAGAATCTGAGAAAAAGGTGTCTCCAGTTTCTTATTCCCTCTTCCTTTTAGATTTATCTCAACTCCCAATCATGGAGAGCCAGATAAGGATAACATTTTGGGATTCCTTTTTTTTTCTGTTTGATTGTTCTCTCGGCACAAACATGTTAAACGTGCCACAAGTAGGTGGCACATGTTTTATGAAGTAACCCCCTGTAGCTAGGGCACCTCATACACCACCTTTGGGATTCCTAATGTGTCCAGCAGTAACTCATCCAGGGTTAGGCCATGGCAGTCCTCAACGCTGCAAACAGTTCTGGTTTTCAGGTTATCAGCACAGAGTCTTCTGCATAAATATAGTGTTTGAACTGGATATGGAAACGGATAGGGAGCCGATGAAGCGACTTGAGAACTCTACCAGGCTCTTTGATCAAATGTCTGCAAACTTCTACTGACCTATACGTGCACTCATTCTGCTGCTCCTCATTACCTTTCCCCTCTTATCTCTCTCTATACCCCTCCACTGGAACTGGGCTTTTCTGGCAGAGCCCTTCTTTCTGTTCCTGTCTCTTCTACTGACCGCTCCAGACTTTGATCCTTTCACCTTGCTGCTCCTCATGCCTGGAACAAATTATGAGTCTGGAGGTCAGGCTTCATCTCTGGCCCTTTTCAAATCCAGGCTGAAAGCTCACCTCTTCAAAGCTGCTTTTGGATCCTGATCTGCTTAGTTTCCTATGTGTCTCCTTACCATTTCCCTAGATATATCCTTGTCCTCAACTGTTGTGTTGTCTGTCTTGACTAGATTGTAAGCTGAAGAACAGCGGCCATCTTTTACATTGTGGTTTTCTGATGTTCATCCACTTTTGTATCGGAGAGGAGACTGTTTTATTAGTGTTTATTAGCTAAAATAAAAAAATAGAGGACCTACATATAATTGAATTGCATAAATATATCAAGTGTAGTTTAAAATAAAACCATATTATATTAAAACTGGCAAAAAAATCACAGTGAAAATAAAGGTAGGAAGATTTGCTGCTCAACTAAGGTAATAGACTTTTAACAGAAAATATATTTGAAATGTAACTTTATCACTATTGTGCAAGCTATCAGCTATGTGATCTATTCCAGCTATTCACCTCCCCCGTATGAACAAGGAGTTTGTATGGCGAGGTTAGATGGGGCAGAAAGGAGATGGTGCGGAGGCAGAGTTAGGGTGGGCAGTAGGTGATCCGCGACTCCGGACATACAAGGCCAATTCTGATGTCAGCCCTGTACGTCCGGGACCAGCAGACTAGATGGGGATCTTATTCCACCTCTGATGTGGAATAAGATCCCCTAGACATCGAGGGACAGCAGGCCCGGGCAGCGGCAAAGGGTGGAGGGGATTCAGGAGATTCCCCGCAGCTCAACCCTGGCCATGGGTGGCCAGATCGTGGATTGGGCTGCGGGGAATGAAAAAAGTTGGCAGCAACTGTGGATCGCAGCTCCTGAATGGACCTGTGGTGCCATGACAACCGGACGCTATGGTGCCACAGCTCCGGACAGGATCCTGTACGTGAAGGCTAACCGGAATTGGGTCCCAGCCTGCACGTACAGGCTTAGACACGATTCTGATCCCACGGGGGCTAGGCGTGCCCTGCGGGATCAGAATCGTGTCTACCTCTGTGTATCTAGTTCTGACCGGACGCACAGAGGCCTGGGACGTACAGATTGGAATAGGCCTCCATGTGGGCTTGATGGACCTTGGTCTGACCCAGTATGGCTAATCTTATGTTCTTATGTACACAATTTTGTAAATGACAAATGCTGTCATGTTAGGCTTATTTCTGGGCCCAAAGAAGGGACCTCTCTGATCGCAGAAACTCATGTGCATTGTCATCTTTTTGAGTCCTGATTCTGAGCACATGACAGGTGTTGCAGCCTTCCCAAGAAACCTATTTTCTGAAACAATATGTTTGTTTACTATGCAGTGTATACTTAAGAGAATCATTGTTGGCCAACCTTTTCAGTCTTGAACTGTTTTCACCAGTAAAAAAATTCTCATGTTTGTGGAGGAACAAACAAAATATAGAACACTTTTTTTCTCTATAAACCTGTTAAGAAGATTTCCTAAGCAGATGATAAATAATAAAATATATTAGGATGAAAGTAGACCACTATAGGGCAGCCTCAGACAATGGACAGGCATCATCTGGAGAACTTTCAGAGGCTGCTACATGGGAGAGCGACTCAGACTTGAACATAGAGAAGGGGCATTTTATCTGTTTGTCTTCTGCAATAAGAGCCCATAGTAGGGGTATAGAGTCTTGCTTGTCTGATCAATAGCATGCTTTCTGGTGGAAAGGCGTTAGACTAAACTCCGCTAACCAGACTAGCTAAACTAAGAGGAATAGAAAAAGGATTGTGTAATTCTCTTCCCAAGGCCTGAAAAAATAGGTAACGTGTTCTGCGGCATTTCACCAAGTGACTTCGTTATGTTTTCATTGATGGTAAATTACATTTTAAAATTTTTAATTTCTTTTTTTTTTTTTAAAGGAGCTTTGTCCTGGTTTATTTTTTGGCAATGTCAGTCTCTGCTGTGATGTCCAGCAGCTCATCACCTTCCAGAACCACTTGCAACTGCCCCTGCAGTTTCTTTCCAGGTATACAGTACATAGATAGTTTATGTATATAGTTAACCCAGTTATCCAAGTTTGTACTCCTGTTCAATGTAAAACCTGACAGTTTGTCGTTATGGTCGTTTTGTTATGATGTAAACCGCGCTGATTCTAAATAGCGCGGTATATAAGAAACTGTAATAAATAAATAAATAAATAAATAAATACAGGAAACCGGGTGCAATGTGCTAGCAAACGAGGGAAGCCATGCTGTTGGTTGATGGTTTGATTTTTCTGTATAACTGTTCTACAAAAAAAAATTGAAAAGATGAACTCTAAGAAGTATACTCATGGGGGGGGGGAAATAATAATTTCAAAAACATGTATAAGACATTGGGAGGCTGTCTTTGTATATTTAAGCAAAAGTGTGTGTCTGTGTGATTGAGAGAAGTTGATGTTTGCGTGACAGAGGCAAGAGTTGTGTGTGGATTTTTGTGCCAGAAGGAGGCTTCGTATGTGTTTGCGTTTTTCAAGAGGGAACTTCGATATATTTTCAGGCATTTGTGAGTGCTAGTGACAGATTTTATTGTCTGTGTGATAGAGAGAGCCTGTTTGTAAATATGTAAGTCCTGGTTGATTTTCATCATGTGCTTTTATTAACTGCTGCATGTTAATTTACACATTTTCAGTTGTGTAGCATAGGAAAAATACATATTTTTGTGGACTCTGTCATAGGAACAGACACCACTGTGCATCTGATGCAGCCTGTATTTGTCTGGTTTTCTAATGTTGTGGAACTTGCAGGCATTTTCCTGACAACAGAAAGCTACACACGTAAGCTGAAAAACCACATACAGAAATCGGTGTCAACGTCCAGGCATTCCCCAGTACCTCCTCTTGGTGATTTCTTTTCAGGCTTTTTTTCAAATACCATGTAATTGTTTTCAGTCTCTCAGTCAAATAAAGGGATTCAAAGAATCTACAATTCACTTGAGGGCAATGTCTCCAAATATAGTTCTTGGAGTATGTATAACGTTTGCAGTTGGCACTCAAGAATCCTACAGAAAACATACCCATCCCTGCTTGAGTTTTACTTGCACAACTTACTGGTGCTGCTAGGCATTTAGCTCCACTTTGCCCCTATCCAGCAAAAGCACATTTCTACCGCCTCATCTGTGTACTGCCACTGAGAGAGCTCTTACTGCTTCTGGATATCCTGTCGAAACCTTTCACTCCCTCAGTCATTGTCTTAAAACTCTCTCACCCTCTAAAGTTAGTCCATCTCCACCTATACTTGCCCAGCTTATTCCCCCACCTTCACCTCTCTGTAATCCCTTGCGCGGGCCTGACCATTCGCACTTAGCAAGCTTGTGAGTTGTTTTCAAGGGCTGAATATTTGTTATGCATGCTTATCAGAAAATGGATTTGAATCTCCTGACTTTGAATTCTCTCTTTTTTTTTTTTTTTTTTTTTAGGTGTCCATCCTGCTTTTATAATTTTCGTAACTTGTTTTGTGAGCTGATCTGCAGTCCTTATCAGGTTCAGTTCATGAATGTTACTGAAACTAAACCCTATGTGGACCCTGTTACCCAAGAAAACAAAACCAGCATCACAGAATTGCAGTGTTATATTGGAGAGCATTTTGCAAATGGTAAACCTCACTTTCTATATATTGGAGATGATGTGAATGTATGATGCATCAACCAAGTGGAGAGGATAAGAGAAGCCTTGATGTCTTGGTCTTGGTGTAGACTGATGTGGGATCAGAGAAATCTTATTCTTGTCTTATCGGAGAGGATGAGAAATGGCTGTTGTGATGGAAATGCAAAACTATATGCCAATGGGAGTACAGTAAAGTAAAGTTTTTATAAATTTATGAAATGCTACATGAGAAGAAGCCCATATTGTTTTGCAAAGGTCGTATGCTTAGCTTATGCACAGCTTGCTGTCTAGAGTGAGCTGAGAGACAGAATTGATTGCCAGAGGGAAAGCAAAAGTATTTATAAAGGTCTTGCAGTGGGTCCTCTCCTCCCCCCCCCCCTTTTTTTTTCCCCCTCTTTCAAGGCGTTAGATTTTTTTGCTGTGTTTTTAAGCTAATATGGCACCAGCATGGAATGAAGTGAAATACTTAGTTCCTTGTCGGTCCTACAGTTCAGCCCTCCACCACTGGGTAGTGCACCTCCTCCTACAGCATGGAGACTGGACAAGTCAAACTTGTGACATCACCGGGTATATCCTGCTGGTCTTCTCCCATGATCCCCCAGTGTGTCCAGTCTCCATGCAGCATGAGGACGTAGTGAGCCTAGGTGCTGGGCTCACTTGAGAAGCAGTTTAGGAGCAGTTAGTCAGGATTTCATTTACCTTGAATTTCTTTTTCCCTTCTTTAGGTGTAATCCTGTAAATTGTATTCATTTTCATTTTACTTTAATTTCATTTACTTTTCCTTTATTTCTTTTCACCTAGTCTGCCTTAGTGTAAAGGGGGGTTCTGTCCCTTTTAATAGTTCACGCTGCCAGCTAGCCTCTCTGCTTGGGATCCTTGGGTCTCTCTATGCCCGGTGATGATCTCTCCCCCAGGACTGTACGGGGGAGAGCTCTGTGGAACACCTGCATCTTAGCAGTGTCCATGCGGCAGATTCCCGTCGCGGTGGGAGCCTCGAGCCGTTCGAGGTTCTTTAGCCGGTGGGCCGGGGCTCGCAGCGTCTGCTATTTCTGGTGGCGCGAGGCAGCAGCGTGTCTTGACAGCTCTTCACCCCACGGCTACAGTGGGGTAACTGCTGCTTTCCGACGCCGCAGGAGAGTCTCTCGAGCCCACATGGAGGGGCTCGGAGCTCTTGCCGCCTATGTGGTGTTTGGCGCCAAACAGGCCTGCTTCGGATTGGCGCCATTTTCTCGGCAGGGCTGAGGCCTCGTGGCGGAGAGCAGAGCAGCCCCACGTTTGGGCAGACGACACTGTTCCACGCGGCTACACCCAGATAAGAACTTCCTTTTGCTGTTACTTTTAATTTTAATTTCCTTTTAATTTCAGGAGGTTGGATAGGTTCATTGGCTTCAGCATACTTCTTAGGTGCACTCACCCTTGAGGGCGTCTGCATGTCCGTATTCCGTCTGTGGTCTCATGCTCAGGTGATTGTTGCAGCAATGAGAGAGATCGCTTGGGATATCGTGAGCGGGGTTGTCATGGTGTTGCATGGGGTTGCAAATGCACGACGGGGCCATCCTGAGGAGTTAGGGCCTCAGTCATCGGCTTTCCCTTCGGTGGCCCAGCTGTCCAGGAGGCACCCCGCCAGATCCGCCAGCCCAGTTCTTGTCTGCCTCTTCTCAATGTGGGCAGGGAGGCTGGAAGAACTGGGAATTCACGTCCACTGCACGTTCTACTGTTTTACCTCTGCCTTGGGGTTCTGAGGTCATATATCCCCAATCATTTGTTTGGTTAGGTGCTGCTGTCTGTTGGGCAAGATGAGGTGGTCAACCGTCGGAGGCTGTAGTCTATTCCCCTTACCCCTGAAGGTGCTCACCATTTAAGTTTTTTGTACCTGCGGAGGTGTTTGTTGTTCAAGGCTAGCAGGCACACCTGTGGGACCAGAATCCTCAGTTCTTCCGACTTTCCGTTGGGGTGCGCATGTGGGGTTCACTCCGTTGGTCGGCTGGCAACTTGATCCGCTGGGCCTCAAGGCATCGTTGCGTCCTGCTTCTTCGTGGGGGCTCACCGCAGGACCTAGTTATGCTCAGCCGGTTCCAGCCAGGGCAGAGTACTTGGGGGGAGGCTCCGATCCTGATGATACAGGGAGTGCTGGGCTCCGTTCGACCAGGTTCCTTCGGGCCCAGTGTACGACGCCTTTTGCTGGCCAGTTTAGGTCTTCGGGTCGTGGCGGTGCTCCGAGAAGCCCAGTAGGCTACACAGTGCTTGTCTTGGAGCAAGCGCAGGATATCTGTAGGTTCATATTCAAAGCCGTCCGTTACATGTTCCTGCCTTGTGGAATACTGTACTAGTAGGCATATTTCATATGCTGGGCTTACAAGATGGCTTCCGCGCTGATCGGCATCAGCCAGGGTGACTACCGGTTTAGGCTGTGGATGTGGAGTCAGCCTGGAGGGGAGGCCTTGCGTTCTCTGGACAATGCCCTGTTCGGTTCTGTGCCTTGTGGCCCTTATGGAGTTGTAAAAAAACAAACAACAAAAAAACAAAAACAGAAAAAGACTACTCAAACAGGAAAGCCTTCCTAATTGTCCCAACTTCTTTCTTATAAGGTTGTGTCCCTTTCCTCCGGGAGCTTGGCCGGAGCATGGTTAGACTTTTGGGGATCCTTTATGTGCAAAGCGTTTTAGCGTACGCAGCACGCCCAGTGTTCCATCGTCTGCTTGGAACGGTAAGAAGCACATCAGCCATGGCAGGCGTTTGCGGTCACGGTAGCGGATCGAGCGGTGTAAGTGCTGTCTGAGAACTCCGGAATGGTGGCCTACTTCGATCGGCAGGGTGGAGTCGGTCGGGTGGCCCGTGCGAAAGGACAGCGTGCGTGGTTGCTGCCTTGGCGGCCTGCGTTTTCGGTGGGGACACTGTGGTGGCGAATGTCCTTAGCGGGGTCCGAGTGTTTGCCGGAGGAGTGAGCTTGCATCAGGCGGTGTTCGTGCCGCGTGTGCTCGGATGCGGTCTGCCCATATTGGACCTCATGGCGACCTTCCAGTCTGTGGCGACGGGTCGATGTTTAGCAGGGGACTTATGAGGCTGCCGGATAGCATCGACGCATTGGTACAACAGGGGCCGTGGTCCGGTCCATTCTATGACTTTCAGTAATCATACTGGATATGCCGACTGCTGGAAATGGTTGCTTAGATATGTGCTCTTCATTACTCAGTAGGAACCCTTACAAGTGTATTATGCAACATTTGTGTGGGCTTGCATAATCTTTACTTGCAACCAATAGAAATATCTGTCCGAAAACAGTTGATGCAATCACTTCTTAAATTTGCCTTGCTTGACAGTAAAAAAAAAAAAAAAAAAAAAAAAAAAAAAAAAAAAAAATAATAATAATTAGGACATTTTTATTTTATACCGATGGGTCCCTCACAGCATATTTGGCGATTCCTCGTACTTGTGTTAATCATACTGATAATTTCTGCTATATTTGTGGTGAAGTGACTGTTACATCACAAAAATGGCATATGCCTGTGGCGGTTCAGAAAGCCTACTATTTATATTTTGGCTGCAGAATAGGAGATCAGGATAAAAGCTAGGCGCCACACATATGCTGCAATACATGTGCAACAGATCTCGGGCTATGGATGAATGGGAAAAAGGCCATCAATGTCTTTTGCGGTTCCAATGGTCTGCAGAGGGCCCATGGATCACGTCGGCGATTGCTACTTCTGCATTGCTCCTCCGATTCAGGAGGGCATATCCAGGTGACGTAAGCGGTTAGCCAACTGACATTGAGTCGTGGGCGTGGCTACCAGAGTCTCCTTTCTTTTTTGTCACACCGTGTCAGACTCCACTTCTTCTGAGACAACGCTGGGCTCTGGGGCGCTTGACACCCTCTTATATGCCCTTGGTGGAACACGCTTGGTTTTTTGCAACTCATTACTTAACTGCATTCCACATTCTCAATTAAAAAGACTCCAACTGGTTCAGGACATAGCTGTAGAGCTACTTTGTGTTGCGAAGAATAAAGCCCTTAAGAGGTGTGACAATTTGGGTGTTTGACGCCGGTGTTTTTTTCCATTTCCCTCATTTTGCTTCCCACCTCTGTCTGGATGGACCTCGGTTCAGTTCTCCCTCTTGGATTCCGGCTGTGCCTGTCTAGTTGTTGGTTTGAGACTTACGCCAGCACATTTTGCTTGTCACCTGCGTTCCTTGGACATTAGGTGAAGGTATCGTCGTTTTCTGGGAGGTCTCTTTGCTGCCTGTCCCTCCGTGGAGGCGGGTTCTGCAGGAGAGCAGCGGCTGCTAACTCTTGATGCCCTGGTGGGGTCGAGAACCAAGGGGGTGCTCAAGCGGATTTTTCAGGCGGAGCTCAGGTAGCCTTATCTGTAGGTCTGTTTCTAGGGCGTTCAGTGTGTTTGCGATGGCGAGTTTGTCTTTCTGAAGCACTAGCGCTGCTTGGGGCTGAGCTCTGTGCTGTTTTCACCAGTGAAGAGGGTCCAAATGGGCTCTCGGTCGTGTCTTCCTGGTTGGCTTAACGTCTGTTGACGAGAGGAGCAGGCAGGGGTCGGTGCCTGCTCTGTTCGTTTAGGGGCCGAGCCGACTGGATAGGTCCCTCCCAATGACTACTGCTCTGGTACATCCCAGTGGTGGAGGACTGAACTGTAGGACCGATAAGGAAATGGAAATTACACTTACCTGGTAATTGATGTTCCTTGAGGGAGTACAGTTCAGTCCTCATTCCCGCCCGGGGATAGATGTTTCAGACGCGAGGCGTCAGTTCCGAGTGTGCTTTCGGATCCTAGAGTCGGCAACGGGCTCTGATTGGCAGGTAATCGCGAGAGTAACCTTTTCTGCCTATGCTTTTCCTTAGTTCTCCTTCCTTCTGGCTCTCTGTCTTCCGCTGTTTGGTGTGCAAGGGGACAGGGACACGGAGGAGGGTGTTTTCGGCCTTTCTTTTTAGGGCCCTGTGGTTTTAAAGTTAAAGTTTGAGCATAGCTTTGTATTTAGTACTTTAACTGGTTGTTTGTTTGCTCCTTTGAGTCTGCTTTGACAGTAGGTCACTGGGGGATCATGGGAGAAGACCAGCAGGATATACCCGGTGATGTCACAAGTTTGACTTGTCCAGTCTCCATGCTGCAGGAGGAGGTGCACTACCCAGTGGTGGAGGACTGAACTGTACTCCCTCAAGGAACATCAATTACCAGGTAAGTGTAATTTCCATTCCAGCAGTTAGGGTGGGGCATGTTCCTCAGAAGGAGTGAAGGGTACTTGTGATTTCTGTATTCAAAAAGCAGTCCAATCAGAATCTGGCAGAATACATCAGTAAAGTACATATGCCTGACAAACAAAGGATGGAAAAAATATTAACATACAGCCGCTGGTGCAATTTTGCAAAACAAAAGTTCTTTAGCATGACAACAGATTTCAACTTTTTCATTTTAATTCTACCAATCGGGAGCAATTGCTGCTCCACCATCCAGTTATCACCTTCTTAGCTTATCTTCCAGTCATTCACCAATCTGGTTCATTAAAAAAAAAATTCCCCATTCGATACTATTCAGACCATGCAGCTCCAATGCATTTAAATAAAAAATCCAGTGTTCTCTTCATAACAAAACCTTGCCTCGATTTTTTCCCCCCCCCCCCAAATCCATCAGACATTTTTCTTTCACATGATCCACAATCATACATTTCAGATCTCGAAGTCCTTAAAACAATATTATATGCTATCACCTGCACTCAAAATGGTCTTGTTTTACCAATACTGTATGTATGTGTGTGTGTATATATGTATATGTGTGTATATATATGTGTGTATATATATGTGTGTATATATATGTGTGTATATATATGTGTGTATATATATGTGTGTATATATATGTGTGTATATATATGTATATATATACACCTTCCTACAAGGGTACCAACTCGTATACACAATAAAGAATGAACTGCAAGAATTCTGAATTTTAACTTGAAAACTCATCCATCCACAAGATTTATAAACTCACTTCCTCCTTAGTGATTCTGTATATTTGAGATAACTTCCACATTTAAAATGGCCAACGCCATCTATGAACTTCTGTGGATGGTAACCCTGCCAGACACAATAGATCCCTTAAGTTCTTAACCCTACTATTAACGAACCTTGGTTTCTTCTTTCCAAAATATGAATGATCCTGTCCGTGATTGTATATAGATGCCATCTTTCAGAAACACTTGCACATTCTTCTCAAGCTCAAACCCAGTTGGCTGCCATGTTAGTTGCTGATAAGTGTGGCAATCATTCTCGCTGCTTATGATCTCGACTGCTTTGCAGCCAGATGTCTGGTATGTTTAAGAGCTTTGGGCTTGCACAAGGATATTTACAGCTAGAGAAGAGCAATTCTGTCCCGGCACTTTCTGTGCCTTATCTAGCCTGCTGCCTACAGAAAACATCCATTACAGTTGAGCAACATTACAATTTCATAACGGCCACAAAAGTGGATGCAGCCAGTGTATGCACAAAAAGCAGAATTTAATATATGCAACCAGTGCCTAAAAAGCATAAATACGTATTTTGGATTAGTTCTTGCTTGTTCAGTAGTAGCTGTTCAGTAGGTATTTCCTTGTACCTGGAGGGCTTACAATCTAAGGTCGTACCTAAGGCCCGAGGTTCCAAGTAGTACCCGTGGGAATTGAACCCTGTCTTTTCTGGTTCTCAGTCTGCTGCATATGTTTGTACCTACTCTCAAAGAGCATAGATAGATGCACATGTGTCTGCTGGTTATGTTTGCATTTTGTAAAATATATCTATACAACAGAAGCTCTGCCCCTAAACCCCACTTTAATAAATATAGAAGTGAACTGATGTATATGATGATGAATTCTATGAAATGCTATCTCGTGTAAAACTGGTTTTATAAAGATACCCCTTGTTTAAAAGAGAATCTGTCTCATCTAAAGCAAACATGGGGAAGTAAATTGAAAAAAGAGGAACTTGTACTGTAGTTTATCTGAAAGAACATTCTTTGTTTTAAAAAAAATACTATCCTCTTAACTTCTTTAATGTAACTTTGTAACAGAGTGCCATAGGCCATGTGGTCTTTTTCTGCTTTCATGTTTCTATCTAGTCTTCCCTTCCATATCAACTAATAGTCCCCTTTTTACCTTTTTGAGATCCTCTGTCTTTGTCCCATGCTTTTTTGAATTCAGATACTGTCCTCATCTCTACCACTTCCATTGGGAGACTATTCCATGCATCTACCTCTTTCTGTACAAAATATTTCCGCATATTACTCCTGAGTCTATCCCCTTTCACCCTCATAGAAACATAGAAACATGATGACAGAAAAAGACCACAAGGCCCATCTAGTCTGTCCTTCCATAACAACAACTACAACAGTCCACTTTTTACCTTTAGAGATCCTCTGTGTTGGTCCCATGCTTTTTTGAATTCAGTTACTGTCCTCATTTATTTATTTACATTCTCTTATATACCGTGCTATTCTGCATCAGTGCGGTTTACATTGAACAAACTGAAATTACATTGAACAGGGCATTATAACTTGGAGATAACTATTTTACAGGGAACATGGGCTATGGAGGGTTAAGTGGCTTGCCCAAGACCCCAAGGAGCACCTGTGGGACTAGAAACCCCAGTCCTTCCGGCCCAAGGTTGCTGTCCTCTAGTGGGATTTGAACCAGCGGCCTGAAGTACCTTGCCCCAACCACTAGGCCACTCCTCCACTCCATCTCATCTCTACCACCTCCACTGGGAGACTATTCCACGGATCCACTACTCTTTCCTCTCAAAGCAGAGCTTGCTCTCAATCGAAAGAGTCTCTCCTGCTGTGTATTTATACCACGGAGGTATTTAAATATGTCGATTAGAGGAAAGGCGAGATAGAGGAGATATAATCAAAATATTAAGATCTTTAAGTCTGTCCCCATATGCTTTATAATGAAGACCACTAACCATTTTAGTAGCCACCCTCTGCACGGACACTAACCTGTTTATATCCTTTTGAAGGTATGGGCTCCAGAATTGCACACGATACTCCAAATGAGGTCACACCAGAGGCTCATACAGAGGCACTATCGCCTCCTTTTTTTCTGCTGACCATTCCTCTCCCTATGTACCCAAGCATCCTTCTGGCTTTCGCCATTGCCTTTTCTACCTGTTTGTGTCTGACGAGCTTAAAAGTAGCTATTCATGCCCACATTAATGGGTGTTTTTAACTCCTGGTTACAGGCAGTTGGGAACACTAAATCCCAATGGTGCCTGCCTTTGCGTGCTGAAACGCACATTAATTGGCGGTTGCGGGGTGGGGCAGGGAATGGGCAGAGTGGGTGTGGAGAACGCATTGTTGCTAGCTCCAGAACCATTGTCTCATGTTCAGCGGCAATGCAGCTCCTAAGAGGGTTCACTTAATTTCTCTTTAGGAGTCATTAAGTAAACCGAACTTAGTGGCGTGCTCATTAGAAAAACTCTTCATGTATTAGTTGCCAGGGACATACTGAACATGCCCCCCCTCCCATCAGCTAATTTGCAACCTTTGCCATTAATGTACATGAGATTGACACGTTAAATGTCAAATCCATTGCGAGCTTTAGTAAAAGCGGCCCTAAGTAAAGCAGGCCAGTCTTGCTTCCTTTTTCTGGCTGTTGTTGCTCTTAGCTCAGATACAGCATAAGATCCTCACAGATTGACCAACTGTAATAACTAGACCTGTGAACTATCTCCTGTCCCCCATACCACCCTCGGAGCAATTTTAAATGTCATGAATATCCGGTACATTTTTTTTATGGACCTTCAAAAACAGGGTGCTTTTAAGGCAGAATTGTAAAGCTGCACTTCATATTTCATCATCAATCGTCGTCTTTTTTTTTTTCTATTTCTGCATTCATAACCTTTTCATTAAATCTTCTCCAGTCAATAAAAATTTCCATAAGAAATTACCCCGACATAGAAAGATAAGTAGAAAACATAGTGCTATGTTGGAGTAATTTCCTATGGAAGCTTTATTGATTGAGAAGATTTAATGAAACTGTTATGAATGCAGAAATAGAAAACAAGAACTACTGATTGAAATCTGGAGTGCAGATTTACGGCTTTGCCTATCCAGGTCATTCATCTACAAAACATGTCCTCACTCCTTTAGGAAAGAAAAGAAAATGTAGGTACTTTTTATGTGATAAAAGCTTTAATTTGACTGCACATATGGCTGCTTTGGTATTGTTTAGGTATTAGTCACTGTGCCTGACAGATTTTTGCCTCTCCTTTTTAAGATTCCAGCTGAGGGTGTAATTAAAAAGGGTAAGGAAAACCTTACTGTTCAATCAGGTTACCATTTAAAAAATTTCCAACTTTGTGGCAGGGAGTTAGGGACTTGTTTAGGTCAGCCCACAACTGATTTTCAGGGTCCATTTTCACTTACTGTATTTGAAAGGATAAGATATAGCGCTTCTAAGTCAATTTGGCTTATTGTTTATGGAATTTTTCCTGCAGAAAATTGCCCTTAAGGGTTAGCTGCCTGGACCATATGCACCAGCAACAGATTCAGTCGCTTAATTGTGTGCTGCATGAAAGAAAATACTGTCTTCAGTTTTTCAGTCTTCAGGTTGTTAGTTACATGGAGGGATGCCCTTGTTTTCAGTGTTTGAAAAGTTAAACACCTAATCCTTATTTAACTACTCCACTCCACTCATAGTTTATAAAATCATCATATTTCTGCTTACTCACTTTGCCAAGCTGAAGAACCCTAACCTCTTTGGTCTTTCTTCATAAAGGAGATGTTCATCCCTTCTCTTGTTTTTGTTGCCCTTTTCTGCACCTCTTTCTTTTTCCGCTAGATCCTTTTTGAGTTAGAGCAGTCAGAACGGCATGCAGTACTCAAGATACACTCGCACCAGGGACTTATGCAGAGGCATAAGGATATTTGCAGTTTTGTTCCCCATTCTTTTTCAAATAATCCTTAGCAGTCTATTTGCCTTTTTTGGCAGCAATGGCACACTAAGCTGAAATTTGCAAAGTATTGTCCACAATGACTCCAAGATTGTTTGTTTTTCTGGGGTCGTGGCTCCTAACTGGTAACAGGATTTTGTACCTGCGGTTGATATCTTCATCTAGGTGCATCACTTTGCACTTGTCCACATTAAATTTCATCTGCCATTTAGATGCCTAGTCTCACAAGATCCTTCTGCAGTTTCTCACATTCCTATACTGTTTTTGACAACTTCTGAATTATTTTTTTGTCATTTGCAAATTTGATTACATCGCATGTTGCTCCTTTCTCAAGATCATTTATGAATATGTTAAACCACATAGGCCCTTGGGCACTTGATTTACCCTTTTTCCAATTGAAAAGCTGACCATTTTAGTCCTGTTCTTTCCTGTTTATAGCCAGTTTCTAATCCTTAATAGGGTCCGGCCGGCTTTTCCGTGGCTAGGCCGGCTGCTGGCAGAGATCGAAGACCAGACATCGAAAAGCTGGTTTTTTGCTCTGGCCGTGAGACCGGGAGTGGCCAGAGCAGAAAACCGGCTTTTCGTCTGCAGTCCTTTAAAAACAAAATGAAATCGGGGCGGATCCTTCTGGCCCTATGGAACCCCTGCTGCAGCATCCTGCCCCCTGTAGCGTCACTTCCTTTTGAGCACGGGCACTGCTGCAGGGGTTCATAGGGCCGGAGGGCTCTGCACTGGTTTCATTTTTGTTTTTAAATTAGTTTTATTGCAGCTGCTGCTCTGTAAGAAGCAGGAGTCGTGGCTGCAAGGGGAAGGAGGCGGCAGAGACTGACATGGGGAAGTGGAGGGCTGGAAGGGAGCTGAAAGAGGGGGAAAAGAGGTGACAGGAAGGGACTGACAGGGTGAAGGAGGTGGCTGGAACAGTGCTGAAAGAGGAGGGAAGGTGAGGGCTGGAAGGCAACTGAAAGAGGGGAGGAAGGAGGTGGCTGGAAGGGAGCTGAAAAGGGGAGGGGGGGAGGAGGTGGCTGGAAGGGAGCTGAAAGGGGGAGGGGGGGAGGAGGTGGCTGGAAGGGAGCTGAAAGGGGGAGGGGGGGAGGAGGTGGCTGGAAGGGAGCTGAAATAGGGAGGAAGGGAGGTGGCTGGAAGGCAGCTGACACGGGGGAGGAAGGAGGTGGCAGGAAGGGAGCTGATACCTGGGGATGGTACCGGTAGGTGACTGGGTAATGGGGAGGAGGCTAGAAGGGAGGGGGCACTGGGACTGGAAGGGAGCTGACACGGGGATGGCACTGGGAGTGGAAGTGAGTTGATACCTGGGATGGTATTTGGATAGAAGGGGCTGGACAATGAGGAAGGAGGGGGAGTAGAAGGGAATGAACACCAATGGCAGTCCTGGGAACGCAAGGTGGTTGACATTGGAATGTAATGGAAGGGGAGGACTGGAAAGGGGGCTGATACTGGGGAGGGTTACTGGGACTGGAAATAGGCTGATAGAAGGAAGTGAAGAAAACAAAAGAAGAGACAAGAAATGGCAGATGGACTATAGACCATAGAAAGAGAGCTAAGAGAAGACAGGAAAACAGAAGCCTCAGATCAGGACCAGCATGATCAGAGAATAAAATGGTCAGACAAAGGTAGAAAAATTTTATTTTCAATTTAATGATTGGTCTTTGTGCTATCTTTATATTTTATACACTATGGAGAACTGCATGTCTTATTTATCTGATGTTGCACTGTATATGGAGTCTGGCTTCTTGGGATTACAGTTTAATTTTTGTCTATCTTTTTTCGTTTTGTGCTGATTGATTGACGTGTGTGTATGTGTGTGTAACCAGTATTACATATTCTGTCAGTATAGAATTTCTGTTTAAGAATGTGTAGCAGTCTTGCTTGTTCATCTGCACATTGCCCTCTTTGCAATTGTTTTTGGAGATGGGGTGCGGCAAGGGTGGGGTGGGGGCGGGGAAAGAGCAGGGTGGGTGTGGGCATGAGCAGAGCATTATTAGCCACAGGTGGTGGGTTTTTCTCTTTCAAAAGTTGGCAACCCTAATCCTCAATAAGGTATTGCTTTCTATTCCATGAGGTTTTATTTTCCTGGGCCTCTCATGAGGGTCTTTGTCAATGGCTTACCTTTATTCACATGTTCTGTGTTACACTTTTGCAAAAAATCTTATAAATCGATAAGGCAAGTCTTCCCTTTGAACTCGTACTAAGTCATTTGCATTAACTCATGGCTTCCTAAACCTTCCTGAGGATCCAGCAGTTAATTAGGTTTACAGGATATTCACGGTGAAATGCATAAAATTTATATTCACTGCCTTCATTGTATACAAATTAAGCAGGCTGTCTATGATCAGTAATTTTGTTTTATAATAGCTTCTATTATTTTTGCCCAGCACAGACATCCGTTTCTACAGCAAACTGTACTTCAAAGCCTCTCTTGGCCAGCATTATTGCTGTTTGTTTTTTATTTTCTATCTTGCCAGTGCTTATACTCATCCCTATTTTCCTCATCAGGGTTTGTTTATCATTTTCTGAGAGATGCCCTTTTGGCTTTCACTGCTTCTTTCATGTCATTAAACCACACTGGCAGTTGTTTGGTCTTCTTTCAACCTTTTTAATGCATGGAATATATTTTATTTGGGCTTCCATAATGGTGTATTTTACTGTCATACCTCATGCAAATTTTTAACCCTGGCAACCACTTTTTTTTTTTCTCACTGATTTCCTTAATTGTTCAGAGTCTCCCTTTGTAAATTTAAATGATGTAAAAGTTGTTTTATTTTTTAGGTGCCCTCCTTTCACATGTTATGACTAATTTTGATTATATTTTGATTACTGTTGCTAGCCAGCCCCATTACCCTTACACCAGGTCCTGTATTCTATTCCAGGACCAGCTGCTTCATGAAGCAGTTATTTTTGTCATCTAGGAACTCTGCTTCCTTAGCTTGTCCCAATGAGACGTTTACTTAATCTGTTAGCATCTCACTGTCATCTATTCATTCTGTTCAATGGATGGTAAATACCCCCACCACTATACTCCTTCCAGTCAGACATTAAATTTCTATCCATAAAGATTCCACATTGCATTTTGTTTCCCAAAGAACTTATGTTTAACTCTATGCTATCCTTATCATACAGTGCCACCCTTCCACCAGTTTGTTCCACCTTATTTTGATATAATTTGTACCCTGGTATTAGTGTCCCATTGGTTAGCCTTCTACCTATTATGCCTGCATCTTCATTTAGTGTTGTACTTTCTAACTCCAGTCTTATTTTTTTTGGACTTCTGGCATTTGCATACAGACAGCTCAAAGTATATTTTATTTGTATTCAGAATCTGTCCAGCAGTTGATGAGGCCAACTGGCATCATGTATGTGTCAGCTCTTTATTAAAATGCACCTGGGCTATTTGGGCGGAAGTGGAAACAAAAGTGGTCAGAAAAGCGCACTATGAGATATGCATATTTGCACTGTAACATGGATTTCCCACCAGGTCTTGTTGATAAAACATATATATGCAGAGGGAGAGAGCTGGTCTTCTATGTGTGGGCCAGGTCATGGAGAGAGGGAGCTTTTAGGACATATCAAAGTTACAAAAAGACTATCGAATTGGGAATGAGGATTACTATCAGTATTTCCAGGTTAAACACGATATAGGGCAGAAGAGGAACTCTTCTCGATTGGGGAGCTGTTGCTCCTTGAGGGGATTTTTGCCATGAGACTGGTAGGGGGACGATTATAAACTTTTATGCCTTACTGACTGACAGTGGGAATAATAGAGCTGGTTTCCAGGATAAATGGGAAGCAATGTTGGGGTGCTAGTGAGAAGAAGAAGAGTGGTTAAAAAGTCTTTACCAAGGAGGGGGGAGGAATGAGGATTGATTGAAAATGGGTTTAAAATGTTCTCAGTGATACTGCATGCTGGAGAGAGTGGTATAAAGTTTTGGACAGAGGCCTACATTATGCTGGAGGGAGTGTGGTCATTTTGCCGATTTATGTATTGGACCTGCCCAAAAATCCAGCAGTTTTGGAACATGGTGTTGATTTTATGAGTAAGATATTAAATAAGCAGATTTCAGTATCTGTGGAGTTGGCATTACTAAGTGGGGGAAGCCCAAAAGATAAAGAAGGGGGAGGATAAATAGATTAACCTGGCCTTGATAGCAGCCCACTTAGCAGTCGCTCAACATTGAAAACAAATATGCTACCCCAGAAGGTTTATATGGGAAAGTTTGTGCAATGTTTGATGGACAGATGGTCAGCTATGAGGAAGGAGAGGTTCAATCAATTTAATGAATTGTGGGCCCCATTTGAAGCCTGATCTTCAAAATTATATATTGATTAGGGTAGGAGGGATGAGAGAAGGGGGTGGGAGTGTCTTTTTGTTGAGTATGTGAGAGGATTTTTCTTATGAGTCAGATGGTACTAGATAAGAATGCTTTCTGGGTCCTGGCTTCATTTTTGAGCTCGAGAAATAAGTATAGATATGTTATGTAAACTATTGATTTGTACCTATGCAGTGAGGGCAGTGTTAAGGGGGGAAGGGATTGGGAGAGGAAGGGAAGTAGCATAAATTGTAGGAATTTTAATGTGAAAAGTTGAAATATGATGTTTGGATGTTAAAATAAATCAATAAAGAATACAAAAAATGCACTTGGGCTCTATCGGGATTTTCTAAGAAGAGCAGCATTTGCCAATTTGCAAACAGAGGTTTGCTGAAACACAGCTTGACTCGGGAGGTAAGTAGCTACACTTTTTTTTTTTTCTTCTAGTTGAAGCTTTTGATAATGTGTGTCTTTTTTTTTAATGTGTATGGACTGGACCAATGAGCAATTGTGGCTGTAGGTTGAAGATTGCAACATACGTTTTGTGAGCTCCGTTGTAATATAGCCCCTTATTTTCTATAGCAGTATAGTTCTCGTAATCTGGATTGGCGAGAATCTTGGTATGCATGCCATTCGAATTAGGATTGACTTTTCTAGATATCTGCTTTGTATTCATCCCTAATTGTGTTGTATGATTTTGGACCTTTCTTTGTGTCATTGAGGGTGCTTTTTATTTCTGTTCTAGCAATGTACAATGCCTGCCGTGATGTGGAAGCACCATCGAGTAATGAAAAAGTGCTGGGGATATTGTGTGGGAAGGATAACAAGGACTGTAATGCAACCAACTGGATAGAGTACATGTTGAGCAAAGATAATGGCCAGAGCCCTTTCACAATCATCCCTATTTTTTCAGGTGAGGAAGGAAAGCTACAACTATTGAGCTGTGAGAAGTACAATTGGGTAGGGATTTGCTGCCCCAGGGGTATAAAGCTAAATGTGGTACTTCTAGGTTGGCCTATCTAATAGGCCTCCTTTAAGATTACCATCATTTAAAAAAGAAAAAAAAACAATAATACCATTTATGACTTGAATCAAAATTTATTATTGGATTTTTTTTCTTTTTTAATGCATATAGTGAACCATAGAAAATGATGTCAGATAAAGACTATAGAGCCTGCCCTTTGCTGCTGGAGTTGCATAAATTGTGATAACGTCCTTTTGTTCGCTTAGATGTTCCCATTTATGGAATGAATCCCATGAACAATGTCACCAGAGGCTGTAACGAATCAGTGGAAGATGAGTCGCCCTGTAGTTGTCAGGACTGTTCTCTTGTGTGTGGGCCAAAGCACCAGCCCCCTCCACCTCCTGTCCCCTGG
Organism: Ichthyophis bannanicus; assembly: GCA_033557465.1. Lineage (NCBI taxonomy): Eukaryota > Metazoa > Chordata > Amphibia > Gymnophiona > Ichthyophiidae > Ichthyophis > Ichthyophis bannanicus. Next base: position 1,405,247,419 of record CM066031.1, on the reverse strand, counting down.
ACTATATTTGGCTTGGATGCCATGTCTGTCATCATGTGGATCTCCTACATGGCATTTTTAATTTTGTTTTTTGGAATAGTTATTGGCACATGGTGTTACAGGTAAGTGGTACATTCAGAATGCTCTTCATATGGATACAAACTGATCTGTGGTTATATTAACCACTTGGTTGATGGTTTTTCTTTGCACAGTGAAATCCCAATTGATTCTTATTGTATGAAGCTGTGATTTTATAAATGCTATGGATAGCAAGAAAAAGACACATCTGTTCAATCATTTTGTAAATTCTTAGTGAATGAGTAAACCTGCTTGCCAGTGTTGTCTGCAAAATGGTTCATATCAGTTGAAGTGATAAGTGTGCCTTACTCCCTCCTCCCCTATGCAATAAGTTGAAATATTAAGACTGCTTTTGAAGGGTCCTCCAGTTCAGCACATGGTGTTTTTTCTATCACAGGAAGGGGTTGTTTTGCTTCACATTGGGTGGTGGGGAGCACTGAAAAGTATTCTGTGTGCTTTTTGGATGGCGGGTTCTGTATCTGGACTTCCCAGGAACCCACCCCACCATACCTTGCATTTAACTGCAGAAACTCACACAGTCCACTGCTACAGATTCTGTCCAAGCTTTTTTTTTTTAGAATTTAAAAATGCATGGGATTGTTTTCTTGTACCGTTTTTAGAGGGTGGGAAAGCTGAAGTGGCATCTAGGATGTCTAAATCCCTGAATCTTTGGTTCTCTCTGCTAGGTCTCTTCCCTCAGATATCAGAAGGAGATGGTCGTCTTAGCAGAACTGATGTGTTCATCATTAGGGATCTGTCAGTTAACAGCAAGTATTCGTAGAAAGGCAAGGCAGAAATACAGTCAGGGCTGGCCCATCCACTAGGTGGTCTTCTAGGGTGACAGGCCCTAGTGGGCGGCATGGCGATGGCTTCTTTGAAGCAGCAGCTCAGCACCATGGCAGGTCTTAAAGCACGTTGGCGCACTCATGGCCTGCCGCTCCCGCCCCCTCCGACAGGAAATTACATCGGAGGCAGCAGGAGCAGCATGCTCTGAGTGCGTGCATGCATGCATGTGGGTACTTTAAGGCCCACTGCAGTGCTGAGCCACTGCTTCAAAGAAGCCTTCGCTGTGTTGCCCATCTCCCCAGTTGAGAGGCTGAATGCCAGGAAGGGGGGTGGCAGCACATTGGGTCTGTCTAGGGAGGCACAAACTCTTGGGCTGGCTCTGAATACAAGTCTGTTTCCCTCCATATTGTAATAAAACAACTTTTTTACATAATAACAGACTCCTCAGTGAAGCAAAGGGTTACTTTAATTACATTCTTGCAAGAAGGGTGCCTGACTGAACAGACACACCTATCCTCTGTTCTTTTATAGTACACTATGTCCTCTCCCTCTTCCAGCATGTCTATAACTCATTGGTTAATACTGTCTCACTGCACTTCCGCACCTGTGGCAGGCTACGTGTTACTAGCCACGTAGTCTCTCCTTCCAGGATGCAGACATAAAACAAAAGAAGTCAGAAAATCATTACATACAAAATTATAATCTCTAGGAACAAGCAGGAATGAGTCTTCACATATGGGTATCGTCGGTACCGACGAAGCCTGCGCGGGAACGCTCCCCAGCGTCCAATCAGAAAGCTTTTGGGAGCATCCCACAGCACCTGCATGCTGCCTTCTCGCCTTTTCCAACTGCCTCGCTCCAGTTCTTCTTTCTTCTGCGGTGACAGGAACATGACCTGCTGGATCCGCGGAAAATTTCTTTATTTTTTCTTATTTCTTTTGTGTCGCGTCTGCCTTCTTCGACGCTCTACCGGTACCGCTGTTCTTTCTTTTCTTCTTTTTAAAAAAAAAAAAAAGTATATATTTTTTCCTTTTTCTTCCCCTTTTGGGCCTGAGGCCTAAAATCTCCTTACCATGGAAAAACCTGCCTCAGGTTTTAAAAAGTGCACAAAATGTGGCGGTACCATCTCCATCACCGACACCCATGATTGGTGTCTGAAATGTTTAGGTCCTGACCATTCTGTCACAAATTGTGGGTCCTGTGCTATGATGTCTAAAAGAGGTCGGCAGAACCGAGCCGCTAAGCTCAGTACCCTGTTTCCCTCTGATGCAGCTTTAGTGGCATCGATGTCTTCCAGGGCTTCCTCTTCCTCCCATGGATCTCAGGTAACTAAACATAAAACCAGCTGGTCCTCGAAGGGTAGATCTCCTTCTAAGTATCGAGATGCCTCTGGCGTTGCCCTCGAGGATTCTGCACTGGCAAAATTACCCCGGCGGGAGGCTTCGGCTTCCAAAGCATCATCTTCGGGGTTCCAGGATGTTCTCGATGGCTCAGCCTCGACAGATCTCCTGGTGCCATGCTCTGGGGTACCGGTGGCTTCCACCAGTACTGATTTCCAGGCATTGGCGGCGTCTATGGACCAGAGAATTCTGTCCATGGAACGCAGTCTAGCGGCTTTCCTTGTGGCATCTATGCCCTTGGTACCGTAACAGACTACTCCACCGGTACCGGCTCCAGCACTGGTTTCGGTACCAGTACCTATAGCATCGGTATCCGCTATACCAGTACCCTGTCCTCCGATGCCCGATACCGGTACCGATCATGGTCGGTACAGGTATCAGGCTTTGCAGGAGCATCCGGACAGACGATACTTCGATTCCTCTGAAGAGTCTGAGGATTCTGTCGATGCAGCAATGCTTCTTCCGCAGGAGCCCTCCTCTCCTAAGCGAAGGATGTCTCCTCCAGAAGACTTGTCTTTTCAAGACTTCATCAGAGAGGTGGCTCGGGGCCTGTCCATCACTGTGGCCCCTGAGAGAGGGCCAAGGAGTTAGATATTTTACAATATCCTAAGGAGGCAGCTACCTTACCCATTCATGAGATTCTATATGATCTCATGTTGAGGATGTGGGAAACGCCTCTTACCACCTCTCCTCATTCTCGCAGGTTAGATACCATGTATCGTGTCCCTCCTTGTCCTGGTTTCCATAAAACTCAGCTTCCTCACCACTCTATTGTGGTGGAGTCTGCCATGAGAAGGATTAGAAGTGCAAAAAGACATGCCTCTAATCCTCCAGGACGTGAATGCAGAACCCTGGATGCTTTTGGACGTAGAGTCTTTCAAGCTTCCATGCTGGCTACAAGAATCAATTCCCGTAGTCTCTACATGGGAATGTTCTTGAAAGAAGTCACAGATCATTTGCAGACCTTAAGTCCTCTCGTTTCTGAGGATAAAAGACAGGACTATCTCACTTGGCTCAAACATGCCCAAGATGTCTCCAAATTTTCCAACCGTGCAGCTTTTGATTCCTTTGAATGTGTAAGCAGAGCCTCGGATATTGACATAGATGCACGTAGAATTGCTTGGCTTCAAGCATCTGATTTGGAGCTCTGGGTCCAAGATGACTTGGGGAATATCCCTTGTACCGGTGAAAACCTGTTTGGTAAAGATTGGCAGGCAAAGGCCTGTTCTCCAAGTTTAATTTCCCTGTTCTACTGTAAGTCCAATGTATACCCCCACATTGGACATTTAAGTTATTTGTGAACCGCGCTGATGTTGAATAGTGCGGTATAGAAAAATGCTAAATAAATTTAAAAAATCAGATGGATGCTGATAATTCCACTTTGGATAGACTATCCAAGTCTACAACTGATCCTGTTAGGAAAACGTTGTTCAAAAAGACAGCTTTTTCTAAAAAGAAAAGATTTTATCCTGCTTATGGGCAGGCATCTTCTGCAGGTCAGTTTGCAACCAAGCGTCAGCAACCACCCAAACAAAAGAAAGCAAAGGCTGCAAGGCCTCCACCGACCCAGCAACCTCGGCCTCCTCAGGGCCTTTGACTTTCGGCTAGAGAACCTAGCCTTTCTGGCTCTGGAAGGTCCAGAGCCCTCCACCATTCCAGGAAGGCTATCTCATTTTGCTTCCAGATGGGAACAAATCACAGTAGAACATTGGACACTCTCCATCATAAAAGAGGGGTACAAACTTCATTTTTCAAGCATGCCCCCTCACACGCTAGTGAAGCAGTTCAATTCTCCGACCTCTCTTATCAACCTGTTAAGTCAAGAGATTACCATCCTTCTTGCCCAAGGGGCAATAGAAGAAGTGCCTCTTTATCAGCAAGGCACAGGGTTCTATTCCCCTTATTTTCTTATCCCAAAGAAAACGGGGGGATACAGACCCATCTTAGATCTCAGAGAATTGAACAAATTCCTTGTCAAGGAGAAATTCAAGATGATTTCTCTCGGAGCTCTGCTTCCATACCTTCAGAGTCAGGATTGGCTTTGTTCTCTAGATCTCCATGATGCGTACACCCATATACTCATCCATCCAACCCACAGAAGGTTCCTTCGGTTCCTGTTTCAGGGAAAGCACTACCAATACAGGGTGCTTCCTTTTGGTCTGGCCTCTGCACCAAGGGTGTTCACGAAATGCATGGCGGTGGTAGCTGCATTTCTATGCACTCTGGGAATATTCGTCTTCCCTTACTTGGACGACTGGCTCATTCGAGCTCCAACAATGTCAGAGGCCCAGATTTCTCTATCCTGCACAATGCGTATCCTTCAGTATTTAGGGCTGGTAATAAACATCCCAAAATCCCATCTAACTCCTACTCAGTCTCTGGAGTTCATAGGGGCCTTGCTGGATACCACAAGGGCAAGGGCCTATCTCCCCCAGGCCCGTTGCCTTTGCTTAGTGCAGTTAGCTTCTCAAGCAGTATTGAAGCCCCTTCTTACTGCTCGGGAGATGTTGCAGTTGCTAGGCCACATGGCATCCACCGTGCATGTGGTACCAAATGCTCGCCTTCACATGAGGGCAGCTTCGTGGACTTTATCCATCCAATGGACCCAGGCATCAGGCTGCCTGTCAGACAAAATAGCAAACACAAGTCGTCTCTTTTTGTCCCTCCAATGGTGGAAGTCCACTCAAAATCTGTTGCTGTGGTCCCCCTTCCAGCAACCATTGCCCCAAGCAACTCTTACAACAGATGCTTCCCCAATGGGGTGGGGAGCTCATCTGCAAGACCTCTCCACCCAAGGCATCTGGTCTCCGCAGGAGAGTTGTCTACATATCAATCTCTTGGAACTTGGAGCAATCTTCCTTGCTCTGCGAGTGTTCCACACCCTGCTCCGCTACAAGACAGTCCTTATCCATACGGACAATCAAGTAGCCATGTTCTACGTGAACAAGCAGGGGGGAACAGGCTCTCTGTCGCTTTGCAACGAAGCGTTGCGACTGTGGGCCCTCGCCAGAGAGCACCAGATTCATCTTCTGGCAGTGTATCTTCCAGGCGTTCAAAACTCTTGGGCGGACAGACTCAGTCGAGTTCTGCTTCCACACGAGTGGTCTCTGCATGCAGACCAGGTGGCCAAGATTTTTCGAATTTGGGGAACCCCGGATATAGACCTCTTTGCAAGTCTGTGGAATGCCAAACTTCCCCGGTTCTGTTCCAGGACTCTGGCTCAGGGAGCTCAGGCCAGGGATGCTTTCCTCCTCTACTGGGGTCAAGACTTCCTGTATGCCTTTCCACCCGTAATTCCCAAAACCCTATTCAAGCTTCAGAGAGACCGAGGTCGCATGATTCTCATAGCACCACATTGGCCACGCCAAGTGTGGTACCCTCTACTTCTACATCTCTCTCAAGCTCCCTCCCTGGAGTTAGGGTCTGCACCAGATCTCCTTTCTCAGGAGGATGGAAAGTTATGGCATCCCAGTTACCAGTCTCTGCATCTCAGGGCTTGGTTGCTGAAGGCCTAGATCTCCAGGATCTTGATCTTTCTCAGCAAGTGAAGGATATTCTTCATGCTTCCAGAAAGCCTTCCACCAGATGTTCTTATGCTTTTAAGTGGAAGAGGTTTACGATTTGGTGTTCGGAAAAGGGTCTTAACCCTCTTGCGAGACCCCTGAAATCTTTACTGGAGTATCTTCTTCATTTATCTGATGCAGGCCTTAAGACAAATTCAGTGAGAGTCCATTTGAGTGCTATTGCGGCTTCCCTTAAACCTCTCAATGGACAGCCTATTTCCTCTCATCCTCTTATAGCAAGATTCATGAGAGGCCTTCTTCTGATTAAGCTTCCCATTAGACCACCACAGGTGGCATGGGACTTAAACCTGGTTCTAGGGCAGCTCATGAAGCCTCCTTGAAATTTCTTTCTTGGAAGGTTGTTTTTCTCATTGCAATCACATCAGCACGTCGCATTAGTGAGTTGCAAGCGTTAGTAGCTAATCCTCCTTAAACAAGGTTCCATCATGACAAGGTAGTCCTTAGGACTCATCCACACTTTATGCCTAAAGTGGTCTCACCTTTTCATTTGAACCAGGAGGTATACCTACCTGTCTTTTTTCCAGGACCTCATGCATCAAGTGCAGAGAGGAATCTCCATACCTTGGACTGTAAAAGAGCTATAGTTTTTTACTTGCAAAGAACACAGCAGCATAGAAAGTCCTCTCAACTCTTTGTTGCTTTTGATCCTTCTCATTTGGGACTTCCAGTCTCCAAAAGGACACTATTGAACTGGATTGCTCAGTGTATTTCTTTCACCTATCAGAGTAAGAACGTTTCTTTGGAGGGCCATGTCACAGCTCACAATGTGAGAGCCATGGCAGCCTCTATAGCTCATCTGCACTCTGTGTCTATCGACGATATCTGTCGGGCAGCCACTTGGGCCTCGGTTCATACCTTTACAGCCCATTACTGCTTGGACAAGGACTCCCGCCGGGATGCCTTGTTTGGTCAGGCTGTTCTCAAACACCTGTTCCATACCTAATCAACTCCTACCCACCAACCCTGGTTGGATGCCAGAGATCCATGGGGGAAGTGGAGCCCTTCTTAGGGACACACAACTTCTGGGGCCTTTCCCTGGCATCGAAAGCTAGGGAGTCCCCCTATGTGAAGACTCATTCCTGCTTGTTCCTAGAGATAGCACAGTTACTTACCTGTAACAGGTGATCTCTGGGAACAGCAGGAATAAGTCTTCACAACCCACCCACCTCCCCTAGGAGTTGTATCTCTCTATCTTTCCTTTCCCTCTCTCTTTGTCTCAGCTTTAAACTCGAACTGGAGAGAGGCAGTTGGAAAAGGCGGGAAGGCAGCACACAGGCGCTGTGGGATGCTCCCAAAAGCTTTCTGATTGGACGCTGGGCTCCGTCGGTACCGATGATACCCATATGTGAAGACTTATTCCTGCTGTTCCCAGAGATCACCTGTTACAGGTAAGTAACTGTGCTTTACAGAGTGGTAGATGAGTGGAATACAGTAATTATATTACATTGTAAAAATAACATATCACATTTGTTTATAGGAACAGATCATGAATTTTACTCAACTTATTCTAAGTTTTCAGACATGATAAGATGGTAATTAGCTGTGCTTGTTCTGTGAAGTCACTAAATTGATTCACTATTTAGTGGTAATTGGTGTAATCACATCTGTTCAGTCTATGGTATTGTCTAACAGATGCAAAGGTATCATAGCACATACGTTTGAGTAAACGGTTACTGTTCCAGAGCTTTAAAGCAGTCAGTTACCCTACTGATAGTGTAGCAGAATTACAGTGTTGGCTCACATCTCTATGCATAGCGGCTCCCAATAATGCCTCTTTCGATTAGTTTATAATTAGGCGGGTTTTCAGTTTTTGCTCTTTTTTTTTTATCTCATACCAACAAGTTCCTCTTGTATCTTAAGATTGCACTGACTCATGGTTTTGAGTATCACATTTCCCTCTGACAGTGACATGCAACTGTAATTGGGGGGAGAGAGATCTCTAGTTCTTGTGTCCCAGCGAGGGGCTCCCTGTATGCCCTGCAGTCTGTAGTTGCAGTGATGTTTAGTGGTACCTCTGGTTGTGTTTCTGCAGTTGAAATTGTTTTGACATGAGACCTTTTTAAAACCTTGTTTGTACTTTGTTTCTATCAGTTTTTGCACCACTTTAAACTGCAGTGACTTTTTGTTTTATAGGGTATTTTGTTCATCATCTTAGGAATGGGTTTGTGAAAAGGGCTGCAAAGTAGTTAGAGCGATGGGGCTGAGAACCAGAGAAGCCACCAGGGTTCAAAGCCTGCTGCTGGCATTCACACACTTCATGCTTGCCTCAAGCAAGTCACTTTCTCTCTCCCCTTGCCTCAGGTACCCACTTAGACTGTCAGCTCTTAGGGGAAGGGACAGAACATTTCACACAACTGTTCAGCACTACATATGTCCAGTAGTGTTAGAGGCTCATGTTTCTCATGCAGTCCAGGAAAGCCATTGTTTGTAGTGCTGTCTGTCATGGTGCAGAGCATCTTACAGTATCTTCCTTTCTCTTCTAGAAAAAGACACTTTGTTTCAGAGTACACACCAATCGACAGCAATTTAACCTATTCGGTGAATTCTGGAAATCACACAGGTATGAATGGCGATGTCTTGGCTGTGCTGCTTTGCTGACTCCGTTTTGAAATCTGACGTGGTGAAATAAGTTAGGCACCCCAGAATCTGTTCTTTACACAGGGTCTATCATGGTTCTCCTCACACTGCTCATCTGTTCTTTCACTTCAGGTGAAGTCTCCTGCTGCAGCAGACTTGGCGAGAGATTTGAGACTTGCCTTAGGCGTGTGTTCTCCAGGTGGGGGTCCTTCTGCGTCCGAAACCCTGTGCCCATTGTCTGTTTCACCCTGATCTTTATTGCTGCCTGCTGCACGGGACTGATGCACATGACACTCACCACAGATCCTGTGGAGCTCTGGTCCTCCCCCAGCAGCCAGGCCCGCAAAGAGAAGGAATACTTTGACTCTCACTTTGGTCCTTTTTTCCGGACTGAGCAGATCATTATCATGGCTCCAAATAGCTCAGGAGACATGTATGATCCATATCTTCCAGGTGCTCTTGTACCCTTTGGGCCACCTCTAGTCAAAGACATCCTACATCAGGTAATGCAAAATGTATCATTCAGTTTGAGAGTACTTTACAAAATTGTATTTTCTTGAGCAAAGGTCCATGCTGAGTATTGCTGCAATTGGATATAGCATAAAGAAAAGCCTCACTAACTGCTTTTGTAGTTTACTTTGGTTCTGTATACTGTACAATTAGATTAACAAGGATTGGGACCAGGCTTTATTAAAGTCGAAGTTGAGCTTCTTTACAGGACAGTTTTGACACTCGCTAATATTTTATAACAGCGTATATGATGGCGGACAAGGAGTAGTTGGCTGGCTCGGTTGTCTCTGATCATTGAGATTTGTTGTCCTGTGTGGGAGTTTAGATGCAGTAATGAGAATAAAAACTACTGACCCTAGGGTTCTAAACACTGGTTGTCACATCTTAAAAATAAATAAATAAAATAAAAATCCAGGTATTTGGTACCACTGTCCAGATAATAGCAATATTTTATACATGTTTTTGAATGATCTTATGTATAGTATAATTATATGATGGATGCCTTTTTATAAAGGGGCTCCTTCACATATGTACACATATTATTATTTGTCTTAGCATGTGTTTAATTTGATGTTTTAATATGATTTACTGTTTTATTTTTATATGTATGTATGATACATAAGGTCGTAGTTCCCTGAAGAAGGCTTTGAGCCGAAAAACGTGTAGGGGAGACCTGGTGTATTTAATATCCATACCACGGGCAAGACCTATGTTACATTTCATTTAAAAGAATATTGGCAGGACATGTCCCGTATCTCTGTGCTGAGACATTTGTTCAGTTCTGGCTCAAATATGTTTAGTTTAATTACATTGCTGTAAACATTCAAAAAGGCGATCAAGCAAAAGTGGTATATGATAGATATAAGCAGTTAAATTAAAATTAGAAGTAGGAAGTTTAGAAAAGCAGAAGTGCATCTAGTGGTTCATACCTGCCCCTCCCATGCAGACCATCCATCAAACCATTAATGACAAAAGCAAAAAATAGCTAGAACAGCCCAATGTTTCCAGTGTGATATACCTAAAAAAATTAGCTAATCTCCAGGAACAAGCAGGAATGAGTTTTCACATATGGGTATCGTCGGTACCGACGGAGCCTGCGCGGGAACGCTCCCCAGCGTCCAAAAGGAAAGCTTTTGGGAGCATCCCACAGCGCCTGCGCGCTGCCTTCCCGCCTTTCCTAACCGCCTCTCTCCAGTTCTTCTTTTCCGCGGAGCCAGCAGGTCGTGTTCCTGTCACCGCTGAAGAATTTCTTTATTTTATTTCTTTGATCGTGCGTCTGCCTTCAACGCTGGACCGGTACCGCCGGTCTTTTCTTTCTTTATTCTAAAAAAAACAACAACTATTTTTTCTCACTTCAGTGCATTTTCTTCTTTGGCCTTAGGTCTAGGACATTTTTCCTCATGGAGAAGCCCGCCTCTGGGTTTAAAAAATGCACGAAGTGCAGCAGCACTATTTCTGTCACTGACACCCATGAATGGTGTCTAAAATCTTTAGGTCCTGACCACTCCATTGCGGATTGTGAGTCCTGCTCCATGATGTCTAAAAGAGGTCTACAGAATAGAGCAGCTAAGCTCAGTACCCTGTTTCCCTCGGATGCAGCTTCGGTTGCATCGACGTCTTCCAGGGCTGCTTCTTCCTCACATGGATCTCAAGTAACCAAACTTAAATCCAGCCGGTCCTTGAAGGGTAGATCTCCCTCTAAGTATCGAGATGCCTCCGGGCTTGCCCTCGAGGAATCCGCACCGGCAAAATTACCCCGGCGGGAGGCTCCGGCTTCCAAAGCTTTATCTATGGGGTCACAGGTTGATATTGATGGCTCAGCCTCGACCGATCACCTGTTGCCATGTTCTGGGGTACCGGTGGTTCCCACTGGTACCGACATCCAGACATTGCTTGCGTCAAAGGATCAGAATGTCCTGACCATGCAGCGTACCATCACGGCATTCATACAAACTGCGACGCCTTCGGTACCGCAACAAACTCTGTTGCCGGTACCAACTCCGGCACCGGTACCGACATTGGTTCCGGTGCCGGTATCGATTGCATCGACATCCGCTCTGGGGTCGACTGCGGCGGTACACTGTTCTGTGATGCCCATCGGTACCGAATCGGTACCGATCATTCCCGATGTTGATACCATCCGGTACGCGTATCGGGCTCTGCAGGAGCATCCAGACAGGCGATACTTCGATTCCTCTGAAGATTCTGATGAATCAGAGGTCTGTCGAAGCATCGGTGATTCATCTTCAGGAGCCCTCTTCTCCAAAAAGGAGAATGTCTCCTCCAGAAGACTTGTCTTTTCAAGACTTCATTAGGGAAGTGGCCAGGGGCCTTTCCATCAAAGTGGCCCCTGAGACAGAACCTAGAGCCAAAAAATTAGATACTTTACAATATCCTAAGGCTCCTAAAGAGGCAGCCACTTTACCAATACATGAGATTCTTTATGATCACATGTTAGGTATATGGGAGACTCCACACCACTTCCCCTCATTCTCGCAGGTTGGACACCATGTATCGTGTTCCTCCCTGTCCTGGCTTCCATAAGACTCAGCTTCCTCAGCACTCCATTGTGGTGGAGTCTGCTATGAAGAAGATAAAAAGTACAAAAAGGCACTCTTCTGCTCCTCCAGGAAGAGCATGCAGAACCTTAGATGCCTTTGGCAGGAGAATTTTCCAGGCCAGTGTGCTTGTTGCCAGAATCAACTCCTATAGTCTCTATATGGGGATGTTTCTAAAAGAAGTTACAGATCACCTGCAAACTATCTCCTTTTATTTCAGAAGATAAAAGGGAAGAGTTCCTCACCTGGCTCAAACATGCCCAGGATATTTCCAAGTTTTCCAACCGTGCAGCCTTTGACTCTTTTGAAGGTGCCAGCAGAGCCTCGGCCATTGCCATAGGTGCACGCAGAGTTGCTTGGTTACAAGCTTCTGATTTGGAACCTTGGGTTCAAGATGGACTAGGAAACCTTCCTTGTACAGGTGAAAACCTTTTTGGCAAAGATTGGCAAGCAAAGGCCACCCAAATGGATGCTGAAAATTCCGCTTTAGATAGACTTTCAAAGTCTACTTCTGCTCCTTTTAAGAAAAGGTTGTACAAAAAGGGTTTTTTCCCAAAAAAGGGAAATATTGTTCTACTTATGGTCAGCAGTCATCTACTGCAGGTTGTTTTGCTACAAAGAGACAGCAACAACCGAAACAGGCCAAGCCTAAGGCTGCTAGGACTGCTACGGCCCAACAGCCTCAGCCTCCTCAGGGCCTTTGACTTACAACTAGAGAGCTTAGCCTTTCTGGCTCTAGAACATCCAGAGCATCTCACCATTCCAGGGAGTTTGGTTTACTTTGCTCCCAGATGGCAACAAATCACAGCAGAGCAATGGACCTTCTCCATCATAAGGGAGGGGTACAAGCTTCATTTCTTAAACCTTCCTCCTCACACCATGGTGAGACTGTTCAATTCTCAGACATCTCTCCTCGACCTTCTTGGTCAAGAGATTACTACCCTTCTTGCCCAAGGGGCAATAGAAGAAGTACCCCTTCTTCAACAGGGCTCAGGGTTCTACTCCCCCTACTTTCTTATCCCAAAGAAAACAGGGGGCTACAGACCCATATTAGATCTCAGAGAATTGAACAAGTTTCTATGCAAGGAGAAATTCAAGATGATTTCTCTCGGTACTCTCCTTCCATACCTTCAGAGTCAGGATTGGCTTTGCTCTGTAGACCTCAAGGATGCGTACACCCATGTCCTCATCCATCCAACACACAGAAGGTTCCTTCGGTTCCTTTATCAAGGGAAGCACTATCAATACAGAGTGCTTCCTTTCGGTCTGGCCTCTGCACCAAGGGTGTTCACAAAATGCATGGCAGTAGTAGCTGCATTTCTACGCACTCTAGGGATATTCGTATTCCCATATCTGGACGACTGGCTCATCCGAGCTCCATCCCAGTCAGAGGCCCAGATTTCTCTAACCTGCACAAGCCGTATCCTTCAGTATCTGGGACTTGTAATAAACTTTCCAAAATCCCATCTCACCCCTACTCAGTCTCTAGAGTTCATAGGGGCCTTACTGGATACCACCACTGCAAGGGCCTATCTTCCCCAGGCCCGTTGCCTACGCTTGGTGCAGTTAGCCTCACAAATTCAGTTAAAATCCCATTTAACTGCTCGAGAGATGCTACAACTGTTAGGCCACATGGCATCCACAGTGCATGTGGTTCCTTACATTCGCCTTCACATGAGGGCAGCTCAGTGGACTCTGTCCACCCAATGGACCCAGGCATCAGGTTGCTTGTCAGACAAAATAGCAACCTCCAGTCGCCTCTTTTGGTCCCTCCACTGGTGGAAGTCCACTCAAAATCTGTTGCTGGGGTCCCCCTTTCAACAGGACTTACCCCAAGCAACCCTTACAACAGATGCCTCTCCAAGGGGCTGGGGAGCTCATCTTCAAGATCTCTCCACTCAAGGCATTTGGTCTCTAGAGGAGACATCTCTACATATCAACCTCTTAGAGCTCAGAGCAATTTTTCTAGCTCTCAGAGTCTTCCACACCCTGCTCAGCTACAAGACAGTCCTTATCCACGCAGACAACCAAGTAGCCATGTTCTACGTGAACAAGCAGGGTGGGACTGGCTCTCTGTTGCTTTGCAACGAAGCTCTGAGATTGTGGGCCTTCGCCAGAGAGCATCAAATTCATCTCATGGCAGTGTATCTTCCAGGGGTTCAAAACTCTTGGGCAGACAGACTCAGTCAAGTTCTGCTTCCACACGAATGGTCCCTCCATGGGGACCAGATAGCCAGGATCTTCCGAATTTGGGGAACCCCGGACATAGACCTCTTTGCAAGTCCGTGGAATGCCAAACTTCCCCGGTTCTGTTCCAGAATTCCGTGTCGGGTAGTTCAGACCAGGGATGCCTTCCTCCTTCATTGGGGGCAAGACTACCTCTATGACTTTCCACATATTTCCCTAATTCCCAAGACACTCTTCAAACTTTAGGGAGACAAGGGGTCTATGATCCTCATAGCACCACATTGGCCACGCCAAGTGTGGTACCCTCTACTTCTGCATCTCTCCCAAGCTCCCTCCCTGGACTTGGGATCTGCTCCAGACCTCCTGTCTCAGGAGGAGGGAACGTTGTGGCATCCAAATCCCCAGTCTCTTTACCTCAGAGCCTGGTTGCTGAAGGCCTAGACCTTCACGATTTGCATCTTTCTCAGCAAGTGAAGGATATCCTTCATGCTTCCAGAAAGCCTTCCACTAGACGTTCCTATGCTTTTAAATGGAAAAGGTTTACCATTTGGTGTGCAGAGAAGGGTCTTAACCCTCTTGCAATACCTCTGAATTCTTTACTAGAGTATTTGCTGCATTTATCCCATGCAGGCCTTAAAACAAATTCAGTAAGAGTCCATTTGAGTGCTTTTGCAGCATCCCTTAAACCTCTCAATGGACAGCCTATTTCCTCTCCTCCTTATAGCAAGATTCATGAGAGGCCGCCTTTTGACTAAACCTCCCATCAGACCACCTCCAGTGGCATGGTACTTGAACTTGGTTCTTGGCCAGCTTATGAAGCCACCCTTTGAACCCTTAGCCACTACCTCCTTGAAATTCCTTTCCTGGAAGGTTATTTTTCTCATTGCAGTCACCTCGGCTCGCCGCATCAGTGAACTGCAAGCCTTGGTGGCTAATCCTCCTTATACAAGGTTCCATCATGACATGGTAGTCCTCAGGACTAATCCACACTTTATGCCTAAAGTGGTCTCACCTTTTCATCTGAATCAAGAGGTTTATTTACCTGTCTCTTTTCCAGGACCTCATGCATCAAGTGCGGAGAGGAATCTTCATACCCTGGATTGTAAAAGAGCTCTTGCTTTTTACTTACAAAGGACACAGCAACATAGAAAGTCCTCTCAACTCTTTGTTGCTTTTGATCCCTCTCATTTAGGACTTCCAGTCTCTAAGAGAAGTCTGTCCAATTGGATTGCTCAGTGTATTTCTTTCGCCTACCAGAGTAAGAACCTTTCTTTGGAGGGCCATGTCACAGCTCACAATGTGAGGGCCATGGCAGTCTCGATGGCTCATCTAAATTCTGTGTCCATCGACCAGATCTGTCGAGCGGCCACCTGGACCTCGGTTCATACCTTCACAGCCCATTACTGCTTGGACAAGGACTGCCACCGGGATGCCTTGTTTGGTCAGGCTGTTCTCAAACACCTGTTCATACCTAATCAACTCCTACCCTCCATCCCTGGCTGGATGCCTGAGATTCATGGGTGGAGGTAGAGCCCTTCCCAGGGACTCACAACCTGGGTGATCTCCCAGGCATCTCTAGCTGGGGAGTCCCCATTATGTGAAAACTCATTCCTGCTTGTTCCTGGAGATAGCACAGTTACTTACCTGTAACAGGTGATCTCTGGGAACAGCAGCAATAAGTCTTCACAACCCACCCACCTCTCCTAGGAGTTGTATCTCTCTTTCTATCTTTCCTTTCCTCACTCTCTGTCTCAGCTTTAAAACTCGAAATGGAGAGAGGCGGTTAGGAAAGGCAGGAAAGCAGCGCGCAGGCGCTGTGGGATGCTCCCAAAAGCTTTCCTTTTGGACGTTGGGGAGCGTTCCCGCGCAGGCTCCGTCGGTACCAATGATACCCATATGTGAAGACTTATTCCTGCTGCTCCCAGAGATCACCTGTTACAGGTAAGTAACTGTGCTTTAAATGCTTGCTCAAAGATATATTTCTAATCCTACTTTGAATTTTCAGAGGGGTTTTTGCTCATAAATATAGGGGTAATGAGTTCCAGAGTGCTGGTGCTTGAAAGAAGGCGACCCTTCGATGGGTAATTTTTGAAGAGAGTGTATATGAGAATGGGAGTGGTAAACAAGTGCTGATACTGAGTATGCAGAGTTCTTGGGACTGTATAAGGTACCAAAAGATCTGACTGGTGTTCTAAGATTCCGTAATGTAAAGTCCTGTGGAATGTGTAGAAGGACCTTTAAATTTCACCCTGTAGACTACAGGTAGCGAATGCTTTCCAATTAACAAAGGAGTAATAGGATCTCATTTCTGTGCATTATAAAGCCGTCAGTCTGTCTGCAATATTTTGCAAAAATTGAAGTCTTTCTAAAGATGATAGTTTCAGCTCTTGAATTTCAATAATTTGTGTGATTTAGGATTAACACTTGGGCCAAGATCCTGCAGGTCTTTAGCCTTGAACAAAGACCGAATCTGACATATAAAAACAGGAATGTGCCCCTTTACCGAGCAATTAAAACCACAGTACCCTATTTCCACTTGCTAGTCTGATTCAACTCTGCTTACATTGTGAGGCTTTTTGGATTAGAACCAGAGTCATAGGAACGTGTGTGGACATGGATTAAAACATTTCTAGAACCTAAGGCCTTCTACTACTAATAATCATTTGTATATTGCTACAAGATGTATGCAGCACTGTACATATAGATGTAAGACAGTACCTGCTCATCTGAGCTTACAATCTAATCAAGACAAAAAAGTATTGCAAAACTGGGGACTAGAGTATGGTAAGATACACATAAGTAGTGGACAAGAGAGCAGGACTGTATCAAGCTAGACATGCTCCCTGTGCAACTAACAAATCTGGTGCCTCCTCCACCCAGCTATATGTAGTAACTTGCTTTTTTTTCCTGGAAGCTCAATAGTGATAACGGTGCTTCTTTCTTATTTACGCCCTGTGTGGCTGCACTGCTCACACAGCCCAGGGTACGGCCCTGCAAGAGAGGGAGGAGCATCAGGATCCAAAAGCAACCTTGGAGGAGAGTCTTTAGCCTGGATTTGAATAGGGATAGAGAAGGAGCCTTATGCACAGACTCAGTTTAGTTCCAGGCATAAGGAGCAGCAAGGTGGGATGAATAAAGGCTGGAGTTGGCAGTGGCAGAGAAAGGAACAGATAAAAGGGATCTGCCAAAGGAGCAGAGTTTCTGAGGAGGGGTATACAGTGAGATAAGATAGGAAAGGTAGTGAGGAGCTGCATAATGAATGCATTTATAGGTCAGTAGGAGAAGTTTGAACTAGATGCGGAAACTGATAGGGAGCCAGTGAAGTGGCTTGAAGGGTTACATGAGCAGAGTGACACTGGCAGACGATAAGCTGTGCAGCTGATGATTCAGAGGGTGACCAGCGAGGAGCAAGTTACAGTAGCCCAAGACGGGAGGTGATTAGTGAGTGGATAAGGGCCTTGATGTGTGTAGAAAGGAAGGGACAGATTTTGCTGATCTTATAGAGAAAGAAGTGGCAGGTTTTAGCTATCTGTTGGATGTGTGCAGAGAGAGCAGAGTCAAAGATGATCCCAAGTTAGCGAACTGAAGAAATGGAGGAGTGTAGTGTCATTCATAGAGAGAGAGAAGGGGAGAAGGTGGGTTTAGGGGGAAAGATGAAAAAGCTCAGGTTTGTCCACGTTCAATTTCACACGTTGGTGAGACATCAGGCAGCAATGTCTGATAAGCAGACAGAGATCTGGGTCTGGATTCTTGAAGAGATTTCAGGTGCAGAAAGGTAAATTTGAGCATTGTCAGTGTAAAGATGGTACTGCACCAAGGGACTGAGTGTAGAGCGAGGAAAAGGAAAGGTCTCAAGACAGATCTCTTGGGGTACATCAACTGAAAGCAGGATAGCAGTAGAGAAGGATCCACCAGAACATGCTGCTCTGGGAGGGATAAGACGAAAACAAGGACAGAACAGAGCCCCTAAATCCAAACAAGGATAGGGTATTGAGGAGAAAGTGGAGATCAACAGTGTCAAAGGCAGCAGAAAGGTCAAGAAGGATGAGGATCAAGTAAAGGCCCTTGGATTTGAGCTTATATTTTGACATTTAAATGTGTTAAAACAAATCTATACCTATTAAGAAATCTCTTGCTTTCTGTTCTGCAGACTTTCAAAATTCAGTAGCTCTCACAACCCTGGTGTGGGGCTCCCTGTAGGCACGGGACCCCACTGGGTCAAATAAGTTCAACTGGTCTAAGGCTGTTTGTGCCATTGTGAATAAACCTTTTCTGTATAGCAGCAGAGAACTTCAGTGCTAACTGTCCTGTATGGAAGGAGAGGTACAGGAATGCCCAGGGCCAGCCTTAGAGCATTTGAATCTGTTTCACCCAATGGGGCTCTATGCCCACAGGGAGTCCCATAGTAGGGTTGAGAGAGGTACTGAATTTTGAGAGTTTGCAGAACAGAAAGCAAGAGATTTCTTTATAGGTATAGACGTGTTTTAACACATTTTATGTCAAAAAATAAGCTCATAAAATCTAGATGCTTTGGTATCTCAAGAGCCATGGTGGAATGAGGACAACCAGTGGGACACTGATACCTGGGTACAAACTACATCGAAATGATAGAGCTGATCAAATTGGTGGAGGGGTTGCGCTCTGTTAGAGAGGGCATTGAGTCACAAAGGATTAATGTTTTGCAGGAAACAAAATTTGCTGTAGAATCTCTATGGATTGAAATTCCATGTAAAATGGGAAGGCGATGGCAGTGGGGTTGTACTATCGACCGCCTGGCCAAAATGAAAAAAATGGATGATGAAATGCTCAAAGAACTCAGGGAAGCTAACAAAAGTTGCAGAGGTGATTTCAATTACCCCGGTATTGACTGGGTCAGTGTGTCACGGCAGGACATGCTAGAGAGAGAGTTTCTAGATGAAATAAATGACTGCTTCTTGGAGCAGCTGGTTCATGAACAGACCAGAGGGGAAGCCATATTAGACCTAGTGGAACACCAGATCTGGTGCAAGAGATAAGGGTGTTGGGGCCACTTGGCAATAGTGATCATAGCATGATCACATTTGATTTAATTAATGGAGGAGGGATGGTAAGGAAATACACAGTACTGTCTTTTAACTTTGGAAAGGGAGACTATGATAAAATGAAGAAAAGAGTTAAGAAAAAACTAAAAGGAGCAGTTGCAAAGGTTAAAGACTTAGAAACGTAGGCCATGTGGTCTTTTTCTGTTGTCATGTTTCTATCTAGTCTGTCCTTCCATATCAACAACTACAACGGTCCCCTTTTTTCCTTTAGAGATCGTCTGTGTTTGTCCCATGCTTTTTTAAATTCGGTTACTGTCCTCATCTCTACCACCTCCACCCCTAGCATTTCCTGCCGTGACACTGACCCAGTCAATACCGGGGTAATTGAAATCACCTCTGTAACTTTTGTTAGCTTCCCTGATTTGTTTGAGCATTTCATCATCAAGCTTGGGTGTTGAAAAATACTATCTTGGAAGCCCAGACCAGCTGTATTCCACGCTTTAAGAAAAGTGGAAGGAAGTCCAAAAAACTGCCAGTATGGTTTAAAGGTGAGGTCAGAAAGGCTGTTGCTAAAAAAGCATCTTTCAGGAAACGGAAAAAAGAGCCAAATGATGAAAACGGGAAACAGCACAAGCACTGGCAAGTTAAATGCAAGGCATTGATAAGGCAGGCAAAGAGAGAATTTGAGAAGAAGCTTGCTGTGGAAGCAAAAACACGTAATAAAGACTTTTTCAAGTACGTTCATAGCAAAAAACCTGTGAGAGAGTCAGTTGGACCATTAGATATGATAGAGAGGTAAAAGGAGCAGTAAGAGGAGACAAGGCTATAGTGGTGAGACTGAATGAATTCTTTGCTTCGGTCTTTACTGAGGAAGATGTAGGGATGTTACCCATGACTGAAGTGGTATTTAAAGTTGATACTATGGAAGAACTGAAAGAAATATCGATACAGTGGGAAGATGTATTACAACTATTTGATAAACTGAAGAGTAGCAAATCACCTGGACCAGATGGTATACATCCAAGGGTGTTGAAAGAACTGAAATATGAGATTGCAGACCTGATAGTAATCTGTGAACTAATATCAATAAAATCATCTGTAATACTTGAAGACTGGAGGATCGCCAGTGTAACGCCAATTTTTAAAAAGGGTTCCAGGGGTGATCCGGGAAACTACAGACCGGTGAGCCTGACGTCTGTACCGGGAAAAATGGTAGAAACCTTCATAAAGAACAAAATTACTCAACATGTAGATAGTCATGGCTTAATGGGAGAAAGCCAACATGGCTTTAGACAAAGAAGATCTTGTCTTACTAATCTATTATGTTTTTTTTGAAGGTGTGAATAAATGGGTAGACAAAGGTGAGTCGGTTGATATAGTGCATCTGGACTTTCAGAAAGCCTTTGACAAGGTTCCCCATCAGGGACTTTTGGCAAAACTTAAGTCATGGGATAGGAGGCAGTGTATTGTGGATCAGGAACTGGTTACAAGATAGAAAGCTGAGGATAGGGCTAAATGGCCAATTTTTCCAATGGAAAAAGGTGAGTAGTGGAGTACCCCAGGGATCTGTGCTGGGTCCGCTGCTTTTTGACATATTCATAAATGACCTGGAAAAGAGAATGAGTGAGGTTATCAAATTTGCAGATGACACCAAAGTATTTAAAGTTGTTAAAATCTAAGAGGATTGTGGAAAATTGCAAGAGGATCTTTATAAATTGGAAGACTGGGCATCCAAATGGCAGATGAAATTTAATGTGGACAAGTGCAAAGTTATGCAGCTAGGAAAGAACAACCCAAACTATGGTTACATGATGCAAGGTTTCACATTGGGAGCCACCACCCAGGAAAAAGATTTAAGCGTCATCGTGGATAACATGTTAAAAACCCTCCGCCAAGTGTGCAGAGGTGGCTAAGAGAGCAAATAGAATGCTAGGTGTCATAAGGAAAGGAATGGAAAATAAAATAAAGGATATTATAATGCCTCTGTATTGTTCCATAGTGCGACAGCACCTTGAATATTGTGTGCAATTCTGGTTGCCGTATCTTAAAAAGGATATAGCATTATTAGAAAAGGTTCAGAGAAGAGCCACCAAAATTGTAAAGGGGATGGAAGAAAATCATATGAAGAGAGGCTTAAAAGGTTAGGGCTCTTCAACCTGGAAAAGAGACGGCTGAGGGGAGATATGATAGAGGTCTATAAATTAATGAACAGAGTGGAACGGGTAAACGTAGATCGATTGTTTACATCATCAGAATATAAAAAGACTAGGGGAGGTGCAATGAAGCTACAGGGTAACCTATTTAAGACTAGTAAGAGAAAATATTTTTTCACTCAACATGTAATCAAACTCTGGAATTCGTTACCGGAGGATGTAGTAAAAGCTGTTAGTGTAGCTAGGTTTAAAAAAAGGTTTGGACAAGTTCCTGGAGGAAAGGTCCATAAACCATTATTAAGAGACCCAGGATATCACTGCTTGACCCAATACAATTATTGAGGAACCGTTGTCTTTTGGGGAGACTGCTAGGTACGTATGACCTACATTGGCCACTGTTGGAAATGGGATACTGGGCTTGATGGACCTTGGTTTGACCCAGTATGGCATATCTTATGTTTTTATATATTAATCTTAAGTTCAAGAGGCCCCACCAAAATGGATAGGTGGCAAGTGAAGAGTTGCACATTTTGAAGGTATAGATAAGGAAGATGCCCTTTTGTTGAACTATGTCTCACACAACATTTTACACCTGTGCAGAAGGTGGCATAAATTTGTATAGTAACGTGTAATTTATAAAATAGTTGCCTACATTGCATCACTACCCAAACTGTGCCCCTAGAAGACATACATATATGCTCTGCCTAAGTCTGCTTGCTCTTTTGGTGCCCCCCCTTTTTTTTTTTTTTTTTTTAATGTGCATACACCCACGTACCAGTTTATAGGAATCGCCTTCTGCATGTAAAACATATTGAAAATGCTTTATAAAATGACCCTCTTGTGTGTGGTTGGAAGTTGTGCACATTTCAGTGACTGACGAATGAAATGACACTGTATAATATAGTTGCTGCTGGCTAAAGCAATTAAGGGGGAATACGTTTGCTCTATTGCTACTAGAGTAGGAAGTTATCAAGACCCGATAGTACCATTGGGTTTAGGCTCTCATGTAAATTTCCATCTCCCAGTGAAAACTTGTCAGTGTCTGAAGGAATGTAGGGGCCCTTTTACTAAAAGTGCACTGTGGTATTGCAGTAAAAGCATGAATCCATGGTGCGTTAGGGCAACACCACACCATTAATTGCCGGACGCACGGAAAGCATGTTCCTGGTAGTTACTGAAGTGCATGCAGCCCTGCCGTGACATGATAACATGGATGCACTCAACACCATCTATGGAGTGGCTGTGAGTGCACCCCTGCTATTAGCCCACTGTGCAGGTAGTGTGGATGCACTGCCTGCAAGGTGCTCACCTGCCTTATCCTCCCCCACCCCACCCAACTCTCCCACTTGCAACCCTAATGTGCTATGGACAGTTAGCATTAAAATCTGGGGGCAATTTACTGTCATGGCCTTGGGTCCACTATGTGCTTTTAGCGCATGCCAGACCAACGCTGACAGTTATTGCCTTTTAGTAAAAGAACCCCATAGTTTGATAAAGAGCAGAGCAATTTTTGTATCTTATTTTCAGTAGTTGCTGTTTACTCCTATCCCCAAACTATGCCCAAAGACTAAACAGATTGCTGCCACCGCTGAAAGGTTTTTGAAAATATTGGTGATCAGTGTCCTAGGCATTGGCAAAATGGTGTTGGAAACTGCTTTGCATAAACTGTGTGCCTTAATCTTCTGTTGTCAACAAGAAAGTCTTCTTGGAATAGCATTCTTGGCTCCCCTTATATACCAGTAAGACCAGTATCTCTAGTGGCCAGTGCTAGCAGCTGCATGGAAAGCCACAGAAGCTGCAGTCTGCTTTCTTCTGTACTGTATTTGGACTCAATATAGAGAAAGAGGACAAAAGATTGAAGGCCATGTTGTGCTGGCTTCCTGAGAAGCAAGTACTTTATATAACACCTTTTGGAAGAAAGTAAGAAACGGGTGGGTCAGAATCTTCCTAATGCATTTCCAGATTATCCTGTAGACGATCTCAAAGATTAGGAAGAGTTTAACAGTACTGTGCTAGTCAACATACAGTACATGATGAGCTTTGATACCTGATTCAGAAGGAAGCTGTGTCTGTGTGTTTCCCGTTTTATCAACCGTTTCTGTTGGAGTAACTCGGTATGTCTGTGTTCAGACTTAGAAAGTGATGTTTCCTGTTATCTGGTCTGTGAAGACTGCAGTTATCCCACATTTACACGAGGCAGAGTTGAGTATGAAGTTGTCTGTCAGTATATGCCAGGCAGTTGCAGGTTACCTTGTAATTACAGCTCAGTAAAGGGATAGGGGCAGATGGGCTGACAAAGTGTGTCAGACCGTAAATATCAAAGGAGCAATTTTAATTGTGTGCATTTTATTATTTTACTGTACTTTGCTTTTGGAATCTTCTGATCTAAGCAAAAAAAAAAGATTAAAAATAAACTAAACAAACCCTTGAGATTTGAATCAATATATGTGTACTGTGATAAGGAAGCTTATCATAGCTCAGGAAGGAGCTATAGAAAAGGTGAAGTGACTCTGAACAAGCAACCTGTCAGTTCTGGTAGAAATAAGAAAACAGAATTTTCCCATAAAAGACTACCAGTCCCAGAATGCACCAGGTTTCCAACAGCCATTAGAGGAGCTGAAGTGGGGAAACGTGTGTTCAATCAGGAGGGCTATGAGGTAATCCCTAAGCACTCATCTCAAAGGGCAGGGCCTGATTCAGCACAGCTGCGCTGTGTTAGGGAGGAGCACTCATCTAAGCAGAATAAAGGTAGAGTTTATTCTACAGAGAAGGATCCTCATCTTCATGATCAGCTTGGATATCCTCAGTTTCATCTGGAGGATCATCAGAAGCAGAAGCCAAATCGGACGGACAGAGAGGGCAAGAAACCCTTTGGAAGAAGGAAGAGAAAAGCCTTTGGGAGGTCTAGAGGAGTCTGGAGCAGTACGTATACTGGGAGGCATTCCAAGGGCCAGCATACACCATTGGACTGGGGAAAGCCAGAGGAATGGTGCTGCAGAGCTAGGAATCTCCAGACGGTACCTGTGAGGGAGACGGCTGCACGTGGAAGGGACCCTAAGACCCGTGCCAGAAGGTATGTGAAGAGAGATCCAGTGTCCAGGGATCTGGATTGGAAGGCTGGACATAAGACCTGGACTACATACTGGCCAGGCTATATAGAGAGGAACTCTAACAGCAGTGGAAGCTCAGGTATGAACACTGATCTATGCCCTAGCTATAACCTTGAAAGACAGCAGGGAAACAAGTATTCTCCTGAAAGTGCTCCATTGAGAAATTCATCTGTGCCAATCCATGATATTGAACCCATGATTGTTGAAGAAGGGGGAGAGATTGCAGATGAAGGATGTGTTTACATGGATTGCTCTCTGTCTAAACTCCTTTGGCGATTTTCTGTTATAAAATACAACAACCATCACAAAGAAATACAAACTTGTTCTTTAATCTACTCAGAAAAGCTCCTGAGTAGGATTTTTAGCCACGCAGTAGAAAGCAAGCCAGCTAAGGGGTTTCAGCTGGGTAACTGCTAGCAATTGAGCCTTACCTAATTGCTTGTGAGCTCTGAGAGAATCACTTCTGAATCTATGTGGGAAGATATAAGAAGTTAACCTGAAAAGAACAGTTTTTCCTTTCTTTGTGGCTTTTGTTTGTTGTTTGATACACTGCTAAGAAAATATTAGCTAAAGCCTACAGAAAAGACCAGTTTGTTACCAACCAGGTCTTATTTCTTTTGCTTTGATTGCCTGACAAGTTCAAATGTTTTCCTGATTTTGTTTTTCCAAGTTTAACACTGAAAGCAAGTAACCTGATTTATGTGCTACCAAGCATATCTGTGTTGGGAGAAATAACCCCATAAATAAATATCTTATTGGCTTTACCATCAAGCACAACTAATTATTGTGAGCAGCTGTGTCTGGTGTGAATGGACTGCATTGCCCACAATCCCTTGCAAATCATATAGATATATGCACTTGCCAAGACTGTGAACATTCTCACCCAGGCAGCCGTCTGACAGTACATTTGCTTTAGGACTTGCCACAGGTAGATCGTACATAGAATTTCCCATAAAAAAATATATCCACATGAAAAAACTATGTGCAGAGATTTGAAAATGCCATTGATGTGTATCTTTTACCTCCCTTGATTTAAAAACGCCCTGGGAAAGCTTCCTCTCAAACATGCTGGTGCAGAAAGCCGGTGCTGAAGTCGCACACTATTACGCATTTTCAAAGTGCACTGATAACTCAAAGTTAGCACCAGTATGCAGCAAAGGGCGTGTATGCAAATGAGTTGTGCACAAAACTCTGGCATGAAGTTGAAAGGAAGGGAGCCACTGTGTGCAAACAATAGACGTGCTACAAATGACCATGTGGGCATGCATGTAATGTGTCAACACATTATGTGCATAGGACGTGCACATTCTTTTGGCGCTCACCATAATAAACACTATTTTGCCCAAAAACATGTTATGAAATCGCCACAAAGACAAAACAGTAAATGGATAATGATTATAAGTGAGTCCAAAGAACAATAAGGATAAGATGCAGAAGACATTTCTTCTTGAACACCGAGCTTTCACTTATACATCGAAAGATACATGCAAAAAGCTTTCACATTGAAGGTAACTGTTCATTGGTACATACCCTAAACAGTCTTTCCCTTCATGCACAAGATTTTAAAGTCACCTCAGACAAGGCGTAAAGATAATAGTGCTCCTGCTGGTTATGTAAAACTCTGTTTTTCTGCATTGGACACAGGTCTTGCCCAAGGATTTCTGCCCGGCCATGCTGCCTGTCTTCCCCCCCCCCCCCCTGCTGTGCCGAGCCATGCCTCTGCCCCCCCGCAGCTGCTGCCGCTGCCACCACCGCCAATTAAGTTTCTGCGGGGCTGGCGGCAGCAGTTTAAAATAGGCAGCTTCAGCCACCACTTTGGTGCCCACGGTAGGCCATGTGCTTTGGCACACATGGCCTGCTACTTCTGACCCCCTCCTCCCAACAGGAAGTCAGGAAGTTGGAGGGGGATCAGAAGCGGCAGACCAAATGTGCCAAAGCACATGGCCTGTCTCAGGCACCAAAGTGGTGGCATAAAGCCACTGTGTCAAGGGCTGACGCCTAGTGGACGGGCTGGCCCTGATTGGGCACAGGCCTTATTAGCATTCCATTATATTACATGCAGCTCATTTGCGTAGTATTTAAATACACTTGGCATTGCTGCGTGTGCATACTGTTTCTGTTTCGCACACATCAATCTCTTTTTCTGCATTTGGCATAGCATTATCTGTGCGCAGCGGGTGCACTAGTCTTTCTCCTGGAACAAGCAGGAAGTCAGCCCTCACATATGGGTGACGTCGGTGCCGACGGAGCCCTCGTGTGGAGCAAATCACCAGCTTTCAGAGAGAGCCTTTGGGAGTTACCATCACGCATGCGCGGTCCCCTTACCGCCCAAGGGTGCCATCTTGCTCAGTCTCCTTTATTCTGCGGAGCCTTTCGGACATAGTCCGAGTGTCCCTGTAAAAAAAAAAAAAAAAAAAAGTTGATTTTCTCTTGTTTTACGACCGGTCGACACGGGTACCTCTTCCCGCCTTCGGCTTCGTATGTCGGAATCAAGTTTGTCTTTTTTTTTTTTTCCTTCAGTTTTTGTCCTTCGTGACTGGCATTCGTGCCTTTTTTTTTCTCTTTCACTGGCAGCCCAGGTCTTTGACCTTGCAGGGGCCCTTTTTCCCCCGATGGCTGTCAGCGGATTTAAAAAATGTGATCGGTGCATAAAAAACTTATGTTCCTCACTGATATGCACGACTGCTGTCTCCGGTGCCTCTGGCCCGACCATGACCCAACGGTCTGTGGTCCATGTAAGAAAATGTCCTCTAAGGCCCTGAGAAGCCGCCAGCAGCAGCATGATAGGATTTTTTTCTGAGTCCTTCCCTCTGAGAGCCCAGACCTTGTCTGAGGCCTCCAAGTCTCGGGGGGGGGGGGGGGAGCATTCCAAGCTCAAACAGCGTCGAGACCACCTTTTCGAGGAACCACAAGAGGAAGAAGAAGATTCTTGATGGCGGCGTCTCTGGATGGCTCCGAGAGGCCCGGCCTGTCACGGAGCCCCAAGCGCAGGCCCATATCTTTGGAGAAGGAGCGGCTGGCTAAGATGCTTCGTCGGAAGATGGATCAGCTGAGGCAAGTACCAACAGTATCACTGCCTTCATGAAGTAGCAGCAGGCGCTGATAACCGGCCTGTCCATTTCTTCCGCCCCGACCACTGGGCCCTTGATGTCGAAGTCGATCCTGGAGGCCAAGCTAATCCTTTAAGCTTTTCAGGCTGGAGTCTATCCTCGGCCGAGGTCTCACTCGGCCTTCAGTTCGGGACCGAGGTCATTGCCGCTGAGCCTGCTGGCATCGGGGCGGTTGGCACCAGGGCCCTCTGCCTGAAGAGCCCCTCGATTCCTTCTCGGAGGCATCAGTGTGGGAAACCGAAGATGAGGAGTTCCTGGATACCTACCGGCATAGGGATATCCCTTCTGATTCCCCGGTATCCGAGCCTCGGAGAATGTCCCCTCTGGAGGACATGAGGTTCTTGGACTTTGTGCGGGATATGTCCAAGGCTTTGGCATTCCCCACAGAGTCTGAGGAGGATCCTCGAGCCAACGAGCTACTCCAGTAGGAGGCCCTCCCTCGGGAGGCCCTTACTGTACCCATGCCTCCGATCCTGGAACGACTGATGTTCTGCATGTGGGAGACAGGCGTCGGTGGCAGTGGTCAGCAAACAGCTTGACTCGATGTATCGCATCCGCTGGAGCCCTGGGTTTCAAAAGTCGCAGCTGCTGCACAGCTCCATGGTTGTGGAATCGGCCATGTGCAGGCTGAAGAGCCAGAAGATGCATTCCTTGGTGCCTCCCGGCAGGGAGGCCCATAACTTGGATACCCACGGCAGGAAGTGCTTCCATTGTTCTATGCTGACTTGTAAAATCAAGGCATACCAACTGTACAAGGGCATGTACCTGAGGGACCTGGCGAAGGAACTCGCCGGGTTCTCGGCTGGTCTCTCCGAGGAACCTTTTCAGCATTTCAGGGGCCTGTCCAAAGCCGTCCATGAGTGCTCGAAGTTTCTCAGGCAGCCTATGATTGGTTTGAGTCAGCGGCCGGGTAGCCATGGCTGGCATCGGTGTATGCTGCCAAGCATGGCTGCAGTCGTCTGACCTCGAACAATGGGTTCAGGACAAGTTAGTCAGTGTCCATGCCAGGGGGAGAATCTCTTTGGCAAAAACATGACCGACAAGGCCTGTAAAAGGGGGTGCTTGTTATGAAGGTACCATCATCTTGGCAAGTATGTAAATTAACTGTCTTGCAAAGGACTGTGGTTATTGAAGTCCATTCACACAAAGCTTGCCTTTTAAATAAATGAAGAAACTTGTAGTTGGTCGAGTGTAAGGCAAAAATTAGAGTTTATTTATGGGGTGAATTTCCACACACAGATATCCTTGGTAACACCATCCAGATAACTTCTCTAGGGTTTATTCAACATAAACAAGGCAACTGAAAAGCTTATGTAAATAAGTATCAAAGTCCTTTATGGAACAGAAAGGCTTTCTTACAGCCACTGCTAATAAACTCCTTAACAGTGCTGAGGTGGAAATGAATCAAAAAGGAAAACTTCTGTATACAAAAACATAGCTCTTTTTTTCACACAGAAAAGAACTTTTAAATCCCACGTGTGCACGGCTTGTGCTGTGCTCTGCTTCTACCAACAGGTGACAATTAGCAACAATCAGCAGCTTGTTTTCAGCACGCGTGCAAACTTTCCCAAAAGCTTTTTCTTTCCAACAAAACTTTGAGAAGCCATTAATTAGAATGTTTCCTTTTGATGTTTGCTCTTATTTTTAGGATTTTCCTAAAATAACAACCTACTCAAAGAACAGTCCATATAAACATCCTCCTCATCAGATATTAAACCTTGCTCCTGAAATTGCATGGGTTCACTCACACTCTCTGGCTCGGAGGGCTTTCTTAACTGACCTCTATACGGAGAGAAACTGTTTCCCTGCTGTTTGCATTGCTCAAAGCTAGAGAAACGTTCACAGTTCATACCTGAATTCAGGCAAGCATCAGGCTGCTTCTTTTTGGTATTCTGGCCGGTATGCAATAGAGCTTCTGTGTCCTGTCCTCCAGTTGGTATCTCTGGACCTCAGGGTCTTTTTTCCAGACGTCCTCCAAGAGGTATTTGGGCTCCTTTTCTCCTTAGCTGTCACAGACCTCTTCCTAGGTGCTGCTTGAGGGTCCCTGGTTGTGGATCTCCAGACCTCTGGCTTTCTCCAGTCCTCTGAAGATTCTTTCCCCCAGGTATCTCTGCAGGCATACGTACTTCTCTGAGCTCCTCTCTTGGACCATCTGCTTCCTTGTCCTTGTTCCTTCAAGTTCCGGTTGTTCTTCCTTCTGTTCTGGTTCTCCTTCGTCTGATTCAGAATCTCCGTTCCCTTCTCCTTCTCAGTCTGTCTTCCTGAAGATTCCCCTCCTAGTTTTAAAGGGCTTAGATTGCAACTCCTCCTCCCTTGCATTCTTCAGGTGTTGTGGATTGAGCTCTCTCCTAGAGGCTGATTGATTAGGGATGACCTAATGCTTTCTCTGATTAGACTCATGCTTTTCCACTCTAGCTCCCCTAGGGACTTTCTGCCAACTGGTGCATTCTGGAACATGTAGTCTTTTAGGGAAACAAGCTGTCTTATTTCTATAACCTGCAAGCACAGGTCCCTTTATCAGAGTAATTTCTCCTCTTTTGTCATTACTCCCTGAGCTTTGATAAGCTTCCTTATCACAGGCCTCAGAGCTGGAGACCGAGTACATGACGAGGACACGGCTTTCCAAGAAGACCTCTGCCCCTTCTCGAAAGAAGGTCTCTGGTAAAAAGCCCTTTTACCCGAGGAAAGGTGCTGCTTACCGAAGCTCCCCCCATTTTCAGGCCTCCCCTACTCTCCAACAGGGGCAGCAGGCCAAGGGACAGGGGCATGGCCCGTGTAAGCAGAAAGTCCCCAAACCCCAGGCACTGGCTCTGGCCCAGCCTGGCAGTGGCTTTTGACTCCTACAGCATGGCCCCTCTTCCCACCAGGAGCAAGGCAGATCACGAGGCAGGCTTGCTTTGTATGCCCACAGCTGGACAGCCATTACCACCAATGCCTGGGCCTTACAGGTGGTCCGTGAGGGCTACCTTCTTCACCTAGCCCAGATGCCACCTCCTTACTTTCCAGGAGAGCTCCTCAGGTCTCCCCTTCACCGGGACCACCTTCTGAAGGAGTTGGCAGGTCTTCTCGAGGATCAGGCAGTAGAACCGGTGCCCCACCACCTGCAGGGCAGGGGCTTCTACTCCAGGTACTTTCTGATGCCAAAGAGGACAGGAGGCCTCAGACCCATCCTCGACCTGTGCAACCTCAACAAATTCCTGGTGAGGGAGAAGTTCAAGATGCTCTCCCTTGGAATATTGCTGCCTTACCTCCGCCAGGGAGACTGGCTATGCACCTTAGACCTAAAAGATGCGTACACACACATCCTAATACACCCAGACCACAGGCAGTATCTGCGCTTTGTGGTGGGGGCAATCACTACTAGTACAGGGTACTCCCCTTTGGCCTGGCCTCAGCTCCCAGGGTATTCACAAAATGCCTGGCAGTGGTGACTGCCTTTCTCAGGCTCCAAGGGGTTTTTGTCTTCCCCTACCTAGACTGGCTTATCAGAGGCACTTCAGCCACCGAGGTCCACCAGGCCACATCTCGCACCATCCAGGTGCTGCAACACCTAGGGATTGTAATCAATTACCCCAAGTCCAGCCTCACTCCGACTCAACAACTGGAGTTCATTGGGGCCAGGATCAACACCCTTCAGGCAAGGGCCTATCTGCCTGCAGACAGGGCAAGCAGGCTTCTGGCTGTGGCAGGACAGATGAGTCGCAGGTCTGTAGTGCCAGCAAGACAATTCCTGCGCCTCATCAGGTACATGGTTTCCACAGTCCATGTGACCCCGAATGCCCGCCTCCACATGCGGACCGCTCAGTGGTGTCTCAGAGACCAGTGTTCCCAAGCCACAGGGCACCTCCGAGACAGGGTCAAAGTGTCTAGGCATCTGGTACGGTCACTGGCCTGGTGGCTCCAACCACATCACCTGGAGGCAGAAATGCCTTTTCCAGGCTCCTCTACACATGAGGGTCCTTATCACAGATGCACTCCTGCTGGGCTGGGGGGCCCATTGCCAGGGTTTTCGTACTCTGAGTGTGGTCCCCGAGCGAGAGGACCCAACAAATCAATTTCTTGGAACTCCATGCCATCCGCCTTACCCTAGAAGTTTTCAGGCAGCTCCTGGCCCATCAACCTGTCTTGGTGCAGACAGACAACCAGGTGGCCATAATCTGTGTGAACAAACAGGATGGTACGGGGTCCTGTCCCCTATGTCAGGAAACCCTGGATCTGTGCTCCTTCGCAGCCCGGCATGGCATTTGTCTCCGAGCAGTCTACCTGCCGGGCCAGGACAACCGGCTAGCCGACAGGCTCAGCAGGATTCTCCAGCCCCACGAATGGCAGCTGGATCGCAAGGTAGCCAATTGGCTCTTCCAGACTTGGGCAGCCGGTGATGGACCTATTTGTGAGTCCAGACAATCACCAGTTGCCCCGCTTCTGCTCCAGGCAGCCGCACCCTCACCGGGTGGCCGCCGATGCTTTTCTGATGTCATGGTCTCTGGGCCTTCTGTATGCATTCCCTCCCCCCCAACACCTCTGGTGCCCAAGACTCTTTTCAAGATCCTCCAGGACAGAACCTCCAGTCATTCTGATCGCCCCACAGTGTCCCAGGCAACCCTGGTTTCCGCTTTTTCTGTAGCTAGCGGTGGAGGCTCCCATTCCCTTGGAGTCCTCCCTGTGCCTCCTATATCAGGAGGGGGGGGGCGCTCTCCTGCATTCCAATCTCAACTCCTTCAACGTGATGGCGTGGTTGCTGAAAGGGGTAATTCTCGCTCCGCTCCTCCTTCCAAAGAATATTGAAAAGGTCTTGCTGGCCTCGCGGAGGCTGTCAACTAGACGGGCTTACGCCTTGAAGTGCGCAGGTTTGCGTCATGGTGTGAGGAGCAAGAGGTGGATCCCTTCTCTTGCCTGGTAGAGGTGGTTCTGCAATACCTTCTCCATCTCTTGGACTTGGGCCTCAAGTCGAACTCTGTCAGGGTGCACCTCAGTGCTTTTGCGGCGAACCACTTCCCAGTGGAGGAGAAGCCCCTCTCCGCCCACCCCTTGGTGTCTCAGTTTCTGAGGGGCTTGCTTCTCCTGAAACTCCCGTTGCGCCCCCCCCCCCCCCCCGGTGAGCAAGTGGGATCTGAATGTAGTGTTAAGGCAGCTTACTAGGTCGCCTTTTGAACCGATGGCTACCTGCCGTCTATGCTATCTCTCTTGGAAAGTGGTTTTCTTGGTGGCACTCATGTCCGCCCGCAGGGTGAGTTATTTCCAGGCCCTAGTGTCAGAAAGGCCTTACACCAGGTTCTATAGGAACTGGGTGGTACTTTGCACGCATCCCAAGTTCCTTCCAAAAGTGGTCTTCTCGTTCCACCTCAACCAGGAGGTGATCCTGCCTACCTCTTTTCCCAGACCGCATGCCAGTCGGGCAGAGACGGTCCTGCATACCCTGGACTGTAAGAGGGAGTTGGCCTTCTATATCCAGCGTACTCGAGCGCATCTGAAGGAGATTCTACCAGTGGTGTGCTGCAAGGATCTGTCCTTGGTCTATTTCAACATCTTTGCTCATGATATTGCGGAAGGACTGTCTGGTAAGGTTAGCCCCTTTGCTGAGGATACCAAAATGTGCAATAGAGTAGACACACAGGAATGAGTACATAACACGAGGAGGGATCTAACTAAGCTTGAAGAATGGTCAAGAATTTGGCAGCTGAGATTTGATGCTAAAAAGCGCAGGGTCATGTATTGGGCCTGCAAAAATCCAAGGGAGCGGTACAGTGTAGAAGCGTAGTACTTCTGTCCATGAAAGAAGAGCGGGACCTGGGCATGATTTGTTTCTGATGATCTTGAAGTGGCTAAACAGGTAGAAATGGCGACGGCAAAAGTCAGAAGGATGCTTGGGTGCATAGGGAGAGGAATGGCCAGCAAAAAAAAAAGTGCCTCTGTATAAGTCTCTGGTGTGACCTCATTTGGAGTATTGTGTGCAATTCTGGAGACAGCACCTTCAAAGGATAAAAAACAGGATGAAGTCGGTGCAGAGGGTGGCTACTAAAATGGTCTGGTTATAAAGCATATGGGGACAGACTTAAAGATCTTAATATATATATTTTAGAGTAAAGACAGTGTAGAGGAGATTTGATAGAGGTTTAAATACCTCCGTCGCATGAATGCACAAAAGGAGAGCCTTTTTCGATTGAAAGCAAGCTCTGTTAGGGGGGGGGGACATAAGATGAGTGAAAGGGGGATAGACTCAGAAGTAATATGCAGAAATATTTCTTTATGGAAAGAGTGGTAAATGGCATGGAATAGTCTCCCAGTGGAGGTAGTAGAGTCGAGGACAGTATCTGAATTCAAACAAGTATGTGACAAACACCGAAAATCTCTAAAGGAAAAAAGGGGACTAATGTAGTTGATATGAAAGGGCAGACTAGATAGGCCATGTCATCTTTTTCTGCTGTCATGTTTCTGTGTTTCTGATTGTTCGGATTCAGACTGACAATCAGGTCACCATGTTCTTCATCAACAAGCAGGGAGGAGCGGGTTCATACATCCTGTGTTGGGAAGCAGTCAGGTTGTAGAAGTTTGCTATTGCACATAGGATGGACTTGAGAGCCACGTACTAGCTAGGTGAGAAAAACCATTCTGGCAAAGAGGCTGAGTTGAGGCCCCCAGCCGCACGAGTGGATGCTGGACAGGGAGGTTGCAATATGCATCTTTGAGAGTGGGGCACCCCTTTGATAGTTCCGTTTGCCACCCTGCAGAATGCCCAAATGGATCAGTTCTGCTCCAGAGGAAGATTACACAGCACACAAACATCAGATGCTTTCTTCCTTCACTGAGGTTATTCTCCAATACCTTTCATTGCAAAGACCTCATGAAGCTCAAAACACCCAGCGGCATGTTGATTCTCATCGCCTCCTCCTGGCCCAGACAGCTGTGTTTTCTCTCCTGCTGCAGCTCTCCAGTCAGGAGCTGCTATGACTTGGCCATGCGCCTGATCTCATAACGCAGGAAGATGGGACAATGTTCCACCCGTGCATCCGGTCCTTGGCCCTCACAGCTTGGATGTTGAGAGGCTAATGTTGTCTGAGCTCATCCTGCCGGAGGGTTCTTTTGGCCTCCAGGAGGGCCTCTACGAGACAGTCTTACTCTTTCCAGTAAAGATGTTTGCTGTCTGGTGTGAGGGCCAGACCTTAGATCCTTTCGTTTGCTTCACACAAAAACTGCTTGAATGTCTTTTACACTTCTCCAAGTCTGGACTTAAGTCCACTCCGTCAGGGTCCACCCAAATGCGATTGGGGCATATCATCGAGGTGTGGAAGGAAAGTCCATCTCGGTACAAACTTTAGTTGTTCGCTTTATGCGGTGCTTGCTTCTCTTGAAGCCTCCTGCAGTGTCTTGGGCCTTAATGTGGTTCTTGCGCAGCTCATGAAAGCTCCATTTGAGTCGCTCATTTCCTGTCCTCTGAAGTTCTTAACCTGGAAGGTGGTATTTCTGGCTGTCTTTTCATTCACCTAATGAAGGGAACATAGCTCTTAAAAGCTTGTCAAAAATACATTTTGTATTGCATTAACAAAATTCATCACTTTACAGTATTGTTTATGGAATTCTGAAATATATAGAATTCTGTTTCTATTTTATTAATCAGAGTGAACTAGCTTCAGGCTTTAGTAGTTCATCCGCTTTACACCAATTTCCATCATAATAGAGTGGTCCTTCGTACCCATTCTAAATTCCTTTTAAAAAGGGTATTGTATTTCCACCTTAATCAGTCATTTGTTCTTCCAGCATTTTTCTCAAGACTTCATGCGCACAAAGGAGAAGCTAAGTTGGCTATGTTGGGATTGCAATTGAGCCATAGTCTTCTACTTGGAGAGGACACAAGCCCATAGAAAGCCTATCCAACTTTTTGTTTCTTTTGACCACAGCAAGCTAGGGGCTGCCGTTTCCAAATGCTCTATTTCAATTTGGCTAGCAGACTGCATCTTTTTTGCTTATGACCAAGCAGGCCTGAACCTTAATGGTTATGTCACAGCTCACAGTCAGAGCTATGACTGTGTTGGTAGCCAGCTTATGCTCGATCTCTATGGAAGAGATCTGCAGGGCTGTAATTTTGGTCTTCAGTCTATACATTCACATCTTACTACTGCCTAGAGGGGGATTCCCAATGCGACAACAATTTCGGCCAATCTGTACTCTGGTATCTGTTTGGGGATTAGAATCCAACTTCATCCCCCTTAGGCCCATTCTATTCTGTCCAGGCTACCAAAAAATAAAAGGGACGAGAATCACTGCTATTGTATGCAGTTGGTTTCTTGACCATTAAGGTCTGTTGCCATGCCACAGTTGAGTTTGCCTCTGAGCTTCTCTGTGGTTGTCTGTTTCCTGTAAGTTAGGAGTCCCATATGTGAGGATTTAGTCCTGCTTGTCCACAGAGAAAAGGTAGTTACTCACCTGTAGCACGTGTTCTCCATGGACAGCAGGGATAAATCCTCACAACCCTCCCACCTCCCCAAGGAATTGTTTTCTGCTACATTTATCAGACTGAATCAACATGGCGCCACGGCAGCAGGCAGAAAGGACATGCGCAGGCACGGTGGAGCTTCCCAAAAGCTTCCAATAGAGACTGGTGAGCATTTCCACGCAGGGCTCCATCAAAGGTTGTCACCCATACATGAGGACTTATTCCTGTGGTCTATGGAGAACACCTGCTACAAGTGAGTAACTACTTTTACCTGACATAAGACCTTGTGCCGAGCTGTCTTTTCATTCACCTAATGAAGGGAACATAGCTCTTAAAAGCTTGTCAAAAATACATTTTGTATTGCATTAACAAAATTCATCACTTTACAGTATTGTTTATGGAATTCTGAAATATATAGAATTCTGTTTCTATTTTATTAATCAAAAATAGTTATCTTTTTTTCTTAGCTTGATATGCAAGTTCTAGCTTCATCCTTTATGTTTTAAGAAAGGAAAATAAAACACTGT
This sequence comes from Ichthyophis bannanicus, assembly GCA_033557465.1. Lineage (NCBI taxonomy): Eukaryota > Metazoa > Chordata > Amphibia > Gymnophiona > Ichthyophiidae > Ichthyophis > Ichthyophis bannanicus. The sequence goes on along the minus strand of CM066031.1, from coordinate 1,405,211,408 downwards.
GATTTATCAGGGAAGTTCGAAATGGCCACAAATCTCAAAATTGGACTTTTTTTTTTTTTAAGAAAAAAAAAAATAAAGATGCTTGTCTGGACATTGTGCGAGTGGCTGTTTTACAGACTAGGTTTGTCGTCTTCTTCCAGGTGCTGGATTTGCAAGATGCAATAGAGAATATAACTGCTTATTACAAGAACAAGAGTGTGATGCTGAAGGACATCTGTTGGGCACCACTGGCTCCTTACAATAACAACTGCACCATCCTCAGTGTGCTTAATTACTTTCAGAACAGCCATGCGGCATTAGAACATCGCACCGGGGATAAGTACTTTACCTATGACGACTACCACTCGCACTTCCTCTACTGTGTCCGGTATGGGAGGGGGATGAAATCCATTGTCAGCTTCTAGTGTTTCATCCAATTCCGTTGTATTTATTTTGGCATTTCTATGTAGCATTGTACACCAGGATACTTAGCTGAGAACCTTATGCAAATGCAACAGATCTTTCTGAGAGTCTGATTTGGAGTGCAGAGGCAATGCATGATCATTATTTTAAAATTTATTTCTATAACATGGTCATAATGATACAAGAGACCAAGCTTGGGGGTAAGGGGAAAGCTAATGCACCAGAATCAGAAATTATAAAAATAAAATAAAAAGGGAAAAAGACTCGCTGCAGGATTTTATAACAATTCAGCAGCCAGTCTTCTGCAGGAGATGAGGTAGATGTGTCAGAAAGGCAAACGCAATATCTACTGGAGTTTGAAACATACTTTTTGTACCTGTAGCATAGAACTTTTTATGTCACAACTCATACAGGTCCAGGGCTGGATTACATTAAAATATGGATTTGCATGGGTCAAAAAGATTTCATGTACTTTTTTTTTTTGGGGGGTGGGGTGGGTAGCGGGGAGGAAGGGAGCCTTTCATTTAGTTTTCCAGGCTCTCTATGAATCCTTGTATTTATCCTTTCTTCACAAGTTTAGAAACAGAGAACAGGGCAGCAGCGAAAGACTGCAAAACCCATCTGGCTGGCTTGTTTCTCTGGGAACAAACAGGAAGTCAGCCCTCAACATATGGGTGAAGTCGGCGCTGACAGAGCCCATGCGGATCCACTCCCCAGCTTTCCCAGCCTTTGGGAGTTACACCGCACATGCGCTGTCACCTTCCCGCCCAAGGGTGCCATCTTACCTCAGTCGTCTTTTTTTCTGCAGAGCCCTGCAGACGTGCTGTCTCTTTGTCTCTGCCCCCAGTCAGTCAGGTTTTTTTTCTACTTTTTTTTTTTTTTCTTCGATTTTCACCGGATCACCTTTCTGCCACAAGAGTCCACTGCCTCAGCGTCGTGTCTTTCTCAGGTCCCCCTTTTTTTGTTTTCGGCATGTGGGTCTGTTCGCAACCTAGCTGATCATGACGTCAGTTTTTTCTTGCGGGAGCAGTCTTTCCTGCTATGACCTTGATCAGCGATTTCAAGCAATGTGGCAAGTGCACTTGCACTATGTCCATCATGGACCGCCACAATTGCTGCATAAAATGTTTTTGGGCAGACCATGGCGTGTCTGCCTACCTGCTCTGCCAACTGATATCAGCGAAGACCTGGAAGGAACGTAAAAAGTGGCAGGGAGTTGTTTGGTTTGAAGTCTGCCTTGGGACTGACTTTGGGGGGGTGGAATCCCTGCCCTCGGAGCCGGTGTCTGTTGATTTGTCGTCGCACACCCGGGCTCGTTCTAAGCCCCAGGGTCACGGAGCCTCAGATCAGGGATCAGCCTCAGAGGACCTTCCCTGTAAGTCCAGGAAGTTGTTGAAACCGAAGGCGAGGTCTGATCCCAAGCCAGCAAGTAAGACCTCCGGTACCCGGTTGGCCAGGAGTGGCCTTCCAAGCAGCTCAGGCAGGAGGAGACTCCCATGATGCCATTACCATCGGTGATCCTCTGAGGGCTCTGCGTCCTCGAGATCTTCACTGTTTGCTGCAGAGCCAACTGGCATCACAGCCAGGATGGTGGCCCTGGAACGCAGCTTTGCTGCCTTCCTGGAGGCACAGCAGGGCCTGATGCCCAGAACTCTGGGTCATTGGTGCCAACCTTGGGGCCCTCCTCGGTGAGGACTTTCCTGGAGGAGGTAGAGCTTGTCCTGAAGAAATTGGCCTGGCCAGCACAGACTCCATTGGCATCCGACTCGAGGCACAGTTCACTGTCAGGCACTGCAGCTGCGGAGCACCAGTGTTGAGTGTCATCAACGCAGAGGTGCATCGAAAATCGCTCGGCGCTCAATGTCTCCTCTGACTGAGTCGGTTGGGAGATGGACGAGGAATCTCCCGACAATGTCCTCCACTGGGACGTCCCTTCCAACATGTCTCCACTGCACCACTCCACTGCCTTTCTCGACTTCGTGAGGAAAATGTCCCAGGCCCTCTCCTTCGTGGTGCTGCCTAAGGAGAAGCCACATACAGAGGATCTGGAAATCCTTCAGTATGAGGCTCCCTTGAAGGAGACACTGACAGTGCCCGTCCCCCCCCCCCCTATCCTGGAATGGCTGTTTATTCAGGATGTGGGAAAACCCGGTGACTGTACCAATCGTGAACTGTCAACTCGATTCTCTCAGTATTGAGTCGGCCGGAGTCCTGGCTTTCAAAAGACACAGCTGCCTCATAACTCCATGGTAGTAGAGTCAGCCATGCATCGCATAAAGAGCCAAAAGATGCATTTTTCAGTGCCCCCCCCCCCCCCCCGGTAGGGAGGCATGCACCATGGATGCTTTTGGCAGAAAGTGTTACTAGGGCTCCATGCTCACAGCCCAAATTCAGGCATACCAGCTGTACGTAGGCATGTACCTGAGGAACCTGGCCGAAGGAGCTCACTGGTTTCTTAGCTGGATTGGCAGTTGAACGTCTGGTGCGCTTCAGGGCCCTGCTCTGGTCTGTCAAGGAATGCTCCAAGTTTCAAACTCGGGCAGCCTTTGATGGCTTCAGGTCTGTGGCTCATGTAGCTGAGGTGGGCATTAGTGCCCTCCATCTCGCCTGGGTGCAGAACAAGCTGGCTGATGTCCCTTTCCAGGGCAAAAATCTCTTTGGCAGGTCCATGATAGAGAGGCAGCAGAACTGGAGACCGAATTCCTGACAAGGACCAGGCTGTCCAAGAAGACTGCTGACCCTTCATGTCAGAAGGCTTCAGGGGAAAAACATTCTTCCACCTGAAGACTAAGAAGGCTTACGGTTGATAGGCTGGGAACTGGGGTATCAGGCTTCCCAATAGGAACAGTAGGCGAAGGGTTGGGGGGAGTGGCTCCCAAAAGCGTCCAAGCCTCAAACAGCACCACATTCTCAGCCTGGAAGGGGGGGGGGGGTTTGACTCTTTGGGCATAGCCTCCCTTCCCCAGGAGGTAACGGGCCCAAGGTTCACGGGAGGATGGCTGGTCCACTTTGCATACCTCTGGCCAGACATCACCACCGATGCTTGGGTGTTGCAGGTGGTCCAGAAGGGGTACCTTCTTCACTTTTGTCCAGCTGCCTCCTCCCTTCTTCCCAGGGGAATTTCCCATGGACTCCTTGCACACGGAGCCCTGCAGAGGGAGCTCGTGTCCCTGCTCGAGGATCATGCTGTGGAACCAGTTCCCTAGCCTTTTTAGGGCAAGAGGTTCTACTTCGCTACTTGTGCCCAAAAACAGGGGGCTTCAAGCCTATCCTAGATCTGCATGACCTCAACCGCTTCCTGGTGAAGGAAAAGTTCAGAATGGTATCCCTTGGAATCTTTCTGCCTTACCTCCTGCGGGGAGATTGGCTGTGCTCCTTCGATCCCAAAGATGCCTATACCCACATCCTGATTTATCCAAGGCACTATCAGTACCTCCAATTCGTCATCGGAGGTCACCGCTACCAATACAGGGTGCTTCCCTTCGGCCTAGCCTCTGCTCCCTGGGTGTTCACCAAATGCCTGGTGGTCATCGCCACCTGCCTCAGTCTTCTCGGGATCTTTTGTCTTCCCCTACCTGGATGACTGGTGGAGGAGGTTCACCATGCAGCATATTGCACCATAGGGCTGCTGCAGCATCTAGGGTTTGTGATCAACTTCCCAAAGTCACACCTGCTCCCAGCCCAGTGCTTAGAGTTCATAGGTGCCCTCCTGGACTCCACCCAGGCAAGGGCCTTTCTCTTGCAGGATTGTGCGTGGCACCTGTCTGCCCTGGCAAAGGAAGTACAGGGCTGCTCAGTGGTGATGGCACAATAAATGCTGCGCCTGCTGGGGCTCATGGCCTCGACAGTCCACGTTACACTCTTTGCTTTCCTTAGAGTGTGGCAGGTCTAGTGGACACTCAGTTCACAGTGGACCCAGGTCTCAGGCCGCTTGGAGGATAGGATTCAGGTCACACCGGCCCTTGTGGTGTCTCTTACCTGATGACAGAGCTCACACAACCTCAGGGCTGTTCTACCCTTCCAGGCACCCCAGATGCAGGGCATTCTCACAACAGACGCATCAAAACTGGGCTGGGGAGCCCACTTCAACCACCTGCAGTCACAGGGCCCTTGGTTGTCGGAAGAGTGTGTCCTTCAGATCAACCTGCTGGAACTCAGGGCAGCCTTCAATGCCCTTCGGGTGCTTCAAGACCATCTGACAGGGCAGGTGTTTCAAGTCCAGATAGACAACCAAGTAGAAATGTACCACCTCTGCTGGGAAGCCATTCGTCTGTGGAATGTTGCCATGGGGAGACAGATCTCCCTTTGGGTGGTTTACCTGCCGTGCCAGGACAATGTACTGTACTCACGGACTGCCTGAGCAGGGTCCTTCAACCCCACAAGTGGCGACTCAACCTGAGGGTGTTAAATGTCGTCTTTCGTCACTGGGGGACCCCAGAGATGGATCTTTTTGCCAGCCCAGAGAGTGCGCAACTGCTGCACTTCTGCTTTCTGAGACTGACCTGGGGACAAGAGACGGCGGACACCTTTCTCCTCCTTTGGTCCAGGGGCCTCCTGTACGCATTTTCACCTACACCTCTGGTTCTCCGGACTCTCCTCAAGATACAATCTGAGGTGGCCTCCCTCATTCTTATAGATCCCAGGTGGCCCAGGCAACCATGATTCCCCCTGCTCCTGCAGCTGTCCTGGGGGGACCCGTTGCCACTGGGGAGCTCCCCAGATTTACTGTCACAGGAGAACAAGATACACATCTCCACCCCAGTCTCCCGTCCCTTTCCCTGACGGCCTGGATGCTGAGAGATTAGCCATAGCACGCCTCCGCCTCTCACAGGAGGTGGAGGATGTCCTGCTGGCTTCATGTAAGGATTCCACGCACTGTGCATACGCCTTTAAGTGTGTCACAAGCACAACGCCAAAACCACTAGTCTTTAGTTGTTATGGGCGTGGTGGTTGAGAAAACCACCTTCTTTCAGCTGTTATATTTATGCCTTAAGTAGAAGGGTGTAGTTGAGGTAAACCGAGGGAGTTATGACAGAAAAAGTTTATTTTAAACATAACAGAACAGGTCAGGTTCAGGTACCATTTACAGAATTACAAATTACAGGATACTGCTTAAGGTTCAGCAAGTTGGTGGCAAAGCAAACAGAACTCAATAATGGCTTTTAAAAAAGTCCTCTTCATTGCAGAAGCATAGCCTTTTCACACAGAGAACAAAAATGCCACTTTTCTTATAGTCCTTTGTCACTCAAAGCTCAAAGAAACAAACTTAATTCTTCTTATGGCAATTTATCTTCACACAGCCTCAATTCTCTCTAGGCTGCACTCCCAGGTGAAGAACAAAAAACTTAGGCTATGAAATGAACATTCAAAGTATCTTCAAAACTTCTATATAGCAGGCTTTTCATGGGAGGCAGGAGCAAAGCACAAATTCTTATAGCTGCTAATTAGCTTCCTGGCTGTAGCAGAGTTTAAACACAGCTGACCAATCAAGCATGAATCTCAGCTCACTTCACAAGCTTAGGCTGCAATAAATTCTCCTTTCAACACATATAGGAATTTACTTCCTTACTGCTTATGCTCTTAAAGTTAGCTTAGCAAGAGGAACAGTTCTTTCAAGGCTGGCTCTTCAACATTTCAAGTCTACAGCTTGGCATAAAGAATAATCAACTTATCTTCTGCCCCTAGCTCTGAGACTGATTCTCCCAATTGCATAGGTTCTGACTCACCCACTTGATCCGAGTGCTGAGCTGACAATCTCTCTGGTGGTCTGAAAGTTTCTCCACTTCCTGACTTCCACCCCTGTTGCCAACCTGATCCAGGGAAATCAATTCCCTCAGCTCTGGGTAGCAGATCCCTTCTCCAGTAGTTAGCACCTGCTCTGGCTTCTCCAGCATTCCATCGTCCTTGCTGCTCTGGAGTCTGTCCTCTGCTGCTTTTCTCACTGCTTCCCTTGCTCCTTCTTCCACTTCTCCAATTTCTAAACCCTCCATAATTTAACCAAGGTTTATACTCACTGGGATCCAACCCCACCTCTTTCTCTCCCAGGTGTTTGTAATCCCCCTGCCTTCTGAAATTAGAATCAGCAGTGCACTTGTTAGAGTAAGGGTTTTTGTCCTCGTGCTGGCAATCTCTGCCTCTTACTCTATCAAGCATTTCCTGGAACTTGTTCCAGCTGGGGTTTTTCTGCCTTTGAAAGATGGCTCTGCCCTTCTGACCCTGCACACCTAACAGACCCCTTGATTAGGGTGAATTCCTTGTGCTGTTCACCTCCCCCATGCTCAGAATGGCTGACTTTGCCACAAGTGGCACAAGTTTTCTGTCTGGTACACAGATGGGGGTCTCAACCCCTTCTCCTGCTTGGTGCAAGACATCCTGAGGTATCTGTTGTACCTCTCTGAAGCTGGCCTGAAGTCCAACATGGTCAGAGTGCACCTTAATGCCATTTCGGCGCACCACCATTCCATAGATGGCCTGGTCGTTGGTGCACTCCCTGGTGGGCCATTTTATGAAGGGACTCCTGTTCCGGCCCCCAGTCCATCTGCTGCCAGTGGCGTAGGACCTGAATGTGGTGCTGGGGAAACTCATCTCCCCCCTTTGAACCCTTGGATGCATGCCATCTCAAATACCTGTCCTGGAAGGTCATTTTCCTGGTGGCGCTCACCTCAGCCCAATGGGTCAGTGAGCTGCAGGTGCTGGTCACCTACATGCCATATACTATATTCCACAGGAATAGAGTTGTCCTTCAGACTCACCCCAAGTTCCTGCCCAAGGTGGTCTCTGCTTTCCACCTGAACCAGGAGGTGGTGCTCCCCACCTTCTTTTCCAAGCCTCATTCCTCCAGAGCAGAGGCCTCCCTGCACACTTTCAATTGCAAGAGGGCATTTTCCTTCTACCTCCAGAGGGTGCAACCCCATTGCCGCTCGGTGCAGCTCTTTGTTTCTTATGACCCCATTCAGCTTGGGGTTGCTGTCTCCAAGTGCACCCTCTCCCGATTTGTGACAGACTGCATTTCCTTCGCTTACAAGCAGGCTGAGCTTTCTCTGCAACATCATGTCACTGCACACAATGTGTGCACCATGGCGGCCTTTGTGGCCAATCTGCACTCGGTGCCCTTGCTGGACATCTGCCAGGCCACCACCAGGATCTCTGTCCATACCTTCACAGAACATTACTGCTTGGAGGATATTTATTATTTATTTATTTATATTCTCTTATATACCGCGCTATTCTGCAACAGTGCGGTTTACATTGAACAAGCTGAAATTACATTGAACAGGGCATTATAACTTGGAGATAACTATTTTACAGGGAACATGGGCTATGGAGGGTTAAGTGGCTTGCCCAAGACCACAAGGAGCACCTGTGGGACTAGAAACCCCAGTCCCAGTGTGATAGCGTCTTTGGCCAGGCAGTACATCATCCCTTCTTTGGAGTTTAGTGCAACTCCTTTCCTCAAGCCCTCTGTGTCCATGCTACTGGAGAAGGGATTACATCCTTGAAGTTGGTGCTGCATTGCTGGACTTCAGCCAACCAGCGCTCCCTGCTGTCCTTTACGGTCCGCTTTTAGGGTTGCCTGTGATTTCTACAGGTTTTTTTGGTAGCCTATAGCTTGAGAGTCTCATACTGTATGTGAGGACTGACTTCCTGCTTATTCCCAGAGAAAGTGTAATTATTCACCTGTAACAGGTGTTCTCTGGGGACAGCAGGAATCGGTCCTCACAACCCTCCCTCCCTACTGTGGAGTCGTTGGTTTTTTTAATTTTTTTTTATGCTCGCTTGCGTTATGTCATCATACTGAGGTAAGATGGCACCCTTGGGCGAGAGTGACCGCGCATGCACGGTGTAACTCCCAAAGGCTTTCTGTGAAACTAAGGAGTGGATCCGCATGGGCTCCTTTGGTACAGATGTCACAGATATGTGAGTACTGATTTTTGCTGTCCCCGGAGAACACCTGTTTTCAGGTGAGTAACCATGCTTTTTCTCTTCCCTCGGCGATATAGTAGAGCCCACCTGACCTCCAGCTTTACCTTTGCTCGTCACTGAGGATCCTTTGCTTTCCTGAACTCTATCCTTTATGCCCCCCCAGTACTTTTGTGGGAGATTGTTGCATGTATCCGCCATGCTTTCTGTGGAGAAGTCTGCTATCATTATGGCTTCTTCTGCAATTCTCTTTTCACTAAACACATTTATGATTCTTTTCATTTCTGAAAAAAAAGCCTAATGTTTGGGTTTTTTTTTTTAAAGCACCTGTGACATACCCCTTTTCCACCTTTTTATAGTTTAAAAATTTGGGGTACTGATGGGTGAATCTTGATCAGTAGAAATACAGTGAAAAACTGAGCAGAATCTCAGCTAAGCAGACTCGGTGGGCTGGTTTATTTATTTTATTTATTTAATGTTTTTCTATACCACGCTCTTTAAAATCTGTGCGGTTTACAAGTAATATTTTTTGTACAAAGCAGGGGGAGCCTGCTTCGTACTTAAATTGAACGGGTATTGTAACTTGGATATAGAACTGGGGTAACTATATACAGTCTGAGCAGGGTGTCACTGAGCTGTTGTAGCGACATGGCGTGCTCTAATAACTATGTACAGGATTACATATGTGAAACACAAGGAGCAAGAGACGTATAATGGTCACAGAATTCTTTATTAGGTAAACCCCAACGCGTTTCGGCAACGCCTTCCTCAGGGGGCACGCAGCTTGCGATATAAAATAAAGTTAAATAAAATAAACAATATTATCATTAATACAATCAAAAAGATATTTAACATACAAACCAGAGAACATCAATTAGTTAAAACTAGTAGTAAAAGAATAGTCAAACAATAAGTAATGAAGAAATACAAAACGCAGGACAGCAGAGTAAAGAGTATTGCAAAATTACTACTATAAAAGACCCAGTTAAAAAAAAAACATTAAAATATGAGGCAGATTCTCAGAAAAACACCTTGTGATGTATTACACGTGTAAAATAGTATATGGAGATGTACTCCTACTATAAAATCAAATGACAAAAACTAAATTGTAAATATCAATAGTGTAATTGAAATTATGAATACATTGTATGTAGTACTCATGCTACTAGCCAATAGTAGTAACAAATACCTCGCATTGAAGATTAAAGTGTAGTACTATAATCTAATATATGTCATGTGAAAGACAAGTTAAAAATCAATGTTGATATATGTACATCGTGTAAGCTCTAGGGATACCAACGGAATAGATTTCTAATAACTTGTTGAAAAGCCTATGGTCCTATGTTGGATGAAGACGACCTAGGTTTCTGGTCTGCCATGTCAGGAATCCTAAGTGTATACCTTTAAAATGATACATCAGAGCATTGAACAGAGGCATGTATGAGCAAATGATGCTGGTGCTAGACAAATGGAGGTGAGGGCCGATATATTAGATCTCCAGGAACAAGCAGGAATGTAGTCTTCACATATGGGTATCGTCGGTACCAACGGAGCCTGCGCGGGAACGCTCCCCAGCGTCCAATAGGAAAGCTTTTGGGAGCATTCCACAGTGCCTGCGTGCTGCCTTCCCGCCTTTCCCAACTGTCTCTCTCCAGTTCTTGGTTTTCCACGGAGCCAGCAGGTTGTCGTTCCTGTCACCGCAGAAAATTTTGTCTTTTTTCTTATTCGTTTTTGTGGTTGCGTCTGCCTTCGCCATACCGGTACTGCCGGTTTTCTCATTTCTTTTAAAAATATATATATATATTTTCAAAAATTTTTCTTCTTCAGTGCACGCGCCTTTTTTCCTCTACTATGGTAAAACCTGCTTCGGGTTTCAAGAAGTGCACCAAGTGTGGCGGTACCATCTCCGTCACCAACACCCATGAGTGGTGTCTTAAATGTTTAGGTCCTGACCACTCCATCTCGGAGTGTATGGCTTGTGCCATGATGCCCAAGAGGGGTCGACAAAACAGAACTGCTAAGCTCAGCACCCTTTTTCCCCTCCGACGCAGCCTCTGTGGCATCGACGTCTTCCAGGGCTTTGTCTTCCTCCCATGGATCTCAGGTAACTAAACATAAGTCTGTCCGGTCCTCAAAGGGTAGATCTTCTAAGCATCGAGATGCCTCTGGCGTTGCCCTTGAGGGTTCTGCACCGGAAAAATTGCCCCGGCGGGAGGCTTCAGCTTCCAAAGCATTATCGGGGCTTCAGGATGTTCTCGAGGCCTCAACCTCGGCAGAACTACTGGTGCCATGCTCTGGGGTACCGGCAGTTTTCTCCGGTACCAATACCCAGGCATCGGCAGCGTCGATAGACCAGAGGTTCCTGGCTATTGAACGCAGTCTGGCGGCTCTCCTTGCGGCATCGATGTCCTCGGAACCGCGTCAGACAGTCCAGCCGGTACTGGCACCGACTCCGGCACCGGTACCGGCAGCATCGGTACCGACAGCATCGGCATCGCTGTCCACATTCCTGGTACCCAGCCATGCTATGCCTTCCGGTACCAATACACTGGTACCGACTCCCCCCGTTACCGACTTCGGTCAGTACGGGTATCGTGCTCTACAGGAGCATCCTGACAGGAGGTATTTTGAATCCTCGGAGGACTCTGAGGATTCTGATGGCTCCGTCGGTACCAGAGTACTTCTCCCGGAGGAGCCTTCCTCTCCTAAATGCAGGATGTCTCCTCCAGAAGATATCTCTTTTCAGGATTTTATCAGAGAGGTGGCTCGATGTCTGTCCATCACTGTGGCTCCTGAAACAGAGCCCAGGGCAAAGTAGTTGGAGATTCTACAATATCCCAAGGCCCCTAAGGAGGCAGCTACTTTGCCCATCCATGAGATCTTACATGATCTCATGTTGAGAATGTGGGAAACACCTCTCACCACCTCTCCTCACTCCCGTAGACTGGATACTATGTATCGAGTACCTCTGTGTCCTCCTTTCCAGAAAACTCAGCTTCCTCACCACTCTATTGTAGTGGAATCAGCTATGAGAAGGATCAGAAGTGCAAAGAGGCATGCCTCTAATCCTCCAGGACGTGAGTGTCGAACGTTGGATGCCTTTGGACGTCGTGTTTTCCAGGCTTCCATGCTTTCTGCCAGGATCAGTTCCTATATTTTATATATGGGAATGTTCCTTAAAGAAATCACAGGAGATTTAGAGGTTTGGAGCCCTCTTCTTCCTGATGAGAAGAGGCAGGATTTTCTCACACTGGTTAAACATGCCCAGGATGTTTCTAAGTTTGTCAACCGTGCAGCTTTTGACTGTTTTGAGTGCATAAACAGAACCTCTGTCATTGCTATAGGTGCACGTAGAATTGCCTGGCTCCAGGCATCCGATTTGGAGCTCTGGGTGCAGGACAAACTGGACAATATCCCTTGTACAGGTGAGAATTTATTTGGCAAAAATTGGCAAGAGAAAGCCAATGAGTTGGATGCTGACAACTCCACTTTGGATAGATTATCCAAAGCCACAGCTGAACTTGCAAGGAAGAAATCTTTCAAGAAACCATTCTTCTCTAAAAAGAAGAGATTTTACCCCTCTTATTCCCAGCAGGGATGTTCTGCAGGTCAGCCTGCCAGAAAGAGTCAGCAACCTCCTAAACAAAGGAAAGCAAAGACTGCTCAGCCTCAACCGTCTCAGCAGTCTCAGCCTCCACAAGGCCTTTAGAGAACTTAGCTTTCCTGGCTTTCAATGGACCAGAGCCTTCCACCATTCCAGGAAGGTTGTCTCATTTTGCCCCCAGATGGGGGCAGATAACAGCAGAACATTGGACTCTCTCCATCATAAAGGAGGGGGGTACAAGCTTCATTTTCTCTGCATGCCCCCTCCCACAATGGTGAAACAGTTCAATTCTCAAACCTCTCTCGTCAACCTGTTAAAGCAGGAGGTCACTATGCTTCTTGCCCAAGGGGCAATAGAAGAAGTACCTATTCCTCAACAGGGTACAGGGTTCTACTCCCCCTATTTCCTTATCCCAAAGAAAACAGGGGGACACAGGCCTATTTTAGACCTCAAAGAATTGAACAAATTTCTGTTCAAAGAGAAATTCAAAATGGTTTCTCTGGGAACTCTGCTGCCATACATTCAGAGTCAGGATTGGCTTTGTTCTCTAGATCTCAAGGATGTGTACACTCATATTCTCATCCATCCAAGTCACAGGAAAGTTCCTTTGGTTCCTGTTTCAGGAAAAGCACTACCAATACAGGGTGCTTCCTTTTGGCCTGGCCTCAGCACCAAGGGTATTTACGAAATGCATGGCTGTGATAGCAGCATTTCGCCGCACTCTAGGAATATTCATCTTCCCCTACTTAGACGACTGGCTCATTCAAGCCCCATCAGAGTCAGAGGCCAGGTTTTCTCTATCTTGCACAATGCGTATCCTTCAGTACTTGGGTCTGATCATAAATACCCCAAAATCCAACCTGACTCCCACTCAGTCTTTAGAGTTCATAGGAGCCTGGTTGGACACCAGAAAAGCAAGAGCTTTCTCCCTCAGACCCGCTACCTTCGCATGGTGCAGTTGGCTTCTCAAGCAGTACAAAAGCCTCACCTCACTGCTCGAGAAATGAAATGTTACAACTGCTAGGCCACAGGTCATCCACAGTGTATGTGGTTCCTTATGCTCGCCTCCATATGAGAGCAGCCCAGTGGACTTTATCCACTCAATGGACCCAGGCATCAGGGTGCCTGTCAGACAAAATAGCAAACAAAAATCGCCTTATTCTGTCTCTCCAATGGTGGCAGTCCACTCAAAACCTGTTGCTGGGGTCCCCATTTCAACAACCTTTACCCCAGGCAACTCTTACAACAGATGCCTCACCAATGGGGTGGGGAGCTCATCTGCAAGACCTCTCCACCCAAGGCACATGAACTCCACAAGAGACTCATCTACACATCAATCTCTTAGAGCTCAGAGCAATTTTCCTTGCTCCTCAAGTGTTCCACACCCTGCTCAGCCACAAGACAGTCCTAATTCGTGCGGACAATCGAGTAGCCATGTTCTACGTGAACAAGCCGGGAGGAACGAAGCTTTGCAACTGTGGGCCCTCGCCAGAGAGCATCAGATTCATCTCCTGGCAGTGTATTTTCCAGGCATCCAAATCTCTTGGGCAGACAGACTCAGTCGAGTTCTGCTTCCACATGAACGGTCTCTACTTGCAGACCAGGTTGCCAATGTTTTTCAAATTTGGGGAACCCCGGACATAGACCTCTTTGCAAGTCCGTTGAATGCCAAACTTCCCTGGTTCTGTTCCAGAATTCCGGCTCAGAGTTCTCAGGCCAGGGATGCTTTCCTCCTTCATTGGGGTCAAGACTTCCTTTATGCCTTTCCACCCATTCCCCTAATTTCCAAGAACCTATTCAAGCTTCAGAGAGACAGAGGCTGCATGATTCTCATAGCTCCACATTGGCCACGGCAAGTGTGGTACCCTCTGCTTCTACATCTCTCTCAAGCTCCCTCTCTGGAGTTAGGGTCTGCTCCAGATCTCCTGTCTCAGGAGAACGGAATGTTATGGCCTCCCAATCCCCAGTCTCTACACCTCAGGGCTTGGTTGCTGAAGGCCTAGATTTTCATAATCTTAGCCTTTCTCAACAAGTAAAGGATATCCTTTATGCTTCCAGAAAACCTTCCACAAGATGCTCTTATGCTTTCAAGTGGAAAAGGTTTACAATATGGTGCTCGCAGAAGGGTCTTAATCCGCTTGCGATACCACTGGAGTAATTACTGGAGTATCTCCTTCATTTATCCAATGCAGGACTTAAAACTAACTCAGTAAGAGTCCATTTGAGTGCTATTGCAGCTTCTTTCAAGCCTTTAAATGGACAACCCATTTCCTCCCATCCTCTTATAGCAAGATTTATGAGAGGCCTTCTAAGCAAGCCTCCCATTAGGCCACCACCGGTGGCATAGGACTTAAACCTGGTTCTTGGCCAGCTCATGAAGCCACCTTTTGAACCATTAGCTACTACCTCGTTAAAATTCCTTTCCTGGAAGGTCATCTTTCTCATTGCAATCACATCAGCACGTCGCATCAGTGAGTTGCAGGCACTAGTAGCTGATCCTCCTTATACAAGGTTCCATCATGACAAGGTAGTCCTTAGGACTCATCCACACTTTATGCCAAAGGTGGTCTCACCGTTTCATCTGAACCAAGCGGTCTACCTGCCTGTGTTTTTTTTCCAAAGCCTCATGCATCAAATGCAGAAAGGAATCTTCATACTTTGGACTGTAAAAGAGCTTTAGCCTTTTTACATACATACAAAGAACATAGCAACATAAAAAATCCTCTCAACTCTTTGTTGCTTTTGATCCTTCTCATTTGGGACTTCAGTCTCCAAGAGAACACTGTCCAACTGGATTGCACAGTGTATTTCCTTTACCTATCAGAGTAAGAATCTTCCTCTGGAGGGCCATGTCACAGCTCACAATGTGAGAGCCATGGTAGCTTCAATGGCTCATCTGCACTCTGTGTCTATCGATGATATCTGTCAAGCAGCCACTTGGGCCTCAGTTCATACCTTCACAGCCCATTACTGCTTAGACAAGGACTCCCGCCGGGATGCCTTGTTTGGACAGGCTGTTCTCCAACACCTGTTCCATACCTAATCAACTCCTACCCACCATCCCTGGTAGGATTATTTATTTATTTATTATTTATTATTTATATTCTCTTATATACCGCGCTATTCTGCATCAGTGCGGTTTACATTGAACAAACTGAAATTACATTGAACAGGGACGTGGACCCCTTTTTACAAGGACACTCAACTTCTGGGGTTCTCTCCCTGGCATCTAAAGCTAGGGAGTCCCCGTATGTGAAGACTACATTCCTGCTTGTTCCTGGAGATAGCATAGTTACTCACCTGTAACAGGTGATCTCCGGGAACAGCAGGAATTTAGTCTTCGCAACCCACTCACCTCCCCTAGGAGTTGTATCTCTCTATCTATCTCTTCCTCTTTCTCTCTCGCTCTCTCTCTGTCTCAGCTTTAAACTCAACTGGAGAGAGGCAGTTGGGAAAGGCGGGAAGGCAGCACGCAGGCGGTGTGGGATGCTCCCAAAAGCTTTCCTATTGGATGCTGGGGAGCGTTCCTGCGCAGGCTCCGTCGGTACCAACGATACCCATATGTGAAGACTAAATTCCTGCTGTTCCCGGAGATCACCTGTTACAGGTGAGTAACTATGCTATATCCATTGATAAAAAATCCAAAAATAAGGGAATTGTGTGTAGATAATCCAATGTATAAAACTAAAACAGTATTGAATCGGCTGACTTACTAGTTTTAATAAATTCTCCGGTTGATAAACAGTATTTAGAAAATTTTAAATGTACAATGAAGATATTACTCCACGGAGCGTTTGTATTCAAAGTTGAAAAGCAAAACTACTGGATGATAGAACTGTACAAAAGGAACATAAAGTTTTCTATTATGTATACATGTGAAATACTGTATTAAACTGGCTCTTATTTATTCATGAGTGCCCCGATTAATGAACTGACCTTTAAGTGTGAAGTCAAAATGTCACGTCGTGAGACGTTTGAAAAGCTGTACTTCAAGACAGAAGAAATCTAGATAAATCGAATTTGTGAATAATCCAGTGTGAATGCACGCAAAATACTAAACAGTGCTGAATAAGCTGGTAACAAAATGTTTATTAACGTTCTAGTTGATAAACGGTATCAAAACATACCGACCTTGAGTTGTAAAATCCAAATATCATACCGTGAGGTGTTCGTATCCAAGGTAAAGAAACTGGCAAAATGTGACAAACTGGGTGTTTATAGACGCTGAAAAACGAGCCAAAATGGGGCTGAATCCCGATCCTATGGGAGGAGTCTTGTTGCCAGTCACACTCAGTACGTTGCGAGTATTGTAAGAAAAAAACATGCAATTTCGATATAGTATACAATTTCTTCCAGACAATCTAATATTCCTCTTCGTCTCTCCGGGCCAGTCCAGGCACTTGAGGGTTGTCAACCTTTTCCAGCAGCTGAGGACTGAAACAAACTGAAGTTTTGCTGAAACAGTACCTGGCTCCCCCTACTGGCCAAACCTCAGTCTTTCAGTCATCAGCAGCTGAGGGAGACGTTTCACTGTCTGGCTCCCGGAGAAGGGAAAGAAAGTTGTGGTTTGAAGATTAGTTTGCTATTTCTTTTTATATTTTCCTTTCGTCAGGCTGTGTCCTCAGATCTATTATGGAGGAAAGTCTCTAGCAGGGGCTTTCTCTTCAGCCGCGCTAGTCTTCAGGCCGGTTAGACAAGTCAGTGTTTCAGCGGAGCAATAGAGGCAGAGCCTGCCTCGCTCTCAGCTCCTTTCGTGTGGGTCGAAGCGGGCAGCAGTGCTGGGAGCCCTGGACACCTTCCGACCAACTCCGCAGTCAAAGGCACTCCCCCACTAGTAGCGAGAGTGACTGCCTTGAGTGAAAGATCCGGCGCTATCTGCAGCACTTCCAAAGGTCAGTCAGCTTGCAGGTTTGCTCTTAGGGGCGGTTTTTCTTTTCGGCATGCAGCACACCGGCCCGACGTGATTTGACAGGGCGGGGA
The DNA here is from genome assembly GCA_033557465.1 of Ichthyophis bannanicus. Lineage (NCBI taxonomy): Eukaryota > Metazoa > Chordata > Amphibia > Gymnophiona > Ichthyophiidae > Ichthyophis > Ichthyophis bannanicus. Next base: position 1,405,194,502 of record CM066031.1, on the reverse strand, counting down.
GACGGCTCGTTGAACCGGGGATTCTGTTCAGCGTTGGTGTTGTCTTTTCTCGCTTGTTTTTGTCGTGTTTGAACTGCCGGTATAGATAGCAGGCCAGATTCCGCGGATTTATTAGGAGGCCTGCATAACATCTCAGAAACAACGGGAACGGCGGCCATTTCTGCTGCATCGAGTGTTTTAAGTTCTAGTCAGGCAGGCACCTCAGAGAAAAAGGCAAAGGCTAAAAAGCCAGTTAAAGTGGAGGAAGCTCCTTCGGTATTATTGCCTGCGGGTCAGCAGAACTTGGAGTCTGCATTTTCAGCTGACTTTATTTTAACCTTACATCAGGCATATTGTTTAAAATGGCATCAGGCTCAGGTTAAGGACCCGGTTCGCCTACCCTCCCAGGTCCTGGATATGGGGATTTCTCCATTGGACCCGGGGGAAGGTTCCTCCAGTTCAGTCCATGGGGCGCAAGAGGGTACCGATAACATCAGTATACCATTCCCAGAGCTCCAGAGTGTGAAAGAAGGAGAGATCTTGTTGGACCCGAGTCTGGATCAGTGGGCCACTGATCTAGAGGGGGAGTTGGGGGCCAGCAAGGATCCTAGTCTGTTCAGAGTGTTTTGGAAGGAGGAATTGGGTGCTCTTATTATCCAGACGCTTGCAGCATTGAATATTGTGCTGCCAGCGGCTCAGGAACAGCCTTTGGAGGATTCTCTGCTCCAAGGTTTTAAGACTGAGCAGAGGTGTTTTCCGGTCCACAGAGTTATGAAGCAGATGGTGGAGTCCGAATGGGAGTGCCCGGAGGCTACCCTTCGGGGAGCTCGTTCTATCGAACGGTTGTATCCGTTACTGCAAGAGGAGCAGAATTTGCTGAAAATGCCTAGGGTGGATGCCCTAGTTTCAGCGGTAACAAAGAAAACCACAGTTCCTGTGGAGGGCCGAGTGGCCCTCAAGGATTTACTGGATAGGAAACTGGAAACTCTACTGAAGCAAACGCTTGAGTCTTGCGCTCTGTCTCTTTGAGCGGCTATCTGTGGAGTGTATGTTTCCAGGGCCTCCATTCGTTGGATTCAAGGAGGTGCTCATTCCAAAGGAGAGGATGAGGAAGGCGTGAAACTGGAGTCAGCCCCGGCATATCTAGCAGATGCCTTCTATGACCTCGTCAGGATTTCAGCGAAGTCCTCGTCATTGCGGCAAGGCTATTCCTATGGTTGAGAAATTGGGCGGCAGAAGCTTCGTCCAAAGCACGCCTTAGTAAACTGCCATACAAGGGCACGTTGCTTTTTGGAGCCGCCTTGGATAAGATTGTTAAGGATTTAGGAGACTCCAAGGGTGGTCACCTCCCTGAGGACCGACCAAAAGGTCAAAGACCGGGCGGTGGGCACAGGGCTCCATCGCAGGAGTTTCACAGGTTCAGAGGATCTCGTTTCGCCCCATATCAAAGGGGGTGCTTTGTGGCTCGAGGGCAGTCCTTTCGAGGGGCTCGAGGGTTTGGCAGGGGTTATTTTGCAACCCAGCAGAATTCCAACAAGAAGCCACAATGAAGTGAGGTTGGTCCAGACGGAGATTCCGGTGGGAGGACGGCTGCAGCAGTTTCTTTCTGTCTGGACCACCATTACGACAGACCTCTGGGTTTTAGATGATATACACGGCGGTTATGCTCTCAAATTTGCCCGACCGTTACAGGACGCTTTCGTGGCATCTCCATGCAGGTCTGCGGAAAAAACGAAAGCGGTTGCTCAGACTCTTCAGTGCTTTTTGCGTCTTTGGGCGGTGGTCCCGGTTCCTCAAGACCAGTTAGGGTTAGGTCGATAGTCTATTTATTTTGTGGTTCCCAAGAAGGAGGGATCTTTTTGTCCTATTTTGGATCTCAAGCATGTGAACCGCTGTTTGCGAATTCCACATTTCCGCATGGAGACTCTAAGATCAGTTATTTGTTCGGTACAACCAACGGAACTACTAACGTCCATAGATTTGACAGAGGCCGACCTTCATATACCGTCAGGCCAGAGCATCAGAGGTTTTAGCATCTTGCAGTTCCCATGGGCCATTTTCAGTTCCAGGCATTGCTGTTTGGTTTGGCTATGATACCACGAACCTTCACAAAGGTGATGGTGGTGGTAGCGGCAGCGTTGAGAAGAGGGCATTTTGGTGCATCCATATCTTGACGATTGCTTGATTCGTGCACCGTCGGTCGCGGAGTCGGAAGTGGCTACGGCACGGGTGGTCACTCTCCTAGAACAGCTGGGCTGGGTAATAAACCAGACCAAGAATCAGTTGGTACCGGTTCAGAGGCTCCTTTATCTGGGGGCGGTTTTCGACATGACTAGGAGCGGTGTTTTTTCCAGAGAGCAGGATACAGAAGATTCTGGGACAGGTAACAGCATTCTTGCGTCTGAAGGTGCCAATGGCGTGGCGGTACTTGCAACTTCTGGGTTCCATGGCGGCGGCCCTGGACCTGGTGCCCTGGGTTCAAGCACATATGCAGCCGTTGCAGCAAGCATTACTGACGAGGTGGTCACCTCAGGACCATCTCCTGAATCGAAAATTGCCTTTCGCGCAGGACATAAGCGACAGTCTGCAATGGTGGTTGGATCCCGTCCATTTTCGGGCCGGGGTGCCATTGCGTCAACCGGACTGGTTCTCCTTAAGACGGATGCCAGCCTTGCGGGCTGGGGTGCCCATTGTCAGTGTCACATAGCTCAAGGGTGTTGGACGCCAGAGGAATCGGGGTTCTCCATCAACCTGTTGGAGCTCAGGGCGGTGCGCTTGGCACTCCTCAAATTTTGCCGTCTCGTCGAAGGTAAGGCAGTGAGTTTTCTCTGACAATGCGGTGACAGTGTCTTATATTGTCACAAGCAAAACGCCTGAAGCCACTAGCCTCTAGTTTAGAGGGGCGTGATGATTGAGGGAACCTTCTTCTATCAGCTCTTAAACAGTCTATTTCCTTGTGGTGTCTTCTGGGAAGTGTAGTACTGCTAAGGTGTGTTTGTGCTTCAAGTAGAAGGTTGTAGTTAAGCAACCGAGGTAAGGCTTATAACAGAAAGTTTATTTCCCACAAAAAGAGGTTCAAGGTACCAGATACAGGATTATATCTGTAGGATTTGCTTAAGGTACAGCAAATGGTTAGCAAGGCAAACAAAAGAACTCAAAAATGGCTGTTTAAAGTCGTCTTACTTTCAGAAGCATAGCCTTTGATAGCCAGGCTGCCACTTTACTTTTAGTCCTTGTTATTTACAGCACAAAGTCCAAACAAGCTTAATCTTCTGTGGCAGTTTGGCTTTTATCAGCCTCAAACCCTTCTAGGCTGCATTTCAGGTGAAACCAAACTCAAACCAAAAACAAACATTCAAAGTGCCATCAAAACTCTTAGTAGGCTTGTCATATAACAGAGGCTCAAAGCAAAACCCTTCTAGCAGTTAACTTGGCTTCCTTGCCGTTTCACAGTTCAAACCACAGGTGACAACAAGCATGAATCAGAGCTCCCTGCTTATCCTTAAGTTGCATTAAATTTCCTTTTTAAAACATACAGGGATTTACCTCCACATTGCCTGTGCCTTATGGGTTACCTTTTCAAGGAGAATAATTCTTTCAGGGCTGGCTCTTCCTCAAGGCTTCATGTCTAAAGCTTGGCATAGAGAGCAATCCATAAAGATATCATCTTCCCCCACCTCTGACACTGGTTCTCCCAATTGCATGCGTTCTGACTCACCGACCCGGTCAGAGTGCTCAGCTGACAACCTCTCCGGTGGTCTGAAAGCTTCTCCACTTCCTGGCTCCCACCTCTGCTGCCAACCTGTTGCAGGGAATTCAGCTCTCTTAGCTCTTGGTAGCTCAGCTCTTCTGCAGGAGTCAGCACCTTCTCTGTGCTCTGCTGTCTCCTCTCTCTCCTTCCTCTCGTTCCTCTCCTCTCTCTCCTTCCTCTCTGCACAATCTAGCAAAGGCTTATACCTCCAGGGTTCTAGCTCCACCTCTTTCCTTCCCAGGTGTTGGCAGTCCCCTTGCCTTCTGGTATTTGTGTAATCAGGGAACTTGTTAAAGTAAGGGTTTTGGACCTCGTGTTTGTAATCCCTCTTTCTTACTCTCAGACATTGCATGCAACCTGTTCCAGCTGGGGTTTTTCTGTCTTTTAAACGTGGTTGTGGCTTTTTCACTCTGCACTCCTAATAGGGGACCCTTTACTAGGGTGAATTCTTTGTTTCTCACCTCCCCCATACTCAGGATAGCTGACCTTGCCACAATATCAATCGACAAGGAGGAACGGGCAGCGCTGTTCTGTTGGAGGAGAGCCAACAGTTGATGGGCTGGGCGGAGTCCCACCTAGTAGCTCTATTGGCGGCACACGTGGCAGGCCGGGACAATGTGCAGGCCGATTATCTCAGCTGGCATGCGGCCGATCCAGGGGAATGGGAGTTGAACGCGGTGGTGTTTCACGACCTTGTCCGCCGATGGGGTCAACCGGTCATGGACCTAATGGCCACTTACAACAATGCCAAGGCGAGTCGGTTCATCAGCAGGCGCAGAGAATGTATGTTGGAAGGTCTCGATGGTCTAGCTCAGCAGTGGCCGGCGGAAGAGCTCCTGTATGTCTTTCCTCCGTGGCCTTTAATAGGACGAGTCCTCCGGCAGATAGAGAGGCACGGCGGATGAGTGGTCCTGGTGGCTCCAGATTGGCCCAGGAGACCGTGGTATGCAGATCTAGACCGTCTTCTGGTGGACAATCCTTGGAGCTTACCAGCTCGAGAGAACCTCTTGAGCCAGGGTCCGCTGCTCATGCCGGACGTGGCTCGCTTCTCGCTTACGGCTTGGCTCTTGAACGGCAAAGGTTGAGGCATAGAGGTTATTCCCGTTCGGTGATAGACACTCTTCTGAGGGCCAGAAGATTATCTACTTCCATAGCTTGTTTGCATTTGGCGTATTTTTGAACGCTGGTGTGATAAGCGGGGTTTGCGGCCAGGCAATGCTCTAGTTCCAGAAGTGTTGTCGTTCCTCCAGGATGGTCTGGATAAGGGATTGGCTCTCGCCACTCTCAAAGTGCAGTTGGCAGCGCTGGCTTGTTTTCGAGGTAAGATAAAGGGAGTGCTCCTCTCCGGGCATCCGGATATTCTACAATTCTTGAGAGCGGTTAAGAACATGCGTCCTCCGGTGCGATCAGTGGTACCAGCTTGGGATCTCAATTTGGTTCTCGAGGCTTTGGCAAAGCCTCATTTTGAACCGGCGAGAGAGGTGCCGCTCAAAGAACTCTCCCGGAAAACCACCTTCTTAGTGGCTTTGTGTTCGGCGCAAAAAGTTTCGGATCTTCAAGCGCTTTCATGTCGGGAACCGTTCCTGCAATTCTCGCAGGAAAAGGTGGTGTTGCAGCCGGTTCCCTCTTTTCTCCCAAAGGTGGTATTCAGTTTTCATGTCAATCAAGCTATTTCCCTTCCGACTTTTAAGGATCAGGGCGGCGAGCCCATCGATACGGTTCTCCGTAAATTGGATTTAGGTAGAGTGCTTAAAAGCCGTTTCGCAAAACGGACAGGCTATTTGTTTTGTTTGGAGGTCCTTGAAAGGAGGAAGCAGCCTCCAAAACCTCCATCGCTAGATGAGTAAAATGTGCGGTAGCAGCGGTGTATCAGGCGAGCGGAAAAACACCTCCGGAGCGGTTTCGCGCTCATTCAACTCGTGGCCATGCGACTTCCTGGGTCGAGCTAGCCTTGATTCCACCTGTGGATATTTGTTGAGTGGCTACTTGGTCGTCGCTGCACACTTTTCTAAGCATTATAGATTGGATGTTCAGGCCAGGGGAGATGCAAATGTGGGAGCGTCGGCCATTATTGCGGGCCTAGCGGGTCCCTCCCATGGTTAGGTACTGCTTTGGTACTTCCCTCAAGTGCCTGGACTGGCCCGGAGAGAAGAGGAAGAAGAAATTAGACCTTACCTGCTAATTCTTTCCTTGAGTTCTCTCCGGGCCAGTCCAGGTCCCACCCTGTGCCATTTGCGGTGTAGCACTGTTTGCGGTTTTTGAGCATCCTCGGGAATTCGGGGATCTTCTCTTCTCAACCTGCAAACTCTATGCTGTTCTGACTGGGGAGTTCAGAAGGTATGGGGCTGGATCTTTCGCTCAAGGTGCTTGGTCATTATGGTCTAGGGGGCTTCCTCGGTTTTAAGACGGGGATTGCTTTCCCGAATTTAAAAAAAAAAAAAGAGGGAATATCAATTGTTTAGCAGACGAGGGGGCAGACGGACGGAGCCCGGGGTTTTAGGCGGACTCAGTCTGTTAGTTGTCTTTAGAATAGTTCATTTGTTGGGATTAGAGATTGTTTCCCTTTCGACTGCTTGTTACGTGTTAGACTGAGGTTTGGCCAGTAGGGGGAACCAGGTACTGTTTCAGCAAAACTTCAGTTTGTTTCAGTCCTTAGCTGCTGGAGAAGGTTGACAACCCTCAAGTGCCTGGACTGGCCCGGAGAGAACTCAAGGAAAGACAATTAGCAGGTAAGGTCTAATTTCTTCTTATATATCAATAGCAGACAATGCATTTAAAAGTGAAGTGTGAAAAAGCAACTCATTTTTATGAAAATAAGAGCGTTGTCAAGATTGAGCATGTGGCTGTATTAAAAAGTGTGTCTGCTATCGATACATAATATTAGATTGTCTGGAAGAAATTGTATACTATATCGAAATTTCATGTTTTCTCTTACAATACTGGCAACGTACTGAGTGTGACTGGCAACAAGACTCCTCCCATAGGATCAGGTCTCAGCCCCATTTTGGCTCGTTTTTCAGCGTCTATAAACACCCAGTTCGTCACATTTTGCCAGTTTCTTTACCTTGGATACGAACACCTCACGGTATGATATTTGGATTTTACAACTCAAGGTCGGTATGTTTTGATACTGTTTATCAACTAGAACGTTCATAAACATTTTGTTACCAGCTTATTCAGCACTATTTAGTATTTTGCGTGCATTCACACTGGATTATTCACAAATTCAATTTATCTAGATTTCTTCTGTCTTGAAGTACAGCTTTTCAACAAACGTCTCACGACGTGACATTTTGACTTCATACTTAAAGGTCAGTTCATTAATCGGGGCACTCATGAATAAATAAGAGCCAGTTTAATACAGTATTTCGCATGTATACATATTAGAAAACGTTGTTCCTTTTTTACAATTCTTTCATCCAGTAGTTTTGCTTTTCAACTTTGAATACAAACGCTCCGTGGAGTAATATCTTCATTGTACATTTAAAATGTTCTAAATACTGTTTATCAACCGGCGCGTTTATTAAAACTAGTAAGTCAGCCGATTCAATACTGTTTTAGCTTTATACATTGGATTATCTACATACAATTCCCTTATTTTTGGATATCTTTTGAGGATTTTTATCAATGGGCATCTAATATATCGACCCTCACCTCCATTTGTCTAGCACCAGCATCATTTGCTCATACATGCCTCTGCTCAATTCTCTGATGTATCATTTTAAAGGTATACACTTAGGATTGCTGACCTGGCGGACCAGAAACCTAGGTCGTCTTCATCCAACATAGGACCATAGGCTTTTCAACAAGTTATTAGAAATCTATTCCGTTGGTATCCCTAGAGCTTACACGATGTACTTATATCAACATTCATTTTTAACTTGTCTTTCACATGACATATATTAGATTATAGCACTACACTTTAATCTTCAATGTGAGTATTTGTTACTACTATTGGCTAGTAGCATGAGTACTACATACAATGTAGTCATAATTTCAATTACACTATTGATATTTACAATTTTTTTTTGTCATTTGATCTTACATCTCCATATACTATTTTACATGTGTAATACATCACAAGGTGTTCTTGTGAGTATCTGCCTCATATTTTAACTTTTTGTTTTGTTTAACTGGGTCTTTTATAGTAGTAATTGTGCAATACTCTTAACTCTGCTGTCCTGCGTTTTGTATTTCTTCATTACTTATTGTTTGACTATTCTTTTATTACTAGTTTTAACTAATTAAAATTATTGAAACATAGAAACATAGAAACATGATGACAGAAAAAGACCACATGGCCTATCTAGTCTGTCCTTCCATAACAACAACTACAACAGTCCACTTTTTACCTTTAGAGATCCTCTGTGTTGGTCCCATGCTTTTTTGAATTCAGTTACTGTCCTCATCTCTACCACCTCCACTGGGAGACTATTCCATGGATCCACTACTCTTTCCGTAAAGAAATATTTCCGCATATCACTCCTGAATCTATCTCCCTTCACCCTCATCCCATGTCCTCTCGTAGCAGAACTCGCTTTCAATTGAAAGAGGCTCTATCCCTGAACATTTATGCCACGGAGGTATTTAAACATCTCAATCATATCACCTCTATCCCACCTTTCCTCTAAGGTGTACATATTAAGATCCTTAAGTCTGTCCTCATATGCTTTATAATGAAGCCCACTAATCATTTTAGTAGCCACCCTCTGCACAGACTCCATCCTGTTCACATCCTTTTGAAGGTGCAGTCTCCAGAATTGCACACTATACTCCAAATGAGGTCGCACCAAAGACTTTTATACAGAGGCATTATCACCTCCTTTTTTCTGCTAGCCATTCCTCTTCGTATGCACCCAAGCATCCTTCTAGCTTTTGCTGTCGCCTTTTCTACCTGTTTAGCTACTTTAAGATCATCAGACACAACCACGCCTAGGTCCCGCTCTTCTTTAGTGGACAAAAGTATTTCACCTCCTATACTGTATTGCTCCCTTGGATTGCTGCGGCCCAAATGCATGACCTTACATTTTTTAACATTAAATCCCAGCTGCCAAATTGTAGACCATTCTTCAAGCTTAGCTAGATCCCTCCTCATGTTATCTACACCTTCCTGGGTGTCTACTCTATTGCAGATTTTGGTATCATCTGCAAAGAGGCAAACCTTACCCGACAGCCCTTCCGCTATATCACTAACAAAGATGTTAAAGAATCGGACCAAGGACAGATCCCTGGGGCACACCACTGGTAGCATCCTTCTCCTCAGAGTGAGCTCCATTTACTTGTACTCTTTGTCGCCTCCCACCCAACCAATTTCTAACCCAAGCAGTAACTTTAGGGTCCATCCCTAGGGTGCTCAGTATGTTTATAAGTCGCCTGTGAGGAACAGTGTCAAAGGCTTTACTAAAATCTAAATACACCACATCTAGAGCTCTCCCTCGGTCCAACTCCTTGGTCACCCAGTCAAAGAAATCAATCAGATTTGTCTGACAAGACCTGCCTCTGGTGAATCCATGCTGCCTCGGATCCTGTAATCCGCTGGACTCCAGAAACCTCACTATTTTCTCTTTCAGCAGCGTTTCCAATAATTTACTCACCACTGAAGTTAAACTAACCGGCCTGTAGTTTTCAACCACATCCTTACTTCTGCTTTTGTGTAAAGGCACCACATGAGCCTCTCTCCAGTCCTTTGGCACCACTCCCGACTCCGAGGCATTGAAAAGGTCAGTCAATGGAGTTGCTAGAACGTCCCCAAGTTCCCTCAGTATTCTAGGATGTATCCCATCCGGTCCCATCGCTTTGTCTACTTTAAGTTGAGCTAGTTTCTCATGAACACAGTCTTCTGAAAATTGTTCAAGATGTCCCTCGCTTCTGTTCTTATTTGTGGGTGTTTTCTGAGGTCCTGCTCCTGGTTCTTCATCTGTGAACACAGAACAAAAATATTTTGTTAAGCAATTCCGCTTTATCCTTATCAGCTTCTACATATTCCCCCCCTGCACCCTTGAGTCTGACAATACCACTTTTGCCCTTCCTCTTCTCACTAATATATCTGAAAAATGTTTTATCCCCCCATTTTATTGCATTGGCTATTTCCTCCTCCTTTTGAATCTTTGCCTTCTTGACTACTTTGCTAGCTTCTCTAAGTTTTTCCAAATACAGATGCCTGTCTTCCTCTCTCTGTGATCTCTTGTATTTCATGAAGGCCTCCCTCTTTTTCTTCACTTTTTCAGCTACTTCCTTCGAAAACCATAGCGGTCTCCTTTTCCTTTTGCCTTTATTTATTTGAACAAAAAGGTTGGTTGCCCTTAAAATACCCCCTTTCAGTTTTGCCCACTGTTTTTCTGTATCCCCCAGCTGTTCCCATCCCACTAATGACTCCCTGAGGTATTGGCCCATCATCGCAAAGTTAGTCTTCCTAAAGTCTAAGATCCTCACCTTGGAATGGATTCTAGTCCTATTATTGAACCACACCATCTGGTGATCACTGGATGCAAAATGATCTCCCACTACAACATCAAACACTTTCACCATTGGTAAGCACCAAGTCCAGTATGGCCCCTTCACGTGTGGGGTCTGTTACCAATTGCCTGAATAGTTCTCCCTGTAGAGAATCCAGGATCTCCTTACTTCTAGATGATACTGCAGCAGGAATGTGCCAATCAACATCTGGCGTATTGAAATCTCCTATCAGTAGCACTTCCCCTTTCCTAGCAATGCTGTGTATGTCTTCAATTAACTCTCTGTCCACCTCTTTCTCTTGTGAGGGAGGTCTGTATATCACACCAATGCAAATAGATTTCTCTTTCCCTCTTTCTAGTTTAACCCACAATGCTTCCTCTCTCCCTTTTAAGCTCTGTAATTCCAAAGCTTTAATAGTAGTTTTTACATATAGTGCCACTCCTCCTCCCCTGTCCTTTCTGAATAAAGTATAGCCAGGTATAGTTACATCCCAGTCATGGTTTTCTGTGAACCATGTTTCTGTAACGGTCACTAAATCCAAGTCAGCCACTCCCACCAAAGCTTCAACTTCAGGGATCTTATTTCCCATGCTACGGGCATTAATACACACTGCTTTCCATCTGTTACCCATTTCCATAAAGGTATTTAATGTATCACCTACCTGGGGGCTTTCACTTACCTGGGTTCTATGATTTGTATGTTAAATATCTTTTTGATTGTATTAATGATGATATGGTTTATTTTATTTAACTTTATTTTACTTTATTTTATATCGCAAGCTGCGTGCCTCCTGAGGAAGGCGTTGTCGAAACACGTTGAGGTTTACCTAATAAAGACTCCTGTGACCATTATACGTCTCTTGCTCCTTGTTTCGCTGGCGTCTACTGCAAGAGCCAGTGCTCTTTTTTTTCTTTTTTTTTTTTGTTGATCAGGATTACATATGTACAGGTTAATCTTTTTCTGCTGCGGTTTACTTGGTTATTGTGCATGAACTCGTAGTATAAAATGCATTTCAAGTGCTTACTGATTTGTTTTGAAGTACACCACTGAGACTTCTCAGGCTTTGTTTTATTTTTATAATATAATCCAGCCTGATAGATTATATTCTTTACAACTCAGCAGAAGTTGGACAGAATTATACATAAAGGGGGGGGGGGGGGGTCCAGAATGCCTACCAGTTTAGGTCTAAACAAAAACCCCTCTAAAAATGTAACAGAATGGGATTAAATTTGGCATGTGGAAAAACTGACAGAGTTCAAAAATGGGCCAGATCAGACTTAGGGTTTCAGAAAAATAAGCTCCCCAAAAACTTGGCCCCATGCTTTTCTGTGGGAGAAGATGTTCCAAATTCTGCAGCATGAAATATAGCAGTTAGATGATTGAAAGAAGCAATTCCCTTACTAACCCACCTCCCACTACCCAGCACCTCAGCCCCTCAACCACTATTTCCCTCCTCTCTTCTCTGAGTCGGATACACACACAGACAGGACAACTGTAGACATGTGTATACGCACACGCACATGCACACACACACACGTTTGCAGAGGTTTCATGAGTCATGCTCCGCATGCTTTCCCCACTTGTTTCAGTCGCGACCATTTCAAGCTCAGACTGTACAAGCTTTTTACTCAGCTTTTACACCATTTCAGAAATGTTGCTTAAACTTTGAAAAATCTCAAGGAAAACCTTTACTTAACCCTCTTTTGATAAAGAAATGCATATGAGATCTAAAATGAATGGGATGTAGGGAAACAGTATTAGAAGCTGAACAGTTTATCAGCTTGTAGTAAATGCTTGTGCTAAAAACAAACAAAACCCCAACCTTGAACTTTATTTCCACTGCACGGAGCGGAGCGGCAGGTGCACCTACTCTTGCCACCTTGCTGGGCAGACTAGATGGACCATACTGGTCTTTATTTGCCATCATATACTATGTTACTATGTTACCACACCACCATACACACATTGCGTGACTAGGATTCCCTTCCACTAGAGGCCTCTGAGCTCTTTTTCCACAGTTCCCCCAAACCCCAGCTGGCCTGAGAAGCCAAGCATGAGCATAGAATCCCGGGAAACTATTCATGCCAGGAACTTACTATTTTGAATGCAAAGTAATTTCAGAAATGAGCTAGGGTTTCTTGCAATCCTTTGGAAATGCTGCTGCTGCAGGTTAATTTTATAGAAAGCGGAGCACAAAAGTGAGTGTTCCTTCACGGTTGTGAGCTGAGCGCTGTTATTTTGCAACCTTTTCCTTTTGAGATTTTACCTGCAGTTGTGAACACCAGCACCATCAATACTTGCGATGCTATGTTTTTCTAAATTTCATTCCTGAGCGGTTGTCCAGTTTAGTCCTCCACATCCGGGTAGTTCACCACCTCCTGCAGCAAGGAGACTGGACCAATCAACTCCTTAGTAATCTAGACTGTATACTGCTGGAACTCCCATCAGCCCTCCAGTGTGTTCAGTCTCCTTGCAGCAGGAGATGGTGTGAGCCTGGCACTAGGCTCACTTAGGGACTTGTTAGCTATTTTATTTACTTAATAGTTAGTGCAGTTTCTCTTTTTTCTTTGCTCCTCTTTGCTTTCCTTTTTATTTGCAGTCTATACCTTTAAAAAAACAAAAAAAAACCCCACAAACGCGGCAGAGGAGCTGAGCCGGCACTGCCCTTCTCACCCAGTACTTCGCTGGCAGTTCAGAGCAAGCAGCAGGCTGTAATCGCTCCCCCAGGATGGTTCAGAGGTAGGATCCATTCTGCCCGAGCTCAGCAATCGTCTCTGAGCGTTGACTGCAATAGTCAGTCCTACCGGAGGCTCAGTGCTTTGGCTTGCTTCAGACAACCGGGATCTCAGCACAGTACCGCTCACGATTCGAGTGGCGTTGCTGGTCCTTCATTTCTTTCTGGTAGCCTGGTAAGTGACTTTCTCTCTGGTTTTTAGGAGACGTTCGTTTCTTCGGTCTGTTTTCGCGGCCCCTTTATTTTCTTTCTTTTTGTTTTTGGCGCCTTTTTTTCTTCAGCGCGCTGCGACCGCGGTGGCCATTTTGGACCCTGTTTTTGGCGGTGCAGAGGACAGAAGCCTGACAGTCTTGGGCAATTTGGTGGCGTTTGGGTTCGGAACAGACCCGGGAGTTCTCTGGATTGTTTGTACCTCTATTTAAAAAAAAAAAAAAAAAAAAGAAGCAGTAGACAAGAGGAATAATTTTTATGGTGGTAACTTATTAAGGCACCTGCTTTTCTCCGTGCAGGGCTTTGTTTCCTCAGTCTGTCCCTTCGTGTTCTGGGGGTGCTATAGGCTATCTTGATGTCCTCGAAACCGCAGTGTGTGGTCTGCGGTTCGCGCAGGCGCTCAGTGTCAGCTTTGGGGTTGTGCGGGAGCTGCGCTGTTGTCTCCTCTGATATAGATCAACATATGGAAGGCAGATCACAGCCAGATCCCTTGGAAGCTACTTTGCCTGCTGAAGGAAATGCTTCTCTTGTTTCTCTGTTGCCGCCAGTTCCAACTGGTTCTAAGGGACAGGTCTCTGGGCTTCTGGTGGAACCAACAGAATCTTCCTCTTCCTTTATGGATTTTTCTCTGGACTTCGTACTGATTATGCATCAGGCTTTCAAATTGGGGCGCTTAGGCAAGTGGCCTGAGACCTTGGTCACTCCTCCACCTCCTCCGACCTCCAATTTGGAGTCCGCCGGTCGAATTGTTTCCAAGTCGGCTAAGAGGCCTCGGTCTTTAGACTTGGATCACGAAGATTCGGTGGGGCAGGACACAGATGTGGAGGTAGATCCGGAGTGCAGTGTGGATGATCTCAAAGAAGGGGAGATTCCGGACCCTGAGGATCAGGCTAGAATTATCTGGGTGTTTCGTAGGGAGGAATTGATACCTATCATTACGGAAGCTCTTCAGACACTCAATCTTGCTGCAGTGCACCCGGGGGACGACGAAGTTTTGTAAGATCCCCTTATTCAGGCAGTCCGGGATTCTCAGGTGGTGTTTCCAGTACACAGAGTTGTGGATCAAATGATTCAGACTGAGTGGGATCAGCCAGACGCGGGTTTGAAAGGTATCCGGACTATGAATCGCCTCTATCCTTTGGCAGACAAGGACAAGGAGAAGTTTAAGTCGCCTCGGGTGGACGCCGCAGTGTCAGCAGTGACGAAAACAACAATCCCGGTAGAGGGCAGTGCTGCCTTAAAGGACATGCAGGACAGAAAGGTGGACGGTTTGTTGAAACAGGCCTTCGAGACAATGCTTTGTCGTTGCAGGCTTCTATTTTGTGGGGCGTGGGTGGCTAGAGCCTGTTTGCGATGGGCTCAGCATTTGTGTCAGAATCCACTCTTGGATCAGCAAGGGTTGCTCGAGGTTACGCGGTTGGAGTCTGGTTCGGCGTTTTTGGCAGATGTGCATTATGATTTGATCCGGACATTGGCCAATAGTATGGCTTCCTTGGTGGTGGCGCACAGATTCATTTGGTTGCGAAATTGGGCAACTGACTCCTCTTCCAAATCTCGTCTCAGCAAACTCCCCTTCAAAGGCAGGTGGTTGTTCGGGGACGATCTTAGATAAGTTGGTGAAGGACCTTGGAGAGTCTAAAGGTGGTAGACTGCCGGAGGACAGGCCTAAGCCATGTAGAGGTTTACCAGTAGTCGGAAGTCAGTTTCAGGACTTTAGAAGATTTCGATCTTCCTGCCTTTGGGGCTCTCAACGAGGCAGGTTGGGATCCAGGACACATTCCTTTCGAGGTTTTCGAGGAGCGGGCAGAGGTTTTTCAGCTGTGTCCTCCTCCCCGTCCTCTTCCTTTAGTCGCAAATCGCAATGAAGTGAGGCGGACCCTGGGGGGAAGCCAAATGATCAGGGGTAGGCTTCGGTACTTTCTTCCCTCTTGGGTCCACTTAACGACGGATCAGTGGGTGCTAGAAATAGAGAACGTTATGCGCTGGAATTTGCCGTTCTGCCACGAGACTCCTACGTCCTGTCTCCCAACAGGGGGCAACAGAAGGAACTGGCAATTCGCTCTACATTGGAGCGTCTGCTAGCTCTGGGGGCGGTCGTTCCCGTTCCGGAGTGCGAACGCGGACTAGGTCGTTACTCCATTTATTTCGTGGTGCCAAAGAAGGAAGGGTCTCTCTGTCCTATTCTAGATCTCAAGGGCGTGAATCGTTGCTTGCGGGTCCCTCATTTTCGCATGGAGACCCTCAGGTCTGTTATCGTAGCGGTGCGGCAAGGGGGGGAGTTTTTGACTTCTCTAGACCTTGCCGAGGCCTGTCTGCATATTCCAATCAGAGCGGTTCATCAAAAATTTCTGCGGTTCGCGTTCCCCTGGGGACACTTCCAGTTTCAAGCTTTGCCTTTCGGCCTGGCTACAGCTCCTTGCACTTTCACCAAAGTCGTGGTG
Source organism: Ichthyophis bannanicus (assembly GCA_033557465.1). Lineage (NCBI taxonomy): Eukaryota > Metazoa > Chordata > Amphibia > Gymnophiona > Ichthyophiidae > Ichthyophis > Ichthyophis bannanicus. Next base: position 1,405,178,931 of record CM066031.1, on the reverse strand, counting down.
GTGGTGGCTTTGAGAAGGGAAGGTGTGCTCGTCCACCCTTATCTACGACTGGTTGATTTGAGCGAAGTCCGAAAAGGAGAGCTTACAGGCTACAGACAAAGTCGTGCGCATGCTGCAGAGCCTCGGCTGGGTGATCAATGTAAAGAAGAGTCACTTGGTTCCGACTCAGGTCCTCGAATATCTGGGAGTTTGCTTCAACACGGCAAAAGGCGTGGTGACTCTTCCGGCCCGCCGTGCTCAAGGATTGCGTCGTTTGGTGTGTTTTTTCGTGGCTATTCCAGCTCCTTCGGCGTGGTGGTATCTACGGCTGCTGGGAACCATGGCGTCAACTCTGGAGGTGGTTTCATGGGCCAGATTTCCATATGCGTCCCCTTCAGCGGACCCTACTGCGTCGTTGGTCGTCAGTTGGATTAGCTCAATCAACGATTGCTGTGTCTGAGACGGGTTCGGAAGGTGTTACAGTGGTGGCTGTGCCCACAATCGCTACGGGCGGGTGCTCCCCTAGAACAACCAGTTTGGTTACCTGTAATAATGGATGTGAGTCTAACAGGCTGGGGAACCCACTGTCGGGGCCGTTTCGCGCAGGGGACATGGTCAGCTCAGGAGTTCTTGTGGTCTATCAACCGACTTGAGCTGCGAGCAGTGCGGCTAGCGCTGCAGGTTTTCGAGACGTCGGTAAGGAGTCGGGCGGTGTGGGTTCTGTCAGACAACTCGGCTGCGGTGGCGTACATCAACCGACAAGGAGGCATGGGAAGCGTAGCCATGGAAGAGGAGGTGGAGGCGCTGTTCGCCTGGGTGGAAGTTCGTCTCCTGGCCATTTCGGCAGCGCATATCGCAGGAAAAGAAAATGTGATGGCAGATTTTCTCAGCCGAGTGCAGGTGGACGCCGGAGAGTGGGAGTTGCAACCGCAAATATATGCGCAAATAGTTTGCCGTTGGGGTCTGCCGATCATGGATCTCATGGTGACCTTCCAGTCGGCGAAGACAAGTCGATTCTTCAGCAGATAGCGAGAGCGCATGTCCGAAGGAATTGATGCCCTCATCCAACCGTGGCCCGAGTTCGGACTTCTGTATGTCTTTCCGCCATGGGCACTGATCGGCAGAGTAGTCCAATGCATCGAAGCACACCGCGGAAAGGTATGGTTGGTTGCTCCGGATTGGGCCCACCGTCCTTGGTATGCAGATCTGTTGCGGCTTCTCGATGGCGTTCCGTGGAGGCTTCCTCCCTTAATGGACCTACTAATCTAGGGGCCACTGCGTATGCCTCAGGTGGATCGATTCTCGCTTATGTTATGGCCATTGAAAGGGCTAGGTTGAAAAGAAAAGGTTATTCCCCGGCGGTTATTGCTACTCTAGTTCGAGCTAGAAAGTCTTTTACCTCGCTTACTTATATTCGAGTTTGGCAAATTTTTGAAGATTGGTGTTCCCGCCATGATCTACGAGCAGCGACTGCTTTGGTAGCCGTCATCCTCAGTTTCTTACAAGACGGCTTTGACAAGGGGCTAGCCACTAGTTCTCTGAAGGTTCAGGTGGCGGCTCTTGTGTGTTACAGGGGCAAGATTCAGGATGTTCCTCTTGCGGCGCACTTGGATATACGGCGGTTTCTTAAAGCTGTCTTCCGCTTGCGGCCTTCGCAAAGAGTTACTATTCCGCCTTGGGATTTGAATCTGGTGCTGCAGGCTTTGGTTCGGGAGCCTTTTGAACCCCTTCGCCATGTCTCGGTTAAGGACTTAACGCTGAAGGCGGTTTTTCTCGTTGCCATTTGTTCGGCGCGACGAATTTCGGAACTACAGGCGCTGTCTTGTCTTTTTTCCGAGATCGGGTAGTTTTAAGGCCGGTTCCCTCATTTCTTCCAAAGGTGGTTTCTCCCTTTCATTTGAATCAGTCTGTGGTGCTGCCCGCTTTTTCGGCAGATTCTTCTACTGATTCGAGCGGCGTCCTCCATAGACTGGATGTGAGGCGGATTCTGCGTCGGTACCTGAAGGTCTCTGAGTCGTTCCGTAAGTCGGATCACTTGTTTGTGCTGTTCGGTGGAGTTCGAAAGGGGGAAGCGGCGGCGAAGGAATCCATTTCTCGGTGGATTAAGGAGGCCATCGCTTTGGCTTAAATTCTGCAGGGTCGATCTGTTCCATTGGGTTTGCATGCCCATTCTACTAGAGCGCAAGCAACTTCTTGGGCGGAGCATAGTCCTTTGTTCTGCCGCTGGAAATTTGTAGGGCGGCTACGTGGTCTTCGCTCCATGCCTTCAGTAGGCATTACTGGTTGGATGTAGCGGCGGCACGGGATGCTTGTTTTGGATCGGTTGTCTTGCACGCCGGTTGGCAAGATTTCCCCCCCCCCCCCCGTTGATAACTGCTCTGGTACATCCTGGATGTGGAGGACTAATCTGGACAACCGCTCAGGAAATAGAAATTACACTTACCTGGTAATTGTAGTTCCTGGAGTGTCCAGTTTAGTCCTCAATCCCGCCCTGGAGACTACGTATCTTCTTTTGTCTGGACAGCGTGCTAAGGCCGGTGTGGGACAGTGTCAAGTAAGTATGTTTTCTGCAAAAAAAAAAAGGGAGGAACTCTCTTCCTAGGGGTTCTACGTTCCTTAAGGTTTTCTAACGAGTTTTTTTTTTTATTCTTATGAGTGCTGCTCTGTCTGACAATTGTTTTAGGTACCAGGGGCAGAAGCAAGGTGCAGAGTTCGAGCCCTCTCGTTTGGGGAGGGGGTCACTTAGCTGGTTAAGGGGACAAACCTACTGATACTTGCTTATTTCTTTAATGTGTTGCTTCTTTGAGTCTGCTTTGTTACTAGTTCACTGGAGGGCTGATGGGAGTTCCAGCAGTATATAGTCTAGATTACTAAGGAGTTGATTGGTCCAGTCTCCTTGCTGCAGGAGGAGGTGCACTACCCGGATGTGGAGGACTAAACTGGACCCTCCAGGAACTACAATTACCAGGTAAGTGTAATTTCTATTTTCTTTTGCAGGTATATTACACCTTGGGAACCATAATAGCACCCCCAGATTAAATCTTCTAGGCAGTTTTACCCCCATAGAGCCGTAGTTCTGTACTTCACCTGCGAACTTTAACTCTTTCAGCACCTTGTACCTAGCACACAGTGATACCCAGTTGGATAGAAGGAGAGTTGCTGGTCTTTTGCCTTTGTAGGCAGATGATGTAAACATGTATGTGTGCTGTTTTGCAGGGCCCCTGCCTCTCTGAATGATACAACCTCGCTCCATGATCCTTGCTTGGGCACGTTTGGTGGTCCGATCTTTCCCTGGCTGGCATTAGGAGGCTATGATGGTGAGTGGGGATTACTAAAGGATGAGGAGAACATTTTTATTTTTTGTATTTTTATTCACATTTTTCAAGTTTTTAACATGGTACAGTTCCTCCACGCCCCCCCCCCCCACACCGCATTGACCCATTCCAATAATCACTGTGCAGTTTCAAGGTTTCTGCTCCAGGCCCCCCTAGGTCAGAAACAAAAACAGTGACCATAAACATCCATAATCAATACCCACAAACATTGTACAAAAATCACTCTGTGCCATCCCACCAAAATTACCAGTCCCATATACCCCTCCTTCCATTCAAACTACAAATTCTATACCCCATCACCCCTCCATTTCCCAGTTTATAAGGTCCTCACATGCCTTCCCGTCCTCCCTCCTCTATCCCTGCTGTGGACCTTTGAGAGGCTCCCCCCTTACTGCCCAGTCCCAACACGCCCGGCAAATGTGCCCTCTGCCATGCCTGATATCAATGCTAAATCTTAAGGAATTTCTCTTACGCATGTTATTTATACGCTGCAGTGTCAAACTGGCAAAATTTTTCACCATCCTTCTGATTATCATTATTAGGGGAGGGACATTTATTTATTTATTTTTTATTTAGATTTATATACTACTTTTCACCGGGTTGAAGCGGTGTACATAGAACAATTAACTATACCGCCAATCCCATCCACACCACAATCACACAATAACCCAGGAATATCCCCAAAGCACCCTCCATCCCTTCTTGAGCTTCATTCAGCAATACCAGCGCTGAATTGAACTCCAACCATACACCGGTAATGTCTGGAAACGGATCCTCCACTGTCCCTCACAACATGGTCACTGTTTTTGTACATAGTTCTCATGTTCACTGTTTCACTGTTAAGAAACCTGTTTAATGTATATCCAAGTTTATTTTACCTGTTCATTGTAAGCACAGATCAAAATTATTTGTGACGTGTGGTTTTTATGTTCATTGTAAACCGCACTGATGTCGAATAGCGCGGTATAAAAGAAACTGTAAATAAATAAACATGCGGACCTTAGGATGGTCTCACAACATATATTTCAAGTCCCCCCGCCCCCTGCATCCCTTCCAACAATCTGCCCTATAGGCGGCATTGAGTGCATAAATGCAGGCCGGGGTCCAGTACATACAAAGTCATGTTTTCAAACTATTTTCAAGAAGGTCCATAGTGCCAGTCTGAGTGGTCATATAGATAGCCCACCGTCGCCCTTCATCCCAGGGTCTCTCGATCTCTACCTCCCATTTTCTGAGGTATAGCGAGGACTGTCGTGTGTCTTCTTGCAAACATCTGTACAGGGCAGGCAGCACACCTTGTCTCCTCCTTCCCCCCCCCCCCCCTTCTCCAGAAGCTGCTCAAATGGTGTGGCCTCGCGGCTCAAATTTAAATGCACCTAGTAGTGCTCAAATGTCTAAGCTGTAAATAGGCATAGTGGTCTGCATCCCCAAAGTCATATCTTTCTCTCAACCCCCTAAACGATAGAACCACTTGACTTGTCCTTCTCATTCCCTCCTATCCCAAAGCCAACATTCCTCCCTCTTTCTTTGGTCCAAAATCCTCCACGCCTCTTATGAAAGTACTCCTCAAGTAAACCTTGCCTCCCAGCAGCTGTTGTTGTTAAGTGCCGTCGAGTCGGAGTCGACTCATGGCGACCCTCTGGATAGCTATCCTAAATTGTGTTCGGTCTTCAGTCAGGCGGCTCATTGTTGACAGACTGGTACCCGTAGCTGCTGTTATTGTATCGATCCATCTCATTGCTGGCCTTCGTCTTTTGCGTTGACCTTCTATCTTGCCAAGCATAATGTCTTTCTCTAATGATTTCTCTCTTCGCATGATGTGTCCAAAGTATGAAAGTCGAAGTCTTGTCATCTGAGCTTCTAAAGAAAGCTTAGGTTTGATCTCCTCTAGTACCGACTGGTTTGTTCTTCAGGCAGTCCATGGTATACACAGTATTCACCGCCAACACCATAATTCAAAGGCATCAATTTTCTTCCTATCTGTCTTTTTCACTGTCCAGCTTTCACATCCATATGATGTTATTGAAAATACCATGGCTTGAACAAGTCGAATCTTTGTATGGAGAGAGACATCTCTGCTCTTGAGAATCTTATCTAGGTCTTTCATAGCCATTCTGCCAAGCGCAATGCGTCGTCTGATTTCTTGACTGCTTGTTGCTTCTTTATTGATAGTTGATCCAAGTAGGTTAAAGTTGTTCACAATTTCAATTTCTTCTCCTTCAACGATGAACCTGTTGATTATGCCAGTTGTCATGATCTTTGTCTTCTTTACATTAAGGTGCAGGCCCATTTTGAGACTATGTTCTTTGATTGTGAGAAGCAAATGTTTCAGATCATTTTCACTTTCAGCCAGTAATGTGGTATCATCAGCATAGCGAAGGTTGTTGAGTCTTCCACCAATCTTCACACCTCTGTTGTCTTCATAAAATCCTGCTTCTCTGATGATTTGTTCTGCATATAAATTAAACAGGTAGGGGGAAAGTATGCAGCCTTGTCTTACACCTTTGCTTATTTTAAACCATTCTGTTTCTCCTTGTTCCTTTCGAACTGTTGCTTCTTGATCAATGTACAGATTGCGCAAGAGAACGATCAGGTGTTCTGGTATACCCATGCTTCTTAATGTGGTCCAGAGTTTCTCATGGTTTACACAGTCAAAAGCCTTGCTATAGTCGATAAAGCACAAATAGATATCCTTTTGGTATTCTTTAGTCTTTTCAAGGATCCATCTCACATCCGCAATGATGTCTCTCGTTCCTCGCCCTTTCCTGAACCCTGCTTGCACTTCAGGTAGTTCTTGTTCCAGGTATGGTTGTAGCCTCTTTTGAATAATCTTTAGTAGAATCTTGCTGGCATGTGGGATCAGAGCGATTATGCGATAATTTCCACAGTCAGTTGGATCACCTTTCTTTAGTATTGGTATAAACACAGATCTTTTCCAGTCAGTTGGCCATGATGTTGTCTTCCATATTTCTTGGCAGAGCCTTGTGAGTACGGTAACAGCTGCATCAGATTGCTGCAATACTTCTATGGGAATGCTATCAATGCCTGGTGCTTTGTTCTTTGATAAGGCTTTCAATGCTGCTTCAACTTCTTCTTTCATCGCCAATGGTTCCTGATCATAAGGTACAGGTTGAAACGGCTGTTGGTCCACTTGATCTTTATCATATAAAAACTCTGTATATTCCTTCCACCTTTTCTTGATCTTCTCAGCATGATTCAACATAGAACCTTGAGCATCTTGTAACATTCCAATTCGAGGCTGGAACTTTTTCTTTAACTCTCGTAGCTTTAGGAAAGACGATCTTGTTCTTCCTCTAATAGTTTCTGCTTCTATTTCCTTGCAAGTGTCATTGTAGTACTTTTCCTTGTCCTGTCTTGCTGCATGTTGGAAATCTCTGAGTTCTGCGATTGTCTTTCTTTCTCCTCTGACTTTAGCTTCTCTGCGTTTCTGGGCAATTTTCAGAGTTTCTTCCGTCATCCATTTTGGCCGTTTTTGCTTTTTCACCTTTTGTAGAGACTTCTCGCTTTCTTCCAACACAACCTTCTTGATGTCATTCCATAACTCTTCTGGAGCTCTGTCATTTGTATCTAAAGCAGCAAATCGATTTTGCAGGCAGTCTTTAAATTCCAGTGGTATATTCTCAAGGTCATATTTTGCTGCATTCATGAGTGGTTTGCTCTTTTTCAACTTTAGCTTGAGTTTGCATACTAGTAGTTGATCTATACCACAATCAGCTCCAGGTTTTGTTTTTGTTGACGTTCCAGAGCTTTTCCATCGTTGACTTGCACAGATGTAGTCAATTTGATTTTTATACAATCCATTGGGTGAAGTCCATGTGTAGTGTCGCCACTTGTGTTGCTGGAAGAAGGTGTTTGAGATGAATAGATCATTGGTCTTGCAGAATTCTATCAGTCTTTCTCCAGCTTCATTTCTGTTGCCAAGTCCATATTTTCCAACTACTTTGCCGCCTTCTTTGTTGCCAACTTTTGCGTTCCAGTCACCCATGACTATCAGGATATCCTGTTTGCATGTTCTGTCAATTTCAGCTTGTACTTGTTCATAGAACTCTTCAATTTCATTCTCTTCTGCAGCTGTTGTTGGGGCATATACTTGAATTATAGTTGTGTTGATAGGCAATCCTCGTAGACGAATAGAGATTAAGCGTTCGCTGACTGCATTGTATTTCATTACAGTTCTTGCAAGTTTCTTCTTTATTATAAATGCAACACCATTTCTTCTTTGTCTTTCATTTCCAGCATAGTAGACCATGTGATCATCTGATGCAAAGTGCCCCATGCCAGTCCATTTCAGTTCGCTGACACCCAATAGATCAAGTTGTACACGTTCCATTTCATTCTTGACCACCTCCAACTTCCCTTGGTTCATGCTTCGTACGTTCCATGTTGCAATGTGTAAGACATCTTTACAGCTTCTGACTTTCATTTCATGCGCAGCTACATCAGCAGTCAGACTTCCCGAGGGCTTTGATCCAACCACATCATAAATGCTGGCTTTTCTCTGAAAAGTCTTCAGCTCTTCCCCAGTAGCTAGTTGAGTGCCTTCCGACCTGGGGGTCTCATCTTCCAGCACCATAGCACAATTTGTTTTGTTGTAACTATCCATTGGGTTGTCATGGCAAGATACAGAAGTAGATTGCCGGGCCTTTCTTCCGCGCAGTTTAAGTTTGGTGGTGTTGCCGTTGTCACAAAAATGTGATCCTCCGCCGTCAACACTATCCCATTCTGCTGCTGCTCAGATGGGTGGTTTGTCTTGGTCTGGCACCTCAGCTGAGACCTGTCCATCTTGGGAGACCCTGCCAGTAGTTAAACTACCGATAGTTTAGCTCTCAGCATCACTGATGCACGCAAGCCCTCACAGCACGACAAGCTGCAAACCAAGTGAGAGCCCAGCAGCTAATTCCTAGCTTTATTCCACACTGCCACCGTTATCTGCACTGGAGGGCTCTTCCCCTCTAGCCCATAATCGCCTCCCCTCACATACCACATACAACATGCCAACGTCTCCCCACCCGCTTGTTTCATATATATACCTACTGTGCGACCTCTCCCTCCTTCCCCCCCTCCCCCTCCAGACCAGTAGAGCTTGCAGCTTCGTTGCCTCGTAATACCGGGTAAAACGTGGGACCCCCAAGCCTCCCTCCCATTGTGCCCGGATCATGGTCTGCCATGCCACCTTGGGGACCTTACCCCCCCCCCCCCCACCCATGAACCCCCATTACTATGTTCTGTAACTTCTTAAGCATTTTCTTTGGAACCTTACAGGGTAAAGACATAAACAAAAATAGGACCCTAGGTAATATATTCATATTAATTACTGCAATCCTCCCTACCAGGAGAGGTATAAACCCTTCCACTTATATAGATCTCACCTAATAGCCTCCAACAGCAGCTCATAATTCCACATCACTGCCTGCTGTAATGTATTCCCCAACTGTACACCCAGATAATAGAAGGTCTGATTCACCCACTTAAAGGAGAACCCCCCCCCCCCCCATCAACACCTGTCCTCCAGCTCCTGGGATAAATTGAAATCCAATATCGCCGTCTTCCCGAGATTTACTTTATATCCTGACACTACGCTATGTCAGGCTGTCTCCTTCATCAGCATTGGTCAAGGGCTCACTGAATGTAAAAATCACATTGTCTGCGAAGAGTACAGTTTTAAACATCACATCTTCCAGTTCTACCCCCTTAATGTCTCCCTGCACTCTAATCTGCGCTGCTAGGGGCTCTGTCAATAAGATAAATAGGGATGAGAGCAGGCACCTCTGCTACGTACCCCTACCCAGCTTAAATGACTCTGAATACTTCCCATTTATGCAAATCCTTGCCATAGGGCCGCACACGTTTGGATCCAGTGGAGAAAATTTCCTCTTGATACCCATTGTCTCCAAAACTTTAAATATAAAAGGTCATTCGACCCTGTCGAATGCCTTTTCTGCATCTACTGTGAGAAAGACCACACTCTACCCCATTCAAATTGAGGATCCACTGGATGTTATTCCACCCTTGCCTCCCTGGTATAAATCCAGTTTGGTCCAAATGTACTAGTTTTGGCAGATTTCCCTGCAGACATGTCACCAGAATTTCAGCTAAGAATTTGGCTTTCAGATTTATCCGTGAAATGAGTCTGTACTGCCCGCAGACCGTTGGATCTTTTCCTGGCTTTGGCAATACCATGATCCCTGCTTCTCCACATGACTGAGATTCTACCTTTCTCCAGGATGCCATTGAACACTTCCAGCAATAGGGGCGATATGGTGTCCTAAAATTGCCGGTAAATTTCACTGTAAAGCCATCTAACCCCGGGGCCTTGCTCACCTTACATGACTTTATTACTGCCCTCACTTCCTCCACCCTGATGCCACGGTCCAGTTTGGCTACCTCTGCCTCGCCCACCATGCATAAAGCACAGTCCTCAAGATAACCGTCACTCTAAATCTCTCCATCCTAAACCTCCCCCTTGGTACAGGTTAGTATAAAATTCTCTAAAGACCGCCGCCCCCCCCCCCCCCCCCAATCTTCCTTGACTCGGTCACTGCCAAGGTACCCTTCCTGTCATGGACATCAGTTATTTGACTCTGGTGTCCTAGCTTTCAACTGGCTAGCCAAAACCCAACTTGTCTGATTTCCTCCCTCAGTAGGCTTGTTTAAGCACATTTAACTCGGGCACCATTTGTCTCACCTGAAGCCTCCCCAGCTCCACTCTCAATTGCCCCAGCTCTGTCAGAGCTATGGGCTCTCTCTTGCTCTGGTGCCTCTCTTCAAACTCCCATATCCATTTGTACAAAGATTGTTTCTGCTCTCTCCACGCCGCCTTCACCCTTGCCCCCAGGCCCAGTTAATGCCTTCTGACTACTGCTTTGAGCCCATCTTAAACCACCCCTGTTGACCCCTACCCCTTGATTGAACTGGAGGTATTCCTCCATAACTTCCCTGATGTGAGGCACATGACACTCGTCCTCCAGAAGTAAATCATTTAGTCTCCAGAATTTAACACCCTTATCCATCACATCCAACTCAGAGATTGCACTGACTGGGGCATGATCTGTCCAGGTGATTGCCCCCTGCTCCACCTCCCTTGCCTTATGTACCCACCTCCCACTGAACCAAATCATATCTAATCTGCTGAATGAAATGTGGGTGGGAGTAAAAAGTATAGCCCCTCCTCCCTGGGTTCCTACACCTCCAAATATCCACCAATCCTAATTGTTCCTTCAATGCATAGGAGGCACCGACGATCCTGAATGTCCTCCCATCGCTGCCCCCCCCCCCCCCCCCCGCCGCTTATTATCCACTCTAAGGTTGGGTTGACCATCAAGTTGTAATCTACTCCCATTATGACCGGATATTCCCCACCCCTTCCAGTTTCCCCAATAGAGCATCATAAAAGCACCCCTGCTTTTCATTGGGCCCATACACACTCACTATCATCACTTTTGTCCAGTGTTTGGATTCAATTCCTATTAGGAACCAGTTTGGTCAGTGGCGGGAATCAGTTGAGTTGCATGGGTTCGCGTGAACTGGTTCCTAGCATTTCCCTCATTCACCGAACCGGTGCCTACAGGCTGTGTCACTGCCTCAGTGGCACTGGTGGGAATCAAAGCATCCAAAGGTATGTTGATGGCATTGGGGGGGATCGTGGCATTGGGAGAAGCCCCTGATGCCATCAACATACTCGCAGGTGCTTTGAAACCTGCCACACAGCACTGTGTGACCAGTGTGGCAAAATGTCACTCACCAACCCACACAATTGCTGCCTTTCATGCCTTGGTCCGGAGCGCAAGACTCTGACTGCAAGTTCTGCAGAACCATAATCCTAAAAGCCTTAAGGAGCTGCCATCAGCAGTAAGAAAAATTCTTTCAGAAGTCCAACTCTGTCCTGGAATCTCCAGCAATACCACGCTCCATGGCCCCCTCCGATATCTCGGTGTCCCACAAAGCCAGAGCTGCTTCTGAGTCCTGCGGCTGTGGTTCCTCCAAGTGGAAGTCCCCGGAGGTGGAGCATAAGAAGAAATCTTCGAAGACTGCCTCTGAGGATGGATCCAGGAAGAAGGTGAAATCCCACCCGGGGTCCCGCAGTCCCAGGCGTGAGTCTGAGGAGTCGGGGTAGAAGTGGCCCTCCAAGATGCCCCACAAGGAGTCGTCGGCTCCCGCCGATTGGCCTTGGACCTCTGAGACTATCCTCATTGAGGACTTTCTGATAGTACTGACGCCAGGCCCGAAGTCTTCTGTGCCTGCGTCAAAGGCTCTAGAGCCAACTGGCATGGAGCCAAATGGCAGCCCTAGAGAGCAGTATATCTACCCTAGTGGCCATGCTGCAGGCATTCATGTCCGGCTCATCTGGTTCATCCGCCCTGACAACGGGACCCTCGGGATAGAGAGCTTCCCCAGATGTCAAACCAGTCCTCTTGCGCCACTGGCCTCAAGAGAAAACCCCTAGCCTTGTCAAGGTCCCGGTCCCGTTCCTTGGGATACCGGTCCTTCCTGGAGATAACTATTTTACAGGGAACATGGGCTATGGAGGGTTAAGTGGCTTGCCCAAGACCACAAGGAGCACCTGTGGGACTAGAAACCCAAGTCCTTCCGGCCCAAGGTTGCTGTCCTCTAGTGGGATTTGAACCCCCGACCTTCTGGCCTGAAGTACCTTGCCCCAACCACTAGGCCACTCCTCCACTCCATCAATCCTTACCTAGGCCACTCCTCCAATCCTTACCTTCAAAGTCAGGATTGGCTTTGTTCTCTAGATCTAAAGGATGCATATACTCGCATTCTGATCCATCCAGGTCACAGGAAATTCTTACGATTCCTTTTCAAGGGAAAACATTTCCAATACAGGGTTCTTTCCTTTGGCTTCGGCTTTCCTTTTGGCTTTGGCACCAAGAGTAGTCATGAAATGCATGGCAGTAGTAGCTGCATTTCTGCGAACCCTGGGGATATTCGTCTTCCCTTACTTGGACGACTGGCTTATTCGAGCCCCCACGGTTCCATAAGCCAGATCTGCACTGTCTCGCACAATTCAAATTCTTCAATTCTTGGGATTGGTCATAAATCTCCCAAAATCCCAACTTGCACCGTCTCAGTCCCTAGAGTTCATAGGAGCTCGTCTAGATACCAGACAAGGGCTTTTCTCCCACAACCCCGCTGTCTTCGTATAATGCAGCTAGCTTCTCAAGCAGCGGTGAAGTCCTCCCTAAATGCTCGAGAACTACTACAACTATTGGGACATACGGCATCCACGGTTCATGTGGTTCTGTACGCTCGCCTTCATATGCGAGCAGCCCAGTGGACCCTGTACACACAGTGGACACAGGCCACAGGACATCTGTCGGACAAGATATCAAACTCACAACGTCTGATCTTGTCCCTACAATGGTGGCAATCACTGGAAAATCCAGTGGGGTCTCCTTTCCAGCAACCCCTATTCCAGGCCACCCTAACAGATGCATCACAGGTGGGATGGGGAGCACACCTGCATCATCTCTCTACCCAGGGTACCTGGACTGCACAGGAGGCTTGTCTTCAGATAAACCTCCTGGAACTCAGAGCAATCTATCTAGCTCTTCGAGTATTCCATGCCCAGCTCAGCTACAAGACAGTCCTAGTCCAAACGGACAAACAAATAGCTATGTTCTATATGAACAAGCAGGGCGGAACAGGCTCTCTGTAGTTATGCAATGAAGCTTTACGACTATGGGCCCTTGCCAGAGAGCATCAAATTCACCCTCTCATGGTATTTATTCTTGGGCAGACAAACTCAGCCGAGTACTGTTGCCTCACGAATGGTCTCTCCACCTAGACCAGGTGGAGAGACCATTCTCTCGCCAGAGAGCATCAGATTCATCTCCTTGCGGTGTATCATCCAGGCATTCAAAACTCTTGGGCAGACAGATTCGGTCGAGTTCTGCTTCCACACGAATGGTCTCTCCATGCAGACCAGGTGGCCAAAAGTTTTCAAATTTGGGGAACCCCGGACATAGACCTCTTTGCAAGTCCACCGAATGCCAAACTTCCCCGGTTCTGTTCCAGGATTCCGGCTCAAAATTGCCAGGCAAGGGACGCCTTCCTTCTTCACTGGGGTCACGACTTCCTCTATGCCTTCCCACCCATTCCCCTCATCCCCAAAACACTCTTCAAGCTTCAGAGAGACAAAGGTTGTATGATCCTCATAGCGCCATGGTGGCCACGCTAAACGTGGTATCCCCTGCTTCTACATATCTCTCAAGCTGCACCTCTGGAGTTAGGCTATGCTCCAGATCTCCTCTCCCAAGAGAACGGGATGCTATGGCACCTGAATCCCCAGTCCCTGCATCTCAGGGTCTGGTTGCTGAAAGCTTAGACCTTCAGGATCTTAGCCTTTCCCAACAGATAAAGGATATCCTTCAGACTTCCCAAAAGCCTGCCACAAGACGCTCTTACGCCTTCAAGTGGAAACGTTTTACTATATGGTGTTCACAGAAGGGGTTAAACCCCCTTATGATACCTTTGGAATCGATACTAGAGTATCTACTTCATTTATCAAACTCTGGTCTAAAGACCAATTCAGTAAGAGTCCATCTTAGTGCAATTGCAGCTTCCTATAAGCCTCTAAATGGACATCAGGCCACCACCGGTAGCATGGGATTTAAATCTAGTTCTCAGGCAGCTCATGAAACCGCCTTTTGAACCTTTAGCCACTACAACCCTAAAGCTTTTGTCCTGGAAGGTCATCTTCCTAATTGCAATCACCTCTGCACGTCGCATTAGTGAATTGCAAGCTTTAGTGGCTGATCCTCCTTATACTAGGTTTCACCATGATAAGGTTGTTCTCAGAACTCATCCACACTTTATGCCAAAGGTGGTTTCGCCTTTTCATTTAAATCAGTCAATTTATCTTCCTGTATTCTTTCCAAGGCCTCATGCCTCTAATGCAGAAAGGAACCTTCATACTTTGGATTGTAAAAGAGCCTTAGCTTTTTACCTACACAGCAATATAGAAAGTCTTCTCAACTTTTTATTGCTTTTGATTCTAGTCATTTGGGACTTCCAGTCTCCAAGAGAACTCTGTTCAAATGGATTGCACAATGCATATCCTTTGCACAGACGATACCCATATGTGAAGACAAAAATCTCCAGGAACAAGCAGGAATATAGTCTTCACATATGGGTATCGTCTGTATCGACGGAGCCTGCGCGGGAACGCTCCCCAGCGTCCAATAGGAAAGCTTTGGGAGCATCCCACAGCGCATGCATGCTGCCTTCCCGCCTTTCCCAACTGTCCCTCTCCAGTTCTTCGTTTTCCACGGAGCCGACAGGTCGCACATCCTGTCACCGCAGAAAAAAATCCCTTCTATTCTTCTTTTTTGTGGTCGCTTCTGCCTTCCCTCGACGCTACACCGGTACCGCCGGTTCTTTTTCTTGCTAAAAAAAAAAAAAACTTTTTCCAGTGATTTTTCTCTTCAGGTGCCATGCGCCATTTTGGGCACTAGGCACAACGTTTCCTTCAGAATGGAAAAACTCGCTTCGGGTTTTAAAAACTGTTCTAAGTGTGGCGGTACCATCTCCGTCACCGACACCCATGAGTGGTGCCTCAAATGTTTAGGTCCTGACCACTCTATTTCAGAGTGTGTTGCCTGTGGGATGATGTCGAAAAGGGGCCGGCAGAACCGAGCTGCTTAACTTAGCACCCTTTTTCCCTCCGATGCAGCCTCCGTGGCATTGATGTCTTCCAGGGCGTCGTCTTCCTCCCATGGATCTTGGGTAACTAAACATAAATCTAGCCAGTCCTCAAAGGGTAGATCTCCTTCTAGACAACGAGATGCCTCTGGCGTTGCCCTTGAGGTACTTTCACTGGAAAAATTGCCCCAGCGGGAGGCTTCGGCTTCCAAAGCACTAACGGGGCTCCAGGATGTTCTCGAGGCTTCAACCTCGGCAGAACTACTGGTGCCATGCTCTGGGGTACTGGCCGCTTCATCTGGTACCGTTACCCAAGCATCGGCAGTGTCGATAGACCAGAGATTCTTGGCTATTGAACACAGTCTGGCAGCTCTTCTCACGGCCTCGATGCCTCTGAAACTGCTTCAGACAATTCAGCCGGTACCGGCACCGACTGCATCGACATCGGCAGGTATTCTACTGGGACCGAGTCATGCGTAGCCATCCGGTATCGACAGGTTGGTACCGGACAACTCCAATGCTGATTTTGATCGGTACCGATACTGTGCCTTGCACAATCACCCAGATCAGAGATACTTCGAATCCTCGGATGAGTCTGAAGACTCTGAAAGCTCTGCCGATAACAGAGTACTTCTTCCTGAGGATTCTTCTTCTCCTCAGCGTAGGATGTCTACACCAGAGGATATGTCCTTTCAGGATTTTATCCGAGATGTTGCTTAAGATCTTTCCATCACAGTGGCTCCTGAAAAAGAATCTAGGGCAAAGGAATTAGAAATCCTGCAATACCCTAAAGCTCCCAAGGAGGCAGCTACCTTACCTATTCATGAGATCTTGCATGATCTCATGTTAAGGATGTGGGAAATACCTCTAACCACATCTCCTCACTTTCAAAGACTCGACACCATGTATCAAGTTCCTCCTTGTCCTGGATTTCAGAAGACTCAATTACCAGATCATTCCATGGTGGTGGAGTCAGCAATGAGAAGGATAAAGAGTGCAAAAAGGCACGCATCTAATCCTTGACGCCTTTGGACATCGAACCTTCCAGGCTTCCATGCTTTCTGCTAGGATCTGTTCCTATATCTTATATATGGGAATGTTCCTTAAGGAGGTCACAGGAGATTTAGAGCTTATGAGCCCTCTCCTTCCTGATGATAAGAGGCAAGATTACCTCACCCTTGTCAAACATGCTCAGGATGTTTCCAAGTGTGTGAATTGTGCAGTTTTTGACTGCTTTGAGTGCATAAGCAGAACCTCTGCCTTTGAATAGGTGCACGTAGGATTGCCTGGCTCCAGGCATCTGACTTGGAAATTTGGGTACAGGATAAATTAGGGAATATTCCTTGCACAGGAGAGAATCTCTTTGGCAAGAATTGTTAGGAAAAAGCTAATGAGATAGATGCTAACATTATCACTGTGGATAGATTGTCTAAATCTACAGCTGATCCTGTGAGGAAAAAATCCTCTAAGAAACCATTCTTTAGTAAGAAGTTTTATCCCTCCTATACCCAACAGGGGCATCGTTTAGGTCAGTTTGCCCGAAAGGGACAGCAACAACAACCTAGGCAAAGAAAGACAAAAGCAGCTAAAGCCTCAACCAGCTCAGCAGAATTAGCCTCCACAGGGGCTTTGAATCCTATCTAGAGAACTTTGCCTTCCTGGCCCTGAAAGCCCAGAACCCTCCACCATCCCAGGAAGGTTATGTCATTTTGCCCCCAGATGGGGTCAGATAACAGCAGAAAATTGGACTCTGTCTGTTGTAAGAGAGGGGTACCAGCTTCATTTCCTCAGCATGCCCCCTCCTACAATAGTAAGACAGTTCAATTCTCAGACCTCTCTCAACGACCAGTTAGGTCAAGAGGTCACTGTGCTTCTTGCCCAAGGGGCAATAGAAGAGGTACCCATTCCCCAACAGGGTACAGGGTTTTACTCCCCCTATTTCCTTATTCCAAAGAAAACAGGAGGACACAGACCCATTTTGGACCTCAGAGAATTGAACAAATTCCTGTTCAAAGAGAAGTTCAAAATGATTTCTCTAGGAACTCTGCTGCCATACCTTCAGAGTCAGGATTGGCTTTGTTCTGTAGATCTCAAGGATGCGTACACTCATGTTCTCATCCATCCAACTCACCGAAATTTCCTTCACTTTCTGTTTCAAGGGAAGCACTACCAATATAGGGTTCTTCCTTTTGGCCTGGCCTCTGCACCAAGGGTGTTCACAAAATGTATGGCTGTGGTGGCAGCATTTCTCCGCACACTGGGAATATTCGTCTTCCCTTACTTAGACGACTGGCTCATTCGAGCCCCTTCAGAACCAGAGGCCAGGGTTGCTGTCTCTCACAAATGCACATCCTTCAGTATTTGGGACTTGTCATAAACTTCCCAAAATCCAACCTTGCTCCCACTCAGTCTCTGGAGCTTATAGGAGCTCTGCTGGATACCAGACAGACAAGGGCCTACCTTCCACAGCCCCGCTGCCTTCGCATTGTGCAGTTAGCTTCCCAAGCAATGCTACAACCTCACCTCACTGTTTGGGAAATGTTACAGATGCTAGGCCACATGGCATCCACCGTGCATGTGGTTCCTTATGCTCGCTTCCATATGAGGGCAGCCCAGTGGACTTTATCCACTCAGTGGACTGAGGCATCAGGTTGCCTGTCAGACAAAATAGCAAACTCATATCGCCTTATTTTGTCCCTCAATGGTGGCAGTCACCCCAAAACCTTTTGGTGGGGTCTACTTTTCATCAACCCCCACCCCAAGGCACTCTAACAGATGCCTCACAGGTTTGTTAGGGAGCCCACCTGCAAGGCGTCTCTACCCAGGGTATCTGGACTCCACAGGAGGCCTATCTACACATCAATCTCCTGGAACTCAGAGCAATCTTCCTTGCTCTTCGAGTATTCCACACCCAGCTCAGCTACAAGACAGTCCTAGTTCAGACGGACAATCAAGTAGCCATGTTCTGTGTGAACAAGCAGGGCGGAACAGGCTCTCTGTCGCTATGCAACGAAGCTTTGCGACTATGGGCCCTCGCCAGAGAGCATCAGATTCATCTCTTGCGGTGTATCTTCCAGGTAAAAACTCTTGGGCAGACAGACTCGGTCGAGTTCTGCTTCCACACGAATGGTCTCTCCATGCAGACCAGGTTGCCAAAACTTTTCAAATTTGGGGAACCCCGGACATAGATCTCTTTGCAAGTCCACTGAATGCCAAACTTCCCCTGTTCTGTTCCAGAATTCCAGCTCAGGGTTGTCAGGCCAGGGATGCTTTCCTTCTGCCTTGGAGCCAGGACATCCTGTATGCCTTTCCACCCATTCCCCTAATTCCCAAAACCCTGTTCAAGCTTCAGTGAGACAGAGGTCATATGATTCTCATAGCTCCACATTGGCCACGACAAATGTGGTACCCTCTGCTCCTACATCTCTCTCAAGCTCCGCCTCTGGAGTTAGGATCTGCTCCAAATCTCCTTTCTCAGGAGGACGGGATGCTGTGGCATCCCAATCCCCAGTCTCTGCATCTCAGGGCCTGGTTGCTGAAAGCCTAGAACTTCACGGTCTTAACCTTTCTCAGCAGGTAAAGGATATCCTTTATGCTTCCAGGAAGCCTTCCACAAGATGCTCTTATGCATTTAAGTGGAAAAGGTTTACCATATGGTGCTTGCAGAAGGGTCTTAACCCTCTTGCGATACCTTTGGAATCATTACGGGAGTATCTCCTTTATCAAATGCAGGGCTTAAGACCAATTCAGTGAGAGTTCATTTGAGTGCTATTGCAGCTTCTTTCAAGCCTCTAAATGGACAACCTCTCATAGCGAGATTTATGAGAGGCCTTCTTTTAACTAAGCCTCCCATTAAGCCACCACCGGTGGCATGGGACTTAAATCTGGTTCTTGGGCAGCTCATGAAACCGCCTTTTGAACCATTAGCTACTACCTCTTTGAAATTCCTTTCCTGGAAGATCATCTTTCTTATTGCAATCACATCAGCACGTCGCATCAGTGAATTGCAGGCAATGATGGCTGATCCACCTTATACAAGGTTCCATCATGATAAGGTAGTCCTTAGGACTCATCCACGCTTTATGCCAAAGGTGGTCTCGCCTTTTCATCTAAACCAGGCAGTCTATCTGCCTGTGTTTTTTCCAAGGCCTCATGCATCAAATGCAGAAAGTAATCTTCATACTTTGGACTGTAAAAGAGCTTTAGCCTTTTACTTACAAAGAACACAGCAACATAGAAAGTCCTTTCAACTCTTTGTTGCTTTTGATCCTAGTCCTTTGGGACTTCCAGTCTCCAAAAGAACACTGTCCAGCTGGATTGCACAGTGTATATCTTTTGCCTATGAGAGTAAGAACCTTCCTCTTGAAGGCCATGTCACAGCTCACAATGTGAGAGCCATGGCAGCCTCTATGGCTCATCTTCACTCTGTGTCTACCGACGACATCTGTCGAGCAGCTACTTGGGCTTCGGTTCATACCTTCACAGCCCATTACTGCTTAGACAAGGACTCCCGTCGGGATGCCTTGTTTGGTCAGGCTGTTCTTCAACACCTGTTCCATACTTAATCAACTCCTTCCCACCATCCCTGGTAGGATGCCAGAGATCCATGGGGGGAAGTGGAGCCCTTTCACAGGGGCACACAACATCTGGGGCCTTCTCCCTGGCATCTGCAGATTGGGAGTCCCCATATGTGAAGACTGTATTCCTGCTTGTTCCTGGAGATAGCATAGTTACTCACCTGTAACAGGTGATCTCCGGGAACAGCAGGAATTTAGTCTTCACAACCCACCCACCTCCCCTAGGAGTTGTTTCTCTCTGTCTCAGCTTTAAACTCTACTGGAGAGGGACAGTTGGGAAAGGCGGGAAGGCAGCATGCAGGTGCTGTGGTATGCTCCCAAAAGCTTTCCTATTGGACGCTGGGGAGCATTCCCGCGCAGGCTCCGTTGGTACCGACGATACCCATATGTGAAGACTAAATTCCTGCTGTTCCCGGAGATCACCTGTTACAGGTGACTAACTACGCTTTACAGGGGAGTAACTATACTTTCTCCTTCTGCTGCATTCCTCAGTGCTGCTTTGAACACTGCCTCAACCACTTTTTTACAGTCTGAATTTTGGCTCCTCTGGCACTCCCCTAATCCTCAAATTTTTGGCACCTCAATCAGTTTTCTAAGTCCTCTAATTTTAGTAGAATTTGTTCTTTCCACTCCTCTGTTCTGTGAACTGCTGTAGCCAGCTCCTTGTGCTCTTCTACCATGAACTCCAATCTCTCCTCCTGCTTTCCAACTCTATGGCCCAAATCAGCCAGTTCCTCTTTAATTTCTCCCACCAGCTCACTCAGATCTGCTTTAACTACTTTTAATTCAATTTTAAAATCTGTAAACCATTCACACAGTTCTTCTTAGGTTACTTGCACTAGTGTCACCACTTGCCGTGCGGATCTCTCCTCACTCTCTTCTCACCCCACAAGTTCATGGCTGCTTGAAACGGTGGAGTTCATCTTCTCACTGCGCTGCTCCGACCTGGCTCCCAAGTCGGCGAAGGTATTAAGATCAGCCGTCCACCTCATTACTGCCGCTGCTTATTCTCCGATACCTCAGCTGCTGCTCTTCACCTTTGCTGCTGCTGCTGCTGAAAAGGGGTAAAATACTAATTTCATGAAAACTGCACCAATGCACGGTGCTGAAGCTGCTTTTGGGTCAGGTGATGTCACTTCCTCCGGCCTGAGGAGAACATTGAGGCCATGGTTTGTAGCTGTGTCTTTGAGCTATTGCTGCAATAATGTGTTGGATGTACCCCCTCCTCCTCCCCACACACACACCTCTTAGTTTGATGTGCTTCAGGATAATTCAGCAGTGGGCCTCCCACTTGGATCCTACCTAGTGCACATCCAGGTCAGCTGATTTCTGCAAAATCCATTGTAGTGTACAGCTTTTAATTTATGATGGTAGAGCAAGTGAGAGCTGCTTATCTGAAAAATGTCTCCCTTTTTGGGGCACCTATTCTATAAGGGCCTGATAAAAGGCATTTACACAGTTTGCAGATCTGTATACCGTGTAAATGCCGCTTAGAGGGATATTCAGCGGCACTAACATGGTTAATGCCACTGAATATCTCCAATTAACACTGCTACATGCCCTGATGCAAAACGCTTAGCTTTGGGGCATATTGGAGGCATTCTGGGACAGAGTGGAGGCGGTACCAATTGCTAACCAGGCAGCAGTGATATTGAACCACTGCCCAGTTAGTAACCTGCAGTTAAAGATAGGCCAGCTTTTGCCGTGTCTACTTGTAGGAGCTAACCAGGCAACAGCTCAATATCACTGCATTCCGGTTAGCTTCTGCGCTGTTGGAGGCTGTGCAGCGACCCTGGATACTCATGCTGGGGCCAGATATGACCCTAGCATTGAATATCCAGGTTTAATGTTCAGCGCTGGCGGCTAGCAATTGTAATCACGCTAGCTGACTGCACTGAATATCAAGCCCTAAATTTCTGAAAATGAACCTGCATGAACTTTCTGTGTGATACCTTACAGTTTGAGCTATTAGAGTGAAAAATTAACTGCCACAGGCTTGGGATCATCCCACACTTCTCTCCTGATGTGTTTTCAACTAATACGTCACTTGGCAGTATTGAAAAATATCTTCCACGCCCATCAAGCAGTGATAGATTAGGTCTGCAAAGCTAATTTGCTCATTCAAAATGAATTGGCCCATACACTGTAGACCCAAGTTCTCCAGATGTAGAATACTTTTATCTTTCAAGCCCAGGGGGGATTTACTGTTGAATTTTAAGGGTGTGTACCTAGAGTAAGCTTTATTCCCAAGTAATTTTCTTTTCCATTTCTCCCATGTTTTTAAAGGTTTTTTTGTGCTATAAAAGGATTATGTATATCTCTGAGCAGTGTTTTACTGTTGGGTAGCCACAATGTATATCCCAATGGGATCCTTCCAGTATCATGTTCAAGAAGCATCCACTCCTTATTTCCCCACTTTCTTCCAGTCATTTGTGGCTCTCAAGTTGGGCAGCTTCATAATGCTTTTAATAATTTGGAGCAGCCAGTCCTCTTATATTTTTTGCTTTACCCTATATATCTGGCAGGGTAATGTATAATCAAAATATTTTTCTTGCAATGTTTTAAAGAATTTATCTGGCATATCTATTGGGATGGTCCCAAATATTGTAAATGACTTTCACATTTCAAAAAAAGTATGGGGGAGGTCACCTGCATGAAGCAGCAATTAGCCCCTCTTCTTGAAGGTTGTAACATGAACAGAGCGGCTTTGACGAGCCTAAGAACCTTACTGGGTAGTGTGGACATTCCACGCTGTCATTTACTGTGCTTCTATGGAATAGCACTTTCCCTTTCACGGCAAGCGACATCGCAATGCAGACCATCTTCATTCGTTGTGCTTCTTTCCATTACACCATCATGCTGAGCTACGTTACATGAACAATAGTCATGCCTTATCCCCTTTATGTATTATAATAATCTGCAATCTGTGAAATATAGGTCAGAAGGTAAGCTTTTGTATGGAGAGGGAGGGTGGCATATGTATGCTGTTTGCGGTTTTCGCCATTGATTTAGTGCCAAATTTGGAGTGTGCAGCCTCTTCTCACAGCTTCCTTGTATCATATGACTCCTTTCTACTTCACTTGTGTTGATTAACTGGCTTATTTTTCCCTCGCCCCCTTTCTGGTTTGTTTTGTAGGTGACAATTATAATAATGCCACAGCCCTTGTGATAACTTTCCCTGTGAATAATTACCACAATGACACAGAAAAGCTGAATCGAGTCCTGGCCTGGGAGAAAGAGTAGGTATCCTGCAGTGTGGAAGAGATGGTGGCAGTAAGTTTAAGCTGCTCTCTTGCAGGCTCCTCAGTACAGGGGAGACTTTTTTTTTCTGTCTGGCAAAAATTAAATGTCCTGTAAGAATTGGCTTTTATTCTAGAATAAGAAATGCATCTGGACATAATTTTAAAAAACTACTTTTAAGCAGAATGCACTGTACACGTTTAGTATTATAATTTTGTTCTGGTCTTCCTAAGCCTTTATGCTTAGGTTGTTGCAGACTATACGTTCGATATTTCTTACGCGCATGCCTTTTCACTGGTACAGTTGTGGTCAACATTATTGGCACCCTTGTATTTTAGGTATGTTGTGTGCAATATCTTGAGAAATGGAAATATTCCAACTGTATGTCATCAGAATATTTTGATAGTATGTTCAAAGGTATACAACAAAAAAAAATAAAATATGACCAGGACAGGATTAATGGCATCCTTCACTAATATTTGTTTGCACATTTCTTGGCAGTGATGACAGCCTCCAGATGTTTCTTGTAGCTACCTCTAAGTTTCGTACATCTGTTTGTTGGTAGTTTCTTCCATTCTTCAACTGCGATTTGTTCCAGCTCATGAATGTATCCAGGATTTCTTTTACCAAAGGCAGATTTCAGCTCTTTCCAAAGGTTCTCGATTGGATTGAGATCAGGACTCATTGCTGACCAGTTTAAAATAGTCCTTTTTTTTCCTTTTTAACCATTCTTTTGTACTTTTGAATGTATGTTTTGAGTCATTGTTCTGCTGGAGGACCCATGACCTTCAACCCAGACCTAGCTTTCTGACACTAGGTAGCACATTTCACTTCAAAATGCCTTGGTAGTCCTCTGACTTCATGATTCTCCAGGAAATGGTTAGAACTGATCAGCATTGCCAAAGAGCTTAAGTTTGGTTTCATCTGGCCACAGAACATTTTCCCAGAAGGACTGTTTCTCAAGGGTGATTTGAGTAAAGATCAGGTGTGCCTTTTTATGTCTTTGAGCAGTGGGGTCCTCCTTGGCCTTTGCCCATGAAGTCCTTCTTTGTTTAGTGCACAGTGTATGGTGTGGTTTCAAACCACCACTCCAGATTTCTCCAGGTCAGCCTTAAGCTCTTTGGATGTTGCACGTGGTATTTTTCCAATAGTTCGCACTAACCTTCAGAGACTTCTTGGATTAATTTTTCTCTTCCCATCATGTCCTGGAGGCTCTTACGAGGTTTTCTGTTCAAGGAGCTGTCAACATTATGAACTGTAGACTCGGGAATCTCAAGGTCTTTAGAGATGGCCTTGTATCCCTTTCAAGTTTGGTGATAATGGCTTTTCTGACTGTCTCGGGCAGCTCTCTTTTCTTTACCATTGTGAAAATGGAACAGTGAGTGAATGTTGCCTTTTTAAACATTAGAGCCATCATTCATTGGTTGATCCAAGTCATGTGAGTACTGATAAATGATCAGAGATGTGTCTAATTTTACCACAAAGGAAATGTGGTTCTTCTGTTCAAGCTGATTTGAATTGTTGTAAGGGTGCCAATAATCATTTCCTGAACCGCCTGAAGAAGGGCCGGAGAACGAGTAGCGGCATGAAACATGGCGTTATGTAGCAGTGTGATGTGATGGTGTGGATTTATTGGACAAGCTAATTTGGGATGGCCGCGGCGTTTTTTTGAAAGGCTTTGAAGGAGAGTTCCGTTTATTCCACCTTGCTGTGCTGCCTTGAGGTTTCGGCTCCCAACAGTGGTGTCTTTGTTGCCTTAGTTACTACATAAGGTATACTGGGGGGGGGGGGGGTTGCATTGTACAATTCTGCTCAGTTTTTTACTATTATTTGTAATTGTTTTGAGCTGTAGATTTGGCTCGTAATAAAGAATAAAAGGGGTGTTTGCTGCAGGAGGGATTTTGCTCTCATGGCAAATGGTCTGACAAAAAATTAATATATTTTGTTTTTAATACCTACAACAGGGATTTCTGGTGATTTTGTTTAACGAGTTTCATTGACTGTTTTGATATATTTTCTTCTTTGTAGTTTTTGGTATTAATAATCATTTCCTGGCAATGCCCCAGTTTTTATACTATTTCTTCTTTTTCATTGACCTTGTTTTATTCAATTCTTTAATGTGTCAAATATATGTGCACACATAGTCCAAAGCCATTTCACTGGCCACTTTTTTTTTAGGAGATATTGGACATAAAGGGGTTGAACTGCAAGGGTGCCAATAATCTTGACCACAACTGTAGCTCAAGGTGAGTTGCCTTCAGACACAGTAGGCATTTCTCTATTTCCACAGGGCTTACAGCCTAAGATTTTACCTGAGGCAATGGAGGATAAAGTGACATGCCCAAGGCACTGTTCCCTCTATGCTGTGCGCGTGTGCGCGCGCACACACCTCGCCGAGCGAGCGCACATACTTTATAACAGAGCGCACAAAAATTACGGTTCTGATTCTGATAGAAAACACAGACATCTTAAAATTTAAAAATTGTTGTGTATTTATGGTTTTCACAAGTTCTACAATATTATCTAGTGCAATCAATGTGGTGTACATACTGTATTCTGACGTGTAGTCAAATTATAAAGTATAGAACTCAGAGTGTCGTTATGTGCCGCACAAAAATTTAACCTTCCTTCAAAAGCTGCACAGCTGATATTTTATGTGCACACAGCCTACAGAAAATTAGAGGGAACATTGGCCCAAGGTCACCAGAAGGGTAGGTGCTATTTGAACAATGGTTTTCAGCCTGCTGTTCTAACCAGTAGGCTACTTTTCCCACTCTGGAAAATGTTTATAAACCTCAGAAGCTAGTGACCTGAGTGTTTACACTTCATAATAGAAACGATGATATACGTTGATGTGGTTGGCCGAGGAGTCTCCTATTAGAGAATAAAGCATGGTTTACTGAAACATCACTGTTTTTGAAGAAAAAAATTACTATGGGGTCAATATTCAGCTGGCATTAATTTAAATATTTCTGTTTTATATATATATATATATTCAGTGTCACTACATGTATAAATCAGCAACACTATATATACAAATATGGGGTCACCGCGTTAGCAGTCTGTCAGACCTGGTTTTCCAGTTCATCCTGCCAGATCAGTCTAGATGAGTAGGTTGTGTTTCTCCCCCCTCCCCAAAAAAACCCCACTGATGGAGACAGAGAAGACTGGAAACTTCTAGTGATGTCACCACTGGTATGTGGATTGGTGCATCTAGGGGCACCTTTCAGTATTTCTCTGTCCCCAGCAGCTGATGGTTGCTAGACTGGTGCAGCAGTGTCTTTTGGATCCTGTGCTTCTGGAACTATAGCCCTGAGGACTGCTGTTTCTTCGAGTTGGGGATTTGAATTCATCTGGATGGCCAGCCTAAGAGTTGCCTACACAGTTGAGTCCCCTGATGAGCTGCTCCCAAAGCAAGGCAGTTTTTAGTTGCTCGGTTGGTTAAGTAGCATGGACTCGGGATCCCCATCAGATCTGGCTGACCTGTTAAGCATGGATAGGAGGTATGCAAGATCTTGGTGGGCTGGGTGGGGGGCATATATATTTTTTTCTGTTTCCCCTCTCCCCACTCCTTAGCCACCTTGCTTGTACTGCCTCCCCATTGCTGTGTTGGCCTCACTTCAACTTGAAGGGGAAAGTAAAAGCAAGCAAATGGCAGATTTTTACCCACCTCCCAGGAGAGCGGCTTCAGTGGCCTTCCCCTGGTAGGGCTGGCAGCCTTGCTGGTTATGAATGCTGGGGTGGGGTGGAGAGGTGAGTGACCACACCAGGGTTGTCTCCTTGACAGATTGCTTAGCATCACGTGACAGCTGCAGGAGAGTTGGGAGTGTGCTTTGGGAGCAGCCCAGTGGCCTTCTTGTGCTTCGGCAGCTTTGGCTGTGTCCTCTGTTGCCTGGCAGCAAGAAGTATGGTGGGACATATAATGGCCATGAACTCATTTGCTGCCTGTGTCAGGCTGGCACAATCCTTGTAGGTTTGTGTGGCATATCCCAGGAGAAACATCCACAGGAGAATATAGCAGCAATCACTAGCACACTGTCTGCCAAGGAGCATATGGAGCAGACTCCTCCTGCTCCCCCCCCCCCCATTCTGCAGTGGCAGGGAATGCAGCCACTTTTTGCGGATCGCAGCTCTGTGAGTGTCCCACAGTTTATCCTGCTGGTAATCTTTGAAATGGTGTTGGGCCCTCATTGGAAAATGTGGTTTGGGGGGGGGGGGACATCCTTGAATGCCCAGGCAAGTTCTTTTCTTTCTTTGGGTTTTCCCTGAACTTTGTATGTTTTACATTAGGCTTTCTGGGTTCTGCAGAGATTGGCTCAGGCTACTGCTGGAGTTCTCTCTAGGCCCTAGCCCTGAGGGACTTCCCCCTCCTCTCCACCATTAGAACCTTCTGGACTCAATTTTGAAGGTGAGGCCCTTAGGGGGCTCCACTACAGAAGCAGTCTTGCTCCCTATGGGGAGCAGGTGACTGAGGAGGCATCATGGTATCAGGTATCCCCTTCAGAGAATGTTGGGATGGAAGGGGTGGCTAGTACTGGGAGGCTGGAGGTGAAATTGTGCCTGCTGAAGAGGCAGTTTGCTCATTATGTGCTTTTTCAGGCATGAAGAGTTGGCAGTTATTGCATGCTTGCGGATTCCTTTTTTTCAGATGGTGGGCAGGGGGATATATGTCCCTGAACCTGTCCGAGGCATATTTCCTTATTCACATACAGGAGGATCAGCAAACGTTTCTTTATTTCACCATTATGGACAAGTATTTCCATCTTCTGACCTTGCCTTTTGTATGTTGATGGCTCCTGAGACAGTTTCTAAGGTGCTTGCGGCCTTGAACATATAGGGTATCCAATTTCATTTGTACCTCAACAATTGGCTCATTCAGCACAAGTTGGAGCAGGAGTGCGTGGCCCAATGACCTGGTGGCTGAACCCCTACAGAACTTGGGCTGCGTGTAAATCCATGAAAAGAAACATCTGGCTCCATTGCAGAACCTGGAGAATCTCTGGGCATGATTCATACTGTGGTTGGGAAGGATGTTCCTGACCATTGAGATGCAGGCCAAGATTGTGACCCAACTCAGCACATTCTGGAGCTAGGTGGCACTCAAGATGTGGGACTATCTTCAGCTCCTGGGCTAGATGGTAGCCACGTTGGACCTTATTCCTTGGGCATGGGTGCATTCACACTTGCTTCAGAGAACCCTCCTTTTGAGATGGTCCCCTGTGTCTCAGGATTTTAAAGTGCATCTTTCCTTGCTCCCATCAATGACAGGGAGTCTAGTGTAGTGGTCTCAGCCTTTGAATTTGGTGAAAGAGGAGTCTGAGATGCCTCAGTGGATTGTCCTGACATCTGATGCAAGTCTGCTGGGTTGGGGGCCTGCTGTTTGGGGTAGACATCTCAGGGGCTGTGGCTTCCCCCACAGCGGCTTGGTCAATCAACAGATTGGAGATATGAGCCATCTGCTTGGCCTTGCTTTATTTTCAGCCTGAGTACCTTTGTCAAGCATCATCACTTAGATCTGTAGAGCAGATCAGACACCATCTTTGGCTCAGCAGCTCTTAGAGCAGCCATATCTTCCTCCTGCTTGGTCGAGTCATAGCTTTGTTACTTCCATTTGGTTTGGCAGGATGAATTGGAAGGTGAAATTTTACTTACCTGATGATATTTTCCTTTCTTGGAATCTTGCTAGATTAGTCCAGCACCTATCCGTGAAAGTTCAGTGCTGTAGGGAATATCAGCAGCCAAGCAAAATAAGGTATGCTCTGTTATACCATATCTAGGGGAGTTTGCTGCTTCCTTTCCCATGGTTTCAGTGAAACTTTCTGGCAAATGAGCCACAAGAGAAGTATGTATATATATTAGTTTTTATTTGGCTAGAAAAAGAGATATTACCTCTTATCTCTAGTATAGTCTGTAGGAGTTGTAGCTGTGCTATGATTGCAATTATGCAATAATATTAATCACTAGCAACCAGATGTCACAGATTTGCTCTGCACTTAGGAAAAGTACAGAAAAGAGCTAGCTGGCAAGTTACCACCCTCCGAGTGACGACATAAGACCGGTACCTTAGCTCTGCCAAATGGACGAATGCAGCTGGAGTCTGAGGGAGTCTCCAGAACAGCTTGACATCCAAAGGAGGTAGCTAGGCTAGATAACACTGGCTGTAGCCATTCAGAAGCGAGTCACATGAGGGCACAGAACCTTACAGATGTCTGTTGGGTGTCTAGAATGTCTCGCAGGGTTAGTGGAACAACCTTGGGAAAATGCTGTGTTTTTGAGCTTGTAGAAGAAGCAAGGAAGGCAAAAGGCAGAAAATGGCCCATATGGCAGACTGGCCCCCAAGTTCTTCTGTGCATACTGTATTATCCTTTGAGTCCTTATTACATTTTGGTGATTGGTTGATAGGATATACTGTGAAGCTTCTTTGCGAATCAGGAGGGTAGTGATCAGGTGGTCATCTTGTAGACAAAAGGTCCATGATGAGAGTCGAAATGCAAAAGATGATGGTATGCAGTCTCATACATTGTTTCAAGTGTCCAAGGCCAATAGAACAGTATGTGGTTGAAAGAGGCCTGAGAAGCAGGTTCTCTTGCACATAGAGGGAGGAGTAGCCTAGTGGTTGGGGCAAGGTACTTCAGGCCGGAAGGTCGGAGGTTCAAATCCCACTAGAGGACAGCAACCTTGGGCCGGAAGGACTGGGGTTTCTAGTCCCACAGATGCTCCTTGTGGTCTTGGGCAAGCCACTTAACCCTCCACTGCCCATGTTCCCTGTAAGTATTAGTGTATGTGTCTCATATCCCCGCGTGTTAAATGTATCCCCCAATTGTGTTGTGACCGCTTTGATTGAAGGATAAGGCGGTATACAAAACTGTCTAAATAAAATAGTCATGATCAGGAACAATAGTCTTCTGTATGCACACATACAAACACTTGGCAGGCAATTGCTTGAAGATCTGAGGCTTGGAACACAACAGACGTTTATATCAGGAATCCATTTTGTTTGGTTCAGGCTTTTGGTTCAGAGCAGGCTATGGGGTACCAGTCCTACAGTGCCGCCATTTCTGTGTATCAGCCTCTCAGTGATGATCAAAGTTTTTCTGTGGTTAATGAGTTTGTTCTGAGTATTTGAGGTTAGCTCTTCTGGGTTTGATTTCCTCAGAGATGTTAGTATTTTGCAGTGTTTTTTTGTTCTGGGTCTTGTCATCTAAATACTGAAGTTGCCCCCTAACTGCACCAATCTATGTACCTGTGGTGATATCACTCTGTCTTCATCAAATGCTGGCAAGGGGGACATAACCCACTTGTCTGCACTGGTCTAGCAGGGTTCCAGAAAAGGAAATGATCAGGTAAGGAAAATTTTCATCTTTAGTAGGCCTAAACCAAATGTATAATTTTAGTGGCTGAATATCACCGCTATCTAAACATATGGATGATTTCTCGGCCTGCCCTTGCACTCTGCTCACCATACCTTAATTATATGGATAGTATTGGGCCATTCAGACAGAGATTTGGCCCTGTACTATCCATATCATTTTAAAAAGAGATAAGCCAATTAGATGTTCACCTGCTGCTGTGGAAAGGATAATAACTGGTTTTGAATATCACACTGTATATTTCCATCTTAGCTGAGGGATAAGTGGGATCGTGTGTTCCATCCATGTTTGATAATGAGGTAATCATGATAGATTTTGGAAAGGTATGGAGCGGGTTGGCTGGTTAATTCCCAAAGTTAGATGACTAACCCCCATGTTTTATTTATTTAACCATTCTTTAACAGCTAAATTTAGCTGTTTCACAGTTGGAGGTATTTCTGATGTTGAGAGAGGGCTTAGTCCTAAACTACTAAGTCTTGCTATCTAACTTGGGCTATTTATTATTGATTTTGGTGACACTGCTAGCCATTGTCTTCAATCTTAACTTTCTTGTTTGGGATGTTAAACTCTGTTGCTTTCTTGATCTTGTTCCTGGCCCTTGTTAGGAGAATTTAAGAAGAACCTTGTATTTTTTGGTTGGTTTATTTTTGGGAATGTAGGGAATGATTCTTCATATTGTGGCTACAGCTCCTGTATTATCAAACTCCCATGTGATTCAGGTTTGTGTTTTATGCTCTTCTGTTGCTTTCCATGTATTAGTTTGATGCTTTTCTAGAGTCTGAGGGTTGACCCAGCCATTCCCACTGTTATTCAGATGCATAATGGTAGATGTTGCATTCAGGGTATTCAGCTCTGAATGCCTCTTCATGAGTGAAATAAGAATGATTGATTATTTCAAACTACCAACTGAATTACTGAAAAGGAAGATTTTTTTTATTTTTTGGCTTGTACTGTAAAGAACCTCTTTTTTTTATTTTTTCTTTTCAGGTTTATCAGTTTTTTGAAAAACTATAACAATTCCAACTTGTCCATTTCCTTTTCCTCTGAGCGAAGCATTGAAGATGAGATAAATCGTGAGAGTAATGGCGATGTCTCCACAGTTGTAATTAGTTATGCCGTCATGTTTCTTTACATTTCCATAGCCTTGGGGCACATTAGGAGCTGCAGAAGGCTTCTGGTAGGTTTTTTTCAAGAACTTAAAAAGGAAAGGGGGAGGGAATAGTTTTCTTCTATCATAGAACTCTTGTGGTGGGATCACATTTTAAAAAGGCTTGCGATTAAAAACCAAATGGTATATGTTCAGAATCCTTTTTAAAATTTATTTTCTCATGTTACTGTTACTACTACTACTGAGCATTTGCATAGCACTACAAGATGTATGCAGCACTGCACAGATATGTAAGAGACAGTCCCTGCTCATCAGAGCTTACAATCTAGTCATGTTCCTTTGGGCTCCATCTCATTTCAAACAGTCTTTACTGAAGTTGGAGCCTCACAAACGTTTAACCTTTGCAACTACCTAAGGATTATGCCCAGCCATTGCAGTGAAAGACTATGATCCAGAGCCCACAGACTGCAGTATCTTCCTAATGGTCACATGTCACCATTGTGCCTTGGTGAAGACCCTCTTCACAGCTTTCCCTGAGACTGTGAAGGTTGATTCCACAACATCCCCAGATCCAGCCCAAGGAGTAACAGGCCAGGATTTTGAAATGAATCTAGGTCCTAGTGCCACTGGCCCTAGAATCAGGGGCGGCTCAAAGCAATCTGCTGCCTGAGGCGAAGTATAAAAAGGCGCCCCCCAACCCCCTTAGAGGGGGCGGGGCTTTTTCAGAAATCCAATCAGAGACTGAACCAAACCAAAAAGCCGATTAGATTATATGGAGGAAATGCAAGATGTTTACAGCTTGATATGGCCCTGTGTCAATCTCACCCTGTGCAACTTGCAGCTCAGACGCACGCCCCCCTCTCCCCCATACCTCTGTCCAGCGCTGCCTGCTCTTTCCCTGCTGCTGTCGCCCTCTGTTTTTTTCACAGAGGCGCCGCTGGACAGAGGTATGGGGAGGAGGAGGGGGGCATGCGCCCAATCTGAAAGGCGCCAGCACTTTAAGAAGATCTGTCCCTCCCTACTCTGACATCGCGTCTGAGAAGGGAGGGACCAGACCTGCTTAAAGTGCAGCAAAAAGGCTTGGGGAGCGCATGTCATCTGCCTGCTATTGTCCTGCCAGCGGCGGCAGGGCAGCAGCAGACAGCCGAAATGCGCCCCACAAACCTTTACGCCCTGTGCGGCTGCATCGCTTGCACAGGGCTAGTTATGGACCCGTTTGCACACCAAGGAATTAAAAGACAGCAAGAACCAACAGCACAGTTTATAAAACTAAATTATAACTCATTTTTATTTTATTTTGTTATAAACTGTGTTATGGCTCTTGCTTTTTCTTTTTCAACATATATTTTGCATCCACAGTAGGTGCAGAGCAGAACCAGGACATTCACCCACAGAACTCAATATTTTAAAAAGAATCTGTTTCTGATCATCTCACTAACAACCACCACTATTCTCCAGTACCAGGCATATTGTGAACTAATAAAAAACCCTACAACAAAGAGCAAACCTACCAAACCATACCGTACCATATCAGCACAAACTTCCAAAACTCACATAAGGAGCCCATCCAAAAAAAGCATCACTGTAAATACTACAGTGGGCCCTGGAACATCCATACACCTATTTGAAAAGCTGAACAAGTCAAATTACTACAGTACAGTATAGATCTTTATGTACAAACTCCATGTTAACAGAACTGACCTCAGTCAAACACTCGCAACATCGACCCTCACCAAGTACAGAATAAGTAACCACAATCTAAAGTAAAAATAAAAATATGTAGACTAAATTTAAATTGAAACCTCAAGAAGCCAGAGTCCACATGCAGTGCAGTATCAGATAAATAAGAGATGCAGTTCCCCAATACTGTGTAAAATATAAAAATAGCACAAAGTCCAATAACTAAAATTAAATAAAAATATTTTTTCTACCTTTGTTGTCTGACCATTTTATTCTCTGATCGTGCTGGTCCCGATCTGAGGTTTCTGTTTTCCTGTCTTCTCTTAGCTCTCTTTCTGTGGTCTATGGTCCATCTGCCATTTCTTATCTCTTCTTTTGTTTTCTTCACTTCCTTCATCAGCCCATTTCCAATTCCAGTAACCCTCCCCAGTATCGGCCCCCTTCCCTCCTAGTACCTTCCAGTGTCAACCGCCTTGCATTCCCATGACTGCAACTGATGCCCATTCCCTTCAAGTCCTCCTCCTTCCCCACCTTCTAGTTCAAATACCATCCCAGATATCAGCTCACTTCCACTCTGTGCCACCCCCCCCCCCAGCCAGCTCCCTTCCAGTCGCCCTACCCTCTGTCCATTCCCCTTCCAGTGCTATTTGCATGTCAGCTCCCTTCCAGCCTCCTCCCCATTACCCAACCACCTACCACTCCCATCCCCAAATGTCAGCTCCCTTCCAGTCCCCTTTCAGTACTTCCCAGGTGTCAGCTCCTTTTCAGCCCCCTCCTTCCCCGTGTCAGTTCCCTTCGTGCCCTCTCCTTCCCCTGGCAGACCCTCTCATTATCCACTCCCTTCCAGTCCTATTCTACCATCCTCCCGCATCAGCCCATTTGTAGCCCTAGCCCCTAGTTTTCTTCTAGGGCCAGCAGCACTCCCCTCCCCTCCCCCATTAGCCCATTTCCAGTCCTATTCCCCCTTCAGCCCACTCTAGTCCTAGCCCCCCAATCAGCCTATTACCAGTCCTAGCTCATTTCCAGTGCTAGCCTCCCATCTGCCCATTACCAGTCCTACCCCCCCATAAGTCCATTTCCAGTCCTAGCCCCCCCAATCAACCCATTTCCTGTCCTAGCCCCCCTTATCAGCCCATTTCCAGTCATAGCCACCTCCCAATCAGCCCATTTCCAGTCGTAGCCCCCCATAGCCAACTTCCAGTCCTAAACCCCCCCATCAGCCAATTACCAGTCCTAAACACCCCCATCAGCCCACTTCCAGTCCTACCCCCCCCCCCCGCAGCCCAATTCCAGTCCTAGACACCGCACATTTCCAGTCCTGGCCCCCAGGGGGGAAAAAACAACCACTTAAGTTGCTGCCGCTGCCAAGTCTGCTTCTAGGCAGCGGCAGACTCACCTCTCCTTCCTATAGCAGCCGCGCCTCCTGCTTCTTGGAACCGTAGCTGTGCTAGCGACATCAGCTTAAACACAAAGCAAAACTGGTGCGGAGCCTTGCCTTCCCATGCAGCGGCGTCCCGCCCCCAAAGGAAGTAACTTCCTTTGCATACAAGACAACTTCCTTTGGGGGCGGGATGCCGCTGCACGAGAAGGCAAGGCTCCGCACCAGTTTTGCTTTGTGTTTAAGCTGATGATCATGTTGCTAGCACAGCCGCAGTTCCAAGAAGCAGGAGCCGCGGCTGATATAGGAAGGAGAGCTGAGTCTGCTGCTGCCGAGAAGTGGACTCGGCAGCGGCAGCAACTTGAGCCTTTGGATTTTTTTATTTTTAACTTTAGAAGTTGAAGTGAGGTGGCTATTTTGGGGGCAATTTTTGCCGCCTTTAAAACTTCGCCGCCTGAGGCAGCCGCCTCACTTCGCCTCATGATAGAGCCGCCCCTGCCTAGAATCACATTGAATGGGGTTGGGGGGGGGGAGAGAAACAGATGATGATCAGTGTCTCAAAGGAACAAGCATGCTCTGCAAGTCAAACGTGTGCTGCTGGGATTGAACGAGTACCTTGAGAGAAATAAAAGGAAGTGCTGGAAGGTTTAAGAGGTGTTTAATGAAACAGCTTTCTCATCTTTTTTGCCCTTTTTATTTTTAAAGGTGGATTCTAAAATAACTCTGGGCATTGCAGGCATCCTGATAGTGCTGAGCTCGGTTGCTTGCTCTCTCGGGATCTTCAGCTACGCCGGGGTGCCCCTCACTCTGATCGTCATTGAAGTGATCCCATTCCTGGTGCTGGCCGTGGGCGTAGACAATATTTTCATTATTGTTCAGACTTTGCAGGTGCGATACACTAGACAAGTGTCACTAGTCAGCATGTGGTAATATAATGTGGGATCAGTGAGTGGCCTTTTGCTGCTGAAAAATAGTAAATGCACAGTTAAACCATTCTGAAAGAACAAATTTCTATCCTGGACGGTTCTGGGTGGTGTCTGCCCTTGTAATCTGTAGAGAGCCAGAGCTGCTAATGGTTGTGTTGGAATAGTAGCATATATTGCGTGTAGCAAACCCACTATATGATGTAGGGTTTATTTTAGTTTTCCACGCCTTGCCATCCTCTTAAGAAGCAGTGTAATGATATTTGTGGGAACATTTATGTTGCTGTTCCTGTGCTTAAAGAAATTTGCTTTTGCATTTTCTCAGAGGGATGAACGTCGTCAGGGAGAAACCCTGGATCATCAGATTGGGCGTGTCCTAGGAGAAGTGGCCCCCAGCATGTTTCTGTCCTCCTTCTCAGAAACTGTAGCATTTTTCTTAGGTGAGTAAAATCTGACCTTTTTTCCATTTCTTGTACTGTCTGGTTTATTCATTCATAGAACAGTAGGATAAATCGGCCTTAGAAGTGAGTTATATAAGCTCATGGTGCCACCAAGATAGCACTTTAAATCTAGGTTTTTCTAAGCATACACGAGACTTTCTGCATAGCTGCAGCATCACAAGTTCCTTCAGTCTGTGCTCATGCTGTCACCCATGTGCAGCTTCTACACGCACATATTTCTTTTACATTTGCTGCTGAAGAGAAATATTTCTCATTTTTTGTCCTTTCTGTCCATGTTCCCTTTGGTCCCTGTCGTGGTGTGGGGTTTTTTTTTGTTTTTTTACATATGTGACATTTGCCCTTGCAAATGCTGTCTGATATGCCTTTAAATTTCAAGAGGGGTTCTCGTGGAAGAAATATGTCATGCCCACCAGAAGTGCTGCTAATGTCTGAGATCCTGATAGTCCTTCACTGTGCCATGATGTCATCAAAGATGAGATTCTTCAAGCACTACAAAGTAAAGGATTTTCAGTCCATCACCATTGGGTCCTACTCACTGACTGGCTAACTTCCCAAAACCTCCACATAAACTTTAAGAAAACAGAGGTTCTCTTCATATCAAGGAACAGAAGCTTCTCCCCTCCTCCCTTCCTAAAAGTTAGAGATGCAGACCTTCCAATCCGAAGTACCATACGCTATCTCGGCATCACTCTGGACCAGCATCTCAACTTCAAAGAACACATAAACATAACCAGGTCTGTCTACAACAAAATCAGAACGCTGAGACACCTCAAACTCATGCTACCTGCGGACGACTTCCAGGCCCTCATACTACCACATTTAGATTACGCAAACTTAATCCTGTATGGCCTACCAAAGAACACCCTCAATCCTCTCCAACAAGCTATGAATGCTGCAGCCCGTGTCCTCCGCAGTCTAGCCAGATTAGACCATATCACCCCAATTCTTAAGGATCTCCACTGGTTACCAATACACTGCAGACTAACTTATAAGATTCTGCTAATCTTAAATGTTATCAACGACATCGCCCCCGAATCTCTCAAAGTCCTTATCACACCTACTCCAAAAATTAGAACTAGAAGGACAGCAACAGACAATACTTTAACCATCCCCAAAACTCCATAAAGTGCTCACAAACAACCAGGAGAAGAACCTTTGCACACTACGCACCAAAATGCTGGAACAACCTCCCACCAGAAATCAGAGCGATCAGAGACTTCTTACAATTCCGGAAAGCAATAAAACACCACCTCTTTCTGCTCCATTTTTCTCAATCATCTACCCCGCCCAAGAAACCACCCCATACCAGAGCCCCCTACACAACATAACACTCTTGCCTTAAGCATATTCTCTCCAGCCTGTAAACATCCTTCGTCTTTGCAGATCAAGTATTATCCATTGTGCCATATCTTATGTATATATTTTTCATGTATCCCGCATCTACCCTGATTTATTTCAACATGTAAATAGTCTCCCATGTTCTCCAAGTTCTATTCCCTGTTATAACGTAAATTCAAACATTCTTCACTGTTTTGAATATTTTTGTTGAATGTAAACCGCACTGATAACAAATAGCGCGGTATATAAGAATTGTTAAATAAATAAATAATAAAAAATACTCTACTGAAGAAGCACAAGGAGCATAAAAGAGATGAGAAGTGTCCCTGAGGTCAGTAAAATCCATTATCTCCAGGAACAAGCAGGAATGAGTCTTCACATATGGGTACGTCGGTACCGACGGAGTCTGCACGGGAATGCTCCCCAGCGTCCAATCAGAACGCTTTTGGAAGCATCCCAACACGCCTGCGTGCTGCCTTCCCGCCTTTCCCAACTGCCTCTCCTCAGTTTTCGTTTTTCTGCGGAGCCGGCAGGACGTCATCCTGTCACCGCAGAAAATTCTTCATTTATTTTTTGTTTTTTCTTGTGGTCGCGTCTACCTTCCCTCGACGCACCAGTACCGCCGGTGTTTTCTTCTTTTACAGATATTTCCTTCTGTAGGAAATTTTTTCCTATTTGGTGCCTGACAGGCTTCGGCCTGCTAGGCCTCTCCATTTCCCTCATGGAAATTCTAACCACTAGAAAGTGTTTTAACTGTGGCACTACCAAATTACTTTTAGACACCCATAATTGGTGCCTTCCATGTTTGGGACCTGAACACAATCCACTGGACTGTCCCTCCTGCACTACTATTTCTGCAAGATGTTTTCAGCATCGAGCTCAACTCGATATGCCGTTCCCCTCAGCCCTGAGGGTACCAGCTCCATCTTCTTTTTCGCAGGATCAGGTAACCAAACAAAAGTCTGTAAAGACTAGCCAGTCCTCGGGTGGTAGATCTCATGTTCATCATAGAGATGCCTTTGGGCTTGCCCCCGAGGACATTTTGGCTTTAAAACCCCGGCGGGAGGCTTCTGTCTCCAAAGCACTAATGGGGTTTCAGGTGGTTCCTAGGGTTTTTACCTCGGTGGACATGCCTGAGCCATGCCTGGAGGTGGTATCCGCTTTGAGCGGGGCTGGTACTCCGGCATCGGCAATGGTGCTGGATGAAACATTCCACACTGATGATCGCAGTCGAGCGCTCTCGGTATCTTTGGTGCCACTAGAGCCGCTACCGACCAATCTTCCCACATCGGTCCCGGTACCGATGCTGGTATCCACGTCGGTACCCTCCAGATATGCATCGATAGACTCGCTTCTTTCGATGCCGAGTCTAGAATCGATCTCTAGTCTGGATGACTGGGTACCGACTCGTCTCGGTACAGACTTCAGACTGTACCGTAGACATTCCACCGATGATCAAGGTCTGCCACATTCTGTTACCACGGTACCGATAGTGCCATTACAGACTGATCTTCATATATCGGTGTCACCAACGGTACCGATCCCGGTACTGGTATCGACATCGACATCGGTGTTGGTACCTCCCATGCTCCTTTCAGCCGGCTTGCTTCCTTCCATACCGAGTTTGGAATCGATCCCTAGTATGGACGACTTGCTACCGACGAGTTGTGGTACCGGTTTTCATCGGTACCGACAACTATCTTTCAAAGATAATCCGATGCTCCACCCCTCCAGATCTTCTATTCTACAGAATCTGAATGAGCAGGTGGCTGCTAGAGCTAGTTCTTCAACAGATCTAGTTCTTCCTCCTCTTCCTCGAGGACTCCCCTCTGGGGAGATTTCTTTTCAAGCTTTTCTGCTTGATATGGCAAATTTACTTGCCATTTCTATACCTGGTCAAGTCCCTGCACCAGGGGATCCACAACCTATACGGATCCCCTGCAGTCCAAAGAAAGTCATTATGTTTCCTTTGCATCAGACCTTGTAGGATCTCCTATTTAGAACGTGGGAAACTCCTTTAACGGTATCCCCACCTTCTAGGGCAACTGATCTTCAATACAAGGTGCCCCCTTCTCCAGGTTTTCAAAAGCCTCAACTACCTCATCCATTCTCTGGTTGTAGAATCAGCAATGAGGCGTGTTAAGAGTACTAAGAAGCACTCTTCTTATCTGCCAGGTCGTGAGGCTAAGACTTTAGATGCCTTTGGACGTCAAACTTTCCAGGCATCCATGTTTTCAGCAAGAATCCTTTCAGATATTTTCTATATGGGATTATCTCTTGAGGAGGTCACAAAAGATTTATTACTTTTGACCCCTTTCCTCCAAGAGCCTAAAAGAGCAGATTTTTCTATGCTAGTCAATCATGCTCAAAATATTTCTAAGTTCCTTACTCGTGCTTCCCTAGACTCTTTCGAGTCTGTTAGCAGAACGTCTGCTATAGCCATAGGAGCACGACGTAGAGCCTGGCTCCAAGCTTCAGACTTGGACAAATCTGTACAAGATAGACTGGGAAATGCTCCTTGCACTGGAGAAAATCTCTTTAATAAAGAGACTTTACTCCAGGCTGCTCAGTTAACCACTGACACTATTGCTTTCAGAGGCTTGTCTACGCCTTCCTCTATCCCAGTTTGTAGAAAATCTACTACTAAGCTTTGTTCCCTTAATGGGAGAAGGTTTTATCTATCTTCTACCCATCATGCAGATGTTTCTAGGCAGGGGAATCAACCAGCCAGGCTCAGGAAACCACAACCTCAACAGGTTCAGCAAACCCAGCAGCCGCAAGGTTGCTGATAAACTCTTCCCTGAATCCTTTTTCCTCTTTGAGGTTTAGATCCTGTAGTTTGCTTCTTACCTCTACAAGCATCTACATGGGTTCCATCCTAAAATTTACATATGTCCCTCTCAAGGAGACATCCTAACTGTTAGCTCAATGAGCTTCTTAAAATGATTATGCTTTACAGGTACTACAGTTTCTCCTCGTCCTCTGAACTACACAGAGGAGTAACAGCTGTCAATAAGGTCACCATCCCTTACCTTTGACTTTTCTCCTGTATCAGCATCTCTCTTACTACTTATCAAGGATTTACTCCACAATAAGTCTTCTTTTCAACTCTGCCACTCTTACTAAGACATTTGGTCTGTAAGAGTGATACCACTTTACTGAGGGCTTTTCCTTAAGCTCCTAAGTTTTTCTTTCAGAGTTGTCTTACCTCTCCTACTTATGTCTGTGTTTCTTTCCCAACCTTGGGACCTTCTGCTGCCCTATCAATAGTTAGAACTGCATGGGCTCTTACTGCTTAGACCACTGACTTGCTGTCCAAGCAACCAGGGCTTGTTCTACAATTTCAATGGTTTCTGGCCTTGCCACTAAGTCCCAGACGGTTTAAGGACCTTTTCTGGCTATTGTTGCAGACCTTACCTTCTCTCCTTAGCCTTCCCCAATCCTTGGGCTTGGCGGAGTAGTTCATGATACCTACTGGTTCTTGAACATCAGTTTTTCTTCTAATTAACCTGCAAAATGCTCTCTGCATCTCTACGGAGCAGCTCTACACTATGGGGCCTTGTTAGAGAGCACATAATGTCAGATGGTTAGGAAGGGCTTTACCTAGTCAGGCTTACTGGATTCTCCCTGCCCTTACCATTTCCATTAAATGCTTCTTAAATAAAGGTCACAGGCCTTTAATTAAGGGAAGACCTAAAGAATTATCCAATTCCCTGGTTTGCTTCACATCTCCAGGGGACCCCTTCCCCAGAGATGGTTTTTTTCTTTCAGTATAGACCATCCCTGTCTGGTTTTTTCCTTCCATCCTCAATTCTTCATGGTGTGATCCATGTTGAGCATAGGAATGCACCATACCCCTTTTTACCCTCATCGAGGGTAAATATGGTATGTTTATGGCATCTTTTTCTCCAGCTACCTGCTGGAGTTATGAAAGGATTCAGACTTACTGTCTGCAGATTAAAAACATCCTCTGCATTTTCCAGGTAGGTCTCCATTCCTGGTTTTTCAGGGGCAAGAGTTCTTAGAGGACTCTAGACTTCTCTTGCCAGTGAGAGAACTCCCTGCGCTTCCTACCCTTAACCAGGAAGTAGGGATTCTCTAAATATCTTCTCAAGCAGGTACCTCCCTTCTTGTTAGATAAATCTTTCTCCACATACCCTATGTGTGGACATGCGTATGTATACATATATTTATTACATGTATATGGACATCTGCATGTCTGTGCCTATATATATAATATGTGTATATATGTGTATGTGTGTGTATGTGTATGTATTTACCTATCTATATAGATATGTATTACAATATATGATAGTAGGCAGATATGTCTATATACTCTTTTTGTCTGTCTGCCTATATATATATTCCACTACGGACCAACAGATACACTCTATCCCTTTCCATGCTGTCCCAGCATACTTAGGGTTCTCCATAATCAACCACTTCCTGTGGTAGTTGAGGAGTTTTTGTACCATGACCTTCAGTTTAGGTACACCTGAAGCCCTCCATATACTTTCCTTTTCCATTAGGAGGGACTTTTTCTGAATCTTCAGAAAATGGGAGGTTACAATGCCTCATTACCCCTATCCTTCTTGTTATCGGATATGGAGATCTTCGAAGCTCCCTTCTCCTATAAGAACTATGTCTCTTAAAGTCAAAGGAGTTTCAGCTTTATCTAATAGAGACTTCCGCGTTCTCCGCTAAGTCCTACCTCATTGAACTACCCCAGTTCCACTGGGATTGTTTCTCTCACCCTAAGGGTTCTACCTCAGCCTGTTTTTTGCACAGTTGTTTACCTCTCCTTACATTGAGGTACCCCCTGGGGATATTCTGTTGGTTCATATTCACAAATCCACATGAACCTCCATATACCCTTCTACAATACCACCAGGTGAGGTCCATATTGGTTTATTGCTCTTCAATATTACCACTAAATATCACCTGCACAGAACCTATCTAGGCATCCTTTTTGGTCCAGCTGTTCCACAGCACATCTTTTTAGCTCAACTCCTACCCTCCATCCCTAGAATGCTTGGGGTTTCGGTACAATAGCATGGCTTTCAAACTCGCAACATGCTGGGACTCCTCCAGGCATCTTAGCTTGGGAGTCCCCATATGTGAAGACTCATTCCTGCTTGTTCCTGGAGATAGCACAGTTACTTACCTGTAACAGGTGATCTCTGGTAACTGGCACCGGCTCGAGGTGGCAGCTGCACTGCATTTAAACCCCATCCTGCTTGCATGCTATAGCCGAGGACCAATTTTCTTGCTACAAAGGCACAAGAAAGCACAGTTACTTACCTGTAGCAGGTGATCTCTGGGAACAGCAGGAATAAGTCTTCACAACCCACCCACCTTCCCTAGGAGTTGCATTTCTCTATCTCTATCTTTCCCTTTCTCTCTCTCTCTCTCTCTCTCTCTCTCTCTCTCTTTGCCTCAGCTTTAAAACTTAACTGAGGAGAGGTAGTTGGGAAAGGCGGGAAGGCAGCACGCAGGCACTGTGGGATGCTCCCAAAGGCTTTCTGATTGGACGCTGGGGTGCGTTCCCACGCAGGCTCCATCGGTACCGACGTACCCATATGTGAAGACTTATTCCTGCTGTTCCCATAGATCACCTGCTACAGGTAAGTAACTGTGCTTTCTTGTGCCTTTGTAGCAAGAAAATTGGTCCTTGGCTATAGCATGCAAGCAGGATGGGGTTTAAATGCAGTGCAGCTGCCACCTCGAGCCGGTGCCGGGCCCGGCACTATTTTCGGCTCCTTTTCCCTTTTTTTGATCGAGGTGCTTGCCAAGTGCCTTTGGGCCCTCAAGGCACACATGATGATTCTCTTGGCTGCATGGGCGCCATTGGTGTCAGCAGCCCTGGTGGCTTTGCCACCGACCCATGCAGTCAATCCTTGAGACCCATGCCCTCCCCACCGAGTCAGGGACGTTGGGTCGCAGGTCAGAGTTCACCCCAGGCCTGACTGTGATCTCCCTGTCAGATATCTCCAGTTCCAGTGCCCCAGGGCCCTGGTACTTGGAGGCTGACCGCCATTGGTCCCACCAGAGACGGTTGTCGCGGCTGGAGTGGAGCCGATATGGAGACGAGAAGGTACTTTGACTTCCTCTCGGAGTCCGAATCTGATGACTGGGAGATAGAGAAGTCTCCAGTTACCAAGAGGGAGTCTCCTGACATCTCCTCAGAGCTGTCCCCTCCATAAGAGCGTCGGAAGTTGCCCCTGGAAGACATCTCCTTCCAGGACTTCATCCAGGATATGGCTAAGGCCATCCCTTTCTCTCTGGAGGTGGAGAATGAACTGAGGGCTGAGGAGTTGGAGAGCCTCCAGTACCCCACGGCCCCAAAGGAGGCCGTCAAAGTGCCGGTGCACTGTATTCTCCAACGGCTCCTGCTCTACATGTGGGAGAACCCAATGTCTGTGCCAACTATCGGCCACTGACTGGATTCAGTATACAGAGTGCAGAAGGCACCCGGGTTTGAGAAACCCCAACTATCGCATCATTCCTTGGTCATGGAGTCTGTTATGCGGCGCTCCAGAAGTTCCAAGACCTTTTAGTTGGTGCCCCCTAGCAGAAAGCAGAGGACCCTTGATGGGTTTGGCATGGGTCCTGTCATATCAGGTGTACATGCGGATGTTCTTTAAAGGACATCATGGAAGATCTAAGCAAGCTCGGCTCTCTTATCCCAGCAGATCGCCTGGAGGCCTTCCATACTCTGGTTAGGCATGGTGAGATTGTCTCCAGGTATATGGTACGGGCCACTTCAATGCATTTGAGTCATTGGGCAGGGTGGCAGCAGAGGGCATCTGTGCCCGCAGGCTAGCCTGGCTCCAGTCCTCTGACCTGGAGTAGTGTGTACAGGACAAGCTGGCCAATGTGCCATGTATTAGGGAGACCCTCTTCGGCAAGCCCATGCAAGAGAGAGCGGCTGAAATTGAGACTGAATAGGTGACTATTTCCTGCCTCTCTTGCAAGATGGTGGATTCTGCCAAAAAGAAACATCTGGGAAAGAAGCCGTTCTACAAGCCCAAGCACCACTTACTATCAGAGTCCCCAAGGGGCTTAATCTAAAGGCACAATCCCAGTGGCAGCCACGTTTGGCAAAGCCACAGAAGGCCTAACTGCACTCCAGCCATAGCCGTGGGGGGGGGGGAGGGTTGGTTTGACACCTTCCTTAGGAGCATAGCCAGTCACCCATTTGTCGAGGGCGCGCCCTCCCAGGTGAGTGGTTGCCCCGTCCACTTTGCGCACATGTGGTCCCTTATCACCACGGACACTTGGTGTTGCAGATAGTGTGGGAAGGGTATCTGCTGCATTTTGTCCAGTTCCCGCATTCTTTCTTCCCAGAGAAGTATTCTCTAGACCTGCAGCACCATGGCCTCCTCCAGTCAGAGGTCATAGCTCTGCTGGCTGATTTGACTATGGAGCTGCTGCTCTAGGACCAGGTGAGGGTTCTATTTCCACTACTTACTCATCCCCAAGAAGACTGAGTTCAGGCCCATCCTTGACCTAAGGGACCTGAACTGGTTTCTAGTCCAGGAA
The DNA here is from genome assembly GCA_033557465.1 of Ichthyophis bannanicus. Lineage (NCBI taxonomy): Eukaryota > Metazoa > Chordata > Amphibia > Gymnophiona > Ichthyophiidae > Ichthyophis > Ichthyophis bannanicus. The sequence goes on along the minus strand of CM066031.1, from coordinate 1,405,134,324 downwards.
AAGTTCAAGATGGTCTCCTTGGTGACCTTGCTCCCAAACCTTATCAAGGGTGATTGGTTATGCTCCTTAGATCTGAAGGATGCATACACACACACCCCGATCCACACCTCGCACAGAAAATACCTGCATTTCATACTGGGTGGCCAGCACTTTCAGTACTGGGTGCTGCCCTTCGGGCTGGCATCCACCCCAGGTTCTTCACAAAGTATTTGGTCATTGCCGCTTATCTCTGGACCCTGTGGGTCTTCGTCTTCCCTTACTTAGACGACTGGCTGATAAAGGCCCTCACACCTGACGACGTGCGGCACTCGGCAAACCCGATGATACAGGTACTCGAGCATCTTGGGTTTGTGGCCAACTACCCAAAGTCTCACCTGCAGCCATCACAGCAGCTAGAATTCATTGAGGCCTCCTGGATACCATGTGGGCACGAGCCTTTCTCCCAAAAGGTCGTTTGCAGAATCTCATGGAAGTGGTCTCTGCCATCTGCCAACAGCATGAGGGATGCTGCGCATGCTAGACCACATGGCCTCCATGGTGCATGTTACCCCCTTGGTCCGGCCCAGAATGCGCCAGGCTCAATGGACTCTGCCCACCCAGTGGAAGCAAGCCATGGGCCGCCTCAGAGACAGAGTGGCCATTACTGCACCCCTGATGGAGTGTCTTAGGTGGTGGCTGGAGCCACGGCACCTGCTCCGTTGTCTCCCCTTCCAGTTGATGCTGCCCCACCGATGCTGCCCCACCGCTATATCCAAGCTGTGCTGTGGCATGCACCTGGATGGCGTGCAGACACGGGGTCTCTGGTCGGAGCAGGAGAGCCTACGTCAGATCAACTTTCTGGAACTACAAGAGATTGTAAATGACCTCAGGGCCTTCCAGGCCCTTTTAGCCAGTCAGGTAGTCCTCATCCAGACAGACAACCAGATGGCGATGTTCTACATCAACAGACAAGGAGACACGGGCTCCTACCTCCTGTGCTGGGAGGTGGTATGCCTTTGGAAATTTGCAGTGACTCATGGCAAGGTCTACGAGCGAACTACCTGCCTGGGGAGCTCAACATGCTGGTGGACCATCTCAGCCAAGTCCTTCAGCTCCACGAGTGGACCCTCAATAGGGTTGTAAAGTGTATTTTTCAGGCGTGCAGAACCCTGTCAGTGGACCTTTTCATCTCACTGCACAATGTGCAGGTGGACCACTTCTGTTCCTGTATGGCTGTGATGAGCAGGCTGGTATCTGATACCTTGTTCCTGAACTGAGTGGAAGGACTCCTTTGCACATACCCCCCCCCCCCCCCCGATTCCACTGATAGCAGAGACACTTCTCAAGCTCCAGGCAGACAAGGAGTCCATGATCCTCATTGCTCCGTACTGGCACAGGGAGCCGTGGTTCTCCCTGCTGCTCCTGCTCTCTTGCTGGGAGCCGATCCAGCTGGGTTGCGACCCCCAACCTCATCTTTCAGGAGGGTGGGACCCTGCTGCACCTGAACATTTGGTCCCTGGCCCTCATGGCTTGGATGCTGAGCTGGTAGTCCTATCTGCACTCAATTTGCTGGGGGAGGTGATGGATGTCGTCCTTGCCTCCCATGAGGATTCCACCTGCCATTCCTATGCCTTCAAGTGACACAGGTTCTTGCTGTGGTGTGAGGACAGGGTTCTAGACTCTTTCTTGTGCTTGGTGGAGGGCTTGCTGCAATACCTCATGTATCTTTCCAATTCGAGCCTCAAATCCAACTTTGTTCGAGTGCACCTGAGTATGATTGAGGCCTGCCATTGGGGCTTGGATGGAAAGCCTATTTCAGCTCATTCCCTGGAGGCCCACTTTATGCGGGATTTGCTTCTGTTGAAGCCTCTAGTCAAGCCCCTTCTGGTGGTTTGAGATCTGAATGTAGTCCTGGGACAGTTATTGTTGGCACCTTTTGAGTCGCTCGCAAGCTGTCCGCAAAATTTCTGACCTGGAAGGTTGTCTGTCTTGTGGCATTCACCTCTTCCCTGCCGAATCAATGAGCTTCAGGATCTGGTGGTTCACCTGCCATACACGAAGTTCCACCATAACTGGGTGGTGATTGCACCCACCTGCGTTTCTTGCCTGAGGTGGTTTCAGTTTTCCATCTCAACCAGTTGGTGGTACTACCCATCTTCTTTCCTAGGTCTCATTCCAAAAGGGCAGAGGCCCAGCTGCACATGTTGGATTGTAAGTGTGCACTGGCCTTCAGCATTGAGTAGACCAGTATACACTATCATTCTATGACCCCAAGTTTGGCATGGTGGTCTCCTCCAAACGCACGCTCTCCATCTGGGTAGCAGATTGCATATCCTTTGCCTATGGTCAGGTAGGACTGAGCCTCAAGGGTTATGTCATGGCCCATAATGTCCGAGCCATGGCTACATTTGTGGCCAGTCTGCACTCTGTTCCCATGGAGGAGATTTGCAGGGCTGCCACATGGTCCTCTGTCCACACCTTCACAGCCCACTACTGCCTGGATAGGGATTACCAGCGAGACAGTAATTTCAGCTAAGCTGTACTCCAGCATCTGTTTGGTACTTAGGTTCAACTCCTTCCCACGTCCCTTCTGTCCATCCACGCTATCAAGAGTCGTCCTGATTGATGCTTGCTGTTGATGAGTCCAGAAAGGGGACTACATCTGCTGCTTCTCTCTGTTCTTGTTGCCCCTGTTGGGCTAGGTTTTCATGTTTGGTAGCCTGTAGCTTGGGAGTCCCATACATGAGTACTTCTTCCTGCTTGTTCATGGAGAAAGCATAGCTACTCACCTGCAGCAGGTGTTCTCCATGAACAGCAGGAATAAGTCTTGCCAACCCTCCCACCTCCCTATGGAGTTGTTTTAGCTACTAGCTTTTGTATTAGTGAGGATAAGATGGTGCCATAGCGGGCAGGAAGGCAGGTGCGCATGCATGATGGAGGCCCTCAAAAGCTTCTGGTGGAAGCTGTGGAGTGTTCCCGCGTGGGGCTCTGTCGGAGGGCCCATTTGTAAGGACTTATTCCTGCTGTTCATGGAGATCACCTGCTACAGATGAGTCACTATGCTTTGTCTGCCTCCAGCAGATGGCAAGATGTATGGACCGGTGCAGCAGTGCGAATAGGATTGTCTCCCCTGGCCGAGATCATGATCTTGTGGCCTGTGATCTTGTCCCTCTGTTTTGTCTCTGCAACCAGCAGTACACAAGAAGCAAGAGCAAAGGATGAGCACAAGTGCTTTATTGATCCCCAACGCGTTTCGGCCAATGCCTTCTTCGGGGGGTGGGTACTTAAATACAAAAGAAACCATATTAAAAACATAATAAACCAAACAAATTAAAATTAGGTGGGCATGGTTAGTAACAATTAAAATATATAACAATAAAACATGTTTACAAATAAAAACCACAATAATTATTCAATATAACTAATAAATAAGTAAAACCACATGTATACAATTATGTAGAAAAAATATACACAGAAGACGCAGTTTTTATCTTGCAAGAGCCAGTTGTTGCCAGCTCATGGTGTTGTCTACAACGTAAGAGGATTTACGTTCAGGGTCTGTGTACCCACAGTGCTTGAATGTGAGTAACGTGTTGTTTCTATATCTGTACATTGATTTTTACATTACTTGATACTTCGATTTTGCCCTGCGTCTTCTGTGTGTATTTTTTCTACATAATTGTATACATGTGGTTTTACTTATTTATTAGTTATATTGAATAATTATTGTGTTTTTTTTGTAAACATGTTTTATTGTTATATATTTTAATTGTTACTAACATGCCCACCTAATTTTAATTTGTTTGGTTTATTATGTTTTTAATATGGCTTCTTTTGTATTTAAGTACCCACCCCCCGAAGAAGGCATTGGCCGAAACGCGTTGGGGATCAATAAAGCACTTGTGCTCATCCTTTGCTCTTGCTTCTTGTGTACTGCTGGTAGGTTTTTGCAAGAGTTTCTTGCTCTTTTTGTGCTCGTTGTCTCTGCAACCACCAGATGACTTGATTGTGTCCACCCTAAAGTGCTCCAAGGTGCCAGACAAGCCAGTTGTCTGGATTTCAGCAAGCCAGATTCCTTCTGCCACCAAACCATGGCTTTCAAGAAAGTCAGAGGTGCTGTTGCTCATCCAAAATAGTCACCCAGGATGCAGAAGCTGAGGAACTGCTGATGCTGCTCTTGGATAGGAATATGGAATTATGCTTCGAAAAAAATCCAAGGAGGTTAGAAATGCTTCTTACCTGAATGACGCAATAACCAACTTGGAGGTCTCCATGTGGAAGCGGGTCACTTTTAACTTTGTACTGACCACCTTCAGGTTATGAATGGGTTGGAAGGAGCCATCTTTTTTAGGCACCATGAAGTAAATAGAATATCTCCCCTGAGCTTGTTCTATAGAGGTCACAGATATGATTTCGCCTGCAACAGCAGGAGGCACTGAAAAGATTTCCTTGACCACAAACAGCTGGAGACTCCTGCCTCCAACTGCCTGTCTCTCAGAAGATGGTGTTTATATGAGACATGGATGCCGTTTAAAAACTTTAATCTTTGCAACTACTTCTCAAGAATAGCATGGAGCAACGGACCCTGTTGCATAGGGGCTATAATTGTTTATACAGCATTGTACAAATAAAGCACATATTTATAACCAGATTTATAAGGACTGTATAGGAAAAGAGAGAAGGGTTGTAAGGGAGTGGTAAAGGAAAGGAGATAACCTTGAATCTTCCATGTTCCACATTTCTGTGTCAACTTTTGGGGAACACTGGCCCTTCTGTAACTAGTGAACAAGAACTTGGTGTTTGGGGGCAGTTAAGGAATGTAGGAGAATTTGAAAAAAAAGGGGGGGGGCACTAGAAAATTTCAGCAAGTTCACCACTTCGTTAATCTTGCTTCTATAGAACAGAGAGGCTAGGAGATCATACTGAGTATCTGTGTTGTAGTTTGTTTTTATGAATAATTCCCCCCCCCCACACACAACAGACACACACATTTATAATTTTTGCAAGAGCTAGATTTAGCTGCCGCAGACTATGTGGGGATAAATCTTTTGAGAGGCATAAGACAATGACTGGGGAGCGGGCACAGAAGAGGGCAAAGATGGCACTTCTGAAAAGAATTACATTTCAGAGGTTGAACCAAGGCAGACTATAAAGTTGCAGTTTCTCGTCATTTAAGTATGGAAAGTGTTTGTGTTAGTTTTGTGCTGCTTCCCCATACCCTCACTGTTTGGTCTAAAGATGGCATTCTTAAAGCATTTGCACTGTTGAGTTTTGGAGTTTTATTTTTCTAAATAAATTGGAGATTGAAACACAATCATTAAAATCTTTACATATTTTTCTTTTTCCATCCTGTAGCATGAACACTGAGGAGATTATGTTCACAATTTCTAGGTTTTTAAAAATCAAACTGTGCATACATTGAATTTTGAAAGTTAAAAAAAATAAGATGAAGCTTAATATCCAAGAAAATTGCTACAGAGTAGTAGAGCTTTCTTTTAGGGAAAAGGTTAAGACTCCTCTTTTAAGAATGTTGTTAGGGCTTTATCATAATTGTGGTATATATGTGCTGTTTTGAATTACTTGTTAATGTTTGTATGCTTTCCAGGACTGAATAAGATAGGCAGATTAGGCATCTGTAAAATATATAAATAATGTAGAAGCTAGTGCTCTGTGTAATGGCCTGCTGCTGTTTTGACTGCTTTCTCCTTTTCCAGGGGCATTGTCTTCCATGCCAGCTGTCCGCACCTTCTCTCTCTTTGCTGGGATGGCTGTATTTATCGACTTTCTTCTTCAGATTACCTGCTTTGTGAGTCTGCTGGGATGGGATGCAAGACGCCAAGAGGTACATGAACTGGAAACTTTCAGCCCCTTCCTCCTGCCACCTTGACAAGTTCAGCCTGCATGTGCTTTTCAGATTCTATTCAGTAATACATAACGAACCAAATGAGGAGATTTAATCTAGCATGGTTGATTCATGTCTATTGCATCCTTCAAGGCTCTCTTAAGCAGCTGCATATTTATCATGAATTGTGCTTTCTACTCTAGAAAAGGTATAATCTAGAATAGCGGTTCTCAATCCAGTCCTTGGAACACACCTAGCCAGTCAGATTTTCAGGATAACCAACAATGAAGATGCATAGGAGAGCTTTTGCCTGCTCTGCCTCCATTGTATGCAAATCTTTCATGTGTATTCATTGTGGCTATCCTGAAAACCTGACTGGCTAGGTGTGTCCCAAGGACTGGTTGAGAATTCTTGCTCTAGTTGTAGTCTTAGATTGTCCTGTTTTATATACTGAAACTGAGAATGACTGATGAAGTTTTAAAAGAAAAGAAAATATAGTGATGCCCTGGAACCAACTCTGAATAATCTGTATCTGGCACTTTGGTGCCTATGTACTATGGACATTCTTTCTGTGTTTTGGTTTTTTTTCAGACTCCCTTTTCACTTGAAGCAGACTTTGCTATTCTAAAACACTGTACTTGCAGGGGGGTCTCTATTTTTTAAAACCATCAACAACAAAAAATGTAAATCAATTGAGAGAGGTATTCTTGGATAATACAAGAGTATTCAGTTGAACCCTCAGGACACACCTAGCCAGTCATTTTCAGGATGTCCACAGTGAATTGCATAATAGATTTGCATACTGCTTTTATTATATGCCATTTCCATATCATTCCTTCAGTCCAGTCCTGGTACTTGTGGGTATTCACGCCCCACCAGCAGCTTGGAGATTGAACATGTCATGAACTTCATGAAATTGGCCTAGATAAGCAGCTGGCACCTCCCACCAGCCTTCAGTATCTGTCTCCAAGCAGCTGGAAAGGTGTGAATTCCATCATTAGGATGCACTGAAGGAATGATTAGTGCTTTAAATTTGGTGAAAGTAATTTCATTGTGGTGAAGGAAGCTGTACAGTAGCTGTCTCCTTCACTTTATTAGATCTGCCAGTTAAAGATTTGTTGCAGGAAAAAATAAATAAATAAATAGAAAGTAAAGCAGAGTGACTTTTCTCACCACTACCCCATCTCAGGAGTTCTAAAAGATAGAACGGGTGGTAGCCTTGCCTGCGATAGAGACAGATGCGTGATGACTCCGGAGCCGGGGAAACGTTGAGGAGACGTCAGCACACAGGAGGCTGGTCACTGTCTATACCGAAGCCCATGAGGTGGCTGAGCGTCTGAGAAGAGACTACATTGCCGGGAAACTCGACTTAAGACAGAGAGGTCTCAGAAAGTGATGCTAGAGGCAAGCTGTAGCATGTTAGTGCTATGGGGAGCGGGGCCATGTGACAAAGCAGCCATTTTGATTGAGGAGCGCGGGAACCACTGGCATTTGCAAACGGTGGGGTGGGGGGGGGGGAGTCTCAACTGACAGAATGAGGACTCTGCTGTCATGTTTTATTGTCTTTGAGCAGAAGTTCAGCGTGACGGGATGGATTTTTAAAATTTTATTTATTTTAAGATACAAGAGGGACAAGCAACAACAACGCTGACTGAGTGCTACAGTATGCCTGCCAAATCAACCTGCATGGCGTGTGGATCACACACAGAGGTGCTGTGTCCATGACCGGGTTCTGTCATGGCTATGAGGCAGAATCCAGTTCACTGGAAGCCAAATACCAGGAAGAGATACCAGTGAGTTCCCTGGGGGAGTAGAGGAGTTATAGAGTGCTCTGCTCAACCCTCAAATGATGCACCAATGGCAGGCACAGGAGACACAGGTAATCTGCAGGGGGGTGAGCCAGAGGTTCCTCCCTCTAAGGCCCGGAAGTATAAAGGAAAGGTGGGAAAGGCCTCTTCCTCCAAAGGGGGTCTGGAGGACAGTCTCCCGGGAGGTTTTTCACCAGAATTTGTGCTATTGATGCACAAAGCATTCTGTATGAAACGGCGAGCTGGAGAGGAGCCGCAAGCACTGTAAAAGAGAGCCCAAAAGCGTCCTGCTCCTCTGTTCTTTCCAGTGGAGAGGTTGGATGAAGAGCCAGGTCCGAGCAGGAGGCGTCTGGACGAAGTCGTCTGGGAAGATATGGGGTCTGTGCTCTGAGGATGCAGAGGATCCAGAGGCAGTGTAGGAGCATGAGTCTGATCTGGAAGAAGGAGAGATTCTCCAAGGGGAGGACTCTCTCATCTGGGTTTTCCATATGGAGGAATTGGCAGCCTTGATAGTGCATTCCTCCAGGGTGCTGAATGTGCATACAGACATCCGCAGAGGAGGAGCCCCTGGAGGACCCTCTTTTTTCATGCTGTTAGATCGTTGCAAAGGGTGTTCCCTCTGTTTGGGTCATCCGACATAGGATTCAGGATGAATGGGAGTCCCGGAGAGGGCGCTCAGAGGCAGCATACAATGGCATGTCTCTACCCTCTTCCAGATCAGGAATGAGAGATATTGCATGCTCCAAAAGTGAACGTGGCAGTTTCTGCGGTAACGAAGATGATCACGATTCCAGTAGAGGGCAGTTCGGCCCTCAAGGATGTGCAGAATAGGAAGTTGGAGACACTCCTGAAGCAAGCCTTTGACACTAATGCTTTGTCCTTACAGGTTTTAGTTTGTGGTGCCCTTGTGGCCAGGACATGTCTACGATGAGCGCAGAGAATCTTGGAGGGTTCAGGAGATGCTCGGCCACATCCGCCAGAGGTAGCAAAGATGGAATCAGGAGCGGCAAATTTGGCTGATGCCTTTTATGACCTCGTTAGATGCTTGTCCAAAGGTATGGCCTTGATGGTAGTGGCGTAACAATATTTGTGGCTGCGTAATTTGTCAGCAGATGTTTCCTCCAAATCTCGGCTCAGCAAGCTCCCGTTCAGGGGAAAGCTTCTCCTTGGTGAGGATCTGGAGAAGCTGATAAAGGATCTGGTGAATCCAAAGGGGGGAGATGGTCAGTGAGCAAGCAGAAGTCTCTCCGGTCCTCTGCCCCCAGGAGAGGACAGCTAAGATTTTAAACATTTTTGTGCTGTACAGTTCGTGCCTTTTCAGAGGGGCCATTTTCCCTCTAGAGGGCAGACCTTCAGGGTTTCAGAGGATCCGGCAGAGGGTTTTGCTCTCCTGCCTCGGCAGCCCCCAAGAAGTCACAATGAAACGAAGGCTGGACAGGCAGAGATACTTCCTGTAAGGGGTCAGCTACTGGATTTTTACAACACCTGGACTCGCATCGTGACTGACCAGTGGGTTCTAGAGGTCATCTGAGAGGGCTGTGCCTTGGAGTTTGCCCGTCCTCTCAGGACGGGCAAACCTGTCAGCTCTTCCTGCAAGGTGACTCGAAAGCAACAGGCTGTAGGAAAAACTCTTCAATGGCTACACCCTTCAAACGGTGATAAAGGTGCCAAAAGACCAACGCGGCTGTGGTTGATACCCCATCTATTTTGTGGTCCCTCAAGAAAGAGAACTCCTATCGGCCCATTCTGGACCTCAAGCATTTAAACCGAAGTCCATATGGAAACGTTATGTTCAGTAATAATAGTGGCCCAAGAGGGGTGGATTCCTGACCTCCCTCGATCTCTCAGAAGCTTATCTACATATTCCTATTCGGCCTGAACACCAGCAGTTTCTCAGGTTCTTGATACCAATGGGACACTTTCAGTTTTGGGCGCTTCCGATTGGACTGGCTACCATTCCCAGTACTTTCACCAAGGTCATGGTAGTCACAGTCGCTCTGCATCAGGAAGGCATTCTGGTGCATCCCTACTTTGACGAGGAAAGCGAGTGGGTGACAGCGAGGGTCATAGCATTGCTCCAGGAGCTCAGATGGATGGTCAATTTTGCAAAGAGTCAACTAAAGCTGTCCCAGGATCTAGAGTATCTCTGCATGTATTTTCAGACTGACGTGGGGCAAATCTCCCTGCCAGTAGAGCGAGTGTGAAAGCTGCAGATTGAGCTGTTTTTACAGATGGAGATGCCAATGGCATGGCATTTTCTGCAGGTCTTGGGCTCCGTGTCAGTGTCTATTGACCTTGTGCCTTGGGCACGTGCGCACATGAGGCCATTGCAGTGAGTGTTGTTTCATAGGTGGTCAGCGCAACCCCATCCACATTTGCGCCATTTGCCCTGCACGGAAGAGACTCGGAGGTCTCTCTGATGGTGGATATAACCTGACATACTCCTAAAGGGCATGTCCCTGAAAGTGGAGTGGCGTGGGAGTGGAGGAGTGGCCTAGTGGTTGGGGCAAGGTACTTCAGGCCGGAAGGTCGGGGTTCAAATCCCACTAGAGGACAGCAACCTTGGGCCGGAAGAACTGGGGTTTCTAGTCCCACAGGTGCTCCTTGTGGTCTTGGGCAAGCCACTTAACCCTCCATAGCCCATGTTCCCTGTAAAATAGTTATCTCCAAGTTATAATGCCCTGTTCAATGTAATTTCAGTTTGTTTAATGTAAACCGCACTGATGTAGAATAGCGCGGTATATAAGAGAATGTAAATAAATAAATACAAATAAAATGCCTCCATGGGTCCCATTGACGATGGATGCCAGTGTAGCGGGATGGGGGGCACACTGTAAGGCACAATTTGTGCAGGGTCATTGATCCTGGCAGGAGAGTACGTGACTCATCAAGTTGCGGGTGGTGTTAGCCCTGCAGAGTTTTCTGAACCTCCTGAGGGGGGAGGCACTCGGTGTTTTTGGACATGTCACTACGATGTCTTACAACAGCAGGCAGGGAGGTATGAACAGTGCACAGCTGGAGAAGGAGGTAGGGCCACTGCTGAATTGGGCAGAAAGCAACCTTATGGCCCTGTCGGTGGCGCATGCCACCATTTGGGAGAATGTAGTGCAGATCGATCCTGTGGAGTGGATGCTCAACCAGAGTGTTTTTGCACAGTTGGTAGGGTATTGGGTTCCACCGATCATGGACCTAATGGTGACCTTGGAGTCTACAAAGGCGGCAAGGTTTTACAGCAGAGTGCATGTTGAAGGGACTCAACGCGCTAGTGCAACCGTGGCCCATGGAGGGACTTTATTTATCTTCCCTCCCTGGCCACTAATTGGCCGAGTAGTTCAGCGGATCGAAGTGCATTGGGGCCTGGTTCTGTTGATCGCCCCAGATTGGCTGAGATGCTCATGGTATGCCGATCTGGAATGATTGATAGCCAATTGGTCTGTGCTGGCAGGCACCATGGCCAATCTCCTCATCCATGGTCCCATACTGATGCCTCAGGTGGATTGATTCTCACAGCTTGGCTTTTGAGAGGGCGTGGTTGAGGCAATGCAGCTATTTGCCTTCTGTTATAGCAAAGTTGCTAAAAGCCCACAGATGTTCTATGTCATTAGCATATATTTGAATTTGGAAAATGTTCGAGAGGTGGTGCAAGGAACAAAAATGTGCCATCATGAAAGCCAGGTGCCAGAGATTCTGGCTTTCCTATAAGCAGGCTTGGATAAGGGGTTGGCCTGCAACTCCCTACATGTGCAAGTGGCAGCTCTTTCCTGTTATCGAGACAGAATTCAGGGAATTCCCCTGGCCACTCACACAGACGTATCCCGTTTCTCTTCAGGCGGTTAAACAGGTGCAACTGCTGGTGTGGTCAGTCATCCCACTGTGGGATCTGAACTTGGTCTTGTCCATTTTGACGGAAAATCCTTTAGAACCTTTGGGGGGGCTGTACTCTGAAGGATTTGACATTGAAAACTGTGTTTTTAGTGCCCGTTTGTTCAGCTCAGAGGATTTCGTTGTACAGGGAGCAGTACCTGGTAATGTCAAGGGAAAAAGTGATCTTACAGCCGGTGCCGCCTTTTCTTCCTAAGATCCTCTGTGTTTCACCTGAATCAATGGGTGTCACTTCCTATATTTGCAGAGATGAGAGAAGCAACACGAAATCCCCTGCTGCGACGGTTGGATGTTCACCACGTACTGCGGAAGTACTTAAAGAGCACAGAGCCTTTCCGGAAGATGGAATGGCTATTTGTGTTTTGGTGGGCCATGTAAGGGGGAAGCAGCTTCAAAAGTTTCTATCTAGATGGATAAGGAAGGCCATCTCCTTGGTTTATCTTTTGAGGAGTAGGCCAGTACCTCAAGGATTACGGGCGCATTTGACCCCGGCCCAGGCCGTGTCTTGGGCAGAGTTCAGTTTGGTGCCACTAGTGAATATCTGTAAAGCGGCAACTTGATCCTCTTTGAATTCCTTTTGTATGGCATTACAAGTTGAGCGTCCAGGCTTTGGAGGATGCACGTTTTAGCACAGCGGTACCACAAGTTGGGTTAGCGGGACCCTCTCGAGAATAGTACTACTGTAGTATATCCCACAAGTTCCAGGACTGGACTGGAGGAACAATGTGGAAGAGGAAATTAGACAATGCTATTGATGTTCCTTGAGTTCCTCAAGTCCAGTCCCACATCTCTCCCTGATGAGTAACTCACACTACTGGCGTTTAGCTCTCCGGCTTGCATAACAACAACTCGTTGATAATAGACTGTGGAAGTGAGGGGCACCTGGTCAGAATGGATCAAGAGCTAACGAAGTTACATTACTGAGGAGGTGAAGGGCAGAATGCTGGGGCAGTGACTGACCTCAAGAGGATCTATTCCATCCAATCAGGTGAGCGTCTTTTGTCCTTCCCTGGTGGGAGGGGTGTAAATAGTGGTGTTGGAATAAATAGTTATGGTTGTTTCTGTGAGTCTGCTTTTACTGAAAGTTGGTGGGAGGTGCCAGCTGCCTATCTAGGCTGATGTCATGAAGTTCATGACATGCTCAGTCTCCAAGCTGCTGGTGGAGTGTGAATACCCACAAGTACCAGGACTGGACTGGAGGAACTCAAGGAACATCAACTAGCAGATAAGGTTGAATTTTTTCTTATCTCGTATATATTCATTGCAGAAAGCCAGAAAATGTGACTCTGTGGGTGTGTCCTGAGATTTGGGTTGAGAAAACACTACGATAGTAGCTATGTGTTTTGAATTAAAATTGTGCATCTTGTTTAATACTTTGTCATTTTTAATTATGTGCTTTTACAGTGATCACATTGACGCAAATACCTGATAATAATGTCAAAATATTTCAGAATAAGAATATTTGCTTTATTATATTTGGGCATCTTTCCATTGTTAGTGATTAGTGAACTTCTCTTCTGCTGCTATCCTGCTCTGTTGGTGTACCCCAAGGATCTGTCTTGGATCCTACTCCTTTTCTCTCTATATACCCAGTCCCTTGGAGCACTCATCTCTTCCCATGGCTTTCAGTACCATCTTTATGCTGATGACTCCCAGATCTACCTCTCTACACCTGAAATCTCTCCGACAATCCAGACCCAGATCTCTGCCTGCCTTTCTGACATTGCTGCTTAGATGTCTCACCGCCGCTTGAAATTGAACATGGCCAGAACTGAGCTTATTGTTCCCCCTAAACCCTCCTCTCCTCTTCTCCTTTCTATGTCTCTGTGGATAACTCTACTCTTCCCTGTTTCCTCGGCTTGCAACTTTGGGGTCGCCTTTGACTCCTCTCTATCCTTCTCCACACATATCCATCTGATAGCTAAGACCTGCTGTTTCTTTCTCAATAACATCAACAAAATTCGCCCATGCCTTTCTGAACACACTACTAACACACTTATGCACTCCTTAATCACCTCCCATCTTGACTGTTATAACCTACTCCTTGCTGAATCATCTCTCTCCCCTTCAATCCGTTCAACACTCTGCTGCATGGCTAATCTTCTGCCAGCCTTGTCATGCTCATTTTACCCCTCTTCTCAAGTCACTTCATTGGCTCCCTGTCCATTTCTGCATCTAGTACAAACTTCTCCTGCTGACCTATAAGTGCATTCACTCTGCAGCTCCTCACTACTTTCCTCTTATACCTCCCTACACCTCTCCCCAGAAGCTCCCTCTTCTGGCAAATTGCTTCTATCTGTGCCCTTCTCTTCTTTTGCTAACTCCAGACTTTGCTTCTTTCACCTTTCTGCTCCTTATGCCTGGAACAAACTACCCGAGTCTGGATGTCAGGCGCTTTCTCTCAGCCTTTTCAAATCAAGGCTGAATACTCGCCTCTTCTCTACCGCTTTCAGATCTTGACTCACCTGATCTCCTTTGTTTCCTTACCATCCCCTCTAGATGTATCCCTGTCTACACCTACTGTGTTGTCTGTCTTGACTAGATTGTAAGCTCTGATGAGCAGTGACTGTCTTTGACATGTCTATGCAGCGCTGCATACATTTTATAGCGCTATACAAATAGTAGTAATAGTAGTAACTTGCACAAGGAATATCAACAATGTGACTTCAAACAAGTTAATTAACACCGATTATACCTTGAAAAGTGCCTTATACATATATCTGTAATTTATTAGACATGTTTAGTGACTTCTGTATTTGTTTTAACATAGTGGTTATGAACCCTGTCCTGGTATACCCCCTGGCCAGTCAGGTTTTCAGGATATCCAGAATGACTCTGCATGAGACTGATTTGCCTGTGCTGCCTCTATTGCATGCAAATCTCTCATACATATTCACTGTGAATATCCTGAAAACCTGACTGGCTAGGAGGTATACCAGGACAGAGTTGAGAACCACTGATTTTCTTGGTTGCACTTGTTTGAGACCTTTATTCGTTGGCTAGTCTTGTACAGCTCTTAGATTATATAGATAGATAGATGTATATAGCCACAAAAATAGAGGAAATCCACCACAAAACAGACAAAAGCAGTGGCAGTCCAAAATATATCAAACAGATAAAAAGGGGAAACAATACTTAAAATTCATTACAAACCAGTAATAGAAAATAGCATAAATAATCATAAAAATGAAAACAATTTACAAAATTGCATGTACATAAGATGCCCATAGCATAAATGACCATACAAATATAAATATTCGTAGCAGCATACATAAAATATTCATAAGACGCCAAATATGTTTCTGCAGAAAGCCTGCATCAGGGGCATAAAACTCTGATACAAGTAAGGTATGGTTAAAAATAGGTGTGGTTAGAAAAGAAACATTCAGAAGATGTTAAACTGGGGAGAGGACAAAGGCAAAACAAAAAGGAATCTCATGCAACATAAAATTGAATAAAAGCCGAATAAATCATTGCAACATATTTTTAAAAAAAATAATTAATAAATGCACCTTTTACAAGAGACTAGCCCACCTTCTTGGACGGAACCGTGGCTGCTTTAAAAAAAAAAATCATCATTTTAAGGTTTTTTTTGGTCTGGGGTAAGATCGGGGTTGTGTAGCCTAGTTTCAATGCTGTCACTCAAGCCCATTTCACAGGAAAGTTGGTTTAAAAGGCAGTCCGCTTCCCGATCATTTTGTTTAGACCATACCTTATTTGTATCATAGATTTTTATGCCCCTGATGCAGGCTTTCTGCCGAAGCATGTTGGGAGTCTTATGAATGTTCTATATAATTCTGTTACGAATATTTACATTTGCATGGTTATTTGCTATGGGCATCTTATGTGCATGTGATTTTTTTTCATTTGTATGGTTATTTATGCTATTTCTGTTTTTATATGTACATTGATTTGTAATTTAAGTATTGTTTTCCCTTTTTATCTGTTTGTTATATTTTGGATTGCCACTGCTTTTGTTTGTCTTTATATATACAGTATTAAGTCCATAGGCCACCTTTTTCTAGTTGAACAGATAGCAATGTAGTTTTTCTTTCCTTTACAGTTTTATTAGAATCTGGGAATTTTTGGCTTTGGTAACACTTCTGATGCATGTGAGTTAATAGCAATCCTGCATTGTTGCATTAGCATAGATATGATACAGACTTAATGTTGCGTTCTTTACACAAAACTAAAAAAAAAAAATGTTGTGCTTATTGAAAACCTTTGCCGTTTCAGCACACTCATTGAATATTTTGGGTTTTGTTTTGCAGCGAAATAAGTTGGACATTCTGTGCTGTGTCAAAATTCAGGACAATGGCAGTGACGTTTCCCAGAGCTCCAAGAGCTGCCTCTTCCTGTTCTTTAAGGAACTCTATGCCCCCCTGCTACTCAAGGATTGGATGCGGCCTATTGTGGTACGTGCACACCACTTTGTTTTTCATGTCGGTACCGTAAAGGGAAAAACATCATATCTGCATACATATACGCAGAGAATGAAAGACTGGATATTTTAAACTGTGGAAACTCTTGCCTGAAATTCTGTCATGTCCCTGAATACTTGCATCAGCTCTTCCTCATTTAGAGTGCTTTAACACTTTCCCTGCCTATCCTTGCTTCAACAAGTTCTTGCCTTCATTCTATTAGTTGTCACTTATTGGTTTATAATTTGGCTGGACTATTTAAAGCGCCTACGCACTTCCACTTTAATTAAACCCAGATATTCAACGCTAGAACTTGTCCAGCACTGAACATCTTGGTTTGCCTGAATACAGCGTTGCTATCTGGTTAGTGGCGATATTCAGCCGCTAACTGTATAGCGAACACTGGTTAAAGTTAGGTCATCTCAATAGCCATTCTAACTTTAAATGATTGGTTGGTTTATTTATTTATTTTAAAAGCTTATATACCCTCTTATCTGCATAAGTCATCCAAATCGGTTTACAGAAATTAAATACATAAAATATGATCATCATAAATATATAAATCATACCAAAATAAACAAAACACACAAAAGAAAAACATAAAATAATAGACAACAAAGAGACTTTCGAATCAGGACCACAGCCCAGAATCAGACTCTGTTCAAATAAAAACTTCCTTTCCTGAATCAAGGATTCTTCACTTTAAACGTATTTAAAGGTAACCCTAGACCTACTGGCAAATTATTACAAACACAGACACAACAATCGAAAAGGCCTTTTTCCAAGTCTCCGGGTTTCCAGTTTAGCTATCCGGTTAGCGATTGAATATTGCTGCTGACTGGATAGCGATAGGCGCCACTCCTGATTCGCCAACAGGTCACACCAGTTTTAACTGGGTGCTTTTTACGTGATCTTTGGGAATATTCAGTAGCAATAACCAGTTAGTGCCACTGAATGTTGGGATCAGTGCTTTTTAACCAGTTAGCAGATCTGCTAACTAGCTGAAATGCTTTGAATATCTGCCTTACATGTTTTTATGTTTGTCAACCTAATAAAGGTATAGTCTCTAGCATGTTTATTAAAATGCACTAACTGTTAGCATGAGGTTTAGCATTAATATCCCACACTAACTGGTTAATGTTCGATTGGGCAGGGATTGGGCGTGTTTATTTTATTTTATTTGAATCCATTTTTATACCGCTCCTTCCAGTGATCAGCTGCGGTTTACATTTTAACATTTAATTCTGCAAGGACAGCAGTTACATATAACAATATAGAACTATGTATATAGCAAAGGTAGCATAGGAAATCAAAACTCAAAACTATTTACATAGAGAATCGGGTATGTTCAGTTAACTATATACATATTATTTACATTGACGTACAATGGGAATGTCACATGTCTAATGGGTTTACATTTTAATATACTCTGTTGGGATTGGTGTGTCATATGACGATGGAGTTGTTGGAATCCGTCGTGTTATGATTTATTCTTGAATACAATTTGATTTATGTTATTTCTGACAGATTATAATATTCTTGGAATAAGTGAGTTTTGAGGTTTTTTCTGAATGATTGGAGGTCCTTGTTGGCTCTTAGTGTGTCAGGGAGTTTGTTCCATTTGGTGGGGGCTAGGTAAGTGAATGTTCTATTGATGGTATTCATTTATCTCCAGGAACAAGCAGGAACGTAGTCTTCACATATGGGTATCGTCGGTACTGACTGAGCCTGCACGGTAACGCTCCCCAGCGTCCAATAGGAAAGCTTTTGGGAGCATCCCACAGCGCCTGCGTACTGCCTTCCCGCCTGTCCAACTGTCCCTCTCCAGTTCTTCGTTTTCCGCGGAGCCGACAGGTCACATACCCTGTCACCGTAGAAAATGTTCGTGTTTAATCTTTGTTTTTGTGGTGGCGTCTGCCTTTCTTCGACGCCATACCAGTACCGCCGGTTCTTTCTTCTTTCTTTAAAAAAAAAAAAAAAAATTATAGTTTCTGAGGTGTTCTACTTTAGAAACTTTTTTCCTTGGTGCTAGGCGCCATTTTGGGCACTAGGCCCAATTTTTTCCTTGAAAATGGAAAAACCTACTTAAGGTTTTAAAAAATGTTCTAAATGTGGCGGTACTATTTCCGTCACCGACACCCATGATTGGTGTCTCAAATGTTTAGGTCCTGACCACTCTATTTCAGAGTGCCACTCCCGTGGAATGATGTCAAAAAGGGGCCGGCAGAACCGAGCTGCTAAGCTTAGCACCCTTTTTCCCTCAGACTGTTGCATCGACGTCCTCCAGGGCCTCATCTTCCTCCCATGGATCTCAGGTAATTAAACATAAATCTAGCCAGTCCTCAAAGGGTAGATCTCCTTCTAAGTATCGAGATGCCCCTGGCGTTGCCCTTGAGGAATTGTCACCAGCAAAACTGCCCCGGCGGGAGGCTTCGGCTTCCAAAGCACTAACGAGGCTCCAGGATGTTCTAGAGGCCTCAACCTCGGCAGAACTGCTGGTGCCATGCTCTGGGGTTCCGGCTGCTTCTACCAGTACCGACACCCAAGCATCGGCAGCGTTGATAGACCAGAGATTCCTTGCTATCGAACGCAGTCTAGCGGCTCTTCTCACGACTTCAGTACCGTTGAACCGCTTGACACCTCAACCGATACTGGTACCGACACCGGTAACGGAACCGGTACTGAATGCATTAGCATCGATGGGTATGCCACCCATGCTGGGTCATGTGTCTGTCTCCGGCATCGACAGATCAGTACCGGAACAACCCGATACTGACTTCAATCAATACCGGTACCATGCTTTGCATGATCACCTGGGATCAGAGGTATTTTGAATCCTCTGAGTCTGAAGACTCCGAAGCCTCTGCCGATACAAGAGTACTTCTCCCCGAGGATTCCTCTTCTCCTCAACGCAGAATGTCTCCGCCAGAGGATATGTCCTTTCAGGACTTTATCCGTGATGTGAGGCCTTTCCATCACAGTAGCTCCTGAAAAAGAGCCTAGGGCAAAGGAGTTGGAAATTCTCCAATACCCTAAGGCTCCCAAAGAGGCAGCTACTCTGCCTATTCATGAGATTTTACATGATCTTATGCTAAGGATGTGGGAAACACCTTTAACCACATCTCCTCATTCTCGAAGACTCTATACCATGTATCGAGTTCCACCTTGTCCTTGCTTTCAAAAAACTCAATTACCACACCATTCAGTGGTGGTGGAATCAGCCATGAGAAGGATGAAAAGTGCAAAGACATGCATCCAATCCTCCAGGTCGTGAATGTAGGACTCTCGATGCCTTTGGGCGTCTGCTTCCAAGCTTCCATGCTCTCAGCTAGGATCAGTCCCTATATTTTATATATGGGAATGTTCCTTAAAGAGGTCACAGGAGACTTGGAGCTTATGAGCCCCCTCCTTCCTGATGACAAAAGGCAAGACTATTTTACTCTAGTCAAACATGCTCAGGATGTTTCCAAGTTTGTAAATTGTGCAGCCTTTGACTGTTTTGAGTGCATAAGCAGAACCTCTGCTATTGCCATTGGTGCATGTCGGATTGCCTGGCTTCAGGCATCTGACTTGGAAATTTGGGTACAGGATAAATTAGGAAACATTCCTTGCACAGGAGAAAATCTCTTTGGCAAGAATTGGCAGGAGAAGGCTAATGAGATAGATGCTGACATTATCACCTTGGATAGATTGTCCAAATCTACAGCTGATCCTGCAAGGAAGAAATCCTCTAAGAAACAATTTTTCAATAAGAAAAAAGTTTTGTCCTTCCTATACCCAACAGGGACACCGTCCAGGTCAGACTGCCCAAAAGGGACAGCACCAACAACCTAGAAAACAAAAGAAGCTAAAAGCTGCAAAACCTCAACCACCTCAGCAGGCTCAGCCTCCTCAGGGACTTTGACTCCTCTCTAGAGAACTTTGCCTTCCTGCCTCTGAACGGTCCAGAACTCTCAACCATCACAGGCAGGTTATGTCATTTTGCCCACAGATGGTACCAAATAACAGCAGAAAATTGGACTCTGTCCATTGTACGAGAGGGGTACAAACTTCATTTTCACAGCTTGCCCCCTCCTACAATTGTAAGACAGTTCAATTCTCAGACCTCTCTCGACAGTCTCTTAAGTCAAGAGGTCACAACGCTCCTTGCTCAAGGAGCAATAGAGGAAGTACCCATTCCCCATCAGGGTACAGGGTTCTACTCCCACTATTTCCTTATTCCAAAGAAAACAGGGGGGGGGGGGACAGACCCATTTTAGACCTCAGAGAATTGAACAAATATTTGTTCCGAGAGAAGTTCAAAATGGTCTCTCTAGAAACTCTGCTGCCATACCTTCAAACTCAGGATTGGCTTTCAAGCTTCAGAGAGACAGAGGTCATATGATCCTCATAGCTCCACGTTGGCCACGGCAAACGTGGTACCCTCTGCTCCTACATCTCTCTCAAGCTCCGCCTCTGGAGTTGGGATCCGCTCCAGATCTTCTCTCCCAAGAGGATGGGATGCTCTGGCATCCGAATCCCCAGTCTCTGCATCGCAGGGCCTGGTTGCTGAAAGCCTAGAACTTCAGGATCTTAACCTTTCCCAACAGGTAAAAGATATCCTTCATGCTTCTAGGAAACCCTCCACAAGACGCTCATATGCCTTTAAGTGGAAAAGGTTTACCATATGTTGCTCGCAGAAGGGTCTTAACCCTCTTGCGATACCTCTGGAATCGATACTGGAGTATCTCCTTCATTTGTCAAATGCGGGTCTCAAGACAAATTCAGTAGGAGTCCATCTTAGTGCTATTGCAGCTTCTTACAAGCCTCTACGTGGACAACCTATTTCCTCTCATCTTCTCATAGCGACGTTTGAGAGGCCTTCTTTTAACAAAGCCTCCCATTAAGCCACCACCGGTGGCATGGGACTTGAATCTGGTGCTCGGGCAGCTCATGAAACCGCCCTTTGAACCATTAGCCACTGCATCTTTGAAATTCCTTTCTTGGAAAGTCATCTTCCTCATTGCAATCACATCAGCATGTTGCATCAGTGAACTGCAAGCGTTAGTGGCTGATCCTCCTTATACAAGGTTCCACCATGATAAGGTAGTTCTTAGGACTCATCCACACTTTATGCCAAAGGTGGTTTTGCCTTTCCATTTAAACCAAGCGATTTACCTTCCTGTATTCTTTCCGAGGCCTCATGCCTCCAGTGCAGAAAGGAACCTTCATACCTTGGACTGTAAAAGAGCTTTGGCCTTTAATTGCAAAGGACACAGCAAGATAGAAAATCTTCTCAACTCTTTGTTGCTTTTGATCCTAGTCATTTGGGACTTTCAGTTTCCAAAAGAACTCTATCTAACTGGATTTCTCATTGCATATCCTTTGCCTATGAGAGTAAGAACCTTTCTCTTGAAGGCCATGTCACAGCTCACAATGTGAGAGCCATGGCAGCCTCAATGGCTCATCTTCACTCTGTGTCTATCAACGACAACTGTCGAGCAGCTACTTGGGCTTCGGTACATACCTTCACAGCCCACTACTGTTTAGACAAGGACTCCCGCTGGGATGCCTTGTTTGGCTAGGCTGTTGTTCAACACCTTTTTCAGACTTAATCAACTCCTACCCACCGTCCCTGGTAGGATGCCAGAGATCCATGGGGTGAAGTATGGCCCTTTCACAAGGCCTAACAACTTCCTGGGGCCATCTCCCTGGCATCTGCAGCTATGTGAAGACGACATTCCTGCTTGTTCCTGGAGATAGCGTAGTTACTGACCTGTAACAGGTGATCTCCGGGAACAGCAGGAAATTAGTCTTCACAACCCGCCCACCTCCCCTAGGAGTTAGCTCTCAGCTATAGACTCAACAGGAGAGGGACAGTTGTAAAGGCGGGAAGGCAGCATGCAGGCACTGGGATGCTCCCAAAAGCTTTCCTATTGGACGCTGTGGAGCGTTCCTGCACAGGCTCCGTCGGTACCAACGATACCCATATGTGAAGACTAAGGGGTCCGTTTACTAAACGGCAGTAGCGGACTCCGTGCAATATAGGAGCCCGCTACCGCCGTTTAGTAAACAGACCCCTAAATTCCTGCTGTTACAGGTGAGTAACTACGCTTTACCTTGCGTATACAGAGTGGAATCTGTAGAGTGTTTAGATTGTGTGTGCACGTCTATTTCTGTTGTGGGGGTTGTATTTTAATGAGTGTGGCGAGGAATGATGGGGCAATGTTGTAATTATTATTTTGTATCTTATGCGTGCTTGGATAGGTAGCCAGTGAAGTTCCATTAGAATGGGTGTGATGTGATCTGAAATCTGCATATTCATTAATATTCGAGTTGTGACGTTCTGGGCCATTTGGAGTATGCTTGTTTTTTTAGGTAGTCCATGGAGGATGCCATTACAATAGTCCAGATGTGGGGTTATGAGTGTTTGCACTATTGTTCTAAAATCTGATTGTTATTGCGTAGCGGCTGTAAGATTCTTAGTTTGTGGAAAATTGTTCTGTTTAATAGTCTTAGATGAGTTTCCATGCTAAGAGCCTTATGAAGCATCATACCTAGGTACTTTAATTCTTGCTTGATGTTGTAAGAAATATTGTTTTGTAGGATTGTAGGGGAATGTTTAAATTCTGGGTTTTTAGAGATAAACATTACTTCCGTTTTCTTATGGTTGATCATGTTTTGTTGGAGACATAACTGGGTTTCTTTAAGGCAGGCTTCTATGTGGCTATAATCTGGGTTACATATATCCATTTGTGTATAAAGCATTGTATCGTCCGCGTGTAGATGATTGATTTTGTGCTTTTGAAATATTTTGCAAATGGGCCTTAGGTATAAGTTGAATATGTTAGGGACAGAACGAGGACGGTAATGGTGCATCACTTTTAGCCTGGTTGTCCTAGGTGCACACAAACTGGCTGTTGCTCTTAGCACAGGTGCACTTAATGCCACCTTAATGGGTGGTGGTAAATGCGTCCGCATGCCAGTTAACGCAGTGCTGCAGTTGCAACACGCTAACGTCAAGGGGATGGATGTATATGCCACATGAGGTTAGCACGGATCTCTGTATTAGATTCATGGCCAGTCACATGCTAAATTGGTCCATTTTTAGTAAACATATATTCCTTTTATGTGCTATGCTTTGCCCCTGTTTACCCTCCCTTCTACTGCCCAGTAGAACAGTTTTCCTGGTCAATTTTGGCTTTCTTCCTTTCGGAAGGAAAGTTTCGTTTTTTTTTTTTTTTTCCCTTGAGAATGTTCGTTAACATCGCTCTTGTGTTGCTAGTATGTACTTCCACCATGGTGGTAGTTGCCTTTTTACTTCCCATCTGGTGCTTGAGTGCATCCCTTTGCTGCAGCTTATAGAACCCTGACAGCTCTGTTAGGCATGAACCTCATGCTTGAGTCTCCTGAGTCACAGCTTAGTGCCTGGTTTGTTGACTTTCCTTCATTTAATTTTATGTTTAGTTCTATAATAGATGTGTGTATTTCTCATCTTGTAGTCATCATTTCTCAGGAAACAGCCTTTTGTATTTTTTTTACCCCTAAGCATTTTATTTTGTCTTTGCAGGTATCCATATTTGTTGGTATTTTATCCTTCAGTATTGCCGTAGTTAACAAGGTAGAGATTGGCTTGGATCAATCTCTTTCAATGCCCCAGGTATGTTTTTCCTGATTTATGAACAACCATTTGGTAGGAACTTAACACTTTAACAAAATTGTATGCAGGCTTCTTACTTGATACTACTGAATGATAAAGGATGTGTCTGGCCTGAAACATCAGCAAGGTGAAAAATTTGAACAAACAAATATTAAAATACATGTTTCTTTTTCTAGTTGTCCCATCTATGCAGCAAGTCTTTTCCACTTATTTCTTAGATTATATGCAGGCTGTTTTGGAGTGGAGGAGTAGCTTAGTGTTTAGAACAATAGCCTTGTACCCAAGCGATCACTGTTTGATTGCCACTAGCATTTTTGTGCCCTTGGGCAAGTCATTTTACCCTTCATTGCCTCGGAAGAAAAGGCCTGGCAATCTACTTCTGGTCATACCTTGCCAAGAAAATCTCAGGGGTTGCTGGGTCACCAGGAGTCAGCATTGACTTAAAAGAAAAAAAAATGCAGGCTGTTTATAACTTTTATTGCACCAACATGAAAATGATCAAAGAACGTAATCATATGTAAACTTTTGGAACCACATGGATCCCTTGATCAAAATTCTGAAAATCCTAAGTATGACATTGTCTTCAAAAGATTCTTATTTTGGCCTAATAGAGGTATCACAATCTGCAAATGATCCAGACGTTTTTGCTCCAGCACCATTTTGACTGCCAGAACTTTGCACGCCTGATTCTTAAAGCAAGTTCAATGGTTGGTAGAGGAACAGTTATTTTTACCTGCACTCTGTTATGCAGTTGTCCTATTCTCTGACACTTGCTATCTTTCTGCCCAAATGCTCCCACTGCGTGTCTTATCCTGCTGCAGAATGAAATAGTTTATGCTCCCAGGGCACTTCTGTTCAGGGTTGGCATAAGGCCTTTCTGTTTGGGGGCCCCAATCCCTGCCTCGCCCCATGCAAAAACCCTTCTGTTCTGCCTGCGGGGATCTGATATCCTGCGGGCAGACAGAAAAAGGGTCTTTGCTGCGATCGTGGTTTTTCTCTGCCCACAGGGGATGGGATCCCTGCGGGCAGACTGCCTGCCCTCTGCGGTCATTGTAAAGACTCTTCCTGTCTGTCCGCGATCCCCGCAGGCAGAACATGAAGGATTTTTGCCATGATCGTGGCCCACAGGTTGCCTTTGGGGATCTCATCCCCCACAGGTAGAAGAGGAGGAGAAGCTGCGATTGTAGTAAAGACCCTTCCTGCGGGCAGACAGGAACCGTCTTTGCTGCGATCTCAGCTTCTCTTATTTCCATGACAGTCCACAAGATTACACTCCAATGCCCCACTAGATCAGCTTCATACCCTCTTCCCCTTCAATACCATCTTTTCCCCTCAATCTCTGTTACCTTTTCATCCTTTTCTAAGTTCTCCAAAGAGGAAACCTCATCTCCTTTCCTCCCCTAAACTTACTAACTGTTCTTCTGATCCTATCCCCACTCATTGTCTTAATTCCATCTCACATATTCTCAACCTCTCGCTCTCCAATGCAACTGTCCCTGCAGTCTTCAAGCATGCTGTCGTCACACCTTTCCTCAAGAAACCTTCACTTGACCCTACTTGTCCTTCTAATTATCGACCCATCTCCCTTCTTCCTTTTATTTCCAAACTTCTTGAACATGTAGTTCTCCGCCACTGCCTTGAATTTCTCTCCTCTCAAGCCCTTCTAGATCCTTTTCAATCTGACTTTCGTCCCTTACACTCGACTGAGTTGGCTCTTGCTGAAGTCTCTAGTAACTTGTTCCTGGCTAAATCCAAAGGCCTTTACTCAATCCTCATTCTTCTTAACCTTTCTGCTGCTTTTGACACTGGTGACCACCACCTTCTCCTTGACACATTGTTCTCACTTTGTTTTAGGGGCTCTGTCCTGTCTTGGTTCTCTTCTTATCTTTCCCATCGCTCTTTCAGTGTTTGTTCTGGTGCTTCCTTCTCTACTACTATCCCACTCTGTTAGTGACTCCAAGGGTCTGTTTTGGGCCCCCTCCTTTTCTCTCTCTATACCCAGTTCCTTGGTGCTCTGATCTCCTCCCATGGCTTTCAGTATCATTTTTATGCTGATGACTCTCAGATCTATCTTTCTGCACCTGATATTTCTCTGACACTCCAGGCCCGCCTATCTGACTTCGCTATCTGGATGTCTCGCCGCTGTTTGTTTTTGGCCATGTTCAATTTCAAACTTCTTATTTTTCCCCCTAAATCCTCCTCCCCCTTCCTCATTTCTCTATCTCTCTAGATAACATTCTTCTTATTCCCAATTCCTTAGCCCGCATCCTTGGGGTCATCTTTGATTCCTCCCTCTTCTTCTCCACACATATCCAACAGATAGCTAAAACCTGTCGTTTCTTTCATTATCACATCAGAAAAATTAATCCCTTCCTTTCAAAACACACTACTAAGACACTTACCCACTCTTTAGTCATCTCTCGTCTTGACTATTATAACCTTCTTGCTGGTCTCTCTCCGAGTCATCTCTCTCCCCTTCAATCTGCTCAGAAATCAGAGGCACAGCTAATCTTCCACCAGCCCCGATTTACTCATATTATCCCTCTTCTCAAGCCACTTCATTGGCTTCCCTTCCATTATCGTATCCAATTCAAACTTCTCTTTCTGACCTATAAATGCATTCACTCTACTGCTCCTTGCTACCTTTCCTCTTTCCTCTCCCCCTACACCCCTCCTTGTTAACGCCACTCCCCACTGGCCTACTTCTCTCTGTGTCCTTTCTTCCACTGGCCTGCTTCTCTCTGTGCCCTTTCTTCCACTGTTCCAGACTTTGATCCTTTCACCTTGCTGCTCCTTATGGCTGGAACAAACTACCCGCATGTGAACGTCGGGCTTCATCTCTCCTGCTTTTCAGATCCATGCTAAAGGCTCACCTCTTTGTGACTGCTTTTGGAACCTGGTCCCTTGTTTTCCTGGTCTCTTTATCGTTCCCTATTTGTACCCTTATTCTCATCTATTGTGTCTGTTTTGATTAGATTGTAAGCTCTGATAAGCAGGGACCATCTTTTATATGTATCTGTACAGCGCTGCGTATGTTTTGTAGCGCTAGATAAATGTTTAATAGTAGTAGCAGTAGTAGTTGTTCTGTCTGCGGAGGATGTGATTCCTGCAGGCAGCCTGCCTACTGCCTGCCATGCCACTATTTTTGGTGGGGCCAGGGCCCATGTGGCCCACCCCTTTCCGATGTCTGTGGTTCTACTTTCATCTTATGCCATGAGCTATTCAGAAGCTGATACCAAATTGCCAGCAAGCCCTAATAGGGGTCATGCTCTCTAACATCTTCATTCTGCCAAAGGGGGAAGAGGGGCAAAAGGTAGTGGACATTTGAGGCTTTAACTGCTATTCAGTTACATTGATGGCAATTCAATGTTTGCTATGTAGATGATGATGAAATTTTTTTGGGGAGATGGGTTTAGAGTTCATCATTCTAAATTCTGTTTTGTTTTCTGTTTGATTTGTGTTTAATATTGACGTTAATACGCTTTGGGGATTTTGTCTTGAGAATGGAGCAATATGTTTTAAATGAAATCACCAGGTGAAAAAACACACAACAGCTGTACCATCTCTTTACTTTTCAGCCTGATGACATTTTTTCTCATTCTGTGTTCTGTTTCTCTCTTCATCTCCCTCCCGCCACCCTTGTAGGACTCCTATGTACTCAATTATTTTAAATTCCTGAATCAATACCTCCACACCGGCCCTCCGGTGTACTTTGTGGTGGAAGAAGGACATGATTATATGACATGGGAAGGCCAGAACATGGTGTGTGGTGGAACGGGCTGTGACAACGACTCCCTAGTACAGCAGATCTTCACAGCAGCCGAGCTGGACAGCTAGTGAGTACAGTTCAGGGTCATCAAAGGGGAGCCAACAGCAACACTGTGGAGCTGCCACCTTGTTGAGTGCTTAGGGGTTTCACAGTATCAGAAACCCATGCACAAAGTTCTCAAGCAGAAATAAATATTGAGGATATGTTTTTCTTACCAGTGGCAGGTATAAAAGATTTATTGATTGCACTGATTTGCTTTTTTCTTTCTTCATAACTTGTACTTTTCCTGCAGCTGTTTGATAATGTTGATAACAGCAAAGTAATAAAATAGAAAGGAATAAAAAAAACAAAAAAAAAACAAATATGGTGTCCTGTGGGTAACCTGTGATCCTTGAAATGCTAATCTTGTGAGGTGCTGCTTCAGAATGAGGGGAAAGGAAGATGTGCTAGCATCAAATGGCTGCTGATTTCATGGCCCTATGCTGAGCATTATTATGGGGACTGGCTAAGTGAGTTGTGCGCATGTGAAGTGGGGGAGGAAGAAGTCTCTAGGCCAGTGATGGCTAACCTTTTTGAGCCCGAGTGCCCAAACTGCCGCACAAAACCAAAGAATTTCCTCAAAGTGCCAGCACGTCAATTAAAGCTCCATTTGCATAAGGTGCTTCATTTGCATAAATATTTGCATAATGTTACCATACACTAACTTTTAGTAAACATGCCTCTTAATGAGTATATGGATAAAGAAAGACTAAAAGGTTTCTACATTACTATAATCCAGTACCAACCGCCAGGCACATTAGGAAACTACTACAAACGCTGCCCATTTAGAACCCATAGCAAACCCGCCGTATCCTAACAGCACTACCAGGACTCACAAAGCACCATACTCTACCTATCAAAAGGCAACACTGCAAATATTAAACCAATACATCTCAGAGAACAACAATACATGACCTACTGGGGAAAGAACAAGTGGCAATGTCAAATAGGAATTATATAAACAGAATACCTCAGCTCAGTTACACATGCAGAACAGACCATTACCAAACAAGGAATCACAATTTAGAAACAGGAAGACAATAATTAAACTGGGAACCCCAAAAGCCAAACTTGGAATATACAACAACACTGTAGAAATAAAACTATATATTAATTTCCTCTTGTACTAAACAAAGCGCAAAATTAAATGATGCACATATCCAAGAGCTGACATAATCAAAAAAATAAATTCAAAATAAAGAGATATTTTTCTACCTTGTGTGCATTTTTGTTCAGTTGCAATTGTTCCAGCCACTTTCTTCTGGTTTCTTCGTGTCTTCTGCTAACTCTCCATCTGCTGTCCATTTGTCCTTTCTTCTGTCTTCTTGGGTTTTTTTTTCCATTCTCTCTCTACATCTGCTTTAACATACTAATCTTTCTCCTTTTGCTCTTTCCTCATTCCTATTTCATCTACTCAAAATTTACCCTCCATCCTCAATCCCCACTTACTCTCCCAATACCCGGCCAATTGTAGATTTTTTATCCCTCCCACACAAAATATTTTTCCCCTCTCCATTTTACTCTCCCAGCCCCATCCCATTCTAATCCTCCCCCAACACCAGCTCCCTTCTAGTTCCAGCCTCACCCAGCATCCATTCCCTTCTAGTCCCTGCATCAGCCCATTTCCAGTCCTAGCAGCCCCCCAACCCATTTCCAGTCCTAGCAACCCCCCAACCCAATACCAGTCCTATCCCCCCCCTCATCAACCCACTTCCAGTCCTAACCCCCCATCACCCCATTTTCAGTTTAAGCCCCCCCCCTATAACCCATTACCAGTCCTAACCCCCATCAGCCCACTTCCAGTCCTAACCCCCCATCAGCCCACTTCCAGTCAGCCCCCCATAGCCCATTGCCAGTCCTAACCCCCCCCATCAGCCCACAGTCCATTACCAGTCCTAACCCCATCAGCCCACCTCAAGTCCTAACCCCTCCCTATCAGCCCATTTCTTGTCCCAGCCCCCCATAGCCCATTATCAGTCCTAAACCCCCCCATAGCCCATTACCAGTCCTAACCCCATCAGACCACCTCCAGTGTTAACCCCCCATCAGCCCATTTCCAGTCCTAACCCCACCCAACAGCCCACCTCAAGTCCTAACCCCTCCCCATCAGCAGTCCTAAGCCCCCCTAGCCCATTAGCAGTCCTAACCCCCCCCTCTCTAGCCCATTAGCAGTCCTAACCCCCCCCCATAGCCCATTACCAGTCCTAACCCCCCATCACCCCATTTCCAGACAGCCCCCATCAGCCCACAGCCCATTAGCAGTCCTACCCCCCCATCCCATTAGCAGTCCTACCCCCCCCGAGCACTTTAGCAGTCCTAACCCCCCCCTAGCCCATTAGCAGTCCTAACCCCCCCCCCTAGCCCATTAGCAGTCCTAACCCACCCCCCATGGCAAATTAAAAAAAAAAAAAAAGCAGCTGGCTCTGGCTTCTGCCGCGGCAGCGGCAGAATGCAATGTCCCGTGGGGCCCCCTCCGCCCGCTAAGCCCCTCTGCAAGGGCTTTCAGATTCGCGAGGGAGAGCGTCTCCCTCGCGTCTCTGTTAAGCCCGCAGGGGCTAATGGGAAATTTCCCATCAGTCCCTCGCGTCTAAAGGGGCTGATGGGAAATTTCCCATTAGCCCCTGCGGGCTTAACAGAGACGCGAGGGAGACGCTGTCTCCCTCGCGAATCTGAAAGCCCTTGCAGAGGGGCTTAGCGGGCGGAGGGGGCCCCGCGGGACACTGCATGCTGCCGCGTCCGCGGCAGCAGCCAGAGCCCGCTTTTTCTTTTTCTGCGGACCTTCACGTGTGCCAGCTGCAAGGCCTTCGCGTGCCACAGCTGGCACGCGTGCCATAGGTTCGCCATCGCTGCTCTAGGCAGTTACGAGCAAAGACTTGCAGTGCAGGATCCCAGTCCTGGTTTTGATTGATGTGGAAACCCAAAGGAGTGGGAGGAAACTAACAGTTCTCCAGGAACAAGCAGAAAGTCAGTCTTCACTTAAGGGTGATGTCTGCATCAACAGCCCACGTGGAGCAATTCTCCAGCTTTCAAAGAAAGCCTTTGGGTTTGCTGCCACGCATGCGGGGTCCTCTTCCTACCCAAGGATGTCATCTTGCTCAGTCTCCCTTTTTCTGCGGAGCCCTTCAGACGCATGTCCTCGTCCCTCGGAAAAAGTATTTAGTTTTTTACTTCTGGCCTTCTATTTTCCGGTTGCACCGGTCCTCTACCTGTCCTTCCCTTGCTCTGCCTTTTTAGAGCTGCTAGGGGACGGTTTTCTCACCTTTTTTGCCCAATGGGCTTCGCGCCCTTTTCTGTGCCTAACTGCTGGCCGTGTGAGTCTTTGACCACGTGGGGACCATTTTTGCCCCATGGCCACCGGATTCAAAAAATGCGATAGATGCTCTAAGAACATGTCGCTTCTCCAGGACCAAGCAGGAAGTCAGTCCTCACATATGGGTGACGTCGGCGCCGACGGAGCCCTCGCGGAGCAATTTTCCCCAGCTTTCAAAGAAAGCCTTTGGGAATTGCAGCGCGCATGCGCGGTCCCCTTCCCGCCCAAGGGTGCCATCTTAGCCAGTCTTCTTTTTTCCGCGGAGCCCTCCAGACGTGGTCGTCTTGTCCCCGCTGAAAAAGTTGATTTTTCGTGATTTATTTCTCTTTTTTCTTCGGTTCGACGCCGGTCTCTTTCCTGCCCGGACTCGCGACGCCGTTGCGAGTCCTTCTCTTATTTTTCTGATTTTCTGTCAGTTTCGTTTTCGGTTTTTCGCTGGCAGCCCGGTCCTTTGACCTTGCAGGGGCCCTTTTTCCCCCGATGGCTGCCAGTGGTTTCAAGCGGTGTGTTCAGTGTGACAGAAATATGTCACTCACTGACACACACGATAATTGCCTCCGCTGCCTTGGCCCGGATCACGAGGAACTGATCTGTGGGGCCTGCAGCAAAATGTCCTCCAAAGCGTTAAGGAGTCGGCGGCATCAGCGGGAACGAATCTTCGCTGATCCCACCCGTACCTGGACCTCGTCAGAGGCCTCGGCGTCCAGAGGCTCCAGCTCTGACTGTCGCCGGAGTTCCTCCGACAGGGGTTCTCCCTCCGGGGACCATCATCGGAAGGTGAAACCCGCGAGGGCGGCGTCGGTGGACGCTCCTGGTTCCGCGAGGGCCAGGTCGCATAGCCCCGATAGCCGTCCCGGATCTTTGGAGAAGGAACATCTCCCGAAGCGACCTCGTCTGGAATCGGAGTTGCCTGCTCGGGTAAGTCCTGTAGTCGTCCTGGACTCGCCTCCGAGGGGTCTGACGTCGGGCCCGACGCTGTCGGGGCCCGAGTCGGGGGCTGCTGGGTCACCTGAGGTCGGACTCAGGTTGACGGCCTTGGAGAGCAGACTATCTGCATTCATGGACCAGCAGCGGGCACTGATCGCTAGCCTCGCTGGCGCCTCTGCCCCGACCGCCGGGACGTCGACGTCTAAGTCGACCCCGGAGACCGAGCCGATCCTCGAGTCCATGCGGGCTCGAGTCGATCCTCAGTCGAGGTCACCCTCGGCCTCCCGTTCGGGACCGAGGTCGTCGACGCTGACTCCCTCGGCGTCGGGGCGGCCGACGCCTCCGCCCGCCCGGACCGACCCCACCGATTCCTCCTCGGAGTCGGCCTGGGAGTCTGAAGAGGAAGAGTCACCTGATTCTTTTCGGACTCGGTGTGTCCCCTCGGACTCGCCTGAGTCCGAACCTCGGAAACAGTCCCCTCCGGAGGATGCCCGGTTCTCGGACTTCGTCAGGGATATGGCCAAGGCTTTGGCCTTCCCTGCGGATCCCAAGGAGGAGCCTCGAGCCGAAGAACTCGATGCCCTTCAGTACGACTCTCCCGCCAGGGAGCACTTTACTGTACCGGTTCCTCCCATGCTGGAACGACTACTCTTCCGCATGTGGGAGAGTCCGGCATCGTCGCCGGTATTAAGCAAGCGGGTCGATTCCATCTATCAAGTCCGCAAGAGCCCTGGCTTCCAAAAAGCACAGCTGCCGCACCATTCCATGGTGGTGGAATCGGCCATGCATAGGCTTAAGAGCCAGAAGATGCACTCCTCGGTGCCTCCTGGCAGGGAGGCCCGCAACCTGGATGGCCTCGGTAAGAAGTGTTTCCAGGGCTCTATGCTTGCTTGTCGGGTCCAGACCTACCAGCTCTACATGGGCATGTACCTTAGAGACCTGGCTAAAGAGCTAGCCGGATTCTCCGCTGGGCTGTCCGAGGAACCTTTGCGGAGGTTCCTAGCCTTGACAACTGGTATTCGGGAATGCTCCAAATTCATTTCTCGAGCAGCCTATGATGGCTTTGAAGCATCGGCTCGAGTGGCCGCAGCCGGCATCGGTGCCCGCCGACAGGCTTGGCTTCAGTCGTCTGACCTTGAACCCTGGGTGCAGGACAAGTTGGTCGATGTCCCCTGCCGAGGTGAGAACCTCTTTGGCAAGCCCATGGCTGAGAAGGCTGCACAAATTGAGACGGAGACTCTCACCAGAACTAGGCTCTCTAGGAAGACCTCCGCCCCTTCCCAGAAGAAGAAGGGCTCGGGAAAGAAGTCCTTTTACCCGAGAAAGGCGGCTGCCTATAAACACTACCCTCAATATCAGGCCTCCGCAGCTCCCCAACAGGGTCAGCAGGCCAAGGGACGGGGTAACGGGTCCCGTAGGCAGCAAGCCCCCAAGCCTGCACCACCGGCCCCTGCTCAGCAGGGTGGGGTTTTTTGACTTCATCAGCATAGTCTCTCCCCCTCAGCTGGTTCCTCCCAGCACAGGAGGCCGGCTGGTTCACTTTGCCCACAGGTGGTCCAACATCACATCAGATGCCTGGGTGCTTCATGTTGTGAGAGAAGGCTATCTTCTCCACTTCCACCAGGTCCCTCCCTCCTATTTCCCGGGAGAACCTCCACGACTCCCTCTGCACAGGGACTTACTCCTTCAGGAGTTAGCAAGTCTTCTTCAGGAACAGGCTGTGGAACCGGTGCCCCACCACCTGAGGGGTCAAGGCTTCTATTCCAGGTATTTCCTAATACCAAAAAGAACGGGAGGCCTCAGACCCATCCTGGACTTGCGCAACCTCAACAAGTTCCTCGTCAGGGAGAAGTTCAAGATGCTTACCCTTGGAATCCTTCTGCCCTACCTCCAGCAGGGAGATTGGCTATGCTCCTTGGATCTAAAGGATGCCTACACGCACATCCTCATCCACCCAAGCCACCGCCAATACCTAAGGTTTGTGGTGGCAGGAAATCATTACCAGTACAGAGTACTGCCCTTTGGCCTATCCTCTGCACCACGAGTCTTCACAAAATGTCTCGCGGTGGTGGCGGCTTATCTCCGGCTTCACGGCCTCTGTCTTTCCGTACCTAGACGACTGGCTCATCAGAGCATCGTCCTCTCCAGAAGTCACAAAAGCCACACACCGCACTGTGACTCTTCTGCAGTACTTGGGCTTTGTCATAAACTTCGCAAAGTCTACTTTGCTCCCCTCGCAAGATCTCGAGTTCATCGGCGCAAGATTGCACACTCTTCAGGCACGAGCTTTCCTGCCTCTCGACAGGGCTCAACGGCTCATGGACCTAGCCGGCCGTTTTCGCAGCCAGTCCCTGGTCTCAGCCAGGCGCTTCCTGAGACTACTCGGCCATATGGCTTCCACCGTCCACGTGACCCCCAATGCCCGCCTGAATATGCGGCCTGCTCAGTGGTGCCTTCGCGAGCAGTGGCAACAGGCCACGGGCGGCATAGCCGACTTAGTGCGCATCTCCGGCCCGCTGGCCTCTTCTCTACAGTGGTGGCTTCATCGGCCGAACCTGGTGCTCGGAATGCCTTTTCAGTCTCCTCCGCCGGCTCAAGTGCTGACGACCGATGCTTCTCTCCTAGGATGGGGAGCGCATTGCCAAGGGGCATGTACTCAAGGTCTCTGGACCACGTGGGAGTCTGCGCAGCAGATCAACTTCCTGGAGCTCAGAGCAATCCGTCTGGCTCTCAAGGCTTTCTCCCACCTGACTTCTCACCAGTCCGTCCTTGTCCTTGTCCAGACGGACAATCAAGTTGCCATGTTCTACGTGAACAAACAGGGAGGCACGGGCTCCTTCCTTCTCTGTCAAGAAGCACAGAGGCTCTGCTCTTGGGCCGTCAGCCACGGCATTCTTCTCAAGGCAGTTTATCTCCCAGGCCAAGAAAATTGCCTGGCGGACAAACTCAGCAGGATCCTCCAGCCGCACGAGTGGCGCCTGGATCCCTTGGTAGTTCAGCAACTTTTTCTGAAGTGGGGCCTCCCCACGATGGATCTCTTTGCCAGTCCTCTCAACCGGCAGCTTCCTTGCTTCTGCTCTCGGCAGCCGCATCCCCTTCGAGTAGCGGCGGATGCTTTTCTGCTCTCATGGTCGAAAAGCCTTCTGTATGCCTTTCCTCCCATACCGCTAGTCTCTCGAACTCTTTTCAAGGTTCTCCGAGACAAAGCTTCCATGATCCTGATAGCTCCTCGCTGGCCCAGACAGCCGTGGTTTCCACTCCTGCTGCACTTAGCGGTAGAGGATCCGTTCCCTCTGGGGTTTCAACCGGATCTCCTAACACAGGATCAGGGGTCCCTGCTACACCCCAACCTCAGATCTCTACATCTGATGGCCTGGCTGCTGAAAGGGTAGTCCTTGCTCCCCTTCTACTGCCGGCAGAGGTGGAAGAGGTCGTCCTAGCTTCCCGGCGACCTTCTACCCGCAAATGCTACGCCCTTAAATGGCGTCGCTTTTCCGCTTGGTGTGCCCAGCAGTCTCAGGATCCCTTCTCCTGCTCGGTGTCGGTGATCTTGCAGTACTTGCTCTACCTCTCTAATCTGGGACTTAAGTCCAACTCCGTCAAAGTTCACCTCAGTGCTCTTTCAGCACATTGTGTGCCGGTGGACGGCAGACCTCTTTCCAGCGACCCTCTCGTAGCGAGGTTTCTCCGAGGTCTCCTTCTACTTAAACCACCTCTGCGCCCGCCAGCACCTGACTGGGATCTGAATGTGGTTTTACAGCGGATCACCTGTCCGCCTTTTGAACCTATGGCTACCTGTTCTCTCCGTTTTCTTTCTTGGAAAACCTTATTCCTGATAGCCCTCACTTCCGCTAGACGCGTAAGTGAATTGCAGGCCCTCGTGTCTGATTCCCCTTACACTTGGTTCTACAAAAATAGGGTAGTCCTACGGACTCACCCAAAATTTCTTCCAAAAGTGGTCTCCCCTTTTCACATCAATCAGGAGGTGGTACTTCCGACCTTCTTTCCCAGGCCACACTCCAGCCGAGCTGAAATGGTCCTGCATACCCTGGACTGTAGAAGGGCGTTGAACTTCTACCTTGACCGTACGCGGGAGCACCGTAAAGCTGCTCAGCTTTTCGTGTCTTTTGACCCCAATAAATTGGGGCTCCCTGTCTCCAAGCGTACTCTGTCCATCTGGGTTGCTGACTGTATCGCTTGGGCTTATGGGGCAGCCGGACTCTCGCTAGATAGTCGGGTCACGGCTCATTGTGTTCGGGCGAAGGCTACGTCAGTGGCTTACCTCCGCTCTGTTCCATTGGCAGACATCTGCCGGGCCGCTACTTGGTCTTCGAGCCAGACGTTTGCGGTCCATTACTGCCTCGAGAGGGAGTCCCGCAGGGACAGTGCTTTCGGACAGGCAGTCCTCCGAAATCTCTTCGAGGTTTGAGCAACTCCTACCCTCCATCCCGGATGGGGGCTACCGGTGGGTAATAATTCAGTGAAGATTCCTTCCTTCTGTGCTGCTGAGCTAGAGGGAGCTCATTTTTGTGCTTAGGGTCTCCGGTAGCCTTAAGCTTGGGAGTCCCATATGTGAGGACTGACTTCCTGCTTGGTCCTGGAGAAAGCGTAGTTACTCACCTGTAACAGGTGTTCTCCAGGAGCAGCAGGAATCAGTCCTCACAACCCTCCCTCCCCCCTTGGAGTTGCAATTATCTGCTTTAGTTTTTTTGCAAATTTTTATGCTGTCTTTTAGCTATGTCATCTGACTGGCTAAGATGGCACCCTTGGGCAGGAAGGGGACCGCGCATGCGCGCTGCAATTCCCAAAGGCTTTCTTTGAAAGCTGTGGAAAATTGCTCTGCGAGGGCTCCGTCGGCGCCGACATCACCCATATGTGAGGACTGATTCCTGCTGCTCCTGGAGAACACCTCTTACAGGTGAGTAACTACGCTTTACGGACACCCACAACTGTTGTCTCCGGCGCTCTGTTCACTCTGTAAGAAAATGTCCTGTTAAGCCTGCTCAGTCATAAGAAGAAGTCCGAAGACATTTTCAGAAAGGCCGCCTGGGAATCCTAGTGGAGACCTCGGTCGTCTATCCTCCAGTGGGATCCCCCACCTCGGCCTCACGCTCTTGACGGCACTCCGACCAGGGGTTCCCTGAAGTGGAGCAGCACAAAAAGAAGGCTTCGAAGTCGCTGTCGGGGGGCTACCAACAAGTGCGAGCGCTCCCGTGCTTGGTTGCTTAGCCCCCTTCGGTGTTCCCGAGAGTCGAACAAGGAGCGTCCCCCGCAAGGTACCCTGCACAGATACAGAGGCCTCCAGCGAAGGCGCCCAGTCTCCTGAGGGCCGTCCCGGTGAGGACCCCCTCTCTTCCTTGATGCCTGACCCAGTGACCGCGGGGTTGGCGTCACAGGGCCCCATGCCACGTGGGAGTCCCACATGCTGGCGCTTGAATACAGCGCTTCTGCTTTCATTGCTTCCCAGCAGGCGCTCACAGCCAGCTTCGCTGACTCTTGCCCAGAGACTGTGAGTCCCTTGCGTGGGACACCGAAATCCGTCAAGGAAACCCTGGAGAGCTGCAGGCCTCGTGAGGGTCCTCGATGTCTGTCTTGCTCGCCCTCCTGTTCCTCAGGGGTGAGGTCTTCTAAGGTCTCCGGCTCCAAGTGGGCCTTGGCTGCTGGACAGGACAACCTGCCCGGTTCAGATTCAGGGCCATCAAAGGGGGCCAACTGCAACACTGTGGAGCTTCCACCTTGTTAAGTGCTTAGGGGTTTCACAGCATCAGAAACCATGTCTGGGGTTCTTGGTCTACTACCCCAAGTCCCACCTTGAACCAGTTCAGGCCTTAGAGTTCATTGGGGCACGTCTCGATACTCAGCGGGTGACTGCATTCTTACCAGGGGATCGTGCCGACCGCCTCTGAGCCCTGGCGGCTTGGGTCCAGAGCCCCCCCCCCCCCCCGAGTCACAGCTCGGACTATGCTGCACCTCCTGGGCCACATGGCCTCTACTGTCCATGTGGTTCCCCACGCCCGCCTGCACATGCGGATGGCTCAGTGGTGCCTCAGCACCCAGTGGAGCCCATCTGTTGGTCACCTCAGGGACCCGGTCAGGGTCTCCCACGACCTTCACCTGTCCCTGAGCTGGTGGCAAAACCCTTGCAACCTCCTCCGGGAGTTGCCCTTTCAAGCCCCACAGCATGACATGGTGCTGACAACAGATGCTTCCCTGTTAGGGTGGGGAGCCCACTACGGTGTGTTGTGCACGTAGGGGCAGTGGTCGCCCGAGGAGTCACAACAGCAGATAAAGTTGCTCGAGCTCCGGGCGATTCGATGGGCCCTGAGGGCCTTCAAAGACCACCTCAAGGGGCAGTTGGTACTAGTGCAGACCGACAACCTTGTGGCGATGTTCTACGTCAACAAGGAGGGGGTACCGGATCGTGCTCCCTCTGCCGGGAAGCGGTCCTCCTCTGCTCCTTCGCCATCCATCGGGGGATGTCCCTCAGGGTGGCCTACCCCCCCCTCCTGTGCCTGGAGAATGTCCTAGCGGACAGGCTCAGCAGGATCCTTCACCCTCACGAGTGGCGGCTGGATCCAGGCGTGGTGGACTGGCTGTTTCTTCGGTGGGGGACTCCGGTGATACACCTATTCGCCAGTCCCCAGAACGCGCAGCTCCCCTGCTTTTGTGGGCCGTTACTGCACCCGAGCAGGGAGAGCCTGGATGCATTCCTTCTGAGCTGGTCCTCCAGCCTGTTCTATGCATTCCCTCCTACTCCTCTCATTGCGAGGACCCTCCTCAAGGCTCAGTGGGACCAGGCATTGGTGATCCTCGTAGTCCCCTCTTGGCCTCAGCCGCCCTGGTTCCCACTTCTGCTC
Organism: Ichthyophis bannanicus; assembly: GCA_033557465.1. Lineage (NCBI taxonomy): Eukaryota > Metazoa > Chordata > Amphibia > Gymnophiona > Ichthyophiidae > Ichthyophis > Ichthyophis bannanicus. Next base: position 1,405,095,851 of record CM066031.1, on the reverse strand, counting down.
TGACTGTCGATGGAGCCTCCTGTTCCCCTGGGCTCTGCCACGGGCATGCTAATGTAGGAGGAGGGATGGGTGCGGCACCCAAACCTAGCCTCCTTATCCCTCATGGCCTGGCGGCTGAATGGGTCTCCCTAGCTTCTCTGTGTCTCCTAGAGGAGGTTGAGGAGGTCCTCCTTGCGTCGAGGAAGTCATTAGCTAGACAAGCCTATGCCTTCACATGGCGGCGCTTCTCGGTCTGGTGCTCTGGGCTCCAGATCGACCCATTCTCTTGTCCCACTCGATGGGTCCTTCAGTACCTCCTCCATCTCTTGAGGGAAGGTCTAAAGTCGAACTCTGTCAGGGTACATTTGAGCACCATCTCAGCGAAGTACCTTCCCGTCGAGGGAAAGCCCCTCTCGGGGCAGACTTTGGTCTCCCGCTTTATGCGGGATCTCTTGCTATCCAGGCCGCCCATCCGGCCTCCCCCGGCAGAATGGGACCTGAATGTGGTGGTCATACAGCTGACACATCCGCCCTTCGAGCCAATGGCGACATGCTCACTTCAGCATCTGTCCTGGAAGGTGGTGCTGTCCTCGGCCAGCCGAGTTAGTGAGCTCCAGGTTCTTATGGTTGATGCTCCTTACACCAAGTTCTATAAGAATAGGGGTGGTCCTCTGTACCCACCCCAAATTCCTGCCTAAAGTTGTCTCGGATTTCCATCTCAACCAGGAGATAGCCCTACCGACTTTCTTCCCGAGACCCCATGCCGACCAGGTGTCGGTGGCTCTCCACACCCTCGACTGCAGAAGAGCTCTTGCCTTCTATTTGCAGCGTACCCAGGCTCATCTCAAGTCTGGCCAACTCTTTGTGACCTACGATCCCAATCGACAGGGACAAGCAGTCACCAAATGCACCCTCTCTATTTGGGTGGCAGACTGCATTGCCTTTGCTCACTCGAAGGCAGGTGCCCCGTTAGATCGTCGAGTCACCGCGCACAGGGTTCGGGCCAAAGCGGTCTCGGTGGCCTTGCTGCTCTCCGTACCCCTGATGGACATCTGCCGGGCGGCGACCTGGTCTTCAGCGAGCACCTTCGCTACACACTACTGCCTGGAGAGGGAGTCCAGTTGGGGCAGTGCCTTTGGCCAGGCTGTACTCCGTAATCTGTTCATGGTATAAGCAACTCCTGCCCTCCGACCCTTCACAGCTACCAAGAGCTTCGCCACGAGGACCCGAGGAGTCTGGCTCCTTCGGGCATCGACTTCTGCTCACGGCCTCGCGGAGGCATTTTTTGGTTAGTTTCGGTAGCCTGTAGCTGGGGAGTCCCATAAGTGAGGACTGACTTTCTGCTTGTTCCTGGAGAAAGCGTAGTTACTCACCTGTAACAGGTGTTCTTCAGGGACAGCAGGAATCAGTCCTCACTACTCTCCTGCCTCCCCTGGGGTTGCTGGATTTTTATCCTTCCCTTGGCATCTGCTTGGTAGGGCTTGAGCTAAGGCACCTGACTGAGCAAGATGGCACCCTTGGGCAGGAAGAGGACCACGCATGCGTGGCTGCAATCCCAAAGGCTTTCTTTGAAAGCTGGGGAATTGCTCCGCGTGGGCTCCATTTGTGCCGACATCACCCATAAGTGAGGACCGATTCCTGCTGTCCCTGGAGAACACCTGTTACAGGTGAGTAACTACGCTATCAAAACAAGATATAAACTTAAATGTTTAGATAAAGATCAGTATCTACTTGTTACTGGATCTCAACAAGGTGAAAAACACAAGTACTCATGTCACTTGGAATGGCTCAGCATGCCAGGAATATGTGCCAATAACAAACGCAAGCAAAATTTAGTAATTCTGTCACCTTGAAATTTCCAGAGATATTTTCCTTTGCTTTCAAGGGATGATCTTCAGACCAGTCACATAGTCTGATGTGTTTTCTTGTTTCTAGTGTCAAACACTGCAGTTTTCTGTGAACAAGCAGGAAGTAAGTCCTCACGTATGGGTGATGTCACCAACTAAGCCCTGCACAGAATGCTCCCCAAGGAAGCCTTTGCGAGGTACACTGCGCATGCACGCCTGCCTTCCCACCTGCCACTGCAACATCTTCTCTAATCTTCTTTTATCTGTGGAGCCGCTGGGATGTCTTCCTGCATGCCAGAAAAATGTTTGTTTTTCTGGCATTCGTGGGCTGTTTTTTTGTTTGGTTTCCTTGCTGCCTTCGGGGTTGTTTTCCGCCCATGGCAGCTTTCCAGTTTTACTTGGCTGTGGCAGTATTTTTTGGCATGTCTAAGCCAGCTAGTGGCTTTAAAAAATGCACCAAGTGTGGCAAGACCATCTCGGCCATCGACTGACAGCTGGTGCTTACAGTGCCTGGGACCCGATCATCAGCTGATGTCCTGCGAGCTTTGCTTGCTGACGATGTCTCCCGATGCACCAATCATCGTGGAGTCTCGTCTGAGGCATTGACGCTGGTGGCTGCGGCATTGGCCCCTCACAGGTGGTAGTTCTGGAGGAATGCCTTCAAGCCTTTGAAGCTCACTTGGCGGCAGTTGTAGAAGTGCAAAATGCAAGCTTTGCAGCGCTGAGAGCGTCGTCACCACACTCCTTTCAGCCCTTTTTGGAGATCCATGCTCTGCCCACAGAGGTAGGAACTTTGGGTAGGAGTTTGAAATCGATACCGGTTCTCGGGGCAATCTCCCTGTGTAGTATGTCAGAATCTGATGCCCAGGGGCACCGGTGCCAGGCCATCCCCTTCTCTCTGGAATCTGAGGAGGAACTGAGAGCAGAAGAGCTGGAGTTGCTCTTAACCCCTCGGTCCCCGGGGAAACTGCGATGGTTCTCATGCACCTTGTCCTGCAAAGATTGCTGCTGCAGCTATGGGAAACTCCTTTCACGGTTCCTGTCATCAGTCAGAGACTTGACTCCCTGTACCAGGTCCAGAAGGCCCCTGGCTTTGAAAAGCCTCCATTACCATACAACACCATCATGGTCGAAGTGGGCTAAAACCACCAAGACTCACTCTTCAGTGCCTCTGGGCCATGAAGCTTGAACCCTGGATTCTTTTGAGAGAAAATGCTATCAGGGTTCCATGCTGGTTGCCAGGGTCCTGGCCTACCAGACCTATATGAGCATGTTCCTCAGATATCATGCTGGACCTGGACTTTGCCACCCTCATTCTCGAGGACCTTCATAAGGCTTTTCGGGCCCTGGTGGCCCATGGCAAAGACTGCTCCATATTCATGGTGCATGGCCCTATGATGCCTTCAAGTCTGCATACAGGGAAGTGGTGGTAGGCAACACTGCCCACCAGCTGGCATGGCTGCAGTCCTCCGACATGGAACAGTGGGTCCAAGACAAGATTGCCAATGTTCCTTGCTGAGGGGAGAACCTTTTCGGGAAGCTGGTAGAGAAGGTAGAGGAGCTAGAGAAGGAGCACGTGACACACTCTCAAGGCTCTCCAGGAAAACCTCAGATCCTGCATGGAAGAAACATCAGGTTAAGAAGGCCGCCTACCTGCGCCCAAGGCACAGATCCCCTGCTAGCAGAAGGAGAAGACCGAAGGTTCAGCCTGTCCCACAGCCCAAGCCAGGGGTGGGTTTTTTACGGATTCCTCGGGAGTATAGCCACCTGTACGCTGGGGTGTTCCCCCCCCCCCCCCCCCAGGTAGGGGGCGGCTCATCCACTTCACCCACTGGTGGCCCTTCATCACCTGAAATGCCTGGGTGTTGCAGATTGTCCAAAGCAGATAGCTCCTCACCCAGCTGCCGCCCCCATATGTCCCTGGGGAATACCCTATAGACCCCCATGCACCGTAGCTTGCTGCAGGAAGAAGTCTCCACTCTGTTAGCACACTTAGCCATCAAAGCGGTTCCCCCCCCTGCTCAGGTCAATCAGGGCTTCTATTCCAGATACTTCCTGGTTCCCAAAAAGACAGGTAGGTTTCAGCCCATCATGGACCTGGTTCCATGTGCGAGAAGTTCAAGATGGTCTCACTAGGGATGCTGCTCCCGTACCTTCTACAGTGCAATTTGGCTATGCTCCTTGGATCTAAGGGAGACATACACACACATCCTGATCCACCCAAGTCACAGACAGTATCTACGGTTTGTGATGGATGCTCAGCACTTTCAGTACCGAGTGCTTCCCTTCAGACTGGCCTCATCCCAGTGTGTCTTCACGAAGTACCTGGTGATTGTGGCCACCTACCTTCAGACCATGAGGTTCTTCGTCTTCCCATACCTGGATGACTGGCTTATCAAAGGTACCATGCCACATGGCATCAAGCAGTTTGCTGAGCTGACCATTCAGGAGCTCAAGCAGCTGGGCTTCATGATCAACTATCCAAAATCTTATCTCCAGCCCACGCAACAGCTGGAATTCATCGGGGCCCTCCTTGAAAGTACTCAGACAAGGACCTCTCTACCGGCAGACTACATGCAGCAACTTATTGAGGTGGTGGGTAATGTGCAGCACCAGCACCACACAACTGCCTGAGGGATGTTGTGAGTCCTCGGTCACATGGCTGCCTTGGTGCATGTCACCCCACAGGCCCATCTCTTCATACGGCAGGCCCAATGGACCCTGAACACGCAATGGAAGCAAGTGACGAGCTGCCTCTGGGACAGGGTCATGGTCACCATACCCCTGGGGTGGTCCCTTGACTGGTGGCTAGAGCCAGGGAATCTGCTGAAAGGCCTTCTATTCCAAGCGGCAGTCCCCCGTAAGATGCTCACGACTGATGTGTCCAAGCTCGGCTGGGGGGGGGGAGGTGCACCTGGATGATCTGCACACCCAGGGCCTGTGGTCCAAGCAGGAGAGCCTGCTTCAGATCAACTTTCTCAAACTCTGGGTGATAGCAAATGCCCTCCATGTCTTCCGAGCGCATCTGGCCAATCAGGTGGTCCTGATTAAAATGGACAACCAGGTAGTGATGATCTACGTGAATAAGCAAGGGGGCACCAGCTCATTCCTCCTATGTTGGGAGGCTGTTCGACTCTGGAAGTTCGCCCTGCACCATGGTATGGACCTCCCAGGTGACCTATCTACGGCGGTGTGGTGGATCAGCTCAGCTGGGTGTTTCAGCTGCACAAGTGGACCCTCAAAATGATGGTGGTGAATCAGATCTCTGGGAGTGAGGCACTCTGGTGGTGGACCTCTTCACCATGGTGCAGAATGCCCAGGTGGCTTTGTTCTGCTCTCAGAGGCCGGCCAGCAACCGCCTGGCCTTGGACACCTTTCTTCTCCACTGGGGGTTGGGTTTGCTGTATGTATACGCCCTGATACCACTCGTGGCAAAAACCTTCCTGAACTCCAGGCCAACAAGGACTCCATGATCCTCATTGCCCCCTATTGACTTTGACAGCCGTGGTTCACACTGCTGCTGCAGCTCTCGCAGAGGTGCCTCTCCACCTGGGCTCCATCTCTGACCTCATCTCACAGGAGGGCGGAACTTGCTGCACCTCAATGTTTGCTTGTTGGCCCTCACAGCATGGATGCTGAGTGGGTAGTCCTCTCCAAGTTCAACCTTCCAGAGGATATTACCAATATCCTTCTGGCATCCCGCAAGCCCTGAAGTTCAGCTGCTGGAGTACTGCACTTCTCCAGCTCTTTGTGGCTCGATTCATTGAGGGGTCTGCTGCTCTCGAAGCCCCCACTCAATGTTGTACTCGCCCAACTGCCCTATTCAAGCTGCAGGACTCATGCCCCCTGAAGTTCCTGACCTTGGAAGGTCCTCTATCTGGTGGTAACCAGGGCTCTACAGATCAACAAACAGTAAGGATTTGAGGGTTTGTTTGTTTGTTTTTATTATATTACATTGCTAGCTCTCTGACTGGGAGCTCTTAAAAGGGTTTTTTGTATATTTTTAAAGCAAAGTTACTTTCTTTTTGGTGCTTTAGGGGAACTTTCCTTGAGCAAAGTAGGTTGCTGAACTCTAGTAACCTCCTCAGGTTTGGAAACTGCTAACACCTAATCAGGTGTTAGTTCCCTCCCTACCCACCCCGACTCCCACCCACCCCTAGTGAGCAGTCTTGCTTTATAGGGCACCTCCCCCTTTAACAAATCACAGAGAATTGGACCAGCACATTGTGAATATAATTAAAGAGATTTAACTGCTTTTTCTCTGAAAGGACAGCTGGGAAACCGGCTGGTACTTGGTAGATCTCTCTCTTTTGCTTTAACAGATACCTAAGCTCCACGAACAGAACAATGGCTGGGAAAAATCGTATTGCTAAAGCTGTTGCCCCCGTTACAGCTTCTGCCTCGGTCCAGACAGAGGTCCTAATGCCAGTTGAAGGATCAGTTCCATGTGCAGGGTGCCTGCATGCTGAAGCTCTGAGGAAACAAGTGGAGGAACTCAGAGAGGAGGTGGTGAGGCTAAGGAGCATTCAAGACAGTGAGAGGTACATTGGTGAGATGCTTCTTGCAGCAACCAAGCTATCCAGCACAGGAGAAGATGGGTGCCAATAGAATGTTGATGGTTGGACACAAGTCACCAGGGCCTGAAAAATCACCAATCCAACTTCTCCAGCCCTTGAATTGAAGAACCATTATGCAGCCCTGGAAGTGGAGGAGGTGAAAGCATTCCTGGAAAGAGAAGAACCAGAGTTCAAGTACCCCAAAGTTGCAGAATCAGTGACCAGAAGGAAACGAAGGGTAGTGGTGGTTGGAGACTCTCTTCTGAGGGGTACTGAGGCGTCCATCTGCCGACCAGACTTGATGTCCAGAGAGGTATGCTGTCTGCCTGGTGCCAAAATCCAAGATGTTAGAGTTTGCCGAGACTCATTAAGCCCACTGACTATTACCCAATGTTGCTAATCCATGTTTGAACAAATGATACTGCCAGGTATACCTCGGAACGTATCAAAAGTGACTTCATGGCTCTGGGACAGAGGGTGAAGCAGTTAGGTGCACAGGTGGTGTTCTCTTCAATCCTCCCTGTTGAGGGTAAAGGCCAAGGCAGAGAGGCTCGCATCCTGGAGATGAATGCATGGCTGCGTGGATGGTGTCATCGAGAGCGTTTTGGTTTCCTAGACCATGGGATGCTGTTCCAAGGGTTGCAAAGCAGAGATGGCATCCATCTGTCCAAGAAAGGTCAACGCATCTTCGGTAGTAGACCGGCTAATCTACTGAAGAGGGCTTTAAACTAGATTCGTTGGGGATGGGTGAAGAAAGCCCCCAGGTAAGTGAAAGCCCCCAGGTAGGTGATACGTTAAATACCTTTATGGAAATGGGTAACGGGGTAACATATGGAAAGCAGTGTGTATAAATGACCGTAGCATGGGAAATAAGATCCCTGATGTTGAAGCTTTGGTGGGAGTGGCTGACTTGGATTTAGTGGCAGTTACAGAAACATGGTTCACAGAAAACCATGATTGGGATGTAACTATACCTGGCTATACTTTATTCAGAAAGGACAGGGTAGGAAGAAGGGGAGGAGGAGTGGCACTATATGTAAAAACTACTATTTAAAGCTTTGGAATTAGAGCTTAAAAGGGAGAGAGGAGGCATTGTGGGTTAAACTAGAAAGAGGGAAAGAGAAATCTATTTGCATTGGTGTGATAAACAGACCTCCCTCACAAGAGGAAGAGGTGGACAGAGTTAATTGAAGACATACGCAGCATTGCTAGGAAAGGGGAAGTGCTACTGAGAGGAGATCCTGGATTTTCTACAGGGAGAACTATTCAGGCAATTGGTAACAGACCCCACACGTGAAGGGGCCATACTGGACTTGGTGCTTACCAATGGTGAAAGTGTTTCTGATGTTGTAGTGGGAGATCATTTTGCATCCAGTGTGATCACCAGATGGTGTGGTTCAGTATTAGGACTAGGGCTGTTAGAATCCATTCCAAGGTGAGGATCTTAGATTTTAGGAATAACTTTGCGAAGATGGGCCAATAACTCAGGGAGTCGTTAGTGGGATGGGAACAGCTGGGGGATGTAGAAAAACAGTGGGCAAAACTGAAAGGGGGTATTTTAAGGGCAACCAACCTTTTTGTTAAAATGGTAAATGAAGGCAAAAGGAAAAGGAGACCGCTATGGTTTTCGAAGGAAGTAGCTGAAAAAGTAAAGAAAAAGAGGGAGGCCTTCATGAAATACAAGAGATCACAGAGAGAGGAAGACAGGCATCTGTATTTGGAAAAACTTAGAGAAGCTAGCAAAGTAGTCAAGAAGGCAAAGATTCAAAAGGAGGAGGAAATAGCCAATGCAATAAAATGGGGGGATAAGACATTTTTCAGATATATTAGTGAGAAGAGGAAGGGCAAAAGTGGTATTGTCAGACTCAAGGGTGCAGGGGGGAATATGTAGAAGCTGATAAGGATAAAGCGGAATTGCTTAACAAATATTTTTGTTCTGTGTTCACAGATGAAGAACCAGGAGCAGGACCTCAGAAAACACCCACAAATAGGAACAGAAGTGAGGGACATCTTGAACAATTTTCAGAAGACTGTGTTCGTGAGAAACTAGCTCAATTTAAAGTAGACAAAGCGATGGGACCGGATGGGATACACCCTAGAATACTGAGGGAACTTGGGGACGTTCTAGCAACTCCACTGACTGACCTTTTCAATGCCTCGTTGGAGATGGGAGTGGTGCCAAAGGACTGGAGAGAGGCTCATGTGGTGCCTTTACACAAAAGCGGAAGTAAGGATGTGGTTGAAAACTACAGGCCAGTTAGTTTAATTTCGGTGGTGAGTAAATTATTTGAAACACTGCTGAAAGAGAAAATAGTGAGGTTTCTGGAGTCCAGCGGATTACAGGATCTGAGGCAGCATGGATTCACCAGAGGCAGGTCTTGTCAGACAAATCTGATTGATTTCTTTGACTGGGTGACCAGGGAGGTGGACCGAGGGAGAGCTCTAGATGTGGTGTATTTAGATTTCAGTAAAGCCTTTGACACTGTTCCTCACAGGCGACTTATAAACAAACTGAGCACCCTAGGGATGGACCCTAAAGTTACTGCTTGGGTTAGAAATTGGTTGGGTGGGAGGCAACAAAGAGTACAAGTAAATGGAGCTCACTCTGAGGAGAACGATGTTACCAGTGGTGTGCCCCAGGGATCTGTCCTTGGTCCGGTTCTTTTTAACATCTTTGTTAGTGATATAGCGGAAGGGCTGTCGGGTAAGGTTTGCCTCTTTGCAGATGATACCAAAATCTGCAATAGAGGAGACACCCAGGAAGGTGTAGATAACATGAGGAGGGATCTAGCTAAGCTTGAAGAATGGTCTAGAATTTGGCAGCTGGGATTTAATGTTAAAAAATGTAGGGTCATGCATTTGGGCTGCAGCAATCCAAGGGAGCAATACAGTATAGGAGGTGAAGTACTTTTGTCCATTAAAGAAGAGCGGGACCTAGGCGTGGTTGTGTCTGATGATCTTAAAGTAGCTAAACAGGTAGAAAAGGCGACGGCAAAAGCTAGAAGGATGCTTGGGTGCATACGGAGAGGAATGGCTAGCAGAAAAAAGGAGGTGATAATGCCTCTGTATAAGTCTTTGGTGCGACCTCATTTGGAGTATAGTGTGCAATTCTGGAGACCGCACCTTCAAAAGGATGTGAACAGGATGGAGTCGGTGCAGAGGGTGGCTACTAAAATGATTAGTGGGCTTCATTATAAAGCATATGAGGACAGACTTAAGGATCTTAATATGTACACCTTAGAGGAAAGGCGGGATAGAGGTGATATGATTGAGATGTTTAAATACCTCCGTGGCATAAATGTTCAGGGAGAGAGCCTCTTTCAATTGAAAGCAAGTTCTGCTATGAGGGGACATGGGATGAGGGTGAAGGGAGATAGATTCAAGAGTGATATGCGGAAATATTTCTTTACAGAAAGAGTAGTGGATCCATGGAATAGTCTCCCAGTGGAGGTGGTAGAGATGAGGACAGTAACTGAATTCAAAAAAGCATGGGACCAACACAGAGGATCTCTAAAGGTAAAAAGTGGACTGTTGTAGTTGTTGATATGGAAGGACAGATTAGATAGACCATGTGGTCTTTTCCTGTCGTCATGTTTCTATGTTTCTATCAGCGCGACTCATCAGTGAGCTCCAGGCTCTGGTCACCACCCTCTGTACACCAGGTTTCACCAGAATAGGGTGGTCGTCCCGCACGCACCCCCACTTTCTGCCAAAGGTGGTCTCTGTGTTCCAACTCAACCAGTCAATAGTCTTACTGACTTGCTTCCCTTGGCCTCAATCCAACCGGGGAGAGGCGGCATTGTATACGTTGGACTGCAAGTGAGCGCTGTCCTTCTAACTGGAGTGCACGAAGGCGCACTGGCAGTACACAGACTGTTGTTTTTCCTTCAACTCCAGTAAGCTGGGCATCGCTGTCTCGGCGCACGATATCCCTTTGGCTAGCAGAATGCATCGCTCACGCATATTCCTAGGTTGGTTGACGCAGCCATATGATGGTTCACAGTGTCTGTCATGGCTGCATCAGTGGCCAACCTCCGCTTTTGTTTCTGCAGAGGAAATCTACAGGGCTGTGACATGATCTTCGGTCCATACCTTTTGCAGCTCATTACTGTTTCAATGGATTCCCAATGGGACAGCAGTTTTGGCTAGGCCATGCTCTGGCTTCTCTTTGGGTCTTAGAGTCAACTCCTGCCTTGCTAAAACCCCTCAGGTTGATGACTGCTGAGGATGCTGAATCAGATAAGTCTCTTGGTGGGACTATCTTACTGCTCTTTCTGGCTTCTTAGTTTTGTTGCCCCCATTGGGCTGTTGATCTCCTCTGGTTCCACTAGCCCGTAACTTGGGAGTCCCATATGTAAGAACTTACTTCCTGCTTGTTCACAGAGAAAGCGTAGTTGCTCACAAACCTCCCACCTCCCTGGGGAGTTGCCTTTTTGGCACCTGCTACATTAGACTGGAGAAGATGGCACCATGGCAAGCAGGGAGGAAGGTGTGCATGCAGGGTGTACCTCCCAAAGGCTTTCTTAGGAAGCCGGGGAGTGTTCTGTGTGGGGCTCAGTCATTGACGTCACGCATAGGTGATGACTTATTCCTGCGTTCACAGAGAACACTTGCTACAGGTGAATAACTATGCTTTCTCCACGAAGTGACTGTGACCTTGGCTGTTCTCTTTGATTAATTCCCTTTTGTAGGAAACACCAATAAAGCTAACTCATTCCAGTGAATATGCATCTTAAAGAGGCCATCTTTCAGTGGGCCTTCCCATAGCGTCCCTCCAGTCCAGTCCAGTCCAGACTCTTGATTTATGCCCCACCTTCAGCAGATGGAGATTGAGAACTTCAGACTTGTGTGATGCCACAGTATAAGGGAACTGAACTTCCCCCACAAGTCAGTATTTCTCAGCCTCCAGCAGACGGGACAGTTCCTTTGCAATCTGGATAGTACTGAAGGCTTAAATAGTAAATAAATAAATAAAATTTAACTAAAATAAAATAAAGTAATTTTAAAAAAAGAGGAAAGAGACTTAGTAAGGACATAAACAAGTTGCCCTGCTTGATACTGGTCTGAGCTGCCCCTCAGGGAACTAGAGCAGTTAGATCAGCCAGGATCCCTGTTAGGGAGAGGAGGAGCTGGCAGCACCTGTTTAGTCTGTTTTCTGCTGTATTCACTACCCTCCGTAATAACTGATTAAGCGGGCCTTGCTGTGGTGCGCATATACCTTTAAGTCAGGACTGCTGAGTTCAGTCAAGGCAGTCTGGCGAAGGGGGTGCAGGAACCGTAGGAGTGGTTTCCTTCAGACAGCAGTCCTCAGGTGAGTCAGTGTGTGGTGTGGGCGTGTGTCCGTGATCGGTGGATCCTTTGTCCATGCGTCTTTGGTGCATTGATATTTTTTTGGGCAGATTTTGTTTTTTTGTTGGATATTGCTTGTTTTTGAAGGCTATGTGTGTGGCCTGTGGGGTAAAGCATGGTCGCTTGTCCTTGGCAGATTTTTGCCATAGCTGTGAGTCTGCAGACCGCATCACGGCAGACGGGCTTCAGGGGTCTTCATCAGTGCTCTGGGAATCTCCGAGTCAGTGTGAGGCAGCTCTTTTGAGCAGCAGTGCTTCTCCCTCTCAAACCATGGTTCCTGTGTTCTTTGACGGGAACCATGGCCATTTTGAGTGCATCTGAGCCACCATTATTGGAACCTGCAGGGGGTCAGGATTCAACAATTGCACCATCCATTCTCCCCAGATTTTATCCTCCTTATGCACCAGGCCTACTGCTCAAGGCAGGGCCTGGGGGAGGCAGGTGGATCGCATTCAGCGCCTCCACAGTTAGCAAGGGAGACTCCTCTTCGTTCTGGGCTCTCATTACCTTGTTGCGTGGAGAGTACACAGAGGCCTGAGGAATCTGCCCTGGATCAGTTCTGAGGCCTGAGTGGGGGATGTTCAGAGGATGTCTAGAGGGAGCCTGAGCCTGAAGGACATCAGCGAGCAGCTGGAAAAAGACAAAATCCCACCAGGAGGAAATCCCAGCATTGTCCGGGTGTTCCGGCGAGAGGAATGTCAGCCTTGGTTCCCTTGCGGCACTAAATCTTCCACAGGGCATGCAGGAGCAGAAGATACCCCTGGAGGATCTTCTACTTTGGGGCATCTGGAGCGCAGAGACGGCCTTTCCGGTTCATCGGATCCTCAAATAGATGATGGAAATGAAATGGGAGGAACCTGAGGTGGGCTTGCCAGGGTGGGGGGGTGGGGGGGGGGGCGAGCCATGGCTCACTTGTACCCTATTCCAGAAGTGGAGAAGGAGCTCCTTAAGGTACGGAAGGTGGATGCACTGGTCTTGGCGGTTACCAAGAAAACCACCATACCAGTTGAAGGTAGAGTGGCGCTCAAGGACGTTCAGGATAAGAGGTTGGAGAATCTTGATCAAGTATGCCTTTTGAGGTGAATGCTTTGGCCCTCTAGGCATCCGTTTGTGGCACATATATGGCCCGGGCCTGTCTGAGGTAGTCTCAGGGACTGCCTGAGGTAAGGGTACAGGACCGTCTGCCTCTGTCAGAGGCTGCCAAATTGGAATCTGGCTGTGCTTATTTGGCAGATGCCTTCTATGATCTTCTCATGCGAAAGCATGGCATCTGTGGTGGTGGCTCGCCAGTTTTTTTGGCTCTGCAACTGGTCTGCTGACGTGTCCTCAAAATTGCAACTTAGCAGGCTTCCCTTTTTTTTTTCCATATTAATAATCTTTATTAAAATAAAAAAGGAATTTACAATCAAGTCCACGTCAAGGGGAAAACAAAAGAGGATACAATAGGTAATAAGCCTTACACAAAAACAATATAGATACTGAGCCCATGATGAAAAATAGCCCTAATATACATAGAAAGGAAGAGAAAACATTAAATCATGATTCCTTACTGGACAAACACTTCCAACTGATCAGATTCCATAAGTACGAATTTGGTCTGCTCATAAATCAAAATACACTTACACGGATACTTTTAAAAACAAACAAACAAAAAAAAAAACTATTGCTAAAGCGCGGGCCTTTAACTGAAGAAAAGCTTTCCTCCTCCTCTGTGTAAGTCTACAAACATCTGGAAAAATCTGAATCGTGTTACCACAAAACAACTGACTCTTCTTAGAAAAATATAATTGCAAAATCAAATTTTTATCCATTAATGATACAAAAGAAACAATCAGGGTAGCACGCTGACTAATCTCATCAGTAGAAGATTCCAGAAAAGTGGAAACATCTAAAGACACATTCTTTACTTTCCTAGCAGTAGGAGAGGAAGTTTCTGTGGTGGACAATATAGGAACATAATAAACGGATGAAAATTTTATAGCATTAGCATCTTATTTATTTATTAGAGTCTCTTTTATACTGCGCTATTCAGCATCAGTGCGGTTTACAATGAACAATAAAATACACATTTCCGATGGTACTTTGTGTTTACAGTTGAACAGGTAATGCAACTTGGATAACAGGTAACTATTTACAATTTAAGACATAATTGGGAACTCTTTTGACTTTATTATTTAATTAAATTATTTAATCTTCAATTAAAAGAACCTCCTTAAAATACTTCTGTAATAATATAATTGGAGACAATAATGAGTATGTGGAAAATTCAAAAACCTTAAATTTTTTACATGAGCCATGTTTTCCAGGGATTCTGTTTGATGTATATTAATATTATCATGAATAGAAGAAGATACAGTAGCTTGAACCACAGAAACTTGACCCTCTAATTTATTCAAAACAGTGTTACTTTTAACAATAAACTCATCATGAAGACTCAACTTCTGAACCACTTCCTTGGAAAATTGTGAGACCTGAGAGAGGGAAGCACACAATGACGATTCCATGCGTGCGACCACTTCCCACACGCCTCTCAAAGAAACTTCCACATGCAAAAATAATAGTCTGAGCTGGAGAAGAAAAGTCCAACACTGATGGAAGAGAAGACTGTTCATATTTACCCACAACTGGCAACAACGAAGGAAGTTCCGAGTCCCCCGACAAGGGTTCTCCAACCGGTTTATCCATTCCGGGAGAAGTGATCACCTGAAACGAATCTTCCTGACTGGGCAGGGCAGATCCCAGTGCATTAAGAGAAGCAACAGAAATAGTACTCACGGACTCCAGGGTCAGATCCTTCTCCTCCTTATCAATGTGAACACTCTGAACATGGCGATCCATAGGGCCCACAAGCTTGATGGTCTTAGTGCTCGAGGCCGGGAACACCACCTTTCTAAGCTTCCCCATAGAGTCCCCAGTATACTCCTCATTGCTCCTCGTTACTCCAAAGGGGCTCTAAAGGGGTGTGACAAGCCCCTTTGGTCACGCTCCTTCGGGCACGTGACCACGGGTTTGCGCCCACGGATCGCGTACCGCAATGAACCGGCGGCTTTGTAGTGGCCTGGAAGGGGCGGAAACTGCAGCACTCCTCCTCCTGGCACACAGACACAGGCTCGGCAACTCCTCCTTGCTTCCCCCAGCAGACTTCCCTTTAAGGGTAAATTGCTGTTTGGAGAGGCCTTGGAGAAGCTGGTTAACAATTCAACTCCCTGTTGATACTGGTACCCCGTTTATTTTTTATTTTTATTTTCGTTTTCTTTCTTGTTTTCTCTTTTTATCGAAAAAACTTTCGTGGGAGCTAGTGCTTGCTCGGGCATCATTGCCCAGTTTGACTTAGCATCACTTCTTTTCTTTACAATATAGAAACCACTCAGTGGTTTAAAAAAATTCACAAAGTGCCTGAGCACCATTTCAATTACTGATGAACATGATTGGTGTCTCAAATGCCTAGGCCCTGACCATGACATGGATTCCTGTACCCACTGCAAATGGATGACTGCCAGAGGAAGAAAGAACTGTGAACAACAGAAGGTTAAGTTGTTTCAGACATTCAGTTCCTTTGGTGCACTCCTCGGGGGGTGTCTACACCATCCAAGTCATCCCATGCTTCCAGGTTGCCTTCTCCGTCCAAACACAAGAAAAAGCATCGCTCGGGGTCCCCAGCACATGCAGTTGCAAAAGCATCAGACTCAGCATTGAGAGAGTCTTGGTCGTCAGCTTCG
The DNA here is from genome assembly GCA_033557465.1 of Ichthyophis bannanicus. NCBI lineage: Eukaryota > Metazoa > Chordata > Amphibia > Gymnophiona > Ichthyophiidae > Ichthyophis > Ichthyophis bannanicus. The sequence goes on along the minus strand of CM066031.1, from coordinate 1,405,080,401 downwards.
AGGTCTGCATCTGCCTATGACTCCAAGCACCGACATTCTTCTGATCCCGATGCAGGCCATCTGGCTAAACGGCCCTGGTGGGAAGTTACCCCCTCCAAAGCCTCAGAGGGGCTCGGGGATGCCCCCAAGGCTATGTCTTCGGCAGAGCCTCCGATACCGTGCTTCGGAATTGTGGTACACATCTCTGCATCCGGAGCCACACCATCCTCTGCACAGACCCTCAATGATCGAGTTATGGCCATCTAGAAAAGCATTGCGGCAATATTGGCAATTGTCGTTACCAGACCCTTGAGGCCTCCCGGCACCGCTGTGGAGCGGCCGCCCTTGATACCTCTGTGTACCAAGTTGGATATCGAGAGCGTACTATCCCTGAGCCTTGATGTGTCTGTCGCATTGACACACACTGAGGCTCACACTTCACAGCACCCTTCCGATCCTCCCGTATCAGTGCATTCGAAACTGCCTCAACTGGTACTGTCCACCTCAAGTCTGCCTTGATCCTTGGAACATCATCGGTACTGTGGATCCAACAAGGATTATTTCGATTTTCTGCCAGATTCTGACTCTGGCTCAGACATGTCTGAACCTGAACCAGAATCAGCCGATTCTGATCCCCACAGGGACATGCCTTCGGACCTGTTGCTTCTGTATGAACGTTGCCATTCACCTCCTGAAGATATGTCCTTTCAGGATTTTATTAAAGATATTGCAACTGTCCTCTGTGTCTGAAACAGAAGGCTGAGGAACTCAAACATCTTACAATTTCCTTCAGCACCGAAGGAGGCTGAAATCTTTCCACTATACAATATCCTCAGGAATTTGATGTCCAGGATATGGGAAGCTCCTCTTATTACTCCTGCCATTAGCAAGCACCTCAACACCCTCTATAGGGTTCCTCCCTACCCTGGATTCCAGAAGCCTCAGCTTCCACCCAATTCTATGGTAGTGGAATCTGCCATGAGGAGGATGAAAAGCCAAAAGAACCACTCTTCGGTACATTCCTGGCAGGGAAGCAAGGACCCTGGATGCCTTTGGCAGAAAAGCTTTCCAAGCAACAATGCTGACCCCTATGGTAAATTCCTACATGCTCTATATGGTCTTAAGAACATAAGAAATGCCATACTGGGTCAGACCGAGGTCCATCAAGCCCAGTATCCTGTTTCCAACAGTGGCCAATCTAGGTCATACGTACCTAGCAGTTTCCCCAAAAGACACAGGTTCTGCAGTGCTTGTACTAGGTCAAGCATTGATATCCTGGGTCCCTTTTTAATAGTGGTTTATGGACCTTTCCTCCAGGAACTTGTCCAAACCTTTTTTAAACCCAGCTATACTAACAGCCCTTACTACATCCTCCGGTAACAGATTCCAGAGTTTGATTACACGTTTCTCTGGGATGTATCCAGAGACTTTGCTGAATTTACTTCTCTTTTACTATCTGAGAGACAGGCCCTTGATCAGGTCCTTGTCTCTCATGCCCAGAATACATCTAAATTCCTCACAGGGGCAGCTTTTGATGCCTTTGAGGACACCAGCAGGGCAGCGGTGGCCTGTATTAGGAGCCAGAAGGACAGCTTGGCTACAGGCCTCTGACCTGGAACAGTGGGTCCCAGGATAAGCTCATTAATATCCCATGCAATGGTGAAAACCTCTTCTTGTTCATAGTTGGAGAGAGATAGCAGGGGAAATTGAGACAGATAACCTCTTCATTGTGCGGTAATCTCGGAAAACCGTAGATTCCTCCAAAAAAGGCTTATCATTCCTACTCCACCTACCATTCCAACAACAGAAACAGCAAGGTCCCAAACAGCTTAGGAAGCCTAAAACCCCTAAAGCCCAACCTTCTGCTCAATCACAACCAACACGGAGTTTTTGACTCTTTCCTGCAGGGCATAGCCAGGCGCCCCGTCAAATCTGTTCCCCTTCAAATCCCAGGAAGACTGGCCCTTTTTGCAGATTGATGGAACGAAATCACCTCAGAACCCTGGACCTTGCAGTTAGTCAGCTTTGGCCACCAACTGCGCTTCAAGGCTCCACCACCCACTCACTTCGTGGGCCAAGACTTCATGGATCTCCCTCAGACCACCTTACTGCAACAGGAGATCCTCGCTCTTCTCTCTCAGAAAGCCATCGAGAAGATCTCTCCATCTCAGCGGGGCCTAGGGTTCTACTCCCGATACTTTCTTATCCCCAAAAAATTGGAAGGCTACTGGCCTATCCTAGATCTCAGATCTCAACAAATTTTTTAGTCAATGAAAAATTCAAGATTTCACTAGCTTCGCTTCTCCCCTTATCTAAAGCCAAACAACTGGCTATGCTGTTTGGATCTCAAAGATGCATATACTCATATCTTGATCCACCCCATCTACAGAAAACACCCAAGATTTGTCTTTTACAAACACCACTGTTCCCTTACTTAGACGACTGGGTGATCAAGAAATAGCCCTCAATCAATCGCTGTGGCTGTTCAACAGATCATCCAGGTTCTTCAAGACTTAGGATTCTTAATAAACTATCCAAAGTCATACCTTTCTCCAATACAAGATCTGGCGTTTAAAGAGGCTTGCCTAGACATGGCATGGGCTCGGGCTTTCTTGCCAGATGACCAACATGCTCGGCTAATCTCTCTCGCCACCCATTGTCAGGGCCAGACAACCGTGTCTTCCAGAGACTTCCTTCGATTACTAGGTCACGTGGCCTTGACAGTCCATGTTGTGCCTCATGCTCTGCTCTACATGCGAGTTGGTTTAGACGGTTTTTGACTTTAGTTTCCTTCTTTTTGCAGTGACTTGTGCACAGTTTCCCTGACAAAGCTTTTGAACAGCTAAACGCTTAAGGCTGCCTTTGTGGCGTCTGGTGTGCTTCCCTAATAGCATTGCTTAATTGTATTGTGTGTGGGGTGTGTTTCCCTACTAGCACTGCTCAGTTTGTACTAGCACTGCTTAATTTGTGTGTGGGATATGTTTCCCTAACAGTATTAACAGCATTGTTCCTTTTGTGCACTGACTGTTATAAAACGGAATGTTAATATTGAAGAAAGTTTTTAAGGGTTGGAAGGAGGTATAGAGAGCCTGTGATGTGTGGAAGGTTGGCTTTTTGGCTTGAAGCTGGATTAAAGCTGGATTTGTGTTCTGAGGCTTTTTGTTTCTTCCTTCCTGCTTTTAAAACCTTGTGTAAATGTTTTGTTGAGTACCTGATATGAGGTTTTGCCCGATTGGGCAGCTGAAGGAGCTTGTTTGTGGAGATAATGTAGTTACCCACCTGTAACAGGTATTCTTCAGGAACAGCAGGAAGTAGTCTTCACAACCCACCCACCTCCCCTTAAGTTGTTCTTCCACTACTTCTTTTTGAGTTTTCCTCCGCTTTTTACCGGACTGAGGAGATTGCCTTCCTGCCTTGCAAACTAGACACGCATGCGTGGAGCAACGCTCCCAAAAGCATTCCTATTGGATGCTAGGGAGTGTTCCCGTGCCGGGCTCCATCGGTGTCAATGTTCCCATATGTAAAGACTGCTTCCTGCTGTTCCCAAAGATCACCTGTTACAGGTGAGTAACTACGCTTTACTGTATTTTGTATATTTTGTAGCAATTTCTGGACATGAACATGTCTGTCTTGATGCAACCTCTGCTTTCGATACCATCTCTCATAAGAACATAAAAATATGCCATACTGGGTCAGACCAAGGTCCATCAAGCCCAGTTGCCTGCCTCCAACAGTGGCCAATCTAGGTCACAAGTACTTAGCACTTTCCCCAAAAGACACAGGTTCCACAATGCTTGTATTGGGTCAAGCAGTGATATCCTGGGTCCCTTTTAATAATGGTTTATAGACCTTTTTCTCCAGGAGCTTTAACAAACATTTTTTAAACCCAGCTTCGTTAACAGCTTTTACTACATCCTCCAGTAACAAATTCCAGAGTTTGATTACACGTTGAGTGAAAAAATATTTTCTCTTATTAGTCTTAAATATGTTATACTGTAGCTTCCTTGCATGTCACTTAGTCTTTCTGTATTTTGATGACATAAACAATCAATCTATGTTAACCCGTTCCACTCCATTCATTAATTTATAGACTTCTTTCATATCTCCCCTCAGCCTTCTCTTTTCCAGATTGAAGAGCCCTAACCTTTTTAATCTCTTTTCATAGGGGTATCCTTCCACCCCCTTTACCATTTTGGTGGCTCTTCTTTATACCTTTTCTAATAACACTATATACTCTTTAAGATATGGTGACCAGAATTTCACACAATATTCAAGGTGCGGTTGCACCATGGAATGATACAGAGGCATTATAATAGCCTTTATTTTATTTTCCATTCCATTCCTTTCCTTATGATTCCTAGCATTCTATTTGCTTTCTTGGCTGCCGCTGCACAGTGGGTGGAGGGTTTCAACATGTTATCCACGATGAGGCCTAAATCTTATTCCTGGGTGGTGGTTCTTAATGTGGAACCTTGCATTGTGTAACCATAATTTGGGGTTTTTCTTTCCTAGGTGCATAACTTTGCACTTGTCCACGTTCAATTTCATCTGCCATTTGGATGCCCAGTCTTCCAATTTTTCAAGATCCTCTTGCAATTTTCTACAATCCTCATGGGTTTTAACAACTTTAAATAGTTTTGTGTCATCTGCAAATTTGATAACCTCACTCGTTATTCCCAGTCTCCAGGAACAAGCAGGAATGTAGTCCTCGCATATGGGTATCGTTGGTACCGACGGAGCCTGCGCGGGAACGCTCCCCAGCGTCCAATCAGAAAGCTTTTGGGAGCATCCCACAGCGCCTGCGTGTGCTGCCTTCCCGCCTTTCCCAACTGCCTCTCTCCAGTTCTTCTTTTTCCGCGGAGCCAGCAGGTCGTGTTCCTGTCACCGCAGAAGAATTCTTTTTTCTTTCTTTCTTTTTTGTGGTCGCGTCTGCCTTCTTCGACACGTCACCTGTACCGCTGGTGTTTTTCTTCTTATTTCTGTCTAAAACAAATATATATATATATTTTTTTCTTTTTCTTCAGGTGCACGTGCCTTTTTGGGCCTTAGGCCCAAAAACATTTCCTTACCATGGAGAAACCTGCCTCAGGTTTCAAAAAGTGCACCAAGTGTGGCGGTACCATTTCCGTCACTGACACCCATGAATGGTGTCTAAAATGTTTAGGTCTTGACCACTCCATCACGGATTGTATGTCCTGTGCCATGATGTCTAAAAGAGGTTGGCAGAATCGAGCTGCTTAGCTCAGTACCCTGTTTCATGCAGCTTCGGTGGCATCAACGTCTTCCAGGGCTTCTTTATTTATTTACATTCTCTTATATACCGTGATATTCTGCATCAGTGCGGTTTACATTGAACAAACTGAAATTACATTGAACAGGGCATTATAACTTTGAGAACTATTTTACAGGGAACATGGGCTATGGAGGGTTAAGTGGCTTGCCCAAGACCACAAGGAGCACCTGTGGGACTAGAAACCCCTGTCCTTCCGGCCCAAGGTTGCTGTCCTCTAGTGGTATTTGAACCCCCGACCTTCCGGCCTGAAGTACCTTGCCCCAACCACTAGGCCACTCCTCCACTCCTGTGGATCTCAGGTAACTAAACATAAGTCCAGCCGGTCCTCAAAGGGTAGATCTCCTTCTAAGCATCGAGATGGCTCTGGCGTTGCCCTTGAGGATTCTGCACCGGCAAAATTACCCCGGCGGGAGGCTTCGGCTTCCAAAGCATTATCGGGGTTCCAGGATGTTCTTGAGGCCTCCACCTCGGCAGAACTACTGGTGCTATGCTCTGGGGTACCGGCGGTCTCCTCCGGTACCGACATCCAGGCATTGGCAGCGTCGATAGACCAGAGAGTCATGGCTATCGAGTGCAGTCTGGCGGTTCTCCTTGCGGCATCGATGCCCTCGGAACCGCGACAGACAATTCCACCGGTATCGGCACCGGCACCGGTACTGGTACCGATAGCATCGGTATCGGTGTCTGCTTTGCCGGTACCCAGTCATCCGATGACCTCCGGTACCGATACCCCGGTACCGGTTACTCCCGGTACAGACTTCGGTCGGTACGCGTATCGGGCTCTTCAAGAGCATCCAGACAGACGATACTTCGAGTCCTCAGAAGAATCTGAGGATTCTGACAGTTCTGTCGATGCAGCGATGCTTCTCCCAGAGGAGCCCTCCTCCCCCAAACGCAGGATGTCTCCTCCAGAGGATATTTCCTTCCAGGATTTTATCAGGGAGGTGGCTCGGGGCCTGTCCATTACTGTGGCCCCTGAAACAGAGCCAAGGGCCAAGGAGTTGGAAATTCTACAATATCCCAAAACTCCTAAGGAGGCAGCTACCTTGCCCATTCATGAGATTTTATATGATCTCATGTTAAGGATGTGGGAGACACCTCTTACCACCTCTCCTCGTTCTCGCAGACTGGATGCTATGTATCGAGGCCCTCCTTGTCCTGGTTTCCATAAGACTCGGCTTCCTCACCACTCTATTGTAGTGGAATCAGCTATGAAAAGGATCAAGAGTGCAAAGAGGCATGCCTCTAATCCTCCAGGACGTGAGTGCAGAACCCTGGATGCTTTTGGACGTCGGGTCTTCCAAGCTTCCATGCTTTCTGCCAGGATCAGTTCCTATAGTCTACATGGGAATGTTCCTGAAGGAGGTCACAGATGATTTAGAAGCTTTAAGTCCTATTTTTCCTGAGGATAGACAGGATTTTCTCACTTTGGTCAAACATGCCCAAGATGTTTCTAAATTTTCCAACCGTGCAGCCTTTGACTGCTTTGAGTGCATAAGCAGAACCTCGGCTATTGCCATAAGTGCACGTAGAATTGCTTGGCTCCAGGCATCTGATCTAGAGCTCTGGGTACAAGACAAATTGGGAAATATCCCTTGTACTGGTGAGAACCTGTTTGGTAAGGATTGGCAAGAAAAGGCCAATGAAATGTATGCTGAAAATTCCACCTTGGATAGATTATCCAAGTCCACTGCTGATCCTGCTAGAAAGAAATTGTTCAATAAACCATTCTTTTCTAAAAAGAAAAGATTTTATCCTGCTTATGTTCAGCAGGGACGTTCTGCAGGTCAGCTTGCCAGGAAAGGTTAGCAACGACCCAAACAGAAAAAAGTAAAGACTGCTAGGCCTCAGCAGGCTCAGCCTCCACAGGGCCTTTGACTTTCAACTAGAGAACTTAGCCTTCCTGGCTCTCCAGGGAACGGAGCCTTCCACCATTCCAGGAAGGTTGTCATTTTGCCCCCAGATGGGGGCAAATAACAGCAGAGCATTGGACACTCCATCATAAAGGAGGGGTACAAGCTTCATTTCTCAAGCATGCCCCCTCACACAATGGTAAAGCAGTTCAATTCTCCGACCTCTCTCATCAACCTGTTAGGTCAGGAGGTCACCATCCTTCTTGCCCAAGGGGCAATAGAAGAAGTACCCATTCATCAGCAGGGTACAGGGTTCTATTCCCCTTATTTTCTTATCCCAAAGAAAACAGGGGGTTACAGACCTATCTTAGACCTCGGAGAATTGAACAAATTCCTTGTCAAGGAGAAATTCAAGATGGTTTCTCTCGGATCTCTGCTGCCATACTTTCAGAGTCAAGATTGGCTTTGTTCTCTAGATCTCAAGGATGCGTACACCCATGTCCTCATCCATCCAACCCACAGAAGGTTCCTTCGGTTCCTTTTTCAGCAGAAGCACTACCAATACAGGGTGCTTCCTTTTGGCCTGGCTTCAGCACCAAGGGTGTTCACGAAATGCATGGCTGTAGTAGCAGCATTTCTACACACTCTAGGAATATTTGTCTTCCCTTACTTAGACGACTGGCTCATTCGAGCACCAACAGAGTCAGAGGCCAGGACTTCTCTATTCTACACGATGCGTATCCTTCAGTATTTAGGTCTGGTAATGCAAATGCAATGTGTGCCTTTGAGTCAGTCCTGACTCCTGGCGACCCAGAAGCTCCTTGTTGCCTTCGCATGGTGCAGTTAGCTTCTCAAGCAGTGCTAAAGCGTCATCTAACTGCTCGAGAAATGTTACAACTACTAGGCCACATGGCATCTACTATGCATGTGGTTCCCTATACTCGCCTCCATATGAGGGCAGCCCAGTGGAATTTATCCACTCAATGGACCCAGGCATCAGGATGCCTGTCAGATAAAATAGCAAACACAGGTTGCCTTATTTTGGCCCTCCACTGGTAGAAGTCCACTCAAAACCTGTTGCTGGGGTCCCCTTTTCAACAACCCTTACCCCAAGCAACTCTCACAATAGATGCTTCTCCACTGGGTTGGGGAGCTCATCTGCAAGACCTCTCCACCCAGGGCACCTGGTCTCCACAGGAGAGTCATCTACATATCAATCTCTTGGAGCTCAGAGCAATCTTCCTTGCTCTGTGAGTGTTCACACCCTGCTCAGCTACAAGACAGTCCTCATTCATACGGACAATCACGTAGCCATGTTCTATGTGAACAAGGGGGGGAACAGGCTCTCTGTCGCTTTGCAACGAAGCTTTGCGACTATGGGCCCTCGCCAGAGAGCATCAGATTCATCTTCTGGCAATGTATCTTCCAGGCATTCAAAACTCTTGGGCAGACAGACTCAGTCGAGTTCTGCTTCCACACGAGTAGTCTCTGCATGCAGACCAGGTGACCAGGATATTTCAACTTTGGGGAACCCCGGACATAGACCTCTTTGCAAGTCCGTGGAATGCCAAACTTCCCCGGTTCTGTTCCAGAACTTCGGCTCAAGGGGCTCAGGCAAGGGATGCTTTCCTCCTTCACTGGGGTCAAGACTTCCTGTATGCCTTTCCACCCATTCCCCTAATTCCCAAAACCCCTGTTGAAGCTTCAGAGAGACAGAGGCCATATGATTCTCATAGCTCCACATTGGCCACGGCAAGTGTGGTACCCTCTGCTTCTACATCTCTCTCAAGCTCCCTCCCTGGAGTTAGGGTCTGCTCCAGATCTCCTATCTCAGGAGGACAGAATGTTAAGGCATCCCAATCCCCAGTCTCTACATCTCAGGGCTTGGTTGCTGAAGGCCTAGATCTCCAAGATCTTAATCTTCCTCAGCAAGTAAAAGATATTCTTTTTGCTTCCAGGAAACCTTCCACAAGACGCTCTTATGCTTTTAAGTGGAAAAGGTTTACCATATGGTGTTTGCAGAAGGGTCTTAACCCCCTTGCGATACCTCTGGAATAATTGCTGGAGTATCTCCTTCATTTATCCAATGCAGGACTTAAGACTAACTCAGTAAGAGTCCATTTGAGTGCTATTGCAGCTTCCTTTAAGCCTCTAAATGGACAGCCTATTTCCTCTCATCCTCTTATAGCAAGATTTATGAGAGGCCTTCTTCTAAGACTCCCATTAGGCCACCACCGGTGGCATGGGACTTAAACCTGGTTCTTGGGCAGCTCATGAAGCTACTCTTTGAACCTTTAGCTACTACCTCCTTGAAATTCCTTTCTTGGAAGGTTATCTTTCTCATTGCAATCACACCAGCACGCCACATTAGTGAGTTGCAAGCGCTAGTAGCTAATCCACCTTATACAAGGTTCCATCATGACAAGGTAGTCCTTAAGACTCATCCATACTTTATGCCAAAGGTGGTCTCGCCTTTTCATCTAAACCAAGCGGTCTACCTACCTGTGTTTTTTTCCAAGGCCTCATGCATCAAATGCAGAGAGGAATCTTCATACCTTGGACTGTAAAAGAGCTTTAGCCTTTTACTTACAAAGAACACAGCAACATAGAAAGTCCTCTCAACTCTTTGTTGCTTTTGATCCTTCTCATTTGGGACTTCCAGTCTCCAAGAGAACACTCTAACTGGATTGCTCAGTGTATTTCCTTCGCCTATCAGAGTAAGAACCTTTCTCTGGAGGGCCATGTCACAGCTCATAATGTGAGGGCCATGGCAACCTCAATGGCTCATCTGCACTCTGTGTCTATCGACGACATCTGTCAAGCAGCCACTTGGGCCTCGGTTCATACCTTCACAGCCCATTACTGCTTGGACAAGGACTCCCGCCGGGATGCCTTGTTTGGTCAGGCTGTTCTCCAGCACCTGTTCCATACCTAATCAACGCCTACCCACCATCCCTGGTAGGATGCCAGAGATCCATGGGGGGCAGTGGAGCCCTGTTCAGGGACACACAACTTCTGGGGTCTCTCCCTGGCACCTAAAGCTAGGGAGTCCCCATATGTGATGCCTACATTCTTGCTTGTTCCTGGAGATAGCATAGTTACTCACCTGTAACAGGTGATCTCCGGGAACAGCAGGAATTTAGTCCTCACAACCCACCCACCTCCCCTAGGAGTTGTATCTCTCTATCTTTCCTTTTTGTCTCAGCTTTAAAACTCAACTGGAGAGAGGCAGTTGGGAAAGGCGGGAAGGCAGCACGCAGGCGCTGTGGGATGCTCCCAAAAGTTTTCTAATTGGACGATGGGGAGCGTTCCCGCGCAGGCTCCGTCGGTACCTACGATACCCATATGTGAGCACTAAATTCCTGCTGTTCCCGGAGATCACCTGTTACAGGTGAGTAACTGCTTTTCCTGGTCATTTATGAATATGTTAAAAAGCAGCGGACCCAGCACAGATCCCTGGGGTACTCCACTATTCACCTTTCTCCATTGGGAGAATTGTCCCTCTGCTTTCTATCTCTTAACCAGTTCCTGATCCACAATAGTACACTGCCTCCTATTCCATAACTTTTTAGTTTTGCCAAAAGTCTCTGATGAGGGACCTTGTCAAAGGCTTTCTGAAAGTCCAGATACACAATATCAACCGACTCGCCTTTGTCTACCTGTTGATTCACATCTTCAAAAAAACATAACATATTAGTAAGACCAGATCTTCCTTGTCTAAAGCCATGTTGACTGTCTCCCTTTAACCCATGACTATCTACATGTTCAGTAATTTTGTTCTTTATGATGGCTTCTACCATTTTTCACGGTACTGATGTCAGACTCACCGGTCTGTAGTTTCCCGGATCACCCCTGGAACATCTGAAGAATTATTTAAAATTCTTAAGCCTAGTTTCCACAATCCTCTCCTTCATTTTTGGTGTCTAGCTGGAAATCTTAAAAGCAGGTGCGCTACAAGAGTTTGTCCTATTGACAGTATTCTTTAATATTTACCTATTACCTGTTTATAATCTTTTAAGGAATAGATTCTAGACTGCATGCTGATGATCTCGCGCTCCTAACACCCGCTTAGTCTGATCTCTGTTCCTGTGTCTCAGTTAATGGCTTGTAATAATAAGGTATGGAGTTGGATGTCCTCACATTTAGCACAGAATGTGGATAAAATCTTTTGAGGTACCCGTGGTCATCCAACTTGATAAGTATACTTTGTCACCATAGTATGTGTCTCATGAATAGTAGGGGTTTTATTTGTCTCTGGCTTAAAACTCAAGGTGCATATTAAAGCAATGGTTGAAGAGTACCTTTTATAAGAACTGTGTAGATTGAAATTGGTTTTCACTATTTGCTGGTTTTCAAAATGTCTTGCAGGCATTAGTTAAAACTGCATTTTGCCTGACTAAGGGAATACTTGGAAAAGTCTAGATACCCTTCTCTCTTGCTTGCTATCCTGCCCAGGGGAATATCTGGAGACCAGGTTCCTTCCCTAATTTTCTCTCCCTCTCTGTCTCTCTCTCCCGCTCCTAGCCTGGGTTATACTTGGAGTAGTCCAGGTCATCCATATTGCTCTTCCTCTTAGTCTTCTTTTCTCTGGTGTTTCTCCTCCATATCCGTCCCTTGCCAGGTGGGCTTCAGGCAAGAGAGGGAAGGACCTGCCCTTCCCTTCCCTGCTGCATTCAACAGAAAAAGGAAGTGAAAAGCAAAAAAAGAAGGAAAAAGAAAATAGAGGAGTGGAAGACGCTATGTTGAGATGAAGGGAACTCTTTTCTGTGCAGGAAAGTAACTTGGTTGAAGGAGAGAGTACTTTCCATAGTGGCGAGTGGTAGCAAGCAGGGGTGAGCTTCATTATAGCCTCCAGCCATGAAAAGAAAGAAGATAATTGTAGTTTGATATGCTGGAAGCAGCACGGGAGGAACGGTTGTCACAGGCCTCTGAGCGGGGCTGGCTTATGCTTAGGCTGCAGTACTGGCAGAGCACGCTGCTCAATGTGGTTCTCATGGAGATGGTAGAGGCTAGAGAGAGACCAGGTTTGAAGTGCCAGCAGAGCTCATCTGTCACGGTTCCAGGGGCGGTGGTTGCAGAGTCAGAGGGCAGTCTTGAGAAGAATGTGGGCGTGCCTACTGAAGCTCCCATGGCGGCATTTGTTAGGAGGACAACATTCGTAGTACTTTAGAGGCTAGTGTTGAGTGGCAGGCAGAGCATACGTGCACTATCCCGTGTTAGGGCCACTAAGTTGAAGCAGATAGATCATTTGGGAGAGGCTAGGATCAGCATGGAAACAGCTGCCATTTTAATGCAGGGGACTCTGCAAGATAGGGTAGCATGGGGACAGCCACCATTTTACAGTTACTTTGGCATGATGCGTTGCTTATCCTACTTCTTCCAGGCTGGCTTCAGAGGGAACTGGAGAGGAGTTACATTTGGTACCCCACAGGTCCTAAGGGTGGCTCAGGACATTGGATACCCTGGCTCAGGATGTATTGTTTGTTTTTCTTTCCAGAAGGTGCTATTCTCTAGCTTGTTTGAGAGTCTAGACAGTTGAGCCCTCAGTCTCTTTCCCCCCCCCCCCCCGCCCCCCCAGTCATTGTGCAACTTTCCTGTAGGTGCTTCATGATGAAGAGTCTCTGGGTTGGCTCTGCTAAGGAGCCAGGGTTTTTTTCAAGGCCTTGGGCCATGGCCTGGCTGGCACCTGTTAAGTCCCAACAGAAGCCTAGAGAACCTGCAGAGAAGCTTTCTGGACTGCAAACCAGAATGGCGACCCTGGAGTGCAGCCTGTCTGCCATCATGGAGCAGCAGCAGGCGTTGCTGTCCAGTGCAGCCTGTTCCTCTGCCCAGACCACAGAGCCCTCGACGTCAAGGATGTCCCCAGAGGCTGAGTTGATCCTCAAAACCATACGGCCTCGAGTAGATCCTTGGCCGAGGTCTAGATCAGAGTCCCTTTCCATGGGACAAAGTCTTCCCCAGCTAGCGCACATGGCACCAGCCATGGAGCCTCCGAGGGACACAGGCAGGGCTCAAGCCTGGAACCCACGAGCCGCCCTTCCCTCAAGTCTTCGACAGACTACTTGGAATGAGAGACCGATGACTAGTCCCTGGACATCTGTCACCACCGCGACGTCCCCTTGGACTCTCCAACCTCCAAGCCCCGGCTTCAGTCCCTGCCTGAGGATATGTCATTCCTGACTTTGTGTGGGACATGTCAAAGGCTCTAGAATTCCCAACGGAATCTGAGGAAGACCCTCGGATGGAGGAACTAGAAATCCTCCAATACGAGGCCCCACCAAGGGAATAGCTCATGGTGCCCATTCCACCCATTCTGGAACAGCTAATGCTACATATGTGGGAAACACTGGCCTCGGTGCCCGTCATGAGCAAGTGACTCGACTCGATGTATCGGGTTGGCTGGAGCCCTGGCTTCCAGAAGGCGCACAACTGCTGCCTAACTCTATGGTGGTGGAGTCGGCCATGCATTAGCTGAGGAGCCAGAAGAGACACTCCTCGATGCCCCCCGGGTAGGGAGGCCCGCACCTTTGATGCCTTCAGCAGACAGTGTTACCAGGGCTCGATGCTCCTCGGCTGAATCCAGGCCTACCAGCAGTACATGGGCATGTACCTGAGAGACCTGGAGAAGGAACTCGCTGGGTTCTTGGCTGGTCTTTCCGAGGAACCCCTGCAGCGGTTCAAGAACCTAGCTAAGGCCGTCTGTGAGTGCTCCAAATTCATGACTTGAGCAGCATATTATGGCCTCAAGTCAGAGGTTAGAGTAGCTGTGGCAGTCATCGGTGCCCGAAGCCAGGCTTGGCTACAGTCTTCTGACCTCGAGCAAATGGGTTCAGGACAAACTGGTCGATGTTCATACCAAGGAAAGAACCTCTTTGGCAAATCCATGATGAAAAAGGCTGCAAAGATGGAGACCAAGTTTGACGAGGACCAGGCTCTCCAAAAAGACCGCTGGCCCTCCTCAGTGGAAGGGCTCGGGGAAAAAAGTCAATTTACCCGAGGAAGGGGGCTGCTTACAAAAACCATCCACAATTTCAGTCCTCCCCAGCAGGGTCAGCAAGACAAGGGACATGGGCAAGGCCTTCATAAGCAGAAGGCTCTGAAGCCCCAGGCATTGGCTCCGGCCCAGCCTGGGCAGAGATTTTGACGACTTGGGCATAGCCTCTCTACCCCAAGGAGGACAGCAGCCCACAGGGAGGGCTACCTCTTCCACCTGGTACAGAGACCTCCCCCTTTCTCTCTGGGAGAGCCCCCAAGGTCTCTCCTTCACCAAGACCTCCTATTGCTGGAACTCGCAGGCCTTCTCTAGGACAAAGCAGTAGAACCAGTACCCAAACATCTCAGTGGCAAGGGGTTCTACTCCAGGTACATCCTCATGCCAGAAAGAACAAGGGGCCTAAGGCCCATCCCCGACCTGCACAACCTAAACAAGTTCCTGGTGAGGAAGAAGTTCAAGATGCTCTCCCTTGGAACAATCCTGCCTTACCTCCAGCAGGGAGATTGGCTATGCTTCTTGGATCTGAAGGATGCTTATATCCACATCCTCATTCACACCATCCACAGGCAATACCTTTGCTCCTTCGGCCTGGCATCTGCTCCCCAGGGTCTTCACCAAATGTCTGGCAGTAGTGTCTGCCTACCTCCATCGCCAAGGGGTATTTGTCTTCCCTTATCTGGACGACAGGCTTATAAAAAGAGGGATGGCCACCGAGGTGCAGCAAGCTACAGCACACACCATCCATGTCCTGCAACATCTGGGGTTTGTAATAAACTACCCTAAGTCCCACCTCCTCCTGACACAATGTCTGGAGTTCATAGGGGTGAAGCTGGACAGCACTCTGGCAAGGGCCTTCCTCCCCCTGGATCGGACTAATCATCTCAGAGAATTGGCCATAGACGTGCAACACTATCTCTCAGTGTCGACTTGACTCCTGCTGTGCCTACTTGGGCACATGGCCTCCACGGTCCATGTCACCCCAGATGCCCATCTGCACATGAGGGTTGCCCAGTGGTGCCTTTGAGTCCAGTGGACACAAGCCACCGGCCGCCTCCAGGACAGAGTCTGTGACCCACCGGTTGGTAGAATCTCTGACTTGGTGACAAAACCCGCAACACCTCCAAGCAGGGATGCCCTTCCAAAACCCAGATCCCAGAAGGGTCCTCACAATGGACTCCTCCCTACTGGGATGGGCAGGGCAGCTGGTCACAAGCCGAGGGCAACCAGCAGATCAATCTCTTGGAGCTTCTGGCAATACATCTAGCCCTCCGAGCTTTTTGCCACCGCCTAATTCACCAGTCATTGCTGATCCAAAAGGACAATCAAATACCAATGTTCCAGGTGAACAAGCAGGGGTACACGGGGTCCTGCACCCTCTGTCGCAAAGCAATTTATTTAACAGGTTTTCTATATAGATTTTGTTCAAAGAAGTTTACAAAGAACAGCATAACAATCCTAATAGAATTGTTGTACATTAAACAAGGGGAAACAACTTGGAGATAGATATGGAGTTAACTATGAGAGGGGAATGAACTATGTCCATGTAGAGGTAAACTTCATATTACGGAGAGGGCTAAATGTGGAGTTCAACTGAACAACAATCGGGATATAATGTTAGTTCTGTTTAGGTAATGTCATTGGGTCCATATTGTGTTTTGAGTAGCTTTTTTAAAATTCTGTAATGGATTTTGCTGCTCTTATGCTTTGTGGTAGTGAGTTCCACATTGATGGAGCATATAGGGAGACTGCTCTGTTACTGGTCTGTTGTGTGGTTTTGGTATTGAGTGGGTGAATGTTCAGAAGGTCTTGTTGTGTGTGCTGTTACTGGTCTTGTTGTGTGTGCTGTAGAGATTATATTGGTGAGGCAGGGAGCTGAGAGAGTGTGCAAGATTTTGAAGGTGGTGGTGATGGCTTTGTATTTTGTTCACTGTGCTATAGGTAGCCAATGACACCCTTCTCACAACACTGTTCAATAACCTAATCATAGGCATTGATAATACCCACCAAGGGTTCACTCTTATCTTTCTCGACATAGCTGCAGCATTCGATTCAGTAAACCACAATACTCTCCTACAGCGCCTCCAAGACAAGGGAATCCAAGGACTAGCACTGAACTGGTGTAAATCCTACTTATCTGATAGACAGCAGCAAGTCAGAACAGGAGAAACAATGTCCGATCCTTTCCCCCTTAAACAAGGTGTCCCGCAGGGTTCCTCATTGTCTGACTTAATGTTCAATATCTATATGCAGCCAATCTGCGATCTCATACGCACCTTCAACATACAATGCCTTGCCTATGCTGATGACATCCTCATGTTTGCTCCATTCAACATAAAACAACCAGATTTTACACCAATAACTCAATGCTTTGAAGCTGTATCCAACTGGCTCCTCAATCAGAATTTACGGATAAATCACAACAAAACAGATGTTCTATTCGTTACACGGAACCCAACATTCATACCCCCTACCTCCCTTCAGGTAAACAACATTGAGCTGAAAGCACAACCCACAATTCGATACTTAGGAATTATATTAGATCAACAGCTTAATATGTCAGCCCACATTAAGAAAACAACGAGTGCAATCTACCACAAGATGCGATCACTACGTAATCTCCGACCTTTACTTAACTACTCCGACTTCCGTACTATATTCCAAGCCCTGGTATTACCACACTTGGATTTCGCCAATATCATTCTACACGGTCTCCCGCAATCCACCCTAAATCCCCTCCGTCTGGCCATGAATGCTGCCGCGAGAATCCTCGTAGGTGCTCCACGATCAGAACACATAACCCCAATATTGATGAGTTTACATTGGCTACCCCTACAGGCCAGAACTCTATACAAGACCCTGGTCATGACTTTTAAAGCCTCAAAGTGCCCATCGCTATCACCTCTCAGCAATATGATACATATCACCCCAAATAACAGATCCAGGAGGTCTGTTACATTAAACTCCATTGACCTCCCAAAACTCCTCACAAAATGTTCTAAATCAACAGCCTCTAGAGCCTTCTCTCTGTCTTCTCCCAGAGCCTGGAATGCCCTTCCACCCGAAATAAGAGCTATCTCAAGTCTGATGAAGTTCAGAAAGGCATTGAAGCACTATTTGTTCCTAACATACTACCCCGAAGCTACTCCATCTGACAATAGTCCTCATGCAGATCTTTTATATTTGACCCCGGTAGAGAATGGGTAATTATGATGATTATTACCTGCTCACTATACTATGCCATATTTATTCTCACTATATTTGGCATATTTATTCTGTACTTTAACTTCTTATCCACGGCATTATAGATACCTTATTCGCATCTAATTATCCAAAATAACCATGTATATAGTTGCCATGTATATAGTTAATTGTATATAGTTACCCTGTTTTCCACCAAGTTTATGTACCTTGTTCTTTGTAAAAAAAAACCAATGCTGTTTGTACCATTGTGTTTATATTTGTTCATATGTAAACCGCACTGATTTAAGAGCGCGGTATATAAGAAAAATAAATAAATAAATAAATAAAATGTAGACTTTTTAGGATTGATGTTATATGTTGCCGGGTTGCACTCGCAGTTAGAATTTTGGCAGCAGTATTTTGGACTAGTTGTATTGAGAATAATGCATTCCTTGGGAGGCCTTGTTAGATGATGTTTCCGTAGTAGAGGTGTGGTGTGATGATGACTTGCAGTATTGATCTAAAGTCAGTATCCTATAGTAAGTGTTGAAGGGGCTTGAGGAGCTTTAGCTTCCAGTATGCCGTATTAGCTGCATTTTTTTATGTGTGCAGACATGTTAAAGACTGCTGTCAATGTTTATGCCTAGATACTTGATCTTTTTTTTTTTTTTTTTAATTATTTCTGCATCTTGTGTTATCTTTTTTGGTGACTTGATGTCCAGATCTCTGTATATAAGTAGGGCTTCTGTTTTACTTATGTTTACTTGAGGTTTATGCTGGCAAGGAAGTTTGTCACAGCATTGAAGACATTGTGAAGTCCGGGTTAGTGATGTTGAACGGCATATAGAACATGTCATCTACGTAGAGATGACAGTGCATGTTCCATCTTCTTAGCAGGGTGCAATGCAATGCAATGTGTGCCTTCGAGTCAGTCCTGACTCCTGGCGACCCAGAAGCTCCTGGGTTTGTATAGATTTCTTCTATGCAATTCGGCATGGAATACTCCTACAGGCTGTATACCTACCAGGCCAGGACAACACTCTGGTGGACAAACTGAGCAAGGTCCTCCAAACGCACGAGTGGCAGCTGGACCCCAGAGTGGCCGCATGGCTCTTTTGACTTTGGGGGACCTTACGGGTGGACCTTTTTGCCAGCCCAGACAACTACCAGTTGCCCCGGTTCTGCTCCCATCAGTTCCACCCCTACTGGGTAGCGGAAGACACATTTTGCATTCTGTGGTTGGAAGGCCTCATGTAAGTTCCCCCCCACGCCATTGATTGCCAAGACCCTCTTCAAGGTTCTTCACGACAAAGTGTCACTGATCCTGGTGGCTCCATGGTGGCCCAGGCAGCCGTGATTCCCGCTGCTCCTCCAACTGTCAGTGGAGACTCCGATCCCCCTGGGGAGTTCCCCAGGGCTCTTGTCTCAGGAGGGCATCTCTCTCCTGCACCTCTGGGGTCCCTATCACTGACAGCATGGCTGCTGAAAGGAAAACCTTAGCCCCTTTCAACCTCTCAGGAGAAGTGGAAGAGATCCTGCCGGCCTCCCGTAAGGCCTCCACATGGCGCAGATTCTCGGTATGGTGCGCAGAGCAGTGGCTGAACCTGTTATCCTGCCTGGTGCGGATGGTGCTGCAGTATCTTCTTCATCTCTGACAATCTGGGCTCAAGTCAAACTCCATCAGGGTACACCTCTGTGCCCTAGCAGCGCACCACCACCCTATTGTGGGCAAGTCTCTCTCGGTCCAGCCTCTGGTGACCTGCTGAGGGGACTCCTACTGTCCAAACCCCCCATCCACCCTCTGGTAACAGAGTGGGACCTCAACGTAGTGTTGGTGGAGCTCACATGCCCACCATTTGAGCCCCTGGCTACCTGCCACCTAAGGTACCTCTTGTGGAAGGTCGTATTCCTGATGGCGCCCACCTCTGTTCGCACAGTCAGCGAGCTTTAAATCCTAGTGGCAGAGGTGCCACATACCAGATTCTACAAGGACAGGGTCTTGCTACACATGCACCCTAAATTCCTTACGAAGGTAGTATCTTCCTTTCACCTCAGCCAGGAGGTGGTGCTATCCATTTTCTTCCCAAAGCCTCACTCCAGCAGGGTGGAGACCGTCCTTCGTACCTTGGACTGTAAGAGGGCCTTGTCCATCTACATTCAACATACACAGGACCACTGCAAAGCTTCTCAGCTTTTTGTTTCCTACGACCCCAGTTGGCTGGGGGGAAGCGGTGACCCAAGCGAACACTGTCCACCTGGGTGGTGGACTGCATCGCCCCTGCCTATGAGTGGGCTGGGCTCACACTGGATGGCCGTGTCACAGCAGACAATGTCAGAGCCATGGCAGCCTCTGGCAAACTTGCGCTCCGTCCCGATGTTGGACATCTGCCAAGCTGTCACCTGGTCTTCAGTTCATACCTTCGCAGCTCACCACTGCCTGGAGGAGGAGTCCCCATGGGACAACGCTTTCGACCAGGCCGTGCTCCGCAATCTTTTCGGGGTCTAGGCAACTCCTACCCTCTGATCCTTCTGTGTTCAGGCTACCAGTGAGTTGGTTCCCATCAGACACACGGGTCCTACTGTAGTCTGTAGCTGCAGACTCAATTGCTGTTGCTCACAGTTCCCCTTGGGGGCGATAGTGTTTTTCCTTATGGGTTTGTGGTAGCCTGTAGCTAGGGAGTCCCATATGTGAGGACTGACTTCCTGCTTGTTCCCGGAGAAAGCATAATTACTCACCTGTAACAGGTGTTCTCCAGGGACAGTAGGAATCAGTCCTCACAAACCTCCCTCCACCCCTTGGAGTTGCTTCTTTACCTTTGTTTTTGCCATCTTTTAGCTATGTCATCTGACTGAGCAAAATGGCACCCTTGGGTTGGAAGGGCACCACGTATGCATGGTGGCATCTCCCAAAGACTTTCTTTGAAAGCTGGAGGGATGCTTATGAGAAAGTTCTGTCGGCACCGACATCACCCATATGCAAGAACTAATTCCTGCTGTCCCTGGAGAACACCTGTTACAGGTGAGTAACTACGCTTTATAATATCCATATAATATCCATTTGTTTCTTTATGATTCCTAGCATTCTGCTTGCTTTCTTGGCCGCTGCTGCACACTGGGCAGAGAAGGGTTTCAATGATGAAGCCTAAATCCTTTTCCTGGGTGGTGGTTTCTAATGTGAAGCCTTGCATGGTATAACTGTAGTTTGGGTTATTCTTCCCTACGTGCATAACTTTGCACTTGTCCATCTTAAATTTCATCTGCCATTTGGACTCCCAGTCTCCCAATTTATTAAGGTCCTCTTGCAGTTTTTTACAATACTCTTGTGTTTTAACAACTTTGAAGCCCCAGCTTCTTCCTAGCCACTTGTACTCCTGTTACAGTGTGGCTAGTAGGTTTGTCAATTTCTCTAGCCTTTTAAGGAGGGATGATGCGACAACCACTCCAGTGCAGGGGAAACTCAACTAGGGCCACCGGAAACCAAAGGGTCCGAAGGCCCGAACACCTGCTCCCCCTCAACCCTCTCAGGGGTTTTGACGCCAGCAGCATGGCCCCTCACCCTCCGGCGGCACAGCAGCCAGTAGGGGATGCCTGTCCTGCTTCGCCCCATCGTGGGCAAGTATCACCTCGGACACCTGGGTCCTCCAGATCATCCAGGAGGGCTATCGCCTTCACTTTGACAGGCTTCCACCCCCTTTCTCCCCGGTGGAGCTGCCTCGACTCCCCGAGCACCAGCTCTTACTACACCGGGAACTGCACTCCCTCCTTGCCCAACGGGCGTTCAAGGAGGTCCCTCCCCACCTTCGAGGTCAGGATTTTTATTCCCGATATTTCCTCGTCCCAAAGAAGATGGGGGGTCTGCTGCCCATCCTCGACCTCAGCAGGCTAAACAAGTTTCTTGTGCGGGAGAAATTCAAGATGCTATTTCTTGGCGTGCTGCTGCCCTTCCTCCGGCAGGGCGACTGGCTATGCTCCTTGGATCTGAAGGATGCCTATGCTCATATTCTGATCCACCCCAAACACAGGCAGTACCTATGTTTCAGGGTACAGGGAGAACACTTCCAGTACAGGGTGCTCCCTTTCAGCCTTGCATCCGCCCCTCAGGTCTTCACGAAGTCCCTTGTTGTGGTCACCACTCATCTTTGGCACCAGGGCGTGCCTGTGTTTTCCTATCTCAACGACTGGCTCATCACGGGCTCCTCCGTCGGAGGCCCAACAGACGATGTCACGCACTATCCTCCTCTTGGAGAGCTTGGGCTTCCTGGTCAACTACCCAAAGTCTCATCTCAAGCCGACACAAGTCCTCGAGTTCATCGGAGTGTGCCTCGATACTCAGCAGGCCATTGCCTCCTTGCCAGTGGATCGTGTGGCTCGCACCCATAGTGCCCGCCAGGTCACCGCTCGGTCCATGCTATGTCTACTGAGCCACATGGCCTCAACCATGCATGTGATTCCTCACTCTCGCCTGCACGTGCGGACGGCTCAATGGTGCCTCCACACCCAATGGACTTAGTCCCTCGGGTGCCTCAGGGACCCCATCAGGGTTCTTCCCAACCTTTGCTTGTCCCTGAACTAGTGGCAGAATCCCTGCAACCTCTTACGGGGATCGCCTTTTCAGACTGCAGCACGAGGTGGTGCTGACCACGGAAGCCTCCCTGTCAGGATGGGGAGCCCATTGCGGGTCCCTCTGCACGCAGGGGCAGTGGTCACCCGAGGAGTCTCAGCAGCAGATAAACCTGCTCAAGCTCCAGGCCATCCGGTGGGCCCTGAAGGCTTTCGAGGACCTCAGCGGGAAGTCGGTTCTGGTACAGACCGACAACTGGGTAGCGATGTTCTACATCAACAAGGAAGGGGGCACGGGGTCACACCCCCCCTGCAGGGAAGCAGTCTTCATTTTCTCCTTTGCTGCCCGTCGGAGGATGTTCCTCAGGGCGACATACCTCCCAGGTCAGGAGAATGGCCTAGCGGACAGGCTCAGCAGAATCCTTCGCCCCCACGAGTGGCATCTGGATCCCAGGGTGGCAGGCTGGCTGTTCCTGCGCTGGGGCACTCCAGCGATGGACGTCTTCGCCAGCCCTCAGAACACACAGCTCTCCCGCTTCTGCGGACCAGTGCCGCACCCGAGCAGGGAGGGCCCCGATGCATTCCTCCTGGACTGGTCCTCCAGTCTTCTATATGCATTCCCCCCGTTTCCCCTCATTGCGAGGACTTTGTTCAAGGCTCAACGGGACGGGGCATCACTGATTCTCGTGGCCTTGGCAGCCTTGGTTCCTGCTTCTGCTCTGACTGTTGTTGGAGCCCCTGGTTCCCCTGGGCTCTGCCAGGGACTTACTAACGCAGGAGGAAGGTTGGTTGCTGCACCCAAACTTAACTTCCCTGTCCCTCACTGCCTGATGGCTGAACGGGTCTCTCTAGCTTCTCTGGCCCTTCCGGAGGAGGTTGAGGAAATCCTCCTTGCTTAGAGGAAGGACTCCACTAGGTGGGCTTACGCCTCTAAGTGGAAGTGATTCTCCGCCTGGTGCTCGGAGCACCAGCTCGACCCCTTCTTGTGCTCGGTTCGGTGGGTTCTCCAGTACCACCTCCACCTCTCGAGGGAAGGGCTGAAGTCAAACTCTGTCAGCCAGTCATCTTCCTGTCGAGGGAAAACCTCTCTCAGGGCAGCCTCTAGTCTGCCGCTTCATGCGGGGCGTTTTACTCTCCAAGCCACCCATCCGCCCTCCCCCCGTGGAATGGGATTTGAACGTAGTGCTCACACAACTCACTTGTCCACCTTTCGAGCCGATGGTGACGTGATCGCTCTGGCATTTGCCGTGGAAGGTGGCCTTACTGGTGGCGCTGACCTCAGCTCGCCGAGTCAGTGAGCTTCAGGCGCTCATGGCTGGTGCCCCCTACACCAGATTTTACCGGAACAGGGTGGTCTTCTGGACCCATCTGAAATTCTTACCCAAGGTCATGTCTGCTTTTCATCTCAACCAAGAGATAGTGCTCCCGACCTTCCCAAGGCCCCACGCCAGCCAGGCATTGACGGCTCTCCACACCCTCGACTGCAAGCGGGCCCTCACCTTCTTCTTGCAGGGCACCCAGACTCACTGCAAGTGTGACAGACTTTTCGTGACCTATGATCCCAATAGGCAGGGGCAGGCAGTCACCAAGCACACCCTATCCATTTGGGTGGCGGACTACATCGTATTCGCTCATGCAAAGACGGGCATCCCTCTGGATCATCGGGTCATTGCTCATGGGGTCCGAACCAAGGCGGACTCAGTGGCCTCGCTGTGCTCCATGCCCATGATGGACATCTGCCGGGCGGCAACCTGGTCTTCCACGAACACCTTCGCTGCCCACTACTGCCTGGAGAGGGAGTCCCTCTGGGACAGCGCCTTCAGCCAGTCTGTACTCCGTAATCTGTTCAGGATATAAGCAACTCCTGCTCTCTGACACTTCTTCAAAGCTACCGAGGGTTTTGCCCCAGGGACTGAGGACTCAGGTTCCTTCAGGCTTCTGCTTATGGCCTCGCGAGGCATTTTTTGGTTACAGGTTCGGTAGCCTGTAGTTAAGAAGTCCCATAAGTGAGGACCAACTTCCTGCTTGTTCCTGGAGAAAGCATAGTTATTCACCTGTAACAGGTGTTCTCCAGGGACAGCAGGAATCTGTCCTCACTACCCTCTCGCCTCCCCTGATGAGTTGCTACATTTTTGTCCTTCCCTTGCCATCTGCTTGGTAAGGCTCGAGCTAAGAGACCTGACTGAGCAAGATGGCACCCTTGGGCAGAAAGAGGACCACGCATGCATGGTAGCAATCCCAAAAGCTTTCTTTGAAAGCTGGGGAATTGCTCCGTGCAGGCTCCGTTGGTGCTGATGTCACCCATAAGTGAGGACTGATTCCTGCTGTCCTTGGAGAACACCTGTTATAGGTGAATAACTATGCTGTTCTGCCTAGGGTGCCAGCACCTTGAACCAACTCTGGGGGCCATCCCTCACGCAACTCCTGCTGTGGCTTCTTTATTTGCCCAATGAGCCTTACAGGTTCTGACCACAGCCAAAAATAGCAATTCCTTGCTGTTGGGGGCTATATCACCAGCCAAGAAAATCCACTTTTGATCTGTCTGACATCATCAGTGCTTAAGTATTGCTCCTTATTTCTATAACTCCGTTAGAGATTGAGACCTACAGAAGTGGTTATTTACTTAATTGTCCAGTGGATTTAGAAGTCTTTTAACATTTGCTTATCTTTAGTATTAAGTTTGGCCTTGGATTCTTTTGTATACTTTGAGGGTAATTGCTTAATCTCTTATACAGGCAAAACATGTTATCTCCAGGAACAAGCAGGAATGTAGTCTTCACATATGGGTATCGTCGGCCCCGACGGAGCCTGGCGGGAATGCGCCCCAGCGTTCAATAGGAAAGCTTTTGGGAGCATCCCACAGCACCTGCGTGCTGTCTTCCCGCCTTTCCCAACTGTCCCTCTCCAGTTCTTCATTTTCCACGGAGCCAACAGGTCGCACATCCTGTCACAGCAGAAAAAAATCCCTTCTATTTTTCTTTTTTGTGGTCGCGTCTACCTTCCCTCGACGCTACACCGGTACCGCCTGTTCCTTTTTTTTTTTTAAAGAGAAAAAAAAAAACAACTTCTTTCTTTCTGGAGTCTTTCCAATAATTTTCTCTTCAGGTGCCACGTGCCATTTTGGGCACTAGACCCAACATTTTCCTTCAAAATGGAAAAACCTGCTTCGGGTTTTAAAAAGTGTTCCAAGTGTGGTGGTACCATCTCCGTCACCGACACCCATGAGTGGTGCCTCAAATGTTTAGGTTCTGACCTCTCTATTTCAGAGTGTGTTGCCTGTGGGATGATGTCAAAAAGCGGCCGGCAAAACCGAGCTGCTAAACTTAGCACCCTTTTTCCCTCCGATGCAGCCTCCGTGGCATCGACGTCTTCCAGGGCTTCGTCTTCCTCCCATGGATCTCACGTAACTAAACATAAATCTGGCTGGTCCTCAAAGGGTAGATCTCCTTCTAAGCATCGAGATGCCTCTGGCGTTGCCCTTGAGGGACTTTCACCGGCAAAATTGCCCCAGCGGGAGGCTTTGGCTTCCAAAGCACTAACGGGGCTCCAGGAGGTTCTCGAGGCTTCTACCTCGGCAGAACTACTGGTGCTATGCTCTGGGGTGCTGGCTGCTTCTTCCAGTACCGATACCCAAGCATCGGCAGTGTCGATAGACCAGAGATTCTTGGCTATTGAACGCAGTCTGGCGGCTCTTCTCACGGTCTCGATGCCCCTGAAACCGTTTCAGACAACTCAACTGGTATCGGCACCGACTGCATCGACATCGGCAGGTATTCTACTGGGACCGAGTCATGAGTGTCTATCTGGCATCAACAGGTCAGTACCGGACCACTCCGATGCCGACTTCAATCGCACGATCACCGGATCGGAGATACCTCGAATCCTCGGATGAGTCTGAAAACTCTGAAAGCTCTACCGATAGCAGAGTACTTCTTCCTGAGGATTCTTCTTCTTCTCCTCAGCGTAGGATGTCTCCACCAGAGGATATGTCCTTTTTAGAATTTTATCCGAGATGTGGCTTGAGGTCTTTCCATCACAGTGGCTCCTGAAAAAGAGCCTAGGGCAAAGGAATTGGAAATCCTGCAATACCCTAAAGCTCCCAAGGAGGGCAGCTACCTTACCTATTCATGAGATCTTGCATGATCTCATGTTAAGGATGTGGGAAACACCTCTAACCACATCTCCTCACTCTCGGAGACTCGACACCATGTATCGAGTTTGTCCTTGTCCTGGGTTTCAGAAGACTCAATTACCACACCATTCCATGGTGGTGGAATCAGCTATGAGAAGGATAAAGAGTGCAAAAAGGCATGCATCTAATCCTCCAGGACTTGAGTGTAGGACTCTTGACATCTTTGGACGTCGAACCTTCCAGGCTTCCATGCTCTCTGCTTGGATCAGTTCCTATATCTTGTATATGGGAATGTTCCTTAAGGAGGTCACAGGAGATATAGAGCTTCCTGATGATAAAAGGCAAAATTATCTCACTCTTGTCAAGTTTGTAAATCGTGCAGCCTTTGACTGTTTTGAGTGCATAAGCAGAACCTCTGCCATTGCCATAGGTGCACGTAGGATTGCCTGGCTCCAGGCATCTGACTTGGAAATTTGGGTACAGGATAAACTAGGGACTATTCCTTGCACAGGAGAGAATCTCTTTGGCAAGAATTGGCAGGAAAGAGCTAATGAGATAGATGCTGACAATATCACTTTGGCTAGATTGTCTAAATCTACAGCTGATCCTGCGAGGAAAAAATCCTCTAAGAAACCATTCTTCAGTAAGAAGTTTTATCCCTCCTATACCCAGCAGGGACATCGTTTAGGTCAGTCTGCCCAAAAGAGACAGCAGCAACAACCTAGGCAAAGAAAGACAAAAGCAGCTAAGCCTCAACCAGTTCAGCAGACTCAGCCACCACAGGGGCTTTGACTCCTATCTAGAGAACTTTGCCTTCCTGGCCCTGAACGGCCCAGAGCCCTCCACCATCCCAGGAAGGTTATGTCATTTTGTCCCCAGATGGGGGTCAGATAACAGCAGAAAATTGGACTCTGTCTATTGTAAGAGAGGGGTTCAAGCTTCATTTCCTCAGTATGCCCCCTCCTACAGTGGTAAGACAGTTCAATTCTCAGACCTCTCTCAACAACCAGTTAGGTCAAGAGGTCACTGTGCTCCTTGCTGAAGGGGCAATGGAAGAGGTACCCATTCCCCAACAGGGTACAGGGTTTTACTCCCCCTATTTCCTTATTCCAAAGAAAACAGGAGGACACAGACCTATTTTAGACCTCAGAGAATTGAACAAATTCCAAAGAGAAGTTCAAAATGATTTCTCTAGGAACTCTGCTGCCATACCTTCAGAGTCAGGATTGGCTTTGTTCTCTAGATCTCAAGGATGCGTACACTCATGTTCTCATCCATCCAACTCACCGAAAGTTCCTTCGCTTTCTGTTTCAAGGGAAGCACTACCAATACAGGGTTCTTCCCTTTGAACTGGCTTCTGCACCAAGGGTTTTCACAAAATGCATGGCTGTGGTGGCAGCATTTCTCCGCACCCTGGGAATATTCGTCTTCCCTTACTTAGACGACTGGCTCATTCGAGCCCCTTCAGAGCCAGAGGCCAGGGTTGCTCTCTCTCGCACAATGCGCATCCTTCAGTATTTGGGACTTGTCATAAACTTCCCAAAATCTAACCTTGCTCCCACTCAGTCCCTAGAGTTTATAGGAGCTCTGCTGGATACCAGACAGACAAGGGCCTACCTTCCACAGCCCTCCTGCCTTCGCATGGTGCAGTTAGCTTCCCAAGCAGTGCTAAAACCTCACCTCACTGCTTGGGAAATGTTATAGTTGCTAGGCCACATGGCATCCACCATGCATGTGGTTCCTTATGCTCGCCTCCATGTGAGGGCAGCCCAGTGGACTTTATCCACTCAGTGGACTCAGGAGTCAGGTTGCCTGTCAGACAAAATAGCAAACTCAGATCGCCTTATTTTGCCCCTCCAATGGTGGCAGTCACCAAAATTTTGATCACCAGTTCAATGTAAGTGCTTAATGGTGTACCTGTTCTGCACAAAATTGTTGCCTGTGAACCGCGCTGATTTTTAAGAGCGCGATATATAAAAAAATAATAAATAAATAAATAAAACCTTCTGGTGGGGTCTCCTTTTCAGCAACCCCCACCCCAAGCCACTCTAAAAACAGATACTTCACAGGTGGGTTGGGGAGCCCACCTGCAAGGCCTCTCTACCCAGGGTACCTGGACTCCACAGGAGGCCTATCTACACATCAATCTCCTGGAACTCAGAGCAATCTTCCTTGCTCTTCGAGTATTCCAAACCCAGCTCAGCTGCAAGACAGTCCTAGTTCAAACGGACAATCAAGTAGCCATGTTGTATGTGAACAAGCAGGTCAGAACAGGCTTTCTGTCACTCTGTAACAAAGCTTTGCGACTATGGGCCCCTGCCAGAGAGCATCAGATTCATCTCCTTGCGGTGTATCTTCCAGGCATTCAAAACTCTTGGGCAGACAGACTCAGTCGAGTTCTGCTTCCACACGAATGGTCTCTCCATGCAGACCAGATGGCCAACATTTAGTTTTTTTTATTTTTTTTTAATTCTTTATTTTCGTTTTATAACAACAAAGGAAAAGGAAGACATACAGCTAAAAGACAGATACATAAAGTGTAATACATACACCAAAGTAAACCCCTGCCACCCTCCTCCCCCCTGCTGCTTCTCCAGAAAACTAATCATTCCCGAAGCGGGCGTGTACTTACATTATTGTGTTACAAAACCTAACGGCGATCTGAAACATGATGAGTGCACATTATACAGGCATGTTGGAGCAATGAGCAGATTGTACATAATCATTAAGCAGCTGCCATTTAGACAAGCGAGAGTGAGGTTGGGCATGGGGAATAGCTCTCCGAGGTATCTGCTCATATTTACTATATAAGCAGACGAGGTTCCACCATTCATTGACAGTAAGTCGAGAGCTATCCTTCCAATTCCTCGTGATTAAGCATATGGCTATACCCAGCATGAAATCAAGGAGAAAGCGACCCTTCTTAGGAAGAGAGGGGACCTCCGCCACAGAGCGGAGTCCCACGATCTGCCAAGAGAGAGGTTCGTGAAGGTGTAAGATAAATTGAATACAACCCCAGACCCGCCCCCAATAAACCTGTAGTTGAGGACATTCATAAATAACATGAGCGAAGGTTCCCACAGCAGTATGGCAAGACCAACACTGGTCCCTAGCATTTGTGTTCTATTTGGCTATTTTTTCTGGGGTATAAAAGCATCTGTGTGCAAAAAAGAAGAGAGTTTGGGTAACAGAGGCAGACTGGGAAACTCGCACTACTTTGCTCCAGAAAACGCTCCATTGCACAGGGGTTAAAGTGGTTTGCAGTTCGCGCTCCCAGGCTTGTTGGGCTCTAAAAGTGGCCGTGTCTGTACCCTGACATAATATTTTATAAAAGTTGGAGGCTACCCCATGTGTACTACTAATAGAGTGAACTATCTCTAATAGCCCGTCCTCAGTAGGGGCAGAGGGCGGCATGATTCGAGCACTTTTGAGGCAGTGTTGAAGCTGCATCAATTGAAAGTAGTGTTTCGCTGGTAACGCAAATTCCTTTTGTAAATCAGAAAAGGTTTTCCAACGAGCTGCAGAGAAAAGCTGTTGGGGTGTCCAGATCCCCCTTGAGTACCAGGGTTTCCATGCTATCGTTCTATTGAGGACTTGAATTCTGGGGTTATTCCATAGCGGGAGTCCGTCCTGAGGACATACGCTCGGGCCCAATGATAGAATGAGAGTGTTAAAGGCCGCAAGAGTATCGACAAGCATTGGTGGATGGCGGGTGTCTACTTGATAGGACATACCGGGGAGATGGGTCAACGGAATTGGGCTACTAAGCTCCTCTTCTATGTCAAGCCAAACTGGTCTGCTGTCTGTTGAGGCATCTAGCCATCGGGCACCTTGCTTAAGTAGGAAGGCTTGATGATATCTAAGGAAATCAGGAAATCTGGTACCCCCTCTTTCCTTTGCAGACTGTAGTTTTTGTTTGGCTATCCTTGGTGGCTTGCCCTGCCAGAGATAACGGACGAGAAGGCCCTCAATATCTTTATAAGTATGTAGCGGGAGTAAGCATGGCAGCATTTCTAAAATGTAGTTCACTTTGGGGACTATCATCATTTTCACAGTTTCTAAGCGGCCCCACCATGTAAGAGATAAGGGAGACCAACGATTCGTGAGCTCACGGACTTTGGAGACTACCTCTTTGGCATTAAAACTGATAGTGTCTTCTAAAGGAGAACAGTAATGGACCCCAAGATACTTCACCATGCGGGATTGCCAAAGGAAGGGAAAGGCCTGCATGTCAGCCTCATGTACCCAGCGGTTCAGTGGGAATGCTACAGATTTGGTCCAGTTAATTTTATAGCCCGATAATTGTGAGTATCCGTCAATCAGATCCAAGACAGCTGGAACCGAATCGAGGGATACGAAAAGCATAAGGTCATCTGCATATGCAGAGAGTTTAATCTCCCTATGACTGAAGGGGGACACCTCGAATACGTGCGGACTGTCTAATAAGGAGGGCTAGGGGTTCAAGAGCTAGATCAAAGAGCATTGGTGATAGGGGGCAACCTTGACGCGTGCCTCTTTGGAGATTAAATGGCTGAGACTTGATAGCATTTACACAAATACTGGCGACGGGTTGAGTATACATGACTTGGAGATATCGGAGGAAGCCCTCCCCAAAGCCATACCATCGGAGAACTGCAAATAAGAAGGGCCATTCTAGGCGGTCAAAGGCTTTTTCGGCATCCAGGGAAAGACCCACCCATGGATGATCTAGATTGGCAGCACTGGATAGCACATGGCACAAGGTCCGAGCATTGTCAGCAGTTGATCTGCCGGGTATAAAACCGCATTGGTCAGGGTGAATTAGGGTGGCCATCCTGTCAGATAGCCGGGTGGCCAAGATCGTTGCGAAGATCTTATAATCGGCATTAAGTAGGGAGATTGGACGGTAGTTGGCGGTTAGTAGCGGGTCTCTGCCTTCTTTCTCAAATACTACCACATTAGCTGCAGAAAAGGATCCCAAAGAGGATGTATCTACCGCAAGGGCAGTAAAATAGAGTTTTAAATAGGGAACTAAATCTGCACTGAACGTTCTGTAGAATTCGGTCGGGAGACCATCGGGCCCTGCGGCACGGCCCGAGGCTGTTCGTTTTAGGGCAGATTGGATCTCTGAAGTAGAGAAGGGTTCATCCATCGCATCCCTATCATCTTCAGAGAGGGTCGGCCGCTGAATGCCAGAAAGCAATCGCTCGAATGTCTCTGACGAGAACTCACATTCAGATTGATATAGGCGGGTATAGAAATCCCGAAAGAGCTCTACAATGTCGGAGTCTGTGGTCACTATGCCCCTCCCTGTGGAGCTCGAAGGGCCGCTACGCGTTTGGCTTCTTTTTGACCTTTCAAGGCGTTGGCTAAGAGTCGACCGGCTCGGTTATTTTCACGATAATATGTCCCTCGCTGAAGCTCAATACTCTTAGAAGCTGCAGTTGAGAGGATTGAATTATATTGAAAACGGAGACGCTGTAGTCGAATTAATACACATGGATCAGTACGTGAAGTTAGAACTCGTTCGCCTGCTTTTATTTGTTGGTCTAGTATGAGTAGCTGCTGTTTGCGTTGTTTTCGCAGGCGGATTTGATAGCTAGTGATCGTTGCTCGAATGGCCGCTTTGAAGCCCTCCCACCAAGCCCAATTCGCAGTATCCTGGGGTAGATTAAAATGGAAGTAATCCTGTATGGCTGCTCGAATTTCTAACTGGAACTCTGGCTGAGTTAACAGGGCTCTATCAAAGAACCAGGCCCCCGAATTCCCTTGGGGTGCAGTAGTGTATAATTGAAAGGAAATGGCAGCATGATCTGAAATATGTTGGGAGTGAATCTTTGCAGTGTCCACCTGAGGAACTAACAGTTTTGATATTAGAAAGAAGTCTATGTGAGACTGGGATTTATGAGGGGAAGAGAAGAAGGTGAAGTCAAGCTCATTGGGGTGTAGTAGCCTCCATAGATCAACTAAAGCAAGATCTTTGATCAGGGAGGTAAGCGTGGTGTGACTCTTGGGGGGACCACTTGTCCTAGGCGGCTGTTTGTCAATCAGGGGATCAAGGACTAGATTGAAATCCCCCCCAATTATCAATGAAGTATTAGCAGAGGCCTGCGCAACCTGAGCAATGGTAGCAAAAAAGGCAGGATCATCCACATTAGGAGCGTAAAGGCATATACATGTAACTTCAAGGCTACCTATCTTGAGGTGAACTCTGGACCATCTACCTTCTGTATCTGAGCTAGTCGCAATAATAGTAGCATGCAAAGATTTCCTAACCAGTATGGCAACCCCACGTTTCTTAGAAACGGCTGGGGAATAGGCGGCCACCATGTAAGGTTTAATATTGAGTTTAAGAGTTTCCTTCGAATTTAAATGCGTTTCTTGGAGAAAAATCAGATCCGCAGCTTCCTGACTTAGGTAGCTTAGGATTTTCTTCCGTTTTATCGGATTATTGATTCCTTTTACGTTCAATAAGAAAATCTTACATGGTGCCATCAATCGGTAATAGACATTTTAGGTAAGGGCGCTTGAAAACATACAACATAATCAGAATCTGTGCAACAATGACATAATCACCGAGTATTCTGGCTAATACACCCCATATTGAAAAGTATGTACCAAAGTATCTTAGAGAAGAAGCAAAACCCCCAAGAATATGGCGACCATATGTCTGCGGGAGGAGGCCCTAGAAAGGAAATAGAAAGACATGAAAAAAAAGAAAAGAAACACCAGAGTCCATAATTAACACTGTCTCTGATACTCATCGAGGCTACTGTGGGTAGATGGAGTCGGGTCACAGATATCATCAAAAGTAAGGCAGCAACCTGCCCTCGCCAGACTCTTTGCTGGGCTGCGGCAGATCCAATATGGCAGGTACAGCGGATATGAGAATACTTGCAGGAATATTCTGGAAGTCAGCGCATCAAGTCGGCTTCTTTGGAATCCAAAAACTCCGCTAGTAGATCAGGGTCCTCAAATGTTCTTGTCTGATTGTGAAGCGTGACTCGGAGCTTGGCCGGGTACATCAGGCCATAGCGTGCTTGTAGTTGTTGAAGCCTCGGCCGGAATTCCAGAAAGCGCTTTCGGCGGTCGACCGTGGGTTTAGCCAAGTCGGGATAGAAGGAGATCTTGTGGCTCTCAAACTCCATATGGCCCTTTGCCCGAGAGGCATTTAGAATTTGCTCAACGTGTTGATATCTCAAAAGTCGAAAGATGATAGGCCGCGGGGTCTTCCTGTTGAGCGTTATGCTTGTGGGTACACGATGAGCGCGATCGATCTCCAAATCTTTGGTAAAGGTGACTTGGAGCAGGGAAGGGAGGATTTTGCATAAAAACTCTTTCATGTCTCCCGATTCCGCTCCCTCCGGTATGCCCACAAGTCGTATGTTGTTGCGGCGCGCTCTATTATTGCCATCTTCCACTTCTTTCTGCAAGGCCCGCACCTGACGTTCAACTTTGTCGAGTTTGGACAACCGGGCCGCATGGGAGTCCAATATGCTCTCCATTTTGTCCTGACGCGAAGAAAGCCCTTCTAGCTTGCTTTGCAGCACACCAAAATCTTCCCGCAGCGCTCGGAGTGCTTCACCGTTTGACTGCACGAGGTTTTTGACCCCTCTAATCTCTGCGAGGATTTCCTGCTGCATTTCGGGGCCCTCGCGCAAGGCCAGCCCCTTCTGCGGGGACGGAGGTTCAGTTTTGGAACGTTTGCCGTGAGAAGCCGCTGGAGACCCAAATTCCAGGCGCGTGGGTTTGGTCCCCGCCATCTCACCAATGTGCCCCGGCAAGATCAGAGTAGAAGTTCCAAGTATGTACGGTGTTAATTCAGGATTCTGAGTAGGCCTCTCGGGAGCCTCAGCGTTATGCGACCATCCCGCTGGACATCAGGCTCCGCCCCCCGATGGCCAACATTTTGAAAGTCCGCTGAATGCCAAACTTCCCCGGTTCTGTTCCAGAATTCCAGCTAAGGGTTGTCTGGCCAGGGATGCTTTCCTCCTCCATTGGGGTCAGGACTTCTTGTATGCCTTTCCACCCATTTGCCTAATTCTCAAAACCCTGTTCAAGCTTCAGAGAGGCAGAGGTCATATGATTCTCATAGCTCCACGTTGGCCATGACAAATGTGGTACCCTCTGCTCCTACATCACTCTCAAGCTCCGCCTCTGGAGTTAGGATCTGCTCCAAATCTCCTTTCTCAAGAGGACGGGATGCTGTGGCATCCAAATCTCCAGTCTCTGCATCTCAGGGCCTGGTTGCTGAAAGCCTAGAACTTCACGGTCTTAACTTTTCCCAGCTGGTAAAGGATATCCTTTATGCTTCCAGGAAGCCTTCCACAAGACGCTCTTATGCATTTAAGTGGAAAAGGTTTACCTTATGGTGCTCGCAGAAGGGTCTTAACCCGCTTGCGATACCTCTGGAATCGTTACTGGAGTATCTCCTTCATTTATCAAATGCAGGGCTTAAAACCAATTCAGTGAGAGTTCATTTGAGTGCTATTGCAGCTTCGTTCAATCCTCTAAATGGACAACCTATTTCCTCTCATCCTCTCATAGCGAGATTTGTGAGAGGTCTTCTTTTAACTAAGCCTCCCATTAAGCCACCACCGGTGGCATGGGACTTAAATCTGGTTCTTGGGCAGATCATGAAACTGCCCTTTGAACCATTAGCCACTACCTCTTTGTAATTCCTTTCCTGGAAGGTCATCTTTCTTGTTGCAATCACATCAGCACGTCGCATTAGTGAATTGCAAGCATTGGTGGCTGATCCTCCTTATACAAGGTTCCATCAAGATAAGGTAGTCCTTAGGACTCATCCACACTTTATGCCAAAGGTGGTGTCATCTTTTCATTTAAACCAAGCGGTTTTACCTTCCTGTATTCTTTCCAAGGCCTCGCGCTTCAAATGCAGAAAGAAATCTTCATACTTTGGACTGTAAAAGGGCTTTGACCTTTTACTGGCAAAGGACACAGCAACATAGAAAGTCCTCTCAACTCTTTGTTGCTTTTGATCCTAGTCATTTGGGACTTCCAGTCTACAAAAGAACACTCTCCAGCTGGATTGCACAGTGTATATCTTTTGCCTATGAGAGTAAAAACCTTCCTCTTGAAGGCCATGTCACAGCTCACAATGTGAGAGCCATGGCAGCCTCTATGGCTCATCTTCACTCTGTGTCTATCGACGACATCTGTCGAGGAGCTACTTGGGCTTCAGTTCATACCTTCACAGCCCATAACTGCCTAGACAAGGACTCCCGCCGGGATGCCTTGTTTGGTCAGGCTGTTCTTCAACACCTGTTCCATACTTAATCAACTCCTACCCACCATCCCTGGTAGGATGCCAGAGATCCATGGGGGGAAGTGGAGCCCTTTCACAAGGGCACACAACTTCTGGGGCCTTCTCCCTGGCACCTGCAGCTAGGGAGTCCCCATATGTGAAGACTACATTCCTGCTTGTTCCTGGAGATAGCATAGTTACTCACCTGTAACAGGTGATCTCCGGGAACATCAGGAATTTAGTCTTCACAACCCACCCACCTCCCCTAGGAGTTGTATCTCTCTATCTCTCTCTCTTTTGTCTCAGTTTTAAACTCAACTGGAGAGGGACAGTTGGGAAAGGCGGGAAGGCAGCACGCAGGCGCTGTGGGATGCTCCCAAAAGCTTTCCTATTGGATGCTGGGGAGCGTTCCCGCGCAGGTTCAGTTGGTGCCGACGATACCCATATGTGAAGACTAAATTCCTGCTGTTCCCGGAGATCACCTGTTACAGGTGAGTAACTATGCTTTACATGCGTATTTGGGGCCTATTTTATAAAGTGCAGAAATAAATAAAATAAATTTGTGGGCTTTCTTTTATAGAATAGGGATGTGTGGACGCGGCGGAGTCTAGTCGCAGCAGTTACTGCCTCTAGAGTAGGCATAACCGCCCACACCTAGATCAACGCAGTGACGCATATAAGTCATAGTATTCAATAACTTGTGTGTAGATTTAGGCATTGCCTTTGCTTCACCTTTCTGCACACCCCCAACTGAATATATGAGTGATGGGACTTACATGCATGCTTGCAGAATAGTAACCACCCACAGCATGCACATAATTCCTTCAGAACTGAGTCTTGTGCACAAATCACACGTGTACCTCTCTCTGTGTGCCTTATATAGAATCAGCCTCTTTCGGTCTTGCATGGTTGGTTCTTCTGGATGACCTCTCCTATCTTTGATTTGCTGCACTCAGAATTCAGTTAATTTTTCTAAATGCATTTCAGATAAAGCTGTGAGGGGTGCCTATTGGATTTTATTTTATTGCTTTTTAAATTGAATTTCATGACAAGATGGTGCCCTGTGACTTATTTTTGCAGGGCCTTGTTTTGGAAAGGAGGTCAGACTTGGCAAGTATATAAACTGTGTATATTTTTAGTATACTATCCTTGGTGAAACATTTGCATTAGAAAGCTATGTGAGTGTTTCTGTAATGAGTATTTAAGTAATGATTCCAGCACAGAAGACCTCTAAGGAAGATGAGGGGGTTGTAGAACTTGGTATTAGGTATGGATGGGCCATATGGCCTTAATCTGCCATCATTTTTCTGTGTTCCTGTTGTAGCACCTGGACCTTGTATGTCATTTGTGAACATTAAGGAGATAATTTTATAAGGGGCCGTGGAAAGTTACATGCTGTCAATGTGTGTAAACCATGCATTTTTAGTGACTTGCATGCCTGGATGGGCCTTAACATGCATATCTTTTATTTATTTTATTTATTTATTTAACATTTGCTTCTATACCGCGCTATTAAAATCAGCGCGGTGTACATCAAACAAGCATACTACAATGTATACAAACAACATTGAGTTTTACAAAGAACAGGAAATTGAACATGGGAAGGAAACCAGGGGAACTAAATACATATTAACTCAAACTATGTACAATACTTTAATGTAAATGGGTGTTGCATTAGTTTTGTGAAGCTAACCATTATCTGAGGAGATGATGTGCAGGGGCGGCAGGTATATGGGGGAAGTTTGCAGGTTGTTGGATGTGCTTCTATCACTGGAGGTTTCTGAGTAATATTTTGTGAATAGGTGGAGTTTTAAAGCTTTTCTGAATAGAATGATGCTTTTTATTCCACGGATTTCATGGGGGAGTGCATTCCAGTTTAAAGGGGCAAATAAGGAGAAGGCTCTGTTGGAGGTAGCTTTTGTGCATTTAGTCATTAGGTTGGGGACTGCTAACATGTTCCGTGCAGTAGATCTTCTGCTTCTATTTTCTAGGGTGCCATGGATATCTTAACCAATCTCTGTTTTATAAGTATGCATGTCAGACCAATGATGTGTACTTTCGCTGTGGGGATGCACATGGACGGAGCATGGCCAAAGCACAAATTTGCTGCATAAATTATAAAATAAGATAACATTTACACATTCTTTAAAAATCTAGTTGTAAGCATTTAATTTAAATACTCTTGCCTAGATTTAATGTGCAGTTTCAGCCACCTATGCCTCTATTTTATAATAAAGTGTTTAAAACTAGATGACTGACTATGAAGTTATCCTACAGACATGCTCAGAGCATTTGTCTCCTAAGGAAAGGGACATTGATCCTGGTGGCAGCTGAACCCCAGCACGGGTGCCTGATGTCCTCTATATAATAAAAAACAGATTAGACCTTTAAGGGAGAATCTCACTGTTGTTGCATTATGTGCATCTCCACCTTTGTCATGATGATATCACAAGTTTTCAATACAGCATATTCTGTCATCCATATTAATCTGGCTTCATAGCTCTTTTATTTTCCCTGTATTCCAGCACAAGAATTGCATACCCTTCTTCCTCCTGGATTGATGACTATTTTGATTGGGTTAAACCACAATCTACCTGCTGCAGAGTCTACAACACCACTGAGCAATTCTGCAATGCGTCAGGTGAAACCTCTCTTCTTTTACACTCCAATTAGTGCTGAAATATCCATGCAAAGACTGGCACAACATTTACCTTTAATAAATTAAATTTCATCCATGTCCTCCAGTCCAGTCCAGACAAATCGGTTGTATCTGCCCACCAGCAGCTGGAGACTGATTATGCAAATCTTTGCTGATGTCGCCCATTAATAGATAGGGAATATCCTCCTGATGTCTAGTACTTCAGTCTCCAGCAGCTGAAGTACTTCCGTACAGACATCTGTCTGGAATTCTAGTCACCCATTTCTTAGTTTTGTGTGCCATTTTTGGTTAGGAGAGTAGAACTGTCTATTTGACAAGCATAGATTTCGGACTGCATCTTAGCCTATTTAAAAAAAAAAAAAAAAAAAAAAGGAAACAAAATAAAATTCTAGGTCCCATAAATGTTGCAGTGGTTGTGGCAGTCTGCCCCGGAGCCCTTTGGTGGGCGTGGGAGTCTTCTGCGGAACGTCGTAGCCATTTAGTCAGCATCAATGTCTCCCGATGGCAGTGGCAGAAATTCGGAGTTCCAGAGAGTAAGTGTGATTTTCTGCTGTTTTGGTTAGTAGCTCACTGGGAGTCTTTCCTTTGATTTGAGCTGCAGGGGTAATTTTGGTGCTGGGGCCTGGCTCTTCATTTTTGATATGCCCTTTTCCAAATTGACTTGGGCCACATGCAGCACATGGCATGGCTCTCTTGCCCGCCGGCTGCTGTAGAACATGCGAGTGGGAGACCTGCAAGCTGGAGGAACGCTACAGGGGCCAGACACACATGCAGGTGGTGCATGAAATTCAGCCACTACGGTGGATCACTCTACAGGCACTTTGAGCAGTCGACGGGAAAGTTCCTGTGCTTCTCTGGTGGCCATCTTGTCTGGCAGCTCCAGTGCCTCCATGACCATTTCGGGCAGAGAACAGATTGCTCTGGTGCTTGGAGAGAAAGCCTGGGGTGCACAAGACAACAGTGACAGTGGGCCAGAGGTAAGCTCCTTGTTTTCACCTGTTTTTTATTGATGGATTGGGCCTATAGGCTGGAGAAGAACTAAGGCTTAGAAAGGTCATAACTACAGTGAAAGACACGTCCCACAAACAACTAGCAGGACCTATGAGGACGGGGTAGCGACGGCACCCAGGACATTCACGAAGATGATGGTAGTGGCGACCGTGGCTTTCAAGCAGCAGGGCATCCTTGTTCATTCCTATCTGGATAATTGGTTGATTCGGGTGAAGTCATGGACGGAAAGCCAGGAGGTGATGCAGCAGGTGATCTTGTTCTTAGAAGGCCTGGGCTGGGTTATAAACTCAGCACAGAGCAAGCTGAGGCCGTTACAGCAGTTGGTATCTCCAGGAACAAGCAGGAATGAGTTTTCACATATAGGTACGTCGGTACCGATGGAGCCTGCGCGGGAACGCTCTCCAGCGTCCAATCAGAAAGCCTTTGGGAGCATCCCACAGCGCCTGCGTGCTGCCTTCCCGCCTTTCCAACTGTCTCTCCTCAGTTGTTCTTTTTCTGTGGAGCCAGCAGGTCGTGTTCCTGTCACCGCAGAAGAATTTCCTTATTTTTTTCTTTATTTCTTTTCTGTACGCGTCTGCCTTCCTCGACGCTATACCGGTACTGCCGGTTCTTATTCTTTTCTTAAAAGTTTTTTTTAAATTTTTCTTCAGGTGTACTTCAGTTTTAAGCCTTGGGCCCAAAACGTTTTCCTTAAATATGGAAAAACCTGCCTCAGGATTTAAGAAGTGCACAAAATGTGGCGGTACTATTTCCGTCACCGACGCCCATGACTGGTGTCTCAAATGTTTAGGTCCTGTCCATTACATTAAAGATTGTGTGTCCTGTTCCATGATGTCTAAGAGAGATCGACAGAACCGAGCTGCCAAGCTCAGTACCCTGTTTCCCTCTGATGCAGCTTCGGTGGCATCGACGTCTTCCAGGGCTGCTTCTTCCTCACATGGATCTCAGGTAACTAAACATAAAACCAGCCTGTCCTCGAAGGGAAAATCTCCTTCCAAGCATCGAGATGCCCCTGGCCTTGCTCTCGAGGATTCTGCACCGACAAAATTACCCCGGCGGGAGGCTTCGGCTTCTAAAGCATCATCGGGGTTCCAGGACGATCTAGATGGCATGGCCTCGACAGATCTCCTGGTGCCATGTTCTGGGGTACCGGTGGCTTCCACCGGTACCGACTTCCAGGCATTGGCAGCATCGATGGATCAGAGGATTCTGTCCATCGAACGCAGTCTGGCGGCCTTCCTTGTGGCATCGTCGCCCGTGGTACCGCAACAGACTACTCTGCAGGTACCGGCTCCGGTATCGCCATCGGCACCGATTCCGGTACCGGTGGCATCGACATCGGCATCGCTGTCAGCCATGCCAGTACTCTGCCCTCTGCAGCCCTCCGGTACCGATACCCCGGTACCGATGATTCCCGATACCGATCCCGGTCGGTACAGGTATCGGGCTTTGCAAGAGCATCCCGACAGACGATACTTCGATTCCTCTGACTCTGAGGAATCTGAAGAGTCTGTCGATGCAGCAATGCTTCTTCCACAGGAGGAGTCCTCTCCTAAACGAAGGATGTCTCCTCCTCCAGAGGACTTGTCTTTTCAAGACTTTATCAGAGAGGTGGCTCGGGGTCTCTCTATTACAGTAGCCCCAGAGTCAGAGCCTAGATCTAAGGAGTTAGATATTCTACAATATTCTAAAACTTCTAAAGAGGCAGTTACCCTGCCCATTCATGAGATTCTGTATGATCTCATGTTAAGGATGTGGGAAGCACCTCTATCCATCTCTCCTCATTCTTGCAGGTTAGACACCATGTATCGTGTCCCTCCTTGTCCTGGGTTCCATAAAACTCAGCTTCCTCACCACTCTATTGTGGTTGAGTCTGCAA
The DNA here is from genome assembly GCA_033557465.1 of Ichthyophis bannanicus. Taxonomy (NCBI): domain Eukaryota; kingdom Metazoa; phylum Chordata; class Amphibia; order Gymnophiona; family Ichthyophiidae; genus Ichthyophis; species Ichthyophis bannanicus. Next base: position 1,405,039,614 of record CM066031.1, on the reverse strand, counting down.
TGAGAAAGATTAGAAGTGCCAAGAGACATGCCTCTAATCCTCCAGGACGTGAATGTAGAGCCCTGGATGCTTTTGGTAGAAGAATCTTCCAAGCTTCCATGCTAGCTGCGAGAATTAATTCCTATAGTCTCTACATGGGAATGTTCTTAAAAGAAGTCACTGACCATTTGCTGACTTTAAGTCCTTTTATGTCGGACAGTAAAAGGCCAGAATTTCTCTCTGGGCTCAAACATGCCCAGGATATCTCCAAATTCTCCAACCGTGCAGCTTTCAACTCCTTTGAATGCGTAAGCAGAGCCTCAGCTATAGCTATAGGTGCACATAGGATTGCTTGGCTTCAAGCATCTGATTTGGAGACCTGGGTCCAAGATGAATTGGGAAATATCCCTTGTACAGGTGAGAATCTGTTTGGTAAAGATTGGCAAGCAAAGGCCAATCAAATGGATGCTGAAAATTCTGCTTTGGATAGACTATCCAAATCTACTGCTGCTCCTGCTAAGAAAAGGTTGTTCGAGAAAAACACCTTTTTCTAAAAAGGGAAGATCCTATCCTGCTTATAGTCAGAGAGCATCTTCTGCAGCTCAGTTTCCTTCCAAACGTCAGCAATCCTCCAAACAGACCAAGGCAAAGGCTGCGAGGCCTGCTCCAGCCCAGTAATCTCAGCCCCCTCAGGGCCTTTGACTCTCTGCTAGAGAACTTAACCTTCCTGGGATGGTGGAGGGCTCTGGTCCTTCTAGAGCCAGGAAGGCTATGTCACTTTGCTCCCAGATGGGGGAGCAGAGCATTGGACACTCTCCATCATAAGAGAGGGGTACAAACTTCATTTTTCCAGCTTGCCCCCTCTCACAAGAGTGCACCAGTTCAATTCTCCAACCTCCCTCCTCAGCCTGTTAGAGCAGGAGGTTGCCATTCTTCTAGCCCAGGGGGCAATAGAAGAAGTGCCTTCTCAACAAAAGGGCACAGGGTTCTACTCCCCCTATTTTCTTATCCCAAAGAAAACAGGGTGCTTCAGGCCCATTTTAGATCTCAGAGAATTGAACAGATTCCTAGTGAAGGAGAAATTCAAGATGGTTTCTCTAGGAACTCTGCTGCCATAACTTCACAGTCAGGATTGGCTTTGTTCTCTAGATCTCAAGGATGCGTACACTCATGTTCTCATCCATCCAACTCACAGAAGGTTCCTTCGGTTCCTTTTCCAGGAGAAGCACTATCAATACAAAGTGCTCCCCTTTGGCCTGGCCTCTGCACCAAGGGTGTTCACGAAATGCATGGCAGTGGTTGCTGCTTTTCTGCGCACCCTGGGAATATTTGTCTTCCCCTATCTGGACGACTGGCTCATTCGAGCTCCCACTCAGAGGCCAAGACTGCTCTATCCTGCACATTGCGTATCCTTAAATATTTAGGGCTGGTAATAAACATCCCAAAAATCAATTTGATACCTACTCAGTCCTTGGAGTTTATAGGGGCGCTGCTGGATACCACAAAGGCAAGGGCCTATCTTCCTCAGGCCCGCTGCCTTCGCTTGATGCAGTTAACTTCTCAAGCAGAGTCAAAACCCCTACTAACTGCTCGAGAAATGTTACAGTTGCTAGGCCATATGGCATCCACCGTTCATGTGGTGCCATATGCTCGCCTGCACATGAGAGCAGCTCAGTGGACTTTATCCACCCAATGGACCCAGGCATTAGGCTGCCTGTCAGACAAAATAGCAAACTCAAGTCGCCTCATTTTGTCCCTCCAGTGGTGGAAGTCCCCTCAAAACCTGTTGCAGGGGTCTCCCTTTCAACAGCCTCTACCCCAGGCAACTCTTACAACAGATGCTTTTCCAATGGGCTGGGGAGCTCATCTTCAGGACCTCTCCACCCAGGGCATCTGGTCCCCACAGGAGACTTTTCTACATATCAATCTCTTGGAACTCAGAGGCAATCTTCCTTGCTCTGCGAGTTTTCCACACCCTGCTCATCCACAAGACAGTCCTTGTCCACACGGACAATCAGGTAGCCATGTTCTACATAAACAAGCAGGGGGGCACTGGCTCTCTGTCGCTTTACAACAAAGCTCTGCAACTGTGGGCCCTCGCCAGAGAGCATCACATTCATCTTCTGGCAGTCTGTCTTCCAGGTGTTCAAAACTCTTGGGCGGACAGACTCAGTCGAGTTCTGCTTCCACACGAGTGGTCCCTACATATGGACCAGGTATCCAAGATTTTTCAAATTTGGGGAACCCCGGACATAGACCTCTTTGCAAGTCTGTGGAATGCCAAACTTCCCCGGTTCTGTTCCAGAACTCCGGCTCAGGCAAGGGATGCTTTCCTCCTTCACTGGGGTCAAGACTTCCTCTATGCCTTTCCACCAATTCCCCTGATTCCCAAAACCCTGTTCAAGCTTCAGAGAGACAGAGGCCACATGATTCTCATAGCTCCACATTGGTCACGGCAAGTGTGGTATCCTCTGCTTCTACATCTCTCTCAAGCTCCCTCCCTAGAGTTAGGGTCTGCTCCAGACCTCCTCTCTCAGGAGGACGTAAAGTTGTGGTATCCCAATCCCCAATCTCTGCATCTCAGGGCTTGGTTGCTGAAGGCCTAGATCTTCAGGATCTTCCTCTTTCTAAACAAGTGAAAGATGTTCTTTATGCTTCCAGAAAACCTTCCACTAGACGTTCTTACGCCTTCAAGTGGAAAAGGTTTACCATCTGGTGTTCTGGAAGGGGTCTTAACACCCGCTGAATACCTCTGGAATCGTTGCTGGAGTATCTCCTGCATCTCTCTAATGCAGGCCTTAAAACAAATTCAGTAAGAGTCCATCTGAGTGCTATTGCAGCTTCCCTCAGGCCTCTAAATGGACAACCTGTTTCCTCTCATCCCCTTGTAGCAAGGTTCATGAGAGGTCTCCTTTTAACAAAGCCTCCCATTAGACCACCTCCGGTGGCATGGGATTTAAATTTGGTTCTTGGTCAGCTTATGAAGTCACCTTTTGAACTTTTAGCTACTACCTCCTTGAAATACCTTTCTTGGAAGGTTATCTTTCTTATTGCAATCACATCAGCACGCCGCATCAGTGAATTGCAAGCACTAGTAGCTAATCCACCTTACACAAGGTTCCATCATGACAAGGTAGTCCTTAGGACTAATCCACACTTTATGCCTAAGGTGGTCTCGCCCTTTCACCTCAACCAAGAGGTCTACCTACCTGTCTTTTTTCCAGGGCCTCATGCATCAAGTGCAGAGAGGAATCTTCATACCCTGGACTGTAAAAGAGCTCTGGCTTTTTACTTACAGAGGACACAGCAGCATAGAAAGTCTTCCCAACTCTTTGTTGCTTTTCATCCTTCTCATTTAGGACAACCAGTCTCCAAGAGAACTCTTTCCAACTGGATTGCCCAATGTATTTCTTTCGCCTATCAGAGCAAGAACATTTCTCTGGAGGGCCATGTCACAGCTCACAATGTGAGAGCCATGGCAGCCTCAATGGCTCATCTGAACTCTGTGTCTATCGATGACATCTGTCGAGCAGCCACTTGGGCCTCAGTTCATACCTTCACAGCCCATTACTGCTTGGACAAGGACTCCCGCCGGGATGCCTTGTTTGGTCAGGCTGTTCTCAAACACCTGTTCCATACTTAATCAACTCCTACCCACCATCCCTCATGGGATGCCAGAGATCCAGGTGGGGAAGTGCAGCCCTGTCCCAGGGACACACAACTTCTGGGCTCTCTCCCTGGCATCAAAAGCTAGGGAGTCCCCATATGTGAAGACTCATTCCTGCTTGTTCCTGGAGATAGCACAGTTACTTGCCTGTAACAGGTGATCTCTGGGAACAGCAGGAATAAGTCTTCACAACCCACCCACCTCCCCTAGGCATTGTCTCTCTCTCTCTATCTCTCTTCCTTTCCCTCTCTCTCCCTCTTCATCTCAGCTATAAAACTCAACTGAGGAGAGACAGTTGGAAAGGCGGGAAGGCAGCACGCAGGCGCTGTGGGATGCTCCCAAAGGCTTTCTGATTGGACGCTGGGGAGCATTCGCGCGCAGGCTCCGTTGGTACCGATGTACCCATATGTGAAGACTTATTCCTGCTGTTCCCAGAGATCACCTGCTACAGGTAAGTAACTGCTTTATCTGGGGGCTTTGTTTGATACCAAGGCTGGTCTGGTTATTTTGTCAGAGGAGCACATGGACAAGCTTTAGAGCTTACTGCTCCAGTTTTTGTGGATGGAAAGGCTGTTTGCCTGGCATTATCTTCAGGTGCTTAGGTTGATGGCGGCAGCGCTAGATCTGATTCCTTGGGCCAGGATTCATATGAGACTGCTTCAGAAGGCATCGCTCTCGAGATGGTCACCTCAGCGGCACCCCTTGTCTTGCCGGTTTCAGTGTCCAGGGGACACCAAGATTGCACTATAATAGTGGCTCAACAGGAGCAGTTTGAGCAAAGGCATGTCTCTGGACATGCCGGACTGCATGATGATGACCACCGATGTCAGCCTGTATGACTGGGAGTGCATTGCCTTTCCCAGGTGACCCAGGGACAATGGATGTAAGAGGAAAGTGTTTGCTCCATCAATTGCCTGAAGATAAGGCCAGTATGGATGGTATTGCAGCACTTTGCCCCTTCTTGGAGGGCAGAGAAGTATGGGTGTTAATACAATGCCTCGGCGTTAGCATATCTGAAGAGGCAGGGGGGAAGAGGTGGCATGGTGCTAGCAAGTCGAGCAGATTCTGCAGTGGGCAGAATGACACCTGACCAGTCTCTCTGCAGCCCACGGTACTGGCAGAGACAATGTACAGGCAGACTACTTGAGCAGGCATCACCTGGATGCAGCAGAATGATCCATAGAAGACTTTGTGTTTGCCAACATAGCCCACTGTTGGGGTCTGCCGGTGATGGACCTCATGCCGTCAGCAGCCAATGCCAAGGCCAGTCACTTATTCAGCCGGCGGAGCATCAATGTCAGAGGGACTTCATGCTCAAGCTCAGCCTTGGCCACAGGACGGACTGCTTTATGCCTTCCCTCCATGGGTGCTTATCGGGCGGCTTTTGTACCAGATCGCCCGGCACAGCGGCCAAATGATTTTGGTATCTCTGGATTGGCCAGGGAGACCATGGTATGTGGACTTGTTCTGGCTGATGGTGGACGGTCTGGCTGATGGTGGACGGTCTGGCTGATGGTGGACAGACTTGACCTACTTTCGCAAGGTCCAGTGTTGATGCCCAAGGTGGATCGATTCTTGCGTACGGCCTGGCTCTTGAGCGGGTGTGGCTGACAAGGCAGGGTATGCTCCGGGTGTCCTTGCTATTCTCTTAAAGGCTAGGAAGTGTTCTCTATTGCTATCCTAACATATAAGAAAATAAGATATGATATACTGGGTCAGACCAAAGTCTATCAAGCCTAGTATCCTGTTTCCAACAGTGGCCAATCTAGGTCACAAGTATCTAGCAGTTTCCCCAAAAAACACAGGTTCCATAATGCTTGTATTAGGGCAAGCAGTGGATTTCCCGGGTCCCCTTTAATAATGGTTTATGGACCTTTCCTCCAGGAATTTGTCCAAACCTTTTTTAAACCCGGTTACACTAATAGCTTTTACTACATCCTCCGGTAACAAATTCTAGAGTTTGATTACATGTTGAGTGAAAAAATATTTTCTCTTATTAGCCTTAAATAAGTTACACTGTAGCTTCATTGCATGTCTCCTGGTCTTTATTTTGATGGCATAAACAATCAATCTGTTTACCCTATCCACTGTGTTCATTAATTTATAGACCTGTATCATATCTCCTCTCAGCCTTCTCTTTTCCAGGTTGAAGAGCCCTAACCTTTTTAACCTCTTTTCGAAGGGGTATCCTTCCATCCCCTTTACCATTTTGGTGGCTCTTCTCTGTACCTTTTCTAATAAAGCTGCATCCTTTTTAAGATACGGTGACCAGAATTGCACACAATATTCAAGGTGCGGTTGCACCATGGAATGATACAGAGGCATTATAATATCCTTTTTTTAATTTTCCATTCCTTTCCTTATGATTCCTAGCATTTTATTTGCTTTCTTGGCCGCCGCTGCACACTGGGCAGAGGGTTTTAACATGTTATCCACGATGAGGTCTAAATCTTTTTCCTGGGTGGTGGTTCCTAATGTGGAATCTTGCATCGTGTAACCATAGTTTGGGTTGTTCTTTCCTAGGTGCATAACTTTGCACTTGTCCACATTAAATTTCATCTGCCATTTGGATGCCCAGTCTTCCAATTTATCAAGGTCCTCTTGCAATTTTTCACAATTCTCATGGGTTTTAACAACTTTGAATAATTTTGTGCCATCTGCAAATTTGATTACCTCACTCATTATTCCCATTTCCAGGTCATTTACAAATATGTTAAAAAGCAGCAGACCTAGCACAGATCCCTGAGGAACTCTACTATTCACCTTTCTCCTTTGGGAAATTTGGCCATTTAGCCCTACCCTTTGTTTTCTATCTTTTAACCAGTACCTGATCCACATTAGTACACTGCCTCATATCCCATGACTTTTTAATTATGCCAAGAGTCTCTCATGAGGGACCTTGTCAAAGGCTTTCTGAAAATCCAGATACACTATATCAACTGACTCGCCTTTATCTACCTGTTTATTCACACCTTCAAAAAACATAACAGATCTTGGTAAAGCCATGTTGGCCGTCGCCCATTAAGCCATGTTGGCCGTCGCCCATTAAGCCATGTTGGCCGTCGCCCATTAAGCCATGACTATCTACATGTCCAGTATATTTGTTCTTTATAATGGTTCTACCATTTTTCCTGCTACTGACGTCAGGCTCACCAGTCTGTAGTTTCCCAGATCACCCCTGGAACCCTTTTTAAAAATTAGCTTTACACCAGCCATCCTCCAATCTTCAGGTATTGCAGATGATTTTAAAGATAGTTAAGATTACTAATAGCAGGTCTGCAATGTCATATTTCAGTTCTTTCAACACCCTTGAATCCGGTCCAGGTGATTTGCTACTCTTCAGTTTCTCAAATAGGTATAATACATCTTCCCGGTGTATCGGTATTTCTTTCAGTTCTTCTGTGGCATCACCTTTAAATACCACTTCAGTCATGGGTAACATCCCTACATCTTCCTCAGTAAAGACCGAAGCAAAGAATCCATTCAGTCTTTCTGCTATGGCCTTGTCCCTTCTTAGGGCTTTTTTTTCCCCCTCTATCATCTAATGGTCCAACTGACTCTCACAGGTTTTTTGCTATGAATGTACTTGTAAAAGTCTTTATTACGCGTTTTTGCTTCCACAGCAAGCTTCTTCTAAAATTCTCTCTTTGCTTGCCTTATCAATGCCTTGCATCTAACTTGCCAGTGCTTATATTTCCAGTTTTCGTCATTGGGTCCTTTTTCTTTGTCCTGAAAGATGCTTTTTTGGCAAACAGAGCCTCTCTGATCTCACCTTTAAACCATGCTGGCAGTTTTTTGGAATTATTTCTTAAAGCATGGAATACAGCTGGTCTGGGCTTCCAAGATAATATTTTTCAACACCCATGCTTGATGTAAATCTTTACCCTTTGCAACTGCTCCTTTTAGTTTTTCTTAACTATTTTTCTCATTTTATCATAGTCTCTCTTTTGAAAGTTTAAAGGTAGTACTGTGGATTTCTCCAGGACCAAGCAGGAAGTCAGTCCTCACATATGGGTGACGTCGGCGCCGACAGAGCCCTCGCGGAGCAATTTTCCCCAGCTTTCAAAGAAAGCCTTTGGGAATTGCAGCGCGCATGCGCGGTCTCCTTCCCGCCCAAGGGTGCCATCTTAGCCAGTCTTCTTTTTTCCGCGGAGTCCTACAAACGTACCCGTCGTGTCCCCGCTGAAAAAGTTGATTTTCGTGATTTATTTCTCTTTTTTCCTTCGGTTCGACGCCGGTCTTTTTCCTGCCCAGACTCGCGACACCGTTGCGAGTCCTTCTCTTATTTTTCGGTTTTTCTGATTTTGGTCAGTTTCGTTTTCGGTTTTTCGCTGGCAGCCCGGTCCTTTGACCTTGCAGGGGCCCTTTTTCCCCCGATGGCTGCCAGTGGTTTCAAGCGATGTGTTCAGTGTGACAGAAATATGTCACTCACTGACACACACGATAATTGCCTCCGCTTCCTGGGCCCGGATCACGAAGAACTGATCTGTGGGGCCTGTGGCAAAATGTCCTCCAAAGCGTTAAGGAGTCGGCGGCACCAGCGGGAAAGAATCTTCGCTGACCCCGGCCGTACCCGGACCTCGTCGGAGGCCTCGGCATCCAGAGGTTCCAGCTCTGACCACCGCCGAAGCTCCTCCGACAGGGGTTCTCCCTCCGGGGACCATCGACGGAAGGTAAAACCCGCGAGGGCGGCGTCGGTGGACGCTCCTGGCTCCGCGAGGGCCAGGTCGCATAGCCCCGATAGCCGTCCCGTGTCTTTGGAGAAGGAGCGCCTCCCGAAGCGACCTCGCCTGGAGTCGGAGTTGCCTGCTCGGGTAAGTCCTGTAGTCCTCCTGGACTCGCCTCCGAGAGTTCCGACGTCGGGCCCGACGCCGTCGGGGCCCGAGTCGGGGGCTGCTGGGTCACCTGAGGTCGGACTCAGGTTGACGGCCTTGGAGAGCAGACTATCTGCCTTCATGGACAAGCAGCGGGCACTGATCGCTAGCCTCGCTGGCGCCACTGCCCTGACCGCCGGGACGTCGACATCTAAGTCGACCCCGGAGACCGAGCCGATCCTCGAGTCCATGCGAACTCGAGTCGATCCTCGGTCGAGGTCACCCTCGGCCTCCCGTTCGGGACCGAGGTCGTCGACGCCGACTCCCTCGGTGTCGGGGCGGCCGACGCCTACGCCTGCCCGAGCCGACCCCACCGATTCCTCCTCGGAGTCGGCCTGGGAGTCTGAAGAGGAAGAGTCACCTGATTCGTTTCGGACTCGGTGTGTCCCCTCGGACTCACCTGAGTCCGAACCTCGGAAGCAGTCCCCTCCGGAGGATGCCCGGTTCTCGGACTTCGTCAGGGATATGGCCAAAGCTTTGGCCTTCCCTGCGGATCCCGAGGAGGAGCCTCGAGCCGAAGAGCTCGACGCCCTTCAGTACGACTCTCCCGCCAGGGAGCACTTTACTGTACCGGTTCCTCCCATGCTGGAACGACTACTCTTCTGCATGTGGGAGAGTCCGGCCTCGTCGCCGGTGTTGATCAAGCGGGTCGATTCCATCTGTCGAGTCTGCAAGAGTCCTGGCTTCCAAAAAGCACAGCTGCCACACCATTCCATGGTAGTGGAATCGGCCATGCATAGGCTTAAGAGCCAAAAGATGCACTCCTCGGTGCCTCCTGGCAGGGAGGCCCGTAACCTGGATGGCCTTGGTAAGAAGTGTTTCCAGGGCTCTATGCTTGCTTGTCGTGTCCAGACCTACCAGCTATACATGGGCATGTATCTCCGAGACCTGGCTAAAGAGATAGCCAGATTCTCCGCTGGACTGTCCGAGGAACCTTTGCGGAGGTTCCTGGCCTTGACAACTGGTATTCGGGAATGCTCCAAATTCATGTCCCGAGCAGCCTATGATGGCTTTGAAGCATCGGCTCGCATGGCCGCAGCTGGCATCGGTGCCCGCCGACAAGCTTGGCTTCAGTCGTCTGACCTGGAACCCTGGGTGCAGGACAAGTTGGTCGATGTCCCCTGCCGAGGTGAGAACCTCTTTGGCAAGCCCATGGCTGAAAAGGCTGCACAAATCGAGACGGAGACTCTCACCAGGACTAGGCTTTCTAGGAAGACCTCCGCCCTTTCCCAGAAAAAGAAGGGCTCGGGAAAGAAGTCCTTTTACCCGAGAAAGGCGGCTGCCTATAAACACTACCCACAATATCAGGCCTCCGCAGCTCCCCCACAGGGCCAGCAGGCCAAGGGACGGGGTAACGGGTCCCGTAGGCAGCAAGCCCCCAAGCCTGCACCACCGGCCCCTGCTCAGCAGGGTGGGGGTTTTTGACTTCCTCAGCATAGCCTCTCCCCCTCCGCTGGCTCCTCCCAGCACCGGAGGCCGGCTGGTTCACTTCGCACACAGGTGGTCCAACATCACTTCAGATGCCTGGGTGCTTCAAGTCGTAAGAGAAGGATATCTTCTCCACTTCCATCAGGTCCCTCCCTCTTATTTCCCGGGAGAACCTCCACGACTCCCTCTGCACAGGGACTTACTCCTTCAGGAGTTAGCAAGTCTTCTTCAGGAACAGGCTGTGGAACCGGTGCCCCACCACCTGAGAGGTCAAGGCTTTTATTCCAGGTATTTCCTGATACCAAAAAGGACAGGAGGCCTCAGACCCATTCTGGACTTGCGCAACCTCAACAAGTTCCTCGTGAGGGAGAAGTTCAAGATGCTTACCCTTGGAATCCTTCTGCCCTACCTCCAGCAGGGAGATTGGCTATGCTCCTTGGATCTAAAGGATGCCTACACACATATCCTCATCCACCCAAGCCACCGACAATACCTACGGTTTGTGGTGGCAGGAAATCATTACCAGTACAGAGTACTGCCCTTTGGCCTATCCTCCGCACCGAGAGTCTTCACAAAATGTCTCGCGGTGGTGGTGGCCTATCTCCGGCTTCACGGCCTCTGTCTTTCCATACCTCGACGACTGGCTCATCAGAGCATCGTCCTCTCCGGCAGTCACCAATGCCACGCACCGCACGGTGACTCTTCTGCAGTACTTGGGCTTTGTCATAAACTTCGCAAAGTCCACTTTGCTCCCTTCACAGGATCTCGTTCATCGGCGCAAGACTGCACACTCCTCAGGCACGAGCTTTCCTGCCTCTCGACAGGGCTCAACGGCTCATGGACCTAGCCGGCCGTTTTCGCAGCCAGTCCCTGGTCTCCGCCAGGCGCTTCCTGAGACTACTCGGCCATATGGCTTCCACCGTCCACGTGACCCCCAATGCCCGCCTGAATATGCGGTCTGCTCAATGGTGCCTTCGCAAGCAGTGGCAACAAGCCACCGGCGGACTAGCCGACTTAGTGCGCATCTCCGGGCCGCTGGCCTCTTCTCTACAGTGGTGGCTTCATCGGCCGAACCTGGTGCTCGGAATGCCTTTTCAGTCGCCTCAGCCGGCTCAAGTGCTGACGACCGATGCTTCCCTCCTAGGTTGGGGAGCACATTGCCAAGGGGCATGTACTCAAGGTCTCTGGACCGCGTGGGAGTCTGCTCAGCAGATCAACTTCCTGGAGCTCAGAGCAATCCGTCTGGCGCTCAAGGCTTTCTCCCACCTGACTTCTCACCAGTCCGTCCTTGTCCAGACGGACAATCAAGTTGCCATGTTCTACGTGAACAAACAGGGGGGCACGGGCTCCTTCCTTCTCTGCCGAGAAGCTCAGAGGCTCTGCTCTTGGGCCGTCAGTCACGGCATTCTTCTCAAGGCAGTTTATCTCCCAGGCCAAGAAAATTGCCTGGCGGACAAACTCAGCAGGGTACTCCAGCCGCACGAGTGGCGTCTGGATCCCTTGGTAGTTCAGAAACTTTTTCTGAAGTGGGGCCTCCCCACGATGGATCTCTTTGCCAGTCCTCTCAACCGGCAACTTCCTCACTTCTGCTCTCGTCAGCCACATTCCCTTCGAGTAGCGGCAGATGCTTTTCTACTCTCATGGTCGGAGAGCCTTCTCTATGCTTTTCCTCCCATCCCGCTAGTCTCTCGAACTCTTTTCAAGGTTCTCCGAGACAGCTTCCATGATCCTGGTGGCTCCTCGCTGGCCCAGGCAGCCGTGGTTTCCACTCCTGTTGCAACTAGCGGTAGAGGATCCGTTCCCTCTGGGGTTTCAACCGGATCTCCTAACACAGGATCAGGGGTCTCTGCTACACCCCAACCTCAGATCTCTCAATCTAATGGCCTGGGGGCTGAAAGGGTAGTCCTGCTCCCCTTCTCCTGCCGGCAGAGGTGGAAGAGGTCGTCCTAGCTTCTCGGCGACCTTCTACCCGCAAATGCTACGCCCTTAAATGGTGTCGCTTTTCCGTTTGGTGTGCCCAGCAGTCTCAGGATCCCTTCTCCTGCTCGGTGTCGGTGATCTTGCAGTACTTGCTCTACCTCTCTAACATGGGACTTAAGTCCAACTCCGTCAAAGTTCACCTCAGTGCTCTTTCAGCACATCATGTGCCGGTGAACGGCAGACCTCTTTCCAGCGACCCTCTCGTGGCAAGGTTTCTCCGAGGTCTCCTTCTACTTAAAACCACCTCTGCGCCCTCCAGCACCTGACTGGGATCTGAATGTGGTTTTACAGCGGATCACCTGTCCGCCTTTTGAACCAATGGCTACCTGTTCTCTCCGTTTTCTGTCTTGGAAAACCTTATTCCTGATAGCCCTCACTTCCGCTAGACGCGTAAGTGAATTGCAGGCCCTCGTGTCTGATCCCCCTTACACTCGGTTCTACAAGAATAGGGTAGTCTTACGGACTCACCCAAGATTTCTTCCAAAAGTGGTCTCCCCTTTTCACATCAATCAGGAGGTGGTACTTCCGACCTTCTTTCCCAGGCCACACTCCAGCCGAGCTGAAATGGTCCTGCATACCCTGGACTGTAGAAGGGCGTTGAACTTCTACCTTGACCGTACGCAGGAGCACCGCAAAGCTGCTCAGCTCTTTGTGTCTTTTGACCCCAATAAATTGGGGCTCCCTGTCTCCAAGCGTACTCTGTCCATCTGGGTTGCTGACTGTATCGCTTGGGCTTATGGGGCAGCCGGACTCTCGTTAGAAAGTCGAGTCACGGCTCATTGTGTTCGGGCGAAGGCTACGTCAGTGGCTTACCTCCGCTCTGTTCCATTGGCAGACATCTGCCGGGCCGCTACTTGGTCTTCGAGCCAGACTTTTGCGGTCCATTACTGTCTCGAGAGGGAGTCCCGCAGGGACAGTGCTTTTGGACAGGCAGTCCTCCGAAATCTCTTCGAGGTTTGAGCAACTCCTACCCTCCATCCCGGATGAGGGCTACCGGTGGGTAATAATTCAGTGAAGATTCCTTCCTTCTGTGCCGCTGAGCTAGAGGGAGCTCATTTTTGTGCTTAGGGTCTCCGGTAGCCTTAAGCTTGGGAGTCCCATATGTGAGGACTGACTTCCTGCTTGGTCCTGGAGAAAGCGTAGTTACTCACCTGTAACAGGTGTTCTCCAGGAGCAGCAGGAATCAGTCCTCACAACCCTCCCTCCTCCCCTTGGAGTTGCGATTATCTGCTTTAGTTGTTTTGCATATTTTTACGCTGTCTTTTTAGCTATGTCATCTGACTGGCTAAGATGGCACCCTTGGGCGGGAAGGAGACCGCGCATGCGCGCTGCAATTCCCAAAGGCTTTCTTTGAAAGCTGGGGAAAATTGCTCCGCGAGGGCTCCGTCGGCGCCGACGTCACCCATATGTGAGGACTGATTCCTGCTGCTCCTGGAGAACACCTGTTACAGGTGAGTAACTACGCTTTCCTTGCCGTCCTTCCTTCATTTATTAAATCAAATGTGATCATGCCCTTATTTATTGCACCAGCTCTTGTTTCACTAAGGACTAGGTCCAAAATGGCTTCCCCTCTGGTCAATTCATGAACCAGCTGCTCCAAGAAGCAGTCATTTATTTCATTCTGTATCCACGTTTGCTATGTTTTTGAAGACTGATGCGAGTCTTATGGTCTTTGGCCCCTGGGGGCCTCGGGGGCAGACATTCTAGTTTCTGCAAGCAGATCTCGACATGGAACTTGCCTTGAATTCCCTGAAGGTTCAGGTGGCAGCTTTGGTCTGCTACTGCGGCAAGGTGCAAGGAGGGCCATTGGCAGGCCACCCAGATGCCGCTCAATTCATACGAGTGGTCAAGCAGGTCCGTCTGCTGGTGAGGGTGGTGGTGCCACTGTAGGATCTTAATCTGGTGTTAACCGTGCTGACCATGTCCCCATTTGAGCCACTGGGCAACACCACACTGAAGGACTTGACCTTGAAGGTGGTTTTCCTTGTGGCTATTTGCTCAACGTGTCGGATCTCAGAGCTGCAGGTTTTATCCTGTAGGGGAGCCACTTCAGGTTATCTCCAAAGAGATGGTAGTCCTGCGACCTGTCTCGTCCTTCTTCCCGAAGATGGTGTCATCATTTCATTTCAACCAGGTGGTGATGCTCCCTCATTTTTTGGGGGGGGAGGCGGTGGATGTCCATATGAAGGATCAACATCTGCTGAAATCGGATGTTCTCAGAGCGTTGTAGTGTTATCTCAAGTGCATTCAGCCTTTCCGGAAGTCAGAGCATTTGTTTTTCTTGTTTGACTGCTCATGTAAGGATGAGGCGGCCTCAAAAGCATCCATTGCTCAATGGGTGAAGGGAGTGTTTGTGTCTGCATATCTTCTATGGCGCTGGGTGGTCCCAGTGGGCTTATGTGTGCATTCAACTAGAGCGCAGGTGGCATCCTGGGAGGAGGTTAGCTTGGTGCCACTAGTGGACATTTGCCGTGCGATGACGTGGTTGTCCTTGAACACTTTGCCGTGCGATGACGTGGTTGTCCTTGAACACTTTTGCCAGACACTACTGCCTAGACGTGTAGGCGAAACAGGAGGCATGCTTTGGCGAGCGGGTATTAGTCACAAGCATAAACAGCACCACATCCCCACTCGATCCCTGCCCAGCAACCTGGGTCAAGGCAGTGAAACACGACATAGCACCCTACATCTCCCACATAGTAAACTTATCACTGCAACAAGGAATCATGCCTTCTGAACTAAAGAAATCCGTCATAAGACCGATTCTAAAAAACAGTACACTCAGCAGAGATGACCCGGCATCCTACTGCCCAATATCGAGTATATCATTCCTAGCAAACATCATTGAAAAGGCGGTCCTACTACAACTCCAAGACCACCTGAATGACAGTGCCCCCCTAGATGACCAGCAATACGGCTTTAGACAACATCATGGGGTCAAAACCCTATTACTAGTTCTACTTAACAACCTACTCAAAGGTCTGGAAAACAAAAAGAAAATGTATATACTCCTATTCATCGACATCTCAGCTGCCTTTGATACAGTTAACCATGGAACCCTCATAAACAGGATCAAGTCAATAGGAATATCAGGAACCCCACTAAAGTGGTTCACATCATACATCTCAAATAGAATGCAACAGGTGCAATTCAACGGCGAAAAAGCGGAAGCATTCTCCCAAACGCAAGGTATACCGCAAGGCTCTGCTCTTTCAGCACTCCTTTTCAACGTATATATGCAACCACTATGCAAAATTTTTACACGGCACAAAATCAACTACCACATTTATGCCGGTGATATTATGCTGTACACTCAACTTGACTCTGATAACCCGGACTACAGCCCACTTGAAACATGCCTTGGCGAGATGCAAAACTGGTTACAACAAAGCAGCATGTCAATCAACCACAAGAAAACTGAGGTGATGTATATCTCCAGGAAAGCAAATTTTGACCCTCCCTACAACAATAACCCTGTGCAACAACACCTACCAAACAAGGAAAGAAATATAAAATATCTAGGAGTTACATTTGACTGCAACCTAAAAATGGAGAACCACCTCCGCAAAACCAACAGAGCAGTTTTCCACAAACTGAGAGTTCTACAACCCATACGGAACATTATTGATCCCCACGACTTCAGATCCGTCGCTCAAGCACTCATCATGCCACATTTTGACTATTGCAACGCCATTCTTCAAGGACTGCCTAAGAAGACCCTGAACATCCTACAAATGGCACAGAATGTAGCTGCCAGGATCATTATGAGGAAAAGTCTTACTGAACACATTACACCAGTACTAATCGAGTTGCACTGGCTCCCCATAACATCTCGCACAAAATGCAAAATACTGACAACCACCTTCAAACTCATCCACAGCATAGCACCATCCTCCTCGACACCCTAATCAGATTGCAACCTACCAACAGAAACAGGAGAACCATCAACTCCAACACCCTCCACACTCCAACAGATATAAGATCTGTCAAAGTCAACACTAGTAACGAGGCTTTCTCATACGCAGCACCGACACTATGGAACCAACTGCCACCCGAATTACGAGCCAGCAATGATCTATCAGACTTTAGGAAAAAAACTCAAAACGCACCTATTTCAAAGTCACTTCAACCTGTACTAAATCCGCATGAGGGGCAACTCCCCCCCCCCCCCCAACAACCCAAAGAGCCTGCTATGTAAAAATGTACATATGTAAATTCTTTTCCCCATAGCTAAGAAGTAGATAATTTTCTGTGTGACGTGTTTACCTTACGAATCTATATGTACACAACAAAATTATTCTGTCTTGATTCGGCAGCTTTTTCTATGTAATCCTACCCGCTTCTGATCGCTGGAAGGAGCGGTATACAAATGCTTGCTAAATAAAATAAATAAGGGTGGGGCTCGTGGGTTCCTCCCATCATTAAGTACTGCTATGGTACATCCCATCTGTCTGGACTGGACTGGAGAGATGTGGATGAATGGAAAATTAGACCTTACCTGCTAATTTCTTTTCATGGTGTCCCTCCAGTCCAGTCCAGTCCAAAGCCCACCCAAGCTTCAGTTGTTGTTAGTGTTGCGAGCTGTATTGAAGAGAGCATCAGTTGCAGAGCTCCAGATCTTGCCGTGAGCTGGTGGGTCATTCTCCGAGAACAAGCAGGAAGTTGGTCCTCGCATACGGGTGACCTCGGCACTGACAGAGCCCTTGTGGAAGCATCCTCCCAGCTTTCAAAGAAAGCCTTTGGGAGATGCCAGCACGCATGCGTGGTCCCCTTCCCGCCCAAGGGTGCCATCTTGCTCAGTCTCCTTTTTTTCCGCGGAGCCCTTCAGATGTTGTCTGACTTGTCCCTGGAAAAAGTTGATTATTTCTTTCCCTGGGTTTCTCACACTCCCCCAGTATTGC
Organism: Ichthyophis bannanicus; assembly: GCA_033557465.1. NCBI lineage: Eukaryota > Metazoa > Chordata > Amphibia > Gymnophiona > Ichthyophiidae > Ichthyophis > Ichthyophis bannanicus. The sequence continues at coordinate 1,405,022,785 of CM066031.1, read as the reverse complement.
ACCGGTACTCTTCCGGCCTACTGACCTCAGTGTCTCACCGTCGGATTCAGTTTAATTTTTGTAGTCTTTCATTATTTTCTTTTTCTAGCACCTTCGTGCCTTTTTTCTCTAGCTGGAAGCCCGAAGGGTCTTCGACCTCGCAGGGGTACTCTTTTCTCCCATGGCTACCAGTGGTTTCAAGAAGTGTGATCGGTGCTGTAAAATCATGTCTTTGACCAACACACATGACTGCTGTCTTCGCTACCTCTGGCCAGACCATGACCCAGTGGCCTACGATCTCTGCAATAGGTTGTCCAGCAAGGTCCTCAAGAGCCACCAGCAGCAGCATGATAGGTTTTCCCTGATGACTCCGAAGGCCAGGGCCTCGACTGAGGCCCCGACATCTCGGGCGGAACTCTTGGAGCACGAGCCTCATCGTGGGAACCCAGGAAGAAACTCTCGAAGGTGGCATCTTTGGATGGTTCTGACCAGCTGGGAGCTCCCCGGGACCGGTCCCGCAGTCCGAGACACTCATCTGAAGCATCGGAGAAGGAGCGACCTGCGAAGGTACCCCAGAAGGATCCAGCTGCGGACTGGCCTCAGTCCCCAGACACCATCTGGAGCTCCCAGCTGGTCAGAACCATCCAAAGATGCCACCTTCGAGGGTTTCTTCTTCCTGGGTTCCCACGATGAGGCTCGTGCTCCAAGTTCCGCCCAAGATGTCAGGGCCTCAGACGAGGCCCTGGCCTTCGGAGTCATCAGGGAAAAAAACTTATCATGCTGCTGGCTCTTGAGCATCTTGCTGGACAACCTCTTGCAGAGATCGTAGGCCTAGAGTTCAGAATGGCGGCCCTGCAGCACAGTTTGTCTGCCTTCATGGACCAGCAGCAGGAGCTGTTGTCCGGCACTACTGGTTCATCCACCCCAGCCATCGGGCCCTCGATGTCCAAGACGCCCCCAGAGGCCGAGCAGATCCTCGTCCTTTGGCTTCGAGTCGATCCTCAGCTGAGGTTGCGCTCTGTGTCTCGCTCGATGGGACCGCAGTCCTCCCAGGCAAGTTTAGCCCCAATATCCATCACCATCACAATGTCCCTTCTAATTATTCCGTCTCAGAACTTCGACGGCGGTCCCCACCCGAAAACCTTGGCTTCCTGGATTTTGTCAAGGACATATCTAAGGCCCTGGCATTCCCGACCGAGTCGGAGGAGGACCCTCAGGTGGATGAGTTGGAGATTTTCCAGTATGAGGCCCCACCGCAGGAATCGCTCACGGTGCCCATTCCTCCCATTCTGGAATGGCTAATGCTCCGCATATGGGAGACACCGGCTTCGGTGCCTGTGGTAAGCAGATGGCTCGACTCGATGTATGGGGGTCCTCCAGAGCCCTGGCTTCCAGAAGTCACAACTGCCACACAACTCCATGGTGGTGGAGTCGGCCATGCGTCGTCTGAAAAGCCAGAAGACGCACTCCTCCGTGCCCCTGACAGGGAGGAACGCACCTTGGACACCCTTGGCAGAAAGTGCTACCAGGGCTTAATGCTCATCTGCCACATCCAGGCCTACAAGCTGTACATGGTCATGTACCTGAGAGACCTGGACAAGGAGCTAGCCGGGTTCTTGGCTGGTCTCTCTGAGGAACCTTTGCAGCAGTTCAAGAACCTGGCCAAGGGCATCTGTGAGTGCTCGAAACTTGTTTCAAGCAGCCTATGACAGGTTCGAATTGGGGCCCAGATAACCATGGCAGGCACCTGTGCACACCACCAAGCTTGGCTTCAGTCGTCCGACCTCGAGCTGTGGGTTCAGGACAAATTGGTCAATGTCCCATGCCAAGGAGAGAACCTCTTTGGCAAACCCATGACTGGCAAGGCTGCCTAGCTGGAGACCGAGTTCATGATGAGGACCAGGCTCTCTAAGAAGACCACTGCCCCTCCCTGATGGAAGGGCTCGGGTAAAAAGCCCTTTTACCCGAGGAAGGGGGCTGCTTACCAAAACTATCCACCCTATCAGGCCTCCCCAGCTCCCCAGCAGGGTCAGCAGGCCAAAGGACATGGGCATGGTCCACGTAAGCAGAACGCTCCAAAACCACAGGCACCTGCCCCGGCCCAGCCAGGGGCGAGCTTTTGACTCCATGAGCATAGCCTCTCTACCCCAAGGAGATCAGAAACCCACAGGGGGACGTCTGGCCCTCTATGCTCAGAGGTGGGTGGCAATCACCACCGATTCCTGGGCACTAAGGGTAGTCGGGAAGGGTTACCTCCTCCACCTGGCTCAGATACCTGCCCCTTATTTCCCGGGAGAGCCCCTCAGGTCTTCTGATGGTGTTGACAGGTCGTCTCGAGGACAAGGTGGTGGAACCGGTGCCCTACCACCTCAAGGGCAAGGGGTTCTACTCCAGATACTTCCTTGTGCCAAAGAGGACAGAGGCCTAAGGCCCTTCGTCAACCTGCACAACCTCAACAAATTCCTGGTGCAGGAGAAGTTCAAGATGCTCTCCCTTGGAACATTGCTGCCATACCTCCAACAGGGAGACTGGCTATGCTCCTTAGACCTCAAGGACGCTTATACCCACATCCTCATCCACCCCACCATTGGCAGTACTTGGGGTTCGTAATAGGGAGCAGGCACTTTCAATACAGGGTGCCCCCTTTCGGCTAGCCTCTACCACAAGGGTCTTCACAAAATGCCTGGCAGTGGTGGCCGCCTTCCTCCGGCTCCAGGAGGTCTTCGTCTTTACCTACCTGGATGACTGGCTCATAAAGGGGGGCACAGCCTCTGAGGTGCAGCAGGCCACCGCATGCACCATCCAGGTCCTGTAACACTTGAGCTTCGTAATAAACTACTCCAAGTCTCACCTTCTCCCGACACAGTGCCTGGAGTTCATTGGGGAAAAGATTGACACTCTCCAGACGCAGGCCTTCTTGCCCAGAGACCGAGCCAATCGTCTCTAGCTCGGGACGTACAATACTGTCCCTCTGTGCTCACCCGGCTTCTTCTGTGCCTTCTCGGGCACATGGCCTCCATGGTCCACGTTACCCCAGACACTCGTCTCCAGATGAGGATGGTGCAGTGATGTCTCCGGGACCAGTGGTCTCAGGCCACAGGTTGCCTCCAAGACAGCTTTGGTGACCCACCCATTGGCGGACTCCCTGGTCATGTTTGCAGTCGCTCCAGCATCTCAAGGTGGGCAGGCCCTTTCAAGCCCCAAGCCATTCGAGGGTCCTCACTACAGACTCCTCCCTGCTCGGCTGGGGAGTCCACTGCGGAGATCTCTGCACTCAGGGCAACTAGTTGCTAGACAAGAGCGTCCAGCAGATCAACCTTATGGAACTTCAAGCCATACACCTAGCCCTGAGGGTCATCTGTCACCACCTGCATCACCAACTGGTTTTGGTCCAGACAGACAACCAGGTGGCAGTGGACAAGCAGGGGGGCACGGGATCCCGTACCCTTTGTCAGGAGGCATTGCTCCTCTTGCTTGTACGCAATCCAACAGGGTATCCTCCTACAGGTAGTGTAACTGCCAGGTCAGGACAACCTGCTGGCGACAGACTCTGCAAGGTTCTCCAGCTGCACGAGTGGCAACTGGACCCCAGAGTGGCCAGTTGGCTTTTCCGGCTCTGGGGGGAACCCATGATGGACCTATTCGCCAGCCTGGACAACTTACAGTTGCCCCGCTTCTGCACTCGGCAGGACCACCCCTCCAGGTTGGCAGCAGACACATTCCTAATCTCATGGTCAGAAGACTTCATGTATGCTTCCCCCCTTCCCCCCCCGACGCTGCTGATCGCCAAGACCCTGTTCAGGACCCTCTGCGATTGGGCCTTGCTCATTCTGATAGCCCCTCGGTGGCCCAGGCAGCCGTGGTTCCTGCTGCTGCTGTAGTTGACCGTGGAGGCCCCCATCCCCTTGGGACCACCCCAGGACTCCTATCTCAGGGGGGGCCTTTCTCCTCCATCCCAACCTAGGGTCCCTGTTGCTAACAGCGTGGCTGCTGAGATGATGACTCTGGCCCCTCTCAACCTTCCGGCTAAGGTCGAGGACATCCTGCTGGCCTTGCGCAAGGCCTCCACTAGGCATTCTTACACCCTCATATGGCGCAGATTCTCTGTTTGGTGCGCCGAACACGGGGCTGATCCTTTCTCATGCCCGGTGGCTCTGGTGTTGCAGTACCTTCTCCTCCTCTCTGTCCATGCTCAAGTCTAACTCTGTCAGAGTACACCTGAGTGCCCTGGCGGCCACTATCCGGTGGATGGTAAGCCTCTCTCGGTCCAACTGTTGGTGACCCATTTCCTTCAGGGCCTGCTCTTATCGAAGCCCTCGGTTTGTCCTCCAGCAACCAAATGGGATCTCAATGTGGTGCTGGGGCAGCTCATTCGGCCACCCTTCGAGCCTCTAGCGACCTGCCACCTTCACTGTCTCTCTTGGAAGGTGGTTTTTCTGGTTGCGCTCACCTCCGCTCACAGAGTTAGCGAGCTCCAGGTCCTTGTGGTGGAGGCACCTTTATACCAGGTTCTACAAGAACAAAGTGGTGCTTCGCACACACCCCAAATTCCCACTGAAGGTAGTGTCGCCCTTCCATCTCAAACAGGAAATGGTGCTCCCTACCTTCTTTCCAGGGCGGAGATGGTCCTTCATACCTTGGACTGTAAAGAGGACCTTGTCTTTTTATATCCAGCGCACTCAGGGCCACTGCAAAGCTTCTCAGCTTTTCATCTCCTATGACCCCAGTAGGCTAGGGGAGGCAGTGACCAAGCGTATGCTGTCCACATTGGTGGCGGCTGTATAGCCCTTGCTTATGAGCAGGTGGGGCTCCCGCTGGAAGGCCGCATTACAGCCCACTATGTCAGGTCCATAGCTGCCTCTGTGGGAACTTGCACTGTCCCGATGGTGGACATCTGCTGAGCTGCCACCTGGTCTTAGTCCATACCTTCGCAGCCCATTACTTCCTGGAAAGAGAGTCCTGACAGGACAGTGCCTTTGGCCAGGCTGTGCTTCATAACCTTTTCGGGGTTTAGGCAACTCATACCTTCCAACCCTTCTGTGTTCAGGCTACCGGAGTGCTGGTTTCATCGGGGACAGGGGTCCTACTGTGGTCTGTGGACACGGACTCATTTGCTGCTGCTTGCGGCTCCCCATGAGGCAGCCCTTATTTTTGCTATGGTTTTCAGTAACCTGTAGTTCGGGAGTCCCATATGTGAGGACTGACTTCCTGCTTGTTCCTGGAGAAAGCGTAGTTACTCACCTTTAACAGGTGTTCTCCAGGGACAGCAGGAATCAGTCCTCACAACTTTCCCTCCTCCCCTTTTAGTTGCTCCTTAGCTAAAGACGACAAAAATAAAAGATAGTATTGCCATCTGACTAAACAAGATTTATTTATTTTATTTATTTAATTGGATTTCTATACCGCCTTATGCAATCAAAGCGGTTTAACATACGAAAACACAAAAAGCAAAAGTGAAAACAAACAGTGATAATAGGTACATAGTTTGATAAAAATATGACATAGTGTCTTGGAATAAGTTGCGCTATCTACATGGTGAGCTATACTATAATGTGAGCTATTATACAACAAATACATGACTAATTATTCCAAAACATTAATTAATTGTTTACATGACCGTAGTATTCAATAAACAAGACCGTTTTCAGTTGTTTCCTAAAGTCAGGTCTTGAGCTGCTCTTAAATCATAAGGTAGAGAGTTCCAGATGGTAGGTGCCGCAAAAGAGAATGCCCGCTCTGAGGTGACCTTACGTGTTTTTCTAACATCATTTGAAGTGCTGACTCTGTTGGAAGACTCCCTTCTTGGTCTGTTGCTGATTTCTGACTGAATGAGAGAAGTCAGGCTTTCTGCAGAACAGTGATGTTTGATCTTAAAAATATATATTATTGTTTTATATTTAATACGAGATGCTATGGGAAGCCAATGAAGCTCTTTCAAAATGGGAGTTATATGCTCTTTACTAGATAATCCAAAAATTATTCTTGCAGCGGTGTTTTGCGCTAGCTGTAAAGGTTTGAGAGACTGTTTAGATAAACCCAGGTATATAGGATTACAGAAGTCAAATAATGGGGTAATTAACGCTTGACAAACATTTCGAAAGTGAACGGTCTCGAGAAGGGGTCTTAGTCTTCTGATGATCTTCATTCTGTAGTAGGCGTTACTGATAGTCTTACTTATGTGTGATTTAAGATTCAATTCACTATCCAGAGTCACACCAAGATATTTTACTTTTGATCTAATAGGAATAGTTGAATTATCTATCATGATGTCAGGTGGATGTGCAAAATCATGGTTGAGAGTTACGAACAAAGCTTCTGTTTTGCTAAAATTGATTTCCATGTTGTTGTTTTTACACCCAGTAGACATTTTTGAGAGACACACTGTAATGCTGGAATAATCAGGGTTATCAATAGAGACAGTTGTGAATATCATAATGTCATCAGCATAAATGGTATATTTAATGCCATATTTCATCGGAATGTTGCATATAGGCTGTATATAAATATTGAAAAGAAGAGATGAAAGAGCTGAACCTTGTGGTACACCTTGTATAATTTTTATGGTTTGAGATGTTTTTTGCCCTATCTTTACTTGTAAATGTCTCTCTGTCAGATAGGAATGGAACCATTTTAATGTGGTCCCATATAGACCAATTTCTTCTAGTCTATCTAGTAACCTTTTGTGAGCTACAGAGTCAAATGCAGCAGAAATGTCTATGAAAATCATTGATACCCTTCTTAATGTCATCTATGGTACGGAGTATGCTGTCAAAGAGGTAAATCATTAAAGTTTCAACTCCGTGGTTTGGGCGAAAACCATGTTGGTTGTCATCTAAAGGCGCGTGAACATCAATGTGTTCTTGAAGTTGCAGTTGTACTATCTTTTCAATGATCTTCGCTAAAAAGGGTATACTGGATATAGGCCGGTAAGCAGCCGGGTTGTTCTTGTCTAGTGATGTCTTCTTCGGTATTGGTCTAACAGTGGCAAGCTTTAATTGCTCTGGTAACATACCTTGCGTGAGGGAATTTTGCACAATGTTGTGTATGATGTGAATGAAACTTGACTTTGTGGTCTTAATCCATGATACTGGACATGGATCAGTGGGAGCAGTGCTTGTATTTATAGAAGAAATGATGTGGGAGAGTTGCTCATTTGAAGGAGAATAGAATGTATCCCAGATCCTGGAAATCGAGTCTAAATTTAAATTAAGTCTACATGTTGTTTTTTCCTTAGAGTGGAATTTTTCCTTGATATAGTCTGCATAACTCTGCGGATCAATTTGAGCTTCACCTTCTGTTTTTTGTTCTTTTGTTAGACTTTTCACGATTTCAAAGAGCTCTCTAGGTTTGTTGATGGAAGAATTAATTATGTTTGTATGGTATTCTTTTTTAGAGTGTTTAATACGTTCGTCATATTGCTTTTGTTTTAAGTATAGTTGCCTTAAAACTGTTGTCTTGTTTATTCTCCATTTACGCTCTATTCTGAGCTCTCTTTTCATCTGACGAATGGCTATTGAATACCAAGGCTTGTGATGGAGCCTATTAATCCTTTGTTTCTTTGGTCTCATGTCTGTCGTTCTGGCTGCATTGGAAATAATGCAGTTCCATTTGGTTACTTGTGTCTCGAGATCCACTGAATCTGCGGACAGGTGAGGTAAAGTGTCCTGTACAAATTAATCCCTGTCAAAGTTCTTGAACCGTCTGTGAAAGCAATTGTTGTCTAGGCTCGTATTATTATTTTTTGTTTGTAATAAAATCTTTATCCTAATTAAGTAGTGATCTGTCCAAGGAACTGAGGTGATGGTAGGAGTTGAAATTAGACCACTTAAAGTTAGATCATTGGATGCAAAGATGAGGTCAGGCGAATAACCATATATGTGTGTAGGTGCGTTAACTATTTGGGTGAACTGTAGTGAAGACATTGCTTGAAGGAAGGCCTCGGAGTCACTGCAGTTAATTGACTTGAGGTTGAAGTCACCTAGCACTATGGAGGGCTTGCAAGGTGAAGTGATGGCACAAATAGTCTCGAGTGTTGAGGCCAGTTCAGCAGGAGACGCCTTTGGTGCTCTATAATGTAAACTGATAGCCATGTGCTTGTTCTCAATGTTAATGGAATTACACTGTTGCGATTCTAAGATACATTGTACTCTGAATCTTAAACTCTTTTTTTGCAATTAAAAGGACACCTCCTCCATGTCTGCCAGAACGAAAGCTACTATAAGCAGAGTATGAGTCTGGGACAATCTGAGAATTACATTATCAGTTGGATTTAACCAGGTCTCTGTGATGCAGAGCACATCTGGTTGAGCTTCTTCTATATGATCTACTATAGTATGGATCTTGTTGCATACGGATCTTGCGTTTACTAATTCAATATTAATTGACTTATCTGAATTAGGTGAAGCTTGAGTTATTTTTACTTTGACATGAGAGTTTCCACTTAAGTGCGATTGCTTTTTTGAAGCAGGGTAACTATATTTATCATAATGCCTGTGTTGTGGTATTATGAACATATATCTGTATGAAACTAAGCAAGTGAAAGGGGGTAGCCAAGTATAACTGTTTTGGATGAATTGATGTTGTAAGAATACAGGGAGACATTGTGCACAAATAAGGCAGACTGGTAACAATAGCATTATATGCATATAAAATAACCTCTAGAGGGCTATACTTGCGTTTAGTTGTTTGCTTCTATTTTTCCCGAAACTTAATTGTCGTGTTCCAGGTATATATATCTTTCCCCTTCGCCTACGTGTCACGCCTAAGGGCCACGCCAAAGGGCCCTCAGGCACGGGCCCGCCTCTGCTGCGGCGGTTTTAATGCCGTTGTAAAGGGCAGTGATTGGCAGCTGGCTTCCCCGAGATTCAGCTCAACTAATAACACAAAGCTGATTCCTGCAGATCTCCCTTTGGACGGGAAGGGGACCACGCATGAAAGCTGTGGGGATGCTTCCGTGAGGGCTCTGACTGTGCCGACGTCATCCATATGTGGGGTCTGAGTCCTGGTGTCCCTGGAGAACACCTATTACAGGTGAATAACTACGCTTTAAAGTCAGGGGTCTCTAGCACTAATCCGGCAGTGGCTCGGAGTAGGCCTAAGTTTCTGCAGCACACGAAAATAACAAAAAACAAAAAGTTAAACAGAAATGTCATTGGTGTCATTTATGCATGATGTGGAATGTGATGAATCCAGGGCAAGTATTGCCTTATGATCTAGTGTGTTGAGTCTGAGCGGAAGTGGGCAGTTCTGCTGGTGATTTAGGATTTTTTTGGTGCTGAAGTTCATAGTTATGGTAGTTTGTCTGCTTTGTCAAGAGTGTACTGGAGATCAGGAGGATATTCCCCAGCTTTAATGGGTGACATCAGCAAAGATTTCTATAATCAGTCTCCAGCTGTTGGTGGGCAGATACAATCCATCTGTCTGGAATGGACTGGAGGGACTCCATGAAAGTAAATTAGCAGGTAAGAACTAATTTTCCCTTACACACTGCTCTTATCCTTTCAAGCGTGTTTGGACATTCTGATGAAGAAAATCAAAATGAAATAAGCCAATAGGGCTGTGTGGCTTACTCAGAATATCAAGTCATGTGTTACTTGTCACTTTTGCTTTACTTTTGGGACTGTGTTTTGACTGCTTACTTTTCTTTATCCTGTTATTTTATTATATATATTTAATACTTTATTGGGATATATAATGTGCACCTGTTGAGGACCACATTCAAAGCCATTTACCCAAGTAATTTGGCCTGTCTGAAAATTGCCAATTTCAGAACAACCAAAAAGTACACATTGGGGGAGGGCCCTCCACTACAATCCACATTTTAGTCAGATAATAAAAGGGGCATTCCCAGGGACGTGTGTAAGTTGGAGTAAAGCGCAGAAAGGCATTTTCAAAACCATGGAAACTATGGACATATTTTATTTTCCTTTCCTTCCCATAGAAAAGAGATGCACAGCCATACAAGCAAATTCTCTCAAGAAACTGCACAAGTGGTTTTCTATGAAAATTGACTAGCCATGTCTGTGGCTACAAAGCTATCTTGTACTGAAAACAGATGCCTTTCTTGTGACAATACCTCCCCTGAATGCACTCTTTGACTGTTGTGTTGTGTTTATACCCTGGCTCTTCGCACTGTCTGCATGGGACTGCAGTGAAGAGCAGCACTGCAGCCCCCTGTTTTCTAATGGTAGAAGGAACATTTAAGGATGTGAAACGTGTTCATCTATTTTGGCATGTAGTGTAAATCAGACCTAATGTAGGGGAATGTGAGTTTTTCTTTTATGTAATATTTCTAATCATGTTGCTTAAATTTTAGAATACCTAAGCCTTAACACTCCCAAATTTAAAATATAACAAATAATGCTTTATTGAAAAGTGTTTTGACACACTCATATTCTCTTCTATCTCTGTTGTATGTTCACATTAAGTTTGCAGAAAACTGAGAACAGTGCAGCAACCTTGGTAATGAGCATGCATAACCTTGGGTGCAAGGTTGCTGCACTGTTGTCTCAGCCACAGAGCTGTGTTGGATCTTCAGTCAGACAGCTAATTGATAGTGGCATCTATAGCTGCTGCTGTTGTATGGATCCATTGCATTACCGGTCTTCCTTTTGTGCTGACCTTCAACCTTGCTAAGCGTGATATCTTTCTCTAATGACCTCTCTTTTTGCATGATGTATCCAAAGTGTGAAAGTTGAAGTCTTGTCATTTAACTTTCTAAGGAAAATTTAAGTTTGTTATTCTCTAGTACAAATTTGATGTCGTCTTTGGATAGTCCATGGTGTACACAGTATTATCTGCTAGCACCATATTCTCTGGGAACAAGCAGGAAGTCAGTCCTCATATATGGATGACGTCGGCACCGATGGAGCCCACGCAGTAACCTCTCCCCAGCTTTCAAAGAGAGGATATAAGAACATAAGATATGTCATACTGGGTCAGACCAAGGTCCATCAAGCCCAGTATCCTGTTTCCAACAGTGGCCAATCTAGGTCATAAGTACCTAGCAGTTTCCCCAAAAGACACAGATTCCACAATGCTTGCATTGGGTCAATTAGAACCTTTGGGAGATCCACCACGAATGCATGGTTGCCTTTCCACCCAAGGGTGCCATCTTGCTTCTGTCTCCTTTTTTTCCACGGAGCCCATTGAACATTCGTCTGTACCCCAGAAAAGGTTGCTTTTTTCCATTTTGCTCTTTTTCATTTTTTTTCTTTTCAGTTACGCATATCAGTGCCTTCTCGCCCTCCCGGGACTGCTGCTGCCTCGGCGCTGCGTTCTTCTCAAATTGTTTTGCCCTTTGGGGTCTTTTCCTCAGTATGCAGAAGTTCCTCATGCCCTCCCTGGTTGGGACATTTGAGTTTGATATAGTGGGCACAGTCTTCCCTGCTGTGTCCTCGGCCAGTGGGTTCAAGCAGTATGACCACTGTTGGCGCACCATGTCCTGCATGGACCCGCACGATTGCTGTCTTTGTTGCCTCAGTGTATACCATGATGATGACTCCTGTGGGCTCTGTCAGCAGATGATGAGCAAAGAACGGAAGAACCGCACAGCGCAGGGAGAGTCCATGTTTGGGAAGACCTCCATCTCAGACTCGCATGACGGCTGTGCCTTTTCTGAGCCCCGAGATTGTGGGGCATCGGACAGGGGATCCTCTTCTAAGGACTGTTGCCCCGAAGAACCGTACGTAGTCGATGGCTTTGTCTAGAGATGACACCAGAACCATGGGTAAGTCCGACACTCACCAGCATCTGAGCCAGTCTCCCGAACTCATCCTGGTTGAGGACACCCCCTCAACAGAGCCAGCGATGGGCCCAAAGCCTTTGGTGCCTACACTGGTGGCTGCGGAGCCTTCTTACCTTGAGATGGGAATGGCAGCCCTTGAATGCAGCATCGTTGCCTTCTTGGCTCAGAAGCACGGACCAATGCCCAGTTCCTCCGGGTCATCCGTCCTGACAACAGGCCCATCCACTGCGAGGGCGTCCCCGGAGATCATGGAACCGATCCTCAAGCGCTACCGGCCTTGAGGCAGTTTCAGTTGCAGTTCTCTGTCCCATTCAGGGCAGAGGACTTCCCCAGCCAGCACCTTCGGTTCTGACCACACGGGCTCCGGGGGTCTCATGGTACTGGTGACCCGGGGCAGCCCTGAGGCTTGGAGAGCTCTCGAGGTTTCCTTCGACTCTGAGTCAGAGTGGGAGACAGACAAGTCCACCGACATTTGCCTCCATCGGGATGTCCCTTCAGACCCTACCCCCCCCCCCTCTCAGAGGACCGGCGCAGGTCCCCTCCCAAGGACCTCTCCTTTCTAGAATTTGTCCAGGACATGGTGAAGGCCTTGGCTTTCACCACAGAGTCCGAGGAGGAATCTCAGTTGGAGTGTCTAGAGATCTTCCAGTATGAGGCCCCTCAAAAGGAGGCTCTCACGGTGCCGATTTCCCCTATCCTGGAACGGCTTCTCTTCCATATGTGGGTTACCCCGGCCTTTGTGCTGATTGTGAGCAGGCAGCTCGATGCCATATACAGTGTCTGCTGGAACCCCAAGTTCCAAAAATCACAGCTGCCCCACAACTCCATGATAATGGAATCAGTCATGCATAAGATTAAAAGCCAGAAGATGCATTCCTCGGTGCCCCCCAGCATAGAGACCTGCTTCATGGATGCCTTGAGAAAAAATCACCTAATTTGCAGAAACTCCCAAAATCTGTATGTTACAATTTTTGTCAGATGGGCCAGCAGGAGAAAAGATTTATCCCTCTCAAATGCTGATAACATCCATTTTTATTTTTCAATAAAAGCTCAAACCACCACACTTATCTTATGAGAAGCAGATGCTTTTGTAGAAATGCGTTCCAGCAAAAGCCCAAATTCAAATCAGAAGGACAGGTCCCCAGAATCACGACATGCACATTTCGAGTCCAAACATGGACTCTGTATCAAGTGCTACTGGGAAGTATACCGTTAAAGGGCTTCTTTCAAACTGTCACAAAACACCAAAGTCTTGATATTTTAGAAGTCTGCATGCTATATAATTGGTCACTTGATATTATGTACATCCATTTCAGCCACCAATCCAAATGAAGGAATTACTCCACATCATAGGGGAAACCCTACATTGATTGGTCTATCCTACATCAAGCTAAGATAGTTGATCTCCCTATTGAGACCATGGGGATAAACCATATTAAGACGATATATCCAACGCTGTTCTAGCCACTGAAGTTTAAACACCCGATTGCCACCCCGGGGGTCAATAGGGAACATGGTCAATAACAGTCCATAAGAAATCCTCAAATTTATGAGACAGCTCCAAACTATGTTCCACCATCGGAGCAGTCCGAGTCTGTCCGAGTCTGTGAACGAATACGTGAGGCATGCTCCCCTAAACGTATTTTGACTGATCGAGTTGTGCGGCCAATGTAAAGCAACTGGCACGGGCAAACCAAAAGGTAAACCACAAATTCAGAAGTACATGTGGTATGCCATGACCATCTCAAAGGAAAATCCCTTATTGGATGATATTGAGGTGGGAGATGATACAACCCTTTTATCATGATATTAAAATCTCTTTGTAAATGGTCTATTCGAGCTCAGTTACATGGGGTTTCTATGACCCAATATCTTAAGTCATTTATAATTCCCAGAGGTCTTAGAATGCCACGGGCTCTGAAAATGTTTTTAATGGATTCTGAATTCATCTCAAAATGGAATGGCATATTGAACAAGTGCAGCTTTGATTTTATTGCATTGATTATTGAATGGACTATAGTGGAGGAAGATGTATTGGGAAAACAGATTGATGATTTAAAACTGCAATTACAATCTTCCATGGTTACGGACACATTTAAGTTGAAGATTGAGGACATGGATAAAAAACTAAAACGTTCTTTTGATCATCTAAAGGGTTTTAAATTAAAGAAGTTTAATAGAGACAAAACTGATTATGATACGGGGAGAGTTTATAGATGGATGTATGATAAGGGTATGGAACTTATAAAACATGTTTCTTTTGACATATCCTCTGACACCGAAGACAGTGAGGGACATCCAGAACGGGGCAATCACCGATGTGGCTTGGAAACTGGGGAGAGAGGACATCAGGATTTTTGGTATGGCCCGTCTCGGTATCGACATGCTCATCGACCGCATATGGATCATTGGGGGAGACCCACCGAACACCAGACAACATTCTAGGCAAAAACCACTACAATCATCAACTTGACGGGGCAAGTTCTTACATCCGCACAAGAATGGGTTTTGAATTTAGGGTTATCTTTTGTGCCTGTGACACCATATGATCCATTCAAGATGCGCTTATTTCTTCAAGCGTTTTTTTGAAAGTTACAAATTTGGAAGTGGTACATACAACTTCTAAATGGATGCCTCTGGGCCCGATTGATTCCACTATTTCTACTTTTCAGTCGTTTGTTTTAAGGGATCTTGAGCAATTAGAGAAATCTTTTTCAAAACAATATTACAACATCACGAAAGAGGATAGACTGGCAATACAATCATTGGCCACTGATGATCAAGTGGTAATCAAGGGCGTGGATAAAGGAGGCACTGTGGTTCTTCAAACTCAAGAAGCTTATTGCACGGGCATTAGGAACCAGCTTAGCGATGATCGCTATTATAGGAACTTATCTGACCCCACATTGGTTTTACAACAACAAATTTGTTCTTTAACATCGGCCGCACAGGTGGCAGATTGGATTATTTCAAAAGAAAGGTCTTTCCTTTGTGTTCAATTTCCCAAAGTACCGGGTTTTTTTTATACAGTGCCCAAAATTCATAAATCTATCAGTGACCCTCCTGGCAGACCAATTGTTTCATGTAGGGGTTTGGTACTGGAACCGTTGTCGCAATTTTGTGACATTTTTTTGAAACAGGAAGCTGTTTTGGTTAAATCATTTATAAAGAATTCTTTTGATCTCTTTTCTGAGTTGGAGGCCTTGGATCATCTGATGGATGAGGTATGGTTGGTTACATTGGATGTTTCTTCTTTGTATACCAATATTGACCAACGTGAAGCCATGATTTTATTATCTACTCATTTTAGTTTTGCACCAACACGATTACCTAAACATTTTTTGATGTATTTGATGGGACTTGTTCTCATGCAGAATTATTTTCTTTTTTGAAGGAGATTATTTTCTGCAAATTTTTGGCATAGCTATGGGGGCTACAGTGGCTCCATCATTAGCCATGTTATAGATGACTGATATGGAGGAGCGTTTCATATATCCTCCTTTATTTCAGCACGTACTTTTTTGGCGCAGGTTCATAGATGATATCTTTTTTTATATGGCTTTTTTTTATATTCACCCATGATGAATTACTTAAATTTCTCACTTGGCTTAATATTATCAAGAAAAACATCCAGTTTACTCCTTATACTCATTTTCATCATATTGATTTTTTTTAGACATCACCATCTATAAAAATGCTGGAAGGTTATTCTCTACACTGTTTCGGAAACCTACTCAATGAAATAGTCTTCTGCGGTTCCACAGTTGTCATTCAAGCTCTCTTCGATGAGGTCTCCCCTTTGGTCAGTTTTTAAGGATGCGGCGGTTATGTTCCTCTGTGGAACAGTTTCATATTTCTGCCAAAGATTTATGTTCCCGTTTACAAGCCAGAGGTTATCCTCATGATATTATCAATAAGGCCTATAAGAGGGCCAATAACATTCAACGAGAATGACTGTTGTTGGAACAACGTCCCGATCGGCAAAAAAATAAAAATAAAAAACAATTCTAATGATCATGAACTGGATTCCATTGTCAGGGTGCTACCCTTTATGTATAACTTTTTTTGGGTGGTGAACCTGTTACGGAAACATTGGTCAATATTGAGCCTTCATCCCTGTTTTGCTAAACCACTGTCCATTGCCTATTTAAGGGGTTCCAATCTAAGGGACATTTTGGTGAACTCTGCTTCATTGATGGACCGTCCCTCACTTTTTGTCATACACCGTGCGGTCAGTGTAATTACTGTACTTCTATATTATAGGATACATGTCTTGAATTTTTCATGTGGTATTTTCCTTTGAGACGGTCATAGCATACCACATGTATTTCTGAATTTGTGGTTTACCTTTTGGTTTGCCCGTGCCAGTTGCTTTACATTGGCCACACAACTTGATCAGTCAAAATACGTTTAGGGGAGCATGCCTCACGTATTCATTCACAGACTCGGACTGCTCCGATGGTGGGACATAGTTTGGAGTTGTCTCATAAATTTGAGGATTTCTTATGGACTGTTATTGACCATGTCCCTATTGACCCCCGGGGTGGCAGTCAGGTGTGTTAAACTTCAGTGGCTGGAACAGCGTTGGCTATATCGCCTTAATTTGGTTTATCCCCATGGTCTCAATAGAGAGATCGATTGGCTTAGCTTGATGTAAGATAGACCAATCAATGTAGGGTTTCCCCTTTGATGTGGGGTAATTCTCTCATTTGGATTGGTGGCTCAAATGGATGTATGTAGCATCAAGTGACCAATTATATAGCATGCAGGCTTCTAAAATACCCAGACTTTGGTGTTTTGTGGCAGTTTGAAAGAAGCCTTTTAACGGGATACTTCTCAGTAGCACTTGATACAGAGTTCATGTTTGGACTCAAAACGTGCATGTCGTGATTTTGGGACCTGTCCTTCTGATTTGAATTTGAACAAAAGTATTTTCTTCTCATAAGATAAATGTGGTGGTTTGAGCTTTTAATGAAAAAAATGGATGTTATCAGTATTCGAGAGGGATAAATCTCCACATGCAGCCAGCCCAGTGGGCCCTCTGCTCCCAGTGGTCCAAGGCAACAGAGTGCCTGCAGGACAGGATGACAGTCACCCATCCCCTTGCTGAGTCCCTGGAGTGGTGGCAGCAGCCACCGAAGCTGCGGGCAGGGATGCCTTTTCATATCCCAACTCCTCAGAGGTTCCTCCCAACGGATGCCTCCAAGTTGGGCTGGGGAGCCCATTGCAGTGACCTTTGCAATCAGGGCCTGTGGTCAGCATCAGAGAGCCTCCAACAAATCAGTTTTGTGGAGCTCCAAGCAATCGCCTGTGCCCTCTGGGCTTTTCAGTACCACCAGAGGAACCAGGCCTTCCTAATCCAGACAATCAGGTGGCGATGTTCTACATCAACAAGCAGGGGGGGGGGGGGGGCAAGGGTTCTGTTCCTCCTGTGCTCGGAGGCGGTTCATCTCTGTACGTTCACCAATGAGAGTGGGATGCTTCTTGGAGCAGTATACCTCCCTGAACAGGACAATGTTCTGGCAGGCAGCCTGAGCCTAGGTTCTCCAGCCTCATGAATGGTGGCTCAACCTGTGAGTGGAGAACAAAAAAGCGGAGCCTGGACTGACAAGAATTATAAACCTTGTTTATTATGCCCCAACGCGTTTCGGCTCACAGCCTTCCTCAGGGGGACTTGAAAAGAACACACCTCAAAGAGAAATGACAATAATAATGAGCATGAATATATATATATACAATTAAAACATAAAACCTAATATTGTATAATAATAAAAAAGAATTAAAAACATATTATGTAAAACATAAGTGTAAAGTACAATCAAATAACAAGTAAAACGTTGATGTTACAAAAAATTATTATTAATAAAAAACAAAAACTTGTAGATAGAATGTATCATTAACTTATTGAAAAGGAAACTGCAACTAAAACATATTAAAAAGACACACATATTAAGAAACTCATATTAAAAAACAGAGAGACGAGGAGGAACCAAGGAGTAAATAAATACCTTAACTTTGTCACATGGAGCGTTACCATGAACCAGACATGTGAGATGCTAACAGCTGATAATAAATAAATAAATAAATAAATACATAAATACATATACATATGTTAAACAACTATATATAATTCTAAAACTGACCATCAAATTAAAACTAATAAATAATAATTAATACATTAGCATAAAAAGGCAAAGCAGTACTTCATATCTAAATATATAGAGAAAAAGGAAAAGCATGTAAACCAAAAGTATAAAAACCACCTTGCCAAATTTTTAGTAAAACATGAATGATGGGTGGAGACGCTCTTAAAAACAAAACGAAAATGAAATAATAAACAATTATACCGAGCACTCATTCAAACAATTTTAAAAAACACAATTTAAAAAAAAAGGGGGGGGGGGAACCCCACAACCGGAGCTGAAAAATATGCTTTTAGATTCAAAACTGTATACTTATAAGCTCCTATTGTATATCATCATTTTTTATGGGATTTTCCTTTTTGTTATGACATTTTTGACATACTTAGTAGTGCCCGATATACATCGGGTCATGTGAAGATCTTTAAAGCATCGTTATTAGAGCATTTTATGATAAGCCTTAATCATCATTCATCATCATTTTTCATTCTTTGGTTTGGGGCACTTTTTATAAGTGTCTCCTTTACAAGAGTGCATGGCATGATTTTAAGGATTCATCCTGTTCTCCCCCCCCTTTTTTTGAACCGCAAGCTGTATGACTGGTAATTGACAGGTAGTCGGGTTATCCACTGCCTGGGGGTATTCTTGAAATTAATTAATATGTTTTTTTCAAATAATGTTCAGATTGTGTTTTGAATCTAAAAGCATATTTTTCAGCTCCGGTTGTGGGGTTCCCCCCTCCCCCCCCCCTTTTTTTTAAAATTGTGTTTTTTAAAATTGTTTGAATGAGTGCTCGGTATAATTGTTTATTTCATTTTCGTTTTGTTTTTAAGAGCGTCTCCACCCATCATTCATGTTTTACTAAAAATTTGGCAAGGTGGTTTTTATACTTTTGGTTTACATGCTTTTCCTTTTTCTTTGCCAAGTTTTTGTTTTTTATTAATAATAATTTTTTGTAACATCGTTTTACTTGTTATTTGATTGTCCTTTACACTTATGATTTACATAATATGTTTTTAATTCTTTTTTATTATACAATATTAGGTTTTATGTTTTAATTGTATATATATATATATATTCATGCTCATTATTATTGTCATTTCTCTTTGAGGTGTTTTCTTTTCAAGTCCCCCTGAGGAAGGCTGTGAGCCGAAACGCGTTGGGGCATAATAAACAAGGTTTATAATTCTTGTGAGTCCAGGCTCCGCTTTTTTGTTCTCCATATTGTTGTGCGGATCCTTTTGCTCTTTTTGGTACTGTTGCTCAACCTGTGAGTGGCCAACTGATTGTTCCGCCATTGGGGCCTTCCTGTGCTGGATCTCTTTGCCAGCCTGGCCAATGCTCACCTGACCCACTTCTGCTCCAGAATCCGCACCCTTCCCGGGCAGCCGATGCCTTTCTAATTCTGTGGACAGAAGGCCTCCTTTATGCCTTCCCTCCCATGCCACTCATGGCCAAGATCCTCTTCAAGGTTTAGCTTGACTGGGCCACCCTGATCCTCATAGCGCCCAATAGCCCTATTCCCTGCTCCTCCTCAGCCTATCTCAGGTGTCCCCAGTCCCCCTGGCGAATACTCCGGACCTGTTCTCGCAGGAGGCAGGCTCTCTCTTGCACCCCAACCTAGGGTCCCTGGCCCTGATGACCTAGCTGCTGAAAGGGTAGCCCTAGTCCAGTTTGACTTGTCCAGAGAGGTGGAGGAGGTCCTGCTGGTCTCTCACAAAGACTTCACCCAGTGGGTGTATACCTTCAAGTGGCACTGCTTCTCAGTTTGGTGTGCGGGAAGAGGCACAACCCCTTTTCCTGTTCTGTCCAGCTGATGCTGCAGTATCTGCTGCACCTGTCTAATGCTGGTTTGAAGTCTAGATCTATCAGAGTTCGTCTCAGTGTGCGCTCAGCACACCATCACCAAATCGAGGGGAAGCCCCTCTCTACCCAGCCTCTCGTGGCCCACTTCCAGAGGGACTTCCTGTTCTCTTGACCACCAATTTGTCTGCCAGTAGTGGTTTGGGATCTCAATGTGTCCTCTCAAAGCTCTTTGCCTCACCCTTTGAGCCACTGGCTTCCTGCCACCTCAAGTATCTGTCCTGGAAGGTGGTCTTCCTTATGGCGCTCACCTCTGCCTGCAGGGTCAGTGAGCTCCAGGAGCTGGTGACTCATGCCCTCTATACCAGGTTTCACAGGAACAGAATGGTGCTTCGGGCACACCCTAAAGTTCCTCCTGAAGGTGGTCTCTCCATTCCACTTCAACCAGGAGGTGGTTCTTCCCACCTTTTTCCCGTGTCCTCAAGCCAATAGGGTGGAGGCCACTCTCCATACACTGGATTGTAAGCAGCATTGGCCTATTATGTGGATCCAGACCAAGCCTCATTGCTGTTCCTCGCAGCTGTTCATTTCCTACAGCACTAAACACCTGGGTGTACTGGTCTGCAAGCATACTCTGTTCACATGGGTGGCAGACTGCATTGCCTTCGCCTTTGGTCAGGCCAGTATTTCGCTGTAGCGTCAGGGCACACTGTGTCTGGGTTATGGCGGCTTCTGTGGTGAATCTCCGCTCGGTCTCCTTAACGGAGATCTGCTGGGCCACCATCTGGTCCTCAGGTCACACCTTTGCAGCGCATTACTGCCTGGCAGAGGTCCCAGCAGGACAATGCCTTCGGCCAGGCAGTACTCTGTCATTTGTTTAGGGTTTAAGGCAACTCTTTTCTGTGTGTCCAGGCTACCAGAGAACTGATTTCCCTGGTAGACACTGGGATCACTGCTGAGATCTTGCAACTGAACTGTACTCTTACTATTCCTCACAGTTTGATTTTTGGGGCTGCCCATGGTTTACAGATTTTTTTCGTAGGCTGTAGCAACTGAAGGGAGTCCCATATGTGAGAAGTGACTTCCTGCTTGTTTGTTTCCAGAGAAAGCATAGTTGCTCACCTGTAATAAGTGTTCTCTGGGGACAGCAGGAATTGGTCCTCACAACCCTCCCTCCTCCCCATGGAGCTGCTTTTCTTTCTCCAGGAACAAGCAGGAAGTCAGTCCTCACATATTCCAATGGAGCCCGCGTGGAGTATTTCCCCAGCTTTTAAAGAAAGCTTTTGGGAATGCCACCACGTATGCATGGTCCCCGTTCTGCCCATGGGTGCCATATTGCTCAGTCTCCTTTTTTTCTGCAGAGCCCAATGGATGCATGTCCTGTTTACCTGAAAAAAAGTCCTTAAAAATTATCCTCTTAGTTGAGTTTTTCCCGGTTTGCTTACCGGTTCCTCTTCCCACCTTGAGCCGACACCATTCCCGGCGCTGTTCTCAGTTCCCTTTCTATTTTTTCATAGAGGCTTTCCTTGACCGGCATGCGCACCCTTTTTTGCCCAGGGGGAGTCAACCCCATCTGGGTGTGATCCACCATGTCTCCCGGTGGTTTTAAAAAGTGTGATCGTTGCAGTCAAATTATGTCTGTTACAGACACCCACGACTTCTGCTTGCACAGCCTCGGCCCGGACCACAACAGTACCTCCTGCGACCTGTGTCGGACCATGACCCCTTGGACCAACAAGAAAAGGTCTGAGTTGCAAGAGATATTCCTGCAGTCAGATGTTCCCCAATGCTGAACTCAAAACCGAGGCCCGGTCATCTTCAGAATCCCGCAGCGGCGGCTCCTCCGAAAAGATGCCGGACCCTGGCAAGAAAAAGAAAAAAACCCTCAAAGCCAGCCGAGGTTCCACCGGGGAAACCCGGTAAGGTCCCACGGTGGGACTCTGGCAACGCCAAGCAGCACCCCCCCTAAGGTCTCTAGGAAGGAGTCCTCAGCCGGCGGTGACCGTGCAAAGCTCCCTAAGGCCATGGTCCTCATCAAAGACGTGTTTGCCATAGCGCTGGGCCCTGGGCCCGAAACCCTCTATGCCCATGCCGAAAGCTGCGGAACTTTCTGGCATCGAGGCCAGAATGGCAGTCGTGGAACAGAGTATCTCTGCCATCCTGACCATGCAGCAGGCAATGATTTCAGGTTCGCCCGCATCATCCTCCCTGACATCTGGGCCCCCAACTGCGGTGGTGTTTCCCGGGTGTCGAGCCGGGCCTCAAGCACTATCGACCTTGGGCTAGCCCTTGGCACTGATTGAAGTCTAAGTCCCGATCCTCGGATGTCCAGTTTTCCCTGGCTAGTTCAGTTCAGTAACCGCAGTTCCTTTCTGCTTGCAGTGAACTAATGGAGATAAAGATAAAAGGAGGTTTGCGATTTCTACATGCAATCCCCTGAAGAAACAAGCATTGTGAAACGCTTGGGCGCCTTAGAAGTATGGTGTTGGGATTTCAATATCAGCCGCCAGTAATGTGAAGGACCTTACCTCGGCAAAGTGAAGGACATTCCGTGTGGAACATAAGCTAAGTACTCGTTGTACTAATATTTCATACGTTGCCACATGGTCTGCATATGATTTTACTCGAGGATTGTCCTTGATTGCAAATTTACAAGACAAAAAGAAAAAAAGAAAAACTGAAAAGAACAGCTAATGTGTACAAGAAGAAAAGGTCATTGATGTAAATAGCAGCATGTAGTAAGAGTGATGTTAAAAAATCTTTTACGAATAGCTGCGTTTTCTACTGAGACCTTTGTACACAATATTAGATTGGTGGGAGTACCATATATATTTTTTTCTCTTCTGCTCCAGGCAGCCGCACCCACAGAGGGTAGCGGCAGATGCATTCCTGATCTCATGGGCTGAGGGACTGCTGTATGCATTCCCACAGACTCCCCTTGTCGCCAACATTCTGTTCAAAATTCAGAACGAGAGGGCATCGGTGATAGCGAGCGCCCCCAGGTGGCTCAGGCAACCCTCACTCCCACTACTGCTCTTGCTGGTGGCAACACTCCCAGTGCCTCTGGGTCGAGCCCTGGACCTCCGGACTCGAGAAGAGGGCTCCCTTCTGTACCCCAATGTGGGGTCATTGACTCTAACGGCCTGGCTACTGAGAAGGGTAGCCTTGGCCCCGCTCAACCTACCACAAGAGTTTGAGGAGATCCTGCTAGCATCCAGGAAGCCCTCCACAAGGAGAGCTTATGCCTTTTAAGTGTTGCAGGTTCGTTCTGTGGTGTGTAGATAGGAAGGAGAACCTGTTCTCCTGCCACGTCCAGCTGGTACGCCAGTACTTAGTGTATGTGTTGCGCGCAGGGCTGAAATCTAATTCAGTCCGAGTGCACCTGAGCGCCATAGCCGCTCACCACCACCCAGTAGGGGGAAAGTTCTTATCTTGTCAGCCCCTGATTTCCTGGTTCCTATGACACCTTCTGCTTTCCAAGCCCTTTGTCTGCCCTCTAGCAGCAGAATGGGTTCTCAACCTGGTGCTCTCCTAGCTGACTAGGCCATCGTTTAAGCCACTTGCCACCTCAGATACCTATCCTGGAAGGTGGCCTTCCTGGTAGCCCTGACTTCAGCTTGCAGAGTTGGTGAGCTTCAAGCGCTGGTGGTGGACCCCCTGTACACCAGGTTCTTCAAGAACAGGGTAGTGCTCAGCACTCACCCTAAGTTCCTTCCAAAGGTGGTATCCCCGTTTCACCTCAAACAGGAGGTGGTACTCCCCCACCTTCTACCCACAGCCTCATGCCGGCAGGGAGGAGCTCATACTCCACACACTGAACTGTAAACGGGCCCTGTCCTATCTGCCACAGACCCAGGGCCACCACAAAACACCTCAGCTTTTCGTGTCCTATGACCCCAGAAGACTGGGGCTCACTGTAACCAAGCGTACCCTATCTTCTTGGGTGGCAGACTGCATCACCCTCCCTTATGAGCAGGCGGATCACCGCGCATCGCATGAGGGCGATGGCCACGTCTGTAGCCCACCTCTGCTCTGTGCCGGTGACAGAAATGTGCAGAACAGCCACTTGGTCATCCGTTCACACGTTTGCAGCACACTACTGCCTGGAAAGTGAATTCTGCAGGGACAGTGCCTTTGGTCAGGCAGTGCTGTGTAATATTCTTGGAGTATAGGCATCTCCTGCCCTCTGACCCTCTGTGTCCAGGCTACCAGAGTGATAGTGTTGTCGGATGCTAGGGTCTTGCAGAGTCTCTCAATGGGGACTCATCTTCTGCAATTCACAGCCACCTGACCTGTCGCCGTTGCTACTGTCGTGGTTTGGTCCTCGGCAGCTTGGAGCTAGGGAGTCCCATATGTGAGGACTGACTTCCTGATTGTTCCTGGAGAAAGCATAGTTACTCATCTGTAACAGGTGTTCTCCAGGAACAGCAGGAATCAGTCCTCCCAACCCTCCCTCCTCTCTTTGGAGTTGCTGTCCTTTTGTTTTTGCCTGACTGCCATCTAACTATGTCATCTGACTGAGCAAGATGGTACCCTTGGTCAGGAAGGGGGCCATGCATATGTGGTAGTATTCCCAAAGGCTTTCTTTGAAAGCTGGAGAAATGCTTTGCACGGGCTCCGTTGGCGCCGACATCACCCATATGTGAGGTGTCGCGAGCACTACCCTGGCGGTAAGTAGCGGTCAGGGCAGGTCGGACATAACTATATAGGGAGGAGATTGGCCAGTAATCCAGAGGCCCAATTGGCTTTTGGTCCTGTTAGTTTCCTGGATCCTAATCTTCCAAAGAATTCAACTGCACAAGTGGTGGGAAAATAAAGGCTTTTATTTCCCTTTTTACGCAAGGGTTCAAAGGATTGGGCAATAATGCAAATGTCCTTACTTCAGGCAAGAAAAAGTAAAACAAAAGTTTAAAGCAAAACTGTTACTTTCACAGTAGCACTGGTATTCACACAACAGGAATGTTCTAGGCAGTAACACATACAGCTTACAAGCCTGGCAAAGATTCTAGGCTTCTCGTGGTACAGTACGTACAGTCCATTTCTGTATCTGAAACCTCATTTGCCAGTTCCACTTGCATTGGCTCATAGGCGGAAGCCTCTGACTCTGAGTCCCTAGGTTCAGGTAGGTTATAGTCAGGCTTCTTATACAGCTCTTCTAGCACAGCCCAATGTTCTGGGTAACTCGTAGGGCGTCGGCTCTGTGCTGTTTTTTATTGAGGAAATTCCTTTCTCCTTAGAGGTTTTATGGCATCTTTATAAAAACATTTATTATTCAAACCTTTCTTATCAGGTAAACTTTTCCTATAGCTTGTATCATAAAAAGCTTTACCTTGGGAATTTGGCTTCTTTGTTTCCCGTGAAGGTTGAGGCCTGCACCAGTTTCTCCGTTGGCTTGCCTGTACAGCACGGCTTAGGTCTTCAGGCTGTGACCCTGTTGGTTTTGGACAACAGTTGCAGCAATGCCTTTGCCACTCTGGGCAAACAGCTTTTACTCCTCTGTGAGCTGAGACCTTCCCAGGTTCCTCCTTAGCTCTCAGGCAATCACCTTTCACTCTGGGTGATCTTCTGGCAGTGGAATATTCAGGTTTGCATTCTAACCTCTTTTCCTCTGTCTTGCCTTCCTTCCTGCTGCATGCTGTCCTGCTGCATTCACTCTTGCTGCCTCCTCTCCAGCCGTCTCTCCAGCTGCCTTCACCGCTGCCTTTCCCGCTGCTCTCTCCTCCGCTGCCATTTCTTCCTTCTGCTTTCCAGTCTTCCTCCTTAAGTCCTCCTGTGCTCCAGGATTGGAGGTTGGCTGGCATTACCTCATGATCAGTGGGGCGTGGTTCCTCAGTCACTCTGGAGTCACTCTTGCTCCCTCTATCTGGTTCCTCCAGATATTGCAGCTTGTATGTACCTTTTTCTCTATTTAAAGCATTTTCCTTTCTCTCAACCAGGTCTGCTGGGTGACAGAGGACATCACCCATATGTGACAACACCTGTTACAAGTGAATAACTACACTTTTTGTTGTCTTGAGCTATGTGGTCATACTGAGGCAAGATGTCACCCTTGGGTGGGAAGGCAACCATGCTTGCATAGTGGATCTCTCAAAGGCTTTCTTTTAAAGCTGTGGAGAGGTTACCGCGCAAGCTCTGTCTATGCCGACATAGCCCATATATAAGGACTGATTCCTGCTGTCCCCAGATAATCCCTGTTACAGGTGAGTAACTACATTATTCAAATGCATCTATTTTCTTCCTATCTGTTGACTTCACTTTTCAACTTTCACATCCATATGACATTATTGAAAATGCCATGGCTTGGACAAGTGGAGTCTTTGTATACAGAGATGCATTTCTGCACTTGAAAATCTTATCAGATTCTTCATGGCTGTTTTGCCAAGAGCTGTGTGCCATCAGATTTCTTGACTGCTTGTCGTTTCATTATTGATTCAAGCAGGTTAAAGTTATCTACTATTTCTATTTCTTCTCAAACAAAGATGAAATTGATTTTGCCAGTTTGGCAGGATCTTTGTATTCTTTACATTAAGGTGCAGACCCATTTTAAAACTGTTCTTGATTTTGATAAGCAGATGTTTGATTGTCTTCACGTTCAGCCAGTAATGTGGTATAGTTAGCGTAGCAAAGATTGTTGGTCATTTATCAATCTTCACATCTCTGTCTTCATGCAGTCCTGTTTCTCTGATTTCTTCTGCATATAAATTGAACAGGTATGGGGAAAGTATGCCTTTGCCAAATTTAAACCATTCTGTTTTCCCTTGTTCCGTTCAAACTGTTGCTTTTTGATCAATGTAAAAATTGTGCATGAGAACTATTAGGTGTTCCTGGTATACCTATGCTCCTTAATGTGGCCCAGAGTTTTCATGATTTATACAATCAAATGCCTGTCTGTAATCAATGAAACACATGTAGATATTCTTTTGGTGTTTACCTTTTTCAAGTATCTATCTCACATTCATGATGTCTCTTGTTTCTCGATCTTTCCTGAATCTTGCTTGCACTTTGGGTAGTTCTCAGTCTAGGTATGGTTGTAGTCTTCACTGAATGATCTTGAGTAGAATCTTGCTTGTATGTGGAATCGGAGCAATTATGCAAAAATTTCCAGTCAGTCGGATCACCTTTCTTCAGTATTGGTATGAACACAAATCTTTTCCAGTCAGTTGGCCAAGGTGGTGCTTTCCAAATTTCCTGCCAGAGTCTTGTAAGTATTGTTCTCCAGGAACAAGCAGGAAGTCAGTCTTCAAATATGGGTGACATCTGCGTCGATGGAGCCTGCGCGGAGCATTTCCCCAGCTTTTCAAAGAAAGCCTTTGGTAAATGGTACCACGCATGCGTTGGTCCCCTTCCAGCCCAAGGGTGCCATCTTGCTCAGTCTCTTTTATTTATTTATTTCTTTCCACGGAGCCCAATGGACGTCTGTCCAGTTTCCCCAGAAAAAATCCTTGTATATTCTTTAAAATTAGCTGTTGCCAGTTTGCCTTCTGGTTCCTCTTTCTGCCTCGAGCCAGCTCCAGGCCCAGTGCTGTTCTCGGCTCCTTTCCCCTTTTTTTATCAAGGCTTGCCTTGACCAGCATTTGTGCCCTTTTTTGCCCAGGGGTGTTTGAACTCAGCCGGGTGTTCCTCATCATGTCCCCTGGTGGGCTCAAAAATGTGACCGCTGTAATCAAACTATATCCGTCACCTGCTGCCTACGCTGCCTGAGACAGGACCATGATAGCCCCTCCTGCGACCTGTGCCAGGCCATGACACCTAAAACCAATAAAGGGGTTGGAATTACAGGAGAAGCTGTTCCCCAGGTCCGACTCAGCACCAGCCTCCCCAACACCAAGCTCCAAGCCCAGTACTTTTCAGGAGTGCTAAGCGTCCTCTGAGTCCCGCAGCAGCAGCTCCTTTGGAAAGATCTCGGACCCCGAGCAGAAAAAGAAACAATCCTCAGGACTTCCGGTTTTGGCAATGAGCTGACCTGACAGGGGTCGATCGGCTCCGGGACATCTACCCCACAAACCTGCAACATTTCTTTTATAAACGCGGTGGATCATCGCGATTCTCCTTGACTAACATTCACTGAACCACCGGGTGCACAGAGGCGGAAAATCCGAGTGCCAACGATGGCCACAAAAGCACTTCGTAGGGAGAAACCGCGTGCCCCAGAGAGCAAGATGGCGGAGGGGTCACCTCGCAGCCCTAAGCCCGGGGAAAATCAGAGCCTGGTGGCTGAAGTCAGCGCCGCGGTGGTGCTAGCCCTGGACGCCCGCTTTCAGGACTTAGCGGAGATGCTGCAGAATGTAAGCCAGCGATTTGCAGAATTTTCAGGGCGCATGGAACAGGCAGAAACGAGGATTTCGGCTGCCGAGGATACGCAACTCTCTATGCGGGCCCAGATTGAAGCACTCAAAAAGACGGTGAAACAACAGGGTGCAAAACTTGACGACCTCGAGAATCGGGGTCGTCGGAAGAATCTCCGCTTCGTCGGCATAGCAGAAACCGTGTCAGATGGAGCCCTTATGGGTTTTGTCAGCGCTTGGATTGAAAAACTCCTGAGCGGCAGAGGAGAAGGCCCCATTTGTTTGGAGCGGGTCCACCGGCTGGGCCAGAAGCGTGATCAAGCACAGAAGCCGCGTGCGGTCATTGCAAGGTTCTTGGATTTTCGCCAGAAGGAGGAGGTGTTAAGGGCTGCCCGAACCCGCAAGCAACAACCCGGGGATCCGGACCGGCTACTTGTTTTTCAGGACTATTCTGCTCTGGTGATTCAGCAACGTCGTGCCTTCTCCCCTGTCTGTACCCACCTGATCAACCGGGGAGTGCGTTTCTCTCTGCTCTACCCAGCTCGGCTGCGGGTGGAGTTTCAAGGCCGGACCCGATTTTTGCTGACTCCAAGTGAGGCCCAGTCTTTTCTGGATGGTCTGCCGGCTACGATGGAAGCTGCCCAGTGAGAGTGGGGGAGAACGGAGCCGATTGCTGCAAGCTTGAAGTAGGACTGGTCCCTGGACTAAGGATAGCATCATCGGAGGGCCTGTGCAGCTTACAGGGCCCTTCCCGCGCTCCGGAGCCTGACCCTACCGACGGGGAAGGCCTGGCCTGAAATTAAAGAGGGAGGTTTGGGGATCCTAGGGGGCTGTGTGTGCTTAGCTAACCTTAGTAGTGTGCTGTGTGCTTAGTGAGAGTGCTTATTTGATACATTTTGCTACATGTTTACCATTGCTTCTTTGTATATCTTTCCCTGGGTCATAGTAGTTACATTGCTGATTATATTGTATCAATTACAGATTCCTTTTACTTTCCATTCTAAGAGGGGTAGCGAGGATTGTTTGTGTCTGCTATGGGTGGAATGGGGAATTGTTTAGACTGTATGGGTTCCTTATTGGGTTCCTGATGGGGGGGGGGGGGGAGGCACAGTGTCTAGGTTGATTGGGGAGGGTGGCACAGTCCTGGGGTCTTGATAAGGGGATAGAGGTGGCCCTAGCATTGACACCATGGGCCCGGTGTAAAGATATGAGGTGATCTGGGAAGAGGGGTGGACCCGACTGCCAAAGGAAGTCAGCACGGTCCATGGAGGGACATGGGGGGCATGCAGAGGGGAGGATGGGGGGTGTAAAAGGGGGGGGAGGGTAGGGAGGGGAGGGGGCTCTGCGGGAGGGGTAGCATACACTCCGTTATTCTTTTATGGTCAGACCAGTAGACACTCACTTACTAGAGGGAGGGGGCTCCAGGCTGGGGGGGGGACCCTTCTGGGCAGGTAGGATTTGGCTTATTGACACATCGTGACACTGCCCCGTGCCACTGAAGATTATCACATGGAATGTCTGTGGGTTGGGGAATCCCATCAAACGTTATAAAATATTGCAGGCATTAAATAGACAACGGTGTGACATAGCATTTATGCAAGAGACGCACCAGACGGCTGAAGAGCACAGTAAACTGCGTAGAGACTGGGTGGGACAAGTGTGGGGTTCACCTGCCCGGGGTAAAAAAGGGGGCGTAGCTATTCTAATCCATAAACGTATTCGTTTTGAGATGATCACTGCTGCAGGAGATGAAGAGGGGAGATTCATATTGGTGTATGGGAACTTAGAGGGTAAACCCGTGATCTTGGGAAATCTTTATGGACCTAATGTGCTAGATCCAAGTTTTTATAGTACTTTGGCCTCGCGGGTGGAGAGCTTGCCGGAATGCTCCCTGCTTCTCGGCGGAGATCTCAACGGAGTCCTTGATGTGGACTTGGACACATCTCGGGGTGAGGAGGCGAGAGAGCGTGTCCCCACAGCTCGGATGCTGCAACGTTTTTGTAAAAGGCTGGGCTTGGTGGATCCATGGAGGCTGGTCCACCCACTAGAGCGTGACTATACACATCAATCTCAAGCCCACGGATCCAGTGCACGTATTGACTATTTGTTGTTATCCGGGGGCATATTCGCCCAGGCGGGCGATATTCAGATCGGTCCCACCGAGATCTCAGATCATGCGTGGGTCTGGATGGAGTTAAGTTGGGGGACGAAGCAGGTGCGACCACAATTATGGCGCTTCCCGCTGGAACTCTATCATGATGCTCGATTCCGAAGTTTCCTCCTTCAGCGATGGCGGGAGTTCGAGAGTGATCATAGCTCCCATAAAGAAGATCCTGAATTAGTCTGGGAAACGGCCAAGGTGGTATTCCGGGGCGAGATCATTGGCTACATGGCTCGGAAGCGTCGGCTGATCGCGGAGCGTATCATACGTCTGGAACGTCAGGTTTCTGGTCTGCGACGACTGTCGGCGCGCAACCCGACGGGGGGAAATAAAAAGAGGTTTTGGGAAGCCCAGGCGGATCTCAACGAACTTCTACACCAGCGGGCCAAGAAGTCGGCCCTCTATTATCGCCACCAGCTGCATTGCCATGGAGATAAACCAGGGAAGCTGTTAGCCAGATGCCTGAAGGGCCATAGAGGCTCCTCGTTGGTTGCGGTGCTTCGGGATGGGGGGGTGGGACGCTTTATCGGGAGAGCACCGAGATCGCTTGAGTATTCCGTGTGTTTTTTCAATCCCTTTATATGGCGGAGCCTGCTCCGGATGCGGAGCTGCATAACTTTCTGAGCAAGTTGAATTTGCCCCAATTGTCTGAGACGCAGAGAGCACTCTTGGAGCAGCCGATTACCGTTCAGGAGATCTGCTCGGTTATCTCAAGTGCCAGTTGCTACAAGGCGCCAGGACCGGATGGCCTAGGCGCAGAGTTTTATAAGATCCTTCTGGAGTATGTCAGTCCAGTATTGGTTGAGGTGTTTGGACGACGTGCAGAGCAGGGAGGGTTTCGGTGGGGACAGAATCAAGCCCATATCACACTCATTCCTAAACAGGTAAAGATCCAGTTCAGGCCTCGTCATATCGGCCTATCTCGTTGCTCAATTTCGACCTAAAATTATTGGCGAAGATCCTTGCAGTGCGCCTGGCCGAGGTGCTGGGTGACCTGGTACATGAATCCCAGGTGGGTTTTGTCAAGGGGCGCTATGCAGTCCGAAATATGCGTAAGCTGCTGACTTCTTTGGAATGGGTGCAGGACCATCAGTTGTCTTCTCTGTTAGTTAGTTTCGATGCCGAAAAGGCTTTTGATAGGGTTGATTGGCGGTATCTGCATTGTCTACTCCCACAATATGGTCTGGGCGGCTATTTTTGTCGCATGGTGGATAGCCTATATGCACAGCCGACGGCCAGGGTTCTTTGTAATGGGGTGCTCTCCAACACCTTTCCGCTTGAAAGAGGCACCCGACAGGGCTGCCCACTCTCACCTTTACTGTTTGTCCTCTCTCTTGACCCCCTGATACGGCTCATAGAGGCTTCTCGGGAGATAAAAGGTATCCGGATTGGGAAGAAAGAGTTCAAGATTGCGGCCTTTGCAGATGACCTGCTGGTGCATTTGCTTGTCCCTGATCGATCGCTGCCGTGTTTATTGATAGAAATTACACGTTTTGGACGAATTGCGGGGTTGCGCATCAACAAAGATAAATCTGAGGCTTTGGATATCTCAGGTCGGCTGCGAGGGGGGTGGGAGGGGTTTCCCCTAAAATGGGCCGATAAGGAGTTTAAATACTTAGGTATCATGTTGCCCCGGCAAGTCAACGCCCTATATGGGCGCAACCTGGACCGCATCCTTAAGGGACTGCAAACCCAGTTGAAAGACTGGGGTCACCTCCCGCTTTCTTTGATGGGACGGGTAGCAGCCATCAAGATGGTGATACTTCCGAGGATCCTGTACTGGCAGCAGACGCTACCGGTATGGCTGTTGAGCTGCGATTTGCGCCCGGTAGAAGCCCTCATAAGGGCATTTTTGTGGAAGGGGGGAAGGGCCCGTATACCCTGGAATCGGATGCTGGGGACCTGTAGGGAGGGGGGACTGGGATTGCCCAATCTAAAGGTCTATGCTTTAGCTTGTCAAGCCAGGCATATCGGAGACTGGCTGGGAGGGACCGAGGTATATACGCCGAGAGCGATGGAAGAGGGGTTGGTGGCCCCCCACACTTTGTTGGGAGTCTTACATGGGGCGGACCGCGCTTTGCCTAACCGGATAGTGCAGAGTGAATTGATTAGTTCGGCCCGACGAACATGGAGACACCTCAATAAACTTTGGAACACTTCGTGGACCGTTTCTAGCTGGCTACCATTACAAGGGAACGTACAATTTACCCCGGGGTCTGAAACGGCGATTTTCCGGGACTGGAGTGACAGAGGCATTCAGAAGCTGGGGCACTTAGTGGACCCCACCGGTTCCTGTAAATCTTTTTTAACTCTGAGCAGGGAATACGATCTCTCCTCTCGACATTGTTTTGCTTACATTCAGGTATCTCACTATGTGTCCTCTTTGTCGAAGGAAGCGCTCAGTTTAGAACGATCGGCACAGATCATGGAATTTTTTGGAATAGAGGGGGATTACCCGCCTTCGATATCGATCTTAAAGAGCCGCCTGGATCGTAACAGGGTAGCTCCAGATTACGGGCCGGTGGAAGAGGCCTGGGCGGCGGAGCTACACGGGCAGGTACTTCCAGGGACGGTTCGTATGGCTTTAAAACGGATAGTGAAACTTACATCTGGGGCGCGATGGAGAGAAGTACAGTTTAAATGTATCACTAGAGCCCATATATCCCCGTGGCGGGCGTTTCGGAGCCGCATCACAGCTGACGGCCGTTGCCCTCGATGTTCTGAGGCCATGGCCACTCTGTTGCATATGTGGTGGGAATGCAGGTTTATCCGGCCCTACTGGGCTAGGATCTCAAGGTTTATGGGGATTCTCTTGCAGCAGAGATTGCGGTGGTCTGCCTCCCTGGTAGTGTTAGATTGGTTGGACTCCCCCGGTCTCTCGCGAGCTGGGGAACAGCTGCTGGTGCGCAAAGCCTGTCTGGTGGGGAAGGGGCCTATTCTTCGCCTCTGGCGGGAAAGGGAAGCACCTACCTTCGGGGAGTGGCGGAACTGTTTTCACCAATTCATGTTGACGGAGAGATGGGGTGCACGGGGCAGTGTCAAAAGATGGACAGCCTTCATGCGTGTCTGGGAACCTTACATTCAAAGCCTGGGGGCTCGGTGCCGGAATGAAGTATTACATATAGGTAGTTGATGGAGGTCTTGTAAGGGGATGAGGGTGGATGCAGGTTGACCTCATGCTAGTAGTTCTCTTTTGTCTTCTGGAGGAGTGTTGCTACGGGTGGGGGTAGGGGGTGGAGGAGGGGGTAGGGAGGGAGGGTGGGAGGGTTTAATGTGTTATAATCCACCTGCTCTTATATCTTTGTTGTAACTCTCTGGAGGGGGATAAGAGTTCCACCCCCCCTAGAGAGTCCTGTTTTCCTGTATATTGTACAATTTTTTTGGTGGTCTATAAATAAAATATAAAAAAAAAAAAAAAAGAAACAATCCTCAGAGGTTCTACCAGAGAAACCCGGTAAGACCGCCCAGAGGGACTCTGGCGACTCTGAGAAACATCATACCAAGGTCCTCTAAGAAGGATGCCTCGGCTGATGCACACTGTGTGAGGGTCCTCGAGACCATAGCCTTTGTGGAGGACGCACTCGCGAGAGTGCCAGCACCTGGCTAGAGAAACTTGGTGCCTGCGACAAAAGCTGTGGAGCTTTCTTGCTTGGAATCCAGAAAGATTCTGCTCCATGGCTGCCACACTGCTATCCTGGCCATGCAGCAGGCAATGATGACACGTTTGCCGCATCATCTGCCCTGACGACTGGGCTCCCAACTGTGGGGGGAGTTCCCGGTCGTCGAACTGAGCTCCAAGCGCCTCCGGCCTCTGGTAAGTCCTCTGCCCCAGTAGAGATCCCGGTCCCACTTGGGCATCCAGTCCTCCCTGGCCAGTTTCCGAGACTCGGACCCTAGGTCCTTGGGGGACCCGACTCTTCAGCGTGGGCCTCGAGCCAAGAAGTCACAGGGCCTCGGATTTGTCACCCCTCTTGACTCAAGCGGGAGACTGACGACAAGGCCTCCCCGGAAACCAGACGGCACTGAGACGTCCCCTCTGATCCATCTCTCTTGGTGCCCCGGCACCATTCACCTCCGGAGGATGTGGCCTTCCATAACTTTCTCAAGGATATGGCCAGAGCCTTCTCGGTGCAAACAGAGTTCGAGGAGGATTCATGCACCAAGGAACTGGAGCTCCTCCAATTCGAGTCTCCACTCAAGGAAACTCTCACGATGCCAGTCCAGCCGATCCTTGAGCAGCTACTGTTACGAATGTGGGAGACCCCAGCATCAGTGCTAGTGATAAGTTGATGCCTCAACGCCATATACCATGTCAGGAAGCGGCCGGGGTTCCATAAGCCCCCAACTCCCACATAACTCCATGGTTGTTGAGTCAACCATGCAAAAACTCAAAAGCCAGAAAACTTACTTTTCTATCCTCCCTGGCAGGAATGCTAGAGCCCTTGACACCCTTGGACACAAGTGTTGCTAGGGCTCAATGCTGGGTTATTGAATTCAGGCCTATGAGCTATACATAGGCATGTTTTTGAAGGCCCTGACCCAGGAGGAGTTCGGGTCCTCAGCGGGGCTGGCCGGGGAACCTCTCCGTTGGTTCCAGGCTCTGACCTCTGGTATCAAGGACTGTTCAAAGTTCCTCTCCCGTGTGGTCTACAACAGATTTGAGTCAGCAGCTCGAGTAGCAGCAGCCGGCATTGGGGCTCGACACCAGGCCTGGCAACAGTCCTCGGACCTTGAGCAGTGGGTCCAGGACAAGCTGCTCAAGGTCCCCTGCACCGATGAGAACTTGTTCAGCCAACCCATGGCTGACAAGGCAGCCGAGATAGAAGCCGGGATGGTGACCCGACAAAGGCTTTCAAAGAAAACCTCTTCCGTTTCCTGCAAAAAACCCTCTGGGAAAAGGCCCCTATTCTCGGGGGAGGAAAAAGGCACATCAACAGAATTACCAATACCAGTCCTTCTCGGGCCATCAGCAGGGTTACATAAGAATATAAGATATGCCATACTGGGTCAGACCAAGGTCCATCAAGCCCAGTATCCTGTTTCCAACAGTGGCCAATCTAGGTCATACGTACCTAGCAGTTTCCCCAAAAGACACAGGTTCCACAATGCTTGTACTGGGTCAAGCATTGATATCCTGGGTCCCTTCTTAATAATGGTTTATGGACCTTTCCTCCAGGAACTTGTCCAAACCTTTTTTAAACCCAGCTACACAAACAGCCTTTACTACATCCTCCGGTAACAAATTCCAGAGTTTGATTACACGTTGAGTGAAAAAATATTTTCTTTTGTTAGTCTTAAATAGTTTACCCTGTAGCTTCATTGCATGTCCCCTAGTCTTTCTATATTCTGCTAACGTAAACAATCGATCTACGTTTACCCTTCCACTCCGTTCATTAATTTATAGACTCCTATCATATCTCCCCTCAGCCATCTCTTTTCCAGGTTAAAGAGCCCTAACCTTTTTAGCCTTTCTTCATAGGAGGATGTTTCCATCCCCTTTACCATTTTGGTAGCTCTTCTCTGAACCTTTTCTAATAACGCTATATCCTTTTTAAGATACGGCGACCAGAATTGCACACAATATTCAAGGTGCGGCCTCACCACGGAATGGTATAGAGGCATTATAATATCTTTTGTTTTATTTTCCATTCCTTTCCTTATGATACCTAGCATTCTATTTGCTCTCTTGGCTGCCGCTGCACACTGGGCGGAGTGTTTTAACATGTTATCCACAATGACGCCTAAATATTTTTCCTGGGTGGTGTTCCTAATGTGGAACCTTGCATCGTCTAACCATAGTTTGGGTTGTTCTTCCCTAGGTGCATAACTTTGCACTTGTCCACATTAAATTTCATCTGCCATTTTGATGCCCATTCTTCCAATTTATCAAGATCCTCTTGCAATTTTCCACAATCCTCTTGGGTTTTAACAACTTTAAATAGTTTTGTGCCATCTGCAAATTTGATAACCTCACTCGTTATTCCACTTTCCACGTCATTTATGAATATGTCAAAAAGCAGCGGACCCAGCACAGATCCCTGAGGTACACCACTATTCACCTTTCTCCATTGGGAAAATTGGCCATTTAGCCCTACCCTCTGCTTTCTGTCTTTTAACCAGTTCCTGATCCACAATAGTACACTGCCTCCTATCTCATGACTCTTTAGTTTTGCCAAAGGTCTCTGATGAGGGACCTGGTCAAAGGCTTTCTGAAAGTCCAGATAAACTATATCAACTGACTCACCTTTGTCCACCTGTTTATTCACCTTAAAAAAAAACAACATAACAGATTAGTAAGACAAGATCTTCCTTGTCTAAAGCCATGTTGGCCGTCTCCCATTAGGCCATGACTATCTACATGCTGAGTAATTTTGTTCTTCTTTATGATGGGTTCTACCATTTTTTCTGGTACTGATGTCAGGCTCACCGGTCTGTAGTTTCTGGGATCACCCCTGGAACCCTTTTTAAGAATTGGCGATCCTCCAATCTTCAGGTATTACAGATGATTTTAATGAAAATTCACAGATTACTAATAGCAGGTCTGAAATCTCATATTTCAGTTCTTTCAACACCCTTGGATGTATACCCATCCGGCCCAGGTGATTTGCTACTCTTCAGTTTATCTAATAGTTGTAATACATCTTCCCGATGTATCTATATTTCCTTCAATTCTTCCACACCTTTAAATACCACTTCAGGCATGGGTAACATCCCTACATCTTCCTCAGTAAAGACTGAAGCAAAGAATTCATTCAGTCTCTCCGCTATCGCCTTGTCACCTCTTAGTGCCCCTTTAACCCCTCTATCATCTAATGGACCAGCTGACTCTCTCACAGGTTTTTTGCTACGAATGTACTTGAAAAGGTCTTTATTTCGCGTTTTTGCTTCCGCAGCAAGCTTCTTCTCAAATTCTCCCTTTGCCTGCCTTATCAATGCCTTGCATTTGACTTGCCAATGCTTGTGCTGTTTCCAGGTTTCGTTGTTTGGCTCTTTTTTCCATTTCCTGAAAGATGCTTTTTTGGCAATAACAGCCTCTCTGACCTCCCCTTTATACCATGCTGGCAGTTTTTTGGACTTCCTTCCACTTTTCTTAGTGTGGAATACAGCTGGTCTGGGCTTCGAAGATAGTATTTTTCAACACCCAAGCTTGATGTAAGTCTTTAACCTTTGCAACTGCTCCTTTTAGTTTTTTCGTAACTATTTTCCTCATTTTATCATAGTCTCCCTTTCGAAAGTTAAAAGGTAGTACTGTGGATTTCCTTACTATTCCTCCCAGTAAGGAACATGGATTGCAACGAAGGAACGTATAAAATGTAACCTTTATTAAAATTATTCCACTTCAGCCACTGGCCCGACACAGGCTGTGTTTCGTGAAAGCCTTCTTCAGGGGCTTGAATGGCTAAAACATAATATGTCATATAAAACAAATTATATCATACATACGAAATAAATGTAAACAAGAACATGAAGAACAAACAAAATGTATAAAAACAAAGCATGAATATCAAAAAATATGTAAAAAATAAAATATGCCACTGTACAGCTAAAATCGGAGCCAAATAAATATATAATGAATGTAACACAAATAAGTACCAATATGTTAAAAT
This sequence comes from Ichthyophis bannanicus, assembly GCA_033557465.1. Lineage (NCBI taxonomy): Eukaryota > Metazoa > Chordata > Amphibia > Gymnophiona > Ichthyophiidae > Ichthyophis > Ichthyophis bannanicus. The sequence goes on along the minus strand of CM066031.1, from coordinate 1,404,985,064 downwards.
ATAAAAACGAATAAATAACACAGGTACACTAAAAAAACTTTTTTTTAAACTACCTCTAATGTTTCAATTGATTTTTACGTTTTTTGGTGCGCTGAATCCAAATCTGGTAACCAATTTGCTCCATCACGTACAGATTTTTTGCTACATTGGGTTAGCAGTTTGAGGTGAACGTTTCAGATTGAGTGCGATCGAGATAAAAGTTTCTTGGATGAATTCTTTATACTAATTGTTTAGTAGTTATTCAAATAAGAATAAAGAAAATTGTAACAAGGCAGCACATAAAAATAGAGTAATGTCAACAAAACACACTGTGATGGTAGCAAAATTGTCTGCACTTAAAACAGCCACATACATGTGCACAAACATTGAGCATATAAGAGCGAGGTTAGACACAAAGCAAAGCAAAGAAATGTGCAAAAAATATTGTACAGGTATGTATGTAAGAATAGAAAACGCAAACCGCACCATTGCAATACATGAAGACAAACACCCGATGGTGTGAAAATAAAATTCTAATAAATGAGATCCGACACTGTGGTAATAACTAGCAAATTTTTATTTCAAAGTTTAGTAAAAACATGATATTTGTCAACACGGTTTAGATTTTAAAGTCATTCTTGGGTCAATCAATCTCCTGGTGGGCCCGTTTCTTCTTCCCCCGAATGCTTCTCTTGGTGCGCTGCTTGGCGTATTTTTCATCTGGGGTTTCCCGCAGCAGCAACCAGCAGAAATCGGCCATCATAGTGGTGTTCCATCTTCCTTGGTACCTTCTCTCTGCGTCCTTGATGTCCTGGTGAAACCTTTCACCTTGTTCTTCACTGTACGCCCCCAAGTTTTCGGGAAAGTAGTTCACATGGGAGTGCAAGAAATGGACTTTCAGGCTCATGTTACAGTCTTGTTCTTTGAAGGCATTGAGCATCCTGGCAACAATATCCTTATAGTTCTCATCCCGCCTGTTCCCCAAGAATTTGAGAACAACATCCTTGAAGGAATCGCAGGCTTCTTTTTCCTTCTCAGACATCGTTTCAGCGAATGCTCCATCTGAAATGAGTTTCCTTATATCAGGGCCAACAAACACTCCTTCCTTTAGCTTTGCTTCAGAAAGTCGGGGGAACTTTGAGCAAAGGTACCGAAAGCACTCACCATCTTTTGGAAGGGACTTGATGAATTGCTTAATGAGACCCAACTTAATGTGGAGAGGTGGTAATAGAATTTTATCACGAGGTAACAAGCTCTCATGAAGAACATTTTTCTCACCGGGTCTCAAATACTCCCGAATTGGCCAGTCTTTTTTCCCCCAGTGTAGGTCGCGGGCCCGGCTATCCCACAAGCAAAGGAAGCAGGGATATTTGGTGAAACCGGATTGCTGCCCTAATAGCATGGATAGAATTTTAAAATCTCCACAAATCATCCACTTATGCTCATCATAACAAATCTTCTGAAGAATCAAGGCCAAATTCTCGTATTTTTCTTGGAGAATAACAGAGTGAGCAATAGGAACTGAAGCGAATGTGTTGCCATTATGAAGAACACCTTTTATGCTGTCTTTTGACGAATCAATGAACAGCCGCCATTCAGCAGGATCATACTTGAGTTTAAACTTTTCCATCACTCCGTATATATCGTTGCAAAATACCAAATCTTCCTCTTTGCTGAAATACTTCAAAAATTGTGTCTCGCGGTTGCGGTACCAATAAAAAGTTGTTCCTGGTGACCATAGATTTTTCTGTTTAAGCCGAGAACCTAGCAGTTGGGCAGCATCTTTTGGGAGTCCTAAATCCCGGACTAAATCATTCAATTCAGCTTGAGAGAAAAGTTCAGGTTTCGGATCTGGTTCAGTTTCAAACTCGGAAGTACTGGACTCATCGGGAAAAGCCATCTGATGAGTCTCATCATGATCAGAACCGTCCACACAAATATGATCCAAAGATTTTGGTGGTTCAGGCACAGGTACTTCGTTGCTATGAGGCATAGGCCTAATTGCTGAGGGAAGGTTGGGGTAACTTATTACGTTCTTATTTTTTAAGTTGTATCCCTTCACAATGCAAGAGCAAAAATAGCAGTCACTGCTGTGGTCTCTTTGTTCACGCCACATCATAGGTATTCCGAAACAAAATGCTTGTTTTTTACCTTTCATCCATAAGCGTAGATCTTCCTCACATGTCTTGCACACTTTGTGAGGAGCCCACGGTTTGTCTTGATCGCCTAACTTCAAACCGAAATAGGCGAAATATACTTTTTTAATAAATGCAGAAATGTTCCTCTGCCGCTTTTTCACGGTATATTCCCCACAAATAAAACAAAAACTGTCCGGAGAGTTGACGCAACCTCTGGCTCTGTGAGCCATCACAAATACACAACACTGCAAACTACAACTGTAGTGAACCACTTCGGAATAAAGCTGGATTACGACTGAGCAAACAAAAGGTAATAATGAACTTGCAAGAAACTGAAATTTGACAGGAACATTCATGTCGCAACCACCGTGTTTGAGCGAGCGAACGAGGCGAGGCGAACAGGAAAGAACATGCGCCAGCGCGAGTACTGGATTTAGCCCCCGGCCTCCCAATTGTCCTGTTAATGTATAAAATGAATACAAAACACTCCAAAATATCGTGATTAGTTCCTTTCGGTATAATATTCACACAGTTTTTAAACAAATAAGAAATACACTTTTTATCAATTTTTTTACAGGATCAAATTTCACCAACTCACTAACACTGTTAATCTGTGTTAATGTGTTCTCTCATACAGGTAATATCTCATTGTCTTATTACTTTTCTTTTTTATTTCCATACGACACAAATTATTTGTGTTCACAGAAAATTTAAGTGGATTTTAGATATGAATACTTGACAACGTTTTATTTCAAGTTTTGGATTGAATTTTTTTCATAAGACACACGTATCAAAAAAGTAGGCAATCACCACACAATCACCAGTCTCTTATTTCTGTTTCTTGTTTTCTGTCCTCATCCCTCGTTGGGTCACTTTTTCCCACTGAACGATTCTTTTGCTAATGGTATTTGTCATTTGCCTTAGGTTTATTAGTATTTATGACAATATAGGAGATACTTCAATAATAGGCAACATAAAATACAGGTATGTTGTTATTGCCTGTTTATCACATCCCTTGAGAGCTTTTTTTATTTGTCATATATGTTATTCAGTAGTCTTTTATATATTCATTTTATATATATTCTTGATGTTGTATTTTATTCATTCATTATTCTATATACAATTATATATTTTTTTGTTTATCATGTTTTAGGTTTATATGTTGACACACTTATTTATTTGTTTTATTAGTTTTTAGTTGATACAGATTACGTATTTAATTATTTATAATTTTTTATATTTTAACATATTGGTACTTATTTGTGTTCATTATATATTTATTTGGCTCCGATTTTAGCTGTACAGTGGCATATTTTATTTTTTACATATTTTTTGATATTCATGCTTTGTTTTTATACATTTTGTTTGTTCTTCATGTTCTTGTTTACATTTATTTCGTATGTATGATATAATTTGTTTTATATGACATATTATGTTTTAGCCATTCAAGCCCCTGAAGAAGGCTTTCACGAAACACGGCCTGTGTCGGGCCAATGGCTGAAGTGGAATAATTTTAATAAAGGTTACATTTTATACGTTCCTTCGTTGCCATCCACGTTCCTTACTGGGTGGTCTATTTGCCCATGGTGTCGTGCTATTTTTGTTGGACTTACTATTCCTCCTCCACTAATTAAATCAAATGCGATCATGCTATGATCACTATTGCCAAGTAGCCCCAACATCCTTATCTCTTGCACTAGATCTGGTGTTCCACTAAGGACTAGGTCCAATATGGCTTCCCCTCTGGTCGGTTCATGAACCAGCTGCTCTAAGAAGCAGTCATTTATTTCATCTAGGAACTTTATCTCCCTAGCATGTCCTGCTGTGAGACTGACCCAGTCGATACCGGGGTAATTGAAATCACCCATTATTATTATTGCGCTGTAACTTTTGTTAGCTGCCTTGATTTCTTTAAGCATTTCATCATCCATTTGTTCATTCTGGCCAGGCGGCCGATAGTACACCCCCACTGCCATCGCCTTCCCCTTTTTACATGGAATTTCAATCCATAGAGATTCTACAGCAAATTTTGTTTCCTGCAAAACTTTAATCCATTCTGAGTCAATGCCCTCTCTAACATAGAGCGCAACCCCTCCACCAATTTGATCAGCTCTATCATTACAATATAGTTTGTACCCAGGTATCACAGTTTCTCCAGGACCAAGCAGGAAGTCAGTCCTCACTTATGGGTGTCATCGACGCCGATGAAGCCCCAGCGGAGCATTTCCCCAGCTTTCTATGAAAGCCTTTGGGAATGCAGGCACGCATGCGTGGTTCCCTTCGCGCCTAAAGGTGTCATCTTACCTCAGTCTCTCTTTTTCCGAGAAGCCCACCGGATGTATGTCCTGTCATCCCGGATAAAAGTTTGATTTTTTTCGGCGATTCTCGCTATTTTTTCTTCTCCGGTTCGACGCCGGTTCCCCTCCCGCCGGGTTCGGTACACCGGTATCGAGCCCGATTCTTCTTTTTCATTTTTTGCCCTATGTGGCTGGCGTTCGCGCCCTTTTTTGCTTTTTCCCTGGAAGGAAGGCCGGTCCTTTGACCTTGCGGGGACTCTTTTTTTTCCCCGATGGCCTCCAGTGGTTTTAAAAAGTATGATCGGTGTAAGAAGTTGATGTCTCTCACCAACACGCACGACTGCTGCCTTCGGTGCCTTGGTCCTGATCACGACCCTAAGACGTGTGGACCATGTGGGAAGATGTCTTCCAAGGCACTGCGAAGTCACCAGCAGCAGAAAGAAAGGCTTTTCTCTGACTCAGCTTCTGGCCAGGCCTGGGCCTCGTCTGAGGCCTCGACATCTCGGGATTCGGATCCTGAGCGCTGTCGGGGCTCCTCGGACAGGGGGTCCCCCGACCGGGAACGCAAGAGGAAGAAGCGTGAGGGCGTCGTCGGAAGAAGCATGTGGGCAAGAGGAAGAAGCGTGAGGGCGTCGTCAGAAGAGGTCCCTGGCTCCTCGAGGGCCAGGTCTAAGACCCCCGACCATCGCCCCGGGCCCGTGGAACAAGAGAAGCCTGCTGAAGTTCCTCGTGTGGAGCCGGAGTCTGCTGGACACGTAAGCCCTGTGGTGCTCAAGGACTCTCCTCCCAGAGAGCCGACGTCGGGCCTGGCACCGCTGGGGCCCGAGTCGGTGGCTGCTGTGTCTCCCGAGCTGAGTCTCAGGATGACAGCCTTGGAGTGCAGACTGTCTGCCTTCATGGAGCAGTAGCAGCGGGCACTGATGGCCAGCCTGTCTGGTGCATCTGCCCCGACCACCAGGACATCGACATTGAAGTCGACCCCGGAGACCGAGCCGATACTCGAGACCATGATGGCTCGAGGTCGACCTCGGTCGCGGTCTCCCTCGACCTCCCATTCGGGACCGAGGGTGTCGACACCGGTGCCTCCGGCGTCAGGGCGGGTGCTCCCGGGCCCCGCGGGGTCGGATCCTGACTCCTCGTTGGACGAGTCCGCCTGGGAGACGGAGGATGAGGAGTCCCCCGACACGTTCACGACTCGGTGCGTCCCGTCGGACTCACCGCAGTCTGAGCCCCGGAGTAGATCCCCTCCACCCCCCCCGGAGGATACCCGGTTCTCGGAGTTTGTCCGGGATATGGCCACCGCGTTGGCTATCCCAGTGGACCCCGAGGAAGAGCCTCGAGCCGAAGAGCTCGAAGCCCTGCAGTACGACTCTCCTCCGAAGGAGACCTTTACTGTCCTGGTTCCTCCGATGCTGGAACGGCTCCTCTTCCGGATGTGGGAGGCACCGGCCTCGGCGCCGGTTCTAAGCAAGCGGGTCGATTCGATTTATCAACTCCGGGAGAGCCTTGGCTTTCAAAAGGCGCAGCTACCACACCATTCCATGGTGGTGGAATCGGCCATGCATCGCCTGACAAGTCAGAAGATGCATGCCGCGGTGCTCCCCAGCAGGGAGGCCCGAAACCTTGATGGTGTTGGTAGAAAGTGCTTCCAGGGCTCGATGCTTGCTTGCCGTGTCCAGTCTTACCAGCTGTACATGGGCATGTACTTGCGAGACCTGGCCAAGTAGTTGGCTGGGTTCTCCGCTGGTCTCGCCGGGGAGCCCTTGCAGAGATTCAAGTCCTTGTTCTCGGGGATTCGGGACTGCTCTAAGTTTATGTCCCGCACCGCCTACGATGGCTTCGAGGCTTCGGCCCGAGTTGCGGCAGCCGGCATCGCGGCTCGACGCCAGGCATAGCTGCAGTCATCGGACCTCGAGCCATGGGTTCAGGACAAGTTGGTCGATGTCCCTTGCCGAGGTGAGAACCTTTTTGGCAAGCCCATGGCCGAGAAGGCCGCACAGCTCGAGACTGAGCACCTTACAAGGACAAGGCTGTCTAGAAAGATCTCTGCCCCTTCTCACAAGAAAAAGGCCTCGGGTAAGAAGCCCTTTTACCCGAGGAAGGGCACTGCCTACAAACAGTACCCTCAGTATCAGGCTGCCCAAGCTGCACCCCAGGGTCAGCAAGCCAAGGGGCAGTGTAATGGGCCCCGTAGGCAGAGGACCCCCAAGCCTCCGGCCTCTGCTCTCACTCAGCAGGGTGGGGGTTTTTGACTCCTTGAGCGTAGCCTCTCAGTCCCTGCTCTCTCAACCCTGCACAGGAGGTCGCCTCGCCCTCTTTGCCCACCAGTGGCCCCACATCACTGGGGACAGTTGGGTGTTGGACATAGTCCACAGGGGCTATGCACTACATTTTCACCAACTGCCTTCGCCATATTTTCCAGGGGAGCCTCCAAGGCCTCCCCTGCACACAGATCGTCTTCTCCAAGAGCTCCAAGGTCTGTTGTTGGACAGGGCGGTGGAGCCTGTGCCTCCCCACTTGCAAGGTCAAGGGTTCTACTCCAGGTATTTCCTGGTACCCAAAAGAACCGGTGGCCTTCAACCTATCCTTGACCTCAGGAATCTCAACAAGTTCCTAGAGAAAGAAAAGTTCAAGATGCTTACTCTTGGAACACTTCTGCCCTACCTCCAGCAGGGAGATTGGCTATGCTCCTTAGATCTAAAGGATGAGTACACTCACATCCTCATTCATCCAGACCACAGAAAGTACCTCAGGTTCATTGTGGGAGGAAACCATTATCAGTACAGAGTACTGCCTTTTGGCCTCACCTCCGCTCCCAGAGTCTGCCTGGCAGTGGTGGCAGCCTACCTGAGAAATCAAGGCATCTTTGTCTTTTCCTATCTGGACGACTGGCTCATAAGAGGCCTGACAGGCCACCTTCAGAACTATTGCTCTTCTTCAAAGCTTGGGATTTGTAATAAACTTCGCAAAGTCCACTTTGCTCCCCTCCAGAACTTGGAGTTCATAGGAGCAAGGCTGGACTCTGTCCTGGCAAAGGCATTCTCGCCAGCAAGCAGGGCCCAAAGACTGATGGACTTAGCAAATCAGCTTCTCTGTGGGTCAGTGGTCTCCGCCAGACTCTGCTTGAGGCTGCTTGGTCACATGGCTTCGACAGTTCATGTCATCCCCAATGCCAGGCTCCATATGCGGCCTGCACAGTGGTGCCTTCGGAGTCAGTGGTCACAGGCCACGGGCAGCCTCAGAGACAGGATAAGGGTGTCCAGACAATTTCTGAACTCCCTCAACTGGTGGCTGCACCCACCCAATCTACTGAAAGGGGTGCCCTTTCAAATTCCTGGGTACACAGTGGTACTGACCACGGACGCCTCCCTGCAGGGCTGGGGGGCTCATTGTCTGAACAAGTGCACCCAGGGCCTGTGGTCTCCTTGGGAGGCTGCACAGCAGATCAATCTCTTGGAACTCAGGGCTATTCGATTAGCACTCAAAGCTTTCTCTCCTACCCTGGCTCATCAATCTGTCCTGGTTCAGACAGACAACCAGGTAGCCATGTTTTATGTGAACAAACAGGGCGGGACTGGGTCCAGACTTCTTTGTCAAGAGGCACAAGACCTTTGCTCATTTGCCCTCCAGCACAACATGCTCCTCAAGACTGTGTACCTTCCAGGCCAGGAAAACTACCTGGCCGACAGGTTGAGCAGAATTTTACAGCCCCACGAGTGGCAGCTGCATCCTTTGGTAGGTCAGAAGATCTTCCTAAAATGGGGTCTTCCTTTGATAGATCTGTTTGCCAGTCCACTGAACAAGCAACTGCCAAAGTTCTGCTCCAGGCAACCGCATCCTCTGCGGATAGCAGCAGATGCTTTTCTGATTCCCTGGTCTCAGGGCCTCCTGTATGCGTTTCCTCCCACGCCCTTGGTAGCCCGAACTCTGTTCAAGATTCTTCATGACAAGGCCTCGGTCCTGCTGGTGGCTCCCAGGTGGCCGAGACAGCCTTGGTTTCCACTTCTGCTTCAGTTGGCAGTGGATCCCCCGCTGCCTCTGGGGTTGCAACCCGACCTTCTCTCTCAGGAGCAGGTCTCCCTTCTGCACCCCAATCTCAAAGCTCTCAATTTGATGGCCTGGAGGCTGCAAGGGTAGTTTTGGCTCCCTGGGGCCTACCTCAGGAAGTTGAGGAGGTTGTCCTAGCCTCTAGGAAACAGTCCACTAGGAAAACCTATGCTCTCAAGTGGAAAAGGTTTTCTGTGTGGTGTCAGCTACATACAGAGGATCCCTTCTCCTGTACTGTGCCAGTAGTGCTTCAGTACTTACTGCACTTATCCAATCAGGGACTTAAGTCCAATTCTGTTCGGGTCCACCTCTCAGCTCTAGCAGCTCACCACTCACTGGTGGAAGGACATTCTCTGTCGGTTCACCCCTTGGTGTCCCGGTTTCTCAGAGGCTTGCTCTTGCTCAAGCCTCCAATCCGTCCTCCTGCTCCTGAGTGGGAGTTGAATGTGGTCTTGCAGCAGCTGACTCGCCCACCCTTTGAGCCAATGGCTGCTTGCCTTCTATGCTTCCTGTCCTCTACACTTCCTGTCCTGGAAGAGACTCTTCCTGATAGCCCTTACCTCGGCTAGGCGAGTGAGTGAGCTTCAGGCCCTGGTCTGTGATAGGCCTTACACTCGCTTCTATAGGAACAGGGTAGTCCTCAGGACTCATCCAAAGTTCCTCCCAAAGGTGGTCTCATCTTTCCACCTCAACCAGGAGGTGGTTCTTCCAACATTCTTCCCTAGGCCTCATGCAAGCCAGGCTGAAGCAGTTCTGCATACACTGGACTGTAGGAGGGCCTTGTCCTTCTACCTTGACCGTACGCAGCGGCACAGAAGGGCTAGTCAGCTCTTCATATCCTTTGACCCTAATAAGTTGGGGTTGGCTGTGTCCAAGCATACCTTGTCCATCTGGGTAGCTGACTGTATCACCTGGACTTACAGGGCAGTTGAGCTTCCTTTGCAGGGTCGGGTCACGGCCCACCGTGTCAGGGCAATGGCTGTCTCAGTGGCTCATCTCCACTCTGTACCCTTGGTAGACATCTGTAGGGCTGCAACTTGGTTTTCAAGCCAGATGTTTGCGGCCCATTACTGTCTGGAGAGGGAGTCCCATAGGGACAGTGCTTTTGGCCAGGCAGTACTCCGGAATCTCTTTGAGGTTTAGGCAACTCCTACCCTCCTGCCCTCTGTTGGGCTACCGGTGGAGGTTGTGTCAGTGAAAAGCCTTTCTTTGATGCTGGGACTAGAGGGAGTTGTCTTGTTCAGCCTGGGTTCCTCGGTAGCCCAGAGCTAGGGAGTCACCCATATGTGAGGACTGACTTCCTGCTTGGTCCTGGAGAAAGAGTAGTTACTCACCTGTAACAGGTGTTCTCCAGGAGCTGCAGGAATCAGTCCTCACAACCCTCCCTCCTCCCCTGGGAGTTGCAGTTGTATATAGTTTGTTTTTGCATTTTTGTGTGCTGTTCTTAGCTATGTCATTTGACTGAGGTAAGATGGCACCTTTAGGCGGGAAGGGAACTGCGCATGCGTGCCTGCATTCCCAAAGGCTTTCATAGAAAGCTGGGGAAATGGTCCGCTGGGACTTCATCGGCGTCGATGACACCCATATGTGAGGACTGATTCCTGCTGCTCCTGGAGAACACCTGTTACAGGTGAGTAACTACTCTGTCCCACTGGTTGTCCTCCTTCCACCATGTCTCTGAGATTCCAGTCATATCTAACCTCTCATTTAGTGCTATATATTCTAACTCTCCCATCTTATTTTTTAGGCTTCTAGCATTTGCATAGAAGCATTTTAGAGACTGTATTTTATTCATATTAATCTGGCTATTGGTAGGCATGGGTAATTTGGGATCTTTAAGCTCTGTCTGCTCCATACTTGAGGGCATTTGGGCTACTTTACTCTTTTTTGGAACCTCTCTGCTGTTGGTAGTATCCTTCAAGGATACATTCTTCCGAACCATGCGCTCTTGGGCAACTGTCAGCTTTCCCCTGTTATCTAGTTTAAAAGCTGCTCTATCTCCTTTTTAAAGGTTAATGCCAGCAGCCTGGTTCCATCCCAGTTAAGGTGAAGCCCATCCCTTTGGAAGAGCCCATCCTTTCCCCAGAATGTTGCCCAGTTCCTAACAAATCCAAAACCCTCATCTCTGCACGATTGTCTCATCCACGCATTGAGACTCAGGAGCTCTGCCTCCGATTCTCACCCTAAGAAGCAGGGGCAAGGAACTCAGAATCCCAAGGCTCAGAAGCCCTAAGCCCCAGCTCCAGCCCAACCAGGTGGGATCTTTTGACTCCCAGGGATGTCCTCCCCTCCCCCAGGAGACCTTCACCAGCCCAAAGGGGGGCTGCTTGGCACTCTTTGCCCACAGGTGGGCCAAGGTCACCTCAGACCAGTGGATGCTGCAGGTGGTAAAAGAGAGATACCTCTTCTGCTTACAACAAATACCCCCCATGTTCTTTCCAGGAGAGCCAGTGCAACCTCTTCTTCACCAGATCCTTCTGCTCTCAGAACTTGCAGGTCTGCTCAGGAACAATGAAGTGGAGCCCTGTACCCAAGCATCTGTGGGGAAAGGGCTTCTACTCAAGGTACTTCCTTGTCCCCAAAAGAACGGGAGGCCTCAGGCCTATAATGGACCTGCAAAACTTAAACAAGTTTCTGGTGAGGGAGAAGTTCAAAATGCTCTCTCTTGGAACACTGCTGCCTTACCTCCATCAGGGAAATTGGCTGTGCTTCTTGGACCTAAAGGATGCATACCCTCACATCCTGATCCCCACCCCTTCCACAGGCAGTACTTATGGTCTGTGGTGGTGGGAGGAGGGCACTACCAGTACAGGATGCTACTCTTTTTGGCCTGGTCTCCTCACCAAGAGTCTTTACCAAGTGCTTGGCGGTGGTAGCTGCCCACCTACGCCTACAAGGGGCTTTTGTCTTCCTCTTCCTAGACGACTGGCAAATCAGAGGTGGTACGGCCTCAGAGGTCAGTCAAGCTGCAGAGCATGCAACCCTCCTACTGCAGCACCTGGAGTTCTTTATCAACTACCCCAAATCTCATCTCTCTCCAACCCAAAGCCTGTAGTTCATAGGGGAGCAGTTGGACACATTACAGGTCAAGGCCGTCTTCCCAAGGGAAAGGGTAGACCACCTCATACAGCTGGTAGGAGAGGTTTAATGCCGCCGCCACCGCCTCCTCCACCTGTTGAGTCATATGGCCTCAACCATCCATGTCACCCCATTACACCTACACCTATCCCACACCACAAAAATACAAGAAATTTAACAAAGACGACGTCCTCAACCAGATCATTCATCAATTTACAACAAACCAAATGAACCTAGATGAAGCCATATTTTGGAATCATATCATATCCAAAGCGTCCATTATAGACCCACCACCTCACACCATTGCAAAGAACAACCCTGCCTGGTTCAGGCCAGAGCTTAAACAACTTAAAGCCATTCTACGGAAACGTGAACGCAAATGGCAAAGCTCAATCGCCAATGCATTAAGCACAATATGTAGCCAAACTAAAGCAATACAGAGAAACTATCAACACCACAAAAAAAGAACACTACTCCACTATCCTAGCCAAATCCTTGAACTGACCAGGAGCTATTTGAAATTGTAAAATCCTTAACTAATAATCCAACAAAAAATGACCCAAATGGCCAAGCCATAGATCCCCAAATCTTAGCAAATTTTTACAAAGAAAAACTAAAATCTGATGCCCCTCCAAATTCCAAACAAAATATAAATCATGTAACCACAAACTCAGGCTGGTCTATGTTTTCGCCCACCTCAAGACATGCTTATAAACCTTATATCTAAAATAAACACCACCACATCCTACCTAGACCACTGTCCAGGAAGCTGAATAAAGGCAACAAAAACCGAATTATCCTCCTTCATTCTCCCAATTGTCAATCTCTCATTCAAACAGGGATACATCCCCCCCTCCCCTAAAGCATACCCTAGTGTGCCCCATCTTAAAAAACAACACACTTGACAAGAATTCCCCTATCTCATATAGGCCAATATCCAGCCTCCCCTTCATGACAAAACTAATCAAAAAGGTAGTTCAAAGCCTTAAACAACCAGCCCCTCTCGACCATTAGCAAGATGATTCACAGTGTACCACAGAACAGAGACAGAAGGCCCACAACGAGGAACACACTAGAGATCCCAAAAATAATGACAAAATGCACAGAGGCAACGGCCAACAGGGCCTTCACAATATACGCACCCAGAGCCTGGAATGCCCTCCCCATAGATATCCGATCCACCACCAACCTGGCCTACTTCAGAAAGGCCCTGAAGCATCATCTGTTTACATTATACTACCCTGTACCCAGCAGCAGAAAGCAGGCAATGAGCACTTTGTCCAGTCACCCAAAGCACTCGGATAAACACACACAGCAAGAAAAAGGATAGCTAGCCCAATCTACCCACCTGATTACCCCAGAACCAGAAAATATGCATTAGTGTAAATAAGATGTAGATAGTTCTCCTCTAGTTATATCCGTTACTTACCCCTGTTCATTGTAAATACATTGCAGTTCCCTGCTCTGTATAGTTTGTGTTGAATGTACACCGCACTGATCTAAATAGCGCAGTATAGATTGCCTTGGAAGAAAGGCCTGGCAATCTACTTCCGGTGACACTGTCAAGAAAACCCAGGAGCTTCTGGGTCGCCAGGAGTCAGGACTGACTTGAAGGCACACATTGCATTTTTTGCAGGTGCAAGGAGCTGTTTGCTCTCAGGGAACGAGTCCATTCTCTAGAGGCTAGGGTAGCGGAAGACATAAGAAAGACAGAGGTACATAGACGAGATCTACAGGGATATAGTCCTGAAGTCCCACCTCCAGTCTGGCAGCATCCGTGTTGCCATGGAGGAGAGAGGTCACGTGACAGGAGAGCATCACCCTGGTGTGGCAGGAAGTGATCCTGTAACTAGGACCTGTCCTCCAGGTGATGTAAAACCCTCTCGCACTGAGGATGTTTCTCCAGGGCCATGTGCCCATGAGGGAAGGGTTAGGACAGCCGTTATAGTTGGTGATTCGATCATTAGGCATGTAGATAGCTGGGTGGCTGGTGGCTGTGACGATCGCCTGGTAACATGCCTGCCTGGTGCGAAGGTAGCGGACCTCATGCGCCACCTAGATAAGGTCTTAGATAGTGCTGGGGAGGAGTCTGCTGTCTTGGTAAATGTCTGTACCAATAACATGGGAAAATGTGGTAGGGAGGTTATGGAGGCTAACTTTGGGCTTTTAGGTAGGAAGTTGAAATCCAGAACTTCCAGGGTAGCATTCTCCGAAATGCTTCCCGTTCCACGCACAGGACCCAAAAGGCAGGCAGAGCTCCGGAGTCTCAATGCGTGGATGAGACGATGGTGCAAGGATGAGGGTTTTGGATTTGTTAGGAACTGGGCAACATTCTGGGGAAAGGAGGGGCTCTTCTGAAGGGATGGGCTTCTCCTTAACCGGGATGGAACCAGGCTGCTGGCATTAACCTTTAAAAAGGAAATAGAGCAGCTTTTAAATTAGATAATAGAGCAGCTTTTAAACTAGATAATAGGGGAAAGCCGACAGTTGCCCAGGAGCGCATGGTTCGGAAGAATGTATCCTTGAAGGATACTACCAAAAGTAGAGAGGTTCCAAAAAAGAGTAAAGTAGCCCAAATGCCCTCGAGTATGGAGCAGACAGAGCTTAAAGATCCCAAATTACCCATGCCTACCAATAGCCAGATTAATATGAATAAAATACAGTCTCTAAAATGCTTGTATGCAAATGCTAGAAGTCTAAAAAATAAGATGGGAGAGTTATTATTATTATTATTAACAATTCTTATATACCGCACTATTAGACATCAGCGCGGTTTACATTGAACAGAAAACATCCGACAGTTTACATATGTCTGGTCAGTTACATTTAACAGGAAGTATAACTTGGCGAAAATAGGGGAAACTAAATACAATGGAGGGTTATCTGATAAGGGATATCATGGTTAACTATATACAAAGGTGGTACAATAGTACTTGGAACTGCTTGTTATTTCATTGAGAAGTTGGCCTGTTATGAGGGTCTGTTTGTTTGACCACTCAAGCTATTCGCCTGGGGGTTATGTTCGGAGCTGTCATTGAGATATTTAAGGAAGAGGAAATGTTTTAGTGCCTTTCTGAACTGACTCAAGTTGGGTACTGCTCTGATTTGTGCTGGTAAGTTGTTCCATAAAGTCGGGGCGCAGAGTCGGAAGGCTCTGTTGGCTGTTGATCTAGTGCATCTTGTGGTGTCATTTGGGATAACTAGTGTGTTTAATTCTGCTGTTCTTCGTGGCCTGTTTGGTGCAAGTGGTTGTATGAGGTTGGAGAGAGAGGAAGAGGTGAGCCCCTTAGCCGCTTTGAATGTTAGCAGTAAGGTCTTGAAACTGATCCTTGCTTGAATGGGGAGCCAGTGTAGCTGTTTTAGAAGGGGTGTTAGGTGATCTCTCCTGGATGCCCCGAGGAGTACCCTCGCTGCACTATTCATGGCTAATTGCAGGGGGTTCAGGGTGGACCGGGGGAGTCCTTGTAGTATGGAGTTTGAGAAGTCGAAATGGGGGAGTATAAGGGCTTGATAAATGGTACGGAAATCATCCGGTTCAAGTAGCATGCGTAGGTGTCTGAGGGATCTGATTTTAAAGTAGATTGCCTTGACTGTGTTGGCTATGTGGTTCTTCATGTCAAGGTTTTGGTCCAGCGTTACTCCCAGGTAGCGTATCGCCGGTTTAACTTGGAGTTGGGCATCCTTTACGTTAATACAACTAGGAGGGGTGAAGTTGGTGTTCCTCGAGAGGAACAGGACTTCTGTCTTTTTGTGTTGTATTCTCAGGTTTTGTGATAGGAGCCACTCTGATATGGTGTCAAAGCAGTTAGTCAGCGGGGTAAGGTCTAGGCAATCCAATGATATTGGCATATATAGTAGCACGTCGTCTGCATATATCATGTAACTGACATTAAAGGATTTGATGATGTCGCAGATGGGTTGAATGTATATATTAAACATCAATGCAGATAAAGAGGATCCTTGAGGTACACCTTGACTTTGTTGGAAAGGTTCAGATGTATCCCCGTCGACTCTGACATGCTGCCATCTATCGGACAGGTAAGATTTGCACCATTCGAGTGCTGTTCCACAGATGCCTTTTTCCCTTAGCCGGCAGATGAGAATTTCGTGGCATACCGAGTCAAAAGCCGCTGCTATGTCTAGAAAGACAAGAGCGAAACCCTGGCGTATGTTATCCACACCTGAGATTATGTTGTTGAGGAGAGTTGTGAGTAGCGTTTCTACTCCATGTGACTCTCTGAAACCATGTTGAGCCGGATCCAGTGGAGCTGAGGTGTCTATATGATCCTGTAATTGCCTGTGCACTATTTTCTCGATGATTTTTGCTAGCATAGGTATGCTAGATATGGGCCTATAGGATTCAACCTTTTGAGGATCCAGTTTGGTGTTCTTTAACAGCGGTCTTACAGAGGTCTGCTTGAGCGTGGTTGGGAAAGAGCCAGTGGTGAAGGAATGGTTTAAGATTTTTGTTATAATTGGAGATATGTCACATCGCAGGTCCTTTATCCAGTGTGCAGGGCAAGGGTCTGTGTGTGCAGTGGTTGTGTTTAGAGCTAGAATGGTATCTTCGATAGTTCTCTTCGAGGGAGTGAAGAAGGATGTTAGTGATACTGGGTAGTCTTGTTCATCAAGAGGGTCTGGTATTAATATTTTATTAGTCTTGCACATTTTAGATTGCATGTAAATTGCATAGTCTTGTGGGTGGATCATGCTGTGGTGCTCCGGGGTTGGTTCTTTGGCAAGCGTTTTAACTAAGTTAAACAGGTCATGAGGTTTATTCAATGACCGTTTCAGGGTGTCTGTGTGGTGTTGTCTGATTTTATCTGTGATGGCTTTACGATGCCCCGCCAGGTGTTGGAAGTAAGCTGATTGGTCACTGCTGGTGCGTGACTTTCTCCATCGTTTTTCTAGCCTTCTTAAAATGGTTAGTGAGTCTTTTAATTCGGCTGTGAACCATGGGGCTGTAGATCTCTTCTTTGGGTTCTTGTTCGTTGGAGGGCGGACAGCGATTGAGCTGAGTTTTCTGTTCCAGGAAGAGATCAACTCTTCTAGGCTTAGTGAGGTGTCATCAAAGAGTGTGTCCATTTCAGTGAGGATGCGTTCTCTGTTGAATGGGTGGAAACTTCTGGTCGCTGAGTTAGCGGGCCTGCTTTTATCCGTTTTTGTCTTGTGCGAACAGTTAGTGGTGGGCATCTGAAAGGTGATGAGTTTGTGGTCGGTCCAAGGGACTGCAGTTATTGATAGCACGATGCTTTGTGGTTGATCCAAAATTAGTCGTGGTGCGAATATGAGGTCGAGGATATTGCCTTTCTCATGAGTAGGTTCTTGCACCATTTGCGTGTATCCTAGGCTATCTAGGGCGTCTAGGAATGCTGTTGCTTGAGTGTCCTGTACTGATGGTAGGTTGATATCTCCTACGATCCAATTAGGTTTATTTGGACCCTGGGTGAAGGATGCCAGATTTATTATGGTCGCTAGGTCGTCTGGGTCTCCGGACGGTGATCTATAGACTAGGTTTATGGAGCATATGTTATTTGAAATTGATACTGTTTCTAGATGGTTGTTACTGTTGGATTCGTCCATCTGAAACTGTAGGTCGGCTTTGGTGATGATAATTACTCCTCCGCCTTTTTTGTTTTGTCTGTGTCCAGTGAAGGCTGTAAAGTTAGGTGGGAGAAGCTGGTTGAGGATGATATTGTCTTCCGCTGAGAGCCATGTTTCAGTGACCATGAGAATGTCTAGCTTGTGGGCTATTATTATGTCCGTGATCACTGGCCACTTGTTTCGAAGTGAGCGGGCATTTATAAGTGCACACTTCATGGTACTAGGGTAGACATTTTTGGTTTGTCTGGTTTTCGTGTTGTGTTGTAGTGGGACATGTAGTAGGAGGTTGCGGTGCGGGAGGTTAGCCCCACGTGGGCTGTAATAGGGGTCTCCTGACCATCTTCTCTCACTAGATAGTACAATAGGAATGTGGTTTTGTGAGGTGGTGAGGGCCAGTATATTGGATGGTAGTGTTATAATAAGTAGGAGAAGGCACGTTAACCTGATGATTGTGTCTTCCATTTTAACCCTGTGAGGTAGGAGGTTTTTCAGGAGGGGAATCGAGGGAATTTTGGCGCTCTAGAGCTGCTTGGCTCTTAGCTAGTATATTGTGCAACTGGAAAACAGCCTCAGTGTGTCATACAATAACCTTTCTGGCACCATTAATCTTTAGGCATGAATTAAATGTATATGCATACACAGAGTAAAGCTTAACAGGAAAAGAAAAGCAGATAAGACTACTCTGGCTAGTCTAACCTGGTACAACTGTCAGTATTAAATTACTTTACATGCCTTTAGATTCCTTTGAATTACATAGTAGCTCAGAGATGGAAACTTTCGTGACCCATTTTGATTTTGTGGGTTCACTGTTCTGCACTGGGAGTTAGATTATATAGCACTAAATGAGAGGTTAGATATGATTGGAATCTCAGAGACATGGTGGAAGGAGAACAACCAGTGGGACACTGCGATACCTGGGTACAAACTATATCGTAATGGTAGAACTATCAAATTGGTGGAGGGGTTGCGCTCTGTTAGAGAGGGCATTGAGTCAGAAAGGATTAAAGTTTTGCAGGAAACAAAATTTGCTGTAGAATCTCTATGGTTTGAAATTCCATGTAAAAAGGGGAAGGCAATGGCAGTGGGGGTGTACTATCGACCGCCTGGCCAGAATGAACAAATGGATGATGAAATGCTCAAAGAAATCAAGGAAGCTAACAAATGTTACAGCGCAGTAATAATAATGGGTGATTTCAATTACCCCGGTATCGACTGGGTCAGTCTCACAGCACGACATGCTAGGGAGATAAAGTTCCTAGATGAAATAAATGACTGCTTCTTAGAGCAGCTGGTTCATGAACCGACCAGAGGGGAAGCCATATTGGACCTAGTCCTTAGTGGAACACCAGATCTAGTGCAAGAGATAAGGGTGTTGGGCCACTTGGCAATAGTGATCATAGCATGATCACGTTTGATTTATTTATTTTTATTTATTTATTTTATTTAGCTGTATTTATATCTCGCTTTTCACCGGGTCAAAGCGGTCAATTGGGAGATACATTTAACACGAGGGGATATGAGACACATACGCTAATACTTACAGATTTAATTAGTGGAGGAGGGATAGTAAGGAAATCCACAGTACTACCTTATAACTTTCGAAAAGGGAGACTATGATAAAATGAGGAAAATAGTTAAGAAAAAACTAAAAGGAGCAGTTGCAAAGGTTAAAGACTTACATCAAGCTTGGGTGGTGTTGAAAAATACTATCTTGGAAGCCCAGACCAGCTGTATTCCACGCTTTAAGAAAAGTGGAAGGAAATCCCAAAAAACTGCCATCGTGGTTTAAAGGTGAGGTCAGAGAGGCTGTTGCCAAAAAAGCATCTTTCAGGAAATGGGGAAAAAAGAGCCAAACGACAAAAACTGGAAACAGGACAAGCACTGGCAAGTCAAATGCAAGGCATTGATAAGGCAGGCAAAGGGAGAATTTGAGAAGAAGCTTGCTACTGAAGCAAAAACGCAAAATAAAGACTTTTTCAAGTACATTTGTAGCAAAAAACCTGTGTGAGAGTCAATTGGTCCATTAGATGATAGAGGGGTTAAAGGGGCACTAAGAGGCGACAAGTTGATAGCAGAGAGACTGAATGAATTCTTTGCTTCGGTCTTTACTGAGGAAGATGTAGGGGTGTTACCCATGCCTGAAGTGGTATTTAAAGGTGTGGAAGAATTGAAGGAAATATCGATACATCGGGAAGATGTATTACAACTATTAGATAAACTGAAGAGTAGCAAATCACCTGGGCTGGATGGTATACATCCAAGGGTGTTGAAAGAACTAAAATATGAGATTTCAGACCTGCTATTAGTAATCTGTGAACTTTCATTAAAATCATCTGTAATACCTGAAGATTGGAGGATCGCCAATGTAACTCCAATTTTTAAAAAGGGTTCCAGGGGTGATCCCGGAAACTACAGACCGGTGAGCCTGACGTCAGTACCGGGGAAAATTGGTAGAAACCATCATAAAGAACAAAATTACTCAGCATGTAGATACAGCCTAATGGGAGACAGCCAACATGGCTTTAGACAAGGAAGATCTTGTCCTACTAATCTGTTATGTTTTTTTGAAGGTGTGAATAAACAGGTGGACAAAGTGAGTCTGTTGATATAGTATATCTTGACTTTCAGAAAGCCTTTGACAAGGTCCCTCATCAGAGAATTTTGGCAAAACTAAAGAGTCATGGGATAGGAGGCAGTATACTATTGTGGATCAGGAACTGGTTAAAAGATAGAAAGCAGAGGGTAGGGCTAAATGGCCAATTTTCCCAAAGGAGAAAGGTTGGATAGTGGTGTATCCCAGGGATCTGTGCTAGGTCCGCTGCTTTTTGACATATTCATAAATGAATCTCACTCGTTATTCCATTTTTCAGGTATCAAATTTGCAGATGACACAAAACTATTTAAAGTTTTTACAACGCAAGAGGATTGTGGAAAACTGCAAGAGGATCTTGATAAATTGGAAGACTGGGCATCAAAATGGCAGATGAAATTTAATATGGACAAGTGCAAAGTTTTATGCACCTAGGGAAGAACAACCCAAACTATGGTTACACGATGCAAGGTTCCACATTAGGAACCACCACCCAGGAAAAATATTTAGGCATCATTGTGGATAACATGTTAAAACACTCCGCCCAGTGTGTAGCGATGGCCAAGAGAGCAAATAGAATGCTAGGTATCATAAGGAAAGGAATGGAAAATAAAACAAAAGATATTCTAATGCCTCTATATCGTTCCATGGTGAGACCGCACCTTGAATATTGTGTGCAGTTCTGGTCGCCGTATCTTAAAAAGGATATAGCGTTATTAGAAAAGGTTCAGAGAAGAGCCACCAAAATGGTAAAGGGATTGGAAGGATACTCCTATGAAGAAATGCTGAAAAGGTTAGGGCTCTTTAACCTGGAAAAGAGACGGCTGATATGATAGAAGTCTATAAATTAATGAACAGAGTGGAACGGGTAAACGTAGATCAATTTGTTTACGTTATCAGAATATAGAAAGACTAGGGGACATGCAATGAAGCTACAGGGTAAACTATTTAAGACTAATAAAAGAAAATATTTTCTCACTCAACGTGTAATCAAACTCTGGAATTTGTTACCGGAGGATGTAGTAAAGGCTGTTAGTGTAGCTGGTTTTAAAAAAAGATTTGGACAAGTTCCTGGAGGAAAGGTCCATAAACCATTATTAAGAAGGGACCCAGGATATCAATGCTTGACCCAGTACAAACATTGTGGAATCTGTGTCTTTTGGGGGAAACTGCTAGGTATGTATGACCTAGATTGGCCACTGTTGGAAACAGGATGCTGGGCTTGATGGACCTTGGTCTGACCCAGTATGGCATATCTTATGTTCACACAGAACCTAGCAAGTACACATTGGCCCACATACCTCCTGGACATATAAACAAGAACAAGGTCTCCCACAAGGTTCTGCTCTTTCCACACTTTTATTTAACATTTATCTACCATTTATCTACAACCCCTCTGCACAATCCTCAAAAGATTCCAAGTACATTATCATATTTACGCCAACGACATTATGATATATCTCCCATTTAGCATCTCCAACCCCTTAACTCAGCAAATCATAGATTGTTTTTCAGAGGCATCAACATGGTTAAAATCTCAAAGCTCAATATCAACCTCAACAAAACCGAAGCTTTATATATAACAAAGAATCAAACCTTCACACCCCCAGCATTTACCACAATTCAAGATGCAAACATAGCAGTAAAAAGCGAAGTTAAATACCTAGGAGTAACCCTGGACAGCACATTTAACATCAAACAAACTACAAAAAAAATTTTCTTCAAACTCAGAATGCTTAAACAGATCCGCCCACTCCTCTACCCCATGGTTTTAAAACCATTGTCAATGCCATTGTCACTTCCCACTTTGACTTCTGCGCTATCACCCTCCATGGTCTCCCTAAACAATCTATAAGACAACTTCAGTTAGCCCAGAACATTGCAGCAAGGATAACCTCAAATGTCAACTTATCTGAACACATTACACCTATTCTCCAGGACCAAGCAGGAAGTCAGTCCTCACATATGGGTGACGTCGGCGCCGATGGAGCCCTCGCGGAGCAATTTCCCCAGCTTTCAAAGAAAACCTTTGGGAATTGCAGCGCGCATGCGTGGTCCCCTTCCCGCCCCAGGGTGCCATCTTGCGCAGTCTTCTTTTTTCCGCGGAGCCCTACAGACGCTGTTTGTGATCGCCGCTGAAAAAGTTGATTTTTATTATTTTTCTTGTCTCGATTCGACGCCGGATCCTTTTCCCGCCTGGACTCGATACACCGGTATCGAGTCCTTTCGTGATTTTTTTCGGTTTTTGTCCTTTGTGACTGGCGTTCGCGCCATTTTTTCCTTTTTCCTGGCAGCCCTGTCTTTTGACCTCGCAGGGGCCCTTTTTCCTCCGATGGTTGCCAGCGGGTTTAAAAAGTGTGATCGGTGTAAGAAACATGTCTCTTACCGACACACACGACTGCTGCCTCCGTTGCCTTTGGACGCGATCACGACCCGATGATCTGTGGTCCATGTAGCAAGATGTCCTCTAAAGCGTTGAGGAGTCGGCAGCAACAGAGGGAAAAAATCTTCTCTGACTCTGCGTCCGGCCGGGCCCGGACCTTGTCAGAGGCTTCGACGTCCCGGGACTCCGGTCCTGAGTATCGTCGGAGTTCCTCTGAGCTGGGGGTCTCCTGCCTGGGAGCATCATCGGAAGAAGAAACCCTTGGAGAGCAGTTTGGCTGCCTTCATGGACCAGCAGCGGGCATTGATCGCTGGCCTCGCCGGTGCTTCTGCCCCGACTGCCGGGACGTTGACGTCCAAGTCGACCCCGGAGACCGAGCCGATCCTCGAGTCCATGCGGGCTCGAGTCGATGCTCGGTCGTAGTCTCCCTTGGCCTCCCGTTCGGGTCCGAGATCGTCGACGCCGACTCCATCGGCGTCGGGGCTTAAGGCATCGATGCCCGCCCGACCGGAGCCGCTCGATTTCTCCTCCGAGGAATCGGCCTGGGAAACGGAGGACGAAGAGTCCCCTGGTACTTTTCGGACTCGGTGTGTCCCATCGGACTCGCCCGAGTCCGAACCTCGGAGACGTTCCCGCCCGGAGAACACCCGGTTCTCGGACTTCGTGCGGGATATGGCCAAAGCCTTGGCATTCCCCGCGGATCCCGAGGAGGAGCCTCGAGCCGAAGAGCTCGATGCCCTCCAGTATGACTCTCCCCTGAAGGAGGCCTTTACTGTACCGGTTACTCCGATGCTGGAGCGACTTCTCTTCCACATGTGGGAGAGCCCGGCATCGGCGCCGGTGTTAAGCAAGCGGGTCGATTCCATTTATCGAGTCCGCAAGAGCCCCGGGTTCCAAAAGGCACAACTACCGCACCATTCCATGGTGGTGGAATCGGCCATGCATCGACTCAAGAGTCAGAAGATGCACTCCTTGGTTCCTCCCGGCCGGGAGGCCCGGAACCTGGATGCCCTCGGTAGGAAGTGCTTCCAGGGCTCTATGCTTGCTTGTCGAGTCCAGACTTACCAGCTCTATATGGGTATGTATCTCCGAGACCTGGCAAGGGAAATTGCCGGGTTCTCTGCTGGTCTCTCCGAGGAACCTTTGCAGAGGTTCCAGGCCTTGTCCACTGGTATTCGTGAGTGCTCGAAGTTTATCTCTCAAGCAGCCTACGATGGCTTCGAAGCATCGGCTTGGGTAGCCGGAGCCGGCATCGGTGCCTGCCGACCAGGCTTGGCTTCAGTCATCCGACCGCGAGCCATGGGTACAGGACAAGTTGGTCGATGTCCCCTGCAAAGGTGAAAACCTCTTTGGCAAGCCCATGGCTGAAAAGGCTGCAGAACTCGAGACTGAGACTCTGACCAGGACTAGGCTGTCCAGAAAAACCTCTGCCCCTTCTCATAAAAAGAAGGGCTCGGGGAAAAAGCCCTTTTACCCGAGGAAGGCAGCTGCCTATAAACACTACCCTCACTATCAGGCCCCAGTAGCTCCCCCACAGGGTCAGCAGGCCAAGGGACGGGGTAATGGGTCCCGTAGGCAGCAAGCCCACAACACCGGCCCCTGCTCAGCAGGGTGGGGGTTTTTGACTCCATCAGCATAGCCTCTTCCCCTCTGCTGGTTTCTCTCAGCACAGGAGGCCAGCTGGTCCACTTTGCCCAAAGATGGTCAGCAATCACATCAGATACCTGGGTGCTTCATATAGTTCAAAAAGGCTATCTTCTTCACTTTCACCAGGTACCTCCCTCCTACTTTCCAGGGGAGCCTCCCAGACTCCCTCTGCACAGGGACTTACTCCTTCAGGAATTAGCAAGTCGTCTTCAGGAACAGGCTGTGGAACCGGTGCCCCACCACCTGAGAGGTCAAGGCTTTTATTCCAGGTATTTTCTGATACCAAAACGAACAGGAGGCCTTGCGAAACCTCAAGTTCCTGACAAGGGAAAAGTTCAAGATGCTCACCCTTGGAATCCTGCTGCCCTACCTCCAGCAGGGAGACTGGCTATGCTCCTTATATCTAAAGGATGCCTATACTCACATCCTTATTCATCCAGACCACAGACAATATCTCAGGTTTGTTGTGGGAGGAAATCATTACCAGTACAGAGTCCTGCCCTTTGGCCTATCCTCCGCCCCCAGTGTGTTAACCAAATGCCTAGCAGTGGTGGCGGCCTATCTAAGGCTTCAAGGCCTCTTTGTATTTCCATACCTGGACGACTGGCTCATAAGGGGCCAGTCTTCCTAGGAAGCCACTCAGGCCACTCATCGCACTGTATCTCTGCTCCAGCACTTGGGATTTGTCATAAACTTTGCAAAGTCCACTTTGCTCCCCTCTCAAGATCTCGAGTTCATCGGCGCAAGGTTAAACACACTTCAGGCGAGGGCCTTCCTGCCTCTGGACAGGGCACACAAGCTCATGAATCTAGCCAGCCACTTTCGCAGCAATTCCCTGGTCTCTGCCAGGCAATTTCTGAGACTACTCGGCCATATGGCTTCCACGGTCCATGTAACCCCCAATGCCCGCCTGAACATGCGTCCTGCTCAATGGTGCCTTCGCACTCAATGGCATCAAGCCACGGGGACCCTGGCGGACTCGGTACAGGTCTCCAACCTGCTGGTCTCTTCTCTTCAGTGGTGGCTTCATTTGCCAAACCTGGTGCTGGGAGTGGATTTTAAATCTCTTCCGCCTTCTCAGGTACTAACGACCGATGCTTTTCTCCTGGGTTGGGGAGCACATTGCCAAGGGACCTGTACTCAAGGCCTCTGGACTCCCTGGGAGTCTGCTCACCAGATAAACTTCTTAGAGCTCAGAGCCATCAACCTCGCTCTGAGAGCCTTCTCCCACCTCACTTCTCACCAGTCTGTGCTGGTCCAGACGGACAATCAGGTTGCGATGTTCTACGTGAACAAACAGGGAGGCACAGGCTCCTTCCTTCTCTGTCAGAAGGCGCGAAGACTCTGCTCTTGGGCCATCCTTCACGGTATTCTCCTCAAGGCTGTCTATCTCCCAGGTCCAGAAAATTGCCTGGCAAACAAACTGAGCAGGATCCTCCAACCTCACAAGTGGAGGTTGGATCCGCTGGTGGTTCAGCAGATCTTTCTCAAGTGGGGCCTCCCCACCATGGATCTCTTTGCCAGCCCCCTGAACAGGCAGCTTCCCAAGTTCTGCGCTCGGCAACCGCATCCTCTCAGAGTAGCGGCGGATGCTTTTCTGATTCCATGGTCCACAGGCCTTTTCTATGCCTTTCCTCCCATGCCACTGCTGTCTCGGACACTCTTCAAAGTTCTCAGAGACAAAGCCTCGATGATCCTAGTGGCTCCCCGGTGGCCGAGACAACCTTGGTTCCCGCTTCTAATGCAGCTGGCAGTGGACACTCCTCTTCCTCTGGGGTTTCAACCTGATCTCCTGACACAGGATCAGGGGTTTCTCCTACACCCCAACCTCCGGTCCCTTCATCTGATGGCCTGGCTGCTGAAAGGGTAGTCCTTGCTCCCCTCCTGCTGCCTCGGGAGGTGGAAGAGGTCGTCTTGGCCTCGAGGCGGCCTTCCACCCGGCAATCCTACGCTCTTAAGTGGCGTCGGTTCTCCGTGTGGTGTGCTCAGCAGTCTGAGAATCCCTTCTCCTGCTTGGTGGCAGTGGTCTTGCAATATTTGCTTTACCTCTCCAATCTGGGCCTTAAGTCAAACTCTGTCAGGGTCCACCTCAGTGCTCTCTCTGCGCATCACGCACAGGTGGATGGCAGGCCTCTTTCCAACCACCCTTTGGTGGCTCGTTTTCTCTGAGGCCGCCTCCTCCTTAAGCTTCCTTTGCGGCCCCCAGCCCCTGAATGGGATCTGAATGTGGTCTTGCAGCGGATTACCTGTCCGCCCTTTGAACCTATGGCTACCTGCCCTCTTCGTTTTCTTTCCTGGAAAACCTTGTTTTTGGTAGCCCTTACTTCTGCTAGGCGCGTTAGTGAACTGCAGGCCCTAGTGTCTGATCCCCCTTACACTAGGTTCTACAGGAATAGGGTAGTCTTACGGACTCACCCTAAGTTTCTTCCAAAAGTGGTTTCTCCTTTTCATCTCAACCAGGTGGTGGTTCTTCCCACCTTCTTTCCCAGGCCCTACTCCAGCCGCGCTGAGATGGTCCTGCATATCCTGGACTGTAGGAGGGCCTTGTCCTTCTACCTTGACCGTACACGGGAGCATAGGAGGGCTGTTCAGCTCTTCGTTTCTTTTGACCCCAATAAGTTGGGGCTACCTGTCTCCAAGCGTACTTTGTCCATATGGGTTGCTGACTGTATCGCTTGGGCATATGGGGCAGCCGGCCTCTCGTTGGAGGGTCGAGTCACGGCTCATCGTGTTAGGGCGAAGGCTGCGTCAGTGGCTCATCTCCGCTCTGTTCCGTTGGCAGACATCTGCCGGGCCGCTACTTGGTCTTCAAGCCAGACTTTTGCGGCCCATTACTGCCTGGAGAGGGAGTCCCGCAGGGACAGTGCTTTCGGTCAGGCAGTTCTCCATAATCTCTTTGAGGTTTAGGCAACTCCTACCCTCCGACCCAGATGTTGGGCTACCGGTCGGGGGCGTTTTCAGAGAAGATTCCTTCCTTCTGTGCTACTGGGCTAGAGGGAGCTCATTTTTCCGCTTGAGGTCTCCGGTAGCCTTAAGCTAGGGAGTCCCATATGTGAGGACTGACTTCCTGCTTTGGTCCTGGAGAAAGAGTAGTTACTCACCTGTAACAGGTGTTCTCCAGGAGCAGCAGGAATCAGTCCTCACAACCCTCCCTCCTCCCCTTGGAGTTGCAGTCCTATCATTTCGTTTTTGCTAATTTTTTTGCTGTCTTTTAGCTATGTCATCAGACTGCGCAAGATGGCACCCTTGGGCGGGAAGGGGACAGCGCATGCACGCTGCAATTCCCAAAGGCTTTCTTTGAAAGCTGGGGAAATTGCTCCCCGAGGGCTCCGTCGGCGCCGACGTCACCCATATGTGAGGACTGATTCCTGCTGCTCCTGGAGAACACCTGTTACAGGTGAGTAACTACTCTTTCTCTGCAGCCTTCACTGGCTCCCAATTCAAAGTCGCATACAGTACAAAATACTAGTCACCACCTTCAAGCTAATCAAAGATATCGCTCCATCATACCTCAAGACATTACTCACCAAGGAAACCAAACCCTGAAACCAAAGAACACAACAAAAACAAGCTAACCATCCCATCTGACTTCAAGAAATCCAGAAAAACAACTAATAACAGAGCTTTTTCCCACTTCTCCCCTGTCCTTTGGAACAATCTCCCAAACATAAGATCCATAGACGACCTCCCCACATTCCATAAGCATCTGAAAACCCACCTGTTCACCCTACATTTTGGAAATGCACATGAGCACTCGCAAACAGAACAGAACAAAGACACCCTTACAATAAACCTAACACAACGCAACACTCACCTGCCAAAAATTATCCAGAACAGCTCTAATTTATCAAAATATAATACAACATCTACAGACCCAATATGTTCATAGTTATTTAGAAAATAGTTTTCATTCAATTGTATATAGTTACCTGTTTAATGTAAATGAATATGTACCATCTCTGTACAATTCAAAGTTGTGTTCTCTGTAAACAACATTTGATCTATTGGAAAATGTGGTATAAAAATGTCCAGTAAATAAATTAGCCCGCCTACATATGCAGACAGACAATGGTGTGTGCGCTCACAGTGAACTCAAGCCACGGGCAGACTATGGGACAGGGTCAGGGTCACCCGTCAACTGGCGGAGTTCCTCACCTGGTGGCAAAACATGCACCACCTCTTGGCAGGAATGCCATTCCAGGCACCCATGCCGCAGAGGACCCTGACAAGACTCCTCACTCCTGGTTGGGGATGCATTGCGGGGACTGCCACATGCAAGGCAGCTCTCCCAGGAGGAGTCAGTCTTGTAGATCAGTCTCCTAGAACTCGGAGTAATCTTCCTAGTCCTGTGAGCATTCTGTCACCGCCTGCAGCTCCAACTTGTATTGATCCAGATGGACAACCAGGTGGCCATGTTTTATA
Organism: Ichthyophis bannanicus; assembly: GCA_033557465.1. Classification (NCBI taxonomy): domain Eukaryota; kingdom Metazoa; phylum Chordata; class Amphibia; order Gymnophiona; family Ichthyophiidae; genus Ichthyophis; species Ichthyophis bannanicus. The sequence continues at coordinate 1,404,956,879 of CM066031.1, read as the reverse complement.
TTAACAAGCAGGGCCATGTTTTATATTAACATAGGGCTCGTACTCCCTATGTCAGGAGGAGGTGGCCCTCCTCTCCTTAGTGCGCAACAGCATGCTCCTGTGAGGGGTATACCTGCCAGATCAGGAAAACTGCTTAGCAGACAGGCTGAGCAGAGTCCTTGGCTCACACGAGTGGCGTTTTAACCACAGGGTAACAAAGCAACTCTTCCTCCACCGGGGCAAGCCCATGACAGACATTTTGCCTCCCTGGAGAATGCACAGCTACCGCGCTTCTTCTCACACTAGCCGCACCTGGGAAGAGTGGCAGCAGATGCCTTCCTAATCTTGTAGTCAGAGGGCCTACTCTCTATGCATTACCACCAACCCCCCCCCCCAGTTGCCAAGTCCTCCTTCAGGGTCCAGAGAGAGGGGGCCGTCAGTTATACTGATTATACCCAGGTGGCCCAGGCAACCCTAGTTCCCTCTGTCGCTTTGCTTTTCCTGTCAGTGGCATTCCAGTCCCACTGGGCTGGGCTCTGGCCCTCCTGTCCCAGGAGGAGTGCTCCCTTCTGCACCCCAACCTGGGGTTGCTAATGCTAACAGCGTGACTGCTGTGAAAGGGTAGTGCTGGCCCCTTTCAGCCTTCCAAGTGAAGGTGAAGATATCCTACTGGCCTCCTGAAAACCCTCCACCAGATGGGCTTACGCCTTTAAGTGGAGAAGGTTCTCCATCTGGTGTGCAGAGAAGGAGAAGAATACCTTCTCCTGTCAAGTTCAACTGGTTCTTTACTACCTGCTACACCTATCGCATGCTGGGTTGAAATCCAACTCTGTAAGGGTGCACCTGAGTGCCATAGCCGCGCACCACCACCCTATCAAGGGAAAACCCCTCTCTAGCCAGCCCCTGGTCTCGAGGTTCCTCCTGGGCCTCTTGTTATCCAAGCCTCCCCTCCGTCCTCCGGCGGCAGAGTGGGACCTCAACATGATGCTCTCTCAGCTCTCTAAACCGCCATTCGAGTCCCTAGCCACTTGCCATCTAAGATACCTGTCTTGGAAAATAGCCTTCCTAATGGCCCTCACATCTGCTCGAAGGGTAAGTGAACTCCAGGCCCTGGTGGCAGATCCTCCATATACAAAGTTCACACCCCAAATTCCTCACAAAGGTGGTATCTCCTTTCTACCTCAACCAAGAGGTAGTCCTCCCCACCTTATTTCCGCAGCCTCATACCGGCAGGGAGGAACTAATCCTTCATACACTGGATTGCAAGCGGACCCTGTCCTTCTACTTGCAACGGACTTGCTGAAGGCTTTGTTTCAACCACCTCATAAATGCTCATCGAAAAGCTGCTCAGTTTTTTGTGTCTTATGACCTCAGTAAACTGGGGCTCCCCGTGACTAAGCAAACTCTGTCTACTTGGGTGGCGGACTTATGAGTGAGCTGGCCTCTCTTTTGAGCACTCGATCTAAGCGCATCGCGAGAGGGCGATAGGCCAACCTCCACTCAGTGTTGGTACTGGAGATCTGCAAGGCCGCCACATGGTCTTCAGCTCATACGTTCACAGCTCACTACTGCCTGGAGAGTGAGTCCCACAGGGACAGTGCCTTAGGCCAGGCAGTACTCTGTAATATTCTTGGGGTGTAGGCATCTCCTGCCCTCTGACCCTTCTGTGTTCAGGCTACCAGAGTGATAGTGTCGCTGGACGCTAGGGTCTTGCAGAGCCTCTCAGTGAGGGACTTCCTTCTGCAACTCATGGCTACTCAATTGATCGCCGTTGATGCTATCTTGGTTTGGTCCTCGGCAGCCTGGAGCTAGGGAGTCCCATATGTGAGGACTGACTTCCTGCTTGTTCCTGGAGAAAGTGTAAATCTCCAGGAACAAGCAGGAATGTAGTCTTCACATATGGGTATCGTCGGTCCCGACGGAGCCTGCGCGGGAACGCTCCCCACCGTCCAATTAGAAAGCTTTTGGGAGCATCCCACAGCACCTGCGTGCTGCCTTCCCGCCTTTCCCAACTGCCTCTCTCCAGTTCTTCGTTTTCCGCGGAGTCAGCAGGTCGTTGTTCCTGTCGCCGCAGAAAATTCTTCTTATTCTCCACCTTTTTTTGTGGTCGCGTCTGCCTTCCTCGACACTATACCAGTACCACCGGTTCTTCTTTCTCTCTCTCTAGGAAAAAAAATAAAATAAAATATATATATATATAGTATTTTTTTTCCAAACTTTTCTTTCTCAGGTGTACGTGCCATTTTGGGCCTTAGGCCCAAAATTCCCTTCACTATGGAAAAACCCGCCTCGGGTTTTAAGAAGTGCACCAAGTGTGGCGGTACCATCTCCGTCACCGACACCCATGAGTGGTGTCTTAAATGTTTAGGTCCTGACCACTCCATCTCGGAGTGTATGGCCTGTGCCATGATGTCCAAGAGGGGTCGACAAAACCGAGCTGCTATGCTCAGCACCCTTTTTCCCTCCGATGCAGCCTCTGTGGCATTGACGTCTTCCAGGGCTTCGTCTTCCTCCCATGGATCTCAGGTAACTAAACATAAGTCTAGCCGGTCCTCAAAGGGTAGATCGCCTTCCAAGCATCGAGATGCCTCTGGCGTTGCCCTTGAGGGTTCTGTACCGGCAAAATTGCCCCGGCGGGAGGCTTTGGCTTCCAAAGCATTTTCGGGGCTCCAGGATATTCTCGAGGCCTCGACCTTGGCAGAACTACTGGTGCCATACTCTGGGGTACCGGCTGCTTTCTCCGGTACCGATACCCAGGCATCAGCAGCATCGATAGACCAGAGATTCCTGGCTATTGAACACAGTCTGGCGGCTCTCCTTGCGGCATCGACACCCTCGGAACCGCGTCAGACAATCCAACCGGTACCAGCACCGACTCCAGCACCGGTATCGGTACAGGTACCGACAGCATCGGCATCAACATCGGTGTCTGCATTGCCGGCACACAGTCATGCTATGCCTTCCGGTACCGATTCCCCCCGGCACTGACTTCGGTCAGTACGGATATCGTGCTCTACAAGAGCATCCGGACAAAAGGTACTTTGAATCCTCGGAGTACTCAGAGGATTCTGACAGCTCCATTGGTATCAGAGTACTTCTCCCGGAGGAGCCTTCCTCTCCTAAATGTAGGATGTCTCCTCCAGAAGATATCTCCTTTCAGGATTTTATCAGGGAGGTGGCTCGAGGTCTTTCCATTACTGTGGCTCCTGAAGCAGAGTCCAGGGCAAAGGAGTTGGAGATTCTGCAATATCCCAAGGCTCCTAAAGAGGCAGATACTTTGCCTATCCATGAGATCTTGTATGATCTCATGTTAAGAATGTGAGAAACACCTTTTACCACCTCTCCTCACTCTCGTAGACTAGATACATTGTATCGCGTCCTTCCTTGTCCTGGTTTCCAAAAGACTCTGCTTCCTCACCACTCTTGTGGTGAATCAGCTATGAGAAGGATCAGAAGTGCAAAGAGGCATGCCTCTAACCCTCCAGGATGTGAGTGTAGAACTTTGGATGCCTTTGGACGTCGTACTTTCCAGGCTTCCATGCTTTCTGCCAGGATCAGTTCCTATATTTTATATATGGGAATGTTCCTTAAGGAAGTCAAGGAGATTTAGAGGTTTTGAGCCCTCTTCTTCCTGAAGATAAAAGGCAGGATTTTCTCACACTGGTTAAACATGCCCAGGATGTTTCTAAGTTTGTCAGTCGTGCAGCTTTTGACTGTTTTGAGTGCATAAGCAGAACCTCTGCCATTGCTATAGGTTCACGTAGAATTGCCTGGCTCCAGGCATCCAATTTGGAGCTCTGGGTGTAGGACAAACGGGGCAATATTCCTTGTACAGGTGAGAATCTATTCGGCAAAAATTGGCAAGAAAAAGCCAATGAGTTGGATGCTGACAACTCCACTTTGGATAGATATCCAAAGCCACAGCTGATCCTGCAAGAAAGAAATCTTTCAAGAAAACATTCTTCTCCAAAAAGAAGAAGTTTTATCCCTCTTATACACAGCAGGGACGTTCTGTAGGTCAGCCTGCCCAAAAGGGTCAGCAACCACCTAAACAAAGGAAAGCAAAGACTGCTAAGCCTCAACCGTCTCAGCCTCCACAAGGCCTTTAACTTTCATCTAGAGAACATAGCCTTCCTGGCCCTCAACGGACTAGAGCCTTCCACCATTCCAGGAAGGTTGTGTCACTTTGCCCCCAGATGGGGGCAGATAACAGTAGAACATTGGACTCTCTCCATTATAAAAGAGGGGTACAAGCTTCATTTTCTCTGCATGCCCCCTCCCACAATGGTAAGGCAGTTCAATTCTTAGACCTCTCTCATCAACCTGTTAGATCAAGAGGTCACTATGCTTATTGCCCAAGGGGCAATAGAAGAGGTACCCATTCCTCAACAGGGTACAGGGTTTTACTCCCCCTATTTCCTTATCCCAAAGAAAACAGGGGGACACAGACCTATCTTAGACCTCAGAGAAATGAACAAATTCCTGTTCAAAGAGAAATTCAAGATGATTTCTCTGGGAACTCTGCTGCCATACCTTTAGAGTCAGGATTGGCTTTGTTCTCTAGATCTCAAGGATGCGTACACTCATGTTCTCATCCATCCAACTCACAGAAAGTTCCATTGGTTCCTTTTCCAAGGAAAGCACTACCAATACAGAGTGCTTCCTTTTGGCCTGGCCTCAGCACCAGGAGTGTTTACGAAGTGCATGGCTGTGGTAGCAGCATTTCTTCGCACTCTAGGAATATTCGTCTTCCCTTACTTAGACGACTGGCTCATTCAGAGTCAGAGGCCAGGATTTCTCTATCTTGCACAATGCGTATCCTTCAGTATTTGGGTCTGGTCATAAACATCCCAAAATCCAGCCTAACTCCCACTCGGTCTCTAGCGTTCATAGGAGCTTTGCTGGATACCAGAAAAGCAAGGGCCCATCTTCCCCAGACCCGTTGCCTTCACATGGTGCAGTTAGCTTCTCAAGCAGTGCTAAAGCCGCATCTCACTGCTCGAGAAATGTTACAACTACTAGACCACATGGCATCTACTGTGCATGTGGTTCCTTATGCTCGCCTCCATATGAGTGCAGCCCAGTGGACTTTATCCACTCAATGGACCCAGGCAGCAGGATGCCTGTCAGACAAAATAGCAAACACAAATAGTCTTATTTTGTCCCTCCAGTGGTGGCAGTCCACTCAAAACCTGTTGCTGGGGTCTCCTTTTCAACAACCTTCACCCCAGGCAACTCTCACAACAGATGCTTCACCAATGGGTTGGGGAGCTCATCTACAGGACCTTTCCACCCAAGGCACCTGAACTCCACAGGAGACTAATCTACATATCAATCTCTTAGAACTCAGAGCAATCTTCCTTGCTCTTCAAGTGTTCCACACCCTGCTCAGCTACAAGACAGTCCTCATTCATACGGACAATCAAGTAGCCATGTTCTACATGAACAAGCAGGGGGGAACAGGCTCTCTGTCCGCTTTGCAACGAAGCTTTGCGACTATGGGCCCTCGCCAGAGAGCATCAGATTCATCTCCTGGCAGTGTATCTTCCAGGCAGCCAAAACGTTTGGGCAGACAGACTCAGTCGAGTTCTGTTTCCACACAAATGGTCTCTACATGCAGACCAGGTGGCCAAGATTTTTCAAATTTGGGGAACCCCGGACATAGACCTCTTTGCAAGTCCGTTGAATGCCAAACTTCCCCGGTTCTGTTCCAGAATTCCGGCTCAGGGCTCAGGCCAGGGATGCTTTCCTCCTCCATTGGGGTCAAGACTTTCTTTATGCCTTTCCACCCATTCCCCTAATTCCCAAAATCCTGTTCAAGCTTCAGAGAGACAGAGGCCGTATGATTCTCATAGCTCCACATTGGCCACGGCAAGTGTGGTACCCTCTGCTTCTACATCTCTCTCAAGCTCCCTCTCTGGAGTTAGGGTCTGCTCCAGATCTCCTGTCTCAGGACAGAATGTTATGACATCCCAATCCCCAGTCTCTGCATCTCAGGGCTTGGTTGCTGAAGGCCTAGATCTTCATGATCTTAACTTTTCCCAGCAGGTAAAGGGTATCCTTTATGCTTCCAGAAAACCTTCCACAAGACGCTCTTATGTTTTCAAATGGAAAAGGTTTACCATATGGTGCTCGCAGAAGAGTCTCAACCCCCTTGCGATACCTCTGGAATCATTACTGGAGTATCTCCTTCATTTATCAAATGCAGGACTTAAGACTAACTCAGTAAGAGTCCATTTGAGTGCTATTGCAGCTTCTCTCAAGCCTCTAAATGGACAACCTATTTCCTCCCATCCTCTTATAGCAAGATTTATGAGAGGACTTCTTCTAACTAAGCCTCCCAATAGGCCACCACCAGTGGCATGGGACTTAATCCTGGTTCTTGGTCAGCTCATGAGGCCACCTTTCGAACCCTGAGCCACTACCTCATTGAAATTCCTTTCTTGGAAAGTTATCTTTCTCATTGCAATCACATCAGCACGTCGCATCAGTGAATTACAGGCACTAGTGGCTGATCCACCTTATACAAGGTTCCATCATGACAAGGTAGTCCTTAGGACTCATCCACACTTTATGCCAAAGGTGGTCTCGCCTTTTCATTTAAATCAAGTGATCTACCTACCTGTGTTTTTTCCAAGGCCTCATGCATCAAATGCAGAAAGGAATCTTCATACTTTGGACTGTAAAAGAGCTTTAGCCTTTTACTTACAAAGAACACAGGAGGCCAACTCTTTGTTGCTTTTGATCCTTCTCTTTTGGGACTTCCAGTCTCCAAAAGAACACTATCCAACTGGATTGCACAGTGTATTTCATTTGCCTATCAGAGTAAGAATCTTCCTCTGGAGGGCCATGTCACAGCTCGCAATGTGAGAGCCATGGCAGCTTCAATGGCTCATCTGCACTCTGTGTCTATCGATGACATCTGTCGAGCAGCCACTTGGGCCTCAGTTCATACCTTCACAGCCCATTACTGCTTGGACAAGGACTCCCGCCGGGATGCCTTGTTTGGTCAGGCTGTTCTCAAACACCTGTTCCATACCTAATCAACTCCTACCCACCACCCCTGGTTGGATGCCAGAGATCCATGGGGGGAAGTGGAGCCCTTTCACAGGGACACACAACTTCTGGGGTCTCTCCCTGACATCTGCAGCTAGGGAGTCCCCATATGTGAAGACTACATTCCTGCTTGTTCCTGGAGATAGCAAAATTACTCACCTGTAACAGGTGATCTCCGGGAGCAGCAGGAATTTAGTCTTCACAACCCACCCACCTCCCCTAGGAGTTGTATCTATCTATCTCTTTCTCTTTCCCTCTCTCTCTCTTTGTCTCAGCTTTAAACTCAACTGGAGAGAGGCAGTTGGGAAAGCGGGAAGGCAGCACGCAGGCGCTGTGGGATGCTCCCAAAAGCTTTCTAATTGGATGCTGGGGAGCGTTCCCGCGCAGGCTCCGTCGGTACCGATGATACCCATATGTGAAGACTAAATTCCTGCTGTTCCCGGAGATCACCTGTTACAGGTGAGTAACTATGCTTTACTCACCTGTAACAGGTGTTCTCCGGGAACAACAGAAATAAGTCTTCACAACCCTCCCTCCTCCCCTGGGAGTTGCCTCCCTACCTTGTGTTAGTTTTTACTGCCATCCTAGCTATGTCATCAGACTGAGCAAGATGGCACCCTTGGGCGGGAAGGGGACCATGCATGCATGGTAGTATGTTCCAAAGGCTTTCTTTGAAAGCTGAGGAAATGCTCTGTGCGGGCTCCGTCTGCACCAATGTCACTCATATATGAGGACTGATTCCTGCTGTTCCCAGAGAACACGTTACAGGTGAGTAACTACGCTTAACAGCTGTATCCTATTGCTGTAATACTTCAGTGGGAATGCTATGAATATACAGTGCTTTGCTCTTTGATAATGCTTTCAGTGCTGCTTTGACTTCCTTTCATCACCAATGATTCCTGATTATAAGGTATACGTTGAAACGACGGTTGATCCCCTTAATCTTTAATAACGAGTCTGTGTATTCTTTCCATCTTTTCTTGGTCTTCTCAGCGCCATTCAATATGGATCCTTGAATGTCTGTCTTTTAGCATTCCAATTTGAAGCTGGAATTTTCTCTAATTCTCATAGCTTTAGGAAAGCCAAAATTGTTGTTCTAATAGTTTCTGATTCTACTTTCTTACATGCATCACTGTAGCATTTCTTTGTCTCAACTTGTTTATTGGGAATTTCTGTTAAGTTCCATGATCTTTCTCCTAGCTTTAGCTTTTCTGTGTTTCTGAGCAATTTTCATTGTTTTTTTTCAGTCATCCATTTTCGCTGTTTTTCCTTTTTCACCTTTTGCAGAGACTTTTTATTTTCTTAGAGCGCAACTTTCATGATGTCATCCCACAGCTTTTGTGCTGCTCTACCATTTGTATCCAAAGTGGTGAATATATTTTGAAGGCAGTCTCTAAATTCCACTGGTATATTTTCAAGATCATATTTTGCTACATTCGTGAGGTTTGCTCTTTTTCAGCTTTAACTTGAGTTTGCATAATAGAAGCTGGTGATCTGTACCACAGTCAGTTCCAGGTTTTCTTTGTTGATACTGAACTTTTTCATCATTGACTTCCACAGATGTAGTCAATTTGATTTTTGTAGTCTGTCAGCTGAAGTCTATATGTACAGTTTACGTGTACGTATGTTGCTGGAAGAAGATGTTTGAGAGGAATAGATAGAATTCTGCTAGATCAACAGTCTTTCTCTGGCCTTGTTTCTGTTGCCAAGCCCATGCTTTCCAATCACTTTGCCGCCACCTTCCCAACTTTTGCATTCCAGATGCCCATGACTATCAGTATGTTGTCTTTGCATGTTCTGTCTATTTCAGTTTGTACTTGTGCATAGAACTGACCAACTGTGTCCTTATGCGTCTTTTAGCACATATACCTGAATAACAGTTGAGTTGATGGGCATTCCTCATAGACAAATAGAAATTGTTTTTGCTGCCTGCATTGTATTTTATTACCGTTATTGCAAGGTTTTCTTTTTCTTAATTATAAATGCAACACCTTTTTTTCTTTGAGTCTGAAGATCCCATGGTATATTACAATGGAAATGAAAGACGAAGTGCACAGTGCTAGTCCATTTCAGTTTGCTGGCATCCAAAAGATCAAGTTGTACACACTCAATTTCATTTTTGACCAACTCTATCTTCTCTCTGTTCATGGTTCGTATATTCCATGTCCCATTTTTGCAGCTTCCAACTCTTGTTTCATGCACAGCTACATCAGCAGTCAAATGTCCTGAAGGCTTTGTTTCAACCACATCGTAAATGCTGGCTTTACTCTGAAGAGTAGAAATGTAGCTTCCCTCGGTGTCGTTATAAGGTTTGGGTCATTCTATTTAAAATGTATCTGAGGATACAGATGGTTCCCTTTCCAGTGAGCCAATGTAATTGCTGTTTACAATAATGAAGAATAACTGTGTGATAATTTCAAGATATTAAATTATTCTCCTCTTCTGCCCCTTCTCATATTCTGATAGTGGTCAGTCCGCTATGTGTGCATTGCCGTCCTTCTACATCAGAAGGCAAGAAGAGGCCTGAAGGAGAAGAGTTCGTGAGATTTCTACCCATGTTTCTTTTGGATAACCCCACTTCTAAATGTGCAAAAGGGTAAGCATCAAAGATCTGACTGAAATATGTCTTCAGCCATAATTGGCATGTTACTTAAAAATCAAACTCTTAAAAAATACGTAAAAAATAAGTCAAGAACTCAACATGGTTTTGTAAGTGTCAGTACTACTGCAAGCCCAGCACAGTAGCTAACCATTTTTTTTCATATTTGTATGTTAGCCCAACTTAACTGTATGTGTGGATATTGTACATGCTCAGAACTATATAGTACATGTGAATCCAACAAGCATACATAAGATTTCTTCCATGAAATAGTTCCTAAACAGAGACTCATACCTGGCATATAGAGATAGCACTGTGGTCCTTGTTCTAGCATGAAAGGAAGAGGTGGTTGAACTCATTGTATGTGGCTTCCATATTTCCAGGGGCCATGCTGCTTACAGCACAGCAGTTAACCTGATCAACAGCAGCTCCAGTGTGGGGGCCACTTATTTCATGACTTACCACACTGTGCTGAAAAACTCCTCTGACTTTATTGACGCCATGAAGAAAGCACGGATTCTAGCGAAAAACATTGCGGAAACCATGGACATCAAGGAGGCTCATTCCCATGTGTTTGCATACAGGTACTATGCTTATTAAGCCTTCAAGAAAGCGCCCAGCCTATGTATGCTAGCAGTTCTGGGAGCACGCTCTATGAATGACGTGCAAATAAATACATAACGTGGGATAAAAAGCAGAGCACTATCGCCGCACACCACACACACATTCTGCTTGAGTAGCAGTAGTATGGTGTGCTTTTAACAGAGAAAGCATTTGGACTTATTTGTATGTACCAAGCTCCAGCTGTGATGCAAGTGCCACACTTTGCAGGAGATGCCTTCATTTGAGAGACTAAACTTGATGGTCTTTCCCTGCAGAAAGCAAGATATATAGCTCTGTGTCTCTGTGGTCAACCCTTAAGTGATTAAAAAATGTTCTGGCTTTTTGAAAGTTTATAGGTTTCCTATAATTGACAATCTCCAGGAACAAGCAGGAATGTAGTCTTCACTTATGGGTATCGTCAGTACCGACGGAGCCTGTGCGGGAACGCTCCCCAGTGTCCAATAGGAAAGCTTTTGGGAGCATCCCACAGATCTTATGTGCTGCCTTCCCGCCTTTCCCACCTGTCCCTCTCCAGTTCTTTGTTTTCTGCGGAGCCGACAGGTCGCACATCCTGTCACCGCAGAAAATATTCCCTTTTATTCTTCTTTTTTTGGTCGCGTCTCCCTTCCCTCGACGTTACCCCAGTACCGCCGGTTCTTTTCTTTTTTCTTAAAAAAAAAAAAAAAAACTTTTCTTCTAGAGTCTCTTCTAGGTATTTTTTCCTCAGGTGCCACGTGCCATTTTGGGCACTAGGCCCAACTTTTCCTTTAAAATGGAAAAACCCACTTTGGGTTTTAAAGTGTTCCAAGTGTGGCGGTACCATCTCCGTCACCGACACCCATGAGTGGTGCCTCAAATGTTTAGGTCCTGACCACTATGTCGGAGTGTGTTGCCTGTGGGGTGATGTCGAAGAGGAGCCGGCAAAACCGAGCTGCTAAACTTAACACCCTTTTTCCCTCCAATGCAGCGTCTGTGGCATCGACGTCTTCCAGGGCTTCGTCTTCCTCCCATGGATCTCGGGTAACTAAACATAAATCTGGCCGGTCCTCAAAGGATAGATCTCCTTCTAAGCATCGAGATGCCTCTGGCATTGCCCTTGAGGGACTTGTACCGGCAAAATTGCCCTGGCGGGAGGCTTCGGCTTCCAAAGCATTAACGGGGCTCCAGGATGTTCTCGAGGTCCCAACCTCGGCAGAACTACTGGTGCTATGCTCTGGGGTACCGGCTGCTTCATCCGGTACCGATACCCAAGCATCGGCAGCGTCGATAGACCAGAGATTTTTGGCTATTGAACACAGTCTGGTGGCTCTTCTTACGGCCTCGATGCCCTTAAAACCGCTTCAGACAATTCAACCGGTACCGGTACCGACTGCATAGACATCGGCATGTATTCTACTGGAACCGAGTCATGCTTATCCATTTGGAATCGACAATGCAGACTTTGATCGGTACCGTACCTTGCACGATCACCTGGATCGGAGATACACTTTGAATCCTCATATGAGTCTGAAGACTCTGAAAGCTCTGCCGATACCAGAGTACTTCTTCCTGAGGATTCTTCTTCTCCTCAGCGTAGATGTCTCCTCCAGAAGATATGTCCTTTCAGGATTTTATCCGAGATGTGGCTCGAGGTCTTTCCATCACAGTAGCTCCTGAAAAAGAGCCTAGGGCAAAGGAATTGGAAATCCTGCAATACCCTAAAGCTCCCAAGGAGACAGCTACCTTACCTATTCATGAGATCTTGCATGATCTCATGTTAAGGATATGGGAAACACCTCTAATCACGTCTCCTCACTCTCGAAGGCTCGACACCATGTATCGAGTTCCTCCTTGTCCTGGGTTTCAGAAGATTCAGCTACCATACCCATTCCATGGTGGTGAAATCAGCTATGAGAAGGATCAAGAGTGCAAGACATTCATCTAATCCTCCAGGACGTTAGTGTAGGACTCTTGACGCCTTTGGACGTCGAACCTTCCAGGCTTCCATGCTTTCTGCTAGGATCAGTTCCTATATATTATATATGGGAATGTTCCTTAAGGAGGTCACGGGAGATTTAGAGCTTATGAGCCCTCTCCTTCCTGATAATAAGAGGCAGGATTACCTTGCCCTTGTCAAACATGCTCAGGATGTTTCCAAGTTTGTAAATCGTGCAGCCTTTGACTGCTTTGGGAACCTCTGCTATTGCCATAGGTGCACGTAGGATTGCCTGGCTCCAGGCATCTGACTTGTAACTTTGGGTAAAGGATAAACTGAGGAATATTCCTTGCACAGGAGAGAATCTCTTTGGCAAGAATTGGCAGGAAAAAGCTAATGAGATAGATGCTGACAATATCACCTTGGATAGATTGTCTAAATCTACAGCTGATCCTGCAAGGAAAAAATCCTACACGAAACCATTCTTCAGTAAGAAGTAGTTTTACCCCTCCTATACCCAGCAGGGGCATCGTTTAGGTCAGTCTGCCCAAAAGGGACAGCAGCAATAACCTAGGCAAAGAAAAACAAAAGCAGCTAAGCCTCAACCGGCTCAGCAGACTCAGCATCCACAGGGGCTTTGACTCCTAGCTAGAGAACTTTGCCTTCCTGGCCCTGAACGGCCCAGAGCCTTCCACCATTCCAGGAGGTTTGTCATTTTGCCCCCAGATGGGGTCAGATAACAGCAGAAAATTGGATTCTGTCCATTGTAAGAGAGGGGTACAAGCTTCATTTCCTCAGCATGCCCCCTTCTACAATGGTAAGACAGTTCAATTCTCAGACCTCTCTCAATGCCCAGTTACGTCAAGAGGTCACTTTGCTTCTTGCCCAGGGGGCAGTAGAAGAGGTACCCATTCTCCAACAGGGTACAGGGTTCTACTCCCCCTATTTCTTTATTCCAAAGAAAACAGTAGGACACAGACCCATTTTGGACCTCAGAGAACTGAACAAATTCCTGTTCAAAGAGAAGTTCAAAATGATTTCTCTAGGAACTCTGCTGCCATACCTTCAGAGTCAGGATTAGCTTTGTTCTCTAGATCTCTAGGATGTGTACGCTCATGTTCTTATCCATCCAACTCATCGAAAGTTCCTTCGCTTTCTATTTCAAGGGAAGCACTACCAATACAGGGTTTTTCCTTTTGGCCTGGCCTCGGCACCAAGAGTGTTCACAAAATGCATGGCTGTGGTGGCAGCATTTCTTCGCACCCTAGGAATATTCGTCTTCCCTTACTTAGACGACTGGCTCATTCGAGCCCCTTCAAAGCCAGAGGCCAGGGTTGCTCTCTCTCACACAATGCGCATCCTTCAGTATTTGGGACTTGTCATAAACTTCCCAAAATCCATCCTTGCTCCCACTCAGTCCCTGGAGTTTATAGGAGCTCTGCTGGATACCAGACAGACAAGGGCCTACCTTCCACAGGCCCGCTGCCTTTGCATTGTGCAATTAGCCTCCCAAGTAGTGTTAAAACCTCACCTCACTGCTCGGGAAATGTTACAGTTGCTAGGCCACATGGCATCCACCGTGCATGTGGTTCCTTATGCTCGCCTCCATATGAGGGCAGCCCAGTGGACTTTATCCACTCAATGGACTCAGGTATCAGGTTGCCTGTCAGATAAAATAACAAACTCAGATCGTCTTATTTTGTCCCTCCAATGGTGGCAGTCACCCCAAAACCTTTTGGTGGGGTCCCCTTTCTAACAACCCCCACCCCAAGCCACTCTGACAACAGATGCCTCACAGGTGGGTTGGGGAGCCCACCTGCAAGGCCTCTCTGCCCAGGGTACCTGGACTCCACAGGAGACCTATGTACACATCAATCTCTGGGAACTCAGAGCAATCTTCCTTGCTCTTCGAGTATTCCACACCCAGCTCAGCTACAAGACAGTCCTAGTTCAAACGGACAATCAGGTAGCCATGTTCTGTGTGAACAAGCAGGGCGGAACAGGCTCTGTCACTCTGCAACAAATCTTTGCGACTATGGGCCCTCACCAGAGAGCATCAGATTCATCTCTTTGCGGTGTATCTTCCAGGCATTCAAAACTCTTGGGCAGACAGACTCAGTCGAGTTCTGCTTCCACATGAATGGTTTCTCCATGCAGACCAAGTGACCAAACGTTTTCAAATTTGAGGAACCCCGGACATAGAACTCTTTGTAAGTCTGCTGAATGCCAAACTTCCCCGGTTCTATTCCAGATTTCCGGCTCGAGGTTGTCAGGCCAGGGATGCTTTCCTCTTTCATTGGGGTCAGGACTTCCTGTATGCCTTTCCACCCATTCCCCTAATTCCCAAAACCCTGTTCAAGCTTCAGAGAGACAGAGGTCATATGATCCTCACAGCTCCACGTTGGCCACAGCAACCATGGTACCCTCTGCTCCTATATATCTCTCAAGCTCTGCCTCTGGAGTTAGGATCTGCTCCAGATCTTCTTTCTCAGGAGGACGGGATGCTGTCTCTCCATCTCAGGGCCTGGTTGCTGAAAGCCTAGAACCTCTTGGTCTTAACCTTCCTCAGCAGGTAAAGGATATCCTTTATGCTTCCAGGAAACCTCCCACAAAACGCTCTTATGCTTTCGAGTGGAAAAGGTTTACCATATGGTGCTCACAGAAGGGTCTTGACCCTCTTGTGATACCTCTGGAATCATTACTGGAGTATCTCCTTAATTTTCTAATACAGGGCTTAAGACCAATTCAGTGAGAGTTCATTTGAGTGCTATTGCAGCTTCTTTCAAGCCTCTAAATGGACAACCTATTTCCTCTCATCCTCTCATAGCGAGATTTATGAGAGGCCTTCTTTTAACTAAGCCTCCCATTAAGCCACCACCGGTAGCATGGGACTTAAGTTTGGTTCTTGGGCAGCTCATGAAGCCACCTTTTGAACCATTAGTTACTACCTCTTTGAAATTCCTTTCCTGGAAGGTCATCTTTCTTGTTGCAATCACATCAGCATGTCGCATCAGTGAATTGCAAGCGTTGGTTGCTGATCCTCCTTATACTAGGTTCCATCATGATAAGGTAGTCCTTAGGACGCATCCACACTTTATGCCAAAGGTGGTGTCATCTTTTCATTTAAACCAAGCGGTTTACCTTCCTGTATTTTTCCCAAGGCCTCATGCCTCAAATGCAGAAAGGAATCTTCATACTTTGGATTGTAAAAGGGCTCTGGCTTTTTACTTGCAAAGGACACAGCAACATAGAAAGTCCTTCCAACTTTTTGTTGCTTTTGATCCTAGTCATTTGGGACTTCCAGTCTCCAAAAGAACACTGTCCATCTAGATTGCACAGTGTATATTTTTTACCTATGAGAGTAAAAACCTTCCTCTGGAAAGCCATGTCACAGCTCACAATGTGAGAGCCATGGCAGCTTCAATGGCTCATCTTCACTCTGTGTCTATCGAAGACATCTGTCGAGCAGCTACTTGGGCCTCGGTTCATACCTTCACAGCCCATTACTGCTTAGACAAGGACTCCCGCCGGGATGCCTTGTTTGGTCAGGCTGTTCTTCAACACCTGTTCCATACTTAATCAACTCCTACCCACCATCCCTGGAAGGATGCCAGCGATTCATGGGGGAACTGGAGCCCTTTCACAAGGGCACACAACTTCTGGGGTTTCTCACTGGCATTTGCAGCTAGGGAGTCCCCCATATGTGAAGACTACATTCCTGCTTGTTCCTTGAGATAGCATAGTTACTCACCTGTAACAGGTGATCTCCGGGAACAGCAGGAATATAGTATTCACAACCCACCCACCTCCCCTAGGAGTTTATTTATTTTATTTATTTAACAGTATTTTTAAACCGCCTTATCTTATTAGGAGTTGTATCTCTCTCTCTTTGTCTCAGCTTTAAACTCACTGGAGAGGGACAGTTGGGAAAGGCGGGAAGGGAGCATGCAGGTGCTGTGGGATTCTCCCAAAAGCTTTCCTATTGGACACTGGGGAGCGTTCCCATGCAGGCTCCATCGGTACCCATATGTGAAGACTAAATTCCTGCTGTTCCCGGAGATCACCTGTTACAGGTAAGTAACTATGCTTTAGAACTGGCTGCCAGTCCTGTATTCTATTTTTACTTTTTGTTCCCTGCACAGCATTTTCTATGTCTTTTATGAACAATATCTCACCATTGTGGATGACACGATCTTCAACCTCTGCATATCCTTGGCGGCAGTATTCCTGGTGACCACCATCCTGCTTGGGTTTCAGATTTGGTCAACTGTGATCATGTGCATCACAATTTCAATGATACTCATCAACATGTTTGGCGTGATGTGGTTGTGGGGCATCAGCCTGAATGCTGTTGCACTCGTCAACTTGGTCATGGTGAGTGATATGCTTCCGCTGGGAAAGGGAATATTAACTACAGCTCTGTATTCAGCCATATCATATCACTTTGGCATGATTCAATGCACTTCTGATGCTCTGCTACATCCTAAGTCTGTTGCTAGTACAGATAGACCAGATTTGTTGTCATGTCTCACCATGTGTTCTGATTGCATTTTAAGGGCCTGCACATCTCCTCTCTTACTGTGGTATGATTGGACATAACCAAATCACCTGTAAAATTGGTGATTTTTATGGTTTGAGATGAAAATTGCTATGGTTATTCACTGGTTTTCAGGTGTCGTCATAACCATACCTCACTTGAGTTTATCCTGATTTCTCAGCTTAGTGCATTTTGGGATTGGTAGCCCTGCACTTTTCACTTACAGAGCAGGATAAGCCTCCCCTCCCCAACAAGTTAAGCAAGAGATATTCATTCAAAAGGACTGTCTCTCATAGTGTTTCTGATGTATGAGTGAGTTGAGAAGTAGGATGAAAATTGAACTTTTTAGGATATT
The DNA here is from genome assembly GCA_033557465.1 of Ichthyophis bannanicus. Taxonomy (NCBI): domain Eukaryota; kingdom Metazoa; phylum Chordata; class Amphibia; order Gymnophiona; family Ichthyophiidae; genus Ichthyophis; species Ichthyophis bannanicus. The sequence goes on along the minus strand of CM066031.1, from coordinate 1,404,939,835 downwards.
TGGGGAAAATCAGTTTGGTGTGGCTGAGAACCACCATTGTGGCAAGCGTGTGAGGTTCTGGCATGTCTTGGAAAAGTTACCATTCTTCTTTAATTGTAATTGTTTTATTGACTTAGTAGTTTCCTAGCTTTTTTTGTTCTTTGTCATTTGGAACCAGGGCCAGGTTCTAGATATTCATTCACAATTAGCTGATGATCTCCGTCTTCCCATTTTATTTCCCCCTTCCTCCTTGCCTTACCCCCCTGACCAAACACATATGGTCTAGTCATTACAGTGCCAGTTTGTGGCGGAAAGGGGGTGGGGCATGCACCGCTATTTCTTCCAGAGCCATTTAATCATTGGCCCTGAATTAAATCACTAGGTATCGTTTGTAAGCAATAACCAGGCCTCCCTCCCCTGTCCTGGGGCTGTGAACGCTGCCTCCACCGCATCCTTAAGCCCCATAGAGCTGGAGACTTCAACAGGCAATTTGGTAATCAAAGTGAAGACTTCCCATGCTTGACTTCGCCCCCTTTGGTTGTAATTCTTACCATACCTTTGTGTTAGCTTATCATCCATTGTGTGTTTGTGGAACTTCTTTGTGGGGTGAGGGTGGGAGGCAGGCAGGGGGGTGGGAATGAAGAGGAAGATGTTTCCTCCGACTAAATATCTGCTTGACAACTGCTTGGAACATTTGGGCTCCATGAAGAAGCAACTGTTAACCCCTGTAGCATTTTTCCTTCCAGAGCTGTGGAATTTCGGTGGAGTTCTGTAGCCATGTGACGAGAGCATTTACTGTCAGCACGAAAGGAAGCCGCCTGGAACGCGCAGAAGAAGCTCTTGCCCATATGGGAAGCTCAGTAAGTCCCTGGTATTCAGAGTCCTTGTTGATGTGCCCAAGGGACAGTGGCATAAAGACAATTGTACATCCTTATTGACCTTGATCTATAGGGCAGGTTAGCAAGTCCTAGATGCATATACAAACCATAATCTTGCATTTAAACTGAGCATTCGATGACCAGTAAATCATCTTGCAACCAGTTAACAATGATACAGGTAGTCCTAGGAATGACTCTTTTCATTCTGGCACTATCAAAGCAAGTGTTGCTTGAAATAGTCCCCTTAGCCACTCTCACCTTTTAGGAATTTAATTAAATTTGCCTGCGATACATCAGAATCCAAACAGTTAACCAGAGAGGATTTTTGTTTAAAAGCAGCGCCCGTGGCAATGGCAAAATGTAAAGTCTTTTTGTTGCAGAAATGTAAGTAGTAAAGAATGTAGTAATAGTCTTGGGAACAGCTCCATTGAATGAAGGAATAAGTAAGTTCATACTGTGAAGAATGTCTAGTTGGTAATTTGTTAACTGGGAAAGACGCATGTGCCAAGTTGATCAGGTACCTGGGGCAGTGGAGAATAAGGTCAAGGGAATGTCACTGCACTCTTAGTAAGCTTGTTTTTACCTTGTAAACTGAGCTGTATTGAATTTTGTGTTCTGCAGCACTCACCTTGCCAGTACTGCTTATCACTGGTAGTAGTTAGATCAGATCAAATAATGCAGTCTCTAGCTTTCTCTTTGTGTTTGAGAGTATTAGCTATAAAATCTTTATGCTTAGTCTGCAACCCTGAAACACAAGCCCAGTCTCTTAAGCTGCTATCATTCAAGGCAGCATTCTTACTGTTCTGTGTCTTCATTTACCAGGTGTTCAGTGGCATCACTCTGACCAAGTTTGGGGGTATTGTGGTGTTGGCTTTTTCCAAATCTCAGATCTTCCAGATCTTTTACTTCAGAATGTACTTGGCTATGGTGCTACTTGGAGCCACCCATGGGTTAATATTCCTACCTGTCTTTCTCAGCTATGTAGGTAAGTGTATTTCCAGCCCTCTGAGCAGTAATAAGGGTAGCATGCACACTTCTTGTTTCAGGATATGTGCTAGGAAGATGCATTGATAATGTTCATGTATGCTGACTGCTTTCAGTAAGCAAAATACCCCAGAAGAGCCATAACTGAGCAGGGGTGTACACTTTTTGTAAGATTTATAATTTAAAAATGGTCATGCATCCAGATTTCAATGCTCTGATATTTTTATTTTTTTTTTTAATTTAACTTCCTTATTGTCCCTCCAGTATAGTCCTACACCTCTTCTTGCAGCTTAGAGACTGGGCATGTCAAAGTCGTGACATCACTGGATATAGCCTGCTGGTATCTGCCATCAGCCTCCAGTGTGTCCAGTCTCCATTCAGCAGGAGGACATAGTGAGCCTAGCTCCTGGGCTCACTTGGGGGGAACAGATAAGGAGCATTTAGTGTGACAAATTCTATTCTGATTTTACTTTTAATTTTTACCTTTAATTTACTTTTGATTTTACTTTTAATTCAGTTACCTTTGGTTAATTGGCAATCAGGGATTAGTTCCCTTTAGTTAGGAGCAAATTTCCTTATTTACAGTAATTTTAAATTTGAGCCTGGCTCTTTAAATTAGTAGCAGCTCTCGCCTTCCCTCCTTCTCAGTTATTTTCACTTGCTACAGGCATTTGCCGGTGCGGATCTCTCTCCCTTGACTGTACGGGAGAGAGCTCTGGGACCCGTACAGCCACACTGAAGCTGTGTGAGACGGAGCCTCTCTGTTGCTGCGGGATTTTAATTTTACTCTGTGGAACCGGCTGAGCGATCCTCACCGTGGCTGCCAGGCGCATCAGCGTGGCTTGAGGATCGGAGGAATTCAAGGTGGTAGGAGCAGGCTGTGTGGCTTTCTGCCCTGCAGGTAAGGTCTTCGGGCTCTGTCGGCCTGCTGAGGCCTCCTTTTTGCAGCGGCTGTTCTTGGCGCCAAAATTCATTGGCGAAGGGGCGGCCATTTTCTCTCTAGGTATTTGGACCGCATGGCGAGAGTTGCAGGGAGCTGCCTGTGTGAGGAAAACAGGCAGAATAGCTAGATTTTTTTGGCCTAGTGTTTCTTTCTTTTGTTTGTAGGTTTTTTGAGGCTCGGGGGGTTCCTCAGCCTTAAGGGGGGCTGTTGTCAATCCTCTTTATTTTTAAGTTTATTCTTAGTTTTATAGGACAGAAGTTTTGGCATTGCTCTCTAATACCACATGTTCTTTCCCTCATCATGTCTCTGAGGAGCATCTGTTAAGTCCCAGGATTTTAGGAAAATTGCCAGTTTTTAGGTTCAAGAGCAGAGCCCTAACTTGTAGTTGGAAGGAGGGACAGCCTGGAAGTGTGCTTTTATGTATTCTGTAGTGAAAGTTGCCCAAAATTCACAGGGACAGGTTTAGGAAATCTTAGGATATAAAAAAATAGACTGACAGTTAAACTGTCAACCAAGAAGTGCCTGTGCTGCGGTCTATGGCCACCAGAGGGCAGCTGGTACACTCAATAGTGCCTTTCTATGACTGTGTGTATGCAGCCATTATCAAATTGATCATTCTCTGCAAGTCAGGGAAGAAATAACCACAGAGCCACCTCATGGGCTCTCAGGGGTTAGTGACTAAAGAAACAGCTGTAATGTAATGTTCTGCAAATCAAGATTATATGACCAAGATTTAAAGCTCTTAACTTCTGTATCGTTTGTCGGGCTCTGGTGCCCTAAAGGCCACCGGATGGCAGTGATAATCATGAATCACATATAGTATTCAGTGCCCCCATCCCTGGGGGGGGGGGGGGTGGTAAAATTCAAAATCGTATTACTCATCAGGTTCACACAGGCAGCAACCTCTAAGACCTCCATTTGCAAGGTTGTCGGTGTATTCCACTGCTATTTCTCTGACTGCAGGAAGGCCGGGGGGAGGGGTGCTGTGTGTTTCATAGCTCCACTTAGCATGCCCTTCCCAGGAAATTCTCATTTATTTCTAGAGCAGGGGTTCATTTCATTTCATTTCTCTGGTTGTGGTTAATGCACAGCGTTAGGGGCTGTGTTTGAAAGCTTGGGTCCCATGGACTTCGGTGGGATTTCAAAAAGAAAAAGAAACTCTCTTTAGTGAGAGCCTTGTTAATTTTTAGCTAACACTGTTGATTTATTCGGTGGCCTTTTGCGTCCTAAACCCCAAGGTCGGGACACTGTTTGCTTCCAGGGGTTCTACTTTCTATTTTGCTCTTCAGCTCCCTGGCAGACACAGCAGGCTGGCAGGGGGTGCGCAATGCGTCCTGCAATGCTGAATCCCTCAGGCTAAGGGGGGAAGGAAAACTGGGTGCAGCGGGGGCTGGTAGCTTCTTGCAAAGCTATAGGTGCAGTTCGGGTAATTTTAGCTGATCTGCTTTGATTTCATTGGAGTTGGCGGAAACTTGGTTTTTGGAGTCCTATACTTTAAAAAAAAAAAAAAAAAAGAAAAAGGGGCATAGCTATGTTGATTTACAAGAATCTCCTTCCGCTATCCATAGAAGGTCCTATAAAGCGTTAAAGTCGGTTTATATGTCAGGGTAATATTTTGGCTTAGCTGCTGTGATATAACGCTATGATCCGCTGTAAACATATTCAAGTCAAAAGGAATTATGGTGATAACTCTCTTGGACAGTTGTAACAGGTGCTTGGGTGAGCACCATGGCCAGTCCACAGATGTGGAATGCTCTGCCATAAGCATTATAAAAATAAATAAATTATGTCATGAGAGGGGTTTTATAGTTGTGTGGTTTCTTAATGGAAAATATTCCTGTTTAGTTTGGCTTTGCCCAAATTATACGATTTTACGGTAGATTTGTAATGTCTTAATTTTGGCTATATGTGGTTTAATTTTACATATGGAAAAGGCAGCTCAGCGGAGAGAGAGGTTGCAAAATAGAACTCTGGCCTTTGAAGCTATCTATGCTCCCATTCCATTTATCAGAGGTTCTCCAGTACGGAGAGTCTCTGCTAGTGCTCAGCGAATGCCTTAATGGGGGCCAGAAGCACGCAGCCAGGCTAGTTCTCTAGCAGCAATGGCAGCAGCTCAGATTCTAGTAGGCATACATCATATGCTGGGCTTACAAGATGGCTTCCGCGCTGATCGGCATCAGCCAAGATGGCTGCCGGTTTAGACTGTGAATGTGGAGTCATCCTGGATGAGGGACCTTGCGTTCTCTGGAAAATGCCCTACATACACTGAATCATTTCAATTTGATCAGCTACTGGCAGGACACAAGGCACCCTTGCATGCTTTTTTGCTTCAGTGGTCTAAAAGTGGAGTCTTTACCAGGTGGTATAATGAGAACTTGTCTGCAGTTTCTCGGCTTTTTCATTGCTGACTCAATTGCCACTGCGGAATGAGAAAGCTGTATTTCCTAACACCAGGTGCTAGTTGAACTTAAAATATAAAGTCCATCTTTGTGCAGTCAGACGGAATGGGGCGTTACTCTAGCAGGAAGGCCGTGGATTAGTATGCCTGTGTTTGAGAGTTCTTTTTACTTCATATTGTTGGCTCGGAAAGAGCGTCTCAACATATGCTGAAGGAATTTTTGGTTAAGAGATGTCTTTGTAAAAAAAAAAAAAAAGTATTCAGCTGTCCTGAATTCGCCAGTTCTTGATTGATATTTTGAGGCTAAGCAGGGGCAGGCCTGGGTACTACGTGGGTGGGTGCCCACCTTGCACTACCAGGGGGCGTGGACTCACTGTATGGAAGAGAGCCCTAGCAATCTTCTTTAGCGCAAGATAGGAAAGTAGATGGTTTACTGAAGCGATCGTTGGGGGCAATGCTCTGTCCTTACAAGCTCCCATTTGTGGAGCCTTGGGGAGGCGAGAGCATGTTTCAAGTGGTCGCAGTGTTTACGGCAGTCTACTCGCCTGGAACAGGAAAGGATCAGGGAGTTGAATTGACTAGAGCCTGATTTGCTTTATGTGGCAAATGTGTATTATGGCTTAATTTGAGCGCTAGCTAATATTATTGGCTTCCTTGGGGTTCACCCGGAGGTCTCTCTGTTGGAAGAATGGGGCGGCGGCTGGTTCGTCCAAGTCGAGGCTCAGTAAGCTCCCAGTTAAGTCTTTGTCTTGTCCTTTCCCCGTGGGCTCTCATAGGGCAACTAGTTGGCGTATCGAGGCTTTCGGGGAAAGGTACTCTTGGTAGCGCCCGGTTGGATGAGACGGCCGTACTAGGCTGATCTCATTCGCCTATTCGACAGGCTTTTCCTAGAAGTTACCAGTATCGGACGTTCTGCTGCGACTAGGTCCGCGACGAATGTCTCATGTGGATCAGTGCCCGCCTACAGTTTGAGTGGGCGGGGCTGAAGAAGGGTTATTCTGCGGCAGTCTTTGCCACCTTGTTGAGAGCAAGGAGGCAGGCTGCTTCTGGTACATAGGTCCGTGCTTAGCGCCTTTTTGAAGGCTGCTGTTCACGGCAGCAAGTCCGGGCGACAAAGGTGTCTGTATCCTTGGTCTGAGTTCTCTGCAGGACAGTGTCTGAAGGAACTAGCGGCCAGTTCCTTAGAGGGTCCAGCGGGCGACTGTTTCCGGCTGTAGAGGTTCTGTGGAGGGAATAGCGCTAGGTGTTCAGATTGATGTGTAGCGTTTCCTTAAGTTGGGACCCGACTGCGCTCCTCAAGGAGAGTTTGGGTGCCGCAGGGGGATCCCGATTGGGTCTTAGAGGTGTTAACTAAAGAGCCCTTTGATTCTTTACTCCAGGCATCGGTAAAGGATTTGCTGTTATAGACAGTGGCTTTGATAGCTCTTTGTTCGGCGTGACGAGTTTCGGAGTTTCAGGCGTTGTCATGTAATGAGCCGTTTTCACCCTTTCTGGATAGAGGGTGGTGTTTGCAAGCAGTCCCGTCGTCCTTCCAAAAGGTGGTATCTGATTTTTCTCCTGAGCCTATTGGTTTCTCTTCCAGTTCTCTGTTTTTCTGGAAGGGGAGGTTTTTATTTGTAGCTTACACCGATAGGAAACATAAAATGCAGGGTGCGGCGTTCGTTTCTTTGTTTTTGTGTGTTGCTTGGAGGTCCCCGCAAAGGGGAAGCAGCAGCGAAGGCGGCCATTTCGCACTGGGTTAAGGCGGTGGTTGCCTCAGCTTTCTGGTGGCGAGGTTGTATGATTCCGGGGGGCTTTCTGACTCTTGCTACCAGGGCGCAAGCAGCTTCATGGGTGAATCATTGTGTCATTCCACCAGGGGGGATTGGTAGAGCAGCTTCCAGGTTGTCTCTTCATTTCCTCAGTAACCACTACTGCCTAAATGTTTTGGCAGTAAAGGATGCCTGTTCCGGGTCAACGGTCTGGTGAGTTGGCTGGATAGGTCCCTCCCAATGATTACTGCTCTGTTACATCCCAGAGGTGGAGGACTAAACTGGAGGAACGATAAGAAAATAGAAATTACACTTACCTGGTAATTGTCGTTCCTTGAGTGACGACAGTTTAGTCCTCATTCCCGCCCAGGGGTGTGATTTCTTCAGAGTTTATTTTCAGGCGGAGTGGAGCATCAATCTCAAGGAGTAGACAGACCCTTTCAGTTTCTAGATCGCAGTGAGTATCCCTCTCTGTTGTTTCTTCCTTCTCTCTTATTTAAACGAGGGGATGGTATAGGAAACGTGTTTGCATAGGGGGGACGTGAATGTAAAGTTAAAAAAAAAAAAAAAAGAAAAGAAAATATAAGACGGATACGGTTAAAAAGGTTCCTCAGGTTGAGGAATGGGGAGTTATTTAAAGTTATGGTATAGTTACTTATTTGTTGTTCCTTTGAGTTTGCTTTGTCAATAGTACACTGGAGGCTGATGGGAGATACCAGCAGGCTATATCCAGTGATGTCACGACTTTGACATGCCCAGTCTCCAAGCTGCAGGAAGAGGTGCACAACCCAGAGGTGGAGGACTAAACTGTCGTCACTCAAGGAACGACAGTTACCAGGTAAGTGTAATTTCTATTTTTTATTGACATTTCCAAAGGACACAGAAAAACAAACATCCCCAATATTGATCCTTCTCCCCCCCATCCTCCACAAATATTCACTCAGAACAGACCATTCTTCATCAAACCTTTCAATCTTATGTCTGCGCAGTGCTGTCAACCTTTCCATAAGAAACACTTGCCACTGTCTTGACCCAGTGTTCTAGAGATGGGGTCTCAAGCAATGTTCCCTCTAATTTTCTGTAGGCTGTGTGCGCATAAAATATCAGCTGTGTGCAGCTTTTGAAGGAAGGTTAAATTTTTGTGCGCCACATAACGACACTCGGAGTAATATACTTTAAAATTTGACTACACGTCAGAATACAGTATGTACACCACATTGATTTTAATCAAATTAAATGAAAGTAGACGATTACTAAATGAAGCGGGAAATTTCTAGTAATTACAATCATAACTTTTAAATTTTAAGACGTCTGTGTTTTCTATCAGAATCAGAGCCGTAATTTTTGTGCGCTCTGTTGTAAAGTATGTGCGCTCGCTCGGCAAGGGGTGTGCATGCGCACACGGTCACAGCTTAGAGGGAACAGTGGTCTCAAGGTGCTTCCATCGGTAAGCTACTTCACAATTAGCTGCACGCAGACAGGCAACTACCTGCCACCTGTTTTTTAAGGGTCCCCTCCCCTTCCACCATGGATCCAAGATCAACCAGACCCAACCCTGCACGCCTTGCCAAAAAAGCCTTATTTTTGGGCAAGTCCACCAGATATGAAAAAAGGAGCCCACCAACAGGCAGCTGACACCGATGGAAACATCTTATGCAGTCTTGTGGAAGTATAGTACCATCTTATCAAAATCTTATAACAATTTTCCCTTATGAAAATAGAGATGGGTGCCCACCAAATCTGTTTGATAAAGATTTCCATTCCTTAATAGCCATCTCCTCCCACAAATCCCTCTCCTGCTTCAGCATATAACTTTCAGCCCCCGTGAGTGTTTTCTACCATACCAAATGACCTCCAAATCCATATAATCCCTACCCAATCCCTCTGAACCCAGCTTCTTCCGAAGGTAGTGAGATAACTGGGCATATTGAAAGTAATCTACCACCCGCAACCCATAATCCTCATGAAGATTCTCAAATGCCACCATTGCCCCCCATCTACAAATTGGTAGAAGCATTTCAGGCCTGCCCTCTCCCACTTGCATACACTCTGCCCTCATGTCTGGGGAGAAAATCCCCCATATGCCACAAATATTGCGTCAAGGAGGACAGTGCCACTGCCCCCAGTCCTCTCTTCTGTACCCTATTCCAAATAGACAGCACATGCACCATACACAGATTCTTTCCCCCTCCCCCCCATCCTCCCTTCCGCTTGCTCTATCAACACAAAATCCTTCGCTTCCTCCCTTTCCCTCCAGTCCATGAGATGATGAATCTGAGCCACTCAATAATACGCCTGAAAATCCAGTACCCCTAACCCACCCTTGTCCTGTGATCAATACATTATAGAGCACCTATGGGGATTTGCACTTCCAAATAAAGTAAAAAAAAAAACCCTTTCTTTGCAAGGCTCTAAGTGCCCCCATGGGGACTGGCACAGGTAGGGCTTCGAACAAATGTAACACCCAAGGCAGCTTATTCATTTTAATGGATGCTACCCTATCCAACCACAACAATTCCATCCCCATACACCTCTTTCCCCGGATCCTGAAACAATGTCGGGAAATTCGCCTGATATAGAGAAATCTCCAGTAACAAGCAGGAATGTAGTCTTCACATATGGGTATCGTCGATACCAATGGAGCCTGCGTGGGAACGCTCCCCAGCGTCCAATACGAAAGCCTTTGGGAACATCCCACAGCGCCTGCATGCTGCCTTCCCGCCTTTCTCAACTGTCCCTTTCCAGTTCTTCGTTTTCCGCGGAGCCGACAGGTCGCACATCCTATCACCGCAGAAAATTCCCTTCTTATACTTCTTTTTTCTGGTCGCGTCTGCCTTCCCTCAACGCTGTACCGGTACCGCCGGTGGTTCTTTTCTTTTTTCTAAAAAAACAAAACAAAACAAAAATTTGTCTTCCTCCAGTAATTTTCTTCTCGGGTGCCACGCGCCATTTTGGGCACTAGGCCCAACTTTTTCCTTGAAAATGGAAAAACCCACTTTGGGTTTTAAAAAGCGTTCTAAGTGTAGCTTTACCATCTCCATCACTGACACTCATGTGTGGTGCCTCAAATGTTTAGGTCCTGACCACTCTATTTCAGAATGTGTTGCCTGTGGAGTGATGTCAAAAAGGGGCCGGCAAAACCGAGCTGCTAAGCTCAGCACCCTTTTTCCCTCCGATGCAGCCTCCGTGGCATCGACGTCCTCCAGGGCTTCATCCTCCTCCCATGGATCTCACGTAACTAAACATAAATCTAGCCGGTCCTCAAAGGGTAGATCTCCTTCTAAACATCGAGATGCCTCTGGCATTGCCCTTGAGGGACTTTCACCGGCAAAATTGCCCCGGCAGTAGGCTTCGGCTTCCAAAGCACTAACGGGGCTCCAAGATGTTCTCGAGGCTTCAACCTCGGCAGAACTACTGGTGCCATGCTCTGGGGTTCCGGCCGCTTTAACCAGCACCGATACCCAAGCATCGGCAGTGTCGATAGGCCAGAGATTCTTGGCTATTGAGCGCAGTCTGGTGGCTCTCACGGCCTCCATGCCCCTGAAACCGCTTCAGACAATTCAACCGGTACCAGTACCGACACCGACTGCATCAACATCGGTGGGTATTCTACTGGGACTGAGTCATGCATCTCTATCTGGCATCGACAAGTCGGTACCGGACTACTCAGATGCCGACTTCGATCGGTACCAGTACCGTGCCTTGCACGATCACCCGGATCGGAGATACTTTGAATCCTCGGATGAATCTGAAGACTCTGAAAGCTCTGCCGATACCAGAGTACTTCTTCCTGAGGATTCCTCTTCTCCTCAGCGTAGGATGTCTCCACCAGAGGATATGTCCTTTCAGGATTTTATCCGAGATGTGGCCCAAGGTCTTTCCATCACAGTGGCTCCTGAAAAAGAGCCTAGGGCAAAGGAATTAGAAATCCTACAATACCCTAAAGCTCCCAAGGAGGCAGCTACCTTACCTATTCATGAGATTTTGCATGACCTTATGTTAAGGATGTGGGAAAAAACCTCTAACCACATCTCCTCATTCTCGAAGACTCGACACCATGTATCGAGTTCCTCCTTGTCCTGGGTTTCAGAAGACTCAATTACCACACCATTCCATGGTGGTGGAATCAGCCATGAGACGGATGAAGAGTGCAAAAAGGCATGCATGTAATCCTCCAGGACATGTGTAGGACTCTTGATGCCTTTGGATGTCGATACTTCCAGGCTTCCATGCTTTCTGCTAGGATCAGTACCTATATCTTGTATATGGGAATGTTCCTTAAAGTCATAGGAGACTTAGAGCTTATGTGCCCTCTCCTTCCTGATGATAAAAGGCAAGTTTATCTTAATCTTGTTAAACATGCTCAGGATGTTTCCAAGTTTGTGAATTGTGCAGCCTTTGACTGCTTTGAATGCATAAGCAGAACCTCTGCTATTGCCATAGGTGCACGCAGAATTGCCTGGCTCCAGGCATCTGACTTAGTAATCTGGGTACAGGGCAAACTGGGGAATATACCTTGCACAGGAGAGAATCTGTTTGGCAAGAATTGGCAGGAAAAAGCTAATGAGATAGATGCTGACAATATCACTTTGGATAGATTGTCCAAATCTACAGCTGATCCTGAGAGGAAAAGATCCTCTAAGAAACCATTCTTCAGCAAGAAGAAGAAGTTTTATCCCTCCTATACCCAGCAGGGACATTGTTCAGGTCAGTCTGCCCAAAAGGGACAGCAGCAACAACCTAGGCAAAGAGAAACAAAAGCAGCTAAGCCTCAACCGGCTCAGCAGACTCAGCCTCCACAGGGGCTTTGACTCCTAGCTAGAGAACTTTGCCTTCCTGGCCCTGAACGTCCCAGAACCCTCCACCATCCCAGGAAGGTTATGTCATTTTGCTCCCAGATGGTGTCAGATAACAGCAGAAAATTGAAATCCGTCTATTGTACGAGAGGGGTAAAAGCTTCATTTCCTCAGCATTCCCCCTCCTAAGGCAGTTCAGTTCTCAGACATCTCCCAACGACCGGTTAGGTCAAGAAGTTACAATGCTCCTTGCTCAAGGAGCAATAGAAGAGGTGCCTATTTCCCAATGGGGTACAGGGTATTACTCACCCTATTTCCCTTATTCCAAAGAAAACAGGAGGACACAGACCCATTCTAGACCTCAGAGAATTGAACAAATTCATGTTCAGAGAGAAGTTCAAAATGATTTCTCTAGGAACTCTGCTGCCATACCTTCGGAGTCAGGATTGGCTTTGTTCTCTAGATCTCAAGGATGCGTACACTCACGTTCTCGTCCATCCAACTCACCGAAAGTTCCTTCGATTCCTGTTTCAAGGGAAGCACTACCAATACAGGGTTCTTCCCTTTGGCCTGGTTTCTGCACCAAGAGTGTTCACAAAATGCATGGCTGTGGTAGCAGCATATCTCCAGGAATAAGCAGGAATGTAGTCTTCACATATGGGTATCATTGGTACCGACGGAGCCTGTGTGGGAACGCTCCCCAGCGTCCAATTAGAAAGCTTTTGGGAGCATCCCACAGTGCCTGCATGCTGCCTTCCCGCCTTTCCCAACTGTCTCTCTCCAGTTCTTCGTTTTCCGCGGAGCCGCACTTCCTGTCACCGCAGAAAATATACCTTCTTTTTTGTGGTCGCGTCTGCCTTCCTTCGACGCTACACCGGTACCGCCGGTTCTTTCTTTCTTTTCCTTGTAAAAAAAAAAGAAAAATCTTTTCCTGGAGTCTTCCAGCTTTTTTCTCCTCTGGTGCCATGTGCCATTTTGGGCACTAGGCCCAACTTTCCTCTACAATGGAAAAACCCACCTCTGGTTTTAAAAAGTGTTCCAAGTGTGGCGGTACCATCTCCGTCACCGACACCCATGAGTGGTGCCTCAAATGTTTAGGTCCTGACCACTCTATCTCAGAGTGTGTTGCCTGTGGGATGATGTCAGAGGGGTCGGCAAAACCGAGCTGCTAAACTTAGCACCCTTTTTCCCTCCGATGCAGCATCTGTGGCATCAACATCTTCTAGGGCTTCGTCTTCCTCCCATGGATCTCAGGTAACTAAACTTAAGTCTAGCTGGTCCTCAAAGGGTAGATCTCCTTCCAAGTATCGAGATGCCTCTGGCGTTGCCCTTGAGGGACTCGCACCGGCAAAAATGCCCTGACGATACCCATATGTGAAGACTAAATTCCTGCTGTTCCTGGAGATCACCTGTTACAGGTGGGTAACTATGCTTTATAGTCTAGTGTAAATCTTATTCCAAGATATTTTATGCCCACCCTCCAAAAGGGAAAATGCCATTTTAAATTATCCACCATCCTCTTCTCCATATTGATATTAAGAGCCTCCTTTTTATCAAGATTAATCTTAAATTCTGATAACTCCTCCAACACTATTGGGAGGGTATGGCCAGGATCAGAGAGCAAGTGCAATACGTTGTCTGAAAATAAGGAAATAGTATGTTGTGTCCCAGAAATATCCATCCCTTTCATATCCCCATATTGCCGAACCGCCTGCACCAGAAGTTCACCTACAAGCATGACAAACAGCAGGGACGTGGAACAGCCTTGTCGTGTGCCATGCTTTAAAAGGAATGGCTCTGAATATCGCCTGTTAATCTTAATATGTGCATGCAGGTCCTGATGAAGGCCTGTACCCACCCCAAATTTGGGCCCAAACCCCATCCTCTCCAGCACCAAAAATAGAAAATCCCAATGGACCCTATCAAAGCCTTCTCAGCATCGATCGAGAGAAGCATCGCTTCCACCTTGTGCTGTTGAGTTATCCAAACCACGCTAATAGCCCTTTTAATGTTGTCAGATATGTGCCTCCCCACAATAAACCTGGTCTAGTCCTTCTGTACCAAAAAAGGTATCCAGCAGGCTAATCTATTTGCCAAAATTTTTGCCAGAATCTTGACATCCACGTTCAACAGCAAAATGGGTCAATATGGCCCACATAGGGTAGGGTCCCTTCTTTCTTTCAGTAAAACTCTGATACTGGCCGTTAACATATCAGGGGGCAATCTCCCCTTTTCCCACACTACCCCATTGAATACCTGCCCCAAAATCTCCACCACTTCCTCTGATACTTCTTATAAAAGCTCCCAAGCAGCTTGTCCAAGCTAGGGGCCTTATCAGCTGGTAAATCCTTCATTACCTGTCCCAATTCCTCCCCAGTTATATCCTTTTCTAACACCCTCCCAGGCATCAGGGAATAGCTCCGGCCATTCCACCCCTCCCCACCCAAATACCACTTAATGTCCCGCACCTCAATTCCCAATTGACGTGCATACAGTGACATAGAATTGCAAGAATTGGTCTCTGATTTGCCGTTAGTTCCGCAGGACCATCCCCCCCTTGTCCCCTCCGAATTTGCAGTGTAAAGGCCTGAGCTGTCTTCCTCTTCACTTTCCTCGTCAACAGTCTGCCAGCCCTAACCCAAACTCATAATAGCACTGGTGTTGCGCCACTAGAGCCCCAAGGTGCACCCTAACTGAGTTAGACTTCAAGCGTGGCCTGAGACAGGTGAAGCAGATACTGAAGCACCAGCTGGACACAGCAAGAGAAAGGAGTTAATCTGCCTCTGAACCTCCGCCACTTGAAGGCATACGCCTGCATGTGGAGGTCTTATGGGAGGCCAGAAGCACCACCTCCACCTCAGTAAAGAGGCTGAAAGGAGCCAGGGCTACCCGCTCAGTAGCCAGGCCGTGAATGTCAAGGACCCCAAGTTGGGGTGCAGGAGAGAGAGCCCTCTTCCTGCGTTAGTAGGCCTGGGTCACACTCCAGTGTAAACTGGGGTGCCGTGAACAGGTGGAGAAGCAGGGGAAACCATGGCTGCCTGCCCCACCATGGGGCTATCAGGATCACTGTGGCCCTGTCGTGTTGGACCTTGAAGAGGGTCTTGACGATCAGGGGCATGGGCAGGAAGGCATAAAGGAGGCCTCCCAACCATGAGATCTGGAAGGCATCTGCCACCACCCTGACATGGTGTAGCTGTGGGGAACAGAAGCAGGGCAGCTGGGCATTGGCTGGGCTGGCAAAGAGATCCATTCATTTATTTATTTATTTAGCTGTATTTATATCCCGCTTTTCACCGGGTCAAAGCGGTCAATTGGGAGATACATTTAACACGAGGGGATATGACACACATACGCTAATACTTACAGGGAACATGGGCAATGGAGGGTTAAGTGGCTTGCCCAAGACCACAAGGAGCCCCATTGCTGGAATAGCCAGTGGGCAAATCTGGGGTCCAGCCTCCACTTGTGCGGCTGGAGGACCCGGCTGAGCCGGTCCGCCAGGGCATTGTCTTGGCTTAGGACGTATATTGCCTGCAGCAGCATCCCATTGCTGCTGGCGTAAGCGTAGATGCTCACCACTTCCTGGCAAAGGAGGGACGACCCCCATACCTCCTTGCTTGTTGATGTAGAACATCGCCACCTGGTTATTTGTCTGGACCAGTGCCGCTTGGTCCCGCAGGTGGTGGCGAAAAGCCCGGAAGGCTAAGGCAACAGCCCGGAGCTCCAGGAGGTTGATTTGCTGAAGGCTTTCCACCAGTGACCAACTGCTCTGCGTGCAAAGGTCGCCGCAGTCCACGCCAATTTTGAGAAATCTGGCATGAGAATCCTTTGCCGTGTAGGGGGTCTGGAAAGGCATCCCTTCCAGTAGGTGCAGGTGGTGGTGCCACCAGCTGAGAGAATCGGCCAGGGGAATGGTGATGGTTACCCTGCCTCACAGATGTCCCATGGCCTGGGACCACTGAGAGCGATGCACCCACTGAGCTGCCTGCATCCGCAAGCGGGTGTCTGGGGTAACATGCACAGTTGATGCCATGTGTCTCAGTAGGCAGAGCATGTGGTGGGCAGATGTTCAGTGATGGTGCCGGGTGCCCTCTGTGAGCGCCTGGATGTGCAGGCCCTGTCCCTTAGAAGAAAAGCCCTGGCCTGGACCATGTCTAGCTGTGCCCCTATGAACTACAGGTTTTGTGTTGGCTGGAGATGAAACTTTGGGTAGTTGACCACGAACCCCAAGTGCTCTACGACAAGGATAGTGTGGCCTGTCTGTTGTGCTTTGGCGGTGGTGCTGCCCTTTACCAACCAGTCATCCAGATAGCGGAAGACGAAGACTCCCTAGAACCGGAGGTGTGCTGCAAATACCGCCAGGCACTTGAATACCCATGGAGCGGCAGCCAGTCTGAAGGGGGAGCACTCTGTACTGGTAATGACCTCTCCCCACCATGAAGCAAAGGTACTGCCTGTGGAGGGAGTGGATGAGGATGTGTGTGTATGCATTCTTTAAGTTCAAGGAGCATAGCCAATCTCCCTGCTGGAGATATGGCAGCAGTGATCCAAGGGAGAGCATCTTGAACTTCTCCCTCACCAGAAATATGAGGTCCCACAGGTCTAGGATGGGACGAAATACTCAGGCCCTTTTGGGGACCAGGAAATACAGGAGTAGAACCCCTGCCCTGGGGTAGACAAGGATGGGTTCCACTGCCTTGCTTGCTAGGAGGCCTGCGAGTTCCTGCTGGAGCATGGCCCAGTGAAGGGGGGTCCTGGGGGCCTCTCCCAGGAAGAATGATGGGGGGGGGGTGTCTGTTGGAGGAGGAGGAGGTAACCTTCCTTGACCACCTGAAGGGCCCATGCATTGGTGATGATGGCCGGCCACCTGTGGGTATAATGTACCAAATTACCCCCTGTGTGCTGCAGGGCTGTGCCTCCTGGGGGAATAGAGGCTATGCCCAAGGAGTAAAAAAAAAAAACCCTCCAGGTTGTACTGGGGACACGGCCTAGGGCTTTAGGCTTATGCAGGCCAAGCTTCTGTCACTTGGCGTGCTGGCCCTGTTGGGGAGCTGGGAAGACCGTGTACTGGTGGTGATTTCTGTAAGCCTTCCTCTTGTTCAGGAATGAGGACTTCCTCACCGAAGCCTTCTTCCGGGAAGGGTCAGCGGTCTTCTTGGAGAGCCTGGTCCTGGTCAGGTACTCGGACTCCAACTGTGACCCTATTCCTCATGGGTTTGCCAAAGAGGTTCTCTCCCTGGCAGGGGACATCAACCAGCTTGTCCATTGCTCCGCGTCGGACAACTGCAGCCAGGCATGGCGACTGACACTAATACCAGCTGCAGCTACTCTAGTTGCTGACTTGAAGCCGTCATAGGCTGCCCGAGTAATAAACTTGGAGCACTCTGACTGTGGAGGACAGGGTTCGGAACTGCTGGAGGGGGGTTCCTCCTAAGAGACCAGCCGATAACCCAGCAAGCTCCTTCGCAAAGTCCCACAGGCACATGCCCATATACAGCTGGTAGGCCTGGATCCTGTTGACAGGCATTGAGCCCTGGAAGCACTTCTTGCCTATGGCATCCTTAGCACAGGCCTCCCTACACAGGGGCACTGAGGAGTAAGTCTTCTGACTCTTAAGCATACGTATGGCCAACTCCACCACCATGGAGTTATGAGGCAGTTGGACTTTTTGGAAGCCAGGGCTCCGGCGGACCTGGTACATAGAGTCCAGCCATCTGTTTATTGGGCACCGAGGAAGGTGTCTCCCACATGTGGAGAAGCAGCCCTTTAAGGATGGGGGAATGAGCACAGTGAGTGCCTCTGTCGGAGGAGCCTCATACTGGAGGATCTCTAGGTCCTCCGTTTGAGGATGATCCTCCGATTCGGTGGTGAGGGTGGCGAGTGTCTTGCCCCTCCACCCCCTCCCCCGCCACTCAGAGCAAAGGGCACTGAGCGGGGAATACCATGGCCCCGAGGACCGGGATCGTGACCAACACAGAGGGACCTTTAAGGCCAGTGGCACTGAAGGATTGGCTCGACCTCCAGGGAGTCCCTCAACGTGGAGGGCCCCATGGTTGGGAGTGATGATCCAGAGGAACTGGGCATAAGATCCTGCTACTGTGCTCCAGGGCCTCCATCCTGGCCTTGCAACCAGATGGCTCTGCAGCCTTTGGCGTGGGCACCGAGAACTTCGGGCCTCGCGCCATCTCCATCGACAGGAAGTCCTTGATGAAGATGGCCTCGAGAGTCTGAGACCGATCCCTCATTGTCAACTGCTCCCTTCAGGGCAACTTGGAAAGCCTATCCCAGCCGTTGTTCTCTGCCTTGCGTCAAGGGCTATGGGTCCTGAGCCCGTGAGATTTCTCCACTTTCCCTGACTCATCTCCCGACACGGTCTTAGAGGGTTTTTGTCGGTGGCATTCTAGCTGGAGGCTCCGTAGCCTCAGGGCTCCATGGTACCGGAGGAGGACTTGGAGCAACTTTGTGGAAGATTAACTCATGCTGCTGTTGACCTCTCTTAAGGGCCTTGGGAATCATCTTCTTACGGAGACTGCAGACCAGGGGATCATGTTCTGGCCCGCGACATCGAAGGCAGCAGTCATGTGGGTCTGTGCGTGACACGTCTGCGCAGTGGTCAGACAGCTTGGAACCACTGACTGAAGCCATGGCAGGGAAGACAGCCCCCGTGAGGTCTAACTCACTTGGCTCGGCCAGGAAAAAGGTACGAACCCGTGCCAAACAAAAAATTTAGAAAAAGAAAAGAACCTCAGAAAAGCGATGCTGAGGCAAGTGGAGGGTACAGAGAAGAGTACAGTGAAGGGTACAGAGAAGAGCCACCAAATTGGTGAAGGGGATGGAAGGCTACTCCTATGAAGAGAGGCTAAGAAGGTTAGGGCTCTTTAGCCTGGAGAAGAGACGGCTGAGGGGAGATATGATAGAGGTCTATAAATTAATGAATGGAGTGGAACGGATAAACGTGGATCAATTGTTTACGCTATCAGAGTATAGAAAGACTAGGGGACATGTAATGAAGCTACAGGGTAAACTATTTAAGACAAATAAGAGAAAATATTTTTTCACTCAACGTGTAATCAAACTCTGGAATCTGTTACCGGAGGATGTAGTAAGGGCTGTTAGTATAGCTGGGTTTAAAAAAGGTTTGGACAAGTTCCTGGAGGAAAGGTCCATAAACCACTATTAAAAAGGGACCCAGGATATCAATGCTTGACCCAGTACAAGCATTGTGGAACCTGTGTCTTTTGGGGATATTGCTAGGTACGTATGACCTAGATTGGCCACTGTTGGAAACAGGATACTGGGCTTGATGGACCTCGGTCTGACCCAGTATGGCATGTCTTATGTTCTTATGACTTGGGGGCAAGAAGGGACCAAAAAGTGACCGGAGTAAAGCAAAAAATTAAGACAAAAAACTACCAACTTTTTCCAGGAGGAACAGACACACATCCAATGGGCTCTGCAGGGAAAAAAGGAGATTGAGGTAAGATGGAACCCTTAGGCGGGAAGGGGACCACGCATGTGTGGTGCATCTCCCAGGGACTTTCTTTGAAGGCTGGGGAGAGATCACCACGCAGGCTCCATCGCCCATATGTGAGGACTGACTTCCTGCTTGTTCCCGGAGAAAGGGTGCTTTGAGTGAAGCATTTGTCTAAAAGCTTCTTAATGTCATTTAGCTTCATCTGGTAAATAGCTAATAAAAGCTAGGAGTCATTTTTGACTGGCTATTTCAGCCATTTCTGAAAGGATAATATGTAGGTGGTGCTGTGTAGGGGCCCAGGCGTGTTTCATCTTTAATCATTCTTTACTGCCACATTTTCCTCTTTGAACTCCATGGCATCAAAGTTCTGCTTTTTCTGTCAACTTCACTGCTGCAACAACTTTTAGCTTCATCCTCTGACTCTAGAATACAAGACTGTTTTCATCTCTGTTTTCATCCAAACACCTCTCCCCCTCCAAGTAGCATCACTTGTGTTGGAAAATGAGGCAACCTTGCAGAGCCAATCCTGTGTCTCTGTGGAAACTGTGCACTCACATGCAAAACCTGTGTTTGATTCCCCAGGCTAGCTAGGGATGCTGTAGAAGCAGTATTCACAGGCCCTGGAGCAAAGGGAGTATCTGGCCCTCAGTGGTGCCACATACTTAAGACCTGGCTCACCAAACTCTTCTTCCCTTGGGCTCCAGGATAGGGAGCTCAAGTTCAGCCTGCTTAGACCCTCATACAATTGGTGATAGGACAGACAGAAATGGGTAACATCCTTTGGTTTATGACTTTTTATTGTAAACCACCTTGATGGCTTTCTTGTTCAAAAGGTGGTACATCAAGCATAATAAAAAACAGAAAGAAAGAAGGTCTTCAGATGGAAGTGCATGTTGCAGCTCCTAGCCGAAGACACTCTGGGTCTGATATTGATTTGCGACGGCTGTGCACCGTTGCCGTACTTTAACACTGGATATTCGATCCGGGGCCATATCTGGCCACTGGCAATGAATATCCGGGTTGGCTGCACACGGTGCAGAAGCTAACGATGCAGCAGCGATATTCAGCTTTTGCTGTGCCTAACTTTTGCCGCGGTGGGATAACTGGGTAGTAGCTGAATATCGCCACTGCGTGGTTATCCCCTGGTATGGCCCTTGACACGCACCAATGCTAAGTGTATAGCAGCATTATTCTGGGATATTTGGCGACACTAACCATGATAGTGCCACTGAATATCCTGCTTTGGGGCAATTACACAGTTTACAGCTCTGTAATCAGTGTAGAAGCCTTTGAACATTGGGTCCTCACTGCCTTGGCTGAACTAGATGAGGAGGAGTTATAAAAAATGGGAGGATCTAGTAAAAGTGCAGCTGGGTTTTAAAAAGGTTTGGACAAGTTCCTAGAGGAAAAATCCACAAACCAAAGAGGAGCAGGGAAATCCACTGCCTACCCCGGAATAAGCATTGTGGAATCTGTGTGCCTTTTTGGAAACCTGCCAGGTACTTGTGACCTGGATTGGCCGCTGCGCTTGATGGACTTTGATCTGATCCAGTATGGCAGTTCTTTTGTTCTTAACAAGAGTCTCATGCTGTATTAGTCAAATGGAGGCTGATTCCGACTGAGCTGGAAACACAAAGGGGCTTGTTTAGAAAGCCGCAGTAGCGGTTCGCGATAGTTATCGGAGCCGCGGCTCCATTGAAATTAATGGGGCCACGGCTCCAATAACGATCGCGAACCACTACCGCGGCTTTGTAAACAAGCCCCAAAGTCTTTTTTTCTGTATGGACTGCACTAGATAATATTCTGCTACCTGTTCTTAGAAGCTGTCAATTAAATCTGCAATTCCTGTTTGTGGAAGCACATTAAACTTGGATCAGCACATTAAACTTAGCTGTAGCTTTTTAAAGTGTTTCTGTGGTCTATCTAACAAACATTCTTTCATAAAGGGCAAAGCACTATCTTGCCACTATAAATGCAAAGAGGGGGCAGATGGAAAAACAGACTGGAAAAACTAGACATTTTGATACATACTTATTTACAGTACAACTGTTTTGCTCACATACCAAATATTTAGATATGTAAATTTCTTTAGTTTCTTAAAATCAGAAGTATGTCTTCAGATAAGTACTGTAATAGTTCTAAATGTTCTTAAGATAATGTTATCTCCAGGAACAAGCAGGAATGAGTCTTCACATATGGGTACGTCGGTACCGACGGAGCCTGCGCGGGAACACTCCCCAGCTTCCCAAAAAAGGAAAGCTTTTGGGAGCATCCCACAGCGCCTGCGCGCTTCCTTCCCGCCTTTCCTAACCGCTTCTCCCCAGTTCTTCTTTGCCGCGGAGCCAGCAGGTCGTGTTCCTCTCACCGCTGAAGAAGTTCTTTGTTTTATTTTATTTCTTTGGTCGCGCATCTGCCTTCCCCGATGTTGGACCGGTACAGCCGGTCTTTCTTTCTTTTCTTATAAAAAAACCCCCAAAAAACATATTTTTCCCTCACTTAGTGTGTTTTTCCTCTTTTGGGCCTTAGGCCTCACAAAGAATTTTCCTCATGGAAAAACCAGCCTCCGGGTTTAAAAAATGCACTAAGTGCAGCAGTACTATTTCTGTCACCGACACCCATGAATGGTGTCTTAAATGTTTGGGTCCTGACCACTCCATTTTGGATTGTTTGTCCTACTCCTTGATGTCCAAACGAGGGTTACAGAACCGAGCAGCCAAGCTCCATGTGCTGTTTCCCTCCGATGCAGCTTCAGTGGCATCGACGTCTTCCAGGGCTGCTTCTTCCTCCCATGGATCTCAGGTAACCAAACATAAATCCAGCCGGTCCTCGAAGGGTAGATCTCCTTCCAAGCATCGAGATGCCTCCGGGCTTGCCCTCGAGTATCCTGCACCGGCAAAACAACCCCGGCGGGAAGCTCCGGCTTCCAAAGCTCCACCTATGGGGTTACAGGTTGACATCGATGGCACAGCCTCGACCGATCACCTGTTAGAATGCTCTGGGGTGCCGGCGCAACCTTCTGGTACCGAATTCCAGGCATTCATGGCGTCGATGGATCAGAATGTCCTATCCATGCAGCAGGCTATCATGGCCTTCATTCAAGCTGCGACGCCGCTGATACCACAACAAACTCCGTTGTCGGTATCGGCTCCGGTACCGGCACAAGTGTCCGTACCGGTACCGACTGCATCGACATCGACCAGGATGCCGACTGCAGCGGTTCCCTGTCCAGGGATGCCCATCGGTACCGAAACGGTACCGATGATGCCCGATGTCGATACCGCTCGGTACGCGTATCGAGCTTTGGAAGAGCACCCTGACAGTCGATACTTCGATTCCTCCGAAGATTCCGATGCATCGGAGGCATCTGCTGAAGTATCCATAGCCCTTCCTGAAGAGCCGCCTTCTCCAAAAAGAAGAGTGTCTCCTCCAGAAGACTTGTCCTTTCAAGACTTCATAAGAGAAGTGGCTAAAGGACTATTTGAGTAACCTCTGAATTAGAGCCTAGAGCTAAAAAATTGGATATTTTAGGTTATTCTAAGGCTCCTAAGGAGGCAGTCACCTTGCCAATTCATGAGATTCTTTATGATCACATGATTGACTTATGGGAGACTCCTCTCACTATCTCTCCTCATTCTCGTAGATTGGACACTATGTACCGTGTCCCTCCTTGTCCTGGTTTTCATAAAACACAGCTTCTTCACCATTCTATTGTGGTGGAGTCAGCTATGAAAAAGATAGAGTGCTCCTCCAGGAAGAGAATGCAGGACCTTGGATGCTTTTGGTAGGAAAATCTTCCAAGCCAGTATGCTCATTGCCAGAATCAACTCCTATAGTCTCTATATGGGCATGTTTCTGAAAGAAGATGCAGATAAGCTGCACACTTTCCTCCCTTTTCTTCCAGAGGATAAAAGGGAAGAATTTCTCATTTGGCTTAAGCATACTCAAGATATTTCAAAGTTTTCCAACCGTGCAGCCTTTGACTCCTTTGAGGGTGCCAGCAGAGCTTCGACCATTGCCATAGCTGCTCGCAGAATTGCTTGGCTCCAGGCTTCTGATCTAGAATCTTGGGTCCAGGATGGCTTGGGAAATCTTCCCTGTACAGGAGAAAACCTGTTTGGCAAAGATTGTCAAATAAAAGCCACTCAAATGGATGCAGAAAATTCTGCTTTGGATAGACTTTCAAAGTCAACCTCCATTCCTGCCAAGAAAAAACCTTTCAAGAAGTCTTTTTTCAAAAAAGGCAGATTCCATCCTGCTTCTGGCCAACAATCATCTACAGGTCGTTTTGCTGCTAAGCGTCAGCAACCTAAACAGGCCAGGCCTAAGCCTACAGGGGCTGCTGCAACTCAGCAGACCCAGCCTCCTCAGGGCTTTTGATTTGATGCTAGAGAACTTAGCCTTTCTGGTTCTGAAACAGCCAGAGCCTCTCACCATTCCAGGAAGGTTAGCACATTTTGCTCCCAGATGGGAGCAAATTACAGCAGAGCAGTGGACCCTCTCCATCATAAGGGAGGGCTACAAATTTCATTTCTCAAACCTTCCTCCTCACACCATGGTGAGACATTTCAATTCTCCAACATCTCTCCTCGACCTTCTAGGTCAGGAGGTGGCTACCCTTCTTGCCCAAGGGGCAATAGAAGAAGTTCCCCTTCTTCAACAAGGGTCAGGGTTCTACTCCCCCTACTTTCTGATCCCAAAGAAAACAGGGGGCTACAGACCCATATTAGATCTCAGAGAATTGAACAAATTTCTATGCAAGGAGAAATTCAAGATGCTTTCTCTGGGCACTCTCCTTCCATACCTTCAGAGTTAGGATTGGCTTTGTTCTCTAGATCTCAAGGATGCGTACACACATGTCCTCATCCATCCATCTCACAGAAGATTCCTCCGTTTTCTTTTTCAAGGAAAGCATTACCAATACAGGGTGCTTCCTTTCGGTCTGGCCTCTGCTCCAAGAGTGTTCACCAAATGCATGGCAATAGTAGCTGCATTTCTACGCACTCTGGGAATATTTGTATTCCCATACCTGGACGACTGGCTCATCCGAGCTCCATTTCAGTCAGAGGCCCAGACTTCCCTGGACTGCACAAGGCGCATTCTGCAGTATCTGGGACTTGTGGTAAACCTCCCAAAGTCCCAGCTCACCCCTACTCAGTTCCTAGAGTTCATAGGGGCCTGGCTAGATACTACCACTGCAAGGGCCTATCTTCCTCAGGCCCATTGCCTACGCCTAGTGCAGTTAGCCTCCCAGATTCAGTCAAAGAGCCATTTAACTGCCCGGGAGATGCTACAGCTGCTAGGCCACATGGCATCCACAGTGCATGTGGTCCCCTATGCTCGCCTTCACATGAGAGCAGCTCAATGGACTTTGTCCACCCAGTGGACTCAAGCATCAGGGGCTCTGTCAGACAAAATAGCAACCTCCAGGTGCCTCTTTTGGTCTCTCCAGTGGTGGAAGTCCACCCAAAATCTGTTGCTGTGTTCCCCCTTCCAACAGTTGTTGCCCCAGGCAACCCTCACAACAGATGCCTCCCAAACAGGTTGGGGAGCTCATCTGCAAGACCTCTCCACTCAGGGCACTTGGTCTCCACAGGAGACCTCTCTACATATCAACCACTTGGAGCTCCGAACAGTTTTTCTAGCTTTTAAGGTCTTCCATACCCTGCTCAGCTACAAGACAGTCCTCATTCATACGGACAATCAGGTAGCCATGTTTTACATAAACAAGCAAGGAGGAACTGGCTCTCTGTCACTTTGCAACAAAGCTTTAAGATTGGGGGCCTTCGCCAGAGAGCATCAAATCCATCTCCTGGCCATATACCTTCCAGGAATCCAAAACTCTTGGGCAGACAGACTCAGTCGAGTTCTGCTTCCACACGAATGGTCCCTGCACATGGACCAGGTACTCAGAATCTTTCAAGAATGGGGAACCCCGGACATAGACCTCTTTGCAAGTCTGTGGAATGCCAAACTTCCCCGGTTCTGTTCCAGAATTCCATGTCAGGGAGTTCAGGCCAAGGATGCCTTCCTCCTTCACTGGGGTCAAGACTTCCTGTATGCCTTTCCACCGATTCCCTTGATTCCCAAGACTCTGTTCAAGCTCCAGAGGGATCAAGGATCTATGATCCTTATAGCTCCACGCTGGCCACGCCAAGTGTGGTACCCTCTATTTCTGCATCTCTCTCAAGCTCCCTCCCTAGACTTGGGAGCTGCTCTAGACCTTCTGTCCCAGGAGGAGGGGACTTTGTGGCACCCAAACCCCAAGTCCCTTCACCTCAGAGCTTGGTTGCTGAAGGCCTAGACCTTCAAGGTTGGAATCTTTCTCAACAAGTGCAGGATATCCTCCATGCTTCCAGAAAACCTTCTACTAGACGTTCCTATGCTTTTAAATGGAAAAGGTTTTCCATTTGGTGTACTGAGAAGGGTCTTGACCCTCTAGCACTACCTTTGAATTCTCTATTGGAATATCTCCTGCATCTCTCCAATGCAGGCCTTAAGACGAATTCAGTAAGGGTCCATTTGAGTGCTATTGCAGCATCCCTTAAGCCTATCAATGGACAACCTATTTCCTTTCATCCTTTTATTGCAAGATTCATGAGAGGCCTGACTTTAACTAAGCCTCCCATTAGGCCTCCTCCGGTGGCATGGGACTTAAATCTGGTTCTTGGTCAGCTCATGAAGCCACCTTTTGAACCCTTAGCCACCACCTCCTTGAAATTTCTTTCCTGGAAGGTTATTTTCCTCATTGCAGTCACCTCAGCTCGCCGCATCAGTGAACTGCAGGCCTTAGTGGCTAATCCACCTTATACAAGGTTCCATCATGATAAGGTAGTCCTTAGGACCAATCCACACTTTATGCCTAAAGTGGTTTCACCTTTTCATCTTAATCAAGAGGTGTATTTACCTGTCTTTTTTCCAGGTCCTCGTGCATCAAGTGCAGAGAGGAATCTTCATACCCTGGATTGTAAGAGAGCTCTTGCCTTTTACTTACAAAGGACACAGAAACATAGAAAGTCTTCTCAGCTCTTTGTTGCTTTTGATCCCTCTCATTTGGGACTTCCAGTCTCTAAGAGGACACTGTCCAATTGGATTGCTCAGTGTATTTCTTTCGCCTACCAGAGTAAGAACCTTTCTCTGGAGGGCCATGTCACAGCTCATAATGTGAGGGCCATGGCCACCTCTATGGCTCATCTAAATTCTGTCCCCATCGACCAGATCTGTCGAGCGGCCACCTGGGCCTCGGTTCGTACCTTCACAGCCCATTACTGTTTGGACAAGGACTCCCGCCGGGATGCCTTGTTTGGTCAGGCTGTTCTCAAACACCTGTTCCATTCTTAATCAACTCCTGCCCTCCTTCCCTGGATGGATGCCTGAGAGCCATAGGAGGAGGTAGAGCCCTTCTCAGGGTCTCATAACCTTGGGGATCTCCCAGGCATCTCTAGTTAGGGAGTCCCCATATGTGAAGATTCATTCCTGCTTGTTCCTGGAGATAGCACAGTTACTTACCTGTAACAGGTGATCTCTGGGAACAGTAGGAATAAGTCTTCACAACCCACCCACCTCCCCTAGGAGTTGTATCTCTCTATCTTTCCTTTCCTCTCTCTCTCTTTGTCTCAGCTTTAAATCTCAAACTGGGGAGAGGCGGTTAGGAAAGGCGGGAAGGCAGCGCGCAGGCGCTGTGGGATGCTCCCAAAAGCTTTCCTTTTTTGGGAAGCTGGGGAGCGTTCCCGTGCAGGCTCCGTCGGTACCGACGTACCCATATGTGAAGACTTATTCCTGCTGTTCCCAGAGATCACCTTTTACAGGTAAGTGTGCTTTATTCTCCAGGAACAAGCAGGAAGCCAGTCCTCACGTATGAGAGATAGCCCGAATGGTAACCTCTCCCCAGCTTTCAAAGAAAGCCTTTGGGAGATCCACCATGCATGCGTGTTTGCCTTCTTGCCCAAGGCTGCTATCTTGCCTCAGTCTTCTTTTTTCTGCAGAGCCCATCGGACATTCATCTGCACCCCAGAAAAGATTGATCTTTTCTTTTTTTCTCTCTTTAACTTCTCTGGTATTCGTACTGGTTCCTTCTTGCCTCAGCGCTGCATTTTTCTTGGTTTGTTTTTCCTCCTCTGGGTTTTTTCTCTCCGTGCATGGGAATCCTCACACCCTCCCTGGCTGGGACTCTAGAGTTTGACCTCGTGGGTGCCTGGCCTTCCAAGCTGCCCCAGAAGGAGAAGACTCCTTTGGTGTTGGGGAATCCCAGCCCCCCGAGGAGATCCCCTCAATGGTACTGGCATCAGTCCTGAGGTCATCATTGCCCATGCTGGTGGCTGCGGAGCCTTCTGGCACAGAGGTCAGGATGGCGGCCCTGGAGCGCAGCTTTTCTGCCTTCTTGGCCCAGCAGCAGGGGCCAGTGCCTGGTTCCTCCAGGTCATGGGTCCTGACCACTGGCTCCTCCACTGCGAGGGCATTGTCAGAGGTCATGGAGCTGGTCCTCGAGTGCCATCAGCCTTGAGACTATTCCTGACATTGATCTCAGTCCTGTTCAGGACTGAGGACATCCACTGCGCAGGGGGCCTCGGGACCCCCATGGCGCCAGTGATCCGGCATGGTCCCAATGCACGGAAGGTCCTTGTTTCCTCCGACTGAGTGGAAGACCGATGAAGAGTCCTCCAATATCTGCCTCCATCTGGATGTTCTCTTGTTCCCCTCTCCCTCAGAGGACCATTGCAGGTCCCTGCCCAAGGACCTCTCCTTTTTGGACTTTGTCAAAGATATGGAAAAGGCCCTGGCCTTCACCACGGATTCCGAGGAAGAGTCTTGAGCTGAGGACATCGAGACCCTCCAGTAGGAGGCTCCTCCGAAGGATGCTCTCACGGTGCCTGCTCCCTCCCCCCTACATCCTGGAACAGCTTCTCTTCTGCATGTGGGAGTCCCCAAGCCTCTGTGCTGATTGAGAACAAGTGACTCACTTCAATGTATCAATTTCGCAAGAGCCCTGGGTTTCAGAAAGCACAGCTGCCTCATAACTCCATGATAGTGGAGTCGGCCATGCGCAGGATCAAGAGCCAGAAGATGCACTCCTCCATGCCCCCAGGCAGGGAGGCCCACCCCATGGATGCTTTTGGCAGGAAGTGCTTCCAGAGTTCAATGCTCATGGATTGTATCCAGGCTTAGCAGCTGTACATGGGCATGTACTTGCAAGACCTGACAAGGAGGCTTGCTGGGTTGTCTGAGGAACCCAGTTAACGGTTCTGGTCCTGACCTCAACGGTCAAGGCGTGCTCAAAGTTCATCACTCGAGCAGCCTGTGATGGCTTTGAGTTGGTGGCTAGAGTAGCTGCGGTGGGCATTAGTGCACACCGCCAGGCCTGGCTACAGTCCTCGGACTTGGAACAATGGGTTTAGGACAAGTTTGTTGATGTCCCCTGTTGGGGAGAGAACTTCTTCGGCAAGCCCATGACTGAGAAAGCCGCCGAGCTGGAATCTGAGTTCCTGAACAGGACCAGGCTCTCTAAGTAGACCGCTAACCCTTCCCGACAGAAGGCTTTGAGGGAAAAAGCTCCTATACACAAAGAAGAGGAAGGCTTAGGGAAACTACCCCCAGTACCTGGCCTTCCCAGCTCCCCAACAGGGATAGCATGCCAAAGGATAGGGGCATGATCTGCGTAAGCCTAAGACTCCCAAGCAGTGCCCCTGTTGCAACCTGGGGGAGGGGGGGCTCTTGACTCCTTGGGCATAGCCTCTCCTGCTCTGAGAGGTCCAGCCCTGAAACACATGGCGGGGCATCTGGTGTTCCATGCCATCCAGTGGTCCAGCATCACCACCGACACCTGGGCCTCCCCCATTCTTTCCAGGGGAACTACGATGACTCTCCTTCACCAAGAGCTCGCCGATCTCCTGGCCAACAAGGCGATGGAACCTGTCCCACCCCACCTCAAGGGGTTCTACTCCCGGTGCTTCCTGGTTCCCAAAAGAACCGGTGGCTTTCGGCCTATGCTGGTACTTCAAGACCTCAACCAGTTTCTGGTGAAGGAGAAGTTCAAAATACTCTCCCTTGGAACATTATTGCCCTACCTCCAGCAGGGAGATTGGCTGTGTTCCTTAGATCTCAAAGATGGGTACATGCACATCCTCATCCATCCTCACCACTGATAGAACCTCAGCTTAGTCATCGGAGGATGCCATTATGAGAACAGGGTCCTAACCTTCGGCCTGGCTTCGGCCCCAAGGTTGTTCACCAAGTGCCTGGCGGTGGTCACCATCTACCTATGGCTGCAAGGGATGTTCATCTTCCCCTACCTGGATGACTGGCTCATCAAGGGCAGCACCACCGACAGAATCCAGCAGGTGGCACGCTGCAGAATTCTCACTGAGCACTTGTGGTTTGTCATCAAGTATCCCATGTCCCACTTGCAACCGACCTAATGCCTAGAGTTTATAGGGGCGCTGCTGGACACTGTCCAGGCCAGAGCCTTCCTCCCTCTCGACACGGCCTGGCACCTAGCAGCCCTTGCAAAGGAAGTTCAGAGCTGCAAATCTGTTTCTGCCTGGCTTATGTTGCACCTCCTGGGGCACATTGTCTTGACTATGCACATCACGACCAAGCCAGTCTCCACATACATTCAGCCCAGTGGACCCCTCTGCTCCCAGTAGTCTCAGGCAACGAGGCGCCTGCAGGACAGGGTGACCATCACCCGTCTCCTCGCAGAGTCCTTAGCCACAGAACCTTCTGACAGGAATGCTCTTCCAGGCCCCAACTCCTCAGAGGGTCCTCACCACAGATGCCTCCAAATTGGGCTGGAGCCCACTGCAGCAACCTCTGCACTCAGGGCCTGTGGCCAGTGTCTGAGAGCTTCCAGCAGATCAATTTCCTAGAGCTCTGAGCCATTGCATGTGCTCTCCAGGCCTTCCATCACTCCTTGAAGAACCGTCAGTTCTGATTTAAGTGGCAATGTTCTGTGTCAACAAACAAGGGGGCATGGGGTTGTCCCTCCTGTTCTGGAAAGCGGTCCTCCTCTGCACCTTCACCAGCAAAAGTAGGATGCTCTTTAGGGCCGTGTACCTCCCTGACCAGGACATGCTTTGGTGGACCAGCTCAGCCGGGTTCTTCAACCTCGCAAGTGGCGGCTCAACCCACAAGTGGCCAGCCAACTATTCGTCACTGGGGCCTTCCTGCAATGGATCTCTTTGCCAGCCCCGGCAATGCTCAATTGTCCCGTTTCTGCTCCAGGATGCTGCACCACTCCCAGATGGCGGCCGATTCGTTCCTTATCCCATGGATGGGGGGGTCTCCTCTATGCCTACCCTCCCACGCCTCTGATTGCCAAGACTCTCTTTTTAAGGTTCAGTTCGACCAGGCCACCCTGATCCTCATAGTCCCCCGATGGCCCCAGCAGCAGCGTTTCCCCCTGCTCCTTAGCCTGTCTCAGGCACCCCTGGTTCTCCTGGTATGCACCCCGGACCTGCTTTTGCAGAAGCTCCCTGCTGCACCCCAATCTGGAGTCCCTGGCCCTGACTGCCTGGCTGCTGAGAGGATAGCCCTGGTCCAGTTCAGCTTGTCCAGGGAAGTGGAGGAGATCCTGCTGGCATCCTATACAGATTCCACTTGACAGGCATACACCTTCAAGTGGTGTAGATTCTCTGTTTAGTGTGCAGAGAGGGGTGCCAACCCCTTCTCCTGTTCTGTCCAGCTAGTGCTGCAGTACTTGTTGTATCTGTCCAATGCTGGTCTGAAGTCTCTCCATCGGGGTACACCTCAGTGCGCTGTCGGCGCACCACAACTCCATCAAGGTGAAGCTCCTCTTTTCCCAGTCTCTCATGGCTCACTTCTTGAGGGGCCTGCTGGCTTCTCAACCGCCTGCCCACCCATGGCGGCATGGGATCTAAATGTGGTCCTCGCAAAGATTATTGCTCTGAGCCGATGGCTTCTTGCCACCTCAAGTACCTGTTCTGTGAAAAGTAGTCTTTCTCGTGGTGCTCATGTCTGCAGAGAGTCAGTGAGCTCAAGACTTTGGTGGCCCATGCCCCCTACTCCAGGTTCCAGAGGAATAGAGTTGTGCTCTGGATGCACCCTAAATTTCTTCCCAAGATGGTTTCTCCATTCCACCTTTTTCCCACGGCTGCTCTCCATACTCTGGACTGTAAGCGGGCCTTGGCCTACTATCTGGAGCGAAACAAGGCTCATCACCGCTTTTCACAGCTATTCATCTCCTATGACCCAAATTGCCTGGGCATAGCAGTCTCCAAGTATGCCATGTCCATCTGGGTGGTGGACTGCATCACTTTCACCTACGAGCAGGCCAGTCTCTCACTGAAGCGCCACATCAAAGCGCACAGAATCCGGGCCATGGTGGCATCTGTGGCAAACCTCCACAGTTCCCTTGCTGGAGATCTGCCGGGCTGCCATCTGGTCCTCAGTCCACACCTTTGCAGCACATTACTGCCTGGAGGATCAGTCCCGGCAGGACAGTGTCTTCAGCCAGACAATACTCTGTCCTCTGCTTTGGGGTTTAAGGTAACTCCTGTCCTCTGGCTCTTCTGTGTGTCCAGGCTACTGGAAAGCTGGTTTCCCTGGTTGACGTGGTGGTCGCTACTGAGGTCTTGCAGCCGATCTGCGCGCTCTGCTGTCCTTCATGATTCGATTTTTGGGTTGCCTGTGGCTTCTTACAGGGTTTTTTTGGTAGCCTGTAGTTGGGGAGTCCCATATGTGAGGACTGGCTGCCTGCTTGTTCCTGGAGAAAGCGTAGTTACTCACCTGTAACAGGTGTTCTCTGGGAGCAGCAAGAATCCATCCTCACAATCCTACCTTCTCTCGGTGGTGTTTTTCTCTTTGCCTTCTTGGAAAGCTGGGGAGAGGTTGCCGTGCAGGCTCAGTCTGTGCCGACATCACCCCTATGTGTAGACCAGTGGTTCTCAACCTTTTTTGTACCGTGACCCCTTTTACCATTGGTCAACTTGTGGTGACCCCCAATGATAAAATCAAATGTGTGTCTCTTCCTTTACTGTTAACGCATTGTCGCTGTAATCATTTGTTGAATTATTAATATATTATAGGCCTTTGCAATATGTTTTTATTTATAAAATGTACTTATTTAAACCACAATAATTAATCACAATAACAAGTAACAATATTTGATTTCAAAATTATGATGATATTGTAGTCAAATCATTAATATGAAATAAAATTATTTTTTCTACCTTTGTTGTCTGACCAATTTATTCTCTGATCATGCTGGTCCCGATCTGAGGCTTCTGCTTTCCTGTCTTCTCTTAGCTCTCTTTCTGTGGTCTATGGTCCATCTGCCATTTCTTATCTCTTCTTTCGTTTTCTTCACTTCTTTCCATCAGCCTATTTCCAGTCCCAGTAACCCTCCCCAGTATCAGCCCCTTTCCAGTCCTCACTCTCGGTACCTTCCAATGTCAACTTGCATTCCCATGACAGACACTGGTGTCCATTCCCTTCCAGTCCCCCTCCTTCCCCACTGACTCCCCCCTTCTAGTACAAATACCATGGCAGCCCCTCTCAGATCCACTCCCTTCCAATTCCATTCTCCCATCCCCTCGTATCAGCCCATTTGTAGCCTTAGCCCCCAGTTTTCTTCCAGGGCCAGCAGCTCTATCCTCCCCTCCCCACAATCAGTCCATTCCCAGTTGAATCCCCCCAATCAACTCGTTTCCAGTGCTAGTCCCCCCTCAACCCCATTACCAGTGCTAGCCTCCCCTAATTAGCCCAGTACCAGTCCTACCCCTCCCCATCAGCTCATTACCAGTGCTGGCCTCCCCTAATCAGCTCATTTCCAGTGCTAGTCCCTCCTCAACTCCATTACCAGTCCTAGCCTCCTCTAATCAGCCCATATCCAGTCCTAACCTCCCCAATCAGCTCATTTCCAATGCTAGCCCCCCATCAGTCCATTACCAGTCCTACCCCCTATCAGCACATTACCAGTCCCAACCCCCCTTGATCAGTCCATTCCCAGTCCTAGACCCCCCATTATAATCCTAACCCGCACTGTCTCTCCCCTCTGTCCAGCATTTATCTCCCGTCTGTCCATTATGTCCCCCTATCTCTTCCCTCCGTCCCTGTCAGCCCCCCTGTCCATGTCAGCCCCCCTTCCTCCATTCCTCCATGTCAGCCCCTCTCTGTCCATGTCAGCCCCCTCCCTCCCTCCATCCATCCATGTCAGCCCCCCCCCCTGTCCATGTCAGCCCCCCTCCCCCATGTTAGCCCGTTGCAGGTTCCCTGCTCCCCTCTCCCCATGTTTGCCTCCTTCTGCAGCCGCGGCTCGCTGTCTCTTAGGGAACCGTGGCTATGCCTGTAAAACCGTTGCGGAGCCTCTCTGTTTCTAAACGGGCTCCGTGCAGCATTGTCCTGCCTCCAAAGGAAGTGGTAAACAACTTCCTTTGGAGGCGGGACAATGCTGCACGGAGCCCGTCGAGAGGCAGGAAGGCTCTGCAACGGTTTTACAGGCATAGCCGTGGTTCCCCAAGAGGCAGGGAGCCGCAGCTGCAATAGGAGGGAAGCGGTGAGTTTGCCGCTGCCAAGAAGCGGACTCGGCAGCAGCAGCAGCAACTTGTGCGCTTTTTTTTTTTTCTTAATGGCGGAGTGAGGCGACCCCCGCTAAATCCTGTGGCGAGCCCCATGGGGGTCGCGACCCACAGGTTGAGAACCGCTGCTCTATTGCAAGTATTTTGGTTCATTCGTGTTATTTCTGCTGGTAGGTTGAGGAGGTTCTTGTTGCATTTTTGCCTTTTTTTTTTTTTTGTTGGTGGTTGGTGTGTGAATGAGGGACCTTAGATATGTTGAGGATTGGTCATCTAAAGTTTTGAATATGCTTGTAGTTGATTTATATTTAATTCAGCTGTGTACAGGAAGCTAGTGAAGGTCTTTTAAAATTGGGGTAATGTAGTCACACTTTTTTGCTTTTGCTAGGATGCGTGCTGTGGTGTGTTGGGCCATTTGTAGTTAGTGAAGTGCATGTTCAGGGAGTCCTTGATATATTTTGTAGCAGAAACCCAGTACAGGGAAGATGAGTGCCTGGAGTACAGAGCGGAAGTCAGAAGTTGCTAGTAGAGATTGAAGGTTGTGGAGTATTTTTATCTTGTGGTATATGACTTTTGTGGTTCTGGTGATGTGGGGGGAGAAGTTAAGCTGTTGGTTGATTTTATGCCCAGGTATTTCACGTCCTGCTTGGGCTTCTAGTTCCATGTCGTGTATTTTGATTGTTTTGGGGGGGGGGGGGGGTGAGAGTGTCTTGTTTCTGGAGAGATGGAGCACATTTGTTTTTTGAGTAATTAATCTGCCGTCTGTGTTCCTGTAGCCATTGTGAGATTTCTTGGAAGCAAATAGATATTTTATGTAGGTTTGGATTAAGGATGTCATAAGTTGTAAATATCATAGTAACTTTGTATATGATGGCAGATAAAGACCAGCATGGTCCATCTAGTCTGCCCAGCAAGGTAAAAAGAGTAGGTGCGCCTGCCACTCCGTGCAGGTCACCCCTCTCCATGCCTTTGTTTAGGGTTGTAATCACCGCTCCCTACAGGTCACCACTATTTATTGAGATAGCAGAGACAGTTTGTTTTTTGTTTTGTTTTTTAATTTTATCCTGTTTCATTAAAGGGATCCACTGTGTCCCATGCCATTTTGAATTCTGCCACTGTATTTGCCCCCACCACTTCCATCAAGAGGACATTCCAAGCTTCCACCATGCTTTCAGTGAAAAAGTATTTCTTGACATTGCCTTTCAGTTTACCCCTTGCAGCTTCATGTTATGCCCTCTAGTTTTACAGCTTCCCCGTCTTTGGAAGAGGTTGATTTGTTCATTAT
The DNA here is from genome assembly GCA_033557465.1 of Ichthyophis bannanicus. Taxonomy (NCBI): domain Eukaryota; kingdom Metazoa; phylum Chordata; class Amphibia; order Gymnophiona; family Ichthyophiidae; genus Ichthyophis; species Ichthyophis bannanicus. Next base: position 1,404,904,819 of record CM066031.1, on the reverse strand, counting down.
TTAAAGGTCTATATCATATCTTCCCTGTCCTTCCTGTCCTCTAGAGTATACATATTTAGGTCTTTGAGTCTCTTTTCATACATCTTCTGGCGCAGGCTCCAAATCATTTTGGTCGCCTTCCTCTGAAATGTTTCCAGTCTTTTTATGTTTTGTGAGGTATAATCTCCAAAACTGAACACAATATTCCAAGTGAGGCCTCACCAGCAACTTGTATAATGGCATTTGTACCTTCTCCTTTCTGCTGGTAATTCCTCTCTGTATGCAACCCAGCATCCTTCTGGCTTTTGCCACCACCTTGTCACACTGTTTCGCCACTTTGAGATCCTCAGAAACGGTCACTCTGAGGGTCCTTGTCCTGGTCCATGCACACCAACCTCTCGCCCCCTATCGCATACATTTCCCTTGGATTTCTGCATCCCAAGTGCATGACACTCCACTTCTTCACATTAAATCTTAACTGTCAAGCATTAGACCATTCTTTCAGCTTTTGCAGATCTTTTTTCATGTTGTCCACTCTGTTGCAAATTGTCATGTCATCTGGAAAAAGACAGACTTTTCCATTCAGTCCTTCAGCAATATCGCTCACAAATACATTGAACAATACTAGCCCCAGGACCAATCCCTGGGGCACGCCACTAATCACTGAGTTGCTGCATAACTGTGAATCTTGTTTCCAATAACTGTGAATCTGTTTGTCTCCACATAGCTCTCTATCTGTCCATAGTATTGGGTTCCCTTACCCACTCCTTTGCTGTAGAGGTTTACGTTTTAAACTTTCTCTTACCCTTTCTCAGCTGTAACTTACCTTGCCTCTCTCAACTAACTGGGCTTTATGTGGTACCCCCCTCCCCCCTGCTGAGGGTTCAGGACAGGGTACCTTGTAACTGCCCTCTTTAATAGGACTTATCTCCCTCCCTCCCTCCCTCCCCAGCACCCACCCACCCCTGGGGTAATTGTAGTTTTATAGGTACTTGCACATCTTAGAGGAAAGGGGCTGCTCTCAGGTGCAGCTCGTTATCCAAATCAGTCATACACGGAGGACCTGAGAATAATTAATTAAGCTTCAGGTATGCAAGGTGTATTAGGGGTATTAGATACACTTTTATTGGTATAAGCATCTACACCAATCCTTATTATATACAGAATTTAAAAGACCTAAACACAAGCTTTAAACTAAGATGCAGACAGAAGTCCAGCAACGAGATGGGGGATCTCCGGTCTTTTGCATTGAGTGTCACATGTATGACTTTCTCCCAGTTGGTGAGAGGTCTTACGTATGCACTAAGTGCAAAGAACTCTTTGCTCTCAGGGAACGAGTCCGTTCTCTAGAGGCTAGAGTAGCAGACCTGGAAGACATAAGAAAGACAGAGAAGTACATGGACGTGACCTACAGGGATATAGTCCTGAAGTCCCACCTCCAGTCTGGCAGCATCCCTGTTGCCATGGAGGAGAGAGGTCACGTGACAGGAGAGCATCACCCTGGTGTGGCAGGAAGTGATCCTGTAACTAGGACCTGTCCTCCAGGTGATGTAAAACCCTCTCGCACCGAGGACGTTTCTCCAGGGCCACATGCCCATGAGGGGAGGGTCAGGACAGCTGTTATAGTTGGTGATTCAATCATTAGGAATGTAGATAGCTGGGTGGCTGGTGGACGTGAGGATCGCCTGGTAAAATGCCTGCCTGGTGCGAAGGTAGCGGACCTCACGCACCGCCTAGATAGGATTGTAGATAGTGCTGGGGAGGAGTCTGCTGTCTTGGTACATGTTGGTACCAATGACATAGGAAAATGTGGTAGGGAAGTTCTGGAGGCTACATTTAAGCTTTTAGGTAGGAAGTTGAAATCCAGAACTTCCAGGATAGCGTTCTCCGAAATGCTTCCTGTTCCACGTGCAGGACCCAAAAGACAGGCAGAGCTCCGGAGTCTCAATGCGTGGATGAGACAATGGTGCAAGGATGAGGGTTTTGGATTTGTTAGGAACTGGGGAACATTCTGGGGAAAGGGGGGGCTCTTCCGAAGGGATGGGCTTCACCTTAATCAGGATGGGACCAGACTGCTGGCATTAACCTTTAAAAAGGAGATAGAGAAGCTTTTAAACTAGAAAATAGGGGAAAGCCGACAGTCACCCAGGAGCGCATGGTTCGGACGAAGGTATCCTTGAAGGATACTACCAAAAGCAGTGAGGTTCCAAAAGGGAATATAGTAGCCAAAATGCCCTTGAGTAAGGAGCGGACAGAGCATAAAGATTCCAAATTACCCATGCCTACCAATAGCCAGATTAATATGAATAAAATACAGTCTCTAAAATGCTTGTATGCCAATGCTAGAAGTCTAAGCAATAAGATGGGAGAGTTAGAATATATGGCACTAAATGAGAGGTTAGATATGATTGCACTCTCAGAGACATGGTGGAAGGAGGATAACCAGTGGGACACTGTGATACCTGGATACAAACTATATCGTAATGATAGAGCTGATCAAATTGGTGGAGGGGTTGCGCTCTATGTTAGAGAGGGCATTGAGTCAGAAAGGATTAAAGTTTTGCAGGGAACAAAATTTGCAGTAGAATCTCTATGGATTGAAATTCCACTTATGAAGGGGAAGGTGATGGCAGTGGGAGTATACTATCGACCGCCTGGCCAGAATGAACAAATGGATGATGAAATGCTCAAAAAAATCACGGAAGCTAACAAAAGTCACAACAGAGTAGTAATAATGGGTGATTTCAATTACCCCGGTATCGACTGGGTCAGTGTCACGGCAGGACGAGCTAAAGAGAGAAAGTTTCTAGATGGAATAAATGACTGCTTCCTGGAGCAGCTGGTTCGTGAACCGACCAGAGGGGAAGCCATACTGGACCTAGTCCTTAGTGGAACGCCAGATCTGGTGCAAGAAATAAGGGTGTTGGGACCACTTGGCAATAGTGATCATAGTATGATCATGTTTGATTTAATTATTGGAGGACAAATAATAAAGGAATCCACAGTACTACCTTTTAACTTTCAAAAGGGAGACTATGATAGAATGAGGAATATAGTTAGGAAAAAACTAAAAGGAGCGGTTCCAAAGGTTAAAGACTTACAGCAAGCTTGGGCGTTATTTAAAACTACTATCCTCGAAGCCCAGACCAGCTGTATTCCACGCATTAAGAAGAGTGGAAGAAAGTCCAAAAAACTGCCAGCATGGTTTAAAGGTGAGGTCAGAGAGGCTGTTGCTGCCAAAAAAGCAACCTTCAGGAAATGGAAAAAAGAGCCAAATGATGAAAACTGGAAACAGCACAAGCACTGGCAAGTTAAATGCAAAGCATTGATAAGGCAGGCAAAGTGGGAATTTGAGAAGAAACTTGCTACGGAAGCAAAAACACAGAATAAAGACTTTTTCAAGTACATTCGTAGCAAAAGGCCTGTGAGAGAGTCAATTGGACCATTAGATGATAGAGGGGTAAAAGGGGCAGTAAGAGGAGACAAGGCTATAGCAGAGAGACTGAATGAATTCTTTGCTTCGGTCTTTACTGAGGAAGATGTAGGGATGTTACTCAAGACTGAAGTGGTATTTAAAGGTGATACTGCAGAGGAATTGAGAGAAATATCGCTACACCGGGAAGATATATTACAACTATTTGATAAACTGAATAGTAGCAAATCACCTGGACCGGATGGTATACATCCCAGAGTGTTGAAAGAACTGAAATATGAGATTGCAGACCTGCTATTGGTAATCTGTGAACTTTCATTAAAATCATCTGTAATACCTGAAGATTGGAGGGTCGCCAACGTAACACCAATTTTTAAAAAGGGTTCCAGGGGTGACCCGGGAAATTACAGACCGGTGAGCCTGACGTCGGTACCAGGGAAAATGGTAGAAACCATCATAAAGAACAAAATTACACAGCATGTAGATAGTCATGGCCTAATGGGAGACAGCCAACATGGCTTTAGACAAGGAAGATCTTGTCTTACTAATCTGATATGTTTTTTTGAAGGTGTGCATAAACAGGTAGACAAAGGTGAGTCGGTTGATATAGTGTATCTGGACTTTCAGAAAGCTTTTGACAAGGTCCCCCATCAGAGACTTTTGGCAAAGCTAAAAAGTCCTGGGATAGGAGGCAGTGTACTATTGTGGATCGGGAACTGGTTAAAAGATAGAAAGCAGAGGGTAGGGCTAAATGGCCAATATTCTCAATGGAAAAAGGTGAATAGTGGCGTACCCCAGGGATCTGTACTGAGTCCGCTACTTTTTGACATATTCATAAATGACCTGGAAAAGGGAATAACTAGTGAGGTTATCAAATTTGCAGATGACACAAAACTGTTTAAAGCTGTTAAAACCCAAGAGGATTGTGGAAAACTGCAGGAGGATCTGGATAAATTGGAAGACTGGGCATCCAAATGGCAGATGAAATTTAATGTGGACAAGTGCAAAGTTATGCACCTAGGAAAGAACAACCCACACTATAGTTACACAATGCAAGGCTCCACATTAGAAACCACCACCTAGGAAAAAGATTTAGGAGTCATCGTGGATAACATGTTAAAACCCTCCGCCCAGTGTGCAGCGGCGGCCAAGAAAGCAAATAGAATGCTAGGTATCATAAGGAAAGGGATGGAGAATAAAACAAAGGATATTATAATGCCTCTGTATCGCTCCATGGTACGACCGCATCTTGAATATTGTGTGCAATTCTGGTCACCGTATCTTAAAAAGGACATAGCGTTATTAGAAAAAGTACAGAGAAGAGCCACCAAATTGGTGAAGGGGATGGAAGGCTACTCCTATGAAGAGAGGCTAAAAAGGTTAGGGCTCTTTAGCCTGGAAAAGAGACGGCTGAGGGGAGATATGATAGAGGTCTATAAATTAATGAATGGAGTGGAACGGATAAACGTGGATCAATTGTTTACACTATCAGAATATAGAAAGACTAGGGGACATGTAATGAAGCTACAGGGTAAACTATTTAAGACAAATAAGAGAAAATATTTTTTCACTCAACGTGTAATCAAACTCTGGAATCTGTTACCGGAGGATGTGGTAAGGGTTGTTAGTATAGCTGGGTTTAAAAAAGGTTTGGACAAGTTCCTGGAGGAAAGGTCCATAAACCACTATTAAAAAGGGACCCAGGATATCAATGCTTGACCCAGTACAAGCATTGAGGAACCTGTGTCTTTTGGGGATATTGCTAGGTACGTATGACCTAGATTGGCCACTGTTGGAAACAGGATACTGGGCTCGATGGACCTCGGTCTGACCCAGTATGGCATGTCTTATGTTCTTATGTTCCTTTCATCCAAGTGAGTTCCGTTTACCATCACCTTCTGTCGTCTGTCAGTCAATCAGTCAATTTCTGATCCAGTTCTCTACCTTGGGCCCCATCCCCAGAATGGCCAGTTTATTGATAAGCCTCCTATGAGGAACAGTATCAAAGGCTTTGCGGAAATCTAGGTAGATCACATCCATCACATACCCTTGATCTAGTTCTCTGGTCACCCAAAGAACTCAGTCAGATTTGTTTGGCATGATCGTCCTTTCCAACCTATTAGTTTTGAGAGAGTCCACTATTCTCTCTTTCAGGAGCACCTCCATTACCTTTCCAAAACTGAGGTAAGGCTTACTGGCCTGTAATTTGCCACTCTTACTACTTTTGTGAATAGGTACCACATTGGCTCTTTTCCAGTCCTGCAGAACTTCTCCTGTCGCCAAGGATCTATTTAAAACATCCTTTAAAGGTCCTGCAAGAAACTCTGAGCTCTCAATAACATGGGATGTATCCCATCCGGTCCCATGGCTTTGTCCACTTTCAGTTTTGCAAGGTGTTCAAACACATCATCTTCTGTGAATGGTGTAATATCTACTCCATTTCCATTTGTATATTTTTCAATCACAGGTGGTCCTTTTACAGGATTTTCTTTAGTAAAAACAGAAGTATTTGTTTAGCATTTTTGCTTTTTCAAATTCACTTTCCACGAATCCATTCTCAGCACTTTTGAGTCTTGCAATTTTACTTCTGATCTTCCTCTTCTCCCGAATATACCTGAAAAATGTTTTATCACCATGCTTTAGATCTTTAGCCATAATTTCTTCTGCCTTTGATTTTTCTATCCTTATTTCTCTTTTTGTCTCTTTTAGCTTTTTCCTGTATTCTTTTCGGTGTTCCTCTGTTTGCAAACTTCTGAATTTTGTGAAAAGTGTGTTTTTTGCCTTTATTTGTGTAGCCACTCCTTTAGAAAACCAAATAGGTTTCCTTTTCCGCTTGTTTTTATTTACTTTCCTTATATATATGTTGCCCCTTTTATTGCCTCCTTTAGTTTAGCCCATTGCCATTCCACTTCCCTTACCTCCTCCCACCTTGCCAACTCCTCCTTCAGGCACTTGGCCATCTTCCTGAAGTTGGAGTTTTTGAAGTCTAGGACTTTGAGCCTGCTATGATGGGACTCTGCCTTGGCTTTTATCTCAAACCACACCATGTGATGATCACTGCTGCCCAGACATTCGACACCCTTTCTCTGTTGAGTACTAAATCCAGCATAAAACCTTTCCTGGTCTCTTCCATCACTATTTGTCTAAGCAATGCATCTTGGAAGACATCCACAATTTTTTTTAACTTCTTTCCAGATTTGCAGAAGGAATACTCCAATCCACTTCAGGTAGATTAAAGTCATCCAATATGATCATTTCCCCCTTCATGGCTACCTTTGCAATATCAATAATCAAGTCTCTATCCATTTCTTCGATTTGAGTTGGAGACCTGTAGATTACACCAGCATGGATGATAGTGCCATCTCCTCTTTCCAGCATAATCTACAACACTTCTTTTCCCCACATCCCTGCATTTCAGCAGCTTTAATATTGCTTTTGATATATAGAGCTACTCCTCCTCCTTCTCTATCTTTCCTAAATAAATTATAGCCAGCTATGGCTATATCCCATTCATGTGACTTGTTGAACCATGTCTCTGTAATGACCACAATGTCAGTCCATTTCCACCATTAGGGCTTCCAGGTCAGGAACTTTGTTGGCTAGGCTTCAAGCATTTGTTGAATGGCTTGCCTGTATTTTGCATGGATTTTGTTCTACACACCTCTTTACACATCAATGGCAAGTGGTGTTTAAAAGTGTGGCTGTTTCCAGTGTTATGCTGTTGTCCTCTTCCATCTGTCACCTCCTTTCTCTAGTTTAAATGCCTGTCCACGTACTGCCTGAATTTTTCACTTAGGATCCTTTTCACTGTGACACAGATGTAGTCCATCAGCACAGTATAGTATCTTGTTGTTCCATCTGTTTCCCCAGTTGCCTATATAAATCCTCCTTGTTTGTACCAGGTTTGGCGCCATGTATTAAAGTTGTTTATGCAATGCAGCCATTCTGCCCCCTTACCAAGAACAGGTAGAACTGAGAATGCTATAGTCTAAAAGTCCCTTTGAACTGAAAGGCACCGTTTCTAGCCAGGTCATTTGTACCCCCAAGTGGATGACGTCAATTTTGGAGTGCTCACTTTCTGCACTAACTATACCAACAATTTGGTTTGTATTCCTGCTGGCTGAAGAGCCTGGGAGGCATTTGACCATCTTCTCTCTTTTGAACTGTGTTCCCAAGTTGGTGCCTCAGATGCTGGAATCTCCAAGTAGTAGCTTTTCTGTTTTGTGGTTTTTTTTTCTTCATATTTGGTACATTAGCAGTAGATTGGGCATGTACTTTCTCATTTAAGGGCACTTCAGTTTCTGCGGATTGGGCACCCTCATTATCCAAGGCAGAGAAGGCATTACGCAGGGATCTCTTGATGTAAAGGGTGTCTGTTACAGGTCACAACCTACCAGAGCCCACTGTGATCTATTTGTTCCTGATGTCGTTTGCATAGACCCTGTATTGAATATTGTGTTTGAGGAATATGGTGCATATGGGTTGTATGATTGTGTTGAGGAGTGAGGATAAGGCAGAGCCTTGTGGATCTCCTTTGTGTTGTCTGGATGGAGCTGATTTGTTTGTTCCTATGTGTGCTTGTTGGTGATGGTCTGACAAGTATGATTGGTCCACTTGAGTTGGTGCCACTGATGCCAATGGTTTGTAGTCTGGTAAGTCGGAGAGTGTGTGGAATGGAGTAGGAACGCCGCAGTTATGTCTAGGAAGATTAGGATGTATGCATGTTTAAACTTCTCGATGCCTCTTACTATTCTATTAGTGATGTCAGAAGAGTTTTGACCCCATAGTGTGGTCTAAATTCGTGCTGGTGTTGATCTAGTGGAGCGTGTTTGTCGACATAGTTCTGGAGTTGCTGGAGTACTAGTCGTTCAATTATTTTTGAGATGAATGGGAAGCTGCTGATGGGGCTGTAAGAGGCGGGGTCTCCTTTGTCAGCTGTGGGATTTTTTTTAGAATAGGTCATACTGAAGCCATTTTTAGTTCCTTGGAAAGGAAACCTAGTTCAAGAGAGATCCGTGCTATATGGCAGATGATTGGAGATAGCCAAAACTGAACTATCTTAATCCAGCTGACAGGGTATGGATCCAGCAGTGAGGTGGTGGTGGTGTTGAGGCTGCTGCTGATGTGTTCTATGTATTTATTAGAGATGGAGTTGAAGGTTATACATTGATTCTTGGTGGGTTTATTGTCTATTGGTGTGTATTGTATGTTGTTGGTGGGTTCTATTCTGCTTTGGAAGATGTCTGCCAGGTTGTGTGGGGTGTTATCAGGTTTCTCATTATTAGGTGCTGTGGTTAGGGATCACATAATGTTAAATAGTTCCCTTAGGCCAGGGGTGGGCAACTCCGGTCCTGGAGGGCCGCAGACCAGTCAGGTTTTCATGATGTCTCTAATGAATATTCATGGACCTATTTCCGTACAATGGAAGGCAAGTGGATGCAAATAGATCTCATGAATATTCATTAGAGACATCATGAAAACCTGACTGGTCTGCAGCCCTCCAGGACCGGAATTGCCCACCCCTGCCTTAGGCAGTTCAATGAGTTAAGATTTTTGTGTGATGATCCTTCTTTGCAGTGTTTACCAAGGTGCAGGAAGCCTAGTTACGCACCTGTAACAGGTGTTCTATGGGGACAGCAGGAATCAGTCCTCACATATGGGTGACATCGGCACTGATGGAGCCCTCGCAGAAGCATCCCCCCCCCAGCTTTCAAAGAAAGCCTTTGGGAGATGCCACCACATATGCATGGTCCCCTTCCCGCCCAAGGGTGCCATTGTGCTCAGTTAGATGACATAGCTAAAACGGTAAAAATAAAAGATAGTAAAGGAGCAACTTTAAGGGGAGGAGGGAGGGTTGGGAGGACTGATTCCTGCTGTCCCCGGAGAACACATGTTGCAGGTGAGTAACTACACTTTCTTTGGGAACAAGCAGGAAGTCAGTCCTCACATATGGGACTCCCCAGCTACCTAAAGCCCATAGCGAAAATAGAGCTCCCCTATGGGGAGCCTCAAGCAGCAGCAAATGACTCTGTCCCCACAGACCACAGTAGGACCCCTGTGTTCGATGAAACCAGCACTCTGGTAGCCTGAATACAGAATGGTCAGAGGGTAGGAGATGCCTAGACTCCAAAAAGTGAAGACGAGGTGGCGGCCCGGCAGATGTCCACCATTGGGACAGAGCGTAAGTTTGCCACTGAAGCGGCCATGGTCCTGACATGGTGCACAGTGACGTGGCCTTCCAGCGGGAGCCTCGCTTGCTCGTAAGCAAGGTTGATACAGTTCGCTACCTATGTGGACAGCATGCGCTTGGTCACCGCCTCCCCTAACCTACTGGAGTCGTCGGAGATGAAAAGCTGAGAAGCTTTGCAGTGGCCCTGAGTGTGTTGAATATAGAAGGACAAAGCCCTCTTACGGTCCAAGGTGTGAAGGACCATCTCCACCCGACTGAAGTGAGGTCTTAGGAAGAAGGTAGGAAGAACCACTTCCTGGTTAAGATAGAAGGGTGACACTACCTTTGGCAGGAATTTGGGGTGCGTGCGAAGCACCACTCTGTTCTTGTAGAACCTGGTATAAAGGCACCTCTGCCACAAGGGCTTTGAGCTCGCTAACTCTGCAAGCGGAGGTGAGTGCAACCAGGAAAATCACCTTCCAAGACAGGTAGCAAAGGTGGCAGGTAGCCAGAGGCTCAAAGGGTGGTCAAGTGAGCTTCCCCAACACCACGTTGAGGTCCCATTCGGTTAACAGAGGGAAAACCGGGAGTTTCAATAAGAGCAGGCCCCAAAGGAAGCAGATCACCAAAGGTTGGACCGAGAGGGGCTTACCATCCACCGGCTGGTGGTGCGCCATCAGGGCACTCAGTTGCACGCGGTTGGAATTAGACTTAAGCCCGGACTGAGAGAGGTGGAGAAGGTACTGTACCACCACAGCCACCAGGCAGGAGAAAGGGTCAGCCTGATGTCTGGTGCACCAAGCAGAGAACCTGCACCATTTGAGGGTGTAAGCCTTCCTAGTAGAAGCCTTGTGAGAGGGCAGCAGAATGTCCTCCACCTCAGCCGGAAGGTTGAAAGGGGCCAGAGTCACTCTCTCAGCAGCCACACTGTCAGTGACAGGGACCCCAGGTTGGGGTGCAGGAGAGAGCCCCTCTTTTGAGATAGGTGTCCCAGGGTGGTCCCCAAGGGGATGGGGGCCTCCACGGTCAGCTGCAGAAGCAGCGGGAACCATGGCTGCCTGGGCCACCAAGGGGCTATCAGGATGAGCGAGGCCTGTCGCAGAGGGTCCTGAAAAAGATCTTGGTGATCAGTGGCGTCGGAGGGAAGGGCATACATGAGGCCTTCTGACCATGAGACGGAATGTGTCCGCTGCCACCCTGGAGGGGTGGGCCTGCCGGGAGCAGAAGCAGGGCAACTGAAAGTTGTCCAGACTGGCAAACAGGTCCATCATAGGTTCCCCCCCAGAACCAGAAAAGCCGACTGGATACCCTGGGGTCCTGCTGCTACTCGTGCAGCTGGAGAAACCTGCTGAGTCTGTCGGCCAGCAGGTTGTCCTGGCCTGGCAGGTACACTGCCTGCAGGTGTATACCTTGTTGAATTGTGTACGAGCAGAGGACCAGGGCCCCCTGGCAAAGGGCCTGGGACACTGTGCCTCCCCTGTTTGTTCACATAGAACATTGACACCTGATTGTCTGTCTGGACCAGCACCGGGTGGTGACAGAAGACCCTCAGGGCTAGGTGTATGGCTCGGAACTCCAGGAGGTTGATCTGCTGGGTGCTCTCATCTGGCAACCAGTTGTCCTGAGTGCCGAGATCTCCGCAGTGGGCTCCCCATCCCAGCAGGGAGGTGTCCTTGGTGAGTACCCTCAAGTGGCTTGGGGCCTGAAAAGGCATGCCCACTTTGAGATGCTGGGGCGACTACCACCAGACTAGGGAATCCATCAACTGGTGGGTCACCGAAACCCTGTCTTGGAGGCAGCCTGTGGCCTGAGACCACTGGTCCCGGAGATGCCACTGCACTGTCCTCATGTGGAAATGAGTGTCTGGGGGTGACGTAGACCAAGGAGGCGCAGAAGAAGCCGGGCAGGCACCGAGGGACGGTGCTGCATGTCCCGAGCTAGAGATACGAGATGATTGGCTCGGTCCTTGGGTAAGAAGGCCTTCCACTGGAGAGTGTAGATTTTTGGCCCGATGAACTCCCAGGCACTGTGTCGGGAGGAGGTGAGACTTGGGATAGTTTATGACGAAGTCCAAGTTTTGCAGAACCTGGATGGTGGCATGCTGTGCCTCCCTTTATGAGCCAGTCGTCCAGGTAGGGAAAAACAAAGACCCCCTGGAGCCAGAGGAAGACAGCCACGACTACCAGGCATTTCGTGAAGACCCTTGGGGCAGAGGCCAGGCCGAAGAGGAGCACCCTGTATTGAAAGTGCCTGCCCCCTACTACAAACCGCAGGAAGTGCCTGTGGTTTGGGTGGATGAGGATGTGAGTATAAGCATCCTTGAGGTCTAAGGAGCATAGACAGCCTCCCGGCTGGAGGTATAGCAGCAATGTTCCAAGGGAGAGCATCTTGAACTTCTCCCTCACCAGGAATTTGTTCAGGTTGCGCAGGTCAAGAATGGGCCTTAAGCCCCCCGTCCTCTTTGGCACAAGGAAGTATCTGGAGTAGAACCTCTTGCCCTTGAGGTGGTGGGGCACCGGTTCCACCGCCTAGTCCTCGAAGACCTGCCAACTCCTTCAAGAAGAAGGTCCCAGTGGAAGGGAGACCTGAGGGGCTCTCCCGGGAAATAAGGGGGAGGTGTCTGAACCAGGTGGAGGAGGTAACCTTCCCTGATCACTCTTAGTGCCCAGGAGTCAGTGGTGATGGCCACCCATCTCTGGGCATAGAGGGCCAGACGTCCCCCTGTGGGCTACTAATGTCCTTGGGGCAGAGAAGCTATGCTCAAGGAGTCAAAAACTCCCCCCTGGCTGGGCCAGGGCCGGTGTCTGGGGTTTTGGAGCCTTCTGCTTACACGGCCATGCCCATGTCCCTTGGCCTGCTGACCCTGTTGGGGAGCTGGGGAGGCCTGATAGGGTGGGTAGTTTCGGTAAGCAGCCCCCTTCCTCGGGTAAAAGGGCTTTTTACCCAAGCCCTTCTGTCAGGGAGGGGTAGTGGTCTTATTAGAGAGCCTGGTACTAGTCATGAACTCTGTCTCCAGCTCGGCAACCTTGTCGGTCATTAGTTTGCCAAAGAGGTTCTCTCCTTGGCATGGGACATCGACCAATTTGTCCTGAACCCACTGCTCGAGGTCAGGAGACTGAACCCAAGCTTGGCGGCGTGCACTGCTGCCTGCCATGGCTACCCAGACCGCCGACTCAAACCCATCATAGGCTGCTCGAGACATGAATTTGGAGCACTCACTGACGGCCTTGGCCAAGTTCTTGAACCGCTGCAAAGGTTCCTCAGAGAGACCGGCTGAGAACCCAGTGAGCTCCTTCGCCAAGTTTCTCAAGTACAACCCATGTACTGCTGGTAGGCCTGGATCCAGTAGAGGAGCATCGAGCCCTGGTTTCACTTTCTGCCGAGGGCGTCCAAGGTGCAGGCCTCCCTTCTGGCTTTTCAGCCAACACCACCACTATGGAGTTATGCAGCAGTTGTGATTTCTGGAAGCCTGGGCTCCGGCGGACCATATACTTCGAGTCGAGCTGTCTGCTCACCACTGGGACTGATTCCAGTGTCTCCCACATGCGGAGCATGAGCAGTTCCAGGATGGGAGGGATGGGCACCATGAGCAATTCCCACAGAGGATCTCTAACTCATCCGCCCGAGGGTCCTCCTCTGACTCAGTCAGGAATGCCAGGGCCTTAGACATGTCCTTGACAAAATCTAAGAAGCCCATGTCCTCGGGCGGGGACCGCCGTCAATGTTCCAAAACAAGAGAATCCGAAGGAACGTCAAGGTGGTGACTGATATCAGGGGACTCCTCATCCTCTGTCTCCCACTCGGAATAGTCCGTGGAGGACTCGTAGGAGGGCTTCTCCACGGGCCTTGAGGGGCCTGATGCCCTGCGGTCACCACCCAGTAAACTTGCCGGGGACGACCGCGGTTCCATCGAGCGGGACCCTGAACATGACCTCTGCCAAGGATCAACTCAAGGCCAAAAGACCTCGAGAATTGGCTCGGCCTCTGGGGACATCTTGAACATTGAGGGCCCGGTGGTTGGGGCAGATGAACCAGTCATGCCGGACAACAGCGCCTGCTGCTGGTCCATGAAGGCAGACAGACTGTGCTCCAGGGCTGCCATTTTGGACTCCAGACTAGAAGATTTCACAGCCTTCAGTGCGGGCACCGAGGGACTCGGGCCCGACGCCGGCTCCCCCAAGGGGGAATCCTCGACGAGAATGGTGTATGGGGACCAAGGGCAGTCCACGGTCGGATCCTTCCATGGGACCTTTACAGGTCGCTCCTTCTCCAACTTCTCGGACGAGCGTCTCGGACTGCGGGACCAGGCCCAGGGAGCTCCCAGCTGGTTGGAACTATCCAAGGACGCTGCCTTTGAGGGTGGTTTCTTCTTTCTTGGTTCCCTCTAGGGAGACCCCCTTTGTGAGGACCCACGACTAGGCTCAGGTTTGGAGAGTTCCACCTGAGACGTTGGGGCCTCAGATGAGGCCCTGGCTTTCGAAGGCATCAGGGACTAGGGGAAGAACTTATCATGCTGCTGCTGGCGGCTGCTACTACTATTTAGCACTTATATAGCGCCACGCATGCAGCGTTGTACAAAAAAATAGAAGAGTCTTGCTTGTATGAGCTTACAATTAAGTTGAGACATTACAGAGCATTGGTCAATTTGGTGCAAAGCACAATATAGCTGTTACAATTCGGTCATGAAAATTGATGGGAATCAGGTTGAGATAAAGGATAGACGTCAAGATCTGAAAGCGATAGTGAAGAGGTGGGTCTTCAGTCTGGATTTGAAGAGGGCCAGGGAGGGTGCTTGGCGTACAGACAGAGGTAGGCTGTTCCAGGCGTAAGGTGCAGCGAGGTGAAAGGAGCGAAGTCGGGAGTTAGTGGTGTGAGTGAAAGGCCTGGATAGAAGTAATTTGTTAGCGGAGCGAAGTTCCCAGGAGGGGATGTAGGGAGAGATAAGGGATGAGAGGCATTGAGGGGCCGTGGAGTGAATGCATTTATAGGTCAGCAGGAAAAGCTTGAATTGGATACGGAACTGGATAGGGAGCCAGTGAAGCGATTTGAGGAGAGGAGTAATGTGGGCATGGCGAGACTGGCGGAAGATTACTCGAGCAGCATGATTTTGAATAGATTGACGGGGGAGGAGATGGCTCATGGGGAGACCGGCAAGGAGTAGGTTGCAGTAGTGGAGGCGAGAGGAGATTAAGGAGTGGATAAGGGTTTTGGTAGTGTGCTCAGAAAGGAAGGGGTGGATTTTGCTAATGTTGTAGAGAAAGAAGCGGCAGGTCTTAGCTACGAGCTGGATATGTGTGGAGAAGGAGAGAGAGGAATCAAAGATCACCCCCAGATTGCGGGCCGAGGGGACAGGAAGGATCGTGGATCCATCCACGGAGACTGAGAAGGGGGGAAGAGGAGGGGAGGAGTTGGGGAGAAAGACAAGGAGTTCAGTCTTGGCCATGTTCAACGTCAAACGGCGATGAGACATCCAGGCAGCGATGTCAGAGAGGCAGGCAGAGATCCTGGTCTGGATTGCTGGAGAGATATTAGGTGTAGAGAGGTAGATTTGGGAGTCATCGGCATAGAGATGGTACTGAAAGCCATGGGAGGAGATGAGCATGCCAAGGGACTGGGTATAGAGAGAGAAAAGGAGGGGGCCCAAGACGGATCCTTGGGGTACACCAACATGGAGCGGGGTGGGAGAGGAGGAGGAGCCACCAGAGCATACTCTGAAGGAGCGATGGGAGAGGTAGGAGGAGAACCAGGATAGTATGGAGCCCTTGAAACCAAGCGAGGAAAGGGTGGTGAGGAGAAGATTGTGGTCGACAGTGTCAAAGGCAGCGGAGAGATTGAGAAGGATGAGGACTGAGTAGAGGCCCTTCGATTTTGCCAGGAACAAGTCATTGGAGACTTCTGTAAGAGCCGTTTTAGTGGAGTGTAGAGGACAGAAACCGGATTTTAGTGGGTCCAGGAGGGCCTGGGAGGTGAGAAAGTCGAGGCAGCGGCGGTGGACTGCTCATTCTGTTGTTGTTAAGTGCCGTCGAGTCTGAGTCGACTCATGGCGACCCTCTGGATAGCTATCCTAAATTGTGTTTGGTCTTCAGTCAGGCAGCTCATTGTTGACAGACTGGTACCCGTAGCTGCTGTTATTGTATCGATCCATCTCATTGCTGGCCTTCCTCTTTTGCGTTGACCTTCTATCTTGCCAAGCATAATGTCTTTCTCTAATGATCTGCTCGTTCTAGTAGTTTAGATATGAAGGAAAGGAGGGAGATGGGGCAATAGTTAGGACAGGTGGGATCGAGTGAGGGTTTCTTGAGGAGAGGTGTGACAACAGCATGTTTGAAGTCAACGGGGACAGTTGCAGTGGAGAGTGAAAGATTGAGAATGTGAGAGATGGAGGGGACAACGGTGGGGGAGATAGGGTGTAGGAGATGGGTGGGGATAGGGTCAGAAGAACAGATGGTGGGTTTGGAGGAGGAAAGGAGGAGTGTGGTTTCCTCTTCGGAGCTTGTAGGGAAGGAGGAGAGAGTAGCAGAGGAGGTATGGGTGGGGAGAGCGATTTGGGGAGGGGGCTAGATAAGGAGGTGGGGAATTGAAGGGTAATCCTTTGGATGTTGTCATGGAAGTAGTCTGCTAGGGTTTGGGCAGAAAGGGAGGGCGGGACCGGGGGCGGGGGCACCTTGAAGAGAGAATTGAGGGTATTAGAGGCGGCGAGGGTCAGAGGCAAGGGAGTTAGTCAGATGGATGTAGTGTTCTTGTTTGGCAAGTGCTATGGCTGATTGGAAGGAGCCAAGCATGAATTTGAAGTGTAGAAGGTCTTCCGGGGAGCGGGATTTGGTCCAAACACGTTCAGCAGAACGGGTACAGGTGCGTAAATAGCGGGTGGTGGATGACAGCCAGGGCTGGGGAACAGAACGTCTGACAGGGCGTGGGGTGGGTGGGGCAAGAGTGTCAAGAGCAGAGGATAGTGCAGCATTATAAGAGGATACTGCTTCGTCGACGGATTTGGAGGATATAATGGAGGAAAGAGATGGAGAAATGGTGGAGGAGAGGGTCAAGGGATCAATATTATGAAAGTTTCTAAATAGGTCGGAGGAGACAGGACGATGTTGAGACAACAGAAGCTGAATATTAAAGGTTAAAAGATGATGGTCAGAGGAGGGAAGGATTGAGTTGCGGAAGTTTGAGGGAGAGGAATTGGAGAAGAGTATCAGGTCAAGGCAGTGACCGTGCAGGTGGGTTGGGGCAGTGGAGCAAAGTTGGAGGTCAAACGAGGAGGTGAGGGCGAGGAACTTTAGAGCATGGGGATCGGAGGGGTTATCGACGTGAATGTTAAAATTGCCAAGAATAAGGGTGGGGGAAGAGGGATCCAGAAAGACGGAAAGCCAGGAGTCGAAGTTGTTAAGGAAGGTCGATTTGGATGTGTCGGGTGGACGATAGATAACAGCTACTCGGAGGGGAAGTGGTGTGATGAGGCGAATGGAGTGGACTTCGAAAGAGAGGGGGGAGTGTGACTGAGGCAGCGGGAGGGATTGGAATTGGCAAGAGGGAGAAAGTAAAAGCCCAACACCACCACCACCGCAGCCAGTGGATCAAGGTGTATGGGAGAACTGGTAGCCCCCGTGGCAGAGAGCAGCAGCGGATGTGGTATCGTCTGGGAGGAACCAGGTCTCAGGGCAAGAAGGTGTAGCGCATTAGAGATGAAGAGATCATGAATAAAAGGAAGTTTTTTGGAGACTGAGCTTGCATGCATTCCATAGGGCACATGAGAATGGGAGAGAGGAGGGGGAACGGAGAGGGGTATAGATAAGGTTGGACAAGTTACGTGAGGACTTCTTTCCAGAGTAAGACAGTGGTCTAGGGGGGCCGTTACGTGAGGATCTATTGTCGGAGTAATGTAGAGATCGAGGGGGGCCAGGGTATGGGTAGGTGTTTCTGGATGAGTTTGCTCTCCGTGAGGGACATGAGGGAGGGGGAGTGAAAGGGGAATGTTGATATTAGAAGAGTTACGTGATGATCTCCTTTTAGAGTGCAACTGAGCTCTGGGGGGGATTGGGTTGATATCTCTGGATAAATGATTGATTGGGGCATGAGTGAGGGGGGAGGGGAAAGGAGAGGGATATGGATGAGATTAGATAGGTTACGTGATGATCTCTTTTTAGAGTGAGACAGAAATTGAGGGGGGGGGGCAGGGTTGGAGTTAATATTACCTGATGAGAGGAGTAGTAGAGAGCAGGGTAAAGCGGAGGCAGAACGGCGTAAGCGAGGGTGGGGTTGCCTTAGGGAGAGAGGGGCTGGTTGAATGAGGGGGAGGGTGTGATGAAGCTCAAGAGTGGATGCTAGGTTAGAGGACAGAATGGAGGGAGAAGTGAGGAAGGTAGGGGGAGAGGAGTGAGGGTGCTGGTAGGAGGGGAGACAGTTGGGAAGTAAGAGGAAGAGAAGGATGATGTGATGTGGTGCCATGGAAGTGGAGTAGTGGGGGCTATGCAGTGTAGGTTAACTTACAAGCAATGAAGTGACTAAGGATTCTTTAAACGATGCAGTGTAGTTGAGTTACAGATGGGGACTACACGCTATGCAGTATGGGATAAAACAACAAGCAATGGGTAGTGGGGGACTATAGCTTGTGCAGCAAGGTCAATGTAAGCAATGGGTAGCAAGTACAATGTAGGCAGTGGGTAGCATGTTTGATGCAAGCGATGTCCAGCAAAGTAGCAAATGTTCAGGCAAAGCAGCAAGTGTTAACCTATAAGCAATGAGGCAGCAATGGATTGTCCAGGCAAACAGCAAATGATTGTCCAGCAAAGCAGGACTGCTAACCTATAAGCAATAGGGCAACGATGGGTTGTCTAGGCAAGCAGCAGGTGATGATAACCTACAAGCAATGAGGCAGCAGTGGATTGCTACAAGTAATGAGATGGGGGTGAGGCGGCGGAGGTGCTTGAGCTGCTTACCCGTGTCGTAGGGTGGACGGGTTGACAGGTTGTTCTTGAGGAGACGAGTTCAGCACACCAAAGGGCCCTTTGGCATGGCCCTTAGGCATGGGCCCCGCAGGCGCGGGGGCCCTAAATAGGGAGACCCACAGCCCGGATTGGGCTGGAGCTCCTGCACACGCGGCTCAGCTTGGGAGGCTGGGAGAAAGTTGGCGTCGGTGCGATCGGGCGATTCAGCCCCTCCACAGCCCCGATTGGGCTGGAGATCCTGCACACACAGCTCGGCTCTTGAGGGCCTTGCTGGACATCCTCTTGCAGAGACTGCAGGCCACCGGGTCGTTGTCTGGCCTGAGGCAATGAAGACAGCAGTCTTGTGTGTTGGTCAAAGACATGATTTTGTAGCACCGATCACACTTCTTAAAACCACTGGTAGCCATGGGGGAAAAAACTACCCCTGTGCGGTCGAAGACTCTCTGGGCTGCGAGCGGGAGAAAAAAGGTGTTAAAGGTGCCTGAAACAGAAAAAAATGAAAAGACTACAAAAATTAAACAGAGCCCGATGCCAAGTCTCTGAGGTTGATAGGCGGGAAGAATACTGGTGGAATACCGGAGACGAGTTGGGAACCCAAGAAACAAAATAATCAACTTTTTCCGGAACAAGCCAGACAACTTCTGAAGGGCTCCGTGGAAAAAAGGAGACTGAGCAAGATGGCACCCTTGGGCGGAAAGGGGACCATGCATGAATGATGGCATCTTCCAAAGGCTTTCTTTGAAGGCTGGGGGGATGCTTCTGTGAGGGCTCCGTCAGTGCTGACATCACCCATATAAGAACATAAGATATGCCATACTGGGTCAGACCAAGGTCCATCAAGCCCAGTATCCTGTTTCCAACAGTGTGGCCAATCTAGGTCATACGTACCTAGCAGTTTCCCCAAAAGACACAGGTGCCACAATGCTTGTATTGGGTCAAGCATTGATATCTTGGGTCCCTTCTTAATAATGGTTTATGGACCTTTCCTCCAGGAACTTGTCCAAACCTTTTTTTAAACCCAGCTACACTAACAGCCTTTACTACATCCTCCGGTAACAAATTCCAGAGTTTGATTACACGTTGAGTGAAAAAATATTTTCTTTTATTAGTCTTTAAATAGTTTACCCTGTAGCTTCATTGCATGTCCCCTAGTCTTTCTATATTCTGATAACGTAAACAATCGATCTACATTTACCCATTCCACTCCATTCATTATTTTATAGACTTCTATCATAGCTCCCCTCAGCCGTCTCTTTTCCAGGTTAAAGATCCTTAACCTTTTTAGCCTTTCTTCATAGGGGTATCCTTCCATCCCCTTTACCATTTTGGTGACTCTTCTCTGAACCTTTTCTAATAATGCTATATCCTTTTTAAGATACGGCGACCAGAATTGCACACAATTTTCAAGGTGCGGTCTCACCATGGAACGATATAGAGGCATTATAATATCCTTTGTTTTATTTACCATTCCTTTCCTTATGATACCTAGCATTCTATTTGCTCTCTTGGCTGCCGCTGCACACTGGGCCGAGGGTTTTAACATGTTATCCACAATGACGCCTAAATCTTTTTCCTGGGTGGTGGTTCCTAATGTGGAACCTTGCATCGTGTAATCATAGTTTGGGTTGTTCTTCCCTAGGTGCATAACTTTGCACTTGTCCACATTAAATCTCATCTGCCATTTTGATGCCCAGTCTTCCAATTTATCAAGATCCTCTTGCAATTTTCCACAATCCTCTTGGGTTTTAACAACTTTAAATAGTTTTGTGTCATCTGCAAATTTGATAACCTCACTAGTTATTCCCTTTTCCAGGTCATTTACGAATGTCAAAAAGCAGCAGACCCAGCACAGATCCCTGGGGTACACCACTATTCACCTTTCTCCATTGGGAAAATTGGCCATTTAGCCCTACCCTCTGCTTTCTATCTTTTAACCAGTTCCTGATCCACAATAATACACTGCCTCCTATCCCATGACTTCTTAGTTTTTCCAAAAGTCTCTGAGGGACCTTGTCAAAGGCTTTCTGAAAGTCCAAATACACTATATCAACTGACTCACCTTTGTCCACTTGTTTATTCACACCTTCAAAAAAAACATAACAGATTAGTAATACAAGATCTTGCTTGTCTAAAGCCATGTTGGCTGTCTCCCATTAAGCCATGACTGGAGAGAGAAGTGAGGTAATTTTGTTCTTTATGATGATTTCTAACATTTTTCCCGGTACTGACGTCAGGCTGATCGGTCCATAGGATCACCCCTGGAACCCTTTTTAAAAATTGGTGTTATGTTCACCATCCTCCAATCTTCAGGTATTACAGATGATTTTAATGATAGTTCACAGATTACTAATAGCAGGTCTGCAATCTCATATTTCAGTTTTTTTCAACACCCTCGGATGTATATCATCCGCTCCAGGTGATTTGCTATTCTTCAGTTTATCTAATAGTTGTAATGCATCATCTCCAGGAACAAGCAGGAATGAGTCTTCACATATGGGTACGTCGGTACCGACGGAGCCTGCGCGGGAACGCTTCCCAGCGTCCAATCAGAAAGCTTTTAGGAGCATCCCTCAGCGCCTGCGTACTGCCTTCCCGCCTTTCCAACTGTCTCTCCTCAGTTTTCGTTTTTCCGCGGAGCCGGCAGGACGTCCTCCTGTCACCGCAGAAAATTTTTTCTTTAATTCTTGTTTCCTGTGGTCGCGGCTGTCTCCCCGACTCCACCGGTATCGCCGGTGTTTTTTTCTTTTCTTTTTATTTAATCCAGGGAATTTTTTTCCCTCAGTTTCAGTTTTAAACTTTTGGGCCTTCAGGCCTCTCCATTATGGAGCCGCCTCCTTCTTTTCCTAAGAAGTGCCTTAACTGTGGCAGTGCAGTATTGTTTTTAGACTCCAAGTCCTAGTGTCTAAACTGTTTGGGTCCTGACCATCCGGAGCCATTAGGCTACCATATTATGAGAAGAGATTCCCCTTTTCGAGTTTTCCTCGATACCAAGTTCCCTTCCAATGGCAGGGCACCGACCATTTCTCCTTCTCTACAGGATCAGGTAACCCACAAACAGTCTGTTCAGACTAGCCAATCCTTGAGTGGTAGGTCTCATGCACAGCATGATGACGGCTCCGGCCTTGCCCTCAAGGATCCATTGGCTTCAAAATCCCGGCCGGAGTCTTCGGTCTCCAAAGCCTTTCAGGGGTTTCAGGTTGTTCCTGAGGCTCACCCCTCACAGAACATACCTGAGCCGTGCTCGGTGGTGGCATCCGCTTCGAGCGGTACCGATACCCCGGCATCGGCACTGGTGCTGAGTGATCCACTCTTCACCAGGGATCGTCATCTGGTTTTCTCGGTACCTTCGGGACCGATCGATACATCCCAGATTGACTTTCCAGTATCGGTATCACCGCCGATACTACCACCGATGTCGGTACCTTCCAGACATGCATCGATAGACGCGCTTCCTTCGATGCCGAGTCTGGAATCGATTTCCAGTCTGGAAGACTGGGTACTGACACGTCTCGGATCCGATGCTTACCGATTCCGGATGCTCGGTACCGAGGGTAATTACCAGAGGCCTTCGGTTTCCTCAGTACCACTTGAGCAGCCTCCGATGACTGCTTCGATGTCGGTATCGTCTTCGATTCCGGCACAGCTACCAGTATCGGTATCGGTGCCGATACCTGCAGTAGCATCGGGGTCAGCTCCTTCCATGCTTCTTTCACCAGAGTCGCTCCTTTCTATACCTAGTTTGGAGTCGATACCTGGCATGGACGATGCAGTACTGTCTCACGTCATGACCTCCAGTACCAGCATCCATCCTTTAGGGATCCTTTTCTGCACCGGGCGAGATCTTCTATTCCTACAGTCTCAAGTGCCTACTCCGGTGCCCAGGCTAGTTCTTCAGATCTAGCCTGTCCAGGGATGGTTTCTGTTGGAGTTCCTTCTTTTCAGAATTTTCTCCTGGACATAGCAACATCCCTTGCTATTCCTACCCCTGGCTATGATCCTGCTCAAGGCTCTCTTTGTTCTGGAGAAAAGGAAAATATAATGCTTCCTTTACATCATTCTTTGCAGGATCTTCTTCTTCGAATGTGGGAAGCACCTTTAAAGGTTTCCTCACCTTCTAGAGCAACTGATCTTCTATATCAGGTGCCCCCCTCTCCAGGGTTTCAAAAGACTCAACTTCCCCATCATTCCATTGTAGTGGAATCAGCAATGAGGAAGGTAAAAAGCAAGAAGAAGCATTCTTCTTACCCGCCAGGTCATGAATCTAGAACACTGGATGCCTTTGGACGTCAAACCTTCCAAACATCTATGCTGGCACAAGGATTCTCTCATATATTTTTTATATGAGTCTATCCCTTCAGGAGGTCACAAAGAAATTATCTCTTTTGACTCCTTTTCTATCAGAGCCCAAGGCTGCAGACTATTCCTTACTTCTTAGTCATAGCCAAAATATCTCTTGGTTTCTTTCTCGTGCTTCCCTAGACTCTTTTGAGTCTGTTAGCAGAACCTCTGCTATAGCCATAGGGGCGCGACATAGAGCCTGGCTCCAAGCTTCAGACTTGAACAAATGGGCACAACAAAGACTGGGTAATACTCCTTGCACTGGAGAAAATCTCTTCAATAAGGAGTCTTTACATCAGGTTGCTCAGTGCTCCACTGACTTCCCTGTTTCTGAAGGCAATCCTAAGCCTTCTCCTTCCCCAGTAGGTAGGAAATGCCCTACCAAACCTTCTTTCCCTAGGAAAAGGTTTCACTCTTCTCCTGCCCATCATACAGATGTTCCCAAGCAGGGGAAACCTCGCCCTAGTCTGAAGAATCCAAACTAGCCAGGCTGAACAAACCCAGCAACCATAGGTTCCTGAGGGTTACAACCTACAGTTAACTTCTTCTCAGTAGAAGTTTTTTCACTGTTTTTTCCTTCAAAACTCTACACATGGATTCCTTTCCTCAGGACATCCATTTGCTCCTAGATATGCTGAGCTGTCAGGATATTCATATCTATGGGTCACAGGTTTCTCCTCTTCTTCCTACCAAGAAGAGAAGTTAACAACTATCCCATGATAGTTTTCTGTTCCAACATGAATTTTTTCCTTCCATCCAGGGTTTCCCCTGAATGAGTGGTACCATACCACTGCAGGGCTTCTCTAGCCTTTCATTCCAGTGTGGAGTGTTTTCTCTCGAATAAACTCCCTTCTTTTCTCTGGGCAGCTCATCAGACAGGAACAGGATTTTCTCCTCTTCTTTTGTCTGTTCTCTCTGTTTTACACAGAAAGATTCTCTCTGCTGTCTTATTCAGCGGCTGCCCATGCAGGAGTTCTAGTGCTTGGACTACTGGTACTTTTCCACAAGTTTCCTGTCTGTCTTCTACTACTTTCTGTCTGGCCTTAGTAGTGATTCCAAGATAGTGCTTTCATCTATCTTGGATAATCCTAATCACTTCAGGCTTATCACACTATCTTCTTTTCTTGCCATCTCCAATTCCTTTGGATTTGGCAGCATAGTTGACCTACAGCCAGTTTTATTTCCCAATTCTCCTGCATAATGCTCTCTGCAATCTTACAGAGAAGCTTTCTACTATGGGCCCTTGCTAGAGAGCATGGGGTTTTGTCTCTGATGACTATCCTATATGGTTGGGAAAGGCTTCCTCAGTCATTTTCCATGACTGTTAGGGTTCTCCACACCCTGTTCTCTCCTGTTATAATACAGAACATAAGCCTTTTCTACGTGAACGTCCAAAGAGTTTTCCAATTCATACAAGGAATATGCTCTCTTTTCCTTGCAGCTTGTCCTTATGGTATCCTACTCCTTCATGGACAGCACATATTCTACTACTAACGCATGATACCCCCTGTGTCCCTCCAGTGGGTCAACATGGTATCTCATCCTATGCGTTTTCTGTCCATTTACCATGCCAGAGTTCTACAGGACTCAGGACTTGCTGTTTACAGACTGATATTATCCTCTGTTTTTTTCACGCAACCATCCTGGTTATTTCACTGGATAGCATTCCTGCACCATCTTAGCCAGGGGGAATAGATTCTCTATATATCTTCTCAAGTAGGTTCCACCTTGTTATTAGATGAATCTTTCTCCTTCACATCTCCCATGTGAATGTTCTTATGGGCATATCTCTATCTGCTTAGTTGCAGACATTTATCTTCAGACATATATATTCATGTATGTATATATCTCTATATACGTCTCTATAGATACATATGTCTGTAAGCTGCATGTGCATGTTATGCCCCTCCAGATCTCACTATAGACATACATATATATATATATATATACCCCTATATATATATATATATATATACACACACACACATATATATAGATCCCTATGTATCTGTCGAGATGCTTCCTTATAGGTAGATATGTATTTACATACTTATCTCTCTAACTGTCTATGCTTATAAAGGTTTTACCCTTCTAGAGGTTCCAGACAGTGGGCTTGCATATGTTCATACTGTCCCTCAGTATGTCTGGAGTATTATGCACACAACCACTACTGTGGTACTGACAGCTTCTACTTTAACTCTACGTCTAGCTATCCCTGAAGCTCCATGCTTCAATATCTTTCCTATCTATCACCAGCTAGGAAAGACAGGGTGGATCTTCAGTAGATCTGAGGTTTCAGCCCTTCAGACATCTGTCCTCCTTGGGAATGTGGGCTTTTTCCCATACCCCTTCTTCCCTCCAGGACTGGGTTAGTTTGTCCAAATCGGTCAGTCTTCCTCTTTTGCTCCTAAATGTTAATCACTCTGTAGCCAAATGAGTTTTCAGCTTTTTCCATAAAGCTTTCCACTAAAGACCTGCCTTTTTATACTACCCCAGTTGACACCTGGGTCACCTGCCAATTCCAGACTTGGACCTTCACCTTCACTTCCATGAAGTCACCTTGAAAATTCCTCCACTGGATCTCCAGTAGACTCCATCAGCCTATCTACTTCCTTCAATCCAGTAGGTGAGGTCCATATTGTGATTGTTCATTCAATATTTTTCATGATAATCATCATACATACCAAGGACTCCTTACCTGTAGTCCTTAACTTAGCTGTTTTCCTACAGCTCCTCTCTTTTCAACTCCTACCCACCATCCCTCATGGGATGCCAGAGATCCATGTTTGGGAAGTGCAGTCCTGTCTCAGGGACACGCAGTTTATGGGATCTCTCCCTGGCATCTAAAGCTAGGGAGTCCCCATATGTGAAGACACATTCCTGCTTGTTCCTGGAGATAGCACAGTTACTTACCTGTAACAGGTGATCTCTGGGAACAGCAGGAATAAGTCTTCACAACCCACCCACCTCCCCTAGGAGTTATATCTCTCTATCTATCTTCCTTTCCTCTTTCTCTCTCTCTCTTTGTCTCAGCTATAAAACTCAACTGAGAAGAGACAGTTGGAAAGGCGGGAAGGCAGCACGCAGGCGCTGAGGGATGCTCCCAAAAGCTTTCTGATTGGACGCTGGGGAGCGTTCCCGCGCAGGCTCCGTCGGTACCGACGTACCCATATGTGAAGACTTATTCCTGCTGTTCCCAGAGATCATCTGTTACAGGTAAGTAACTGTGCTTTCCCGATGTATCGTTATTTTCTTCAATTCTTCCGCACCTTTAAATACCACTTCAGTCATGGGTAACATCCCTACATCTTCCTCAGTAAAGACCGAAGCACAAAATATTCCTTCAGTCTCTCCGCTGTTGCCTCTTAATGCCCCTTTAACCCCTCTATCATCTAATTGACCAACTCTCACAGGTTTTTTGCTATGAATGTACTTGAAAAAGTCCTTATTATGCGTTTTTGCTTCCACAGCAAGCTTCTTCTCAAATTCTCCCTTTGCCTGCCTTATCAATGCCTTGCATTTAACTTGCCAGTGTGAGGACTGACTTCCTGCCTGTTCCTGGAGAATTGTTTTAACCTCTGCATGAAGTTTGTTTGTAATTCAGGGTGCTTAGATGTTCTCCATTTTCTTTCAGTTCTTCTCAGCTCTAGTTTTAATTTTCCAGCTTGTGTTCATCGTATCTGTTAGTTGTGCTGTACTGGAAGTGGGGTATTATTTGTTCCAGGAATGCTTCTTTGTCAAAGGTGCAAAATCTGCATTTTGTGTTGTGAATGGTGTTTTTCGTATGGGTGCCAGAGAAGTGAGGGGTGGAGAAGTTAATCATAGTGTGGCCGGACCATGGAACTGGGAGCGTTTGTATCATGGAAATGTTATCTGATGCTACACCTTATATTCATACCAAAATACTTGATCTCCAGGAACAAGCAGGAATGTAGTCCTCACATATGTGTATCGTCAGTACCGACGGAGCCTGTGCAGGAACGCTCCCCAACGTCCAATTAGAAAGCCTTTGGGAGCATCCCACAGCGCCTGCGTGCTGCCTTCCTGCCTTTCCCAACTGTCTTTCTCTAGTTCTTCATTTTCCACGGAGCCAGCAGGTCGCACTTCCTGTCACTGCAGAAAATATCCCTTTTCTTCTTTTTTGTGGTCACGTCTGCCTTCCTTCGACACTACACCGGTAACGCCGCTTCTTTCTTTTTCTTGTTAAAAAAAAAAAAAAAAATCTTTTCCAGCTTTTTTCTCCTCTGGTGCCACGCGCCATTTTAGGCACTAGGCCCAATTTTCCTCTACAATGGAAAAACCTGCTTCGGGTTTTAAAGTGTGTTCCAAGTGTGGCGGTACCATCTCGGTCACCGACACCTATGAGTGGTGCCTCAAATGTTTAGGTCCTGACCACTCTATCTCTGAGTGTGTTGCCTGTGGGATGATGTCGAAGAGGGGTCGGCAAAACCGAGCTGCTAAACTTAGCACCCTTTTTCCCTCCGATGCAGCATCTGTGGCATCAACATCTTCCAGGGCTTCGTCTTCCTCCCATGGATCTCAGGTAACTAAACATAAGTCTAGCCGGTCCTCAAAGGGTAGATCTCCTTCTAAGTATCGAGATGCCTCCGGCATTGCCCTTGAGGGACTCACACCGGCAGGAGGCTTCGGCTTCCAAAGCATCATCGGGGCTCCAGGATGTTCTTGAGGCCCCAACCATAAGCAGAACTACTGGTGCCATGCTCTGCAGTACTGGACGCTTTTTCCGATACCAATACCCAGGCATTGGCGGCATCAATAGACCAGAGATTCTTGGCTATTGAACGCAGTCTGGCGGTTCTTCTCTTGGCATCGATGCCCCCAAAACCGCTTCAGACAATTCAACCGGTACTGGTACCTACATCGGTACCGGGGCCAATTGCATCGACGTTGGCAGGTGGACTACTGGTACCGACGCCTGCTGTGCTCTCCGGACCCTGTCGATACCGAATTTGATCGGTACCGGTATCGTGCGCTGCACGATTACCCAGACAGGAGATACTTTGAATCCTCCAACGAGTCTGAAGACTCTGACAGCTCTGTCGATACCAGAGTACTTCTTCCTGAGGATTCTTCCTCTCCTAAACGTAGGATGTCTCCTTTAAAGGATATATCCTTCCAGGATTTTATCCGGGATGTGGCTCAAGGTCTTTCCATCACAGAGGCTCCTGAAACAGAGCCTAGAGTGAAGGAATTGGAGATTTTACAGTATCCTAAAGCTCCCAAAGAGGCAGCTACTTTGTCTATTCATGAGATCTTGCATGATCTCATGCTAAGGATGTGGGAAACACCTCTCACCACTTTTCCTCATTCTCGTAGGCTCGATACCATGTATCGAGTTCCTCCTTGTCCTGGATTTCAAAAAACTCAGCTGCCCCACCATTCCATGGTGGTGGAATCAGCTATGAGAAGGCTAAAGAGTGCAAAAAGGCATGCATCTAATCCTCCAGGACGTGAATGTAGAACTCTTGATGCCTTTAGGCGTCAAACCTTCCAGGGCTCTATGCTTTCTGCCAGAATTAGTTCCTACATTTTATATATGGGAATGTTCCTTAAGGAAGTTACAGGGGATCTAGAGTTTGAGTCCTCTCTCCTTCCTGATAAGAGACAAGATTATCTTGCACTTATCAAACATGCTCAGGATGTTTCCAAATTCTTAAATCGTGCAGCTTTTGATTGTTTTGAGTGCATAAGCAGAACTTCTGTTATTGCCATAAGCGCACGTAGGATTGCCTGGCTCCAGGCATCTGACTTGGAAATTTGGGTACAGGACACACTGGGGAATATTCCTTGCACAGGAGAGAATCTCTTTGGCAAAAATTGGCAAGAGAAAGCTAATGAGCTAGATGCTGATAATCTCACCTTGGATAGATTATCAAAATCTACACCTGGTCCTGCAAGGAAAAAGTCCTAAAAAAAAACATTCTTCACTAGAAAGAAGAAGTTCTACCCCTCCTATACCCAGCAAGGGCATCGTTCAGGTCAGTCTACCCAAAAGAGTCAGCAGCAACCTAAACAAAGAAAAACAAAGGCTGCTAAGCCTCAACCGGCTCAGCAGTCTCAGCCTCCACAGGGGCTTTTGCTCCCATCTAGAGAACATTGTCTTCCTGGCCCTGAACGGGCCAGAGCCTTCCACCATTCCAGAAAGGTTATGTTATTTTGCCCCCAGATGGGGGCAGATAACAGCAGAAAGTTGGACTCTGTCCATTGTAAGAGAGGGATACAAGCTTCACTTCCTCAGCATGCCCCCTCCTACAATGGTAAGACAGTTCCATTCTCAGACCTCTCTCAACTCCCAGTTAGATCACGAGGTCAGTCTGCTTCTTGCCCAAGGGGCAATAGAAGAAGTACCCATTCATCAACAAGGTGCAGGGTTCTATTCCCCCTTTTTTCCTTATTCCAAAGAAAACAGGAGGGCACAGACCCATTTTGGACCTCAGAGAATTGAACAAATTCCTATTCAAAGAGAAATTCAAAATGATTTCTCTGGGAACTCTACTGCCATACCTTCAGAGTCAGGACTGGCTTTGTTCTCTAGATCTCAAGGATGTGTACACTCATGTTCTCATCCATCCAACTCAAAGGTTTCTTCGCTTTCTATTTCAAGGGAAGCACGACCAATACAGAGTTCTTCCTTTTGGCCTGGCCTCGGCACCAAGGGTGTTCACAAAATGCATGGCTGTGGTGGCAGCATTTCTCCGCACCCTAAAAATATTTGTCTTCCCTTACTTGGACGATTGGCTCATTCGAGCCCCATCAGAGCCAGAGGCCAGGATTTTTCTATTTCGCACAATGCGTATCCTTCAATATTTGAGACTTGTCATAAACTTCCCAAAATCCAACCTAGCTCCCACTCAGTCTCTAGAGTTCATAGGAGCCCTGCTGGATACCAGACAGACAAGGGCCTATCTTCCACAGTCCCGCTGCCTTTGCATTGTGCAGTTAGCTTCCCAAGCAATGCTAAAGTCTCGCCTCACTGCTCAGGAAATGTTACAATTGCTAGGCCACATGGCATCCACCGTGCATGTGATCCATTATGCCCGCCTCCATATGAGGGTAGCCCAGTGGACTTGATCCACTCAGTGGACTCAGGCGTCAGGTTGCCTGTCAGACAAAATAGCAACCTCAGATCGGCTTAATTTGTCTCTCCAATGGTGGTGGTCACCCCAGAATCTGTTGGTGGGGTCCCCTTTTCAGCAACCCCCACCCCAAGTAACTTTAACAACAGATGCCTCACAGGTGGGTTGGGGAGCCCATTTGCAAGGCCTCTCTACCCAGGGTACCTGGACTCCACAGGAGACCGATCTACACATAATCTCCTAGAGCTCAGAGCAATCTTTATTTATTATTCTGTTATTTATTTTAACCCCAGTTATCCATGTTTCATTCCCTGTTACCTGTAAACTTGACATATGTTTTATGCTTAAGTACAAAGTTGTTAAAATGTAAACCGCGCTGATGATGAATAGTGTGGTATATAAAAGCTGTTAAATAAAATAAAATAATAAATAAATAAATCTTTCTTGCTCTTCGAGTGTTTCACACCCAGCTCAGCTACAAAACTGTCCTAATTCAAACGGACAACCAGGTTGCCATGTTCTATGTGAACAAGCAGGGCGGAACGGGCTCTCTGTTGCTCTGCAATGAAACTTTGCGACTTTGGGCCCTCGCCAGAGAGCCTCAGATTCATCTCCTTGCAGTGTATCTTCCAGGCATTCAAAACTCTTGGGCAGACACTCAGTCGAGTTCTGCTTCCACACGAATGGTCTCTCCATGCAGACCAGGTGGCCAATATTTTCCAACTTCTAACTAAGCCTTCTGTTAAGCCACCACCGGTGGCATGGGATTTAAATCTGGTTCTTGGCCAGCTCATGAAGCCGCCTTTTGAACCATTAGCTACTACCTCTTTGAAATTCCTTTCCTGGAAGCTTATTTTTCTTATTGCAATCACATCAGCACATCGCATCAGTGAATTGCAAGCATTGGTGGCTGATCCTCCTTATACAAGGTTCCATCATGATAAGGTAGTCCTTAGGACTCATCCTCACTTTATGCCAAAGGTGGTTTCACCTTTTCATTTAAACCAAGCAGTTTACCTTCCTGTTTTTTCCCAAGGCCTCATGCCTGTAATGCAGAAAGGAATCTTCATACTTTGCAAGTAAAAGGCCAAAGCTATTTTACAGTCCAAAGGATGCAGCAACATAGAAAGTCCTCTCAACTCTTTGTTGCTTTTGATCCTAGGCATTTAGGACTTCCAGTCTCCAAAAGGACACTGTCCAGCTGGATTGCACAATGTATATCTTTTGCCTATCAGAGTAAAGCGTAGTTACTCACCTGTAACAGGTGTTCTCCAGGAGCAGCAGGAATCAGTCCTCACTTATGGGTGACGTCGGCGCCGACGGAGCCCTCGCGGAGCAATTTTCCCCAGCTTTCAAAGAAAGCCTTTGGGAATTGCAGCGCGCATGCGCGGTAG
Organism: Ichthyophis bannanicus; assembly: GCA_033557465.1. Lineage (NCBI taxonomy): Eukaryota > Metazoa > Chordata > Amphibia > Gymnophiona > Ichthyophiidae > Ichthyophis > Ichthyophis bannanicus. The sequence continues at coordinate 1,404,873,461 of CM066031.1, read as the reverse complement.
TCTTCCCGCCCGAAGGTGCCATCTTAGCCAGTCAGATGACATAGCTAAAAAAGACAGCATAAAAATTTGCAAAAAGAACATAAGCAGACGATTGCAACTCCAAGGGGAGGAGGGAGGGTAGTGAGGACTGATTCCTGCTGCTCCTGGAGAACACCTGTTACAGGTGAGTAACTACGCTTTCTCCAGGACCAAGCAGGAAGTCAGTCCTCACTTATGGGACTCCCAAGCTCAAGGCTACCGGAGACCCTAAGCACAAAAATGAGCTCCCTCTAGCTCAGCAGCACAGAAGGAAAGAATCTTCGCTGAATTATCACCCACCGGTAGCCCACATCCGGGATGGAGGGTAGGAGTTGCTCAGACCTCAAAGAGATTACGGAGGACTGCCTGTCCGAAAGCACTGTCCCTACGGGACTCCCTCTCGAGACAGTAATGGACCGCAAAAGTCTGGCTCGAAGACCAAGTAGCGGCCCGGCAGATGTCTGCCAGCGGAACAGAGCGGAGGTAAGCCACTGACGTGGCCTTTGCCCGAACGCAATGAGCCGTGACTCGACTTTCTAGCCCAAGAGATACAGTCCGCAACCCAGATGGACAGAGTACGCTTGGAGACCGGGAGCCCCAATTTATTGGGGTCAAAGGACACAAAAAGCTGCGCAGCTTTACGGTGCTCCCGCGTACGGTCAAGGTAGAAGTTCAACGCCCTTCTACAGTCCAGGGTATGGAGGACCGTCTCAGCTCGGCTGGAGTGTGGTCTGGGAAAGAAGGTTGGAAGTACCACCTCCTGATTCAAGTGAAAAGGGGAGACCACTTTAGGCAGAAACTTTGGGTGAGTCCGTAGGACTACCCTATTCTTGTAGAACCGAGTGTAGGGGGGATCAGACACGAGGGCCTGTAATTCACTTACGCGCCTAGCGGAAGTGAGGGCTATCAAGAACAGCGTTTTCCAAGACAGAAAACGGAGAGAGCAGGTAGCCATAGGTTCAAAAGGCGGACAGGTGATCCGCTGTAAAACCACATTCAGGTCCCAGTCAGGCGCTGGCGGGCGCAGAGGTGGTTTAAGTAGTAGGAGACCTCGGAGAAACCTCGCTACGAGAGGGTCGTTGGAGAGAGGTCTGCCGTCCACCGGCACATGATGTGCGGAAAGAGCACTGAGGTGAACTTTGACGGAGTTGGACTTAAGTCCCAGATTAGAGAGGTGTAGCAAGTACTGTAAGATCACCGACACCGGGCAGGAGAAGGGATCCTGAGACTGTTGGGTACACCAGACTGCAAAGCGACGCCATTTAAGGGCGTAGCATTTGCGGGTAGAAGGCCGTCGCGAAGCCAAGACGACCTCCTCCACCTCTGCCGGCAAGAGGAGAGGAGCAAGGACTACCCTCTCAGCAGCCAGGCCATGAGGTTGAGAGACCTGAGGTTGGGGTGCAGTAGGGACCCCTGATCCTGGGTGAGGAGATCCGGTTGCACCCCCAGAGGGATTGGATCCTCCACCGCCAGTTGCAGCAAGAGCGGAAACCACGGCTGCCTGGGCCAGCGAGGGGCCACCAGGATCATGAAAGCTTTGTCTAGGAGACCTCGGAGAAACCTCGCTACGAGAGGGTCGTTGGAGAGAGGTCTGCCGTCCACCGGCACATGATGTGCGGAAAGAGCACTGAGGTGAACTTTGACGGAGTTGGACTTAAGTCCCAGATTAGAGAGGTGTAGCAAGTACTGTAAGATCACCGACACCGGGCAGGAGAAGGGATCCTGAGACTGTTGGGTACACCAGACTGCAAAGCGACGCCATTTAAGGGCGTAGCATTTGCGGGTAGAAGGCCGTCGCGAAGCCAAGACGACCTCCTCCACCTCTGCCGGCAAGAGGAGAGGAGCAAGGACTACCCTCTCAGCAGCCAGGCCATGAGGTTGAGAGACCTGAGGTTGGGGTGCAGTAGGGACCCCTGATCCTGGGTGAGGAGATCCGGTTGCACCCCCAGAGGGATTGGATCCTCCACCGCCAGTTGCAGCAAGAGCGGAAACCACGGCTGCCTGGGCCAGCGAGGGGCCACCAGGATCATGAAAGCTTTGTCTCGGAGAACCTTGAAAAGGGTCCGAGAGACTAACGGGATGGGAGGGAAAGCGTACAGAAGGCTCCCCGACCATGAGATCAGAAAGGCGTCCGCCGCCACCCGAAGGGGGTGAGGCTGACGAGAGCAGAAGCGAGGAAGCTGCCGGTTGTGAGGACTGGCAAAGAGATCCACTGTGGGGAGGCCCCACCTGAGGAAGAGCTTCTGAACAATCAAGGGGTCCAGACGCCACTCGTGCGGCTGGAGGACCCTGCTGAGTTTGTCCGCCAGGCAATTTTCTTGGCCCGGGAGATAAACTGCCTTGAGGAGAATGCCGTGACTGACGGCCCAAGAGCAGAGCTTCTGTGCCTCCCGGCAGAGGAGGAAGGAGCCCGTGCCCCCCTGCTTGTTCACGTAGAACATGGCAACTTGATTGTCCGTCTGGACAAGGACGGACTGTTGGGAGGTCAGGTGGGAGAAGGCCTTGAGAGCTAGGCGGATCGCCCTGAGCTCCAGGAAGTTGATCTGCTGAGCAGACTCCCACTTGGTCCAGAGGCCTTGAGTACGTGCCTCTTGGCAATGGGCTCCCCAGCCCAGGAGGGATGCATCGGTGGTCAGCACCCGGGTCGGCTGAGGCGACTGGAAAGGCATTCCCAATACCAGGTTCGGCTGCCGGAGCCACCACCGGATAGACGAGACCAGCGGCTCGGAGACGCGCACCAGGTCTGCTAGGCCGCCCGTGGCCTGTCGCCACTGCTGGCGGAGACACCACTGAGCAGGCCGCATATTCAGGCGGGCATTGGGGGTCACATGGACGGTGGAAGCCATATGGCCGAGCAGTCTCAGGAAGCGCCTGGCGGAGACCAGGGGCTGGCTGCGAAAGCGGTCGGCTAGGTCCATGAGCCGCTGAGCCCTGTCGAGCGGTAGGTACGCTCGCGCCTGAGGGGTGTGCAGCCTTGCGCCGATGAACTCGAGATCCTGTGAGGGGAGCAAAGTGGACTTTGCGAAGTTGATGACAAAGCCCAAGTGCTGCAGCAGAGTCACCGTGCGGCACGTGGCGGTGGTGACCTCCTGAGCGGACGCTGCTCTGATGAGCCAGTCGTCGAGGTACGGAAAAACATAGAGGCCGTGAAGCCGGAGATGGGCCGCCACGACCGCGAGACATTTTGTGAAGACTCGCGGTGCGGAGGACAGGCCGAAGGGCAGTACTCTGTACTGGTAATGATTTCCTGCCACCACAAACCTTAGGTATTGGCGGTGGCTTGGGTGGATGAGGATGTGCGTGTAAGCATCCTTTAGATCCAAGGAGCATAGCCAATCTCCCTGCTGGAGGTAGGGCAGAAGGATTCCAAGGGTAAGCATTTTGAACTTCTCCCGCACAAGGAACTTGTTGAGGTTGCGCAAGTCCAGGATGGGTCGGAGGCCTCCTGTTCTCTTTGGTATCAGAAAATACCTTGAATAGAAGCCCTGACCTCTCAGGTGGTGTGGCACCGGTTCCACCGCCCGATCCTGCAGAAGACCTGCTAACTCCTGAAGGAGCAACTCCCTGTGCAGAGGGGGGCGCGGAGGCTCTCCCGGAAAATAGGAGGGAGGGACCTGATGGAAGTGGAGAAGGTAGCCCTCTCGCACGACCTGAAGCACCCAGGCATCTGCGGTGATGCTGGACCACCTGTCGGCGAAGTGAACCAGCCGGCCTCCGGTGCTGGGGGGAACCAGCGGGGGGGGAGAGGCTATGCTGAGCGAGTCAAAAACCCCCACCCTGCTGAGCAGGGGCTGGTGGCGCAGGCTTGGGGGCTTGCTGCCTACGGGACCCGTTACCCCGTCCCTTGGCCTGCTGGCCCTGTTGGGGAGCTGCAGGGGCCTGATAATGGGGGTATTGTTTGTAGGCAGCCGCCTTCCTCGGGTAAAAGGTCTTTTTTCCCGAGCCCTTCTTTTTCTGGGAAGGGGCGGAGGTCTTCCTAGAAAGCCTGGTCCTGGTGAGAGTCTCAGTCTCAATTTGTGCAGCCTTTTCCGCCATGGGCTTGCCAAAGAGGTTTTCGCCTCGGCAGGGGACATCGACCAACTTGTCCTGTACCCAGGGCTCAAGGTCGGATGACTGAAGCCAAGCCTGTCGGCGGGCACCGATGCCGGCTGCGGCTACTCGAGCCGAGGCTTCAAAGCCATCATAGGCTGCCCGGGACATGAACTTTGAGCATTCCCGAATACCTGTGGACAAGGCTAGGAACCTCCGCAAGGGTTCCTCGGACAAACCAGCGGAGAGAAGCCGGCTAGCTCTTTAGCCAGATCCCTGAGATACATGCCCATGTAGAGCTGGTAAGTCTGGACACGACAGGCGAGCATAGAGCCCTGGAAGCACTTCTTGCCAAGGCCATCCAGGTTACGGGCCTCCCTTCCAGGAGGCACCGAGGAGTGCATCTTCTGGCTCTTAAGACGATGCATGGCCGATTCCACTACCATGGAATGGTGTGGCAACTGCGCCTTTTGAAAGCCAGGGCTCTTGCGGACTCGATAGATAGAATCGACCCGCTTGCTCAGGACCGGCGAGGAGGCCGGACTCTCCCACATGCGGAAGAGCAGTCGTTCCAGCATAGGAGGAACCGGCACAGTAAAGTGCTCCCTCGCGGGAGAGTCATACTGGAGGGCGTCGAGCTCTTCGGCTCGAGGCTCCTCCTCGGGGTCCGCAGGGAAGGCCAAAGCCTTGGCCATATCCCTAACGAAATCCGAGAACCGGGCATCCTCCGGGGGGGACTGCTTCCGAGGCTCGGACTCCGGAGAGTCCGATGGGACACACCGAGTCCGGAAAGAATCAGGTGACTCTTCTTCCTCCGACTCCCAGACCGACTCCGACGAGGACTCGGTGGGGTCGGCTCGGGCAGGGTGCGGCGCCAGCCGCCCCGACGCCGAGGGAGTCGGCGTCGGCGACCTCGGTCCCGAACGGGAGGCCGAGGGCGACCTCGACCGAGGATCGACTCGAGTTCTCATCGACTCGAGGATCGGCTCGGTCTCCGGGGTCGACTTGGACGTCGACGTCCCGGCGGTCGGGGCAGCGACGCCAGCGAAGCCAGCGAGCAGTGCCCGCTGCTGGTCCATGAAGGCAGACAATCTGCTCTCCAAGGCCGTCAACCTGAGTCCGAGCTCAGGCGACCCAGCAGCCCCCGACTCGGGCCCCGACGGCGTCGGGCCCGACGTCGGCTGACGCGGAGGCGAGTCCAGAAGGACAACAGGACTTACCCGGGCAGGCATCTCCGACTCCAGGCGAGGTCGCTTCGGGAGGTGATCCTTCTCCAAGGACCCGGGGCGGCTGTCGGGGCTATGCGACCTGGCCCTCGCGGAGCCAGGAGCGTCCACCGACGCCGCCCTCGCGGGTTTTTCCTTCCGTCGATGGTCCCCGGAGGGAGAACCCCGGTCGGAGGAGCTCCGTCGACGGTCCGAACTGGAGCCTTTCGACAGTGAGGCCTCCGACGAGGTCCGGGTACGGCTGGGGTCAGCGAAGATTCTTTCGCGCTGATGCCGCCGACTTCTCAACGCCTTCGAGGACAGTTTGCTGCAGGGCCCACAGATCAGTTCCTCGTGATCTGGGCCCAGGCAGCGGAGGCAAAGGTCGTGTGAGTCGGTGAGTGACATATTTCGGTCACACCGACCACACCGCTTAAAGCCACTGGCAGCCATCGGGGGAAAAAGGGCCCCTGCGAGGTCAAAGGACCGGGCTGCCAGGGAAAAAACGAAAACGAAAACTGACTAAGTCAGAAAAAACCGAAAAACCGTTAGAGGACTCGAGACCGGCGTCGCGAGTCCGGGCGGGAAAACGACCGGCGTCGAACCGAAAGAAAAAAGGATAAATACAGAGGAAAATCAACTTTTTCGCGGGGACAAGACGGGGACGTCTGTAGGGCTCCGCGGAAAAAAGAAGACTGGCTAAGATGGCACCTTCGGGCGGGAAGACTACCGCGCATGCGCGCTGCAATTCCCAAAGGCTTTCTTTGAAAGCTGGGGAAAATTGCTCCGCGAGGGCTCCGTCGGCGCCGACGTCACCCATAAGTGAGGACTGACTTCCTGCTTGGTCCTGGAGAAAGACCTTCCTCTTGAAGACCATGTCACAGCGCACAATGTGAGAGCCATGGCTCATCTTCACTTCGTGTCTATCAACGACATCTGTCGAGCAGCTACCTGGGCCTCCGTTCATACCTTCACAGCCCATTACTGCTTGGACAAGGACTCCCGCCGGGATGCCTTGTTTGGTCAGGCTGTTCAACACCTGTTCCATACTTAATCAACTCCTACCCACCATCCCTGGTAGGATGCCAGAGATCCATGGGGGGGGGGGGGGGAGTGGAGCCCTTTCAAAAGGGCACACAACGTCTGGGGTTTCTCCCTGGCAGCTGTAGCTAGGGAGTCCCCATATGTGAGGACTACATTCCTGCTTGTTCCTGTAACAGGTGATCTCTGGGAACAGCAGGAATTTAGTCTTCACAACCCACCCACCTCCCCTAGGAGTTGTATCTCTCTATCTTTCTCTTTCCCTCTCTCTCAGCTTTAAACTCAACTGGAGAGAGACAGTTTTATTTATTTAGCTGCATTTAATTTCACCGGGTCAAAGCGGTTGGGGGATACATTTAACATGAGGGGATATGAGACACATACACTAATACTTACAGGGAACATGGGCAATGGAGGGTTAAGTGGCTTGCCCAAGACCACAAGGAGCACCTGTGGGACTAGAAACCCCAGTCCTTCTGGCCCAAGGTTGCTGTCCTCTAGTGGGATTTGAACCATCAACCTTCCGGCCTGTAGTACCTTGCCCCAACCACTAGGCCACTCCTCCCTTGGGACAGTTAGGAAAGGCGGGAAAGCAGCACGCAGGCGCTGTGGGATGCTCCCAAAGGCTTTCTAATTGGACGCTGGGGAGCGTTCCCACGCAGGCTCTTTCGGTACCGACAATACCCATATGTGAAGACTAAATTCCTGCTGTTCCCTGAGAGTAACTATGCTATATTTCCTTTCATATGAATGGGGTTGTTTACTATTTGTTGGTGGTCCAGAGCATCCATAAGCCTCAAGGAATGTGTTTGCATAGTTTTTGGGGAGTGTGGTCAGGTTAAAATCTAGCAGTAGAAGAGGTCTGCTTTGTGTGGTGTTTTTGCTTGTTGTCTCTGGTATGTTAGGTTGTTGGGTGAAGGTGCTCAGTAGAGTAGGCATATTGAGATGCAGTCGTTCATTATTGACAAACTCTCAAGATCATCTATGAATGTGAACTTTGGGATTTGGAATTGTAGGCTGGTTTTAGCAATGATTAGAACTCCTCCTTATAACTGTTGAACATGGGGTGACTCATATGTTTAATATATTGTTAGTCTGCAATCCGTTTTAACATTTCTTTCAAAATATATAATGTCTGATGCTTAACATTTTATGTTTTACATATTTTTACGTGAATAATTGTGTTTTCCCTTTTCTTGGCTCAATTCAAAATTTCTGGGAAATTCACATCTTCATTTTCTAAGCTTTTTACAGAACATTAAAAATAGTAAATATTCACATTTGAGAATAGCTCAGAGTTATTAGGGTTTTGGGCAAAGTATTTCAGTGACCATCTCCCTTTTAAGGCACTGGATGGGGCTATTCACATTTTATTCTCTGTAGAATTGAAATGAGGATGACGTTACACAGCTGAGATCTGTTGCACTGGCTGAGGAACACAAGATATGCCATACTGGGTCAGACCAAAGGTTCATTGCGCCCAGTATCCTGTTTCCAATAGTGGCCAATCCAGGTCACAAGTATCTGGCAGGATCCCAAAAGGTAGAAAGATTGTCCTGATCTGGTGTAGTCGATGGTTCCTACTGCATTTGGCTCTTGGGTTTGATTTAATGTATTAACTTGATACAGTATTTAGCAGCCATTATATCAAGTACCAGTGGTTCTCAAACCTGTCCTGGGAGACCACTAGCCAGTGGAGTTTTCAGGAGATCCACAATGAATATGTATGAGAGAGATTTGCATATAATGAAGGTAGTAGGTATGCACATCTCTCATATTCATTATGGATCTCCTGAAACCCCACTGGCTAGTGGTCCCCCAGGATAGGTTTGAGAACTATCATCATATGCAATAGAAGTCTTTGAGTTAGGTCAGGGGTTCTCAACCCAGTTTTCAGGACACACTTGGCTAGTCAGGTTTTCAGGATAACACAATGAATATGCACAAGAGAGGTTTGCATGCTACTCATATACATATTCATTGTGGTTATCCTAAAAACCTGAGTGGCTAGGTATGTCCTGAGGACTGGGTTGAGAACAATTAGGCAATACAGCACTTGGTCCTCAGAAATAATCTTGTCACAATCCCTTCTGAACATGGCATTAGTTTTAGCTACCAAAGGACATTGGTAATTTGGGAGTTCAAAAAGCTTCTGTATGTTTGTTTATGCTAATATATAACTATTGTCCTCAGGATAATAATGTGGTTAACACTGAAACCCAGGCTGTTGTGAAGCTGACTGCATGTTGTCTTTCTTTCAGGACCATCAGTAAATAGAGCCAAAGTTCAGGCCATGCAAGCAAGACACATGGACACAGAAAGAGAGAGACTGCTCCATTTCTAGACCTTTTATAGCCACTCCATGAATAAGTGACCTCTCTGACCTGTCGTATGGCTGTTCTTAACACACACACAATGCAGAAGATGACTGTTCCAACAGCATGTGCAGCTTTTAACCAAGCCTAGACCTGCTTGTTCCATGACACAAGTATTAACAAGTGATAGTTGCAGCCTGGATATGAAAACTTTATTTTTGAGAAAACAACTTTATATTTAAGACTGGATTTTTTTTCCAGGAAATTTAACAATATTTTTTAAAATGCCGATCAATGCAATGTTGCGTCCTTTTTTCTTTTTGCGAAGGAGTCCAGTCAGAAGGAACCTGTAGTATATAAAAGTTCTGCTACATCACAGGATATCAATACTTTATCACTAGCAAAAATTTTAATTCACAAAAAGGAACAGCTTTGAGCAATAATTTAAACTTTATACATTTTGTTCATGTAGCAGAGTAGCTGCTGTCAAAAAGTGGGAGGTTTTGTTGGCAGCTGTTCTCCAAATATTTGCTTGAAAAAAAGGACGTGCTCTCCACAGTGTTCTCCTGGAAAACAAAAAAAAGTGTCAAAAGGAGAAGATAACTGATCTTATATTGACTTCAAAGGGTGCTGGGAGGGAGTAAAAACCTCCAGGATGGCTGAGAGATTACTGTGCTGCAGTCATATGATGCGTTTGTAAACTAAAGTTTGCATAATTTAGCAGATTTTTATAATGAAAATAAAGATTAAAACTTTAAATATAAATCACACCAGATGAGCCTGGTTGAAAAGTTGACCTGTTTATATAGTCTGTTTATTGTTGGTGTTGAGTGTCTGTGCCTTCTATCCCACTGCCAGGTGTGAACACCCTGTTTGCTGGTAGAGCTGCTTCCCTGCCATGGGTGGCCAAGTCCAGCTCAAACAGCCCAGAAGACTGCCTAAGCCACAAAACCTTTTATTTTGTTAATCAGCAGTCCATTTTACCTCTACTCTAGAGTAAATAGTGTAGCTAGATAAGCTAAAGAAACTATTTGTGGCAGCTGCGATAGAGTGGGCTCCCTCTGGAGTTATGCTTCACCCTTAGATTCCTGGCAAGGTGTTTGGTTCATAAGAAGACAGGTGGAAGTTGCCAGTATCCAAATTGGTATCTTGCTGCTGAACAGCCTTACTAAAGGAGATTCATAGTGTCCCTCCAGTCCTGTCTCCTCCAATAGATGGAGACTGATTACTTCCAACATCTGTGATATCACTCCATAAGAAGGGTGGAACCTCTCCAGAAGTCAGTATTTCTCAGTCGCTGGCAGATGGGACAAAAAAATAATAAACCTCAAGTTGGTTGAGGATGTGCTCTGGTCCCTCATGGTAGGTGCTAATCTGAGCCGTTCAGTTGGCAGTATTCCTGTGAAAGAGGGGAAAGGTAGCAGGGCACTGTTGCCTCCCTGAATAACTGCCTTTGTAAGAGCCCATTTCCCCTTCAGTAGGGCTGCCTGCAAAGGGAGGGGGGGGGGGGGAAGGCAGCTAATACTGTTCACTGCCAGAAAGTGCAGGCAGTACCTGGGGGGAGCATTCAGTGTGTTCAGCAGGAGCCAAGGGTTTTTCTTTTGCCAGTTGTTCTTGTCAGGCTCAGGTCATCAGCATACCGAAGACTGTGTTTGTGGGTATAAAAGGGCACAGCTTTCCTCTCTGGGGCTGTGCCACAGCTGCAAGTCACAAGACCACACCATGGGGCAGAGCATGCACAGAGCCATGTTGGCAGCTGAAGAGGACTCCAGCCCACAGGATGTTCCTGCAAGTGATGCAGTTTCACACACATGGTCAGCGGTTTCGGTGGGAATTGTGGCCATATAAAGGGACTCTGAGATGCCATGTCAGGCAGCCACATGGAGTTACTCTCCTGCAGGTCCAGGGAACAGGCAAAGAGTAAAAAGGGGGCTTCTGAGAGGAAGGAGGTAGAGCCCTTTTCTCCCGACTTTGTGTTACACCACCAGGCCTACTACATGAAGCAGGGCCCATTACAGCCTCTACGTTTGGTGCAGGAGCCACAGTACTCAGTGGGGACCGCTCAGGTTCTGTTGAAGTAGGAGAGTAGCCCTGAGGACACAGCCCAAAGGGGCTTCTGAGGCCTCCAAGAGATTCAGACGATACCCTGGAGTTGGAAGTAATCAGTCTCTATCTCTGGTCTGGGGACAGGATCTGCATGGACAGGTCTCTAAGGTGGTGAGATCCTGCTGGGGGAGGACCCTAGAATAGTGCATGTGGCCTGGTGTAAGGAACTCCCCTCATTCATTGTGCATTCATTAACGACACTGAACCTTTTGCAGGCCATGCCTGAGCAGGAGATCCCCTACTTTAAGGAATCCTGATAGAGGCAACCACCTTTGCTGTGCATCGGGCTCTCAAAGAGATAATTGATTTAGAAAGGGAAATTCCAGAAGTGGGATTAAAGGGCAGGTGAGATATAGCCCATCTGTACCCCATCCCAGCAGTGAAAAAGGAGTTCCTCAAGGTTCCAAAGGTGGACACTCTTGTCTCAGCATTTACCAAGACCACCAAGGTGGAGCCACACTTAAAGATGCACAGAATAAGCTGGAAACCTTGTTGAAACAGGTGTTTGAAGTGAATGCCCTGGCGCTTCAGGTGTCCGCTTGCAGTGCTTATGTCACATGGGCCTGCTTGAGGTAGATACAGGTCTTGCGTCATCTGGCTGTGCTCATTTGACAGATATGATTTCCTTCGGGCCTCAGCTAAAGGAATGGCATCTTTAGTGGCGGCTCGCCATTTCCTGTGGCTCTGTAATTAGGCAGCAGATGTGTCATCCAAGGCTAGGCTCAGCAGGCTTCCCTTTAAGGGAAAGTTGCTGTTTGGGGAGGTCTTAGAGAAGTTGGTCAAGGATTCTGGCAAGGCTAAGCCAGCCAAACTACCTGAGCCCAAGGTGCTCTGGCGGATGTTGTCAGGCGAGGGACTTTTGGCATATTCCAAGCGGTTTGGTTTGCTTCCTACCAGAGGAGACGTTCTTCTCCCAAGGACAGTCCTTTCAGTTACTTGTCTGGCAAAGGCAGTGGTGCTAAGAGGGCCCAATGAGAAGGGGACTCATGCAGAGCTGGTCCACACAGACGGCAGCTCTGTCAGTATCACTCCGCTTGGTTCTACCTTGCTTCTAAGAATTGGGTGTTTGAGGTCATTTGAGAAGGGTATACCCTGGAATTCACACAACCGCTTGTGGACACCTTTCTGTTGTCACCCTGCAAGGCTCTGGCCAAGTGGCAGGCTGTTCAGGGGACACTGCAGTGGCTTCTGCAGCTGCAGGTGGTCGTGCCAGTACTAGTATGGATAAGGTCGATAATCCCTCTATTCTGTGGTACCCAAAAAGGAAGGGTCCTTCCGCCCTATTCTGGACCTGAAGCATGTCAATAGAGTGCTGCAGGTGCCCCACTTCCACATGGAAGCTGGTCCATGATGGTGGCCATTCACAAGGGCAAGTTCCTGACCACACTGGATCTCACTGAAGCATATCTTCATTTGCCAGTGTGAGTCTAGCACCAACTGTTCCTGAGATTCACAGTTCCAATTCCAAGCGCTGCCCTTCAGGCTGGCTACGGCACCATGCACCACCTTCACCAAGATCATGATGATGGCGGCTGTGGCCGCTTTTCGATGCGGAGGGGTGCTAATACACCCCTATCTGGACAGCTGGCTCATCTGAGCAAAGTTGTGAGAGGAGAGCCTAGACAGCATGCACTGTCCTCTAGATCTTCGGGGGGGGGGGGGGTGATCAATCTAGCCAAGAGCTTCTTGAGGCTGTCGCAGGACCTCATCTATCTGGGAGTCTGCTTTGACACTCAGCTCTGGCATGTTTTCTTACCACAGGACCCCATTTAGAAACTCCAGGGTCAGATCTGCAGTTTTTTCCGACAATTGGCTCAGTCTGTATGATCTTGCCTCCAGGTCTTGGGGGTCCAGGGTGGCAGCATTAGATCTCGTGTAGTAGCCTCAGCTGTCCATGTGACTGTTGCAAAGAGCCCTCCTGTTGAGGTCAGGAGCTTGCCTAGTGGCTCATCTGGCCAGGGGATGGCTGAGAAGGCTCAGTGGTGGCTAGTGTCAGACTCCCTGCTCAAGGGGGTTATCTCTGGAGTCATCAGGAGTGGATAGGCTGGCATCAGTCACCACTGTCTGGTTGAGGGGCTGTTGCAGGTGGTGCTGGTTGGAGGAGGAACAAAAATGGTCTAGTAAGAGCCTGGAAATCAGGACGGTCTTCCTAGCTCTCCAAGGTTTCAGGACTTTGGTGTATTCTCCAACAATGCTATGACAGTTGCATATATTAGTGGTCAGGGAGGCATGGTGAGTGCAGTTCTGGCAAAGGAGACAGCACCAGGATATTTGCTTCTGCCCACTGAAGAAGCATGGCTATCAGCAGTGCAAGTGGCAGGCTAGCTTCCTCAGTCGCAAAAAGTTGGATCCCAGAGAATAAACACTGGAGGACTTGGTATTCTGAGGCATAACCTAGACGTATGGTCAGCCAATTATGGATTTTGTGGCAACCACCAACACCAAGGCAGTTCGCTTCTTCAGTCAGTATCTGGAGTTGATGTCTGAAGGGCTCTATGCATTGATTCAGCCTTGGCCCTCACAGGGCCTACTGTAAGTGTTTTCACAGTGGCCTCTGATCTGCAAGGTGATCCAGAGGCTCACAGGGGCTAGTGGTACTTGTCATTCCAGACTGGCCCTGGTCTGCTGATCTGGTTTGGCTGTTGATGGGGGTCCCCCTGGTGCCTGCCTGTGTGGAGAACCCTATTGTCCCAAGGTCTGATTATTATGCCTCAAGTGAATCAATTCTCACAGCCTGGCTCTTGAGAGGGCTTGGCTAAGGAAGTGCAGCTACTTGGCACCAGTGATCACAATCTTGCTGCAAGCTCACAAGTACTCCACATCCCTGTCATATGTTCAGGTATGCAGAGTGTTTGAAGATCGGTGGGAGGACAGGGGGCAACAGTGCCAGATATTCTGGCCTTTTTGCAGGTTTGTGTAGATAAGGGCTTGGCCTTTAATTCATGGGGGGGGGGGGGGGAGTGTTGTCTCCCCCTGGCAGCCCATCCACATGTGTTGTGGTTTCTCCAAGTGGTGAAGCAGTTCTTTACCCTTGTGCACTTGATGGTACTGGCTTAGGACCTCAACTTAGTATTGAGAGGCTCCATTTCAGCCTTTGGAGTCTGCATCAGTTAGAGACCTTACTTTGAAGGTGGTATTTTTGGTGGCCTGTGCATGTGGTGCATTTCAGAGCTGCAGGCTCTCTCGTGCAAGGAGCCTTATCTGTTTTCCAAGGAGAAAGTGGTCTCCAAACCCATTCCTTCTTGTCTGCCTAAAGTGGTTCTGCCTTCCTTTTCGGACTCTTGAGGATTTTTAGCTGCATCTCCTTGATGTATGCTGGGTGCTTAAGAAATATTTCCAATCAGTTGGTCAACCAGATTAATCCTAACCTTTTAACCCAATTTTTTGTCGGATCGTTTGCCATGCGAGTAGGGAACCTTCCCTCTCTCTCGAAGCAAACCCTCCTTTTTTTCTCTTAAAAAAAAAGAGAGAATAACCCTCTTTCAAAATTTGAGGCAAAGTACAAAACATTCCTCAATATCTCATCACCATTATCAGAACTGCTTTCCCAGCAGTAAAAGGGGGCACTTATCTTAAAATCCAGACTCATCAATTTAATGTCCCCATGAACCCACCAGATGGGTCGATGAATCAAATCAATAGCGTAAGCCATGCTTCCGAAAGCATCCCAACAACTCAAAGGAATGCAGCAGGAATCAGTCCTCACATATGGGTGACGTTGGCGCCGACAGAGCCCTCGTGCAGAGCATTTCCCCAGCTTTCAAAGAAAGCCTTTAGAAAAATAAATTGCAAACTGCAATTCCCAATCTTTTTGCTGTCTTTTAGCTATGTCATCAGACTGAGCAAGATGGCACCCTTGGGCGGGAAGGGGGCCGCACATGCACGAGTCCGATGAGTGTCAGGTGACTCTTCGTCCTCCGTCTCCCAGCCCAACTCCTCAGAGGAGGAATCGAGCGGTTCTGGTTGGGCAGGCACCGATGCCCTCCGCCAAGGGTATCAGCGTCTACAACATCGGCCCCAAACAGGAGGTCAAGGATCGACTTGGCCTCCGGGGTCGACTTGGATGTCAAGGTCCTGGTGGTCAGGGCAGATGCACCGGTGAGACCAGCGATCAATACCTGCTGCTGTTCCATGAAGGCAGCAAAGCTGCTCTCCAAGGCCGTCAACCTGAGTCCAAGCTCAGGAGACCCAGCAGCCCCCGACTCGGGCCCTGACAGCGGCTCCCTCGGAGGAGAGTCCACAAGGACAACAGCACTTGTGTCCAGGAGACTCCATCTCGACACGAGGATGCTTGGCAGGCCTCTGACTCCAAAGACCCGGGACGGCTATCGGGGCTATGCGACCTGGCCCTCAAGGAACCAGGAGCATCCACCAACATCACCCTCACAGGTTTCTTCTTCATCGCAAAGGAGACCCCCGCTCAGAGGAACCCCTGACGCTGCTCGGGGCCAGAGTCCCGAGACATCGAGGCCTCTGATGAGGTCCGGGCCCGGCCAGACACGGAGTCAGAAAAAATTCGATCCTTCTGGTGCTGCCGACTCCTCAACGCCTTCGAGGACATTTTGCCACACGGACCACAGATCATCGGGTCTGAGGCAACGGAGGCAGCAGTCGTGTGTGTCAGTAAGACACATAAGTTTCTTACACCGATCACATTTCTTAAACCCGCTGGTAGCCATTGGGGGAAAAAGGGCCCCTGCTAGGTCAAAAGATCGGGCTGCCAGGGAAAAAATAAAAAAGGCACAAACACCAGTCACAAAGGACAAAAACCAAAAAAGAGAGAAAAGGACTTGATACCGGCATATCGGTCCAAGCGGGAAAAGGATCCGGCGTTGAACCGGAGAAAAAAAAGAGAAAATCAACTTTTTCCTCGGGGAAAAACGAACTACGTCCGTCAGGCTCCGTGGAAAAAAGGAGACTGAGCAAGATGGCACCCTTGGGCAGGAAGGGGACCGTGCATGCACGCTGCAATTCCCAAAGGCTTTCTTTGAAAGCTGGGGAAATGCTCCGCATGTGGGCTGAGTCGGCACCAACGTCAGCCATATGTGAGGACTGACTTCCTGCTTGGTCCTAGAGAAAATATGATCCCCCTGAAGAAACGATTCATGTGAAACGCAACAGTGGTGCCCGAGTAAGGCATTGGTATCACAGAACAAGAGGGCAGTAATACTATTTGTATGAAAACACACTGTTGGTCATTGATGCTATTAGACACATTCACTGGTCAAAAGAAAAAAGCCCAAGAAATGAGTGTCATGAAAGTCTGAGACTGTCAGTGGATGTATAAATACATATCCTTCAATTAATTATATTGAAGATTGGAAAGTGAACATAGTTCTTTGTTGATATCATTGAGTGCTTTAATAATTTAAGTACAGTGTTGAGTGCTAGAGAGAAGACCATATTTTATGTGTTATTTCTGATAGGGTGACATCACAGAAGTTAGAAGTTCAGTCTCCATCTGCTGGAGGAGGGGCAAGACCCAGGTGTCTGGACTGGAGGGACTCAAGGAAAGAAAATTAGTAGGTAAAGTCTAATTTCACCATGCCTTTGATGCCCCAAAAATATACTATTACTTATCATTTATATAGTGCTACAAGCTGTATGCAGCACTGTACAGACATGTATAAGACAGCCCCTAAATGAAATATTGGAACAAACCAATATTGAGAGAAACTACTATGTAATTAGTACAGTTCAAACATTTAGTCTAGTTTTACTCTTCTTAGTAATAATGAAATGGTATTTCATTATGGCAAGAGACTACTACTCTCACATGTATAAGCTAAATTGCAGCTGGTGATGGCAGACTGAAAGAATACTATGCTGGTTAAGCCCTACTCCTCAAAAAAAAAAAAACCTGGTATAACATAACTGTTTTAAATAGGAGCAGTGTCTCAAAGGGTGGAGATTTGCAGATACCATAGTAGCAGCACTGAAACTTGCTCCTAAGCCAGCGTAGGTGACGTATTTGTCTCTCAAAGTAATTACTAATGCTTAGTGCAGGACTTGCATTGTGCTAAAGTGAGCCCTCGAGTACATAGTAATATGTATAGACAACTTGGAAAGGGTAAGCATGGAAATTCTTAATCAAGCCTGTAGCACCCACTACACTGGGTACTATTTCTGTAGCATTTTTTTGGGCTCTAAACTTCATTTCTTAGTACATGAGGATCTTCTCTTCAAAAAGTTCCAAGAGCTCATTCTGTGACTCAGCACCTAAGCAATGTTATTCTAGTATTTTTCTCCTTTAACACAATGTTGTGTTTCCTTAGTCCCATCCTGACAGGTTAAAAAGCTGGTTCTCTCTCAAATCATCACAGCCTCTTCCTTCTCCATCATCCTCATGCTCTTCTGGTACACAGATGGTGTAGGCTTACAATATTTCTAATTGATGAAACTGTGTCTTTCTCCAAAGACAAGCAGGGGTGATGCAAGCACACTGTTGACAAAGTCTCCAATTGAGCCAAAGTACCTGGCCCTTCTGTAGGTCAGATAAGTCTTTAGACTTCACTAAGCATGCATGTGCTGCCTTTGACAGTGGAACGTGCAAGCTCACTGATAGTCTTCAACTGCAACCATATCAGCCATGGTTCTCGCCTCTGTTCATCAGATCACTTTAAAAAAAATTAAAAACCACAAAACAGCATACCAGTCTCTCACCCATGACCACTGGCTCAGCCCAGGGGCCAAAAAAACCCCACATACACACCCTATGAAAGCAAGAGGACAAATAGGCTCTAGTGGTGGCAATCTGCTCTCACACAGGGCCCTGACCCTGCAGGGAACAGTTTCTCAAGCCCTTATCCCATCAGGGATACTGAAGGCAGCCACACCAGAGGCACCAATGCCTCCAACCTCTGCCCCCAGCACACTGCCACTTGATCCCCCCCTATGGCAGCCTCTGCAAGTACCAGAGAGGGGGGGGGGGGGTGTCGGGTCAATAAGGCTAAATCCAAAACAAAGCAAACAAGCTCCAGGGAGACGACAAAAAAAGGAAATCTCCCTCCAATGGCAGAGATAGCATTTTTCTTTTTCGACCTGGGGACGTGCTTAACAGTTCCAGCTAGACACACCCCCTCCACAGCTGGGGCTCCAGGCTCACTGTTAATATGCCATCTGTCACCAGTCATGAGTAAGGGCTCCTGCCTCTGTGCTACTCTTCCTCCTCAGGAGATTCATTCAGGATAGCACCAGCATACTCCAAGGGGCCCCACTTGCCGCTGCCATCCCCCCTCCCCCAGTAGACTGGCATGCCCCTTCCCTATCTAGTGTTGAATTGCAGCATCAACTGTGTCATAGGGAAACCATCCACTACTACCACTGGAGTCAGAACAGCCAGATTCTTTGGAAGACTACTCCTACACTAAATTCCTACAAATGTTCTCCTGGGCTCTAAGGACTTAGCAACTCCTAGACTTCAGGCAGCAAGAGTGATTTTTCAATCCATTTTAAATGCCTGCATGGAGGTGATTACCCTGCCAGTTCACCAGATCCTGCAAGCATCCATCTGAAAGACCCCATCATCTCTCACAGCCTTGATCTTAAGTACAGGGTCCTCCCCTAATGGCTGGATATGACTGGCCTTTTTCATTACTGCTTCAGAGACCACCAACTGGATGTGACAGCTGTTGCCAAACTATGCAAAATTCAGCTCCATAAACCTCTGGGTAAGGAGCATCGGAGCCCTAGCTCCTATGGGCAAGAAATCTATTAAAGTACACACCTAGCATTTGCAGATCCTGGCACACCAACTCCAGATTCTGCACAACCACCATGACCCCTGTCTGTCTACAGGGGATGGTTACACAACTCACAGCCAAATCTGCAGGAGTCTCTATACCATATCAGCTGTGCCACCTCTGATGCCTTTGACTCTACAACATATGTGGCAGCTCTACCTGGCTCAGAGTGCAGGCTTAAGTAACGACTTGTACAAATCGCTTACTTGACATGCCTTGTCTAGGGAACAGCCTCTTTGGACCAAAGGTTGAACAGGCAGTATCTAAAGTGAAGGACCATTCCTTCACAACCTGCCAAGTCCTCCTCACAGCACAGATAACCACACTATCCACAGTACAAACAAGCATACCACTATCAACACGTCCAGCAGTTCTACCCATGCCACAGTTTTTGGCCTTTATGCTAGGTCACCTCAATAGCAATCCGTAGGACCAGCCTACGGACAATGGTGATCATGTGAAAGAAAAGCAACAGGCTTCAGCACCTGGCCTTGCTCCCAAGAAGACCCCCAGTTTTTGACTACTTGCCAATCAGGAGGCAGGATCCACTACTTCAAGGAGGCCTGGCACTCTGACAATGGATCACTCGGTTATCTCATTGTGCCTTCCCTCTCCTCTTGCCAACCAGCCATCAACTAACATAGGATGGGCAGGTGTGGCAGCTATTGCCGAAGATGACCATGCTGCTAAGGAGGTTGTCTTATCAAGCTAGTACCCCCCCCCCCCCCAACCAGCAGGGGCAAGCGTTATAGTCAAGGTTCTTCCTCAGCCCAAAGAAAATATGCAGGGGGGGGGGGGGAGGGCTCCATCTAATCCTCTCTCTCTGCAACCTCAATGCCACACAAAGCGAGAGAAATTCAATATTAACTCCCAACACCATCCTGCTGTTGCTCCTCCACAATGACTGCCCTCCCTGGATCTGAAGGAGCCTCTACTCACATACTCATCCATCCTCAACATTGGAAATATCTTCTGTTCATCTTTGAAAAGTGGCATTACCAGTAGCAGATACTTCTCATTTGCACCACAGATTTTTTACCAAAGTGCCTGGCAAAGGTTGTTAGCCACTTGCATCGCCAAGGACACAGTCTATCCATATCTCAATGACTAGATCATCTCGGCTCTATTCAGGGATGGAGCCGCACAGACAGTATGCGTCACCATCCATGTATTACAGACCTTAGTATTCATTAAATCTTCAAACGTCTGAGCCCATTCTCCAGCAGTGCTTAGACTTCATCAGTGCCCACAGGCAGGGGCAGGACCTTTCAAAGACAGTCTTTGCCTGGCCTGTTTATTCTGAGCTACCGGCAGGTTGATTGAGCAGCTACTCAATCAATGCATCCCTTACAATGGCATCTCAAGCTCAACTGGCATCAACAGTTGCAAGTGTTTCAGGCCCAGATCCCTCTGCCCAGGAGCTCATCGGGGCACCTGCACCGGTCTCTCCTCTTTTGTGGTGGGCCACATCAACCATCTTGAAGCAAGGAAGGGCCTTTTCAGGCTCCCCCACCTGGCTTTGTTCTCACAACAGATGCCTCCTCTTATAGCTGGGGAGCACACCTTCTGCACGTGTCAACGCAAGGAATGTGGTCCCCCTCAAGAACACAAACTGCACATCAATGTCTTCTATGCCCTCTGTCTTAAAAGACATTGGTCACTCACAAAGTTATACTGATGCAAATCAACAATCCAGTCACCATGTTCTATAATCAATCAGGGTCAGTTGGGATCCCTCAGGCAGTGCAGGTGTGGCACTTTGCTCTCTCTGCAGGCACCACCCTCAGGGCTGCCTATCTCCCAGGAATACATAATGGCATAACAGACTCCCTCAGCCAACATCTTGATCCACACGAGTGGTTCCTCAACCTGTCCACAATGCAAAACATTGTCCACCATTAGGGCATCCCAGAGATAGATCTCTCTGCCTCAGAAAAGAATGGGAAGTGTCCTCTTTTCTGCTCCATTTGGCCCAGCCATTGCAGACTAGCGCATAATGCCTTTGCCATCTCCTGGAGTCACCGATTGCTCTATGTGTTTCCACCATTCCCTCTTCTCATCAAGATGCAGGAAGAAGACACAGCAAGTTCTCCTCCTTGTGTGTGTGCGTGCGCAACAGTCTTGGTTCCCGCACTTCCTCACTTAGGCGTAGTCTCCTACTGCATACCAATCTTAGCAGCCTCTCCCTCGCTACCCAGCACCAGACTCTTCCCTCCCGGTAGAGGTGAACATCCTCTTAGCTTCTAGAAAGCCATCCACACTCCATTCCTACTAATGGAAATGGACTATTCACACAGTGGCTATTGGCATGACGACAAAATCCTGTATCCTGCCTACTTAGATGTAGAAAGAAAGAGAGAGAACAGGGCTAACGCCAGTCTTCAGACTGCCTCAGTCTGCTATCATCTCTGTCTATCATGCTGTGACATGCTGCAATAGCCAAAAGTCATCTCTCTACATACCCTACTATCCCAATTCATGAGAGGTCTCGAACACAAACTGCCCCTCAAGTAGCCTGCCGCTTCAGCCTCCTTCCACCCCCGCCGACCTCTGAAGCTCCCCCGATCTGGGTAGAGCACCTGAGCGGGAAATCCTCCCGCACAGAAACTCCTGCCCAATCGGGGCAGTGGGAGCAACACAGGACACACTTAAAAAGCGGCGTCCCTGCAAGCAGGGAGCCGCTTCAGCCTCCTTCCACCCCCACTGACCTCCAAAGCTCCCCCGATCGGGGTAGAGCGCCTGAGCGGGAAATCCTCCCGCTCAGAAGCTCCTGCCCAATCGGAGCAGTGGGAGCAACACATGACACACTTAAAAAGCGGCGTCCCTGCAGGGCGGGCCCATGCCTGAGGGCCTCGCCAGAGGGCCCTTTGGCGTGGCCCAGAGGCGAGCGCAAAATAAAAACAGAAAACGAAAAAGGGGAGCAGGCACACCTACAATACCCACAGAAGCGGCACAAAACACCAGGAAGCAACCAGAAAGAAAAAAGCAGCAAAACGTAAGTGAAGAAAACAAGACCATACAAAGACAGCCCCAAAGACTACATGCATACAACCCTGATTCTCCCCATCAGCCTCCTCCTCACACAACTCTTTCCACCGCATGCACTCAACCACCACCCACACACAAACACACCATGGCCCCCACCAACAGCATGGACAGACACATGCCCACAGTATAATTATGGGAACACACACAGAACATCCATGCTCAAAAGGCAAACCAGGCGCAAGACCGACACCCACGCAAACCCAAAGGAAGCACACGGAACAAACACTCCAGCGTCAATATCAATAGAGCTCATAAAAGCCAGATCCATACGTAACAAGATCTACACAATAGCAGACCACAGATGATCAACAACCCGACATACTATGCATCACAGAAACATGGCTCACCCCCACCGACAATGTACTACTCAATCAATTAGTGCCCGACACATACACAGCATACAACTGCCCACCGGCAAGGAGTCGTCGTCTTGATAATTGCAAAGCACAGCCTAAAGTTCAAATCACAAAGCGCCACAGACACCCAACAATGCAACACCGTCACTGTAGAGAACAAACACATGGCCCTATGCCTCACCTACAGAGCACCACCTGATGAACTAGCCACCACCCTCGAAGCAGTCTGCGCAATCAGCTCAAACCACAAACCCACACTATTGCTAGGAGACTTCAACCTCAAATCTACCAACACCAAAGATGCAGAAGCTTTCCTTCAAGCGATGAGTTCATTTCAATTCACACAAATAATTAACACCCCGACACACAGACACGGATCATCGCCAGACCTCATCTTCTCACCCAACTATCTAATCATGAGAGGACTAATTTCAACACCCACAGTCACACCAGTACCATGGTCAGACCACAACATAATTGAAAATATTGTGCCACAAGGAGGAAAACAAGATGAATACCCGGACAACACACCCACAAAAAGAAGATTCAAGAGCTTTGACAGGGACCAATTCCTACAGGACACTATAACACACCTAACCTCAGAAACAGATGATCTAGAAGCCAAAATCAGAAACTAGAACACCACCATCAATGACGCCGCCAAAGCCACAGATTATAGACCCAAGAAAACACGCTGCACCAAATTACATCACAAGCCATACGAAGCGAAAAGAGGGAACTCAGAAAATTAGAACGGAGATGGAGACACACCAAGTCATCCAATACCCAGGAACTATACCTAACAAAGCAAAAACACTACAATGAATTCATCAACCAAACAAAGAGAGAATACCACACAAACATTATACTCAAATCCAACAACAAACCTAAAGAGCTATTTGAAATTGTGAAAACCCTCACCAAGGAACAGAAAGCAGAAAACGAAGTACAAATAGACCCACAAAAATTTGCTGACCACATCCAAGAAAAATTCCACTTGGCAATACAACCAAGATACAACACAACCACAAAGCCAAACTCACCCCTGAAAACCTGGGGCACATTCAACACCCCATCCACAAAGCAGCTCTCACATCACCACCACACTCAATACAAGCACGGCTCCAACAGACCCATGCCCAGTGACATGGATCAAAGCCACCAAATCAAGCTTCATCCACACCATAGTGCACAGTTCTCTGTCTCAAGGGTACATGCCAAATCAACTAAAGCTATCCCAAAGAAATCCATACTCGATAAGAACAATCCAGCAGCATACAGACCGATCTCAAGCATACCCCTACTGGCAAAAATAATTAAGGCAGTTCAGCACCAGCTACAAGATCACATTGACAACCACGCACCACTAGACATCAACCAACACGGTTTCCGCCCCAACCATGGGGTGGAAACACTCCTACTATACCTCTTCAATAACATTCTCTGCCTCATAGACAACCACAAGAAAGGAATACTAATGATCTTCATCGACCTCTCATCAGCATTTGACACAGTGGATCACAGAACTCTACTGGAAAGACTACAGAACATTGGGTTACATGGATCCACCCTGAAATGGTTCCACTCAAACCTAACCGACAGACAGATACAGGTTAAGGTAGGCCCCAATGCTTCCCGACCCAAAAAAGTCCTACAAGGAGTACCACAAGGATCAGCCTTATCAGCACTTTTATTCAATCTCTACATCCAGCCAATATGCGACATCATGAAAGAACACAATATACAATCTATACCGATGACATCATGATATACACACCTATCACAGTCGACAACCTGGACTACTCCAAAATAAACTGTCAAACATGACCAGCTGGTTTCAAAACAACAACCTCACCATAAACTATAGCAAGACTGAGGCACTAATCATCACTCGAAACACTGACTTCGTCCCTCCACCCAACATCAAGATAAAAGACACAACCATACCCATAAAACCGGAAGTAAAGTACCTCGGAGTAACCCTGGACAAGGAACTGAATCTACAATCACACATAAGCAGAACCACCAAAAGCGCATACCACAGGATGAGGACTCATCTGACGCCTCAAGCCCCTCCTCACCCCAGAGCACTTCCATACAGTCTGCCAGGCACTAATAACCCCACTAACAAACTTCTGCAACCCAATCAACCTTGGTCTATCAAAACAAACACTCAGACCACTGCAATTGGCACAAAACACAGCGGCCCGCATAATATCTGGCACAACAAGACATGAACACATCACACCCATACTGAAATATCTACACTGGCTCCCAATCAGCTCACGCATCAAATATAAGTCAGTCATAAACATCTTCAAGATCAAACAGTCATGAGCCCTAAGCCTACAAACACTCATACAACCTGACAGAAGCACATGACCAAGGAGGAGAGGCACTTCCAATCGTATTAACACCCCAAAAGACCTCATCAAGGTCTGCAAGGACACCGCGGAACGAGCCCTTTCCCTGGCTGCACCAGCAATTTGGAACACCCTCCCAGACGAACTAAGACTAATCGAAGACCTCAAAGACTTTCGGAAGCAACTTAAGACAACACTATTCATTGAACACTATGGTCATGTCACATGATCCACTCACCAAGCAAGAACAAAAGACCACCCCCCTCCCCTGACCCTTGTACATAAGAATGTATAATAGCGCATGATGTAAATAGCTCAACAAGAATCCAATATACACCACCACAAACACACAATATGTATCACTGCATGAACACACTTGAACCACTCTTTGTTTGCTGTGGAGACCACCTTGATTGAAGGAGAAGGCGGTATAGAAATACTTTTAAATAAATAAATACGCCGGCATGGGACCTCAACATCCTCCTCGCTGAACTCAAAGCCTCCCTTTGAGCCTCAAGGATCAGCTTCCCTCAAACACTTCACCTGCAAAACTGTCTCTTGGCCATCACCTCAGCACGTTGAATCTGTGAGCTCCAAGCACTTGTGCACTACCCTCTCTATACACAGTTCCTGCATAACAGAGTTGTCCTATGGACGCACCCCAAGTTCCTTTCCAAAGTTGTCTTGGAGTTTCACCTAAATCAGTCAATAGTTCTACCAGTTTTTTTCCCAGCACCACATTCTGGAGTTCAGGAAAAAACCCTTCACTCTCTATTGTAGAAGAACCCTGATATATTACCTCACAGCAACCAGAAATCTTTGTGACCTTTAACCCTAACAATCCAGATTCCCTGCATCTCCTTCTGCTATACCCAGGTGAACTTCCCATGAACAGGGTCCTTATAACCTAAGAGCGAAGGCAACCTCAGTAACAAGATTTGCCTCTGTATCAGCCATGGACATTTGCAGAGGGGCCACATGGTCAACCATTCATACCTTTGCTAAGCACTACAGTCTTGACTTGCTTTTAGGACAGGACTTCACCTTCAGGCAGGCAATCCTCCACAACTCTGTCTGCTACTGTCCTTTCCACATCCCAAAGGGGGTGGGGGTGTCAGACCCCCAAACACACGTCCCTTCAGGGGGGCCCTCTGCTCTGGATTCATCAACAGTGTGCCTGAATCACCCCTGCTAGTCTCTAGAAAAAATGTAGTTGCTTACATGTAACTGATTCTCCGTAGACAGAAGGGATATGCAGTCACTCATTCTTCTTTCCTTCTATAGGGAAGACAGGTAAGTAACATCATCTTCTTTTGCTATGTTATGAACTGACTGTGCAAAGCACAGGCTCACTGATAGGAGGCACACGTATGTTCAGAAGTACAAAGACTTCACTATCAGAGTATGCTTACATACCCCTGCTATCTACAAAGAACCCCTATTACAGGTAAGCAACTATGCTTTTTCTGCAGACAAACATGGAAATGTAGCCACACATCTGGTGACGTCTCAGAACTATGAACCGAGAGAACTAGTTCTTGCATTCCCCTTCATAGTCTGTCAGTCTGTTTCTCCGTGAAGAAGTGCAGTTGAACACTAAACCCCGCCTCCCCTCCCCCCCAACATTTACCTTAGAAAGGAAGTAAACAAACCAGAAGCATCACAGCAGCAGCTTCATTCCTAGACCAAGCAGCAGATGCTAGGCATTATGGTCTCAACAGTCCCTTTATTTATTTCAGCCCTTCTATACCATAGATCCTATATGGCCTCCATGATTTATAACATCATACATATACAATTAAAACATGCTATAATAAATCAATACAATAAACTGAGGGTCATGTTTACTAAAGTTCATTAGCTGGTAGCATGTGATCCAAAGACACTGCTAAAAATGCCACACTAGCAAAGCAGCGTGTGAATAGGTGGGATTAAGGCAGAGACAGGGCAAATGGCTGAGGCAGGCACGCTAGAAAGGAAACTAGGCGCTAGCTGCATATGCCATGCTTGCATGCTCCAGCCATGAGCTTTAGGTAATATGAAAGGCAGAAGGAGGGCAAACCAAGGTGCATGCCTAGGCCACCTCTTTGGAAGAGCGGCATGGTGCAGCTGATATGGCAGTGAACCATTACAGCCTGACAACCACAAATCTGAAGTGTGCAGGTCAGGGTAACCCTGCTGGGACAGGGGGTGCAAACAGACACATCAGCAGCTGTCATGATTAACAGCCTGTCTGCATATGCAATGGCTAGTTGTCAGACGGCACCTGGTGTTGGGTGCTGTGGAGGTGTCAGGAGATAGGACCCACAGTCTGTGCTGTAGTCAGTATTGGCCTCAGAACCAGAGATGGCGCTAACAGAGCACGGGTGGTGGGAGGGCATGCAAATTAGATGATGCACATATTGCCAACATGATGGTGTGGCTGCAAGAGTTCTATCTGACCCCTGCATGGGGGAGAGGGAGCATGTAGCAGTGCATACATGCAGTCTATACCTATCAGTTATGCTCAAATGGTTTTTACCTTAAAAGGGTATGTCAAGCTCATAATTGTATCTGTCATCCATCATAAGGTCGCCATCTACTAAGGGTATATTCAAAGCTGTGATGTGAAGTTCAGACCATACACTCATATCATATTATTGTTTAGAACACTCTAGCCAGTCTAAGGTTAGAGTCCAATTTCAGTCCCCAAGGGCCCATTCTTTCATTCATGGTTTTCTAATGAAAAAAAGAAAACAATCTTGGTGTTTTAACTCACCAGAAGTCATTTACTTGTAAAGGGGGGGGGGGGGGGGGGTTCTCTACAGAAAGCATAACAGACATACTAGTGGATGATACAAAATGGATCCTGCTTTCAAGCTCAGAAAGATGAGACTTTGAGCATGTGTAAGGATTCCCAATAGGAAATACTCCTTGGTCTCCTTAGTCCATCAAAAAGCTCTAAATGAAACTCCTCCAGGAGGTGGGGAGATGATTTAGCTATATTTTCTCTTTTTAATTATTTTTTTTAATTTATTTACATTCTCTTATATACCGCGCTATTCTGCATCAGTGCGGTTTACATTGAACAAACTGAAATTACATTGAACAGGGCATTATAACTTGGAGATAACTATTTTACAGGAACATGGGCTATGGAGGGTTAAGTGGCTTGCCCAAGACCACAAGGAGCACCTGTGGGACTAGAAACCCCAGTCCTTCCGGCCCAAGGTTGCTGTCCTCTAGTGCGATTTGAACCCCCGACCTTCCGGCCTGAAGTACCTTGCCCCAACCACTAGGCTACTCCTCCACTCCACCTTATACCACCTTATCAATGCCAAAGCCATTTACATCAAATGATACAGTAAACAATCTGACTACAAAGAATCCCTGTTACAAGTGAGTAACTCTCAACAAGCAAGATGAAAATCGGCCATACCAGTAGGAAAGCCCAAGCCGGGGTTTTCCTAGTTATTTTTTTTAGGGTAACCCAGAGGAGATAGGAGGGAGGTGTGAGCTGATTAACAGTTAAAGAGTCCTTACAACACCCCCTGGACCAAAATGAGAGATGCTACTCAGTGTGAAGTGAAAAGCATGCTATTTTATAAATTTCCTCAATTGACACCAAGGAGAAGTAGACAACTGAAGCTCTTATCTGGTGCACTTTGGCTGAGTCTGAGTTGTGTTCCTACTATAAAGCAGCAATGCGAAATGCTGTCCTGCCAACCAACTGAAGGAGGTATGGTTGGCCACAGAAATTCTAATCCCGATCACAAAAGCATATGAAAAGTCGCCAGGACTTATGGTACATTCACATTCGTTGGAGGGCAGAACACCAAAACCCACCTACAGTCCACTGTAAAGACCAGAAGGAAACACTTTGGCACAAGGAGAGTACTACTATAAGTGTTAGCAGTAAATTTGAGAGACAGAGATCATCATCTAGGTGCTCTGTGATGGTATATAGCACAGTTATTTATTTATTTTATTTATTTATCTGCATTTATATCCCGCTTTTCACCGGGTCAAAGCGGTTGGGGGATACATTTAACACGAGGGGATATGAGACACATACACTAATACTTACAAGGAACATGGGTAATGGAGGGTTAAGTGGCTTGCCCAAGACCACAAGGAGCACCTGTGGGACTAGAAACCCCAGTCCTTCCGGCCCAAGGTTGCTGTCCTCTAGTGGGATATGAACCACCGACCTTCCGGCCTGTAGTACCTTGCCCCAACCACTAGGCAACTCCTCCTTACCTGTAACAGGTGATCTCTGGGAACAGCAGGAATTAGTCCTCACATATGGGTACGTCGGTACCGACGGAGCCTGCGCGGGAATGCTCCCCAGCTTCCCAGGATGAAAGCTTTTGGGGCATCCCACAGCGCATGCGCGCTGCCTTCCCGCCTTTCCTACCAACTCTCCTCAGTTCTGGTTTAAAGCTGAGACAATAGAGAGTAAAGGAAAGACAAAGAGAGAGATACAACTCCTAGGGGAGGTGGGTGGGTTGTGAGGACTAATTCCTGCTGTTCCCAGAGATCACCTGTTACAGGTAAGTAACTGTGCTATCTCCAGGAACAAGCAGGAATAAGTCCTCACATATGGGGACTCCCTAGCTAAGATGCCTGGGAGATCACCAAGGGTATGAGACCCTGAAGGGTTCCTCGTCTTCCTATGGATCTCAGGCATCCATTCAGGGAAGGAGGGCAGGAGTTGTTTAAGAATGGAAGAGGTGTCTGAGGACAGCCTGACCAAACAAGGCATCCCGGCGGGAGTCCTTGTCCAAACAGTAATGGGCTGTGAAGGTATGAACCGAGGCCCAGGTGGCTGCTCGACAGATCTGATCGATGGACACAGAGTGAAGATGAGCCATAGAGGTGGCCATGGCCCTCACATTGTGAGCTGTGACATGGCCCTCCAGAGAAAGGTTCTTACTCTGGTAAGCAAAGGAAATACACTGAGCAATCCAATTGGACAGTGTTCTTTTAGAGACTGGAAGTCCTAAAGGAGAAGGATCAAAAGCAACAAAAAGCTGGGAAGACTTTCTATGTTGCTGTGTCCTGTGTAAGTAAAAAGCAAGAGCTCTTTTACAATCTAGAGTATGAAGGTTCCTCTCTGCACTGGATGCATGAGGAGCTGGAAAAAAGACAGGTAAATATACCTCTTGATTAAGATGAAAAGGTGAGACCACTTTAGGCATAAAGTGAGGATTTGTCCTAAGGACTACCTTATCATGATGGAACCTTGTATGAGGTGGATTAGCCACTAAGGCCTGCAGTTCACTGATGCGGCGAGCAGAAGTGATTGCAATAAGGAAAATAACCTTCCAGGAAAGAAATTTCAAGGAGGTAGTGGCTAAGGGTTCAAAAGGTGGCTTCATAAGCTGACCAAGAACCAAATTTAAATCCCATGCCACTGGAGGAGGTCGAATGGGAGGTTTAGTTAAGGTTAGGCCTCTCATAAATCTTGCAATAAGAGGATGAGAGGAAACAGGATGTCCATTGATAGGTTTAAGGGATGCTGCAATAGCACTTAAATGGACCCTTACTGAATTCGTCTTAAGGCCCGCATTGGAAAGATGCAGGAGATATTCTAATAGAGAATTCAGAGGAAGTGCCAGAGGGTCAAGACCCTTTTGAGCACACCAAATGGAAAATCTCTTCCATTTAAAAGCATAGGAACGCCTAGTGGAAGGTTTCCTGGAAGCATGAAGGATATCCTTCACTTGCTGCGAAAGATTGAAGTCTTGAAGGTCTAGGCCTTCAGTAACCAAGCTCTGAGGTGAAGGGACTTGGGGTTTGGATGCCACAAGGTCCCCTCCTCCTGAGACAGAAGGTCTGGAGCAGCTCCCAAGTCCAGGGAGGGGGCCTGGGAGAGATGCAGAAATAGAGGGTACCACACTTGGCGTGGCCAGCGTGGAGCTATGAGGATCATAGATCCTTGATCCCTCTGAAGTTTGAGCAGAGTCTTGGGGATCAAAGGAATGGGTGGAAAGGCATACAGGAAGTCCTGACCCCAGTGAAGGAGGAAGGCATCTTTGGCCTGAACTCCCTGACACGGAATTCTGGAACAGAACCGGGGAAGTTTGGCATTCCACGGACTTGCAAATAGGTCTATGTCCAGGGTACCCCATTCCTGAAAGATTCTGAGTACCTGATCCATGTGCAGGGACCATTCGTGTGGAAGCAGAACTCGGATGAGTCTGTCTGCCCAAGAGTTTTGAATTCCTGGGAGGTATACTGCCAGGAGATGGATTTGATGCTCTCTGGTGAAGGCCCATAATCTTAGAGCTTCGTTGCAAAGCGACAGAGAGCCAGTTCCTCCTTGCTTGTTTATGTAAAACATGGCTACCTGATTGTCTGTTTGAATGAGGACTGTCTGGTAGCTGAGGAGGGTATGAAAGACCTTGAGAGCTAGGTACACTGCTCGAAGTTCCAAGAGGTTGATATGAAGGGAGGTCTCCTGTGGGGACCAAGTGCCTTGGGTGGATAGGTCCTGCAGATGAGCTCCCCAACCTGTTTGGGAGGCATCTGTTGTGAGGATTGCTTGGGGCAACAAAGGCTGGAAGGGTGACCCCAGCAACAGATTCTGAGTGGATATCCACCATTGGAGAGACCAAAAGAGACGTTTGGTGGTTGCTATTTGGTCTGAGAGAGCTCCTGAAGCTTGAGTCCACTGGGTGGACAAAGTCCATTGAGCTGCTCTCATGTGTAGACGAGCATAGGGCACCACATGTAAAGTGGAAGCCATGTGGCCTAGTAGTTGTAGCATCTCCCGGGCAGTTATCGACTGGGTCAGTGTCACGTCAGGACATGCTAGGGAGATAAAGTTCCTAGATGAAATAAATGACTGCTTCTTGGAGCAGCTGGTTCATGAACCGACCAGAGGGGAAGCCATATTAGACCTAATCCTTAGTGGAACACCAGATCTAGTGCAAGAGAAGGTTGTTGGGGCCACTTGGCAATAGTGATCATAGCATGATCGCCTTTGATTTAATTAGTGGAGGAGGGATAGTAAGGAAATCCACAGTACTACCTTTTAACTTTCGAAAGGGAGACTATGATAAAATGAGGAAAACAGTCAAGAAAAAACTAAAAGGTGCAGTTGCAAAGGTTAAAGACGTACATCAGGCTTGGCTGCTGTTGAAAAATACTATCTTGGAAGCCCAGACCAGCTGTATTCCACGCTTTAAGAAAAGTGGAAAGAAGTCCAAAAAACTGCCAGCATGGTTTAAAGTTGAGGTCAGAGAGGCTGTTGTTGCCAAAAAAGCATCTTTCAGGAAATGGAAAAAAGAGCCAAACGACGAAACCTGGAAACAGCACAAGCACTGGCAAGTCAAATGCAAGGCATTGATAAGGCAGGCAAAGGGAGAATTTGAGAAGAAGCTTGCTGCAGAAGCAAAAACGCGAAGTAAAGACCTTTTCAAGTACATTCATAGCAAAAAACCTGTGAGAGAGTCAGTTGGTCCATTAGATGATAAAGGGGTTAAAGGAGCACTAAGAGGAGACAAGGCGATAGCGGAGAGACTGAACAAATTCTTTGCTTCAGTCTTTACTGAGGAAGATGTAGGGATGTTACCCATGACTGAAGTGGTATTTAAAGGTGCAGAAGAATTGAAGGAAATATCGATACATTGAGAAGATGTATTACAACTATTAGATAAGCTGAAGAGTAGCAAATCACCTGGGCTGGATGGTATACATCCAAGGGTATTGAAAGAACTGAAATATGAGATTGCAGACCTGCTATTAGTAATCTGTGAACTATCATTAAAATCATCTCTAATACCTGAAGATTGGAGGATCGCCAATGTAACACCAATTTTTAAAAAGGGTTCCAGGGGTGATCCGGGAAACTACAGACCGGTGAGCCTGACGTCAATACCGGGAAAAATGATAGAAACCATCAAAGAATAAAATTACTCAGCATGTAGATAGTCATGAACTAATGAGAGACAGCCAACATGGCTTTAGACAAGGAAGATCTTGTCTTACTAATCTGTTATGTTTTTTTGAAGGAGTGAATAATCAGGTGGACAAAGATGAGTCGGTTGATATTGTGTATCTGGACTTTCAGAAAGCCTTTGACAAGGTCCCTCATGAGAGACTTTTGGCAAAACTAAAGAGTCATGGGATAGGAGGCAGTGTACTATTGTGGATCAGGAACTGGTTAAAAGATAGAAAGCAGAGGGTAAGGCTAAATGGCCAATTCTCCCAATGGAGAAAGGTGAATAGTGGTGTACCCCAGGGATCTGTGCTGGGTCCGCTGCTTTTTGACATATTCATAAATGACCTGGAAAGTGGAATAACGAGTGAGGTTATCAAATTTGCAGATGACACAAAACTATTTAAAGTTGTTAAAACCCAAGAGGATTGTGGAAAATTGCAAGAGGATCTTGATAAATTGGAAGACTGGGCATCAAAATGGCAGATGAAATTTAATGTGGGCAAGTGCAAGGTTATGCACCTAGGGAAGAACAACCCAAACTATGGTTACACGATGCAAGGTTCCACATTAGGAACCACCACCCAGGAAAAAGATTTAGGCGTCATTGTGGATACCATGTTAAAACCCTTGGCCCAGTGTGCAGCGGCGGCCAAGAGAGCAAATAGAATGCTAGGTATGATAAGGAAAGGAATGGAAAATAAAACAAAGGATATTATAATGCCTCTATATCGTTCCATGGTGAGACCGCACCGTGAATATTGTGTGCAATTCTGGTCGCCCTATCTTAAAAAGGATATAGAGTTATTAGAAAAGGTTCAGAGAAGAGCCACCAAAATGGTAAAGGGGATGGAAGGATACTCCTATGAAGAAAGGCTAAAAAGGTTAGGGCTCTTTAACCTGGAAAAGAGACGGCTGAGGGGAGATATGATAGAAGTCTATAAATTAATGAGCGGAGTGGAACGGGTAAACGTAGATCGATTGTTTACCTTATCAGAATATAGAAAGACTAGGGGACATGCAATGAAGCTACAGGGTAAACTATTTAAGACTAATAAAAGAAAATATTTTTTCACTCAACGTGTAATCAAACTCTGGAATTTGTTACCGGAGGATGTAGTAAAGGCTGTTAGTGTAGCTGGGTTTAAAAAAGGTTTGGACAAGTTCCTGGAGGAAAGGTCCATAAGCCATTATTAAGAAGGGACCCAGGATATCAATGCTTGAACCAATACAAGCATTGTGGAACCTGTGTCCCTTGGGGAAACTGCTAGGTACATATGACCTAGATTGGCCACGGTTGGAAACAGAATACTGGGCTTGATGGACCTTGGTCTGACCCAGTATGGCATATCTTACGTTCTTATGTTAAGTGGTCCTTCGACTGAATCTGGGAGGCTAACTGCACTAGACGTTGGCAACGAGCCTGGGGAAGATAGGCTCTTGCAGTAGTGGTGTCCAACCAGGCCCCTATGAATTCTAGGGACTGAGTAGGGGTGAGCTGAGACTTTGGGAGGTTACCACAAGTCCCAGATACTGCAGAATGCACCTGGTGGTGTTCAGGGAAATTTGAGCTGCTGACTGGGATGGAGCTCGGATGAGCCAGTCGTCCAGATATGGGAAGACAAAGATTCCCAGAGTGCGCAGAAATGCAGCCACTATTGCCATGCATTTGGTGAACACTCTTGGAGCAGAGGCCAGACCGAAAGGAAGGACTCTGTATTGGTAATGTTTTCCCTGGAACAGAAAACGTAGAAATTTTCTGTGGGATGGATGGATGAGTATATGAGTGTACGCATCCTTGAGATCTAGAGAACAAAGCCAATCCTGACTCTGTAGGTATGGAAGGAGAGTGCCTAAAGAGAGCATCTTGAACTTCTCCTTGTATAGAAATTTGTTCAATTCTCGGAGATCTAGAATAGGTCTGTATCCCCCTGTTTTCTTTGGAATGAGAAAGTAGGGGGAGTAAAAACCTGACCCCTGTTGAAGAAGAGGAACTTCTTCTATGGCCCTCTGGGCCAGAAGGGAGGTTATCTCCTGATCCAGAAGGTCGAGGAGAGATGTGGGAGAAATGAAATGTCTCACCATGGTGTAGGGAGGAAGGTCTGAGAAATGAAGTTTGTAGCCCTCTGATGATAGAGAGGGTCCACTGCTCTGATGTGATTTGCTCCCATCTGGGAGCAAAATGAGCTAACCTTCCTGGAATGGTGAGGGGTTCTGGCTGTTGTAGAGCCAGAAAGGTTAAGTTCTCTAGAATCAAGTCAAAAACCCTGAGGGGCTTGGGACTGCTGGGTTGCAGCAGCCCCTGCAGGTTTAGGCCTAGCCTGTTTAGGTTGCCGACGCTTGGTAGCAAAGCGACCTGTAGAAGATTGTTGACCAGAAGTGGAAGGAAATCTGCCCTTCTTGTAAAAAGATTTTTTAAAAGATTTTTTCTTGGCCGGAGTGGAGGTAGACTTAGAAAGTCTATCCAGAGCAGCATTTTCTGCATCCATTTGAGTGGCTTTAATTTGCCACTCTTTGCCAAAGAGATTTTCACCTGTACAGGGCAGATTTCCTAAACCATCTTGAACCCAGGGTTCTAGATCAGAAGCCTGGAGCCAAGCAATTCTACGAGCAGCTATGGCAATGCCTGAGGCTCTGCTGGCACCTTCAAAAGAATCAAAGGCTGCCCTGTTGGAGAACTTTGAAATGTCGTGAGTATGCTTAAGCCAAAGAAGGAACTCATCCCTTTTGTCCTCTGGAATAAAAGGGAGAAAGTTGTGCAGCTTTTCTGCAACCTCCTTCAGAAACATGCCCATATAAAGGCTGTATGAATTGATTCTGGCAATAAGCATGCTAGCTTGGAAGATTTTTCTTCCAAAAGCATCCAAGGTCCTGCATTCTCTTCCTGGAGGGGTAGAAGAGTGTCTTTTGGTACTCTTTATCCTCTTCATAGCTGACTGCACCACAATGGAGTGGTGAGGAAGCTGAGTTTTTTGAAATCCAGGAGAAGGAGGGACACGGTACATAGTGTCCAATCTAAGAGAATGAGGAGAAAGGGTGAGAGGAGTCTCCCACAAGTCAATTAAAGGTTCTTGAAGAATTTCATGAATTGGCAAGGTGACTGCCTCTCTGGGAACCTTAGAGCATCCCAAAATATCTAATTTTTTTGCTCTAGGTTCTTTTTCAGAGGTTACT
This sequence comes from Ichthyophis bannanicus, assembly GCA_033557465.1. Taxonomy (NCBI): domain Eukaryota; kingdom Metazoa; phylum Chordata; class Amphibia; order Gymnophiona; family Ichthyophiidae; genus Ichthyophis; species Ichthyophis bannanicus. Next base: position 1,404,838,140 of record CM066031.1, on the reverse strand, counting down.
GAAACAGAGAGTCCTTTAGCTACTTCTACTATGAAGTCTTGAAAGGACAAATCCTCTGGAGGAGACATTCTCCTCTTTGGAGAAGAGGGCTCTTCAGGAAGAGTAAGAGATACTTCAGGAGAGTCATCAGATGTATCGGAATCATCAGAAGACTCGAAGTATCGTCTGTTGGCTTCCAAGGATCGATAAGCGTATCGACCGGTATCCACATTGGGCGTACTTGGAACCGGATCGGTACCGGGAAAAGCCCTGGAACCGGGAACTGGAACCGGTATCCTGGTCGATGTGGATACCCTGGGTACCGGTATCGGTTGTGGTACCGGAACCGGAGTCGGAACCGCTTGCTGTGGTACCGTGGGCGTCGCAGCCTTAATGAAAGCCATTATGGCCTGCTGCATGGATTGAACAGTATGATCCATAGACGCCACGACTGCCTGGATGTCGGTACTGGAAGAGTGTGCCGGTACCCCAGAGCAGTCCAACAGGTGATTGGTCGAGGCCGTGCCATCGAAGTCAACCTGTAACCCCATAGGAGGAGCTTTGGAAGCCAGAGCTTCCCGCCGGGGTTGTTTGGCTGGGGCAGGGTCCTCAGGGTCAAGCCCAGGGACATCTCGATACTTAGAGGGAGATTTGCCCTTTGAGGACCTGCCGGAAGAATGTTTGGTTACCTGAGATCCATCAGGAGAGGAAGACCTGGATGATGTCGATGCTGGAGTATCTGTGGAAAACAGCATATGAAACTTGGCTGCTCGGTTTTGTAAGCCACGTTTAGACATCAGAGAGCAGGACTGACAATCCGTAATGGAGTGGTCAGGCCCCAAACATTTGCGACACCATTCATGGGTGTCGGTAACTGAGATGGTACCGCTACACTTGGTGCATTTTTTAAAACCAGAAGCTGGTTTCTCCATGAGGGAGAATTTTCTCCAGGCCTAGAGAGGAAAATACACCAAGTGGGGAAAAGATGATTTTTTTTTTAAAGAAAAGTAAGAAAAAAGATCGGCGGTACCGGTCCGGAGTCGGGGAAGGCAGAAACGCGACCAAAGAAACAAATTAAAATAAGAACTTCTTCAGCGGTGACAGGAACACGACCTGCTGGCTCCGCGGAAAAAGAAGAACTGAGGAGAGTTGGTAGGAAAGGCGGGAAGGCAGCGCGCATGCGCTGTGGGATGCCCCAAAAGCTTTCATCCTGGGAAGCATTCCCGCGCAGGCTCCGTCGGTACCGACGTACCCACATGTGAGGACTTATTCCTGCTTGTTCCTGGAGATTAAGTCTTCACATATGGGTACGTCGGTACCAACGGAGCCTGCGCGGGAACGCTCCCCAGCTTCCCAAAAAGGAAAGCTTTTGGGAGCATCCCACAGCGCCTGCATGCTGCCTTCCCGCCTTTCCTAACCATCTCTCCTCAGTTTGAGTTTAAAGCTGAGACAATAGAGAGAGAGAGGAAAGAAAAGATAGAAAAAGAGATACAACTCCTAGGGGAGGTGGGAGGGTTGTGAAGACTTATTCCTGCTGTTCCCAGAGATCACCTGTTACAGGTAAGTAACTGTGCTATCTCCAGGAACAAGCAGGAATGAGTCTTCACATATGGGGACTCCCTAGCTAAGATGCCTGGGAGATCCCCAAGGATATGAGACCCTGGGAAGGGGTCTACTTCCTCCTATGGATCTCAGGCATCCATCCAGGGAAGGAGGGTAGGAGATGTTTAAGAATGGACCAGGTGTTTGAGGACAGCCTGACCAAACAAGGCATCCCGGCGGGAGTCCTTGTCCAAGCAGTAATGGGCTGTGAAGGTATGAACCGAGGCCCAGGTGGCTGCTCGACAGATCTGGTCGATGGACACAGAATTTAGATGAGCCATAGAGGTGGCCATGGCCCTCACATTATGAGCTGTGAGATGGCTCTCCAGAGAAAGGTTCTTACTCTGGTAGGCGAAAGAAATACACTGAGCAATCCAATTGGACAGTGTCCTCTTAGAGACTGGAAGTCCCAAATGAGAAGGATCAAAAGCAACAAAAAGCTGGAAAGACTTTCTATGTTGCTGTGTCCTTTGTAAGTAAAAAGCAAGAGCTCTTTTACAATCCAGAGTATGAAGATTCTTCTCTGCACTGGATGCATGAGGAGCTGGAAAAAAGACAGGTAAATATACCTCTTGATTAAGATGAAAAGGTGAGACCACTTTAGGCATAAAGTGTGGATTTGTCCTAAGGACTACCTTATGATGGAACCTTGTATAAGGTGGATTAGCCACTAATGCCTGCAGTTCACTGATACGGCGAGCTGAAGTGACTGCAATGAGGAAAATAACCTTCCAGGAAAGAAACTTCAAGGAGGTAGTGGCTAAGGCTTCAAAAGGTGGCTTCATAAGCTGATAAAGAACCAAATTTAAGTCCCATGCCACTGGAGGAGGCCTAATGGGAGGTTTAGTTAAAGTTAGGCCTCTCATGAATCTTGCAATGAGAGGATGATGAGAGGAAATAGTTTGCCCATTGATGGGCTTAAGGGATGCTGCAATAGCACTCAAATGGACTCTTACTGAATTCGTTTTAAGGCCTGCATTGGAAAGATGCAGGAGATAGTCTAACAGAGAATTTAAAGGTAATGCTAGAGAGTCAAGACCCTTTTCAGCACACCAAATGGAAAACCTCTTCCATTTAAAAGCATAAGAACGCCTGGTGGAAGGTTTTCTGGAAGCATGTAGGATATCCTTCACTTGTTGAGAAAGATTCCAGTCTTGAAGGTCTAGGCCCTTCAGTAACCAAGCTCTGAGGTGTAGGGACTTGGGGTTTGGGTGCCACAAAGTCCCTTCCTCCTGGGACAGAAGGTCTGGAGCAGCTCCCAAGTCCAGGGGGGGGGGGCTTGGGAGAGATGTAGAAGTAGAGGGTACCACACTTGGCGTGGCCAGCGTGGAGCTATAAGGATCATAGATCCTTGATCCCTCTGGAGTTTGAACAGAGTCTTGGGAATCAAGGGAATGGGTAGAAATGCATACAGGAAGCCCTGACCCCAATGAAGGAGGAAGGCATCCTTGGCCTGAACTCCCTGACACGGAATTCTGGAACAGAACCGGGGAAGTTTGGCATTCCACGGACTTGCAAAGAGGTCTATGTCCGGGGTTCCCCATTCTTGGAAGATTCTGAGTACCTGATCCATGTGCAGGGACCATTCGTGTGGAAGCAGAACTCAACTGAGTCTGTCTGCCCAAGAGTTTTGGACTCCTGGGAGATATACTGCCAGGAGATGGATTTGATGCTCTCTGGCGATGGCCCACAATCTTAAAGCTTCGCTGCAAAGCGACGGAAAGCCAGTTCCTCCTTGTTTGTTTATGTAAAACATGGCTACTTGATTGTCCGTATGAATGAGGACTGTCTTGTAGCTGAGGAGGGTATGAAAGACCTTGAGAGCTAGAAAAACTGCTCGAAGCTCCAAGTGGTTGATATGAAGAGAGGTCTCCTGTGGGGACCAAGTACCTTGAGTGGAGAGGTCCTGTAGATGGGCTCCCCAACCTGTTTGGGAGGCATCTGTTGTGAGGGTTGCTTGGGACAACAACTGTTGGAAGGGGGACCCCAGCAACAAATTCTGAGTGGACATCCACCATTGGAGAGACCAAAAGAGACGTTTGGTGGTTGCTATTTGGTCTGAGAGAGCTCCTGAAGCTTGGGTCCACTGGGTGGACAAAGTCCATTGAGCTGCGCTCATGTGTAGGCGAGCACAGGGTACCACATGCACTGTGGAAGGCATGTGGCCTAGCAGTTGTAGCATCTCCCGGGCAGTTAAGTGGCTCTTTGACTGAATCTGGGAGGCTAACTGCACTAGATGTTGGCAATGGGCCTGAGGAAGGTAGGCCCTTGCAGTAGTGGTATCCAACCAGGCCCCTATGAATTCTAAGGACTGAGTAGGGGTGAGCTGAGACTTTGGGAGGTTTACCACAAGTCCCAGATACTGCAGAATGCGCCTTGTGCGGTCCAGGGAAATCTGGGCCTCTGACTGAGATGGAGCTCGGATGAGCCAGTCGTCCAGGTATGGGAAGACAAAGATTCCCAGAGTGCGTAGAAATGCAGCAACTATTGCCATGCATCTGGTGAACACTCTTGGAGCAGAGGCCAGACCGAAAGGAAGGACTCTGTATTGGTAATGTTTTCCTTGGAAAAGAAACCGTAGGAATCTTCTGTGAGAGGGATGGATGAGGACATGTGTGTACGCATCCTTGAGATCTAGAGAACAAAGCCAATCCTGACTTTGAAGGTATGGAAGGAGAGTGCCAAGAGAAAGCATCTTGAACTTCTCCTTGTATAGAAATTTGTTCAATTCTCTGAGATCTAAGATGGGCCTGTATCCCCCTGTCTTCTTTGGAATGAGAAAATAGGGGGAGTAGAACCCTGACCCTTGATGAAGAAGAGGACCTTCTTCTATTGCCCCTTGGGCAAGAAGGGTAGCTACCTCTTGACCTAGAAGGTCGAGAAGAGATGTGGGAGAATTGAAGTGTCTCACCATGGTGTGGGGAGGAAGGTCTGAGAAATGAAGCTTGTAGCCCTCTCTTATGATGGAGAGGGTCCACTGCTCTGATGTTATTTGCTCCCATCTGGGAGCAAAATGAGCCAACCTTCCTGGAATGGCGAGAGGCTCTGGCTGCTTTAGAGCCAGAAAGGCTAAGTTCTCTAGCATCAAGTCAAAAACCCTGAGGAGGTTGGGCCTGCTGAATTGCAGCAGCCCCTGTAGGCTTAGGCCTGGCCTGTTTAGGTTGCTGACGCTTAGTGGTAAAGCGACCTGTAGAAGATTGTTGGCCAGAAGTAGAAGGAAATCTGCCCTTTTTAAAGAAAGACTTTTTAAAAGGCTTTTTCTTGGCAGGAATGGAGGTTGACTTTGAAAGTCTATCCAGAGCAGAGTTTTCTGCATCCATTTGAGTGGCTTTTATTTGCCATTCTTTGCCAAATAGGTTTTCACCTGTACAGGGAAGATTTCCTAAGCCATCTTGAACCCAGGGTTCTAAATCAGAAGCCTGGAGCCAAGCAATTCTGCGAGCAGCTATGGCAATGCCCGAAGCTCTGCTGGCACCTTCAAAGGAGTCAAAGGCTGCCCTGTTGGAAAACTTTGAAATGTCTTGGGTATGCTTAAGCCAAATGAGGAATTCCTCCCTTTTATCCTCTGGAAGAAAAGGGAGGAAAGTGTGCAGCTTTTCTGCAACTTCTTTTAGAAACATACCCACGTAAAGACTATATATTTTTTTATTATTATTTTTTTATTTAGCTGTATTTATATCCAGCTTTTCACCGGGTCAAAGCGGTCAATTGGGAGATACATTTAACACGAGGGGATATGACACACATACGCTAATACTTACAGGGAACATGGGCAATGGAGGGTTAAGTGGCTTGCCCAAGACCACAAGGAGTGCCTATAGGACTAGAAATCCCAGTCCCTCCGGCCTGAGATTGCTGTCCCCAGGTGGGACTTGAACCCTCGGCCCTCCAGCCCAAAGTACCTTGTCCTAACCACTAGGCCACTCCTCCCACTATAGGAGGCTGGTTGAGGGAGGAGTGGTCTAGTGGTTAGGACAAGGTACTTCAGGCCGGGGGTTCAAGTCCCACCTGGGGACAGCAATCTCAGGCCGGAGGGACTGGGATTTCTAGTCCTATAGGCACTCCTTGTGGTCTTGGGCAAGCCACTTAACCCTCCACTGCCCATGTTCCCTGTAAGTATTAGTGTATGTGTCTCATATCCCCTTGTGTTAAATGTATCCCCCAATTGACCGCTTTGACCCGGTGAAAAGCGGGATATAAATACAGCTATAAATAAATAAATAAATGAGTTGATTCTGGCAATAAGCATACTGGCTTGGAAGATTTTCCTACCAAAAGCATCCAAGGTCCTGCATTCTCTTCCTGGAGGAGCAGAAGAGTGTCTCTTTGTACTCTATCCTTTTCATAGCTGACTGCACCACAATGGAATGATGAGGAAGCTGAGTTTTATGAAATCCAGGACAGGGAGGAACACGATACATAGTGTCCAATCTGCGAGAATGAGGAGAGAGCGTGAGAGGAGTCTCCCATAGATCAATCATGTGTTCATAAAGAATCTCATGAATTGGTAAGGTGACTGCCTCTTTAGGAGCCTTAGAATAGCCTAAAATATCCAATTTTTTTGCTCTAGGCTCTGATTCAGAGGTTACTGAAATAGAAAGTCCTTTAGCTACTTCTCTTATGAAGTCTTGAAAGGACAAGTCCTCTGGAGGAGACATTCTTCTTTTTGGAGAAGGCGGCTCTTCAGGAAAGGCCATGGATACTTCAGGAGACTCGTCTGATGTATCAGAAACATCAGAGGAATCAAAATATCGCCTGTCAGGGTGCTCTTCCAACGCTCGATACGCGTATCTAGCAGTATCGACATCGAGCGTCCCCGGTACCGGATCGGTACCGATAAGCAGCCCTGGACAAGGAACCGCAGCAGCCGGTATCCTGGTCGATGTCGATGTAGTCAGTACCAGTATCGGCGCTGGTGCCGGTACCAGAGCCGATACCGACAACGGAGTTTGTTTCAGTACCAGCGGCGTCGCAGCTTGAATGAAGGCCTTAATAGCCCGCTGCATGGACAGAACATTCTGATCCATCGACGCCATGAATGCCTGGAATTCGGTACTGGGAGATTGTGCCGGTACCCCAGAGCATTCTAACAGGTGATCGGTCGAAGCCGTGCCATCGATGTCAACCTGTAACCCCATAGGAGGAGCTTTGGAAGCTGGAGCTTCCCGCCGGGGTTGTTTTGCTGGTGCAGGATCCTCGAGGGCAAGCCCGGAGGCATCTCGATGCTTAGAGGGAGATCTACCCTTCGGGGACCTGCTAGATTTATGTTTGGTTACCTGAGATCCATCAGGAGAAGACGACCTGGAAGATGTCGATGCTACCGACGCTGCATCAGCGGGAAACAGCACATGGAGCTTAGCTGCTCGGTTCTGTAAACCCCGTTTAGACATTAGAGAGCAGGAGGGACAATCCGGAATGGAGTGTTCAGGACCCAAACATTTAAAGCACCATTCATGGGTATCTGTAACAGAAATGGTACCGCTAAACTTAGTGCATTTCTTGAACCCGGAGGCTGGTTTTTCCATGAGGAAAATTTTCTTGTAGGCCCTGAGGCCCAAGAGGAAAAATACACTAAGTGAAGAAAATATGATTTTTTTTTTTTGAAGAAAGAAAGAGAAAAAGACCGGCGGTACCTGTCCGGAGTCGGGGAAGGCAGACACGCGACCAAAGAAATAAAATAAAATAAAGAACTTCTTCAGCGGTGACAGGGCTCGACCTGCTGGCTCCGCGGCAAAGAAGAACTGAGGAGAGATGGTTAGGAAAGGCGGGAAGGCAGCACGCAGGCGCTGTGGGATGCTCCCAAAAGCTTTCCTTTTTGGGAAGCTGGGGAGCGTTCCCGCGCAGGCTCCGTCGGTACCGACGTACCCATATGTGAAGACTCATTCCTGCTTGTTCCTGGAGATACAACACTACCCAATTTAGAAATACTATCCCTGAGACAGAAACCACTTACGTTCCCCCTTGTTGGTATATAGTTTTGGAAAAAGTGTAAGAAGTACAACGGACTGGTTGATGTAGGACTATGATCAGAAAATTTGTATGTACCCAGAGAATTATACTGTTGTAAAAGAACTACAACTGTAGAGGGTATGCCCTCAGGGCCTGACATACTCACTAAGCTGATGTAATCACCACTAGAAAACACATTTTCTATATCATCCTGCTAGACCAGTCAAGAGGGTTGTGTCCCCCTACCAGATGTGGAGACAGAGAAACATTCCAGAGGCTTCTTATGACAGCTTCCTGCTATAACAGCCATTACAGCTAGGGGAATACTTCAGTATTTCTCCATCTCTAGATTTTACAACTCTGATGAAATCTTGAAAGAAAACCCCCCCACAAACCTCTTGAGTGATTGTGCTCATGAGCAATCACCCTTAGAGTGCCTCTCTCACTAGAGCACACTGCTGAAGGCTTCATAAGAGTCACCCTTAAAAACAGTGCTTCATCCACATCCCTCCAATCCAGTCCAGACAAGCAGGTTGTGTCTGTCCACCAGCAGCTGAAGACTGATTATAGGGTGACATCACAAAATAATTTGCATAATCAGAGGCATTTGTTGTCCCCTTGGGGGGGTCTGTCTGTTGATAGTGACATCCGATACTTAGGCTTTCCTGATATAGGAGATTAGCAGAGCTGTCCATAAGTTTGCAGGTACTAACAGAGGTCTTATGCACAAGGAAGTTGTAGAAAAAAAAAAAAAAAGGATGCAAGACCCGCAGATCAGAGCTTCTCAGTGGAGCCCTTCAGTGGGTGGGAGTTGACATCAGGGTCTCCCCTTGCTATGGGCAATACATCAGCAGTTAAGTTACAGGCCTGCCTCACTGTTTTGGTTTCTGCAGTAAGAGTGCTGAGCCCAGGTGGGATTTTTGGTGTTTTTCTTTTTTAATCAATTTTAGTGGCGGCTCTGGGGTTTTCATCTGTCAGGTACAGCACACATCATGATGCCGGGCTCTAAATTAGTATGTGCCGCATGCGGAGCATGCCACAGTTCACTTTCGCAGGCTGGATGCTATTGGGCATGCGAGAGGGAGAGCCAGGAAATTGAGCAGCACAGAGATGCGAGTCCGCTTCCAGGGGGGATTGCAGGGGCCTGTTGGCGAGTTAGGAGAGTGATGGTGAACCACCTTCTTCCCCCTTGTGCAGGCAGGAAGTTTCCTGTGCTGAATGGCTGGTGGTCATTTTGTCAGAGGGAGACAGCTCTCCCGCTGCCATTTTTGGGGCGTTAAAGTCACTGGCAATTTTGCAGGGAGAGAAGCAGAGCCCTCTGAACACAATGGGATCAGGGTAGGAGGTGGAGTTCCCTTTTTTCCCCCCCGAGTTTATTTTGCTACTTCATCAGGCCTAGAGGATGGAAAAAGGCCCAGGGGAGTGAGGGCTCCTCCTCCTTCTCAGGCAAACCTTTGGAACATAAGCACTCTCCTTGTACAGGGAGATCAGGCCTCAATGAAGTGCATGCACATGGTCCAGGTGGCGGCTGCGGATTGGGAAGAAGAGGACCTTGCGGGACAGATGGAGGATGCAGAAGAGGGCCCCTTGGTCTGTGAGGAAGATCTAGACAGCTTAGGCCTGGAGGAGGGAGACCCTGGCCCTAGAGAGGATCAGACCATAGTGTGGGTCTTCTGCAAGGAGGAGCTATTCAATTCTTAGTGGAGTTAAACCTGCCTTTCAGGTCCATGCAAGGAGGGGCTCCATTGGAGGACCCCTTCATGCAGGGGAGGCCATTTCTCAGAAATAGTTTCTGGTGCAAGGGGCCATCATGGAAATGGTCAAGATGGAATGGGGCATCCCTGAGGCAGGGCTCCATGGAGGTTGGGTGATGGCCCAGTTCTACCCTGTTCCACCAGCAGAGGAGTTGTATCATGACCCCTAAGGTTGATGCATTAGTCATAGTGGTGACCAAGACAACTATGATCCTGGTGAAGGGAGGTACAGCTCTCAAAGATCTGCAGGACAGAAGGCTTGAGGCAAACGCCTTATTGTTTCAGGCATCCATCTGCGAGGCCTACGTGGCACGAGCCTGCATGCGCTAGGTTCAGACCCTCCGAGGCTTGCTTCAAGATTCTGGCATGGAGCCGGAAGAGATTCCAAAGTTGGAATCTGCCACGGCCTACTTGTCAGATTTCTGTTATGATCTGGTCCATTCCTCTTCCAAAAGCATGCCGTTGGTTGTCGCAGCTCGGAGATTCCTGCAGCTGCGTAACTGGTCAGCGGAGGTCTCTTCAAAAATCTGATTGAGTAAGCTGCCCTTTAAGGGCAAGCTGCTGGTCGGGGATTCGCTGAAGGAGCCGATCAAGGATCTTGATTGATTCAAAAGGGGGGTAAGCTTCCGGAGGATGGAGTGGGAGGACTGCCAGCCTATCGTGGGATGGGGTGGGTTGGGTTGAGAGATTTCCGCCGTTTTCAGGCATTGTGCTTTCCCTCGCAAAGAGAATGTTTTCCATTTCAAAGGCAGTCCTTTCGAGGCAGAGGCTCCTCCTGGGGATACTACACAGGGTCCTCAGCGGCCTCTAAGAAGCCGTAATGAGATGCAAGGGACCCAGGAGTTGCAGGAGCATATAGGCAGAAGGCTCCAGCAGTTCTACCACTCTTGGCTCCAAATAACTTCGGATCAGTGGGTGTTGGAAATCATTTGCGATGGATATGCTCTCGAGTTCCAGCACTGCCTAACAGACATGTCAGGCCATCTGTACAACCCCTCCAACAGCTGCTCGCAATAGAGGCTGTCATTCCTGTACTGTCAGAAGAACAAGAGTCAGGTTGATACTCAATATACTTCATTGTGCCCAAAAAGGAAGGGTCGTTCCGACCAATCCTCAACCTCAAGCACGTAAACGCTGCCTTACGGGTTCCACGCTTTCATATGGAAACATTACGGTCCATCATGGTGGCAGGGAGGGCGGGGAGTTCCTTACAGTGCCTGACCTCAGAGGCATACCTGTATATTCCCATACGTCCAGACCATCAGCGCTTTCTCAGGTTTGCGACTTGGCTAGGGCATTTTCAGTTTCAAGTGGTGCCATTCAGTCTGGTGACAGTGCCTAGGACCTTTACCAAGGTCATGATGGTGGTGGCAGCAGCAGCCCTGAGGAAGCAGGGAATAGTGGTCCACCCATATCTGGATGACTGGCTCATTCAAGCCAAGTCAGAAGTAGAGAGTCAATCAGTGATGAAAAGAGTGATAACCTTCCTGCAGATTCTGAGGTGGGTGATCAACCCAGCCAAGAGCAAGTTGATCCTCCCTTCCAGCAGTTGATTTATCTGGAGGCTCGATTCGACACAGCAGTAGGACGAGTCTTCTTGACAGATGACCATGTCCTCCAGATCCAGAATCTTCTGCGCACCTTCCTCCGACTGTTGTAGCCATCGGCCTGGCATTATCTGCAGCTTCTGAGCCCGATGGCAGCGGCACTGGATCTAGTTCCCAGGGCCCAGTTTCATATGTGGCCTCTTCAGAGGTCTCTGCTGTCACGTTGGTCACCTCAGTATAATCCCGTCTCTCACAGGTTTCAGTACTTAAGGGACACCAAAAGTGGAGTTAAAGTGGCAGTTGCAGCAGAGCAACTTGAGAAGAGGAGTCTCATTGGATCAGCCAGAGTGGATCATGGTGACCAAAGATGCAAGTCTAAGTGGTTGGGGGGCTCCTTGCCTCTACCAGGAGCTCAGGGGACATGGTCGGTGGAGAAGAGCTCCTGGTCTATCAATCATCTGGAGATTCGGACAGTCTTGTTGGTGCTGCAACATTGCCACGGTGCTGGAGCAGTGCAAGTGTTCTTGGACAATGCCTCGGCAGTGGCATATATCAAGCAACAAGGCAGCACAGACAGTATGCTTCTAGCAACAGGGGTATCACACTCCTTCAATGGGCAGAGAACCATCTGACTGCCCTGTCAGTGGCTCATGTGGCTGGCAAGGACAATATGCAGGTGGATTATCTCAGCTGGTATTGTATCGCTGCGACAGAGTGGGGTCTGGCAGACTCAGCGTTTGCTGTGATCAGCAAGTGATGGATCTCATGGTGACCACAGACAACGTCAAGGCCAGTCATTTCTTCAGTCAGCGGAGGGAGCGAATATCAGAAGGTCTGGATGCCGTGGCGCAGCCTTGACCACAGAAGGGGTGCCTGTACATCTTCCTTCCATGGTCCTTGATTGGCCAGTTGCTGCAGTGCATTACTGTTAAAGGACTATACTGTCAACGAATTGAGATGAGGCGGAACGGGTAACATGTCGTTTTAAAGAACGCCTTCCCTTGGCATGGCAGTTTTAAAATTGAAGGAAGAACTGGTGGATACCTGTATCTTATGACCGCTTGTAAAGTCGGAGGAAAGAAAACTTCAATTAAACCACCGAAATTATTGCGCCATCTAGTGGAACACAAGATATAAAATAAACTAAATTACTTAAAATATGTAGTCATAAAAGGGAACGGAGACCTTACCTCGCAGACAGCAGCACATGCTCACTGTGTTAAGAATAGAAGACCATATATGCACACTGTCAGACTTTTAAAACTGCCGAGCCCATCTCTTGCCAAAAATGGATAGTAAGGGTCAGCTTTAGATATGTGAGACAAACCATCCAAAAGGGAGAAGGAAAAAATTCAATAGTCAGCATAATATAATGCTATTGAAATTGAACATGCAAATCGTCATGTAAAAACTTGGGCAAATTATAGAAAACCGCGTTGTTAATTGCCATTGTACACACCGGCCATAGTATACCTAAACATATAATCAAATCACTTGTTTGGTATCACAATTAGAGAAACCATGAAGAAAAACTTTCAGAGAAGTGACTGAAGGAATAAAAACCTCCTTAGTGACCAAAACATTCTCGCAAACCGCACTGTCCACTTTTGAAATGACCCCATGCTCTGGGGACAAATCGTGGTTTGCCAAGAGCAGAGTTCGGATTCCTCTTGTAAGCAATCATGAGCCGTTTATCCTTCAACAATGGAACAGATTCCAGAAGGTGCCATGATTCCTTCAAAATCGAACAGTGTCCTTAGAAATATCGGAGGAGGTCAACGTACAAACAATCCAATCTTGATTGTTCCGAGATTGGCCATGTATTAAAGAGGATCTTTCTGACATCTTGGCTCTGGTGTTCCTTGGAGTCTCTTCCCTCTCCATCCCTCTCTCCCCCTTGTCTCTGGGTTTTATAATCATTTTTTACTTTATTTTATGCACAATGTACTTTTTTGGCTAACAATTTGGCGTAACAGTTCTTCACAGATACCTACTCCCCCTTGTTTTAAGGCATATAGTCTTCAAATAGCCTGAACGCTAGCCCACTCACCACTCACATTGGACTTGTGGTTCCCTAATATCATTCATTTACACAAGCAGCCTTTTTGGATACAATTCTGGATGCATAATGTTATGATTAATTTTTTTATTCCCCTTTTCTTGTTTTTATTCCACAACTGATTTTAAAGATTGTTTGAATGCCCTAGATCACATACTTTACACGTTGTGTGATTCTCACTTTAACCTTTGATGTGGGGTACAATGGCAATTAATACTGTTTTCTATACTTATCCCAAGTTTTTACATGGCCATTTGCATGTTCAATTTCAATAGCGATACATTATGTTGACTACTGAATTTTTTCCTTCTCCCTTTTGATTGGATGGTTTGTCTCACGTTTCTGAAGCTGACCCTTGCCCTCTGTTTTTGGCGCGAGTCGGGTTCAGCGGTTTTAAAAGTTTCACAATGCGCATATATGTTCTTTTATTCTTAACACAGTGAGCTTGTGCTGCTGTCTGCAAGGTAAGGTCTCAGTTCCCTTTTATGATTACATATTTTAAGTAATTTCATTTCAGTTATTTTATATCTTGTGTTCCTCTAGACGGTGCAGTAATTTCAGTGGCTTAATTGAAGACGTTTCTTTCCACAGACTTTACAAGCGGTCATAAGATAGAGGTATTCACCAGTTCTTCCTTCAATTTAAAAAAAAAAAAAAAACCCTTTTCCATGCCAAGGGGTTGTTTTTTTGGGGGTTTTTTTTGTTTTGTTTTTAAATACGACATGTTACCATGGTTCCCTGTCCTGCTCCTCCTCATCTCAATTCATTGACAGTATAGTCCTTTAACAGTATTCATTCTTGTTTTAATGTTTTTTGATGTGCTGTCATTACATGTGGAAGTTTCTTTTATTACTACATTGTTTGTCAGTCACGTGAGCATTAGTTTAATCATATATTTTGAATATATCATTACTTTGTTTTAATCATACTATTTTATAATTATTTGTTCATTTATGTATGTTTTCAATATAGATATTTACATGGTTATTAATGGTTTTTATAGAGATGTTCATTAGTTTTATGTATGGGTATTTATTTGTTATTTTGATATTTGCTCCCTCTGAAGAAGGCCCCAGTGGCTGAAACGTGTAGGTGTTAATCAAGACTTGTCTGACTGCCAGGGTGTGTACCAGCTTCTTTGTTTCTCAGTACAGTGCTCTGCTCTCATTTGCCTGTCGGAAGTCATGTCCTGATGTCTAAGAAATGGGTTGTTCTCCAAACTGTGCCTTCTTTTTTTTTTTTTAGCTAAGGTGGTTTCTCCATTTCATATCAATCAGGTAGTTACCCTCCCAGTGTTTTCAGAGCCTGCTGGGGATGGGGGAGATGGTAGTCTTCATTTGCTGGATGTGTGCGGAGCGTTGCACTGTTACTTGAAGCGGATGCGGTCCTTCCGTAAGTCAGATTGCTTGTTAGACGCAGCCTCCCTCCAAACAAGACAAAGGCATCTATCTCCTGTTGGATTAAGGAGGTCATTACCTCAGTATATCTTCTCGGGCACAGACCAGTTCCAGAGGGACTGCAGGCACACAGTAGATCCCAGGCCACGTCCTGGGTGGAAGTTAAGTTAGTACCCCAGGGGGCATCTATAGAGCTGCAACGTAGTCCTCCTTACATACCTTTGTGAAGCATTACTGACTGGATGTGCAGATGGGGCAGGAGGCAAATTTTAGTGCTCAGGTGCTTTAGGCAGGGATCATGGGTCCCTCCCAACATCAGTTACTGCTGTGGTCCATCCTATTTGTATGGACTGGATGGGAGGGACGTGGATTAAGGGAAAATTAGAGTTTACCTGCTAATTTACTTTCATGGAGTCCCTCCAATCCAATCCAGAACCCACCCAGGTAAATTCTGTCTGTTCACTGCTGCAAGCTGTCCAAGCTGAAATGGGGAGGGTAGATCCTTGGCCTCAGGAGTAAGAGTTATGCCCTGTGGCTGAGAAGTGGGCGATTGGACCTTTTTGAGGGGCTCATGAGAAAAAAAGGGTAAATAAATAGAAAGAGCAGCATGCAAAAGTTTGTTGGTGTTTGGACAGTTTGATTGGCAGACAGCTGGGCAGTCTCTACTGTTTCTTCTGAGCTCTGTTTGAGGGCATAGTGTTTGTTAGGTTTAAAGTTGCTTTGTCAGTGATATACTGGAAGTGGGTGGCAAATGTCTGATTATAGGGTGACATCACAAAAGAATCTGCATAGTCCGTCTCCAGCTGCTGATGGACAGACACAACCTACTTGTCTGGCCTGGATCGGAGAGACCATGAAAGTAAGTCAGCAGGTAAGCTCTAATTTTCCCTCTTTTGAGCACTGCCCTACAGAGGAAAGAAATTGGTTCAGCTCCTTGTCCTTATACTGCTAAGGGCCAATTGAGCAGATAGAAGTTTTGGAAAGGAGTTTTGAAAAAGGATTCTTCAAGTCTCACACAATCTTGACACCGCCCCCTCTCCCCCCAGTTCTGCTCCAAAGATTAGAATGCAGCTCCTCCAAGGTATGTGCCTGCAAGCCCTGGCAGCAGGGAATTACTACTTAGCCCAGCATGGTGTGCCTGCCTTGGGCTCTCTGGGGTTGAGTATCAAAACCAAGTCTATCTTGTCTGACTTGTTTTGTGGGGGTTATCCAACACCAACTGCTGGGTGGAGCATCCGTTGGTGCAGTGCTGGTTTTGCCCAGTTTTCCTGCCTCTAGGTGCCCATGTTAGCTGCACCTCATGCTCTTTGTACACACCTTTACTCTGTGTATGGCTGTAGCATGTGGTTGGAGTGCATGCTGCAGCATGCCCTGAACCTGTGCAGCCAGACTTACCAGCATCTAAGGTTCACACTGTTGCCACAAACACATGCCTGGTCTGCAAAAAGTGGAGAGTTTCATCACTGGATTCTGGGTTCTGCAAATCTTGTATAGAAACTTCGGATGTGCCTTTGAAGGGCCCCATCGCCCTTCCTGCAGCAAGAGGACGCTGGTGTCCTGGCCTTCTTGCCTTTACTGCAGGAAGCAGTGCTGAAAAAGGATGATCTCCAGGCCTTTGACTCTAGCACTCGCTCCACTGGCCGCTCCCCTTCTCTTAAAGGTCCAAGGGCAAGTCATTCTCCTGTGGGTAGTGGCCCTATTCCTGGCAGAGGACTCTGTTTCTGGGTTGTCTTCCCTGAAATTATTCTGATTTGTATAGCAAGCTTGGTCCTTCTAGTGTTGCAACTGAGACCCTGGGGCCTCTCACTCTTTCTGCTTGTTCAGAAGGACTAGTGGCAAGTCAAAGCCCAGCCTACATGCCACCTCCTAAGCAATCTTAGTGAAGATTGGAGTACCTTTTCTTTGGCCATGGCTCACAGTCCAGTTACAACACACCTCAGGCAATCATTCAAACCTTGAGGACAAAATGTTTTCTCCTTTGAAGGATAACTACGATTGATGATATCCAGAAAAGAGGAACTGGCAACTCTATTTGCTCAAGTATCTTCCACTCTGTGTTTAGATGACCCTCCAGTGATAGAAAAGTTCCGCAGGTACACCACCTCCTGCAGAAGATTTGGAAGTAGACGAGGGCCTCTCCTTTTCTAGAGGTTATCAAGAACATGATCTGCTCTGAGTGGGACTAGCTTGACTCCCCTATGAAAGGGCTGAAGGTCCTTAAAAAGCTTTATGCCCTGCCAAAGGAGGACTAAACCACATGATTCAGCACCCCTCAGGTGCATGTGCATAGCAAGGCAGTCATGAAGCAGACCACCATTCTGATGGAGGGTGGTGCAGCCCTGAAAGATCACCTGCATTGTAAGATAGCATCTCTCCTGAAGAATCAGTTCTAGACTTCCTCCGTTATCCTCAAAGTGGTTGTGTATGCAGATCAGACGACACAAGCTCTCCTTCAGTGGCTTCAGTCACTCGCTCCAGAAGATATTGCCATCCTCCTGGAGTCAGCTACAGCCTTTGTCGGATGCTATCTATACTCTCATCCTCTTGGCGGCTAAAGACTTTACTCTTTCAAGGGTGATACGATGCTGGCTGTGGCTTCACTAGTGGGTAGCGGATATGGCCTACAAGTCCAGGTTGTTCCAGCTTGCATTTAAATGGAAGCTTTTTTTGGCGTGGACTTGGAGAAACTGGTTAAGGATTTGGGCAAGTCCAAACTTCATCACCATCTGGAGGATAGGCCAGGGAAGGGGGAACGGGTGTGTCCTCTTCCACAGCTTTTGCCCGTCTTCCTCATACTAGATACCTCGAATCCTAGAGTTCCTGAGACCCCCAGAAAACATACCTTCTATTCTAGTTTTAGGTCATGCACGCAGGCCCCAGGAACCTACCACATCCAGAAGGGCCACCTCCCGTTCAGCTCAATGACAGGTTGGGGGCCCATTCCAGGATGGCTCCAGTGGGTAGTAGGTTATGCCTTTTCTACCAGGAGTGGGCCAAGGTCATCAGAGCTATGTTCTTGAATGCAGGGAGCCTATCCTGGATGCTTTCATAGTCTCCCCATGTGGTTCTGCAGCCAAGAGCTACCATTCAAGTCATACTGGAAAGATTGCTCTGCCTATGGGTGGTTGTCACAATTGTCCTGCTCCTCCCTGCCAAGCGAGGAGTGCCAAAGAAGTTTCCTTTAGGCCCATCCTTGACCTCAAGGAAGTTTACACCCACCTGCACACTCTACACTTCCATATGGAGATTCTGCAGTCCATGATCCAGGCAGTGTGGTATGGTGTATTCCTTCCATCTCTGGATCTTGGCGAGGCCTAATTTCCACATTCCTATCCAAGAGGATCAACGAGGCTCTCTCTGATTGAAAATGAGCCAAGCATGGCCAATTTGCCACCATTCCCTTTGGCTGCTCCACTGGCCCAAGCACATTGTTGGACGTTGTGGTGGTGGTGGTGGCGGCCGCAGTGCTAAGGCACCAAGAGGTCTGTGTTCACCCATATCTGGACAATTGGCTCATTCAAGCCAGGTTGTAGTCAGAAGCATATCTGGTATCGGCCCGTGCGGTGCAGGTCCTGGAGTCTCTTGGCTGGGTGATCAATTAAGGGAAGAGTCACTTGGAGCCTTCCCAATCACTGGGATACATAGGCGTACAATTTGACACTAGTGTAGGCAGAGTGTTCCTACTCAAGGAGAGAGTAAAAAAAAGTTGTCTCAACTTTCAGCCTTCTAGACTCAGCAAGCTCCCAGAGTTTGGGATTTTCTGCAACTCTCCAGCTTAATAGCAACACTGATCAAAATGGTACCATGGGCACAAGCTCATATGAGACTGCTGCAGCGCTCCTTGCTATCTCAGTCTCCAAGTTCTAAGGATTGAGGCTAGGCTTTCCCTCCAGTCAGAGGTGGTGTCCAGCCTGTGTTGGTAGAGGCAGCCCCAGCAGCTGAGGGTGGCATGCTGTTAGATGATCATTCATACTCGTCCCGTTGAGAAATACCAGTCTGTTTGGCAGGGGAACCTATTGTGAGAGTCAAACAACTCAGGGCTGTTGGAGCAGCCAAGAGTTGGTATGGCCCATTTGTTTGATCCTTTTGCACTTCCGGTCCCTAGTCCAAGGCAGAGAGATCCAGGTTTTCAGTGCAACATACTGTGGTAGTTAATACTGTGGAGACAGACTTCCTCAGTTGCCATGCTCCGATCTTGGAGAGTGAGAACTGAGCCACTCCCACTGGGATCATCCCAAGATGGATCCGAAGGTGACCTGATCCAATGCCAAAGCATGCAGAATCTTCAGTCACTGCAGGGAAGTAGGTTCAGTGTGCCAATGCCCTAGTTCAGTCCCGGCCAAAGCAGTGTCTGTGATATATTTTTCCTCAGAGGCCACTTATGGGGCATGTGCTTTGCTGCATAGAGCAATATCTGTATTGAGTTGGCCTGGTGGCACTGGATTGACCACAGAGGCCATGGTTCAGGGACCTGATGCTGTTCCT
Organism: Ichthyophis bannanicus; assembly: GCA_033557465.1. NCBI lineage: Eukaryota > Metazoa > Chordata > Amphibia > Gymnophiona > Ichthyophiidae > Ichthyophis > Ichthyophis bannanicus. The sequence goes on along the minus strand of CM066031.1, from coordinate 1,404,819,368 downwards.
GAGGAAACTCCTGACTTATCCAACCCGGGGGCTGTTACAGCAGGGACTGATCCTTTTGGATGACCCAGTTCCCTTCTTGCTTATGACTTGGCTCTTGAAAAGCATCATTTAACGAATAAGGACTAGTCTTCTGCTTTGGTTTCCATGCTTGAGAAGAGGTTCTACCAACCTTGCCTATGTGCATGCCTGCTGCTGTGAGCGTCAGATTGGTCCTAGTATGGTAGACTTGCCTTCCTTACTTTTCTTCAGGATGACCTGGACAAGGGCCTTACCCTTCATTTCCTGAAGGTTCAGGTGACAGCCTCATGTTTCTAGGGACCAGCAGTGGGGCAGTCTATATTTACTTGATTGATTTTATATACCACTCTATTTTAAGACCAGAGCAGTTTACATAGAACAATATAAAATGTTTGTTACTGAACAGGGATGTCAACTTGGATAGCTAATGGGAAAGAACTATATTAAATACTGGTATATGTTTCATAAGATGTAAAGGTTAAGCAGAGGCACAACTTAGTAAGTCTTGTTTCCTTCAGGGGGTATGGCACCTGCATCTTCCCCATGTTCAGTTGTTCCCTAGTGGGATCTCTGCCTGGTGCTCTAGGTGCCAATGTCTGAGCCCTTTGAGTAGGCCACACTTAAGGATCAGTTCCTTAAGACCATCTTCTTGGTCGCACTCTACTGAGCAGGATATCTCTCAGAGCTACAGGTGCTGTCAGGCACGGATCCTTGTTTGCCATTTTTGGAGGAAGCCATGAATACTTTCACGTTAAGCAAGTGGTTTTTGTCTGCCCTTGTTTACTAGAGGACAGTGACAAGGGAAGGACAAGGACATTTGCCTGGTGGATTGCCAGAGTGCTTCTCTGGTATCTTGTTAACTCCCTTTGCAGGTCAGACTATCTATTTACTGGACCACATAAAGGTAGCGCAGCTGCCCAGTCTACTCTAGGGCACTGGATCAAAGAGCCATTATCTCAGCGTATCTGTTGCGGAACTGGCGGGTTCTGGAGGGCACAGCCATCCTCATGGGCGGAGTGCAGCTTTGTCATCCCCTCAGAAATTTGTCAAATGGCAGTGTGGACATCACTTTCCACTTTTGTCAACCATTACTGCTTGAATGTCCATGGTCAGGCAGACACAGCTTTAGCTCAGAGGTTTTGAAAGCTGCCATGTCTTCTTTCTGCCCAGTGGAAAGTGGTATTTTACTTACCCGATAATGTCCTTTTCTTGAGTCCTGCTAGACCAAGCCAGGACTTGTTCCTGGAACCTGTTTTGGTCTGCTCTATTCTCTGTGGCTGGCCCTGCAGGCTCGTACCTGTTTGACAAGCTCTGTCTGAAGCTGATCCTGTACATCGTGATGGTTCTTGTTCTGGTGAACTTATCTTCACTGAGGTAGTGTGTGGTCAGAAATTCTTGACCATGTATTTTGGGTATAAATACCCAAGCATGCCCCTAGCTGTACTAACTGTTATAGAAGAATGAGGTCATAAGAATCTTCTGGAATGTTTCTTTGTCTCCACCTCTGCTGGTAAGGGGGACACAACCTACTTGTTTGGAGTGGCATAGCATGACTCAAGGAAAGGACATTATCTGGTCAGTAAACTGTAAACTTACATATTAGGAACTTTAGATCTACTGAACGTGTTCATTTGAATGAGGACTTAACTATGTCTAGGTCCCATGAAAGCAGAGCCATCATGACTAATGGTTTTGTGTACTAGAGCTCTTCCATGAATCTGGACACAAGTGGTATGCCTAAGGCACTTATCATTGAAGGTATGACTCAAAAAATTCCCATAACATTTGTCTGTACCTAAACAGCGCCAACTGCTCTTTGCTGCACATGCATTCTACCCCATCCCCCATCAACTTATTTATGTGCCAATACCATTTCAGTCTAATTGTTCTTATCATCCCCATCCGTGATAGCCCTTGATATCAGCACAACTGGCTTATATCCCTGAACTCAAACCCACTCCCCTTTCTGCACCCATACCTGGAGTAAAACTGGGATTTCCACGCAAACGCTGATTTCTTTGCTCAAAAAACCTGAAAATTGTGTAAAAGAGCATGTTGTCTGCTGTCTGCTTTGCTGCATCTAGGAATTTGCGTGCAGAGATAGTGTCATGTCCTCCAATGCTCCGGATAAACCTCAAGGCTGCCAGCACCTGATGTTTGGACAGCAAAACCTCCACTATTTCATCATTGGCTGTGGAGAGTCTCTGGGGGTGGGGGAAAAGAAAAAAAAAAAACAAGACCAATATCAGCAAAAGTAATAAAAACTGGAAAGCAAAGGAAAGTGGTTTTGTGATCATCTGGACCTCCACTTCCTATAATCCTGAATTTGTCAATGCTTTATTTATTTATTGGGGTGTGTGCAAGTTTGGGGAGAAGAAAACCTCCATAAAACATGGGAGCCCCAAAAACAGCACTAGGAAGCAACCACCTCACATGCATGCAAACCAATAAATGCCTTGTACTGCTTTTTGTGGGGGACCCTGGACAAAATTATAGGAGCTCTCCCTCCTCTCCTAGCAGTGCTTCCTCAGCTTATTTCAGGGTACCATAGTTTCTCTTTCATCCCTAATACATATAACAGCAATGGCATCAGATCAATAACTGTATTAATCTCTCAAAATGATCACTTTGTATTAAATTAAATGTAAGAATCGTCAAACTGCTGTATAAGAGCTTTTGAGGATTTCTTGAAGGCTCATGTAAAATAGCTTCTCCAGATAGTTTTTATTGTCCCAACTTAGGGATTATCAAAACTTGCAAAAAAACGCTAATATTATGTCCTCCCCTCCAAAACTAGTGTTAGTCACCCGTGATCCTTACCTTTAGCATGTCCAGAGAAAGCTGATGTGCAGGAGGATAAATGCTCTCCAAGGACAGCAAGAGACAGGCCTGGAAGAACAATAATTCTTAGAGCCAAACACAGACGTAGTTTAAAAAAAAAAAAAAAAAGATAAAATACTTCAGGTCTTTTGGTCTACTTCACAACTGAATTAGAACATAAAATAAGAAAACCCAGCAATAACTTTCTGCTTAATTACTACACTGACCACGTAGGCCCCAATGTACTTGCACACGACCCATAAAGCATGGGAAGATGGCAATGCATACACATCTTGTTGCCACCCACAACAGTGTCCCAGCAGCAGCTATGCAAAAGGAGTCTTTCAATTAGAAACACTGCTGGTTGGAAGACATTCGCAGCTCCCCACAAGAGGAGATCATATGAATCTCAATTTTCTCTTGCCTCAAGAGTCCAAAATCACCTGTGCACATCCCCACTATGACATGGGTCCAAATGGCAATTATAGGCCTTTACAAGAGATGGTGTGTCAGCCTGCAGACTGTCCAATATCCAGTCAGGCCATTTTAAGAAAGCAGACAAAATAAAACATTTTAAAAATCCTGGACATTCCACATCATAAATCTGAGGAATTCATATACTATTTAAGTAAAACTGAAACCACAGGACTTTCCTTTTAGCAGAATTGCCCAGTAATGCACAAACGTTTACAGTGATATATGAAAATATTGTTCTAAGTGCACATACCAATGGCTTGGAGTCACTGAGGACATGATACTGTAGAAACTGATGAAGCATATAAAAGAGGTTATGCTGAACAAGGGTTTTGATGACCAATTCATACAGGTAGTGCTTAAAAGAAAATGAAAGACAACACACAAACTTACAATAATGCAGTGCTATATGAAAAATATATAATCACAGTACTCAAAACACTATAATGTTTAGAACATGTAATTTTTGGTACAGTGCTAAAATAAAAAAAATTCTCTTCCTGCATATAGTACAATGATTTTAATATAGCTAAAAGTCAGCGAGATTAATGAGGAGCAGCAGTGATTTACATTATGAAACCAAATCAGTATCAAATGAAATGTAATACAAATTATAACTTTTTTTGTATTTTTGGCTTTTAGCCCAGGAGCTTCCTTCCTGCTCTTGGATGTCCCTCTCAGTGGGAAGATGACATTTTACTTAACAGATCATGTCCTTTCCTCAAGCCCTGCTAGACCAGTCCTGACAAGTGGGCTGTCCCCTCTTACCAGCAGACGTGGAGACAGAGAAAATCTTCCAGAGGTTTCTTATGACCTCATCCTGCTATAATCACAGATGCAGCTAGGGGCACACTTCACTATTCATACCCAAGCACATGGTCAAGAATCCCTGATCGCACACAACCTCAATGAGGATAACAAGGTTCAACAGCCTAGGAAACATAACTATGTACTGGATCATCTTCAGACCAGTTCCCCAGGCCATAGGAAATAACAGAGAAGGCTTCCACAGTAGCTGCAACCATGGCTTCTGTGGTCAATCCAGCACCACCAGAACAACCTAGCCAGATGTCACACTATGCAGTAAATCACATGTGACATGAGTAACAGAAGGAACACATACAGCAAGCCCTGATTTGGCCAGGGCTGAATCAAAGCATTGACACCCTCAGAGCTTGCCTCTGAGGCAACTGAATAATTTGTACATTTTGGTGTTGGACTGGGTCATCCATCAGATCCATCTTGAGATGACCCCCAAGGTCCAGAAACTATAGGATCACCAACTGGATCAATTCCTACTCACAAAGATCGGCATAGTTGGCAAATGAAGTCTGCTTCTACACTGTCAATGCCACAATGGGTCATCTCTGGGGCTACTCCAGCAGTATTCATGGTCCCTTGAGAGTCAACATTTGCCACAGTTGTGGTATTGTCAAAGAATATCTGGACCATTCTGCCCCAGACTAAGAACTGGAAATATAGCAAAGACTAGCAAATAACCCTCACCTTGAGTCGGTTGATGGGCCATGTTGCCTCCCAGCTGTTCCAACAGCTCTGAGCCATTCACAATGGGCTCCCCAGCCAATCGGTCAACAGGAAGAGCAATGAAGGACCATCTGATGGCATAACCTTCTGCAGATTGTGGCACTGACCCCACCAATGCAGATGGACCCTAAAGGAAGGAGAGGCCTGACCTCGAAATCCTGTGAGATTGGAGACCAGCAGGACAGCAAGGACCTTTGGAGTAGTGGCATTTCAGTACATGCCCAGGAACTGTTTCAATTGAAGCTGCCATCCATCTGAAAATCTGTAGGTAATCCCAAACCCTGGGAGCCTGGTTTGGCCCGAGAACTGCCAACTGTAAACAATAGCCTTCTCGCTCTCTCTTCAGACAGGAAAAACACTGTCCATCTGAGTGTCAATTCGTACTCCTGAAATTGACTTTTCCCATGGTTGATCACCCAGTCGAAACCCTCCAGGACCACTCAAGCTGACACCCAAGATGCATCAGACTGCAACTTGGCTTGGATAAGCCAGTCATCCAGATAAGGGTGAACACAGATCTCCTCACGCTTCAGCCACCAATTCCATGACTTGAGAATGTCCTTAGAGTGCTGGAAGATCAAAGGGGAGAGCAGCAACCTGAAGATGAAAGCAGAGAATGGCGAAACAGAGAAAGCACTGCTGATCCTTGTGAACAGGAATGTGGAACTAGACCTCGGCCCGATCCAGGGATGTGATCCCCACACTGCACCGACTGGATCACTGAATGTAGAGTCTTCATACAGAAGCGAATGCTTGCAGGTGTGTGTTGACCCCTCCCCCCCTTGAGGTCAATAATCGGATGGAAGGACTTATCTTTCATACCACAACAAAGATGGAGCATCTGCCCTTGCCCCATTCGGTAGAGGGAACCGGTGCAACTGCCTGAAGACTAAGCAATCTTTCCAGCGTAGTCTGAACCATGACCCTCTTGGCCACAGAGCCACGAGGGGAGTTGACGGTGTCTGGGATAGGCGCTCTGCCTTCTAGAACGTAGACATTATATGATGTATCACCCAGCAAACCTCAGAGACCAAGGTCCATTCCTGGTAGAAGAGATGTAACCTGTCACTCAATGGAGGCACCCCAAACTGAGCCCCAGCTGTTACTATGCTAGACTTGAGGAAGAACTTCTAGAGGTGGCAGGTCCCTGGGGTTCAGCGATCCCCATGAAAGGCTGAGTCTGGGACTGAAAACCTGAAGCAGCAGCCAAAAGTGGGCTTTCCAGAGTGATACTGATGGGGATCTGAGGAACTTCATGGATCCAGGCAATGGGAACAAGGATAACAGGCATAGGCCAAGGAATCTATGCCCTGTCCATTTCCCAGGCCCCTTGGACCTATTCTCTGGGGGACAGTGTCATTTGGACTTGCCCAAATCCTTAGCCAGCTTCTTCAAGTCCTCCCCAAACAATGGCTTCCCTTTAAAAAAAAAAAAACAAAAAAAACCACCAACCACCAGAGCTTGGAAGCAGAGTCCATAGCCAGTTTTGCACCACCAGCAAAGAGACAATATATTTAGCTAAAGACTAAAGCAGATATAGCCTCTAACAGAAAGGCCGCTGCCGATTCCAGGACGATGAGGTAGCATACAGAAAGAATGACAGAACCTACTGAAGGAGAGCTCGAGTCAAACCCATAAATACCCACTAACTGAGGAACTACAGAGGAAGTTGCAAACTGACTCTTCAGAAGAGCTTCCATCCTGCTATCTGAATGGTCTTTTAATTATTATTACTATTATATTATGATTATTATGGTTGCACCACCCACCAGAGGGATGGTTGTCTGCCTCATGACCACCGGGATAGGCACATCCACCTGAGGTGTGCAGAACCACACAGGGCAATCTTCCTGTGGCAAGGTGTAGAGCTTCTTCATAACCCTGACCCCTTTCAGCAGGGAGTCAGCCAAGTCCCACTCTAAGCAGACCATACTCTGATAACATCCGGAAGAGGAGGGTCCTAGTAGACTCCCGTACCACCTGCAAGATGAGGCGTACCTGCGGCATCTGCTCTGTCACTGGAAGATCAGGCAGCCACAGCACGGAAGACACCTGAGCAATCAATGTCACTAGTTCCTCTTTCCTGAGCAGGCAGATATACAGGAATTGTCCTGATCCTCTGAAGGAGACTATATGCTGTCCTCAAACTGACACTCCTCTCCAGAGGAATCAGAGCTGTCCTCCACATCTCGGGCAATCTATCTCTGGACCCCAATCTCCACCAAGATCTCAGAGGCAATGGAGCCTGCATCCAACCTCTGCTGGAGGCTAAGAAATACTGAAGTGTGCCCCTAGCTGCATCAGTGATTATAGCAGGATGAGGTCATAAGAAAGCTCTGGAAGATTTTTTGTCTCCACCTGTGCTGGTATGGGGACAAAACCCACTTGTCTGGACTGATCTAGTAGGACAATATGGAAATGACCTCTGTGGTGCTATTGTGCCATGAATCATGTGCAACTACTTGAGGATTTTTCCCCCTACTTTTATATTCCTTCTAAATTCAGCTTGGTCACAGTACTTCACCAGAGCACTTTCTACAACTCTCCAAATCAAATCCAGCCACAAAATTTCACCATTATGCAGGACTGAGAGACTCTCCTCCCAAAGGATATGAGCTCCCTATGCAGCTTCCTCAGCTGACTTAGAGAGCAAAACACCTGACCCAGGGAGCAGAATGTCTGACCCGGAGATCAATCTCAAGTCCTCTAAATGATGGCTCATTGTGGGTTGAAGGGCCTCTTTAATGCAGGAAAGAGACAAGAAAACATGTATTCATGGATTAGACAGCAGGAATCAGTTCTCACAAATGGGTGATGTTGGTGTATACGTGGTCCTCTTCCCACCCAAGGGTGCCATCTTGCCTCAGTCTAATGACATAGCTAAGACAGCAAAAATAAAATATGGTAAAGAAGCAACTCCAAGGGGAGGAGGGAAGGTTGTGAGGATTGATTCCTGCCGTCCCTGGTAACTACACTTTCTCAGGGAACAAGCAGGAAATCTGTCCTCATCTATGCGACTCCCCAGCTACAGGCTACCGAGAACCTGTATAAAAGGCCATGGGTGATCAGAGGTGGTGAGCTGTGAGCTGCAGCAGTTAAGTCCCAACTGAGAGACTCTCGGAAGACCCAAGTGTCCAGCAGGGAACAAGCACTCCGGTAGCCTGAACACAGAAGGGTTGGAGAGCAGGAACTGCTTATAGCCAAAAGAGATTACGGAGGAGTATGGCCTGGCCGAATGCGCTGTCCTGTTGTGTCTCCCTCTCCAAGCAGCAGTAAGCTGCGAAGGTATGGACTGAAGACCAGGTGGCAGCCCGTCAGATTTCCATCACAGGTACGGAAATCAGATTTACTACAGAGGTAGCCATGGCCGTGACCCAGTGGTCTAGTGAGACCCCAGCCTGCTCAAAGGCGAGGGCAATGCAGTCCGCCACCCAAGTGGACAGAGTTTGCTTGGTTACTGGAAGCCAAAGTTGGCTGGGATCATAAGAGACAAAGAACTGAGGTGCTCTACGGTGGCCCCATGTCCATTGCAGATAGAAGGACAGGGCCCTCTTACAATCCAGAGTATGGAGAACGGTCTCCATCTTGCTGGCGTGAGGCCTCGGGAAGAAGTGGAGTACCACCTCCTGACTGAGGTGGAAGGGGGAAACCACATTTGGCAGAAACCTGGGGTGTGTGCGGAGCACCACCCTGTTCTTGTAGAACCTTGTGTAGGGCGGCTCTGTCATCAGAGCCTGGAGTTCGCTGACCCTGTTATCCGATGTGAATGCCACGAGGAAGACAACTTTCCAGGAGAGGTACCACAGGTGGCAAGTAGCCAGGGGCTCAAACAGTGGTTTAATGAGCTATGAGAGCACCACATTGAGATCCCACTCTGCCGTTGGTGAGTGGATGGGGGGGCTTGGACAGCATAAGGCCCTGCAGGAATCAAGAGATAAGGGGCTGAGCTGAGAGAGGCTTGCCCTCGACAGCGTGGTGGTGCACCACAATAGCACTCAGGTGCACTCTGAGTTGGACTTCAGTCCCACTTGAGACATGTGGAGTAGGTACTGAAGCACCTGCTGCACCGAGCAGGAGAACGGGTTCACCTGCCTCTCCACACACCACACCGAAAACTGGTTCCACTTGAAGGTATATGCCCTTCTCATGGAGGCCTTGTGGGAGGTCGGTCAAAAGGACCTCCTCCATGTCATGTGGGAGGATGAAGGGAGCTAGAGCTAGAGCTATTCTTTTAGCAGTCAAGCCGTGAATGACAGGGACCCCAGGTTGGAGTACGGAAGAGAGCCCTCCTTCTGTGAAAATAGTCCTGGGGCACAGCCCAGGGGAATTTGAGGCGCTGCCAACAGACACAGAAGCAACCTTGAAGAGGGTCTTGGCGACCAGCGGTGTTGGTGGGAAGGCATAAAGGACGCCTTCTGTCCATGGGATGAGAAACGCATCTGCCGCCATCCGGGACGGGTGCAGCTGGCGGAATCAGAAGCAGGGCAACTGCGTGATGTCCAGGCTGGTGAAGAGGTCCACTAGGGGGATACCCAAGAGTCAGAAAAGCCGGGAACCCCAGCCACTCTGGGGTCCAGGCACCACTTGTGCTCTGCTCAGCCTGAGGACTCTGCTCAGCCTGTCTGCCAGGGCGTTGTCCAGGCCCAGGAGGTAGACCACCCACAGGAGCATCCTGTTGCATGTCGCATATGAGGAAAGGGCTATTGCCTCCTGGAAGAGAGAGTACAACCCCATGCCTCCTGGTTTGTTGACACAGAACATTGTGACTTGGTTGTCCGTCTGGACCAGCACAGACTGGTGCTGCAACCGATGGCAAAAGGCTCGAAGGGCCAGAAATATCGCCCAGAGCTCCAGGAGGTTGATCTGCAACTGGCACTCCATCTGGAACCACATGCCTTGGGTGCGGAGGCCCTCGTAATGAGCTCCCCATCCTCACAGGGAAGCATCCATAGTACGGACCCTCTGAGAGGTGGGTCCCTGGAAGGGCATCCCAGCCTGAAGGTGGCAGATCTGCCACCAGTCGAGGGAGTCTGCCAGTTGGCGGTCACTTTTACCCTGCCTCGAAGCATGCGCATGGCTTGTGTCCACTGGGAGCGGAGGCACCACTAAGCTGCCATCATATGCAGGCAGGCATATGGGGGTTACGTGGATTGTGGAGGCCATGCGGCCATGCAGGCGGAAGAGAAGGCGAGTGGGCACTGATCCGCAGTGTTGCACCTTCTGCAGCTAGCGCCCTGAGGCATTCTGTCTTCCTCAGAGGGAAGAAGGCCTTGGCCTGGAGGATGCACAGCTGAGCCCCTATGAACTCCAGGCACTGAGACAGAAATAGGTAGGACATGGGGTAGTTATGACAAACCCCAGATGTTGCAGGACGTGGATGGTGCACTCGGTAGCATGGTGCACCTCTGCAGCTGTGCCTTCCCTTATGAGTCATCCAGGTATGGAAAGAGAAAGGCCCCTTGGAGACGAAGGTGGGCCGCGACCACCGCTAGGCACTTGGTGAAGATGCTTGGCAATGACGCCAGCCTGAAGGGGAGCACCTTGTACTGGTAGAGACCTCCTCCCACCACGAACCGGAGGTATTGTCGGCGGTTGGGATGGATCAGGATATGTGTATAAGCATCTTTCAGGTATAAGGAACATAGCCAGTCTCCCTGCTGGAGGTAAGGCAGCAGTGTTCCAAGGGAGAGCATCTTGAACTTTTCCTTCACCAGAAATTTGTTCAAGTCCTGTAGGTCCAGGATGGGACCGAGGCCCTCTGTTCACTTGGGAATGAGGAAATATCTGGAGTAGAAGCCTTTGCCCCAAAAATGTTGGGGCACTGGTTCCACAGCCTTGTCAGTAAGGAGGCCTGAGAGCTCAGTGAGGAGCAGAGTTTGGTAAAAGAGAGGCCTTATAGGTTCTTCTGGGAGGAACGGGGTGGTGTCTGTTGCAGGTGGAGGAGGTATCTCTCCATGACTGTTTGCAGCATCCAGGAATTGGTGGTGATGGAGTCAGACAGGGTCAGACCCCCCCCCCCCCCCCGGGCTGCTGAAGATCTCCTGGGGGAGAGGCAGCCATACCTATGGAGTCAAAAACTCCCTCCAGGCTCGGCCAGGGCCAGTGCCTGGGTCTTAGGATTGCGGGGGCTGTGCCCTTGCCACTTGGACTGTTGCCCCTGCTGTGGGGCAGAGAAGGCCTGGTACTGTGGGGCATTACCAAACACCCCCTTCTTTCTTGGGAAGAAAGGCTTCTTCCCTGGGGTCTTCTTACATGGGGGAGGGGGGTGCACAGAGGTCTTCTTCCAGAATCTGGTCCTGGTCAGGAACTCAGTCTGTCCAAGCAGCCTTGTCTCAGCTCTATGACTCCAATTCCCTGGACTCAGTGCAAATGAGAAGTAGTGAAATGAAAACAAAACAGAGTTTTATCTTAACAAAAACAGTACTACTGAAGCTTCAGTGGAAGAATTCACAGGCCTGCAAACCTAAGCAGTCTCCTGTAATTCCCCCCCCCCCCGACTACAGCACTTCTTTTTATTAGGAAAAAGTGTCACATTGTATGTTTTCTTATCACACTCTGTCATGCTTCTTGCTTTATCTTTTTGTTTATCTTTGTTGCCCCCGGTCAAGATTAGAGCATGCAAACAGTAGCATGTTCCAAGATGTGGAGAGATATGGTTCAAATCATACAGACAATAGCAGGATATAAAAAGATTGATTTTTGAAAGGCCATAAAAAGAAGAAAACAAATAAAGAAATAAAAAGGTATGAAAAAATAAAGCAGAAAGAATCATGAATTGTGGTGTATGGGTCATGTCTCATTTTTTGTATTATGAGCACAAAAGATTAAAATAAAAAAATTGCACCCCCATCACTGCTTGGGGGTCCCATTACCTGCACAGTGATCTGAAACTGGTTAAGAGAGCGAATGTATTCCATCAGCACAGCTATAATGAACTTGTGGGGTGCCTCCTAAGAAATTTAAAAAGCAACAAGAAACATATATTACAAGCATTGTGACTGAGCACAGGTGTAACAAATTTAGAAAGCAGCTAAAGGAGTATGTACTGCAGCTTCAGGGGTTGCCTAGAGAAGAACCACGATCTACCATTAAGTCCTTGAAAATATGGACAGACCTTACTATTTTGGAACCATTCTGTGTATCACAAAAGAAAACATTTGCCTTGGTTTTAGTATGTTTCTATTTCAACTTTGCAAAACAGCAAGAGAAAAAAAAGCTGGGACTGGAATATGGGTTTATATCAAGCAGCAGAATACAAGTAAGATAGTCACAGCCAATTCTGCACAACCCACCACAACAAAAATGAGCTGAATATTAAAAGGAAAAAAGAATTTGGGTTGTTGAACATTTGTGCATAAAGTCAAAGTGCAGTTGTGGAGCCTAGTGGTTAGAGCAACAGGCTACGAACCAAGGAAGTCAGAGTTCAAATCCTGCTTTTTCAACCGATTTCCTTGTGACCTTTGGCAAGTTACTATACTCCTCCTCATTGCTTCAGGAGCAAACTTGTGTTAAATATTAACGATGCAATTATTACATTAATATGCATTATTTAACACAGTTCCTATTACTAATTTACTAATAATGCACATTAAAATGCAATAATGCAGATTAGTAAATATAGCCTTCAAATACTTGGATCTTCACTCTGACCTCCAGGGCCACCAACAGGCCAGCTTTTTCAGGACATTCCTAATGAATATGCATGAGAGATTTGCATACAATGGAGGTAGTGGGCCTGCAACTCTCTTACACACATATTCATTAGGGATGTCCTGAAAACCTGAGCTGTTGGTGGCTCTCAAGGACAGAGTGTGAAGACCAAGGCCTTAAATTATAATTCCTCTGTGGCAAGAAAATACCTGCTGAATCTGATTAACTTGCCTTGATCTTGGATTTAGAAAAGGCAAGTAATTAAATCTAAAAATCCAAATCCACAATTTTGTGGGTCAAGGCATAAAAAGGTCACAATGCACTGGGCATTGGCCAATCACACCAGCCTGATTGCAGCTGCCACTAAACAGAAGTCTGAAATCTGTATCATATCCAGAATTCATCAGCAAGCTATAGGTGCAGGCTATAAAATTCAGGCTGTTTTGGAGAGCATTGATCTCAATGGGAATTTTAAGTCTAATCCTGAGAAAAACATTTGACAGCATTTATAGGACACTATCCAAAGTCATAGAAGTTCCACTTCTCTGACACACATTCATGTCTCTTTCAGCAGAGCGATGTGTCATCCTCCTCACTAACAGTAAATTCCTTTACAAGACTGTCATTTCAATATATTTCAAGTCCACTAACCTTCTTTTCAGTAAACACAGACAGAACATGGGTATACATATCCGACTGGTCAATTACTGCTTGGGTACGTTCTGGACGTTTCAGAGGAGGATTGCCTCTGCTCTGTCCAGCTTCTACAGCCTACATAGCACAAAAAGAAAACAAAAGCTTATTTATTCTTCCCATACACATCAGCTATTAGCACATGACCGATACAGCACAAATAAAGAATGCAAAGATTACATATGTAAGCATTCTTTCATTATAAGGAAAGTCCAATGTCCTGCTCAGATTCTGTATAAAGAGTTGAATGCCGTGCATTCCAGAAAATGGGGATAGGACAGCAGAGTACAAAGAGCCCAAAGTCCCCACTCTGTCCCCAGTGCAAACAAGAGCACAGTACATCCCATGGAACACAAACCAATGCTCAATTGCTCTGGGGAATCCCTATTCATCAGGGCCCTGCCCTCCCCTATTATCCTAATGGTAACTGAAGCACTCCACGCAAACAATTAACCTCAGTGGTACAAAATGTTTTCAACTTATTATTTTTGAACTGAATATTGTTCATAACATCCTTCTATCAAACTTGTCTTCAACAACGAAGGAACAGGAAACCTGGGCACTAATAAATAGTCAAAATTTTACCACAATACCAGGAGGTTTCAGACCATATACCGCGCTTTGGCAAATGCTCATTTGGTAAAGCAATAGCGCTCTGGTTACATCAATAACCTTCCTGGATTTATTTTCATTTTTTTGTTTTTATGTGGTTAATACTTGCACCAGATTTCCACCTCCACCAAACTTCTAGTGATAGAAAAGAATCTTAGCTTTGTATCTTGTATCTTCCGCGCCTCAACGCTTCCCCCGGTACCTCATTAGCGTTTCACTCCAAGTAGGAGTTTCTTCAGGAGGATTAAATAGTCGCTGCCCGCATTTCACCCATGTTTCTTGAAGTGACTCAAAAAAATGCCGCGCACACGGAAGATACAAGATACAAAGCTAAGATTCTTTTCTATCACTAGAAGTTTGGTGGAGGTGGAAATCTGGTGCAAGTATTAACCACATAAAAACAAAAAAATGAAAATAAATCCAGGAAGGTTATTGATGTAACCAGAGCGCTATTGCTTTACCAAATGAGCATTTGCCAAAGCGCAGTATATGGTCTGAAACCTCCTGGTATTGTGGTAAAATTTTGACTATTTATTAGTGCCCAGGTTTCCTGTTCCTTCGTTGTTGAAGACAAGTTTGATAGAAGGATGTTATGAACAATATTCAGTTCAAAAATAATATTAAGTTGAAAACATTTTGTACCACTGAGGTTAATTGTTTGCATGGGGTGCTTCAGTTACCATTAGGATTATTATACACTCCGTACAGACCGGATCATTTATTTTTGTATTGATATACTCCCCTATTATCAGGCATTCTAACCTTTACAGATCTTGGGTCACTCAGGTTTGTTCATTCACTTCTGTACACAACAGAAAACCCAGGCTATGAACATGCTTAACTCAATCTATATGAACACAGGCTGGTCTGACCCAGTATGGCATATCTTATGTTTTCAGTGTCAATGCCATGTTAAGCCATCAAATGCACACAAATAAAGGTTAACCAATTAAACAAAACACATTAAAAAAAACCCATAAGATCTGCCATCCTGGGTCAGACTAAAGGTCCATCAAGTCCAGTATCCTACTTAAAACAGTGGCCAATGTATGTCACAAGTACCAGGCAGAACCCCAGAAGGGTAGACAGAGTCCATGCTTCTTATCCCAGGTATAAGCAGTGGATTTCCTCCTAGTCACTAAGTTTAGGGTCTTTTCCTCCAAGAACATGTCTCAACCTTTTTCAAAGCCAGATATACTAACAGCTTTTACTATATCCTCCAGCAACAGATTCCAGAACTTAAATTACACGTTGACTGAAAAAGTTTTTTCTCCAATTAGTCTTAAATATACTACTTTGTAGCTTCATTGTATGTTCCCTAATCCAGGCCTTGACAATTTTTTTTTTGGGATTTAGGAGCCAGACCAAAAGCTTAGGAGTCAATGGGCTGTGACCCCCTCATGCCTCCTCCCCTCACCCCTTTATCTCCATTCTTCACAGATGTTCCTCCATTTGCAAACTCATACATGCCTGGGGAGGGTGAAAGTTTGAAGAGAGACAATAAAGTATCTTGTTATAGTATCAAGGGCTTTATGAGGCATCTTTAGACAAACACATAGATCAGGTGCTTGCGTGTATGTTCTGGGGGGGGATGCACCTTTTGGCATAGACAGATTGGATCGTTTTGTCCCCATTCATCTCATCCCTCCAACCCCTCCCCCTTGTTTCCCTTGCAGACTCTCTCCCCTTCTCCTTCCCCTCCCACCCTCTGCCCTCCACATCTTTTTTTTTTTTTAATTACTGCCTCACTCCCCCTTCCATCTAACTTCTCTATTTCTTGCAAGCCCCATCTGCCCACTATGGATACGATCCCAGTGGGCAGCCTGCTGCTTTTGAAGCCACGATAGTGGCCTTCTCCTGTTCTGCCCACGAGGATCCGATCTCCCATAACAGACAGAGGGGCTCTTTTGCCCCACTTTTTTTTTCTTTAAAAGGGAGGGCAAGAAAATCTCAGGTGCAAATTTCTGGTTACTATGGCAACCTGGTGCTTGGGATTTGTTGAGCCCTGCCCTAATTTGTGTACTTTTTGAACAAGCAAGCCATCAATTGATGTTTATGCATTCCACTCCAGTTATTTTATAGACCTCTATCATATCTCCCCTCAGCTGTCTCGTCTCCAGGTTGAAGAACCCTAACCGCTTTAATCCTTTCCACTCGACTGTCCCACACCATGGGACATTTAAATTTTCCCATTCCTATAGTTGTCGCAGCCTATAGAACATATGAACAACATGCTAGTTTATGTTTTGTATGTCTTAACCAAAACAGAAAACTAGCATGTTCTGTAAGACAACATTGGTGGAAGACTCAACCTTCGCTATGCTGATGATCCCACTGGCTGAAAGTGAAGCCTACCTGAAATATTTGCTTTTCAAGATTAAGGAAAGCACAGTTACTTACCTGTAACAGGGGATCTCTGGGAACAACAGGAATAAGTCTTCACATATGGGTATCGTCGGTACCGACGGAGCCTGCGCGGGAACGCTCCACAGCGTCCAGTAAGAAAGCTTTTGGGAGCATCCCACAGCGCCTGCGCGCTGCCTTCCCGCCTTTCCCAATCGCCTCTCTCCAGTTCGAGTTTTAAAGCTGAGACAAAGAGAGAGAGAGAGGAAAGGAAAGAGAGATAGAGAGATACAACTCCTAGGGGAGGTGGGTGGGTTGTGAAGACTTATTCCTGCTGTTACCAGAGATCACCTGTTACAGGAAAGTAACTGTGCTAGCTCCAGGAACAAGCAGGAATGAGTCTTCACATATGGGGACTCCCTAGCTGCAGATGCCAGGGGAAGACCCCAGGTTGTGTGTCCTTGAAAATGACTCTACCTCCCCCCATGGATCTCTAGCATCCAACCAGGGTAGGTGGGTAGGAGTTGATTAGGAATGGAACAGGTGTTTGAGAACAGCCTGACCAAATGAGGCATCCCGGCGGGAGTCCTTGTCCAAACAGTAATGGGCTATGAAGGTATGAACCGAGGCCCAGGTGGCCGCTCGACAGATTTGGTCAATGGACACAGAGTTTAGATGAGCCATTGAGGCTGCCATGGCTCTCACATTGTGAGCTGTGACATGGCCCTCCAGAGAAATGTTCCTACTCTGGTAGGCGAAAGAAATACACTGAGCAATCCAGTTGGACAGTGTTCTCTTAGAGACTGGAAGTCCTAAATGAGAAGGATCAAAAGCAACAAAGAGTTGAGAAGACTTTCTATGTTGCTGTGTTCTTTGTAAGTAAAAAGCAAGAGCTCTCTTACAATCCAAGGTTTGAAGATTCCTCTCTGCATTTGATGCATGAGGTCCTGGAAAAAATACAGGTAAATATACCTCTTGGTTCAGATGAAAAGGCGAGACCACTTTAGGCATAAAGTGTGGATTGGACCTGAGGACTACCTTATGATGGAACCTTGTATAAGGTGGATTAGCCACCAAAGCTTGCAACTCACTGATGCGGTGTGCTGAGGTGACTGCAATGAGAAAAATAACCTTCCAAGAAAGAAATTTCAAGGAAGTGGTGGCTAAAGGTTCAAAGGGTGGCTTCATGAGCTGGCCAAGAACCAGGTTTAAGTCCCATGCCACTGGAGGTGGTCTAATGGGAGGTTTAGTTAAAAGAAGGCCTCTCATGAATCTTGCTATAAGAGGATGAGAGGAGATAGGTTGTCCATTGAGAGGCTTGAGGGACGCTGCAATAGCACTCAAACGGACTCTGTGATAAGGAAGCTTATCATAGCTCAGGAAGGAGCTATAGAAAAGGTGAAGTGACTCTGAACAAGCAACCTGTCAGTTCTGGTAGAAATAAGAAAACAGAATTTTCTCATAAAAGACTACCAGTCCCAGAATGCACCAGGTTTCCAGCAGCCATTAGAGGAGCGGAAGTGGGGATACGTGTGTTCAATCAGGAGGGCTATGAGGTAATCCCTAAGCACTCATCTCAAAGGGCAGGGTCTGATTCAGCACAGCTGCGCTGTGTTAGGGAGGAGCACTCAACTAAGCAGAATAAAGGTAGAGTTTATTCTACAGAGAATCAGTATCCTGAGCATCATCATCATCAGAAGCAGAAGCCAAACCGGACGGACAGAGAGGGAAAGAAACCCTTTGGAAGAAGGAAGAGAAAAGCCTTTGAGAGGTCTAGAAGAGTCCAGAGCAGTACATATACTGGGAGGCATTCCAAGGGCCAGCATATACCATTGGACTGGGGAAAGCCAGAGGAATGGTGCTGCAGAGCTAGGAATCTCCAGACGCTACCTGTGAGGGAGACGGCTGCACGTGGAAGGGACCCTAAGACCCGTGCCAGAAGGTATGTGAAGAGAGATCCAGTGTCCAGGGATCTGGATTGGAAGGCTGGACTACATACTGGCCAGGCTATATAGAGAGGAACTCTAACAGCAATGGAAGCTCAGGTATGAACACTGATCTATGCCCTAGCTATAACCTTGAAAGACAGCAGGGAAACAAGTATTCTCCTGAAAGTGCTCCATTGAGAGATTCATCTGTGCCAATCCATGATATTGAACCCATGCTTGTTGAAGAAGGGGAAATGATAGCAGATGAAGATTCTGTTTACATGGACTGCTCTGTCTAAACTCCTTTGGTAACTTTCTGTTATAAAGTACAGCAACCATCACAAAGAAATACAAACTTGTTCTTTAATCTACTCAGGAAAGCTCCTGAAGCAGGATTTGACCCACGCAGTAGAAAGCAAGCCAGCTAAGGGGTTTCAGCTGGATAACTGCTAGCAATTGAGCCTTACCTAATTGCTTGTGAGCTAGGAGAGAATCACTTCTGAATCTATGTGGGAAGATATAAGAAGTTTACCTGAGAAGAACAGTTTTTTTTCTTTCTTTGTAGTTTTTGGTTTGTTGTTTGATACATGCTAAGAAAATATTAGCTGAGCCTACAGAAAAGACCAGTTTGTTATCAACCAGGTCTTATTTCTTTTGCTTCGATTGCCTGATAAGTTAAAATGTTGTTTTCCTGATTTTTGTTTTTACAAGTTTAACACTGAAAGCAAGTAACCTGATTTATGTGCTACCAAGCATATCTGTGTTGGGAGAAATAACCCCATAAATAAGTATCTTATTGGCTTTACACTTGAGCACAACTAAATTATTGTTAGCAGCTGTGTCTGGTGTGAATGGACTGCATTGACCACAATCCCTTGCAAATCATATTGACATATGCACTTGCCAAGACTGTGAAGATTCTCACCCAGGCAGCCGTCTGACAACTCTTACTGAATTCGTTTTCAGACCTGCATGGGATAGATGCAGGAGATACTCTAGTAGAGAATTCAGAGGTATTGCAAGAGGGTTTAGACCCTTCTCTGAACACCAAATGGTAAATCTTTTCCATTTGAAAGCATAGGAACGTCTAGTAGAAGGCTTTCTAGAGGCATGAACAACATCTCTGACCTGCTGGGAGAGATGAAAATCTTGAAGGTCTAGGCCCTCAGCAACCAAGCCCTGAGATGGAGAGACTGGGGGTTTGGGTGCCACAACATTCCTTCTTCCTGGGATAGAAGGTCTGGTGCAGAACCCAAGACCAGGGAGGGAGCTTCAGAGAGATGCAGAAGTAGAGGGTACCACACTTGGCGTGGCCAATGTGGTGCTATGAGGATTATGGTCCCTCGATCTCTCTGAAGCTTGAATAGTGTTTTGGGAATTAGGGGAATTGGTGGAAAGGCATAAAGGAAGTCTTGACCCCAGTGAAGGAGGAAGGCATCTTTGGCCTGAACTCCCTGACACGGAATTCTGGAACAGAACCGGGGAAGTTTGGCATTCCACCGACTTGCAAAGAGGTCTATGTCCGGGGTTCCCCAAATTCGAAAAATCCTGGCTACTTGGTCCATCTGGAGAGACCACTCGTGTGGAAGCAGAACTCGACTGAGTCTGTCCGCCCAAGAGTTTTGAACGCCTGGAAGATATACTGCCAGAAGATGGATGTGATGCTCTCTGGCGAAGGCCCACAGTCACAAAGCTTCGTTGCAAAGCAACAGAGAGCCAGTCCCGCCCTGCTTGTTCACATAGAACATGGCTACTTGGTTGTCCGTATGGATGAGGACTGTCCTGTAGCTGAGCAGGGTATGGAACACTCTGAGAGCTAAGAATATTGCTCTAAGTTCCAATAAATTGATATGCAGAGAAGTCTCCTGTGGAGACCAGATGCCCTGGGTGGAGAGATCTTGCAGATGAGCTCCCCAACCCTTTGGAGAAGCATCTGTTGTGAGAGTTGCTTGGGGTAGCGGTTGCTGAAAAGGGGACCCCAGCAACAGGTTTTGAGAGGACTTCCACCACTGGAGAGACCAAAAAAGGCGACTGGAGTTTCATTGGGTGGACAAAGTCCATTGAGCTGCCTTCATGTGAAGGCAAGCATATGGAACCACATGCACGGTGGATGCCATGTGGCCTAATAGTTGTAACATCTCTCGAGCAGTTAATTGGGACTTTAACTGAATCTGGGAGGCTAAATGCACCAGATGTAGGCAACGGGCCTGAGGAAGATAGGCCCTTGCAGTTGTGGTATCCAGCAAGGCCCCTATGAACTCCAGTGACTGAGTAGCAGTGAAATTGGATTCTGGGATGTTTATTACTAGTCCCAAATACTGAAGGATACGCATTGTGCAGGTTAGACAAGTCTGGGCCTCTGACTGGGATGGGGCTCGAATGAGCCAGTCGTCCAGATATGGGAATACGAATATTCCTAGAGTGCGGAGAAATGCAGCTACTACTGCCATGCATTTCGTGAACACCCTTGGTGCAGAGGCCAGACCGAAAGGAAGCACCCTGTATTAGTAGTGCTTTCCTTGAAAAAGGAACCGAAGGAACCTTCTGTGTGTTGGATGGATGAAGACATGGGTGTACGCATCCTTGAGATCTAGAGAACAAAGCCAGTCCTGACTCTGAAGGTATGGAAGCAGAGTCCCTAGAGAAATCATTTTGAATTTCTCCTTGAATAGAAATTTGTTCAATTCTCTGAGATCTAATATGGGTCTGTAGCCCCCTGTTTTCTTTGGGATAAGAAAATAAGGGGAGTAGAACCCTGAGCCCTGTTGAAGAAGAGGTACTTCTTCTATTGCCCCTTGGGCAAGAAGGGTAGCAATCTCCTGACCTAGAAGGTTGAGGAGAGATGTTGGAGAATTGAACTGTCTTACCATGGTGTGAGGAGGAAGGCTTAAGAAGTGAAGCTTGTACCCTTCCTTTATGATGGAGAGGGTCCATTGCTCTGCTGTGATTTGCTCCCATCTGGGAGCAAAGTAAGTCAACCTTCCTGGAATGGTGAGGGGCTCTGGTTTTTCCAGAGCTAGAAAGGTTAAGTTCTCTAGTTGCAAGTCAAAGGCCCTGAGGAGGTTGAGGCTGCTGGGCTGTGGTAGGCCTGGCAGCCTTTGACTTGGCCTGTTTAGGTGGTTGCTGACGCTTTGCAGCAAAACGACCTGCAGAAGATGTCTGCCCATGAGCAGGATAATATATTCCCTTTTTAGAAAAATATGTCTTTTTGAACAATCTTTTCTTAACAGGGGCAGAGGTAGACTTTGAAAGTCGATCCAAAGCAGAGTTCTCAGCATCCATCTGAGTGGCCTTTGCTTGCCAATCCCTGCCAAACGGGTTTTCACCTGTACAAGGAAGGTTTCCCAACTCATCTTGGACCCAGAGTTCCAAATCAGAGGCTTGTAACCAAGCAATTCTGCGTGCACCTATGGCAATAGCCGAGGCTCTGCTTACACACTCAAAAGAATCAAAGGCTGCACGGTTGGAGAATTTGGAAACATCTTGGGCATGTTTGAGCCAAGTGAGAAATTCCTGCCTTTTATCTTCTGAAATAAAAGGAGCTAAAGTCTGCAGATGATCTGTGACTTCCTTTAGAAACATCCCCATATAGAGACTATAGGAGTTGATTCTGGCAGCAAGCATATTGCCCTGGAAAATTCTTCGGCCAAAAGCATCTAGAGTCCTACATTCACGTCCTGGAGGATTAGATGAGTGTCTCTTTGCACTCTTTATTTTCTTCATGGCAGACTCAACCACAATAGAGTGGTGAGGAAGTTGAATCTTATGAAAACCAGGACAGGGAGGGACACGGTACATGGTGTCCAACCTACGAGAATGAGGAGAGGTGGTGAGAGGAGTCTCCCACATGCCCAACATGAGATCATAGAGAATCTCATGAATAGGTAAGGTAGCTGCTTCCTTAGGAGCCTTAGGATATTGCAAAATATCTAATTGCTTGGCTCTAGGCTCTGACTCAGAGGCTACTGTAATGGAGAGGCCCCTAGCCACTTCCCTAATGAAGTCTTGAAAAGACAAGTCCTCTGGAGGAGACATTCTTCATTTTGGAGAAGCAGACTCCTGAGGAAGTACCGGTGCCTCGACCGAAGCCTCCGACTCAGAGTCCTCGGAGGAATCGAAGTATCGCCTGTCTGGATGCTCCTGTAAAGCCCGATACGCGTACCGAGTGGGATCGACATCGGGAGTAAGTGGTACCGGTTCAGTACCGATGGGCATCATAGGACAGGGTACCGTTGCAGTCGACACCGAAGCCGATGTCGATGCAATCGATACCGGCACTGGAAACAATGCCGGTGCCGAAGTCGGTACCGGCAACGGAGATTGTTGCGGTACCGAAGGCGTTGAAGCCTGCATAAACGCCGTTAGGGTGCGCTGCATGGACAGAATCTTCTGATCCATCGATGCCACCAGAGTCTGGATGTCGGTACCGGTGGAGGCCACCGGTACCCTAGAACATGGCAACAGGTGATCGGTCGAGGCCAAGCCATCGATGTCAACCTGTGACCCCATAGATAATGCTTTGGCAGCCGGAACTTCCCGCCGGGGTAATTTTGCCGGTGCGGAATCCTCGAGGACAAGCCCAGAGGCATCTCGATGCTTAGAGGGAGATTTGCCCTTTGAGGACCGGCTAGATTTATGTTTGGTTACCTGAGATCCATGGGAGGAAGAAGCCCTGGAAGACGTCGATGCCACCGAGGCTGCATCAGAGGGAAACAGGGTACTGAGCTTGGCTGCTCGGTTCTGCCGACCTCTTTTAGACATCATGGTACAGGACACACAATCCGTGATGGAATGGTCAGGACCCAAACATTTTAGACACCAATCATGGGTGTCGGTGACAGAAATAGTACCGCCACACTTCGTGCACTTTTTAAACCCGGAAGCGGGCTTCTCCATGAGGAGAAAATGTTCAGGCCTAAGGCCCAAACCGCAATGCACAGCTGAAGAAAGAAAAGGGGTTTTTTTTGTTTTAATAAGAAAGAAAAGAAAAGACCGGCAGTACCGGTCTGACGTCGAAGAAGGTAGAAGCGACACAGAAAAATAAAGAAAAAAATTAAGAATTCTTCTGCGGTGACAGGAACACGACCTGCTGGCTCCGCGGAAAAGAAGAACTGGATAGAGGCGGTTGAGAAAGGCGGGAAGGCAGCACGCAGGCGCTGTGGGATGCTCCCAAAAGCTTTCTTACTGGATGCTGGGGAGCGTTCCCGCGCAGGCTCCGTCGGTACCGATGATACCCATATGTGAAGACTCATTCCTGCTTGTTCCTGGAAATCACAGTCTTAAAATGGGCCTGCACCATCTTTGTAAAGAAGACAAAGATCCCAACTGGCAAAATCAATACGTTCGTCACCCATGGAGAAGAAATTGAAATAGTGGAGAACTTTAACCTGCTTGAATCAATAAATAAAGAAATGACAAGCAGTCGAGAAATCCGACAATGCATTGCTCTTGGCAAAATGGCTAGGAAGGACCTAAATAGGATTCTCAAGATTGATGTCTCTCTCCATATAAAGATTAGACTTGTCCTAGCCATGGTATTTTATTTATTTTTATTTTATTTAACATTTTTTATATACCACTTTTTAGGGTTATCAAAGCGGTTTACCAGGAACAGAACAATGTTTACATGGAACAATAAAACTAACTATTCACATTTAACAATTGATAATTCTTCACAACAATTTGTAACTACTTACAATAGGCTGAGGTTTGTTTATGAGGTATCTAGTCGAAGGGGGGCAGCGATTTAAAGGAGGGGTTGAGTGGTTTCTAAAGTGTCAAAGTGTTCTACAAATATGTGGGTTTTTAGGTACTTTCTGAAATCAATGATGTTGGTGGTTGCTCTCAGTTGGTATGGGAGAGAGTTCCAGAGTGGAGGAGTGTAGAATTTGAATATTCAGTGTAGTGCAGATTCTGAGAAGTGCATGGGGATATTAGCAGTTCAGAGG
Organism: Ichthyophis bannanicus; assembly: GCA_033557465.1. NCBI lineage: Eukaryota > Metazoa > Chordata > Amphibia > Gymnophiona > Ichthyophiidae > Ichthyophis > Ichthyophis bannanicus. The sequence goes on along the minus strand of CM066031.1, from coordinate 1,404,795,337 downwards.
GTGTCCTGTTGTTGCTTCCTCCTTGAACGATTGTCTGGGACTCATTTGATTATCCCAGTTAAGCATCTGGCTGACTGGTTGTGCAATATCTTGAATGCTATCATTATGGTCTTGTATTTTATTTGAGATCCGATGGGAAGCCAATGGAGGGATTTTAGGATGGGGGTGATGTGAATATGTTTCTTTGAATCTGTGATCAATCAGGCTGCTGTGTTTTGAGCCAATTATAGAACTTGGGTTGCACATTTAGGTAGGCCTTGGAGGATCAGGCTGAAGTAATTTAACTGTGAGGTGATTAGTGCCTGGCAGACTGATCGGAAGTGGTTCTGATCGAGTAAGGGCCGTAGATTTTGGAGTACCCTCATTTTGTAGTAGGCTTTGGAGGCAGTCTTGTTGATGTGGGATTGGAAGTTGAGACTTTGTGGTCTAGGTGTATTCAAAGGTATTTTACTTCTGTTTTAACAGGAATTGATCGGCTATCTATTAATAAGTAGTGGGGAGGGATAAATGTTGTGTCTTTTGTGATTACGAGGGCTTCAAATTTGTTGTAATTGATTATTAAGTTGCATTGTGCTAGACATTCAGTGACAGCAGTCATGTAGGATGAGATATTTGAGTAATCAGGGTTCTTGATGTTGAGAGTGGAGTAAATCATTAGGTTGTCTGCATATAAAAGTGGTATTGAATGTTGTAGTCCCATATAATTTTGCAGACTGGCTGTAAGTAAATGTTAACTAGGAGGGCAGAGAGCTGAGCCTTGCGGTAATCTTAGATTTAGATGGAAGGGGCTAGAAGTACTGTTTTTGATCCTGACCTGGGTCTTTCTAGCAAAAAGGTATGAGCAGAACCATGCTAATGGGGTGTCATTTATTCCCATCTCCTTGAGTCTGTCAAGGAGTATGGAGCGAATTATTGAGTCAAATAGTTACAGTTTTATTGTTCCATGTAAACATTGTTCTGTTCCCGGTAAACCTACATGGAGTGATGGGTCCACCCCTAGACAGAGACATGGGGAGGGGTGGCCTGCACAGAGCAACAGGTGCACCTACTCTTGCCGTATTGCTGGGCAGACTGGATGGACCATGCTGGTCTTTATCTGCCGTCATTTACTATGTTACTATGTAAATGCAGATGTAATGTCTATGAAGAGGATGAAGCCTTATTTGATGTTTGATACCTTTGAGGACAGTGATCAGAAGAGATGTTAGAAGGGTTGAGACTCCATGGGACTCTCGGAATCCATGCTGCAGTTGGTCAAGTGGGAAGGTTGTGTCAATTTGATCTTGTAGCTGACGCAGGACTGCCTTTTCGATTAGTTTAGGTAGAACAACATCTTATGGATGCAAAAGTTGGACAATGAAAAAGATAGATGGGAAGAAAATTGATGCTTCTGAATTAGGGTGCTAGCGAAGAATACTGTGTATATCATGGACTACCCGAAGAACAAACCAGTCAGTACTAGAAGAGATCAAATCAAAATTTTTTTTTAGAAGCTCAGGTGACAAGACACTGACTATAAATACTTTAGACACATCATGCGAAGAGAGATCGTTAGAGAAAGGCATCATGGTTTGGCAAGGTAGAAGGTCAACGCAAAAGAGGAAGGCCAGCAATGAGATGGATTGATACAACAGCAGCAGCTATGGATGCCACCTCTATCTTCAATGAGCCATCTAACTGAAGACCAAATATTGTTTAGGACAGCAATCCAGAGGGTCGCCATGAGCCAACTCAGACTCGATGGCACTTAACAGCAACAACCACCAAAATACATGACTGATTACTGTAGAATGTATATGTCATATTGGTTGTAATTTAGCCAGTTTCTTGTTAAAATGTATTCCAATCTGGCATAAGCAACAGAAAATTTATCAGAGTGGAAAGGGATAGTCTTTTCCTCATAGGGGTAAGCTTTCCATCCAAAAAAGCCCGATTTCGCAAAGGTCGTCTAGGTAGGAAAAGTGACATCCAAACCTGGATGTGCACAATTTCCTGGGTATTTGCTGAATATGGGAGACCTTTGTAAAACACCTATAAGAATGCAGAAAATATGCATGTAGTTTGCAGCATGTGGAATAGTCTCCCAGTGGAGGTGGTAGAGATGAGGACAGTAACTGAATTCAAAAAAGCATGGGACCAACACAGAGGATCTCTAAAGGTAAAAAGTGGACTGTTGTAGTTGTTGATATGGAAGGACAAACTAGATAGGCCATGTGGTCTTTTCTGTCATCATGTTTCTATGTTTCTATGTACAGTGGGAACAGTCATTTTACAAAGGAGTTAAAAAAAAAAACAAAACCCACATTCAAAGCCCCAGGTGATATTGCAAGTGCCAGTGCTGAATTTATAGAAGCGGATCTCCAGGGGGAGTCAAGCTTAAAAGAAACTACATTTTAGAGGTGGCTTTAAATACCAGAGAGGTAAGCACAATTGCCCCTGCAATCAACCCTGCAAGTACCAGATCCAAATTAGCTGACACTTATGCAGGTTTCAGAACAGGGGTTTAATATGGCACTTCTAGACTTTTTTTTAAAAGTATGAATGAATTGTCTTTGCAAAACTGGAAATATGCATACTTTTCAGGCCCCCCCCCAAATCATGCTCAGAATGACCCCTTCAAAACTGTTTGTGCTATGGATGTGTGTATAAGTGACACCTCTTCTAAATGTGCTTTGATGCATTGGACTATTTTCACATGTGCAGCTTTTGCATATGTAAAGAGTGGTTTTAAAAGCCTAAAACCAAAAAATATTATAATGCATCTGTACTGCTCCATGGTGCGACTATCTTGAACACGGTGTGCAATTCTGGTCACCATATGTTTAAAAAGGCTATAGTAGAATGGTAAAGGGGATGGAAGGATATTCCTACATAGAAAGGCTTAAAAAGTTAAGGCTCTTCAACTTAGAAGGCGGCGGCTGAGGGGACGATATGACAGAGTTCTATAAAATAAATGAGTAGAGCGTAATGGGGTAAACATAGATCGGTTATTTACTCCTTCAAAATGTAGAAAGGCTAGGGGGCACTCAATGAAGCTACAATGGCAAAATTAGACCTTACCTGCTAATTGTCTTTCCATGAGTCCCTCCAGGCCAGTCTAGTTATGCTTGTGTAGCCACCATCCTCCAGCAGCTGAAAATTGAACATGTCGGGATTCTGAGATCCCAGTAAAAGAGCTCTCTCAAGCCTCAGCATCCAGTCTCTGACCAAGCAGCCTTCACCTTGAACTCTGAAACACCTCTATCACCACTCTTGAAAGTCGGTACGAGCACACTTCTTTGTTGAGATAGCCTAGGTAAGCCATATACACATGCGGGAAGCATGCCCTGCTAGAGCACCCATTTCCCAATGGTAGGAACTTGCTAACGTGAAGTGCTGCACCTCTTACCCGAAGCCCACATCCGTATCCCTGGTCTGTCATGGAAGGGACCTGGACTGGCCTGGAGTGACTCAAGGAAAGACAATTAGCAGGTCAAGTCTAATTTTGCCTTCCTAATTGTCCTTCCAGGCCAGTCCAGTTATGCTTGGGATGTACAAAAGCAGTGTCTAAACACGGGAGGGACCCCTGAGACCAGCTCGGAGAACCATGGAACCAAACCTAGCATCATCCAAGGCCTGCACATCCAGACAATGCTACCTAGTAAACATATGCAAAGATGACATGGTTGCCACTCTGCAAAATTCCACCAGAGGAACCAGACCTATTTCTGCCCAGGATACTGCCCGAGATCGCGCTGAGTGAGCCCAAAGGCCCACAGGCGGAGTCCATCCCCATTGTTCATAAGCTGTAGAAATAGTTTGCTTCACCCAATGGGCAATCGAAGTCTGAAACCGCCTCCCCTGCCCGAGGGCCCCCAAACACAAACAATCAATCTGTCCGACTTGCATAAGGACTCTGTCCTCTGAAGATATTTCCGCAAAATCCTGTGCAGATCAAGTAGGTGTAACTGCCTATCCTCCTCAGAGTCTCCCAACACTGGGAATGCTGGCAACATAACCATCTGGTTCAAGTGAAAACGCGACACCACCTTTGGCAGAAAAGAAGAAACTCGTCGCAAGACCACCTTCTCTCTGGAAAAAACATAAAAAAGGGCTCTCTACAGGATAGAGCCTGAAGCTCCAAAACTCAGCATGCGGAATACAGCACCACCAAAAACACTGCCTTCAAAGTGATATCCTTGAGAGATGCCCTCGCAAGAGACTCAAAAGGAGCTGCCGCCAGGACTGACACCACCTGGTTGAGGTCCCAAGTTGGGACAATCCTCCTCCTAGGCGGCTTCAAATGTTACACTGCCTTGAGGAAACGAGCCACATCCGGATGCGCTGACAGAGAACACCCATGAATCTAGCCTCTGTAGCAGGAAAGGGTTGCTATCTGAACCTTAAGGGAATTAAGTGCTAGCCCTTTTTCCAACTCGTGTGCAAAAACAGCAAGATCTCTGGTAGCTGACAACTGAAGAGTCACAGACTACGCTCTGCACACCAGCCTTCGAAGATCCGCCACACTCTCATGTACGTCAACATGGTGGATTGTTTCCTGGCCTGTAAAATGGTCATGATCACCATGGGGGCAAAGCCCCACCATTTCAACCGTCCCCATTCAAGAGCCATGCCATAAGCAAAAACCAAACTACCAGAGGCATCAAGACCAGCCCCTGGATCAGAAGGTTGATCCTGTCGGGAAGCCGCCAGGGCTGCGACACTAACAACTGCCTGAAGTCCACATACCAGGGTCTCCTAGGCTGATCCAGAGCAATGAGAATCACCAGCCTGTTGTGCACCTCTATCCTCTGCAACAACCGGCCTATCAAGAACCATGGCAGAAAGGCATACAGCAACTCCTCCGCTGGCCAAGGCTGGGCGAGAGCGTCCAGGCCTTCTGACATGTGTTCTCTGCATCTGATGAAGAACCTGCCCACCTTTACGTTCACCTATGTTGCCATGAGATCCGTGACCAGCTGTCCCCAGCATTCTGTGAGGATGTGAAACAACGCGGGATTGAGTATGCATTCGCCCGGATCTAATTGGTGCCGGCTAAGGAAATCTGCCTGAACATTGTCCCTGCCTGCCACATGTGCCGCCGATAGGGCCATAAAGTTCTGCTCTGCCCAGGCCAGAATGGCCCGACTCTGCTCCAACAGGGTTGCACTGCCCTTTTCCCCCTGTCAGTTGATATAAGCCACTGAGGCAGTATTGTCAGAAAAAAAACTCTTACCACTCTGTTCACAACCCACAGAAGAAAGTATTGGAGAGCCAGGAACACCGCCCTCATCTCTAAGCGGTGGATGGACCACAAGCTCTCCACCAGCATCCATTGACCCTGCATTACCTGACATTCACAATGTACTCCCCAGCCCATGAGGCTGGCGTCAGTCATTACCAGCATCCAGGTTGGGCACTCCAACGGCACACCCGCCGCAAGGTGACTGGACTGCAGCCACCACTGCAGGCTGAGATGTGTGCCATCCAAGCACTCCAACCACTGCTGCATGGATTGTGATTGTGAAGCCCAGCAGGGCTTTCTGTAAAGGACATGTGCGCGCTGACCCAGAGAACCAGGTCCAGAGCCGCTGCCATAGAGCCCAACAGCTGTAGATAACACCTTGCCACTGGTGCTATACTGTTCAAAAATCTGTGAACCTGTCTCTGTATCTTGTGAATTCACTCCTCTGGAAGGGAAACCAATCCTGCTTCCGTATCGAACTGAGTGCCTAAGTATACCAGGCGTTGCACCGGCCGAAGCTGACTCTTGGTCAAATTGACCACCCAGCCAAGCTTCTCAAAACCTCTAGAACTCACGCTGTGTCTGCAACTGAATCATCCAGGGACTTTGCTTTGATGAGCCAATCATCCAGGTATGGGTGCACCAGGATACCTTCCTGTCACAAAGCCACTGCCACCATTACCATTGTGGCAGGTGCAGGCCTGTGACCCACGGTGTCTGAACATAAGCAGGCCAGCATGGCTAGCTTGACCTGTAAATGAGGCCTGTGGAGAGGCATATAGGATTGCACATCCCCCAATATGCTGCTATTGTAAGATAGAACTCAGTAGAAGTATTGAATTAGCTTAGGTAGGCAGAACTGCAGAGCTGAAAGATGGAAAAATACAGAAAAGACATGTTTAAAAGTTACTGATAAGAAAAAGTACATCTGCAAAGAAATAATTAGGAGTGCTGACAGATGAGTTACAGAACCCTGCTCTTCTGCACGCACAAATTGGTTCTATGGCCTTGAGAGTGTGAAAGTAACAAGTTGATGAACTGGCCATTGTAATTGGGACTAGAAGGGGGGCATGCAGGTGTCATGCCCACAGAAGGGACATAATTGGATAAACTTATCAGTACCGGGACCAATGGAAGAGGTACGGGAGGTTACCGGGACCAATGAAATGTTTTTCTATACCTAGAATGGGACAAAAGTCTATAAAAGTTGTTGTAATGCTTGAAAACTTTGCTCAGCCATTTTGAAATTGACTGGTTCGAGACTTGTGCACAAATAAATGATTTGGACCTTCTGAACAGACTCCTGGTATCATTGGTTTGTCTGCGCTTTGCTGCTACACCATGACCTTGGTAAAAGTGTGCAGAGCAGTGGCCAGTCCGAAGGGCAAAGCCCAAAACTGAAAATCCCCCTTTGGTACCACGAATCGCAGGTACTACTGATATTCCGACTAGATGAGAATATGCAAATATGCCTCCACGAGATCCAAGGCCGTAAGGTACTCTCCTTGCCCCACTGCTAAGATGACAGACTGCAGGGTCTCCATCCAAAAGTACAGAACTCATAACACCTGACTTGACGTGCTTGAGATTGAGGGATAGGCTGAAAACTCCCTTCCTTTTTTGGAACCATAATGTAGATGGAGTATTGACCTGAGTCGCACTGTTCTAGTGGCACCTGAACCCCAGCTGCAGCAACCGGTAGAGGGTATCCTGGGCTGCCTCTGCTTTCTGTGGTGCCTTGCAGGGCGAGCAAACAAAAGCTTTGTGAAGCAGTCTGGTGGATTTGAGAGCATATCCCTCGCAAATTATCTCCAAGACCCACTGGTCAATCGTAATGACGGCCCAGGGGACATAAAACTGCTGCAACCAACCACCTACTGGCACCACCACCTGGGCTTCCCTAGCTTCATTGTGGCTTCTTGTTCTGTCCCAGAGAAGGGGGAGTAATACCCCCGTCCAAGACCCTGGGAGCCACGAAAGAACTGATCGCATGACCCAAAACAGCCTCTCTGATAGGGGGGGGAAAAATGCGCCCCCCGAAATTACTGAAAGTGTTTAGTCTGTCCCCACTAAGGGATCATAGCCTTAGGCCCTTTAGGCCTATCTTCTGGCAAACGGCCTCCTTTAGAATCCTCCAAGTCCTTCACTATCTTCTCTAATGCCTTCCCAAAGAGCAGCTTGCCCTTAAAGTGGAGGAGTAGCCTAGTGGTTGGGGCAAGGTACTTCAGGCCGGAAGGTCGGGGGTTCAAATCCCACTAGAGGACAGCAACCTTGGGCCGGAAGGACTGGGGTTTCTAGTCCCACAGGTGCTCCTTGTGGTCTTGGGCAAGCCACTTAAACCTCCATAGCCCATGTTCCCTGTAAAATAGTTATCTCCAAGTTATAATGCCCTGTTCAATGTAAATTCAGTTTGTTCAATGTAAACCGCACTGATGCAGAATAGCGCGGTATATAAGAGAATGTAAGTAAAGGGGAGCTTACTGAATCATGACTTGGAGGCGGCATCGCTGCCCAATTCCTTAGCCAAAGGAAACGATAACAGAGGCTATGTCTTGAAAGCCACCCGCACAAGATCATAAAATGTGCATGTAGGCTGCTGCCAACTTTAGCCTGCAACCTTCCATCATAGTGGAATCCCTAAGACCCCCTTGGATCTACCTGATGAAGACCCTGGATACATAGGCCCTGCAAATGGGCATCTGCAGTGCCAGCACACTGGAGCCATAAACCTGCTTAAGCAGCGACTCCAATCTTTGATCCTGAAGGTCCTTGACAGCCGTCCTGCCTTCAATGGGAATAGTGGTCTTTTTGGTCACCACTGCAACTAATGCATCGACATTGGGCATCTTCAAGAGATCCTGGTCCTCCTGCGGAATGGGGTACAGTGTCCAATGCTCAACCACCTCTCAGCATGGCCTCAGGAAACTCCCACTCTGACTCAATCATTCTCTTGATTACCCTGTGCACCAGGAAGCACATTTGAGCCCCCTAGAAGCCCTGCAACAATGGATCCACCAAGGGCTCCTCCACCAGGGGAGTGGGCACGATATTGAGTGCTGTCAGAGACTGGGAAATAAGAGCTCCTAGTTCCCCTTTATGAAAGACTCGAAACACATGAGCGTCCTCACCCAATTGTAATCTCACCTTCCTCCACGTCCAGGACCGCCTATCCTCCCCAAAGGTCTGAGGGCCCCTCCCCCAGGTACTCTGAGGCCTGAGACTGAGGGAAGTCCTGACCCAGCCAGGTCTCGGGATCACCCCCCCCCCCCGCGCTTTGCCATAGGAACCTCAAGTAAAGGGTCCTCCTGAGGCAGTGCCGTCTCTGTCTCCAAAATAGCTGCTTACTAGCCAACTCCCCCTCCTGGGCCTGCTTTTTCTTCAAGCAGTAAGCCCTATGGAGGGAAAGAATGAAATCCGGAGAGAAAAACCCTTCGGGCGACTGTGGAATGCTTCTATTAAGTCAGAAAGGATTAAAGTTTTGCAGGAAACAAAATTTGCTGTAGAATCTCTATGGATTGAAATTCCATGTAAAAAGGGGAAGGGCAGTAGGGGTGTACTATCGACCGCCTGGCCAGAATGAACAAATGGATGATGAAATGCTCAAAGAAATCAAGGAAGCTAACAAATGTTACAGCGCAGTAATAATAATGGGTGATTTCAATTACCCCGGTATCGACTGGGTCAGTGTCACAGCAGGACATGCTAGGGAAATAAAATTCCCAGATGAAATAAATGACTGCTTCTTGGAGCAGCTGGTCCATGAACTGACCAGAGGGGAAGCCGTATTAGACCTAGTCCTTAGTGAAACACCAGATCTAGTGCAAGAGATAAGGGTGTTGGGGCCACTTGGCAATAGTGATCATAGCATGATCGCATTTGATTTAATTAGTGGAGGAGGGATGGTAAGGAAATCCACAGTACTACCTTTTAACTTTTGAAAGGGAGACTATGATAAAATGAGGAAAAGTTAAGAAAAAACTAAAAAGTGCAGTTGCAAAGGTTAAAGACTTACATCAAGCTTGGGTGTTGTTGAAAAATACTCCCTTGGAAGCCCAGACCAGCTGTATTCCATGCTTTATGAAAAGTGGAAGGAAGTCCAAAAATAAATTGCCAGCATGGTTTAAAGGTGAGGTCAGAGAGGCTGTTGCCGAAAAAGCATCTTTCAGGAAATGGAAAAAAGAGCCAAACGACGAAACCTGGAAACAGCACAAGCACTGGCAAGTCAAATGCAAGGCATTGATAATACAGGCAAAGGGAGAATTTGAGAAGAAGCTTGCTGCGGAAGCAAAACGCGAAATAAAGACTTTTTCACGTACATTCATAGCAAAAAACCTGTGAGAGAGTCAGTCCATTAGATGATAGAGGGGTTAAAGGGGCACTAAGAGGCGACAAGGTGATAGTGGAGAGACTGAATGAATTCTTTGCTTCGGTCTTTACTGAGGAAGATGTAGGGATGTTACCCATGACTGAAGTGCTATTTAAAGGTGTGGAAGAATTGAAGGAAATATCGATACATCGCGAGGATGTATTACAACTATTAGATAAACTGAAGAGTAGCAAATCACCTGGACCAGATATACATCCAAGGGTGTTGAAAGAACTGAAATATGTGATTGCAGACCTGCTATTAGTAATCTGTAAATTTTCATTAAAATCATCTGTAATACTTGAAGATTGGAGGATCGCCAATGTAACGACAATTTTTAAAAAGGGTTCCAAGGGTGATCCGGGAAACTACAGATGTTTGAGCCAGGAAAAATGGTAGAAACCATCATACAGAACAAAATTACTCAGCATGTAGATAGTCATGGCCTAATGGGAGACAGCCAACATGGCTTTAGACAAGGAAGATCTTGTCTTACTAATCTGTTATGTTTTTTTGAAGGTGTGAACAAACAGGTGGACAAAGGTGAGTCGGTTGATATAGTGTATCTGGACTTTCAGAAAGCCTTTGACAAGGTCCCTCAGAGACGTTTGGAAAAACTAAAGAGTCATGGGATAGGAGGCAGTGTACTATTGTGGATCAGGAACTGGTTAAAAGATAGAAAGCAGAGGGTAGGGCTAAATGGCCAATTTTCCCAATGGAGAAAGGTGAATAGTGGTGTACCCCAGGGATCTGTGCTGGGTCCGCTGCTTTTTGACATATTCATAAATGACCTGGAAAAGGGAATAACGAGCGAGGTTATCAAATTTGCAGATGACAAAACTATTTAAAGTTGTTAAAACCCAAGAGGATTGTGGAAAATTGCAAGACTGGGCAACAAAATGGCAGATGAAATTTAATGTGGACAAGTGCAAGGTTATGCACCTAGGGAAGAACAACCCAAACTATGGTTACACGATGCAAGGTTCCACATTAAGAACCACCACCCAGGAAAAAGATTTAGGCATCATTGTGAATAACATGTTAAAACCCTCCGCCCAGTGTGCAGCAGCGGCCAAGAGAGCAAATAGAATGATAGGTATCATAAGGAAAGGAATGGAGAATAAAATCAAGGATATTATAATGCCTCTGTATCATTCCATGGTGCGACCGCACCTTGAATATTGTGTGCAATTCTGGTCGCCATATCTTAAAAAGGATATAGCATTATTAGAAAAGGTTCAGAGAAGAGCCACCAAAATGGTAAAGGAGATGGAAGAATACTCCTATGAAGAAAGGCTAAAAAGGTTAGGGTTCTTTAACCTGGAAAAGAGACGGCTGAGGGGAGATATGATAGAAGTCTATAAATTAATGAACGGAGTGGAACGGGTAAACGTAGATCGCTTGTTTACGTTATCAGAATATAGAAAGGCTAGGGGACATGCAATGAAGCTACAGGGTAAACTATTTAAGACTAATAAAAGAAAATATTTTTTCACTCAACGTGTAATCAAACTCTGGAATTTGTTACTGGAGGATGTAGTAAAGGCTGTTAGTGTAGCTGGGTTTAAAAAAAGGTTTGGACAAGTTCCTGGAGGAAAGGTCCATAAACCACTATTAAGAAGGGACCCAGGATATCAATGCTTGACCCAGTACAAGCAATGTGGAACCTGTGTCTTTTGGGGAAACTGCTAGGTATGTATAACCTAGATTGACCACTGATGGAAACAGGATACTCGGCATGATGGACCTTGGTCTGACCCAGTATGGCATATCTTATGTTCTTATATTGCTGGCCAGGGTACTGAAGCACTCACTTTCTGCGATGCAGTCTTAGCTTTCTTCTTCCCACGTTTCACTCGCATCTCTGGGGAGACAGCCACCACAGAGGAAATGGCCGCGGTTCCTGCCAAATCCCCTGTGACCTCTCCTGCCAGCCACTGTTCCGAAGCTGTTCCCATGTCCATGTACGCACCCAGTAAGGGAAACTGCAATTGAAAACCTCTGCCCTGTCTAAAGCACCGCCAGCAGAGCCCCGAGGAAACGATGGCATGGCTGCCCTCACAAACAGCACACAAAGACTGCTGTGACTGCATACACTTCTTCCCCTACCTCTCCCCGTGCACCCGACCACACTGAAGGGGAAGAGAGGCACTCCCAGGCCTGCTTAATACTGCTGCGAAAGAACTGACCGCCATGACGGCAAAAACATACCACCGGATAAAGCACAGTTACTTACCTGTAACAGGTGATCTCTGGGAACAGCAGGAATAAGTCTTCACATATGGGTACGTCGGTACCGACGGAGCCTGAGCGGGAACGCTCCCCAGCGTCCAAAAAGAAAGCTTTTGGGAGCATCCCACGCACATGCGCGCTGCCTTCCCGCCCATTTACTTCCCTCTCATCAGTTGGGTTTGTAGCTGAGACCAAAGGAGGGAAGTAGACAAATTAGAGAGAAAAAAAAAGAGAGAGAACTCCTCCTAGGGGAGGTGGGTGGGCTGTGAAGACTTATTCCTGCTGTTCCCAGAGATCACCTGTTACAGGTAAGTAATTGTGCTATCTCCAGGAACAAGCAGGAATGAGTTCCTTTCTGTCCTCACGCACCTTCTCTGTGCACTCTCAGCACTCCACTTCCACTCCCTCCCCTTCAGTTTGCGGTGTTCCCCAGGGATCTATTCTCGCCCCCTTACTTTTCAATGCCTTCCTCGCCCCACTTGCCCTGCTCATCCAACAATCTGGTATATCCTTTTATATTTACGCCGATGATATCTTGCTGATTCACCATACCTCCTCCTCCACCCCTGACCTGACACCACTTAACCATTGTCTGTCCTCTATCGCTTCATGGTTTGGGTCTAACTTTCTGCATGCTAATCCCGCTAAGTCTTCCGCAATCTGGTTTTCCTTTGGTCTTCCCTCTCCATGTTTGTCCCCTGTAATGTCTTCCCTTCCAATTCCCGTGGTTCCTACTCTTCGTTATCTGGGTGTCACCCTGGACTCATCTCTCTCCTTCCACCACCATATTTCTTCCGTTATCCGTACCTCTTTCTTTCATTTACGTAAGATTCGTGCCGTCCAATCATCACTCCCCCCTGCCTCTGTTATCACCCTTGTCCTCTCTTTAATCATGACCCGGTTAGATTACTGTAACGTCATCTATGCAGGTCTACCTTCCCTACAGCTTCGCCGTCTCCAATTAATACAGAATGCTGCCCGCTCGTCTCATTACCGGTTCCCCAGCCCGCTCTCATGTGTCACCCTCTCTCCTTGCCTTGCACTGGCTCCCGGTTAGGTTTCGCTTTATCTACAAGGTTCTTATCCTCACGCACAAAGCCCTCCATTCCAGCACTCCCCAATACCTGTCCGATGTCATTCACCTCCAACCCTCTCCTCGCCTTCTCCGATCTTCTTTCGGCAACCGTCTTTTCCTTCCTTCACCTGCCCAGGCCCGTTTAGAGCACACCCGACACTCAGCTTTCTTTTTCCTAGGTCCAGCCTTATGGAACTCACTCCCTTCCTGCCTTCGTCTGGAACTTTTCTATCCCCGCTTTAAAACTCTCCTTAAAACACATCTATTCTGTCAAGCCTTTGATCTCCCTTTCTCTGACAATGGTGTCTCGTCCTCTGGTCGTCCCCCCCAACCTCCATAAACCTCCCTTCCCTGTCTGTTCCACTTCCATTTCCCTTTTCCTCTTTCCGCCCCCTGCCCTTCGCCTTCCCTGCCCTTCTGGGCTCTTTTCCCCCTTCCAACTTTCTTTCTACCCTGTCCTGTCCTATTGAATTTGGCGTTCCTTTTCTAGCTTTATTTTCAGTAGCCCGTTTGTTGTACTGTACACCTCCCTGATGCTTCGGCCTGGGCGGTTCATCAAATAATGCAAATAAAGATAAAGATAAAGATATAAAGATAAAGTCTTCACATATGGGGACTCCCAAGCTAAGATGCCTGGAGGAGGCCCCAGCATGTTGCAAATCTAAAGATGGGCCATGCTTATCCCTCAAAACCTCAGGCATCCAAGGGATGGAGGGTAGGAGTTGAACTAGAAAAGAAAAGAGGTGCTGTGGAACAGCTTGACTAAACAAGGTATCCAGAGGGGAGTCCTTGTGTAAATCATAAATATTAGAAAAATATTGAGTCCCAATTTTCTAATGTGGATCTCACTCAAAAATATTGCAAAAATACTTGAGGGTAATATGGGTCTGTGGTTGAGAGCCAGTACATTATCCTCAAAGAAATTCCCTTAATGTGAAATAGAGGGAAAAAAATAAATTTTGCAATACAGAAAGAGATGAGAAGCCCTCATGGCCAGAACTAACCCCAGAAGAAAGTACTGGGGGAGTTCAATGAGGTTGGACTTTTGAGAAATAGCTAAAGTTTCTGTAAAGTCCAAAAAATTGAACTTCTTGTCCTTGGAGCAGAAAAAGGTCCTAGGAAAGAGTGGAGATAATCTGACTGGTTTGGATGAAAAGGTAGAAATTACCCTTTGCAGAAAAAAGGAGATAGATCTTTAAGACCCCCTTTATTCCAATGAAAGACAAAGACATTTGTACTAGGCGTTAAGCCTCCAATTTCTTGAAGATCAGTAAAAGTCTTTCGTAAGTGATGTCACTTATGATGATGACCTTACATGTAGAGCTTCAGATGTGACGTAACCTAAAAGGTAACGGTAAAAGAAGGTATTTCCTAATTTACCATAGAAATTGGTTGTCCATTGAGTTTTATGGTATGCTGGGGCAGCATTAATATGGACAGTAAACAAATCTTTCAAAGTCAGATGTTGTATAGAGATTGACGCAATAACAAGAAGGATTAAGACCTACTTGAGAATATTGATGGAGAATCTCTGTCTGGTTAAATATGGAAGAACTATAGAGAAAGTTTTGTGGAAACTGGTATTATGTTCTTCACTTACAGGGATAGGACTAGACTTCTTGAAAAGATCTAGCCCCTGAAATAACCAGGTCTCGAGACGTACGTGAATGAGTGCAGAGGAGATCCTTAGTCTTAAGACAGCGAGTCTGAATCTTTCTATAATTTCAAATAGTAGCTGGAGAAAAAGACACAATATAAGGGGATACCATATTTGCCTCTTTATGAGGGCAATATGAGTATCATGCGTTCTCTTGTTCAACATAAGCTACCATGAAGTATAGGAAATTAGAAGGAAAGTAGTGAATAAGGACCAACTGCAGTGAAAAAAATGCATCCCTGTTGTGGAAGTTCCAATGAGATGTGGAACAAACCAGGGAATTGTGCAATTTCCTACGCTTTCACGTGGTCTAAACCCTGGTTACCTTTTCTTAAAAGGAAATTTTAAGGAATATGGTAAGAATAGGAAAAAAACAGCCATGTAGGAGCATGACTGGCAGAGTCTACCAGCTTAAGCTCTTCTTAACTATCTGGCAGCTACCTATTAGGAGTAGCTCTGAGGCTCTCTGGCAAAGGCCCACAGTTGCAGAGCTTTGTTGTAGAATTGCAGAGAGCATGTTGTAGGTTGCTTAGATCTGGCTGTTGAATTGCCAGTATGCAACCTAATCTATTCTGTTGGAGCCAAAGTAGAATTGAAGGTGGCTAATAATAGTAGACAGGCCTGATGCCTGTAACAATAAATAGTCCAAATGAGTTCTGGACCTCTTCTGGAATTATCTGTTATTAAGGCAGCATAAAAAGTTAGGTCCTATAGATTGGAGAGGACCGACAGACATAATTTGGAATAGTGATACCCAATTTCTGTCCGAAAAGCTGCCTTAAAAAAATATCTGAGAAGAAGATGAACCGCAAAGGGGGAGAAAACTCTGTATGGAAACTACTTACTGGAGTAGGTATTGAAGAAAATCCTATGGCTTAGAGAATAAGCCCTCCAGTTGATTAGTAGTACTCTTAGAGACTGAATGTCTGGGCTAAGAGGGATAGAGAGTAATACAGAGTTGAGAAGACTTACAATTTGGTAAGTCTTTGAAGAGATAGGGTCCCCTTGCAGTCAAAAGTATGAGATATCCTCGTACAGGAAACTGTCAAGGTGAAGGGTATAGCTCACCCTGTTAGTTGTTAGTCCTCCTTTTGTTTTAAAAGGAGAAACCTGTTATCTCTGGGGTATGATAGTCCTTAACAGCTCTTAGAGCTAGCAGGATAGATTTCTCTTGTAGCAAGAAATTCATGCCCAGAGTCGAGGATTGAGTCAATGTATGACTGATATCTCAGCATGGATGAGATGAATTTTAGATGCTTCTGTTGAAAAGAAGTAGGCTCAAAAGTTCTAAACCTCACACAGAAAAAGTGAATAAAATATCAGAAACCCTGCGACTGCTGGGTTTGCTGAGCCTGTTGAGGTTTTGGATTTTCTTAGCCTGGTGTGATGTTGCCCATCTTTGGAAACATCTGCATAATGGGTAGAAGATGGATAAAACTTTTTTCCCCTAGGGGGATAAAGCTTTTTAGGAGATTTTTTATTAGCTGGGATAGAGGAAAGTTTTGACAATCCTCTGAAAGCAACAGCATCAGTGCTTAACTGATTAGTTTGAAATAAAGCCTCCTTGTTGAAGAGATTTTCATCAGTACAAGGAGTATTTCCCAGCCTTTCCTGTACCCATCTGTCCAAGTCTGAAGCTTGGAGCCAGGCTATGCGTCGTGCTCCTATGGCTATAGCAGAAGTTCTGCTAATAGACTCAAAACAGTCCAGGGAAGCATGATTAAGGAACCTAGAGATATTTTGAGCATGATTGACTAATAAGAAATAGTCTGCTCTTTTATGCTCTGGAAGAAAAGGGTTCAACAACTTTAAGTTCTTTGTGACCTCTTCAAGAGATAATCCCATATAGAAAATATATGAGATAATTCTTGCTGAAAACATGGATGCCTGGAAGCATCGACGTCCAAAGGCATCTAAAGTCCTAGACTCACGACCTGGCGGATAAGAAGAGTGCTTCTTTGCACTCTTAATACGCCTCATTGCTGATTCTACAACATTCATCCCAGTCATTGGGATCGGAAGACTTGAAAGGATGAAGCATCGGATTTTCTTTAAAAGCGATGTCTTCGGTACCGCCCGAGGTCGGTACCGAGACGAGTCGGTACCGAATCCCCCATGCTAGAGATAGATTCCAGGCTCGGCATTGAAGGAAGAGAGTCTGTCAAAGCAAGCATGGACGGTACCGACACCGATGTCGATACCAGTACCGAAGCCGATACCGATACTCAAGGAACGTTCTTGCAGCAACTCTAGTGGTACCGAAGTAGCCGAGAGTGCTAGACTACATTCATCGGTAAGGAGTGTTTCATCCATCACCATAGCTGATGCCGGGGTGTCGGTACCGCTCGAAGTGGCCACAACCACCGAGCATGGCCCAGGTATGTTCATCGAGGTAATGCTTTGGAGCCCGAAGACTCCCGCCGGGGATTTATTGCCAAAATGTCCTCGAGGGCAAGGCCGGAGCCATCTCGATGCTGAGAAGGAGATCTACCACTCGAGGACTGGCTAGTCTTTACAGACACTTGTTTGGTTACCTGATCCCGTGAAGAAGAAGATATTCTAGCTGGTGACATCGAGTGCAATGTGAACCGGGTATCGAGTTGTGCTCGATCCTGAAGACTTCTTCTGTTTGAGCTCCAGCAGGAGAGACACTCCAGAGGGCAATGGTCAGGACCTAAACATTTTAGACACCAAGTATGAGTGTCTGAAAATATATTTGTACTGCCACACTTTGAGCATTTCTTAAGGATAGTGGCTGGCTTTTTCATAATGGAAGGATAGAGGCCTAGTGGCCTAGAAACCATCAGGCACTAAACAGGAAACAATTTCTAAGAAAAGAAGAAATTCTTCAGTAAAAAGAAAGAAAAGCACCGGCGGTACTGGTGGCGTTGAGGGAAGGCAGACGTGACCACAAAAACTAAGACTAAAAAGAAGAATTTTCTGCGGTGACAGGAATACGTCCTGCGGCACTGCGGAAAACGGAAAACTGATGAGAGGGAAGTGAATGGGCGGGAAGGCAGCGCGCATGCGCGTGGGATGCTCCCAAAAGCTTTCTCTTTGGACGCTGGGGAGCGTTCCCACGCAGGCTCCGTCAGTACCGACGTACCCATATGTGAAGACTCATTCCTGCTTGTTCCTGGAGATAGAGAGGGACACTTACTGGGCCGAGCTTGCACCGCCCAGAGCTGCTTCTACCTAAACACTTGCTGCTACTGGTCCTCCAACTAAGCAGCACAGCACCAACAAGCCCAGGGAACCCAACCCGTGTAGCTAACAGCAGCTCAATTGGGATACCCTGCTGAGGAGGGGGAAAGGGACCTGGGGCTCACAGGTAGTTTAATACCGGGCAGTAGGAAGAAGTAAGCTAGGCTCTGCTCAACTGGATGCCCCCTTCTCCCCTCCCCCCCCCCCCCAGGCTATCTTAGCAGCCTGCTTCTCCAGATTTTAAAGGCTCCTCCACAACTATCCAAAGTTTTTCCACTCCTAATGCAATGCTCCTTAATCCTTATCCCTAATTATGATTTTTAATTGTGTCTTCCACCAGTTACTGGGAGCTCCTCCTCCAGCTGCTGAGAACTGAGAGACTGGATGCTGAGGCTCGAAGGGGAGCTCTTCTACGGGGATCTCAGAATCCAGATATGCTCAGTTCTCAGCAGCTGGAGGGTGGTGATTACCCAAGCGTAACTGAACTGGACTGGCCTGGAGGGAGGATTAGGAAACAGCACATTTAAAGACAAATCAGAAAATATATTTTTTCACTCAACACGTAATCAAACTCTTGAATTACTTACCAGAGGATGTAATAAAACCTGTTATGTAGCTGGGTTTAAAAGGGGTTTGGACAAGTTCCTGGAGGAAAAGTCCATAAACCACTATTAAAAGGGGATTGGGGAAATTCACTGCTTACCCTGGGACAAGCAGCAGGAATCTGTGGGAACCTGACAGGTACTTGGCTACTGTTGGAAACAAGATACTGGGCTTGCCGGACCCTTGGTCTGACCCAGTATGGCATATTTTATGTTCCTTTGTTCTTATAAAACCATCTCTGAAGTATATCAAGTTAGTCCCAGGTTCGAAAAGAATCTAGGCAACACACGCTGACATCTTTTGCTCAGTGTGCAGTGGTGGCAGCCAAAAAAAGCAAACATAATACTTGGAAGTTTATTTTATTCACCATTCCTTTCCTAATATCATAATGCTTCTTTATTGTTCCACGGTGCAACTGCACTTCTAGTAATTCTGGAAATATGGAAGAATTAGAAACATACAGAGAAGGGCAACCAAAATGATTAAGGGGATGAACGACCCTCCTACAAAGGAAAGGCAAAAGAGGTTAGGGATCTTCAGCTTGGAAGAGATAGAGGAGGGAAAATATGATAGATGTCTATAAAATCCTGAGTTGAGTGGAACAGGTAAATGCAAATAGATTGTTTACTCTTTCAAAAAATAAGTACAGATTAGAGGACATGCCATGAAGTTAAAGTGGTGCATTTAAAACAAATGGGAGAATTGTTTTTTGCTAAACACATGGTTAAGCTTTGAAATTCATTGCCAAAGAATGCGGTAAAAGTAGTTAGTGTATCTAAGTTTAAAGAGTATTTGAAATTCCTTGAGAAATTCAATAGATTGTTAAGGTAGATCTTGGGGAAGCCATTATTTATCCCCAAGATTAAGTAGCATGGAATCGAGCCAAGTACTTGTGAACTGTTGGCTACTGCTAGAAAGAGGATACTGGGTTTGATGGAGCTTTGGTCTGACCCAGTATGACAATTATGTTCTTTACATGATTTACTGTGCAGTCTCTATATGAAATGGGGAATACACAAGTAAAGTTTGATCACGACCAGATCATGCCCAACATAGCCCTGTGCAACTTAAATGATATGGACAATTACCCCGATATCAACTGGGTCAGTGTTTCAGCAGTACAAGCTAGGGAGATAAAGTTTCTAGATTAAATAAATAACTGCTTCTTGGATCAGCTGGTTCATGAAGAGACAAGAGGAAAAGCCATTTTGGATCTAGTCCTTGGGGGGGAACAGATATGGTGCAAGAGGTAAGGGTGTTGGGGCCACTTGGCAATAGCGATCACAACATGATCACGTTTGATTTCATAAATGAAGGAAGGACGGCAAGGAAATCCAAAGTACTGCCTTTCAACTTTCAAAAGGGAGACTATGATAAAATTAGGAAAATAGTTAAGAAAAAACTGAAAGGAGCATTTGAAAAGGTTAAAGATTTACATCAAGCATGGGTGTTATTTAAAATACTATCTTGGAAGCTTAGACAGCTGTATTCCACGTTTTAAGAAAGATGGAAGTCGTCCAAAAAAACTGCCAGCATGGTTTAAACTCTAGGTCAGAGAGGCTGTTGTAGCCAAAAAGGCATCTTTCAGGAAATGGAGAAAGGAGCCAAATGACGAAAACTGAAAACATAAGCACTGCTAAGTTAGATGCAAGGCATTGATAAGGCAGGCAAAGAGAGAATTTTGAGAAGCTTGCTGTGGAAGCAAAAATGCATAAAGAAATTTTCAAGTACATTTGTAGCAAAAAAACCTGTGAGAAAATCAGTTGGACCATTAGATGACAGGAGCAAAAGGAGCACTAAGAGGGGACAAGGCCATAGCGGAGAGACTGAAGGAATTTTTTGCTTCAGTCTTTACTGAAGATGACGTAGGGAAGTTACCCTTGACTGAAATGGTATTTAAAGGTGATGCATCGGAAGAATTCAAAGAAATATTGATAAACTTGGAAGATATATTACAACTATTTGATAAACTAAACAGTAGCAAATCATCTTGATCGGACGGTATACACCAGAGGGTGTTGAAAGAACTGAAATATGAGATTGCAGACCTGCTATTATTAATCTGTGAACTATCATTAAAATCATCTGTAGTACCTGAAGACTGGTGAATGGCCAATGTAATTCCAATTTTTTTTCCTTTTTTTTAAAAGGGCTCCAGGGGCGATTCGGGAAATTACAGGCTGGTGAGCCTGACATCAGTACAGGGCAAAATGGCAGAAACCATTATAAAGAACAAAATTAGTGAACATGTTTAATGGTTTAATGGGAGAAAGCCAACATGGCTTTAACCAAGGAAAGTACTGTCTTAACTAATCTATTATATATTTTTGAAGTTGTGAACAAACAGGTAGACAAAGGTGAGTTGGTTGATATAGTGTATCTGGACTTTCAGAAAGTCTTTGGCAAGGTCCCTCATCAGAGACTCTTGGCAAAGTTAAAAAGTCATCGGATAGGAGGCAGTGAACTACTGTGGATCAAGAACTGGTTAAAAGATAGAAAGCAGAGGATAGGGCTGAATGGCACATTTTCCCCAATAGAGAAAGATGAATAGTAGAGTACCCCAGGGATCTGTGCTGGGTCTGCTGCTTTTTAACATAGTCATAAATGACCTGGAAATGGGAATAATGAGTGAGGTAGTCAAATTTGCAGATGACACTAAATTATTCAAAGTTGTTAAAACCCAAGAGGATTGTGAAAAATCAAATGGCAGATTAAATTTAACGTGGACAAGTGCAAACTTATGCATCTAGGAAAGAATAACCCAAACTATGGTTAAACAATGCAAGGTTCAACATTAGGAACCACAACCCAGGAAAAATATTTAGACGTCATTGTGGATAACATATTGAAACTCTCCACCCAGTGTGCAGAGGTGGCCAAGAAGGCAAATAAAATGCTAGGAATCAAAAGGAAAGGAATAGAGAATAAAATCAAGGATATTATAATGCCTCTGTATCATTCCATGGTGCGACCGCACCTTGAATATTGTGTGCAATTCTGGTCGCCGTATCTTAAAAAGGATATAGCGAAATTAGAAAAGGTACAGAGAAGAGCCACCAAAATGGTAAAGGAGCGCTTAAAAGATTAGGGCTTTTCAACCTGGAAAAGAGAAGGCTGAGAAGATATGGTAGAGGTCTATAAATTAATGAATGGAGTGGAACGTGTAAAGATTGATTCTTTATAGCATCGAAAAGTAGAAAGACTAGGGGACATGCAGTGAAACTATAGTGTAACCCTTTTAAGACTAATAAGAGAAAATATTTTTTTCATTCAACACAATCAAACTCTGGAATTCGTTACCGGAGGATGTACTAAAAGCTGTTTGTGTAGCTGGGTTTAAAAAAAGGTTTGGACAAGTTCCTGAAGGAAGGTCCATAAACCATTATTAAAAGGGACCCGGGAAATCTATTATTTGCCTCAATACAAGCATTATAGATCCTGTGTTTCTTTATGGGAAACTGCTAGGTACTTGTGACCTGGATTGGCCACTGTTGGAAACAGAATACTGGGCTTGATGGACCCAGTAAGGCATTTCTTATGTTATGTTTCATGTGCAAACTGAGCCCTCTCTAAAATGGCCATTTACACGTGGACATGATTCACACGTATACTGTATATGCCTGATTATACATGTGTAAATCACAAATAGGACATCTAAAATAACCCCCTTAGTAACTTTCAGCCATAATTTATAATAACGTACTACTCAACCAATTAGTGCCCGACACATACTCAGCATACAACTGCCCATGAACCCACCGGCGAGGAGGAGGGGTACTTATCGCAAAGAGCAGCCTGAAGTTCAAAGCACGAAGCACCACAGAAACCCAACAATGCAACACCATCACTGTTGAGAACAAGCAGATGGCACTATGCCTCACCTAGAGAGAGCCCCCCATGCGCCACCCGATGAACTAGCCTCCACACTCAAAGCAGTATGCACAACCAGCTCTAAACACAAACCCACGCTACTACTAGGAGACGTCAACCTCAAATCCACCAACACCAAAGACGCAGAAGCATTCCTTCAAGCGATGAGTTCCTTTCAATACACCCAAATAATCAACACACCAACACACAGACACGGATCTTCACCAGACCTCATCTTCACACCCAACTACTTAATAGACAGAGGACTCATCTCAACCCCCACCATCACACCAGTACCATGGTCAGACCACCACCTAATTAAAATAAATGTGGTGACACAAGGATGAAAACAAGACGAGAACCCAGACAACCCAACCAAGCAAAGAAGATTCAAGAGCTTCAACAAGGACAAATTCCTTCAGGACACTATATACCACACCTGAGTTCAGAAGCAGAGGATCCAGAAGCTCAAATCAAAAACTGGAACATCATAAATGACACTGCCAAAGCCACCGAACACAGACACAAGAAAACCCGCCGCAACAAATTACATCACAAGCCATGGTACTCAAAAAGCATACGGTGCGAAAAGAAGGAACTCAGAAAGTTAGAACGGCGATGGAGACAAGTCAAACAATACACAGGAACTATACCTAACAAAGCAAAAACAAAACAACGATCTCATCAACCAAGCAAAGAGTGAATACCACGCAAACATTATGCAGTGGCTCCCAATCATCTCACGCATCAGATACAAGACTATCATAAACATATTCAAGATCAAACACTCCTCCGCCATAAGCCTACACACACTCATACAACCCGACACAAGCACACGGCCAAGAAGAAGAGGCACCTCCAATCGGGTTAACACCCCAAAAGACTTCACCAAGACCCGCAAAGACACCGCACAACGAGCAATCTCCCTGGCTACTCCATCCATATGGAACTCCCTCCCAGATGATCTGAGACTAACCACAGAAATCAAGGACTTCCGAAAACAGCTGAAGACAACCCTGTTCATCGATTACTATGGACATACCCCCTGAACCAGCATACAAGTCAGATCATCAACACCCCCCCCCTCCACCCCAAGACTGTATATAAGACTGTATAATAACTCATGATGTATAATAGCACACTATATAGATAAACCAAATCTAATCACATCCCCGCCAACACATACACACCACTCTGTACACTGCATGAAAACATTTGCCCCCTTGATTGTTTGCCGTGGAAACCGCTTTGATTGAATGATAAGGCGGTATATAAATACCATTAAATAAATAAAATAAATAAATTATACTAACATCCAACAAAAAACCTAGAGAGCTCTTCGACAATGTAAAGACCCTCACCATGGAACAGAAAGCGAAGTCCAAATAGACCCACAAACATTTGCAGACCACATCCAAGAAAACTTCCACTCAGCCTTACAACCAAAGTCAAATACACCTACTAAGCTAACCACACCCACGAAAACATGTGACACCTTCAGCACCCCATCCACCGAGCAGCTCTCTCACATCACCACACTCAATGCAAGCACGGCTCCAACAGACCCATGCCCAGTGACATGGATCAAAGCCAATAAATCACACTTCATCCACACCATACACAAGATGGTGCACAGCTCTCTGACCCAAGGAAGCATGCCAAACCAACTAAAGCTCGCCACAATAAGACCTATCCCGAAGAAATCAACACTCGATAAGAACAATCCAGCAGCATACAGGCCAATCTCAAGCATACCACTACTGGCAAAAATAATGGAGAAGGCGGTACAGCATCAACTACAAGACCATATTGACAACCACGCCCCTCTGGACATCAACCAACACGGTTTACGCCCCAACCACGGGGTTGAAACACTCCTGTTATACCTCTTCAACAACATACTCTGCCACAGACAACCGCAAGAACAGAATACTAATGATATTCATCGGCATCTCATCAGCATTTGACACACTGTGGATCACAGAACTCTACTGGAAAGCACAGATACTTACCTGTAACAAGTGATCTCTGGGAACAGCAGGAATAAGTCTTCACATATGGGTATCGTCGGTACCGACGGAGCCTGCGCGGGAACGCTCCCCAGTGTCCAAAAGGAAGGCTTTTGGGAGCATCCCACAGTGCCTGTGCACTGCCTTCCCGCCTTTCCTAACCGCCTCTCTCCAGTTCGAGTTTTAAAGCTGAGACAAAGAGAGAGTGAGGAAAGGAAAGAAAGATAGAGAGATACAACTCCTAGGGGAGGTGGGTGGGTTGTGAAGACTTATTCCTGCTGTTCCCAGAGATCACCTGTTACAGGTAAGTAACTGTGCTATCTCCAGGAACAAGCAGGAATGAGTCTTCACATATGGGGGACTCCCCAGCTAGAGATGCCTGGGAGATCACCCAAGTTGTGAGTCCCTGGGAAGGGCTCTACCTCCACCCATGAATCTCAGGCATCCAGCCAGGGATGGAGGGTAGGAGTTGGTTAGGTATGGAACAGGTGTTTGAGAACAGCCTGACCAAACAAGGCATCCCGGCGGGAGTCCTTGTCCAAACAGTAATGGGCTGTGAAGGTATGAACCGAGGCCCAGGTGGCCGCTCGACAGATCTGGTCGATGGACACAGAATTTAGATGAGCCATAGAGGCTGCCATGGCCCTCACATTGTGAGCTGTGACATGGCCCTCCAGAGAAAGGTTCTTACTCTGGTAGGCGAAAGAAATGCATTGAGCAATCCAACTGGATAGAGTTCTTTTAGAGACGAAGTCCTAAATGAGAGGGATCAAAAGCAACAAAGAGCTGAGAGGACTTTCTATGTTGCTGTGTCCTTTGTAAGTAAAAGGCAAGAGCTCTTTTACAATCCAGGGTATGAAGATTCCTCTCTGCACTTGAAGCATGAGGTCCTGGAAAAAAGACAGGTAAATAAACCTCCTGGTTCAGATGAAAAGGTGAGACCACTTTAGTCCTGAGGACTACCTTGTCATGATGGAACCTGGTATAAGGAGGATTAGCCACCAAGGCTTGCAGCTCACTGATGTGGCGAGCTGAAGTGACTGCAATGAGAAAAATAACCTTCCAGGAAAGGAATTTCAAGGAGGTAGTGGCTAAGGGTTCAAAGGGTGGCTGCATAAGCCGGCCAAGAACCAGATTCATGTCCCATGCCACTGGAGGTGGTTTGATGGGAGGTTTAGTCAAAAGAAGGCCTCTCATGAATCTTGCTATAAGACGATGAGAGGAAATAGGCTGTCCATTGAGAGGTTTAACGGATGCTGCAATAGCACTCAAATGGACTCTTACTGAATTCGTTTTAAGGCCTGCATGGGATAAATGCAGCAAATACTCTAGTAAAGAATTCAGAGGTATTGCAAGAGGGTTAAGACCCTTCTCTGCACACCAAATGGTAAACCTTTTCCATTTAAAAGCATAGGAACGTCTAGTGGAAGGCTTTCTGGAAGCATAAAGGATATCCTTTACTTGCTGAGAAAGATACAAATCTTGAAGGTCTAGGCCTTCAGCAACCAGGCTCTGAGGTGAAGAGACTGGGGTTTTGGGTGCCACAACGTTCCCTCCTCCTGGGACAGGAGGTCTGGAGCAGATCCCAAGTCTAGGGAGGGAGCTTGAGAGAGATGCAGAAGTAGAGGGTACCACACTTGGTGTGGCCAATGTGGTGCTATGAGGATCATAGACCCGTTGTCTCTCTGAAGTTTGAAGAGTGTCTTGGGAATTAGGGGAATGGGTGGAAAGGCATAGAGGAAGTCTTGCCCCCAGTGGAGGAGGAAGGCATCCCTGGCCTGAACTCCCTGACACGGAATTCTGGAACAGAACCGGGGAAGTTTGGCATTCCACGGACTTGCAAGCAAGTCTATGTCTGGGGTTCCCCAAATTCGAAAAATCCTGGCTATCTGGTCCCCATGGAGGGACCATTCGTGTGGAAGCAGAACTCGACTGAGTCTGTCTGCCCAAGAGTTTTGAACCCCTGGAAGATACACTGCCATGAGATGGATTTGATGCGCTCTGGCGAAGGCCCACAATCTCAGAGCTTCATTGCAAAGCGACAGAGAGCCAGTCCCCCCCCTGTTTGTTCGCATAGAACATGGCTACTTGGTTGTCCGTGTGGATAAGGACTGTCTTGTAGCTGAGCAGGGTGTGGAAGACTCAGAGCCAGAAAGATTGCTCTGAGCTCTAAGAGGTTGATATGTAGAGATGTCTCCTGTGGAGACCAGATGCCTTGGGTGGAGAGGTCTTGTAGATGAGCTCCCCAACCCTTTGGAGAGGCATCTGTTTGTTGTAAGGGTTGCTTGGGGTAGCAACTGTTGAAAGGGGGACCCCAGCAACAGATTTTGAGTGGACTTCCACCACTGGAGGGACCAAAAAAGGCGACTGGAGGTTGCTATTTTGTCTGACAGGCATCCAGATGCCTGGATCCATTGGGTGGATAGAGTCCACTGAACTGCTCTCATGTGCAGGCGAGCATAGGGGACCACATGCACGGTGGATGCCATGTGGCCTAACAGTTGTAACATCTCTCGAGCAGTTAAATGGGACTTTAACTGAATCTGGGAGGCTAACTGCACCAAGCGTAGGCAACGGGCCTGGGGAAGATAGGCCCTTGCAGTGGTGGTATCCAGCAAGGCCCCTATGAACTCCAGAGATTGAGTAGGGGTGAGATGAGATTTTGGGATGTTTATTACAAATCCCAGATACTGAAGGATACGCCTTGTGCAGGCCAGAGAAGCCTGGACCTCTGACTGGGATGGAGCTCGGATGAGCCAGTCGTCCAGATATGGGAATACAAATATCCCTAGAGTGCGTAGAAATGCAGCAACTACTGCCATGCATTTTGTGAACATCCTTGGTGCAGAGGCCAGACCGAAGGGAAGCACCCTGTATTGATAGTGCTTTCCTTGGAAAAGGAACCGAAGGAACCTTCTGTGTGTTGGATGGATGAGGACATGGGTGTACGCATCCTTGAGATCTAGAGAACAAAGCCAGTCCTGACTCTGGAGGTATGGAAGGAGAGTACCGAGAGAAGTCATCTTGAATTTCTCCTTGCATAGAAACTTGTTCAATTCTCTGAGATCTAATATGGGTCTGTAACCCCCTGTTTTCTTTGGGATGAGAAAGTAGGGGGAGTAGAACCCTGAACCCTGTTGAAGAAGGGGTACTTCTTCTATTGCCCCTTGGGCAAGAAGGGTAGCAATCTCCTGACCCAGAAGGTCGAGGAGAGATGTTGGAGAATTGAACTGTCTCACCATGGTGTGAGGGGGAAGGTTTAGGAAATGGAGCTTGTAGCCCTCCTTTATGATGGAGAGGGTCCATTGCTCTGCTGTGATTTGTTCCCATCTGGAAGCAAAGTGAGCTACCCTTCCTGGAATGGTGAGAGGCTCTGGATGTTCTAAAGCCAGAAAGGCTAATTTATTTATTTATCTGCATTTATATCCCGCTTTTCACCGGGTCAAAGCGGTTGGGGGATACATTTAACACGAGGGGATATGAGACACATACACTAATACTTACAGGGAACATGGGCAATGGAGGGTTAAGTGCCTTGCCCAAGACCACAAGGAGCACCTGTGGGACTAGAAACCCCAGTCCTTCCAGCCCAAGGTTGCTGTCCTCTAGTGGGATTTGAACCACCGACCTTCCGGCCTGTAGTACCGTGCCCCAACCACTAGGCCACTCCTCCTAAGTTCTCTAGTTGTAAGTCAAAGGCCCTGAGGAGGCTGAGGCTGTTGGGCTGTAGCAGTCCTAGGAGCCTTAGGCTTAGCCTGTTTCGGTTGTTGCTGTCTCTTTGTAGCAAAACGACCTGCAGAAGAGGCCTGCTGACCATAAGCAGAATAGTATCTGCCTTTTTTGGGGAAAAAACCCTTTTTGAACAACCTTTTCTTAAAAGGAGCAGAAGTAGACTTTGAAAGTCTATCTAAAGCCGAATTTTCAGCATCCATCTGGGTGGCCTTTGCTTGCCAATCCTTGCCAAAAAGGTTTTCACCTGTACAAGGAAGGTTACCTAGGCCATCTTGAACCCAGGGTTCCAAATCAGAAGCCTGTAACCAAGCAACTCTACGTGCACCTATGGCAATAGCCGAGGCTCTGCTGGCACCTTTAAAGGAGTCAAAGGCTGCACGGTTGGAAAACTTGGAAACATCCTGGGCATGTTTGAGCCAGGTGAGAAACTCCTCCTTTTTATCTTCTGAAATAAAAGGAGATAAAGTTTGCAGGTGATCTGTAATCTCCTTAAGAAACATCCCCATATATAGAGACTATAGGAGTTGATTCTGGCAACAAGCATACTGGCCTGGAAAATTCTCCTGCCAAAGGCATCTCGGGTTCTGCATTCTCTTCCTGGAGGAGCAGAAGAGTGCCTTTTTGCACTCTTTATCTTCTTCATAGCAGACTCCACCACTATAGAGTGGTGAGGAAGCTGAGTCTTATGAAAGCCAGGACAAGGAGGAACACGATACATGGTGTCCAACCTGTGAGAATGAGGGGAAATGGTGAGAGGAGTCTCCCATATGCCCAACATGTGATCATAAAGAATTTCATGTATTGGTAAAGTGGCTGCCTCCTTAGGAGCCTTAGGATATTGTAAAATATCTAATTTTTTGGCTCTAGGCTCTGTTTCAGGGGCCACTGAGATGGAAAGGCCCCTGGCCACTTCCCTAAGGAAATCCTGAAAAGCCAAATCTTCTGGAGGAGACACTCTCCTTTTTGGAGAAGAGGGCTCCTGAGGATGGATCACCGATGCTTCAACAGAGACCTCTGATTCATCAGAGTCCTCAGAGGAATCGAAGTATCGCCTGTCTGGATGCTCTTGCAGAGTCCGATACGCGTACCGGGTGGTATCGACATCGGGAGTGATCGATACCGATTCGGTACCGATGGGCATCACAGAACAGTGTACCGCTGCAGTCGACACCGAAGCGGATGTCGATGCAATCGGTACCGGCACCGGAACCGATGTCGGTACCGTGCCGGAGTCGGTACCGGCAACGGAGTTTGTTGCGGTACCGAAGGCGTCGCAGCTTTTATGAATGCCGTGATGGCATGCTGCATGGTCAGGATATTCTGATCCATCGACGCAACCAATGTCTGGATGTTGGTACCAGTGGGAACCACCGGTACCCCAGAACATGGCAACAGGTGATCGGTCGAGGCCGAGCCATCGATGTCAACCTGTGACCCCATAGAAAAAGCTTTGGAAGCCGGCGCCTCCCGCCGGGGTAACTTTGCCGGTGCGGATTCCTCGAGGGCAAGTCCGGAGGCATCTCGATACTTAGAGGGAGATTTACCCTTCGAGGACCGGCTGGATTTAAGTTTGGTTACCTGAGATCCATGTGAGGAAGAAGCAGCCCTGGTAGATGTTGATGCAACCGAAGCTGCAACCGAGGAAAACAGGGTACTGAGCTTAGCTGCTCGGTTCTTTAGACCTCTTTTAGACATCATGGAGCAGGACTCACAATCCGCAATGGAGTGGTCAGGACCTAAACATTTTAGACACCATTCATGGATGTCGGTGACAGAAATAGTGCCACTGCATTTCGTTCATTTTTTAAACCCAGAGGCGGGCTTTTCCATGAGGAAAAATTTCCTAGGCCTAAGGCCAAAGAAAAAAATGCACCGAAGTGAGAAAACAGTAGGGGTTTTTTTTTTTTAGAATAAAGAAAGAAAAAAACGGCGGTACCGGTCCAGCGTCGAGAAGGCAGATGCGCAACTAAAGAAATAAAATAAAATAAAGAAATTCTTCAGCGGTGACAGGAACACGACCTGCTGGCTCCGTGGAAAAGAAGAACTGGAGAGAGGCGGTTAGGAAAGGCGGGAAGGCAGCGCGCAGGCGCTGTGGGATGCTCCCAAAAGCTTTCCTTTTGGACGCTGGGGAGCGTTCCCACGCAGGCTCCGTCGGTACCGACGATACCCATATGTGAAGACTCATTCCTGCTTGTTCCTGGAGATAGACTACAGAACATTGGACTACAAGGAGCCACGCTGAAATGGTTCCAATCATACCTAACAGACAGACAGATACAGGTCAAGATCGGACCCAACACATCACGACCCATAAAAGTACTGCAAGGAGTACCACAAGGATCCACCTTATCAGCACTGTTATTTAACACCTACATCCAGCCAATATGCGACATCATGAAAGAGCACAACATACAGTATACGCCAATGACATCATGATATACACACCTATCACAGTTGACAACCCAGACTACTCCAAAATAACAAGCTGCCTCATACACATGACCAGCTGGTTTCAAGACAACATCATGACTATAAACTACAGCAAGACCGAGGCACTAATCATCACCCGAAACACCGACTTCGTCCCCCCACCCGACATCAAGATAAAGCACAGTTACTTACCTGTAACAGGTGATCTCTGGGAACAGCAGGAATAAGTCTTCACATATGGGTACGTCGGTACCGACGGAGCCTGCGCAGGAACGCTCCCCAGCGTCCAAAAAGAAAGCTTTTGGGAGCATCCCACACGCATGCGCGCTGCCTTCCCGCCTAAACACTTCCCTCTCATCAGTTGGGTTTGTAGCTGAGACCGAAGGAGGGAAGTAGACAAATTAGAAAGAGAGAGAGAGCAACTCCTAGGGGAGGTGGGTGGGTTGTGAAGACTTATTCCTGCTGTTCCCAGAGATCACCTGTTACAGGTAAGTAACTGTGCTATCTCCAGGAACAAGCAGGAATGAGTCTTCACATATGGGGACTCCCAAGCTAAGATGCCTGGAGGAGGCCCCAGCATGTTGCAAATCTAATGGATGGGCCATGCTTATTCCTCAGAACCTCAGGCATCGAAGGGATGGAGGGTAGGAGTTGAATTAGAAAAGAAAAAAGGGGCTGTGGAACAGCTTGACTAAACAAGGTATCCAGAGAGGGGTCCTTGTGTAGTTTATAATTGTTGGAAAAATTGAATTCCAATTTTCTAATGTGGATCTTACTCAAAAGTATTGCGAAAGTATTTGGTGAGGCTAATATGGGTCTGCAGTTGAGAGCCAATATATTATCCTCAAAGAAATTTCCTCACTGTGAAGTAGAGGAAAATAATTTTGCAATACAGAAAGAGATAAGAAGCCTTAATAGCTAGAACTAACCCCAGAAGCAAAAGTGGGGAAGTTTAATAAGGTTGAACTTTGGAGAAAATAACTAAAGCTTTTGTAAAGTTCAAAGTTTGAACTCATTGTCCTTGGAGCAGAATAAGACCCTAGGAAAAGAGTGGAGATAAATCTGACTGGTTTGGATGAAAAGGTAGAGATACCCTTTGTAGAAAACGGATAGGTCTTTAAGACCCCCTTTCATCCAAATGAAAAACCAAGACATTTGTAATAGGCGTTGGGCCCCCAATTTCTTGAAGATCAGAAAAGTCTTTCGTAAGTGATGTCACTTATGATAATGACTTTACATGGAGAGCTTCAGATGTGAGGTAACCGAAAAAGTAATGGTAAAGAAGGTATTTCCTAATGTACCATAGAAATCGGTTGTCCATTAAGTTTTATGATATGCTGGAACAGGATTAATATGGACAGTAAACAAATCTTTCAGTCAGATGTTGTATAGAGATTGACCCA
This sequence comes from Ichthyophis bannanicus, assembly GCA_033557465.1. Classification (NCBI taxonomy): domain Eukaryota; kingdom Metazoa; phylum Chordata; class Amphibia; order Gymnophiona; family Ichthyophiidae; genus Ichthyophis; species Ichthyophis bannanicus. The sequence goes on along the minus strand of CM066031.1, from coordinate 1,404,763,532 downwards.
ATATCAAGAAGGATAAGACCTACTTGAGAATATTGATGGAGAATCTCTGTCTGGTTAAAAATGGAAGAACTATAGAGAGAGTTTCATGGAAGACTGGCACTATGTTTTCCACTTACAAGGAGAGGACTAGATTTCTTTAAAAAAGATCTATCCCCTGAATAACCAGGTCTTGAGACGTACGTGAAGGAGTGCAGAGACGACCCTTAGTCTTAAGACAGCAAGTCTGGATCCTTCTATAACTTCAAGTGGTAGCTTGAGAAAAAGACGCAATATAAGGGGATACAATGTTTGCCTCTCTGAGGGCAATATGAGTATCATGCGGTTTTTTGTTCATCATAAGCTACAATGAAGTATAGGAAAGTGAATAAGGATTGACTACAGTGAAAAGAATGCATCCCTGTTGAAGAAATTCCAGTGAGATTTGTAACAATCCAGGGAATGGTGCAATTCTGTACACTTTCACATAGTCTAAGCCCTGGTTACTTTTCCTTAAAAGGAAATTTTTAAAGAAGATGGTAAGATTAGAAAAAAAACAGTCATGTATGAGCATGACTGGGCAGAGTCTACGAGCTGAAGCCCTTTTCAACCATCTGGAAGCTACCTACTAGGAGTAGCTCTGAGGCTCTCTAGCAAAGGCCCATAGTTGCAGAGCTTTCTTGTATAATTGCAGAGAGCATGTTGTAGGTTGATTAGATCTGGCTGTTTAATTGCCAGTGTGCAACCTAATCTATTCTGTTGGAGCCAAAAAGAATTGTAGATGGCTAAGAATAGTAGACAGGCTTAATGTCTGCAACAATAAATTGTCCAAATGGGTTCTGGAACCTGTTTTGGAGTTATCTGTTATTAAGGCAGCAGAAAAAAAGTTAGGTCCTATAGATTGGAGAGGACCGACAGATATAATTTGAAGTGGTAATACTCAATTTCTGTCTGATAAGCTGCCTTAAAGAAGTATCTGAGAAGGTTAGCTCAAAGATACACAGAGAAAAGATGAACCGCAAAGGGGAAGAAAAACTCTGTATGGAAACTACTTACTGGAGTAGGTACTGAAGAATAATCCTATGGGCTTAGAGAATAAGCCCTCCAGTTGATTGGTAGTACTCTTAGAGACTGAATGTCTGGACTAAGAGGGATAGAAGTAATACAGAGTTGAGAAGACTCACAATTTGGTAAGTCTTAGAAGAGGTAGGGTCCCCTTGCAGTTAAAGTATGAGATATCCTTGTATAGGAAACTGTCAAGGTGAAGGGCATAGCTCACCTTGTTGTTAGGTTTTTGTTTTTGTTTTTTAAAGGAGAAAACCTGTTATCCTTAGGGTATGATGGTCCTCAATAGCTCTCGGAGCTAAAAGGAGGGATTTCTCTTGTAGCAAGAGATTCATGCCCAGAGACAAGGATTGAGTCAATGTATGACTGATATCTCAGCATGGATGAGAGGAACCTTAGATGCTTCTGTTGAAAAGAAGTAGGTTCAGAGGTTCTAAAAACCTCACACAGGGAAAAAATGAATAAAATATCAGAAACCCTGCGACTGCTGGGTTTGCTGAGCCTGCTGAGGTTTTGATTTGCTTAGCCTGGTTTGATGTTCCCTGTTTTTGGAAACATCTGCATTATGGGTAGAAGACGGATAAAACTTTTTTTCCCCTAGGGGGATAAAGCTTTTTAGGAGATTTTTTATTAGCTGGGATAGAGGAACGTTTTGACAATCCTCTGAAAGCAACAGCATCAGTGCTTAACTGATTAGCTTGAAATAAAGCTTCCTTGTAGAAGAGATTTTCACCAGTACAAGGCGTGCTTCCCAGCCTTTCCTGTATCCATATGTCCAAGTCTGAAGCTTGGAGCCAGGCTATGCGTCGTGCTCCTATGGCTATAGCAGACGTTCTGCTAATAGACTCAAAACAGTCCAGGGAAGCACGATTAAGGAACCTAGAGATATGTTGAGCATGACTGACTAATAAGAAATAGTCTGCTCTTTTATACTCTGGAAGAAAAGGGTTCAAAAACTAAGTTCTTTGTGACCTCTTCAAGAGATAATCCCATATAGAAAATATGAGATAATTCTTGCTGAAAGCATGGATGCCTGGAAGCATCGATGTCCAAAGGCATCTAAAGTCCTAGACTCACGACCTGGCGGATAAGAAGAGTACTTCTTTGCACTCTTAATATGCCTCATTGCTGATTCTACAACAATAGAATGATGAGGAAGTTGAGTCTTTTGAAAACCTGGAGAAGGTGGCACCTTGTACATGTCAAGTGTTTTAGAATGTGGGGATACCGTTAAAGGAGTTTCCCACATTCTTAATAGTAGATCTTGAAGATCTGAGGCAAAGGAAGCATGATCACCTCCTTTGAAATCCAGGGGAATTGCAGTGTCTCTGAATCCCCCGGTAGGGATTCCTTACCAGGTATAGAAATGGCAAGTAGCTGCCATATCAAGCAGAAAAGCTTGAAAAGAAATCTCCCCTGAGGACCCCCCTCTAAAATGAGGGGTAAAGGCTAGACTTGAAAAATCAGCCTTGGTACCGATGGATTCATCCCAGTCATCGGTATCGGAAGACTTGAAAGGATGAAGCATCAGATTTTCTTTAAAGCGATGACTTCTGTACCCCCCGAGGTCAGTACTGAGACGAGTCGGTACCGAATACTCCATGCTAGAGATCGATTCCAGGCTCGGCATCGAAGGAAGCGAGTCTGTCGGAGCAAGCATGGACGGTACCGACACCGATACCGGTACCCAAGCCAATACCGATACTCGAGGAACGGTCTGCAGCAACTCTAGTGGTACCGAAGTAGCCGAGAGTGCTAGACTACGTTCATCAGTGAGGAGTGTTTCATCCATCACCATAGCCGATGCCAGGGTGTCGGTACCGCTCAAAGCGGCCACAACCACCGAGCATGGCCCAGGTATGTTCAACGAGGTAAGAACCACGGGAACAACCTGAAACCCCGTTAATGCTCTGGAGCCCGAAGACTCCTGCCGGGGCTTTAATGCCAAGATGTCCTCGAGGGCAAGGCCGAAGCCATCTCGATGCTGAGAAGGAGATCTACCACTCGAGGACTGGCTAGTCTTTACAGACTTTTGTTTGGTTACCTGATCCTGTGAAGAAGATATTCTAGTTGGTGACATCGAGTGCGATGTGAACCGGGTATCGAGTTGTGCTCGATCCTGAAGACTTCTTCTGTTTGAGCTCCAGCAGGACAGACATTCCAGAGGGCAATGGTCAGGACCTAAACATTTTAGACACCAAGTATGAGTGTCTGAAAATATATATGTACCGCCACATTTTGATCATTTCTTAAGAATAGTGTCTGGCTTTTCCATAATGGAAGAATAGAGGCCTAGTGGCCTAGAAACCATCAGGCATTAAACAGGAAAACATTTCTAAGAAAAGAAGAAATTTTTTAGTAAAAAGAAAGAAAAACACCGGCGGTACCGGTGGCGTCGAGGGAAGGCAGACGCGACCACAAAAAACTAAGAATAAAAAGAAGAATTTTCTGGTGTGACAGGAGTACGTCCTGCTGGCTCCGCGGAAAACAGAAAACTGATGAGAGGGATGTGTTTAGGCGGGAAGGCAGCACGCATGCGTGTGGGATGCTCCCAAAAGCTTTCTTTTTGGACGCTGGGGAGTGTTCCCGCGCAGGCTCCATCAGTACCGACGTACCCATATGTGAAGACTCATTCTTGCTTGTTCCTGGAGATAGGACACAACCATACCAATAAAACCGGAAGTAAAATACCTTGGTGTGACTTTGGACAACGAACTGAATCTACAATCTCACATAAGCAGAACCACCAAAAGCACATACCACAGAATGAAACTAATCCGACGACTCAAACCCCTCCTTGCCCCAGAACACTTTCGCACAGTCTGCCAGGCCCTAATCACCCCACTGCTAGATTTCTGCAACACAATTTACCTTGGTCTCCCAAAACAAACACTCAGACCGCTGCAACTGGCATAAAATACAGCAGCACGCTTAATATCCGGCATAGCAAGACAAGAACATAAGAACATAAGATATGCCATACTGGGTCAGACCAAGGTCCATCAAGCCCAGTATTCTGTTTCCAACAGTGGCCAATCTAGGTTATATGTACCTAGCAGTTTCCCCAAGAGACACAAGTTCCACAATGCTTGTACTGGATCAAGCATTGATATCTTCGGTCACTTCTTAATAATGGTTTATGGACCTTTCCTCCAGGAACTTGTCCAAACCTTTTTTAAACCCAGCTACACTAACAGCCTTTACTACATCCTCCGGTAACAAATTCCAGAGTTTGATTACACGTTGAGTGAAAAAATATTTTCTTTTATTAGTCTTAAATAGTTTACCCTGTAGCTTCATTGCATGTCCCCTAGTCTTTCTATATTCTGATAAGGTAAACAATCGATCTACGTTTACCCGTTCCACTCAGTTCATTAATTTATAGACTTCTATCATATCTCCCCTCAGCCGTCTCTTTTCCAGGTTAAAGAGCCCTAACCTTTTTAGCCTTTCTTCATAGGAGTATCCTTCCATCCCCTTTACCATTTTGGTAGCTCTTCTCTGTACCTTTTCTAAAATCGCTATATCCTTTTTAAGATACGGCGACCAGAATTGCACACAATATTCAAGGTGCGGTCTCACCATGGAACGATATAGAGGCATTATAATATCTTTTGTTTTATTTTCCATTCCTTTCCTTATCATACCTAGCATTCTATTTGCTCTCTTGGCCACCGCTGCACACTGGGCCGAGGGTTTTAACATGGTATCCACAATGGACGCCTAAATCTTTTTCCTGGGTGGTGGTTCCTAATGAGGAACCTTGCATCGTGTAACCATAGTTTGGGTTGTTCTTCCCTAGGTGCATAACCTTGCACTTGTCCACATTAAATTTCAACTGCCATTTTGATGCCCAGTCTTCCAATTCATCAAGATCCTCTTGCAATTTTTCACAATCCTCTTGGGTTTTAACAACTTTAAATAGTTTTGTGTCATCTGCAAATTTGATAATCTCACTCGTTATTCCACTTTCCACGTCATTTATGAATATGTCAAAAAGCAGCGGACCCAGCACAGATCCCTGGGGTACACCACTATTCACCTTTCTCCATTGGGAAAATTGGCCATTTAGCCCTACCCTCTGCTTTCTATCTTTTAAACAGTTCCTGATCCACAATAGTTACACTGCCTCCTATCCCATGACTCTTTAGTTTCGCCAAACATCTCTGATGAGGGACCTTGTCAAAGGCTTTCTGAAAGTCCAGATACACAATATCAACCGACTCACCTTCGTCCACCTGTTTATTCACTCCTTCAAAAAAACGTAACAGATTAGTAAGACAAGATCTTCCTTGTCTAAAGCCATGTTGGCTGTCTCCCATTAGGTTGTGACTATCTACATGCTGAGTAATTTTATTCTTTATGATGGTTTCTACCATTTTTCCCGGTACTGACGTTTATTTATTTATTTAGACAGTTTTGTATACCGCCTTATCCTTCAATCAAAGCGGTCACAGAACAATTGGGGGATACATTTAACACGTGGGGATATGAGACACATACACTAGTACTTACAGGGAACATGGGCAATGGAGGGTTAAGTGGCTTGCCCAAGACCACAAGGAGCATCTGTGGGACTAGAAACCCCAGTCCTTCCGGCCCAAGGTTTCTGTCCTCTAGTGGGATTTGAACCCCCGACCTTCCGGCCTGAAGTACCTTGCCCCAACCACTAGGCTACTCCTCCTCCGTTAGGCTCACCGGTCTGTAGTTTCCCGGATCACCCCTGGAACCCTTTTTAAAAATTGGTGTTACATTGGCGATCCTCCAATCTTCAGGTATTAGAGATGATTTTAATGATAGTTCACAGATTACTGATAGCAGTTCTGCAATCTCATATTTCAGTTCTTTCAACACCCTTGGATGTATACCATCCGGCCCAGGTGATTTGCTACTCTTTAGTTTATCTAATAGTTGTAAGACATCTTCCCGATGTATCGATATTTCCTTCAATTCTTCCGCACCTTTAAATACCACTTCAGTCATGGGTAACATCCCTACATCTTCCTCAGTAAAGACTGAAGCAAAGAATTCATTCAGTCTCTCCGCTATCGCCTTGTCGCCTCTTAGTGCTCCTTTAACCCCTTTATCATCTAATGGACCAACTGACTCTCACAGGTTTTTTGCTACGAATGTACTTGAAAAGGTCTTTATTTCGCGTTTTTGCTTCCGCAGCAAGCTTCTTCTTCTCAAATTCTCTCTTTGCCTGCCTTATCAATGCCTTGCATTTGACTTGCCAGTGCTTGTGCTGTTTCCAGGTTTCGTCGTTTGGCTCTTTTTTCCATTTCCTGAAAGATGCTTTTTTGGCAACAACAGCCTCTCTGACCTCACCTTTAAACCATGCTTGCAGTTTTTTGGACTTCCTTCCACTTTTCTTAAAGCGTGGAATACAGCTGGTCTGGGCTTCCAAGATAGTATTTTTCAACACCACCCAAGCTTGATGTACGTCTTTAACCTTCGCAACTGCTCCTTTTAGTTTTTTCTTAACTGTTTTCCTCATTTTATCATAGCCTCCCTTTCGAAAGTTAAAAGTTAGTACTGTGGATTTCCTTACTATCCCTCCTCCACTAATTAAATCAAAGGCGATTATGCTATGATCACTATTGCCAAGTGGCCCCAACACCCTTATCTCTTGCACTAGATCTGGTGTTCCACTAAGGACTAGGTCTAATATGGCTTCCCCTCTGGTCGGTTCATGAACCAGCTGCTCCAAGAAGCAGTCATTTATTTCATCTAGGAACTTTATCTCCCTAGCATGTCCTGACGTGACACATCACACCAGTCCTGAAAGAACTACACTGGCTCCCAATCAGATCACGCATCAAATACAAGACAATCAAACATATTCAAAATCAAACAGTCATCAGCCCACAGCTTACAAACACTCATACAACCAGACAGAAGCACACGACCAAGGAGGAAGGGTACCGCCAACCGCGTCAACACATCAAAAGATCTCACCAGGGTCCGCAAAGACACCGCAGAACGAGCCCTTTCCCTGGCTGCACCAACAATTTGGAACAACCTCCCAGATGAACTTCGACTAACAGACATCAAAGACTTTCGGAAGCAGCTGAAGACTACACTATTCATTGAGCACTACGGGGCCGTCACATGAACTACTCACCATGCAAAACCACCCCTGCCCCATGTACATATGAATGTATAATAGCACACTATGTAAATAGCTCAAATGGAATCTACGAAACACTACCACGTACACACACACACACACACAGTATCACTGCATGAACACACCTAATTCAGTCTTATGATTGTTTGCTGTGGAGACTGCCTTGATTAAAGTAGAAACACTGTAAATATGGTCTTTATACAGAGTGTGAATAAACTAATCATATGAAGTACACTCCACCAACTCACCAATTGCAGTTATTGTAATGAACTATTCATATCAAGCTTTCATATAAACTGTAGATAACTTCATACTGCCTCCTGCATTCCCCGAAGGTCTCAGAGATAACATTTTTCACTAAGAATGGAAAGATATAGCTTATCAGCATGAACAACAATCAGTCCCAAATTACAAGTGTTAACCCCTGAAGAAACAATTTGTGAAACGCGTGAGCAGAGCTTCATGATGGTGTTGGGCTTCTTTCAGAATAAATGAAGTAACTTTGAAAGATCATAACGCAGGGGACAAGAGTTCATGAAAAAACTACAAGATACAGATAAGCAAATTTTTTACGTTTTAATTAGTAGAAGCCTTAGTAGTCCCTCAATTGGTGATTAAAGAAGGTCATTGATGCTATTATAACATATGAGCTTAGTCATTACGCTCATTGTTTTTAAGTCTGGGACCTTCGGGGAACGCAGGAGGCAGTATGAAGTTATCTACAGTTTATATGAAAGCTTGATATGAATAGTTCATTACGATAACTGCAATTGGTGAGTTGGTGGAGTGTACTTCATATGATTAGTTGATTAAAGGAGAAGGCAGTATAGAAATCCTTTTAAATAAATAAAATAATTTAATTCCACATGGTAGCAAGTGATAATTACAGCTCTCTATCAAAAATGATAATTCAGTGCAAAGAAGTGCAGTGTGATGCACTTGGGATGCAGAAACCCAAAGCAGCTGTACACGATAGGGAACAAGAAACTGGTGTGTATGGATCAAGAGAGGTACCTCGGAGAAATAGTGTCTGAGGATCTCTAGATGGTGAAGCAGTGTGACAAGATGGTAGCCAAAATCAGAAGTATGTTAGCAGGGCTAGCCTAACCACTAGGCAAACTAGATGGTCATCTATGGCAGCAACTTCTGGAGGACAGCAAAAGCGGGCGGTCAAAGCTAAATAATAGAATTTGACAACCGGAGGGGGATGTAAAGCTTGAGTGTCACCTGGCACGTCAATACCTTGGACCAACTCTAGGGCCGGCCCTGGATGTTCGGCTGCATACAGAGAGGAATAACCAGCAGGAAGGAGGTAATAGTCCCTTTGTACAGGTCATTGGTGAGATTTCATTTAGAGTACTCTGTTCAGTTTTGGAAACCTTACAGAGGATACAAAAAGACCTTAAATGGTTCAGAGGAAAGCAATCAAGATGATATGGGGGCCTGCGCCAGAAGTCATTTGAGAAAAAGTATACTCTAGAGGAGAAGCAAGGCAGGGGAGATAAGATACAGACTTTTAAAATATTTAAGGGTATTAATGAACAAACCTTTTTCGAAGATGGGGGAAGCTGTAGAACTAGAGGACATGAAATGAAGCTGCAAGGAGAAAAAAAACATCAGGAAATACTTTCACAGAAAGGGTGCCTCTAATGCCTCATGAAGATGGTGTGGGAGCAAAAATAGTGATGGAATTCAAAAAGGCATGGGACAGACACAGAGGATCACTACATAACAAAAGGATGGAATCAAAGCACATGTAAATACCTTCATAGAACAGAGGGATAACCTGCCCAGAGCAGCAGGTACAACCTTAAGCAAAGGCAAAGAGGTGGAGTAAACTGCAGAGAACAGCACTCGGTCACCTTACTGGGCAGACTAGATGGACCATGCTAGTCTTTATCTGCCGTCATTTACTATCTTACCATGTAAATCTGCAGCTTCAGTTTGTTTCCAGACAAGTGCAGTCCAGTACTCACGCACTTGTGGACAATTCCATAATTTGAATGTTCCAGCACCCCAATGACCCCTAAATGAAAGATTCTTCTCCCTGATAGTGCATCTTTACACTATGGGAAATATAGTGGTGTGGGCAGCTGCACACATTATGTTCCATTTTATTTTGTTAAATGTCAAACCTGAATGCATATTAAAGTTCATGATTGGTAAATAGTGGCATATACAAGTTAAACAAAACATACTAAACCTATTAACACCTCTGATGACTTACCACACTATAGCTGTGTTCAGCATCCAAGTATTTTTTATACTCGTAATTGAGTTTGTCAAAAACGGTGGCAACTACAGACAAGGTTCCTCTATCCGATTCACTTAACACTGTAAAAGAATATTTATACAAAGTATAATCATTAATCTAGCAAAGTGAAGAGGCTACTATTTGACTTTTATAAATAAATTAACACCTCAAAACTATGTATCCACCTTTGAGAAAAATAGCTTGCTACAAGTGGTCACCATACAGTTTCCAACAGGCGAGAGAATGTTCTTTTCTTACTGAATTACAGCTCAGTAAAAGACAAGAACTGGAATCAGTGGAAGGCAGCGATTAAAATTCATGAATCTAAGTCATTCTGACCAGATTATTTCTTGACCTTCCCTCCCCCCTCAATATAATTATGAACATTAGTGTTGTTTACTAGCATTCTACAATTCAAATCGTGGAACAGGTTTCTCAGTATACAAGTATTATACAAAGAACCAATTTCCTACTTCTATTTATCTAACAGAAATATAGAAGGATAACAAATTATCAAATCCATCAACACAAAAACATAATTGAACAAATTCAGCACTTCAAGGAAACCAGACTAACAGTACTGGAAACTGAAGTCCTCTCTTTATGCACTAGTACCAATAATGGCTCTCACACTGACAAGCTAAGTAATGATTTAGCTCCATTTTAGAGGTACCACTACCAGCAATGAGAACTAGTTCAGGATAGACTGACTACATAGCCACTCAGTCCTTTGCTCAACTGTTCATAAAAGATGCCAATGCAGATACTTGTCTATTAAAACAGCCTTATTTTACAAATGCTAACAAAATGAGCATGGCATATTCAAATCACAACCTTTAACATTCTAGAGGCCTGACTGCATGAAAAAGAGTAGTTACTCACCTGTAACAGGTGTTCTCCAGGAGCAGCAGGAATCAGTCCTCACATATGGGTGTCATCGGCACCGATGAAGCCCCAGCGGAGCATTTCCCCCGATTTCCATGAAAGGCTTTGGGAATGCAGGCACGCATGCTCGGTTCCCTTCCCGCCTAAAGGTGCCATCTTACCTCAGTCAAATGACATAGCTAAGAACAGCACACAAAAATTTTAAAAAGAAACTAAAAGAAACTGCAACTCCAAGGGGAGGAGGGAGGGTTGTGAGGACTGATTCCTGCTGCTCCTGGAGAACACGTTACAGGTGAGTAACTACTCTTTCTCCAGGACCAAGCAGGAAGTCAGTCCTCACATATGGGTGACTCCCCAGCTCTGGGCTACCGAGGAACCCAAGCTGAACAAGAGGCCTCCCTCTAGTCCCAGCAGCAAAGAAAGGCTTTTCAAGGACATAACCTCCACCGGTAGCCCAACAGAGGGCAGGAGTTGCCTAAACCTCAAAGAGATTCCGGAGTACTGCCTGGCCAAAAGCACTGTCCCTACAGGACTCCCTCTCCAGACAGTAATGGGCCGCAAACGTCTGGCTTGAAGACCAAGTTGCAGCCCTGCAGATGTCTACCAAGGGCACAGAGCGGAAATGAGCCACTGAGGCAGCCATTGCCCTGACACGATGGGCTGTGACCCTACCCTGCAAAGGAAGGTCAGCCGCCTTGTAAACCCAGGTGATACAGTCAGCCACCCAGATGGACAAGGTACGCTTGGACACAGGCAACCCCAATCTATTGGGGTCAAAAGAGACGAAGAGCTGGGTAGCCCTTCTATGCCCCTGCGTACGGTCAAGGTAGAAGGATAAGGCCCTCCTACAGTCCAGGGTATGCAGGACTGCTTCAGCCTGGCTTGCATGAGGCCTAGGGAAGAATGTTGGAAGAACCACCTCTTGATTGGGGTGGAAAGAGGAGACAACCTTTGGGAGGAACTTGGGATGAGTCCTGAGGACTACCCTGTTCCTATAAATCCTGGTGTAAGGCCTATCACAGACTAGGGTCTGAAGCTCACTCACTCACCTAGCCGAGGTAAGGGCTATCAGGAAGATTGTCTTCCAGGAGAGGAAGCGTAGTGGACAAGTAGCCATCGGCTCAAAAGGTGGGCGAGTCAGTTGCTGCAAGACCACATTCAACTCCCACTCAGGGGCAGGAGGACGGATTGGAGGCTTGAGTAAAAGCAAGCCTCTGAGAAAGCGGGACACCAAGGGGTGACCTGACAGAGAATGTCCCTCCACCAGTGAGTGGTGAGCTGCTAGAGCTGAGAGGTGGACCCAAACAGAATTGGACTTAAGTCCCTGATTTGATAAGTGCAGTAAGTACTGAAGCACTACTGGCACAGTACAGGAGAAAGGATCCTCTGCACGTAGCTGACACCACACAGAAAACCTTTTCCATTTGAGAGCATAGGTTTTTCTAGTGGACTGTTTCCTAGAGGCTAGGACAACCTCCTCAACTTCCTGAGGCAGGCCCCAGGGAGCCAAGACTACCCTTGCAGCCTCCAGGCCATCAAATTGAGAGCTTTGAGATTGGGGTGCAGAAGGGAACCCTGCTCCTGAGAGAGGTGGTCGGTTTGCAACCCCAGAGGCAGTGGGGGATCCACCGCCAGTTGAAGCAGAAGAGGAAACCAAGGCTGTCTCGGCCACCGGGGAGCCACCAGCAGGACCGAGGCCTTGTCCTGAAGAATTTTGAAAAGAGTTCGGACCACCAAGGGCGTGGGAGGAAACGCATACAGGAGGCCCTGAGACCAGGACATCAGAAAAGCATCCGGTGCTATCCTCAAAGGATGCGGATGCCTGGAGCAGAACTTGGGCAGTTGCTTGTTCAGTGGACTGGCAAAGAGATCTATCCAAGGGAGACCCCACTTCAGGAAGATCTTTTGAACTACCAAGGAATGCAGCTGCCACTCGTGGGGCTGTAGAATTCTGCTCAACCGGTCAGCCAGGCAGTTCTCCTGGCCTGGGAGGTACACCGCCTTGAGAAGCATGTGGTGCTTTAGGGCAAAGGAACAAAGGTCCTGAGTCTCTCGACAAAGGATCTGGGACCCAGTCCCACCCTGTTTGTTCACATAAAACATGGCCACCTGGTTGTCTGTTTGAATCAAGACCGAGCGGTGAGCCAGGGCTGGAGAAAAAGCATTGAGAGCCAAGTGGATAGCCCGAAGTTCCAGCAGATTGATCTGTTGGGCTGCCTCCCAGGGAGACCAGAGGCCTTGGGTGCACTTGTCCAGACAATGAGCACCCCAGCCCTTTAGAGAGGCGTCGGTGGTGAGGACCACCGAGGATTCTGGCATTTGGAAGGGCATCCCCTTGAGTAGATTGGGTGGATGTAGCCACCAGCTGAGGGAAGTTAAGAGGGGTTTGGACACCTTTATCCTGTCTCATAAGTTGCCTGTGGCTTGAGACCACTGAGTCCGAAGGCACCACTGTGCAGGCCTCATATGGAGCCTGGCATTGGGAGTCACATGTACTGTCAAAGCCATGTGTCCCAGAAGCCTGAGGCAGAGTCTGGCAGAGACCAGGGACTTGTTCAGAAACCGTTTTGCCACGTCCATCAGTCTTTGGGCCCTGTCTTCTGGCAAGAATGCCTTTGCCAGTTGAGAATCCAACCTTGCCCCTATGAACTCCAAGTTCTGGGAGGGGAGCAAAGTGGACTTTGCGAAGTTTATGACAAAACCCACATTTTGAAGCAGAGCAATGGTTCTGAGGGTGGCTTGTCTGGCCTCTAGGGATGTTTGACCCCTGATGAGCCAGTCGTCCAGATAGGGAAAGACAAAGATACTGTAGAGCATCGAGCTCCTCGGCTCGAGGCTCTTCCTTGGGATCGGCAGGGATAGCCAAGGCAGCGGCAATATCCTGGACGAACTCAGAGAACCTAGTGTCCTCCGGAGGAGATCTACTCCGGGGATCAGACTGCGGTGAGTCCGACGGGACGCACAGAGTCTTAAAAGTATTGGGAGACTCCTCGTCCTCCGTCTCCCAGGCGGACTCGTCTGAGGAGGAGTCAGGGTCCGACCCCATGGGGCCCTGAGGCACCCGCCCTGACGCCGGGGGCACCGGCGTCGACACCCTCGGTCCCAAACGGGAGGTCGAGGGAGACCTCGACCAAGGACGACTTCGAGCCACGAGGTTCTCGAGTATCGGCTCGGTCTCCGGGGTTGACTTCGAAGTCGACGTCCCGGTGGTTGGGGCAGATGCACCAGATAGGCTGGCCATCAGTGCCCACTGCTGCTCCATGAAGGCAGACAGTCTGCACTCCAAGGCTGTCATCCTGAGACTCAGCTCGGGAGACGCAGCAGCCACCGACTCGGGCCCCGGTGGCGCCGGGCCCGACGTCGGCTCTCTGGGAGGAGAGTCCACGAGGACTATGGGGCTTACGTGTCCAGCAGACTCCGGCTCCACGCGAGGAACTTTTGCAGGCTTCTCTTGGTCCACGGGCCCGGGATGGTGGTCGGGGGTCTTAGACCTGGCCCTCGAGGGACCAGGGACCTCCTCAGACACCGCCCTCGCGAGCCGCTTCTTCCTCTTACGTTCCCGGTCGGTGGAACCCCTGTCCGAGGAGCTTCGACGGCGCTCGGGATCGGAATCCCGAGATGTCGAGGCCTCAGATGAGGTCCGGGCCCGGCCGGAGGCAGAGTCCGAGAAAAACCTTTCCTTCTGATGCTGATGACTCTTTTGTGCCTTGGAAGACATCGTCCCACATGGCCCACACGACTTAGGGTCGTGGTCAGGGCCGAGGCACCGAAGGCAGCAGTCGTGTGTGTCGGTGAGAGACATCATTTTCTTACACCGATCACACTTTTTGAAACCACTGGAAGCCATCGGGGAAAAAATAGCCCCAGCGAGGTCAAAAGACTGGCCTTCCAGTGAAAAAATGAAAAAAGGGCGCAAACGCCAGCCACGAAGGGCAAAAAACGAAAAATGAAGAAAACGGGCTCGATACCGGTGTACCGAACCAGGCGGGAGGGGAACCGGCGTCGAACCGGAGAAAAATAGCAAAAATTGCCGAAGAAAAAATCACTTTTATCCGGGAGAACAGGACACACGTCCGATGGGCTTCTCGGAAAAAAAAAATTGAGGTAAGATGGCACCTTTAGGCGGGAAGGGAACCGCGCATGCGTGCCTGCATTCCCAAAGGCTTTCATGGAAAGCTGGGGAAATGCTCCGCTGGGGCTTCATCGGCGCCGATGACACCCATATGTGAGGACTGATTCCTGCTTGGTCCTGGAGAATAAGATTTTACTAATGTGAAGCTCAGCGGCTGAAATCATTATAATAAACGATTTGGAGCCAAGAATTAGGAACACAGCTTAAGATCTGTTACGAAGATCATTACTCCCAAGCCCAGAGACTAAAAATAACTTTCGGATCTAAATTCATTCGAGTTACTCTCACCAAAAGAGAACATTAACCACCTTACCAACATGACAGAATTGCAGGTCTCTGTGATATGACTATAAAACAAGACCCCTGCAGGAAATTAGTGGAGAGTCTCTTAGGAAAATGTCACTGCCCTTGACATCCACCTAAGGTATTACTTGTGCATGGCAATAAGACAGAGTCCAATGAAAAGAGGCAACACACAATCGCAAGGCTATGGAGATCAAGTATGGAGCAAAGCAGAACAAATCATAGAAGGCAATTATGTAGGGTTCAAACCTTTATTGGCTTCTCAGTAGTTCTACCCTAAATGGGCCGTATTTCAGCTGAAGGCCTTCATCAGGGGTGTAAGAACCCTTAAGAAGAGACTATTGTAGGCTGATTAGAAGTTATCTATGACCATGACACAGGAAACTAATGATACAGTTTCGCATTCCAAGTTATGCATGAACATTGAGAATGCTGTGCAGTGCAAAAAGGTACCTATGGGTTTGCTCTGCCTCGCTCCATACTTGATCTCCTGGTAAAGACGACAGGACATGTAACACTAGAAATTTCAATATGTGGCAACACACTACAGCTCCCCAGAAAATCAATCAGCTTGATGCCAGCAGGTTGGTAACCATTGGGTACTGTCAAGCAAAGCAACAGGACTTAGGCAGCCAGATATTCAAGCAATAGCCTTAACAGTTTTCATAGTTATTTGGATTATAACCAGAAAAAAAACAACTTGGTAGCAAGGCATGGTGGGGGAGGGGCTTAATAGGTATTAAAGCATGAGAATTTGTATTCACATCTTCCTATTTGAATCGTTATGAGTAGATATCAAAATAGGATTTGGATAAGAGGTCAAGTTTCTATGTCTGGTAGCTCAGACATCTTTAGCAGTATAGACCAGAAATTATTGGCAGATTGGGTGGGTTAGTGAATAAATACCATTATTTACTGTTTTACTGAGCCCTGGCCTCTACCTGAAGAAAGACTTTACAGTGGTGAAAGCCTGTATCTGTTTAAAAGGGTAGGCATGATCAAGTTTAAATTAGATAAAACTATCTTCCATATGACATTCGCTTATCAAACCTCTTTCCTTAAACAAGAGAGGAAAGTGGACAGATACACAAAGAAAAGAAGAGAAGCTACCCATTGACAGGGAGGAAATAGAGGGTACTTGAGGATATACAGCGGGAATACTAAGAAAGGAAAATTTGAAAGGCTATGAGCACAAATGCTCAGGGTTTAGGTAATATAATCCCAGCCTTGGAAGCCACAATAGCAGAGGCAGATTAAGAAACTGTTAATCACAGATACATGGCTTAATGCATCCTATGGGTGAGATGTAGTCATACCAAGTTATAATCTGTTCAGGATGGACAGGAGAGGCATAAAGAGAAAACTGGCACTATATGTACCAAAAGTATTCAAGCAATTGAAATGCAGGGGGGAAGGGAAAAGGAAAGATGGCATTTCCATTTACACCAAACCTCTGGCATAGGCAAGAGTTTAAATAAAATTTAGTCTAAAGACCTTCATAGAAAGATGATGGCAGATAAGGACCAAAAGATCAGCCAATCTGCTGAATTTCATTCCTGGTTACACTGCAAGAGGCCGCAGATGATCTCTGTCTTATCTCTAAATTCTTTGCACTTGAGATCTTTCTGTGCTTTCTCATGTCTCAAACCACACTGAAGAGGAAGGACGTGCTGGGGCAGATGTTGATGAGAGCATCCCATCTACAGAAACCATTATAAATAGAAACATCCTGAGGTTCATGGAGAGAGAGTATGCTTGATGGTTGGGTGCTTGTTGGGGGTGGGGGGGGGGGAGGTTTTGGGATGGGAAAGGGTCCTCTGGCAAGTACAGTGGTGTGCAAAAGTCTGGAATCGCTTCTAAATGTGATGGTTTTTTCAACTTCATGACCTTATATCGTAATTTCTTTTTCCTCCCAGTGGCTTTTTCTGTGTATCTCATGATAAGTGATAGATTTGGCTATTAGGGCCAAATTTTAGTATTGGTTTGGCCCCTATTTTCTGAGTTTATCCCCCATAGTTGTCCTGTTGATAGATTTTCTGTGAAAATTGCGTAATGCACATCGTTGGCCAACGATATATTATTGTAAGTATGCTTTAAAATATTATGGATGCACGCCAGGTTTCCTTCAAACTAATGTATGTGGCCTTGAAAAAGGCTGTTTTTATGTGCAAGTGATGGCTCAGTATTTGATGGGCACCCTTTGTTCTTTATCACCTGACTGCACCTTGTTGGCATTGAATGAACCAGTCTGACAAGGTGATCGCTGGTGACAACGCGGTTCCAAGCTGCAATGAGTGACTCAATCAGCTCACGCTTTGATGTTGGGTGCCTCTTGGCTATTTCCAAGACCATCTTGTGCTACAGGTTCTCGATTGGATTCAGATCTGGAGACTGGGCAGGCCAGTCCATTGACTTGATGTTGTTCTGCTGCTTCCAGCTGATCACCTGTCTGAAGTGATGGCAGGGTGCATTGTCATCTTGGAACAGGAACTGGTCGGGAAACAGCTGGTGTGCTGATGTGACTATGCACTTATGCAGTCTGGTGATGTAGTTGGCCCTGTTGACCACTCCATCGACAATGTGAAGATGTCCAACGCCACTGGCAGCCATGCAGCCCCAGACCATGACCTTCAAAGGATGTTTCACAGTGAGGTTGAGAAACTCAGGCTTGAATTCCTCTCCAGGAAATCTCCTCACATAGGTGTGGGCCTGGTTACCAAACAGGCAGAAGGTGCTTTCATCGCTGAATAACACCTTTTCCCACATTTCAGTCGACCAGGTTGAGTGCTTTCTTGCCCACACGATCCGGTTGCGCCTTTGTATGTCAGTCGTCAGTGGCTTATTCCATGCTTTGCAGCCCCGGAGACCAAACTGCAGGCACCGGCGACAAACTGTTGATGAGCTGACACTGACCTCACTCTTGTCTGACCACTCTCGAAGTAGCTGAAGAGAGGCCAACTTGGGATTAGTCAGTGAAATGCATCGTAGTGCGCGGTCCCGGCATGTTGTTGATGCACGTGGACAACCTGAACGAAGCTTCTCCACCACTAAACCCATTTCTTTCTTCTGTACAATCTTAACAGCGCTCTGACTACAGCCAACTTTCCTGGCTGACGGCTTAAAAATCCTTCCTCGCTCAAAGGACACACGAACACGCTCCTCCATCGTCAGGGTCCGAGTCATCTTCATGGTCGATCCAGAAAGCGTATGAAATTCAAAAATTCCACACGTTTTTATAGCTGCACTGTTGGCTAGATATCTGCATTGTGATTGTTTAGTGAAACCAGCCTCCTGATTGGTCAGAAATAACGTCTGCATTTGGATAATCTCGATCCAGTTTTGACGCAGGATCCACAAAAATCGCAGTAGCTATCTCCCAGTGTCTGTAAAGTATTTAAATTGGAAGCAAGGAATGCAAAAAGTCAACTCTAATAGCCAAATGTATACCTTTTAACATGGTAGAAAGATGAACATGCTGGGCTAACGCAAAATTTTAAAAAAAAAACTTTAGAAAGTACAAAAAATGCAAAACTCACAAGTGATTCCAGACTTTTGCACACCACTGTAGGTCCAGGTGGTCTGATATGCCTAGGGGTGTGCAAGAGCACCCATACCCCGGGGTACATGTCTGATTTACTTGTATTTCTTGTTGTCCGTGGCAGGTGGCTAGTAGAGGGGATGGATATGGGGGGCTGGGGTGAAAATGTAAAACAACTGTAATATAAGCCATGATGGTAATGTTGCATTTCTTGTTCTCGATCCAACTGTTTGTGTGTTCAGGATGTTTCTATTTATGTTCAAACTGTCTTATTAGACCAGGACACCCTACAAGGGGTGCTCCTCCAGCTAATAAATGCACATAGGAAGGGAAAATATTTTGCTTATTCATAAGTGGCAGTGTACTTTTCCTAGGAAAAAAGGTGCCGGCACACATTTGCTGGGCTCTTTCGTTAATAAATCAGGACCATGGATCAATTTTGGCAAACAATGAAAAAAGTGCTGGTACTCTGTACCACAGAATAGTCCCTCAAAAAAAAAAAAAAACACAAAACCTGCCAAGTGCTCACCAAATAGAATGATTTATTATAAGATCAAAGGCAAAAATTAGTGTCAAGAATTTCAGGGTCCTGGATTTCAAGACTACCGATCATATTAACATGGGGGAATACAGCGCTGCGTGCGTGGCGCTATATAAGTGATAAATAATAGTAGTAGTGGTAGTAGTAGGAATAACTTAGGGAGGCACTGGCAGTGCGGAAAGATCTTGAGTGACAAACAAAAGAGTACCACTAAACAATGCTTACCAAAGGAAGAGCTGGAGGAGGATCTCAGATGGCAAGGGCACATATGGTAAAGAGGTAGACAACTAAAGAAGAGGAGGTTCACACAGGACTAGGATAATAAAGTAGAAAAGGCAATAGGACCATACAATTACATCCCAGAATAGTAAGAGTTCAGGAGGTTCCAAACGTTTAACTGCAAAAATCCAAGGGCCAAATACCATTTGAGAGGAAAAAACTAGCTGTCGAACAGGAAGGAGGCTTGGGATTATCATCTGATGACCTCAAAGTGGAAAATATGTGTGACAAAGCAGCTGGGAAAGCTAACAATGTATTTGAGTGTACAAAGTTATCACTAATAGGAAGAAGGAAGCGATCTCTGTAAATGTCTTCAGCAAGATTACCTTGAATAATAGTGTGCCCAATTCTAGAGGCCATGTTTACACCATCATATTGATAAGGTGCAAGCAATTCAAAGGAAAGTCATACATATTAAGATACTAAAAGGAGCTAAAGATATAATCTAAGAGGATGAGAAAAACGGGAGATATCCATTCAAATACCCAGCAGGCTTCAAGAAGAATTTTCCATAGAATTGAAAACTTCAATTCTAATGCCAAAGGGTCATCATATGAACCCAGAGCAAATATAAATCATGAGCAAAAATTAAAACAAAGGAAAAAAAATGCTCTCCTCCTGCTGGACAGCTTCTGAGGTCAAAATATTTTCTCAGACTAAAGACCCCTCGTTTTTCCTGCTTGATCAGCAAATCTTGGTCACCAATAGTGAACCCTATTCCAAAATTGAAGCAAAGGAACTATAAACGTCAGTGAACCGACACGTGAATACCCTCATGCAGTTATTTACAAACATTTAGGCCCTCAATTAGTCAGGTAAAAGACAATTCCACAGTTAAATAAATACTCTGACTCTTCTAGCCTCTCAAGTTGACACTTCTGTCTACTTTCCATAACCATGGGTTTCTCTAAGCAGCTGTTTGAACATTTCAAAATGAAGATAATTCACTTTTATAAAGCAGGGGAAGGCTAATAAAAAACAGCTGAACACTCCAAGCAGGCAATTTCAATTGTCAAACATTACTAAGGAATAAAAGTTACATGGAACTGCTGAAGTCAAGATAAGATCTGAAAGACCAAGAAAAATCTGATAAAACTGCCCAAAAACTGGTCAGATCTGCAAAACAGAACACATAGATCATTAAAAGTGACTTGCTGAGAAGCAGAGCCAAGGATGAGGTTGCTGTGTATTGTGGACAACACTGATCTGCATGGAAGAGTTGACTGCTCCTGCTGGAATTCTGCAAGCAATAATTCAAAATCTTGCACTTTGTGATATTCTATTTTACATTAAGTATCACTCAAAAATAATATGCTGATATTTTTACAAATAAAGCATGCAGAATGTTGCATAATGCAGACCTCCTGACACAGAATTTTTAATTTTGGGAGCAGAATTCCAGCAGGGATAGTTGTGAGAAGGAAACCTTTATTACAACTGCCTCACCAAAATCATCATCTAAAGTAGGCATAAGAAAACCTAGGTGAGCCTAAAATCTTTTGGAAGTGCTTTGGACTGATGAAGAAAATTAACTCTTTCTGCCACAACCATAAAAGATACATTTAGAGAAGGAAAAAGAAGGGGAAAACCTTTGAGGAAAACACCACCTTGCCAACCATTGACCATGGAGGTGAATCTATTATGCACTGGAGTTGCATGGCACAGGAGACAATGGGGCTTGTTTACAAAGCTGCAGTAGCGGCTTCCGCCCGATATTGGAGCCGTGGCCCCATTGAATTCAATGGGGCCGCGGCTCTGTTATCGGGCGGAAGCCGCTACTGCAGCTTTGTAAACAAGCTCCAATGTGTGGATGGAAGAATAGAAACTAATGTCCAACAGATAGTGAAGAAATTGAAGCTGAAGGGAGACTAGATATTTCAGCAAAATGGCCTGAAACATACCTCAGAATTACACATAGCTACTCACCTGTAACAGGTAATATCTGGGAACAGGAATTAGTCTTCACATATGGGTGACATCAGCACAGATGGAGCCTGTGCAGAAACACACCCCAGCATCCAATAGGAAAGTCTTTGGGGACACTGCACTGCACATCTGCCTTCCCACCTTCTCTCCTCAATTGAGTTTGTAGCAGGGAGGAAGAGAAAAAATAAACCAACCCTACAACTCCTAGGGAAGGAGGGTGGGTTGTAAAGACTGATTCCTGCTATTCCTGGAGATCACCTGGTAGCAGGTAGCAGACTGGCATTAGGGGTGGGGGGGGGGGGGGGAAGAGGAGGAGAGTAGTGATCCCTGAGGCTAAAGGTTAGAGCTGAAGAGTGTGGACACAATGTGTCCCATTGGATTCAATTTCTAGAGGCTATACTCCCTCTGATAATAGTCTGGTCTCTTGTAGAAGTCTGGGACAAAGGGTAGGAGTTGAGTTTAAGTCCCAAAGAGGTGCTGGAGTACACAGTTTGACCAAAGCAGGAGTTCCTGTCCAGACAATAATGTGCAGCAAAAGTATGAATGGAGGACCAGGTAGCTGCCCTCTTCAATGGAGACTAAATGGAGGTTGGCTAAGGAGGTTGCCATAGTCCACACATTATGAGTAGTAACGTGACCCTCCTCTAGAGAGAGTCCTGCCTATACATAAGCAAAAGAAATGCAATCTGCTATCCAGCTGCATAGAGTTCATTTTGTCACCAGTAAGCCAAGGTGACTGGGATCAAAGGAAATGAACAATTGAGAGAATTTCCTGTGAACCTTAAGGCTATCCAAGTAGTAAGCCAGAACTCGCTTGCAGTCCCTAAGGTGTGGAGTGCTGCTTCAGCCCAAAACGCACGTGGCTTCGGGAAGAAAAATCGGTAGAATTACTGACTGGTTTAGATGGAAGAAGACCACCTTCAGAAGGAAGTGTGGATGGGTACAGAGGATAACCTTGTCACAGTGGAACTGGGTATATGGCGGATCCGCCAACAGAGCCTGCAGTTCATTGATGCAGCGAGCTGACGTGGCAGCAATGAGGAAGATTACCTTCCAAGACAATAACTTTACTGATGTGGTGGCTAAAGGCTCGAAAGGAGGCTTTAGAAGTTGAGCAAGAACCATGTTAAGGTCCCAGGCCACCAGAGATGGCTTAGTTGCAAATCTATTAATTATTAATAATTATTAATTACAATGTAAACATAATGCAAACAAATGTGTTACATGGTTTGAGGGAAACGTTACTGATTTCAGAGGTGGCTTTAGATTGCTTAGACAGTAGGAGACCCCGCATAAAGCATGCTACTAAGGAGCGTGAGGAGATAGGCCGCAATGGCACTAAGATGAACTCTCACCGAGTTAGTCTTAAGACCTACCAAGGACAAGTGGAGGAGATATTGTAGAAGGGATTCCACCAGGCAGGCAAAGGGATCAATGTCCTTTGGGAGTACCCGCAGGCAAACCTTTGCCATTTGAAGGCATAAGATTGCCTGGTGGACTGCTTGCGTGATGCAAGGAGGATATCCTTGATCTCCTTCTTGCATTCCCACTTTCATCATGCCAAAAGTCACTGGCAGAGGCACCGTTCACCCAGCTCCCTTCAACGCTTTAAAGACCTCAATCACTGCTACCATTGTCGTCTGAATGAAGCTAAACGTAACTTTCAAAATCTTCTCTCCTCTGCACAGAATTCCACTCGCCAATTGTATTCCGTTCTTTTCTCCCTTTCCCAGACTAGAACCTCTGCCCCTCTCACCTGCTGGCATCCCCCCACTCAGTCTTACCATTCTCACCCAATACTTCCAGTCCAAGGTCTGCTCTTTTCACTCAGCTTTTGCCAACTGCCTCCCTGTCACCCCTATCTTCACCTATCGCACCCTTGTTTTCCCCCTTCCCTTTCTCCTCCCCCCCTCCATTCATCCTCATACTGGTCTTCCTTCCACCTAATTTCTGCTACTGAACTCCATAAAGCTGATATCTTCTCGCAAGACCAATTACCCCTCGGACCCTATTCCCTCAGCGTGGTTCACTGAGCCATCTCTGGCCCCCTCTCCACTAATTCTCTCTATGTTCAATAATAGCCTCACCTCAAGAACTTTTTCAGCTGTCTGGAAACATGCCCTAGTCCAGTCTTTGCTGAGGACCCCCTCACTTGATCCTTCTATCCCAGCACACTTTCATCCTATTTCTACCCTACTTTTGCTTTCTAAAGTCCTCGAGAAACTTATCTATCCACTCTCCTCCCATCTTGATGCCACTACACCCCCATCAGTCAGGATTTTGTGCAGGCCACAGCACTGAAAACTATTCTTTCCTCAACGAAATTCACCTGGCCCACAATCAGGGAAATATCACTAGCTGTGTCACTGGACTTGTCATCTGCCGTTGACCTTGTGGACCACCACACCCTTCTTGCCCGGTTGCATGACCTGGGAATCCACAGGAATGTTCACCGCTGGTTCTGTTTTCTATCCTGTCAGTCCTTTTCAGTTCTTGGCTGCCATCCACCAACACACTCCTTGCACTTCATCTCACTTGGTATCCCCCAAGGGTCTGGTTCTGGCCCTTCTTTTATTCAACATCTTCCTGATACCTCTCACACTCATCCAGCAACATGCCCTCTCGGCATACTACTATGCCAATGATATAATCATTCTTCAACACACTGACTCTCATGCCCCTGATCTGCTTCCCCTCAACTCACGTCTTTCCAGCATCTCCACCTGGTTTTCTGAAAACTTTCTACACTTGAATCCCACTAAGACAAATGCTTTATGGTTTTCCCTTTCAACTGCCCCCCCTCCCCCGTCATTAGCTCCTATTTTCCCCTCTGGGCCTATCCCCCTGGTGTCCACCCTTCGATATCTCGGGATGATTCTTTCTCTTTCCAGGCCCATTTCCTCCTTAATTTGCTGGGCTGTCTTCTCACTCTGCCGTATTCGAGCTGTATGCCCGTTCCTTTCATCTGCCACTTACCACCCTTCTTATGGCCTTGGTCACTGCTAAACTTGATTATTGTAATGCTATTCTCCTCAGCCTCCCTCAGTACTCTCTCTCATTTGCAACTGGTTCAAAACACTGCTGCTCGGATTCTCCTGCATTCCTCACGTTTTGATCATGTTACTCTTCTCCTGATTCAACTTTATTGGCTTCCCATTAAATACCACACACTATAAAATCCCAACATTAAGCCATAAGACAATACATATTGGTATCCCCACATACTTAACCGACACCCTTCATATACAGGTCCCGGCCCCCAATCGCTCCCTACATGCCAACCGCCTTTATTTGCTATCCCCCTCATTTGCCCACCTAGAGTCCACTTGTCCTCTGCTCTCTACTATCTTGGCATCACATTGTGGAACTCACTGCCCACTGTCCTGAGCTCAAACCTTCCTACTCACGCTTCAAAGCCATGTTCAAGACACCTGTTCTGCTGTGCTTTTTGACCTCCCTCTATTGCCACCATGATCATCCTCTGCTCTGTCTCTCCTACTACTCTTTTTATGTATGTTTGCTCTCCTATCTACAAATGGCATTCCTTTGTCTTTATTGTGTGTTTTCGAATTGTACACCACCACACTGCTAGTAGAAGGCACAGTATATCAAGTGAATAATAAACCATAAACCATCCTATGGCAGGTCAAGGTCAGCGAGCACTACCCCTTCAGCAGCCATGCCACGAGGCAAAGGGAGGGAAGACTGGTATGGAGGAGTGTCCCTTGGTCCTGGGAGAGGAGTTAAGGCGACATTCGAGTGTGAAAGGTTGAGTCTGCACAAGGCGAAGCAGCAGAAGAAACCACGGTTCACAGGACCAAAAAGGGGCTATGAGGATCATGGAGCTCTTGTCGGCTTGTAGCTTGAATAGGTGTTTTGGGTATCAAGGGGATGGGAGGAAAAGCATAGAGCAGATCCTTTCCCCAATGGAGAAGGAAGGCGTCTGGGGCCTGTCTGTGTAGGAACGGAAGCCTGAAGCAGATGAGTGGAAGCTGTGCATTCTGTGGAGTGGCAAAGAGATCTATAAGTGGGTTCCCCACATTCAGAAGATCCAAGTAGCCGTCTCCCAATGTAAGGGCCACTCATGTGGAAGGACGATTTGGCTTAGCTTATCCAAGAGGTACACCTCTCTGGAGGTGAATGCAATGTGCGATGGCAAAGAACCAGAGGCAAAGCGCTTCCTTGCACAGGGAATAGGATCCTGTCCCTCCCCCGCTCCCCATTTGTTCACATAGAACATCGCACTCTGGTTGTCCGTCTTGACTAATACCTGTTGCCCCGGAAGTTGAGTATGAAAAACCCAAAGGGCATTTTGTCAATGCACATAGTTCTAGGAGGTTGATCTGCAAAGCAGATTCTTTCTGTGTCCACGGTCCCTGTGTGGTCAGGTCATTGGGATGTGCCCCCCAACCCAGTTTGTCAGCATGTGTTGTCAGCGTGCATCAAGGTGGAGGCATCTGAAAAGGTGACCCACCGAGTAGGTTCTGTGGAAACCACCACCACTAAAGAGACTTAGTCAGTTGAGGGGTGATGTGGATCTTGTCTGAGACGCCCCTTTGCTTGCATCCCCACTGAGAGGAAAGAGTCCATTGGGCTTGTTGCATGTGTAGTCTAGCATAGGGGGGGATGACATGGACCGTAGAGGCCATGTGTCCCAACAGATGTAGCATTCTTGAGCTATTAGGCAGCTCTGCTGTTGAATTTGTTTCACCAGCTCGATGAGGTAGGCACAGTGATCTTAAGGAAGAAAAGCTTGTGCCTTTTGAATGTCTAAGAACGCTCTGATGAACTCCAGGCTTTGAGTCGGAGTGAGGTGAAACTGGAGCACTGTGATGGTGTGATGAAGGGAGAGCTTTACCTCTTGAGGGGCATCTCCCCTGATTAGCCAGTCATCTAAGTAAAAGAAGACGAAGACCCCCAAAGTGCAGAGACTACTGCCCGGCTAAGCTGAAGGGCAGCACTCTGTAGTAGCTCCCTCTAAAACATGAAGTGCAGATACTGTCTGTGCTGAGGATGGACCAATTAAATGCGTGTACGCCTCCTTTAAGTCTAGAGAAAATAACCAAGCTTGTCTCTGGAGGTATGGGAGAAAAGTTCCCAGGGAAATCATTTTGATTTTTTCTCAGACCAGGAACTTGTTAGGTCTCAGATCCAAGATGGGCCTGAATCCTCCTATTTTTTTTGGAATGAGAAAATATGGAGAATAGAAGCCCACTTGTTCTTGAGGAGGAACTCTTTATATTGCACCTTGGGATAACAGGGTAAACACCTCTTCTCTTAAGAATGGTTTGTAGGGGATGGGCCAGATACCCCCTACCAGCTTCATAGGGGACTAAGTTTTGAAGTGAAGCAGATACCCCCCTTTGGATGATGTTGAGAATCCACTGTTCCGACGTTATGAGGTGCCACCTGTGAGCAAGGGAACAGAGTCTGCCTGCTATGTGGAGGGACTGGGGACCCTCTAGAGGCAGAGTGGCAATGCTCTCTAGGAAGGAGTCAAAAACTAGGTGCAGGTTTGCCTGAGCTGCTGGTTGAGGTTTAGGAGCCTTGGGCTTTTTGGGTTGGCAAGGGCCCTGCTGCCGCTGCTGAGGCTGGTAAGCAGATGAAAGTGGGTAGGAAGGATGGATAATCTCTCTTCTTCTTAGAATAGAAAGGTTTCTTGGGAAGAGTCTTCCTTTTGGAGGGATCAGTTGGTTTTCCAGAAAGGCGTTTGAGGGCGAGATCATCTGTCTCAATCTCCCCAGCCTTTTCTCTCCAACCTTTTCTACAAAGATTTTTTCCTGTACATGGGATGTTGGCCAGCTTGTCCTGGACCCACTGTTCAAGATCAAATGCCTGTAACCAGGCCATACTCCAAGCCCCAAAGCAGACTGCTAAAGCTCAGCTTGTTAATTCAAAGGCATCGAAAGATACCCTGGTAAGACATTTTGAAGTATTCTGACCTTGCCTGATGAGTGTGTGGAATACACTCCGCTTATCAGTAAGCATAGGGAGCTCAATATCTCCACATCCCTGGTAACATCTTTGAGAAACATGCCCATGCATAGCATGTAGGAATTTATCCTAGAAGCCAACATGCATGCCTGAAAGCATTGACATCGAAAGGCATAGAGTGTCCTTGAGTCTCCACCTGGAGGTATGGAAGAGTGATTTTTTTTTTTTAACTCTTTATTCGGAGCATCACCGATTCCACCGCCATTGTGTGATGGAGTTGAGGCCTCTGGAAGGCTAGGCACTCTGGAACTCGGTACATGGTATCGAGCCTCCAGCTGATAGGTGGAACAGTGAGAGGAAACCCCTACATGTGGAGCATAAGATCTTGTAAGATGCAATGCACCGATAAAGTAGCCGCTTCTTTGGGCATGAGAGAGTATTGTGGTATCTCCAATTCCTCTGCCCTCCGTTTCTTCTGAGGCTGCTGTGATGGCCAGTCCTGCTGCCATGTCATGATTTATTTTATTTATTTAGTATACATTTGTATACCGCTACTTCCAGCGATCAGCAGCGGTTTGATTACAGATTGGAAATTGTCAAATCATGACAGGAAATTTTTGAGGTATAAACACATTGATTAGACAGGAAAGCACAGCACACAGAGAACTATTTTACAGGGAACATGGGCTATGGAGGTTTAAGTGGCTTGCCCAAGACCACAAGGAGCACCTGTGGGACTAGAAACCCCAGTCCTTCCGGCCCAAGGTTGCTGTCCTCCAGTGGGATTTGAACCCCCGACCTTCCGGCCCGAAGTACCTTGCCCCAACCACTAGGCCACTCCTCCACTCCAAGTCTTGAAGTCTTGGAAAGATATCTTCTGGAGGGGAAGGGTCTGAAGGGATGTTGAAAGTTCTTGGGAATCCAGTGATCCTTTGTCAGGATCGGAAGAACTAGAATCAGAGTCTGACAAGAAGTCAAAGTATCTGCTGCCTTGTGTTTGACCGCAATGCTTTGTTGATGGCGAGGGCCGATGCTCAGAGGTACCAGCATTGGAAGCCATGGCAGTCTTAGCCTCTTGAGTACCGGTAGTATTGACCTGTTCCAGAGGCATCGGCCTTGAAAGCTCCAATGTTGCAGGCTCGAGGGCCGGCATCAGGGTCGATACACTTGGCTGTAGGCAGGGTGCCGAAAACTGCACTGCTGGAGCTGTCAATATTGTCTGTACCAAGGCTGCCAGAAGTGCATCCAAACTCCTTTCAAGAGCCAGCATGCGCTGGTCCAGGGAAATGGCCGATGTCTGGGTGGAATCAATAACAGAGCTTTGAGCCATTGTCCCAGAACATGAAACTGGTAGCTCTCCAGAGGTTGATTCCTCAGGAGCATCCCGGAGCCTCTCTTCTGCTTTGGAGGACAGGTCCTCCTGCTGGGGCTACTTGGCTGACCGGTCTGCAGAGGCACCCCTAGGGGAGCCTTGATGCTGTGACTTTCCTCTGGTCTCCGTATCTGTCTTCGATGCCAATGACTTTTAAGAAATAAAAGACTTACTCTTATGTTTGGACATGGAAGAAAGCGGAAACCTATGAGAGGAGGCAGATGTCCTCTATGATGTGGAAGCCACTGAAATAGAGTCTGGGACGAACAGCAATCTATACTGTCGGGGCTCTGTTCTTTAGGCCTCTCTTTATTTGTTGACACAAACGGACAAAAATCTAGTAATAGGGCCCAAACATTTTAGACACCAGTCATGTTTATCTGTGACTGATATGGTACCAGCACATTTGGTACATTTTTTAAAATCATTAGTTGTTTTTTCCATTTTAGAAAATATCCCTCAAAATTGAAAGTATATGGAGAGATGAAGGCCTAGTTAGCAGTGAACCCGTAGGAAAAAAAGAAAAGAAATAGAAAGATTTATCAGGATCGGTGTCTATTCTGATGGAAAGCACAGTTACTTACCTGTAACAAGTGATCTCTGGGAACAGCAGGAATTAGTCCTCACATATGGGTACGTCGGAACCGACGGAGCCTGCGCGGGAAAGCTCCCCAGCTTCCCAGAAAGGAAGCTTTTGGGGCCTCCCACAGGGCATGCGTGCTGCCTTCCCGCCTAACTGACCAACTCTCTTCAGTTCGAGTTTAAAGCTGAGACAATAGAGAGAGGAAAGGAAAGAGAGAGAGAGAGAGAGAGAGATACAACTCCTAGGGGAGGTGGGTGGGTTGTGAGGACTAATTCCTGCTGTTCCCAGAGATCACCTGTTACAGGTAAGTAACTGTGCTATCTCCAGGAACAAGCAGGAATGAGTCCTCACATATGGGGACTCCCTAGCTAAGATGCCGGGGAGATCCCCCCCAAGGGTTCCTCATCTTCCTATGGATCTCAGGCATCCATTCAGGGAAGGTGGGCAGGAGTTGTTTAAGAATGGAACAGGTGTCTGAGGACAGCCTGATCAAACAAGGCATCCCGGCGGGAGTCCTTGTCCAAGCAGTAATGGGCTGTGAAGGTATGAACCGAGGCCCAGGTGGCTGCTCGACAGATCTGATCAATGGATACAGAATGAAGATGAGCCATAGATGTGGCCATGGCTCTCACATTGTGAGCTGTGACATGGCCTTCCAGAGAAAGGTTCTTACTCTGGTAAGCAAAAGAAATACACTGAGCAATCCAATTGGACAGTGTTCTTTTTGAGACTGGAAGTCCTAAATGAGAAGGATCAAAAGCAACAAAAAGTTGAGAAGACTTTCGATGTTGCTGTGTCCTGTGGAGGTAAAAGGCAAAAGCTCTTTTACAGTCTAGAGTATGAAGGTTCCGCTCTGCATTGGATGCATGAGGAGCTGGAAAAAAGACAGGTAAATATACCTCTTGATTAAGATGAAAAGGTGAGACCACTTTAGGCATAAAGTGGGGATTTGTCCTAAGGACTACCTTATCATGATGGAACCTTGTATAAGGTGGATTAGCCACTAAAGCCTGCAGTTCACTGATGCGGCGAGCAGAAGTGATTGCAATAAGGAAAATGACTTTCCAGGAGAGGAATTTCAAGGAGGTAGTGGCTAAGGGTTCAAAGGGTGGCTTCATGAGCTGATCAAGAACCACGTTTAAGTCCCATGCCACCGGAGGAGGCCGAATGGGAGGCTTAGTTAAAGTTAGACCTCTCATGAATCTTGCAATAAGAGGATGAGAGGAAACAGATTGTCCATTGATAGGCTGAAGAGATGCTGCAATAGCACTCAAATGGACCCTTACAGAATTGGTTTTAAGTCCTGCATTGGAAAGATGCAGGAGATATTCGAGTAAAGAATTTAAAAGGTAGTGCTAGAGGGTTAAGACCCTTTTCAGCACACCAGATGGAAAATCTTTTCCATTTAAAAGCATAAGAACGCCTGGTGGAAGGTTTCCTAGATGCATGGAGGATATCCTGCACTTGTTGAGAAAGATTGAAGTCTTGAAGGTCTAGGCCTTCAGTAACCAAGCTCTGAGGTGAAGGGATTTGGGGTTTGGGTGCCACAATGTCCCCTCCTCTTGAGACAGAAGGTCTGGAGCAGCTCCCAGATCCAGGGAGGGTGCCTGGGAGAGATGCAGAAGTAGAGGGTACCACACTTGGCGTGGCCAGCGTGGAGCTATGAGGATCATAGATCCTTGATCCCTCTGAAGTTCGAATAGAGTCTTGGGAATCAAGGGAATGGGTGGAAAGGCATATAGGAAGGCCTGACCCCAATGAAGGAGGAAGGCATCCTTGGCCTGAGCTCCCTGACACGGAATCCTGGAACAGAACCGGGGAAGTTTGGCATTGTACGGACTTGCAAAGAGGTCTATGTCCGGGGTTCCCCATTCCTGAAAGATTCTGAGTACCTGATCCATGTGCAGGGACCATTCGTGTGGAAGCAGAACTCGACTGAGTCTGTCTGCCCAAGAGTTTTGGATTCCTGGGAGGTACACTGCCAGGAGATGGATCTGATGCTCTCTGGTGAAGGCCCACAGTTTTAGAGCTTCGTTGCAAAGCGACAGAGAGCCAGTCCCTCCTTGTTTGTTTATGTAGAACATGGCTACTTGATTGTCGGTATGAACAAGGACTGTCATGTTGACGAGGAGGGTATGAAAGACCTTGAGAGCAAGGAAAATTGCTCGCAGCTCCAAAAGGTTGATATGAAGGGTGGTCTCCTGTGGAGACCAAGTGCCCTGAGTGGAGAGGTCTTGGAGATGAGCTCCCCAAGCTGCTTGGGAGGCATCTGTAGTGAGAGTTGCTTGGGGTAACAAAGGTTGGAAGGGGGCCCCCAACAACAGATTTTGAGTGGATATCCACCATTGGAGAGACCAAAAAAGACGTTTTGAGGTTGCTATTTGGTCTGAGAGAGCTCCTGATGCTTGTGTCCACTGGGTGGACAGAGTCCATTGAGCTGCTCTCATATGTAGGCATGCATAAGGCACCACATGAACTGTGGATGCCATGTGGCCTAGCAGTAGTAGCATCTCCCTGGCCGTCAAGTGGCTTTTGGACTGAACTTGAGAGGCCAAGTGCACTAGACGGTGGCAACGGGCCTGAGGAAGATAGGCCCTTGCAGTGGTGGTATCTAGCCAGGCCCCTATGAATTCTAGGGACTGAGTAGGGGTGAGTTGAGACTTTGGCAGATTGATGACAAGTCCCAGATACTGCAGTATGCGTCTGGTGTGGGGTCCAGGGAAGTCTGAGCCTCGGACTGAGATGGAGCTCGGATGAGCCAATCGTCCAGGTATGGGAAGACAAAGATTCCCAGAGTGCGTAGAAATGCAGCTACTATTGCCATGCATTTGGTAAATACCCTTGGAGCAGAGGCTAGACCGAAGGGAAGGACTCTGTATTGGAAATGTTTTCCCTGGAACAGAAACCGTAGGAATTTTCTGTGGGATGGATGGATGAGTATATGTGTGTACGCATCCTTGAGATCTAGAGAACAAAGCCAGTCCTGACTCTGTAGGTATGGAAGGAGAGTGCCTAGAGAAAGCATCTTGAATTTCTCCTTGTATAGGAATTGTTCAATTCTCTGAGATCCAGAATGGGTCTGTATCTCCCTGTTTTCTTGGGAATGAGAAAATAAGGGGAGTAAAAACCTGACCCTTGTTGAGGAAGAGGAACCTCTTCTATTGCCTTTTGGGCGAGAAGAGTGGTCACCTCCTGGCCCAACAGGTACAGGAGAGAAGGGGGAGAATTGAATTGTCTCACCATGAAATGGGGAGGAAGGCTGGAGAAATGTAGTTTGTAGCCCTCTTTGATGATAGAGAGGGTCCACGGTTCTGATGTGATTTTTTTCCCATCTGGGAGCAAAATGAGTTAACCTTCCTGGAATGGTGAGAGGTTCTGGTTGTTGCAGAGCCAGAAAGGTTAAGTTCTCTAGAATCAAGTCAAAAACCCTGAGGGGGTTGGGACTGCTGGATTGTAGCAGCCCCTGTAGACTTTGTTCTGGCCTGTTTAGTTTGCTGACGCTTAGGAGCAAAGCGAACTTGGGAAGATTGCTGGCCAGTATTTGTGGAAAATCTGGTCTTTTTATAGAAAGGTTTCTTAAAAGGTTTTTTCTTGGCAGGGGTAGAGGTAGACTTAGAAAGTCTATCTAAAGCAGCATTCTCTGCATCCATATGAGTGGCTTTGATTTGCCACTCCTTGCCAAACAGATTTTCACCTGTACAGGGCAGATTGCCCAAGCCTTCTTGTACCCAGGGTTCCAAATCAGAGGCCTGGAGCCAAGCCAGTCTGCAAGCAGCTATGGCAATGCCAGAGGCTCTGCTTGCCCCCTCAAAAGAGTCAAAGGCTGCTCTGTTGGAGAACTTTGAAACATCTTGAGTTTGCTTTAGCAAAAGGAGGAACTCCTCTTGTTTATCCTCTGGGATAAAGGGGAGAAAATGACGTATCTTTAATGCAATCTCTTTCAAAAACATGCCCATATAGAGGCTGTATGAATTGATTCTGGCAATAAGCATGCTAGCTTGGAAGATTTTTCTCCCAAAAGCATCCAGAGTCCTACATTCTCTTCCTGGAGGGGTAGAAGAGTGCCTTTTGGTACTCTATCTTTTTCATAGCAGACTTCACCACAATAGAGTGGTGAGGAAGCTGAGTCTTTTGAAAACCAGGAGAAGGAGGAACCCGATACATGGTGTCCAAACGTCGAGAATGTGGAGATAGGGTGAGAGGAGCCTCCCACAAGTCCATCATGTGTTCTTGAAGAATTTCATGTATGGGTAAGGTGGCTGCCTCTTTGGGAACCTTAGAGTATCCTAAAATATCCAATTTTTTTGCTCTAGGTTCCTTTTCAGAGGATACAGATATGGAAAGTCCTTTAGCTACTTCAATGATGAAGTCTTGAAAGGACAAATCCTCTGGAGGAGACATTCTCCTTTTTGGAGAAGAGGGCTCCTCAGGAAGAGTAAAAGAGACGTCAGCAGAATCATCTGATGTATCAGAATCTTCAGAGGATTCAAAGTATCGCCTATTTGCTTCCAGAGATCGATACGCGTACCGACCGGTATCGACATCGGGCGTACTGGGAATCGGAGCGGTATCGAGGAAATCTCCGGAACCGGAGACCGGAACCGGCATGCTACTGGAAGTAGATGCTCTGGGTACCGGTATCGGTTGCGGTACCGGAATCTGAGTCGGAACCGATTGTCGCGGTACCGATGGCGTTGCAGCATTAATGAAAGCCAGTAAGGCCTGCTGCATGGATTGTACCGTAGTACCCATAGTCGCCACAACTTCCTGGATGTCGGTACCGGTGTTAATCGGTACCCCAGAGCAGTCTAACAGGAGATCGGTCGAGGCCGTGCCATCGATGTCTACCTGTAACCGCATAGGAGGAGCTTTGAAAGCCGGAGCTTCCCGCCGGGGTTGTTTGGCTGGGGCAGGGTCCTCAGGGTCAAATGCAAGGGCCTCTCGCTGCTTAGAGGGAGATTTGCCTTTTGAGGACTTGCCTGAAGAATGTTTGGTTACCTGAGATCCATCAGGAGAAGACGACCTGGAGGATGTTGATGCTGGAGTATCGGTAGAAAACAGCATATGAAACTTAGCTGCTCTGTTCTGTAAGCCCCTTTTGGACAACAGAGAGCAGGATGGACAATCCGGAATGGAATGGTCAGGCCCCAAACATTTAAGACACCACTCATGGGTATCTGTGACTGAAATAGTACCGGTACACTTGGTGCATTTTTTAAAACCAGAAGCTGGTTTTTCCATGAGGGAGACCTGAGAAGGCCTAGAGGCCTCACAGAAAAAATACACCAAGTGAAGAAAAAGTAATTTTTTTTTTTTTTTAAAATAAAACGAAAAAAGACCGGCGGTACCGGTCCGGAATCGGGGAAGGCAGACACGCGGTCAAAGAAACAAATTAAAATAACAATTTCTTCAGCGGTGACAGGAACACGACCTGCTGGCTCCGCGGAAAAAGAAGAACTGAAGAGAGTTGGTCAGGAAGGCGGGAAGGCAGCGCGCATGCGCTGTGGGAGGCCCCAAAAGCTTCCTTTCTGGGAAGCTTTCCCGCGCAGGCTCCGTCGGTTCCGACGTACCCATATGTGAGGACTCATTCCTGCTTGTTCCTGGAGATCCTGCGTTGACGGGAAGGCAGAGCACTGTATTACATCAAAAAAGAAAGGTTTTTAGTCAGCGACAGGATTTAGCAACCTTCTGGCTCCGCAGAAAAGAACTGAGGAGAGGAGTTGGGAAGGCAGGAAGGCAGATGCACGGGTGTGCTCCAAAAGACTTTTCTATTGGATGCTGGGGAGCTTTCCCACATAGGCTCCATCAGTGCCAACGTCACCCATACGTGAAGACTGCATTCCTGCTTGTTCCTGGAGATACCATGAAATATTTACAGGAAAAAGTAGTTACTTAGTTGTAACAGGTGTTCTCCAGGGGCAGTAGGAATCAGTCCTCACATATGTGACGTTGGCACCAACGGAGCCCTGCGCAGAAGCATCTCCCCAGCTTTCAAAGAATGCCTTAGGTAGATGCACCACACATGCGTGGTCCCTCCCCACCCAAGGGTGCCATCTTGCTCAGTCAATGACATAGCTAAGACAGCAAAAAATACTACAGTACAACTAAGGCAACTCTATGGGGAGGAGGAGGGAGGGTTGTGAGGACTGAATCCTGCTGTCCACAGAGAATACCTGTTAAAGGTGAGTAACTACATTTTCTCCAGGAACAAGCAGGAAGTCAGTATTCACATATGGGACTCCCTAGCTACAGGCTACCGAGAACCTGTAGAAAACCACAGCAAGCCGTGAGCAGCAGTAAATCAGTCAGAAGGATAGACTGGAAGGACCCCAGTGCCCAGGGAGAACCCTCACTCCGGTAGCCTGAACACAGAAGGGTCGGAAGGTAGGAGTTGCCTAGACCCCAAAGAGATTACAGAATACGGCCTGGCTGGGCACTGTCTCGTCGGGACTCCCTCTCCAGGCAGTAGTGATCTGCAAAGGTGTGGACTGAAGACCAGGTGGCGGCTAGGCAGATGTCTGCCATTGGGACGAAGCACAAGTTCACCAATGAGATCGCCATGGCCCAGACATTGTGTGCCATGATGTGGTGCTCCAGCTGGAGCTTGACCTGTTCATAGGTAGACAGGATCCACTTGGTCACTGCCTCCACCAGACGACAGGCATCATAGAAGACAAAAGGTTGGGAGGCTTTGCAGTTGCCCAGGGTATGCTGTAGGTAAAAAGGACAGGCCCTCTTACAGTCTGGAGTATAAAGGACAGTCTCTGCCCTGTTGGCGTGAGGCTATGGAAAGGTGGGAAGCACCACCTTCCGATTGATGTGAAACGAAGACACCACCTTTGGAAGGAATTTGTGGCGCATGCATAGCATGACCCTGTTCTTGTAGAACCACCACCAGGGCCTGAAGCTTGCTGACTCTGCAGGCAGAGGTAAGCGCCACCAGGAAGGCAACCTTTCAGGAAAGGTATCATAGATGGCAGATAGCCAGGGTCTCGAATGGCGGCCAAGCAAGTCATGCTAACACCACATTGAGATCCCACTCCGCCGGGAGTGGGCAGATTGGGGGCTTGGAGAGCAGGAGGCCCTGTACGAAGTGGGTGATGAGGGGCTGCACTGAAAGAGGTTTGCCCTTAAGAGGGTGGTGGTTTGCTGAGAGCGCACTCAGGTGCACCCTGACAGAGTTGGACTTGAGTCTAGCTTGTGAAAGATGAAGCAGGTATTGCAGCACCGTCTGCACCATGCAGAACGGGTTGGCCCATCTCTCAGAGTACCACACGGAGAATCTGCATCATTTGAAGACATAGGCATGCCTCGTGGAGGCTTTGCAGGAGAGCCAGGAGGACCTTTTCTACTTCCACCAAAAGGTTGAAGGGGGCCATAGCTACCTGTTCAGCAGCCAAGCTGTTAGAACCAGAGAACACATATTGGGGTGGAGAAGAGAGCTGTCCTCCTGAGTCAGTAGTCCCGGAGAGTTCCCAAGAGGGACTGGGGGCTCAGTCACTAAGTGGAGCAGCAGCAGGAACCATGGCTGCCTGGGTCACCAGGGAGGGGGGGCACCAGACTTAGCGACGCTTTGTCCCAGACGACCTTGAAAAGGGTCTTTGTGACCAATGGCATGGGCAGCAAGGCATATAGGAGGCCCTCCGGCCACAGGATGAGGAAAGCATCTGCTTCCTCCCGGGAAGGGTGAGGCTGGCGGAAACAGAATCATGTCAACTGAGTGTTAGCTGGACTGGCAACGAGGTCTATCCAAGGGGTCCCTCAGAGTCTAAACAGCCATTGGGCTACTCTGGGGTCTAGCTGCCATTCGTGCGGCTGGAGGACCCTGCTCAACCTGTCCGTAAGGGCATTGTCCTGACCCAGCAGGTAATCTGCTCTTAGGAGCATTCTCTGGCTGATCAAACAAGCAGAGCACTACTGCCTTCTGGCAGAGGGTGTACGACCCTGTACCCCCCTGCTTGTTCATATAGAACATGGCAACCTGGTGTCTGTCTGGACCAGTACCGGCTGGTGTTGTAGGCAATGGTGAAGGGCTTGGAAAGCCAGAAATATGGCCATGAGCTCCAAGAGGTTGATCTATGGTTGGCTTTCCACCCTGGACCAGGTGCCCTGCATGCGGAAGGTCTCTGCAGTGAGCTCCTCAATCCAGCCGAAAGGCGTCTGTAGTGAGGACATGCTAGGGGATGGAGGTCTGGAAGGGCATGCCTGCCCATAGGTACTGTGTCACTTGCCACCAGTTGAGCGACTCCACTAGAGGGTGGGTCATGAGCACTCGGTCCCAGAGGCAGTCGGTGGCCTGTGTCCACTGGGATCAGAGGCATCATTGGGTCACCCTCTTTTTGAGATAGGCGTCCAGTGTAACATTCACCATGGATGCCATGTGGCCGAGCAAGCGGAGCATGGAGTGAGCCAGCGCTAAGTGTCAGCACTGTACCTCTGTGGCCAGAGCCTCAAGGTGACTCACCCTGTCTAGGGGGAGGAAGGCCTTGGCCTGGTGGGTACCCAACTGCACCCCTATGAACGTCAAGCTTTGAAAAAGGAGAGAGGCAAGACTTGGAGTGGCTTATTATGAAGCCCAGGTGTTCAAAGACACTGATGATGCAGCCTGTGGCCTGCTGTACCTTGGTGGCTGTTTCTCCTTTTATGAGCCAGTCGTCCAGATAGGGGAAGACGAAAGTCCCTTGGAGGAGGAGATAGGCAGCCATCACTGCCAGGCATTTGGTGAAGACTCTGGGTGCGGAGGCCAGCCCGAAGGGTTGCACCCTGTACCGGTAGTGGTCGCCCTTGACCACGAATCTCAGGTACTGTCTGTGACTGGGATGGATGAGGATGTGGGTGTAAGCATCGTTTAGATCCAAAGAGCATAGCCAGTCTCCTTGCTGGAGGTAAGGCAGCAATGTTCCAAGGGAGAGCATCCTGAATTTCTCCCACACCAGGAACTTGTTCAGGTTCCGCAGGCCTAGGATGGGCCTGAGGCCTCCAGTTCTTTTCGGCACAAGGAAGTACCAGGA
This sequence comes from Ichthyophis bannanicus, assembly GCA_033557465.1. Classification (NCBI taxonomy): domain Eukaryota; kingdom Metazoa; phylum Chordata; class Amphibia; order Gymnophiona; family Ichthyophiidae; genus Ichthyophis; species Ichthyophis bannanicus. The sequence continues at coordinate 1,404,725,603 of CM066031.1, read as the reverse complement.
ATAGAACCCTTTGTCCTTTTGGCAGTGGAGCACCGGTTCCATGCTCTGCCCTTGAGTAGACCTATGAGCTCCTCCCAGAGCAAGGTCTGATGAAGGGGAGTCCTGGAGAGCTCTCCTGGAAAGAAAGAGGCAGGAGTCTGGTCCAGGTGGAGGAGGTAACCCTCCTTGACTACCTGAAGGGCCCAGGCATCTACGGTGATGTTTGGCCACCAATGGGAGAAGTGGACTAGGTGTCCCCCTGTCGGCAGTTGACCTCCTGAGGATAGAGGGGCTATGCCCAAGGAGTCAAAAACTCTCCCCAGACAGGGCCGAAGCAGACAGACATTGGGGCCTTGAGAATTCTCTGCTTGCAGGGGCTCTGTATGCACCCCTTGGTATGTTGCCCCTGCTGTAGAGCCTGGAAAGGTTGGTACTGCTGATAGCATCAGTAAGCCGGTCCCTTCCTCTGGTAGGGTGGCTCCCCCCAAGGCCTTCCGCTTGGGCAGAATGGTGGTCTTCTTAGACTGCCATGTTCTTGTCAGGAATTCAGACTCAATCTCCACAGCCTTGTCTGATATGGGCTTACCAAAGAGGTTCTCCCCTTGGCATGGGACATTGATAAGTTTGTCTTGGACCCATTGCTCCAGGTCAGAGGACTGGAGCCAGGCCTGGCGTTGGGTACCAATGCCCACTACGGCCACCCAGGCTGTGGACTCGAAGCACTCATAGGCTGCTCAAGACAAAGCTTAGAGCAGTCACCAACACCTTTGACCAGGTTCTGGAACTGTTGAAGGGGTTCCTTGGAAAGGCCAGCAGAGAACCCGGTGAGCTCCTTCCCCAGGTCCCTCTGGTACATACCCATAATACAGTTGGTATGCCTGAATCAGACAGGCCAGTAATCAAGCCCTGGTAGCACTTTCTGCCGAGGGCATCGAGAGTCCTGGCCTCCCTGCCCAGGAGCACCAACAAATGAGACTTCTAGCTTTTAAGCTGAGCAGAGCAGACCCCACCACCATGGAGTTGTAAAGGAGCTGAGTGTTCCTGAAGCCCGGGCCCTGGCAGATTCAGTACATGGAGTCGAGTCGATGGCTGACTATGGGCATTAAGGCCGGTGGCTCCCACATTTGGAATAGCAGCTTTCCCAGAATGGCTGGACAGGCACCGTGAGTGACTCCTTTGGCAGGGACTCATATTGGAGGATCTCGAGCTCCTCCGTGCAAGGGTTCTAATCCGAGTCAGTGGGGAATGCCAATTCCTTCGATATGTTCAGCACAAATTCGAGGAATGCTGTGTCCTCAGGTGGTGACCGGCGCCGGGCCTCAGGTGGAGACTGGTTTGATGGCACATCATGGTGCTTGCGAGTGTCCGGGGATGTCTCGTCTTTTGACTCCCAGTTGGAGTACTCTGTATAGAACTTGGTCAGCGATGGACCCAGGGCCAGTGGTCCAAGGGCCTTCAAGGCAGTGTGGCTGGAGCCATGAGCGCTGGTCAAAGATGATAGATGACCCAAGGAACAGGATCATGATCGAGACCGCTGTCGATGACTGACTCGAGGCTGTAAGCTCATGAGGATCAGCTTGACAACTGGGGAAGTCCTCAAAGTTGAGGTCCCAGTGGTCTGGACATATGAACTGCCCAAGCTGGATGATTGCGCCCACTACGTCTCCAGGAAGGCAGTCAGACTGCGCTCCAGAGACTCCATCCTGGACTCCAGTCCAGATGATACCACAGCCTTTGGCGCGGATGCCAGGATAGCCGGGTACGGCACCGGCAAGGGGGAGGCATCCTTGATGAGGATGGCCTCGGAGGACCGAGGCCGATCGTCAAGGGCTGCCAATTCCTTCCTTGGGAACTTGGATGGCTGCTCCCGCTCCGACACCTTGGGCCTTCTTTGGGGGCTGAGGGATCTGGTGCAGGGCTTGTCCACCTTTGCCAAGTCCCACGAAGAAGTCCTCGAGGATTTCTTATTCCTCTTGCGTTCCCAGTCCAGGGAATCCCTATGGGAGGACCTGCGTGCCTGGTCAGTCACTGCGGGGTTGCTACACGATTCAGAGGTCTCGGATAGGGCCCTGGATTGTGGGGTCACTGGGGACTCTGCTTCTGCTGACTGAGTTTGATTGCTTTAGTGGACATATGCTTGCAGAGGCCACAAACCTCTGGGTCATGGCTGTGACCAAGACAATGGAGGCAGTAATCATGTGTGTTGGTGAGGGACATTTTTAGAGCACCGATCACACTTCTTAAGCTGCTGGCCATCGGGAGAAAAAGTACCCCAGCGAGGTTGAAGACCCGAGGAACTGCCAAGCCAGTGGAAAACAAGGTGCGAAGCTACACCGGGAAAAGAAAAAAGAACTTAACTAGGGAAAAAAGGACAGTCAGAGATGCGATGCCGAGGCAAGCAAACTTGGAGGCGGGAAAAGAACCTGTCGCAGCCGGAGAAAGCTTAGTTACTCACCTGTAACAGGTGATCTCCGGGAACAGCAGGAATTTAGTCTTCACATATGGGTATCGTCGGTACCGACAGAGCCCTTGCGGGAATGCTCCCCAGCGTCCAACAGGAACGCTTTTGGTAGCATCCCTCAGCACACGCGCGCTGCCTTCCTGCCTTTTCAACTGTCCCTCTTCAGTTAAGTTTGTAGCTGAGTGAAAGGATAGAGGGAGAGAGGAAAGAGACAAAGAAATAGAGACAACTCCTAGGGGAGGTGAGTGGGTTGTGAAGACTAAATTCCTGCTGTTCCCGGAGATCACCTGTTACAGGTGAGTAACTACGCTATCTCCAGGAACAAGCAGGAATGTAGTCTTCACATATGGGGACTCCCTAGCTGAAGATGCCAGGGAGATAGCCCCAGGAAGGTGCCACCCTAGAAAGGTAGGCATCCTTCCTCCCATGGATCTCTGGCATTCCACCAGGGTTGGTGGGTAGGAGTTGGTTTATGTTTGAAAGAGATTTTGAAGAACAGCTTGGCCAAAGAAGGCATCCCGACAGGAGGCTTTATCCAGGCAGTAAGTGGGCTGTGAAGGTGTGTACCGAAGCCCAGGTGGCTGCTCGACAAATGTCATCGATAGACACAGAGTGGAGATTAGCCATAGAAGCTGCCATGGCTCTCACGTTATGAGCTGTGACATGGCCTTGAAGAGGAAGACCCTTACTCTCATAAGCAAAGGATATGCATTGGGCAATCCATTTAGATAAAGTTCTTTTGGAGACTGGAAGTCCCAAATGACTAGAGTTAAAAGCTATAAAAAGTTGCGAGGACTTTCTATGTTGCTGTGTTCTCTGTAGGTAAAAGGCTAAGGCTCTTTTACAATCCAAAGTATGAAGGTTTCTTTCTGCATTAGAGGCGTGAGGCCTTGGAAAAAATACAGGAAGATAAATTGATTGATTCAAATGAAAAGGCAAAACCACCTTTGGCATAAAGTGTGGATGAGTTCTAAGAACAACCTTATGATGAAACCTAGTATAAGGAGGATCAGCCACTAAAGCTTGCAGTTCACTAATGCGACGTGCAGAGGTGATTGCAATTAGGAAGATGACCTTCCAGGTCAAAAACCTAAGGGTTGTAGTGGCTAAAGGCTCAAAAGGCGGCTTCATGAGCTGCCTGAGAACTAGATTTAGGTTCCATGCCACCGGTGGTGGCTTAATGGGAGGTTTGATTAACAGAAGACCTCTCATAAATCTGGATATGAGTGGATGAAAGGAAATTGGTTGTCCATTCAGAGGCTTATAAGAAGCTGCAATTGCACTAAGATGGACTCTTACCGAATTGGTCTTTAGACCAGAATTCGAGTGAAGGAGATACTCTAGTATCGATTCTAAAGGTATGACAAGGGGGTTTAATCCCTTCTTGGAGCACCATATAGTAAAACATTTCCACTTGAAGGTATAAGATCTTCTTGTGGAAAGTTTTCTAGAAGCCTGAAGAATATCCTTTACCTGTTGGGACAGGTTGAAATCCTGGAGGTCTAAGCCTTCAGCAACCAGGGGCTGGGGGCTCGGGTGCCATAGCGTCCCGTCCTCTTGGGAAAGGAGATCTGGAGCATACCCTACCTCCAGAGGTGCAGCTTGAGAGAGATGTGGAAGCAGGGGATACCACACTTGGCGTGGTCATTATGGCGCTATGAGACTCATGCAACCCCTGTCTCTGAAGCTTGAAGAGTGTTTTGGGGATGAGGGGAATGGGTGGGAAGGCATAAAGAAAGTCGTGACCCCAGTGAAGGAGGAAGGCATCCCTTTCCTGATAATTGTGAGCCGGAATCCTGGAACAGAACCGGGGAAGTCTGGCATTCAGTGGACTTACAAAGAGGTCTATGTCTGGAGTGCCCCAGAGATGAAATATCTTTGCCACCTGGTCTAGGTGGAGAGACCACTCGTGAAGCAGCAGTACTCGACTGAGTTTGTCTGTCCAAAGGTTTTGAATACCTGGAAGATATACCACTAGAAGGTGAATTTGATACTCTCTGGCGAGGCCCCACAGTCATAAAGCTTCGTTGTATAACGACAGAGAGCCTGTCCCGCCCTGCTTGTTCACATAGAACATGGCTACTTGATTGTCCATCTGGACTAGGACTGTCTTGTAGCTGAGCTGGGCGTGGAATACTCGAAGAGCTAAATAGATTGCTCTTAATTCCAGGAGGTTTATGTGGAGTCCAGGTGCCCTGGGTAGAGAGATGATTCAGGTGTGCTCCCCAACCCACCTGTGATGCATATGTTGTTAGGGTAGCCTGAAAAAGGGGTTGATAGAAAGGAGACCCCACTGTCAGATTTTCTAGTGATTGCCACCATTGGAGGGACAAAATTAGTCATTGAGAGTTTACTATTTTGTCTGATAAATGTCCTGTGGCCTGTGTCCACTGTGTGGATAGGGTCCACTGAGCTGCTCGCATATGGAGGCGAGCATATGGGACTACATGAACTGTGGATGCCATATGTCCCAGCAACTGTAGTAGCTCTCGAGCAGTTAGGGAGGATTTCCCTGCTGCTTGAGAAGCTAGTTTCATTATGCGAAGACACCGGGTCTGTGGAAGGAAAGCCTTTGCCTGTCTGGTATCTGGACAGGCCCCTATGAATTCCAGGCATTAGGAAGGAACAAGTTGGGATTTTGGGAAGTTTATTACCAACCCCAAGTATTGGAGGTTTCGCATTGTGCGAGACAGTGCAGTTTTGGCCTCTGCAACTGTAGGGGCTCGAATGAGCCAGTCATCTAAATAAGGGAAGACGAATATCCCTAGGGTTCGCAGAAATGCAGCTACTACTGCCATGCATTTCATGAATACCCTTGGAGCTGAAGTCAGACCAAAGGGAAGAACCCTGTACTGGAAATGTTTCCCCTTGAAAAGGAATCGTAAGAATTTCCTGTGATTTGGATGGATCAGAATGTGAGTGTATGCATCCTTTAAGTCTAGAGAACAAAGCCAATCCTGGCTTTGAAGGTATGGCAGAAGAGTTCCAAGAGAAATCATTTTGAACTTCTCTCGGAACATGTATTTGTTCAATACTCTGAGGTCTAGAATGGGTCTGTGTCCTCCTGTTTTCTTTAGAATACAAAAATAGGGGGAGTAGAACCCTGCACCCTGTTGAAGAATGGGTACCTCTTCTATTGCCCCCTGGGCAAGAAGTGTTGAGACCTCGTGATCTAGCAGATCGTCTGCGGAGGTTTGAGAATTGAATTGACTTAGAATTGTAGGAGGGGGCATGCTGTGAAAATGGAGCTTGTACCCCTCTCCTTCAATGGACAGAGTCCAATCTTCTGCTGTTATCTGATGCCATCTGTTGGCAAAGTGGCATAACCTGCCTGGGATATTGGGGGGTTGGGGACCCCTCAGAGGCAGGAAGGCTAAGCTCTCCAGGAAGGAGTCAAAGCCTTTGAGGGGGCTGAACCTGCGGAGCTGGTTGGGCTCTTGGGCCTTTTGGCTTCTTTTGCTGTCTAGTTTGTCACTTTTGGGCAACCTGACCCTGAGTTTGACTCTGCTGGGTATAGGAAGGATAAAATTTCCTCTTTGCTGAAAGAGGGTTTTTTATAAAGCTTCTTTTTGTCTGGAGTGGCTATAGATTTTGACAATCTATCTAAAGTAGTATTGTCAGCATCTAACTCGTAAGCCTTTTCCTGCCAGTTCTTGCCAAAGAGATTCTCTTCCGTGCAAGGAATGTTGCCTAACTTGTCCTGTACCCAAGTCTCCAAGTCTGATGCCTGAAGCCAGGCAATCCGTCGTGCCCCAATGGCAATAGCAGAGGTTGTGCTGATGCATTCAAAGCAGTCAAAGGCTGCACGATTCACAAACTTGGAGACATTTTGAGCATGCTTAACTAGAGCAAGAAAGTCTTGTCTCTTGTCATCTGGGAGAAGTGGGCTCATAAGCTCCAAGTCTCCTGTAACTTCTTTGAGGAACATGCCCATATATAGTATATATGAACTGATCCTAGCTGAAAGCATGGAAGCCTGAAATGTTCGGCGCCCAAAAGCGTCCAGAGTCCTGCATTCACGACCTGGGGGATTGGATGCATGCCTCTTTGCACTTCTCATCCTACGCATGGCTGACTCCACCACCATTGAATGGTGTGGCAACTGAGTCTTTTGAAATCCAGGACATGGCGGAACTCGATACATAGTATCAAGCCTCCTAGAATGAGGAGATGTAGTCAGAGGTGTCTCCCACATTCTGAGCATCAAGTTATGCAGAATTTCATGGATGGGCAGAGTGGCTGCCTCCTTTGGCGCTTTAGGATACTGGAGAATTTCCAATTCCTTTGCTCTGGGTTCCTGTTCAGGAGCTACCATGATTGAAAGGCCCTTGGCCACATCACAAATAAAATCCTGAAAAGACATGTCCTCTGGAGGTGACATTCTGCTTTGGGGAGAAGAGGGATCTCCCGGGAGAAACCCTCTGGTACCAGCAGAATTGTCAGTCTTTGGAATCGGAGGATTCGAAGTATTCCTGACCACGATGCTCATGCAAAGAACGGTCCCGGTATCAATCGAAGTTGGTACCGAGTTGATCCGGTACCGATCTGTCGATTCCAGCCAAAGATGGCATGGGAAGAATTCCCACCAGGGCCGGTACCATCTGTACCGGTGTAGGCACCGGTATCGTCTGTACCAGTGTAGGTACCGGCATTGGTACTGGTGTCAGTACCGGTGCCCGTTGAACCATAGGTATCAACGGTACTGCAGCTGTGAAAAGAGCTGCAATGCTGCGTTCGATAGCGAGGAAACTCTGGTCTATCGACGTTGCCAATGCCTGGGTGTCGGTACCGGTGAAAAAGGCCAGGGACCCCTGAGCATGGCACCAGTAGTTCTTGCAAGGTCGAGGCCTCGAGAACATCCTGGAGCCCCATTGATGCTTTGGAAGCCGAAGCCTCCCGCCGGGGCTGTTTTGCCGGTGTGGTTCCCTCAAGACAATGCCAATGGCCTCTCGATGCTTAGCAGGAGAGCTACCCTTTGAGGACCGGCTTTTTTGTTTAGTTACCTGAGATCCATGGGAGGAAGAGGAGGCTCTGGCAATGCAATGGATCTGGCATCCGAAGAAAAGAGAGTACTAAGCTTTGCAGCCTGGTTCTGTCTTCCTCTTTTAGTCATCCCCATACAGGAGAGACATTCAGATGGAGAATGTTCAGGGCTTAAACATTTAAGACACCAATCAAGGGTGTCGGTGACAGAAATGGTACCGCCACACTTAGTACATTTTTTAAAACCACTAGTTGGTTTTTCCATGTTTCAGGAATATGAGGCCTAATGCCCAAAATGGCGCCTAGCACCAAAAAAGAAAAGTTTCTGAAGAGAAACAGTTCAAAGTAAAAACGTTTTGAGAAAAGAAAAGAACTGGCGGTACCGGTAGGCGTCGTGCGGAGGCAAACGCTACCACAAGAAAACAAATTTTAAAGACGGAATTTTCTGCGGTGACAGGGTATGGGTCCTGTCGGCTCCGCGGAAAACAAAGAACTGAAGAGGGACAGTTGGAAAGGCGGTAAGGCATAAGAACATAAGAACATAAGATATGCCATACTGGGTCAGACTAAGGTCCATCAAGCCCAGTATTCTGTTTCCAACAGTGGCCAATCTAGGCAGCGCGCATGTGCTGAGAGATGCTCCCAAAAGCGTTCCTATTGGACGCTGGGGAGCGTTCCCATGCAGGCTCCGTCGGTACCGACGATACCCATATGTGAAGACATTCCTGCTTGTTCCTGGAGATAAACAAAACACTATAGGATGAAAACTAACTGCCTTTTCCGAGGAAATCAGACATGTCTGGTGGGATCCACGGAAAAAAAGGAGACTGAGCAAAATGGCATCCTTGGGTGGGAAGGAGACCATGAATGCATGGTGCATCTCCCAAAGGCTTTCTTTGAAAGCTGGGGAGATGCTTCTGTGCAAGGCTCCATCGGCACCGACATCACCCATATGTGAGGGTTGACTTACCGGAGAAAGCAGTTACTTACCTGTAACAGGTGATCTCTGGGAACAGTAGGAATAAGTCTTCACATATGGGTACGTCGGTACCGACGGAGCCTGCGCGGGAACGCTCCCCAGCTTCCCAAAAAGGAAAGCTTTTGGGAGCATCCCACAGCACCTGCGCGCTGCCTTCCCGCCTTTCCTAACCGCCTCTCCTCAGTTCGGTTTTAAAGCTGAGACAGAGAGAGAGGAAAGGAAAGACAGATAGAGAGATACAACTCCTAGGGGAGGTGGGTGGGTTGTGAAGACTTATTCCTGCTGTTCCCAGAGATCACCTGTTACAGGTAAGTAACTGTGCTATCTCCAGGAACAAGCAGGAATGAGTCTTCACATATGGGGACTCCCTAGCTAGAGATGCCTGGGAGATCCCTGAGGTTATGAGACCCTGGGAAGGGCTCTACCTCCTCCTATGGACCTCAGGCATCCATTCTGGGAAGGAGGGCAGGAGTTGATTAAGAATGGAACAGGTGTTTGAGAACAGCCTGACCAAACAAGGCATCCCGGCGGGAGTCCTTGTCCAAGCAGTAATGGGCTGTGAAGGTATGAACCGAGGCCCAGGTGGCCGCTCGACAGATTTGGTCGATGGACACAGAATTTAGATGAGCCATAGAGGTGGCCATGGCCTTCACGTTATGAGCTGTGACATGGCCCTCCAGAGAAAGGTTCTTACTCTGGTAGGCGAAAGAAATACACTGAGCAATCCAATTGGACAGTGTTCTCTTAGAGACTGGAAGTCCCAAATGAGAGGGATCAAAAGCAACAAAGAGTTGAAAAGACTTTCTATGTTGCTGTGTCCTTTGTAAGTAAAAGGCGAGACCACTTTAGGCATAAAGTGTGGATTGGTGCTAAGGACTACCTTATCATGATGGAATCTTGTATAAGGTGGATTAGCCACTAAGGCCTGCAGTTCACTGATGCGGCGAGCTGAGGTGACTGCAATGAGGAAAATAACCTTTCAGGAAAGAAATTTCAGGGAGGTAGTGGCTAAGGATCCAAAAGGTGGCTTCATAAGCTGACCAAGAACCAGATTTAAGTCCCATGCCACCGGAGGAGGTCTAATGGGAGGTTTAGTTAAAGCTAGGCCTCTCATGAATCTTGCAATAAGAGGATGAGAGGAAATTGGGTGTCCATTGATGGGCTTAAGGGAGCACTCAAAATGGACTCTTACTGAATTCGTCTTGAGGCCTGCATTGGAAAGATGCAGGAGCTATTCCAATAGAGAATTCAAAGGTAGTGCTAGAGGGTCAAGACCCTTCTTAGTACACCAAATGGAAAACCTTTTCCATTTAAAAGCATAGGAACATCTAGTAGAAGGTTTCCTGGAAGCATGAAGGATATCCTTCACCTGCTGAGAAAGATTCCAATCCTGAAGGTCTAGGCCTTCAGCAACCAAGCTCTGAGGTGAAGGGACTTGGGGTTTGGGTGCCACAAAGTCCCCTCCTCCTGAGACAGTAGGTCTGGAGCAGCTCCCAAGTCTAGGGAGGGAGCTTGAGAGAGATGTAGAAGTAGAGGGTACCACACTTGGCGTGGCCAGCGTGGAGCTATGAGGATCATAGATCCTTGATCCCTCTGGAGTTTGAACAGAGTCTTGGGAATTAAAGGAATGGGTGGAAAGGCATATAGGAAGTCTTGACACCAGTGAAGGAGGAAGGCATCCTTGGCCTGAACTCCCTGACACGGAATTCTGGAACAGAACCGGGGAAGTTTGGCATTCCACGGACTTGCAAAGAGGTCTATGTCCGGAGTTCCCCACTCTTGAAAGATTCTGAGTACTTGGTCCATGTGCAGGGACCATTCGTGTGGAAGCAGAACTCGACTGAGTCTGTCTGCCCAAATGTTTTGGATTCCTGGAAGGTATACGGCCAGGAGATGGATTTGATGCTCTCTGGCGAAGGCCCACAATCTTAAAGCTTCGTTGCAAAGCGACAGAGAGCCAGTTCCTCCTTGCTTGTTTATGTAAAACATTGCTACTTGATTGTCTGTATGAATGAGGACTGTCTTGTAGCTGAGCAGGGTATGGAAGACCTTGAGAGCTAGAAAAACTGCTCGGAGCTCCAAGTGGTTGATATGGAGATAGGTCTCCTGTGGAGACCAAGTGCCTTGAGTGGAGAGGTCTTGCAGATGAGCTCCCCAACCTGTTTGGGAGGCATCTGTTGTGAGGGTTGCTTGGGGTAACAACTGTTGGAAGAGGGACCCCAGCAACAGATTTTGGGTGGATTTCCACCACTGGAGAGACCAAAAGAGGCACCTGGAGGTTGCTATTTTGTCTGACAGAGCACCTGATGCTTGAGTCCACTGGGTGGACAAATTCCATTGAGCTGCTCTCATGTGAAGGCAAGCATAGGGGACCACATGCACTGTGGATGCCATGTGGCCTAGCAGCTGCAGCATCTCCCGGGCAGTTAAATGGCTCTTTGACTGAATCTGGGAGGCTAACTGCACCAGGCGTAAGCAACGGGCCTGAGGAAGATAGGCCCTTGCAGTGGTAGTATCTAGCCAGGCCCCTATGAACTCTAGGGATTGAGTAGGGGTGAGATGGGATTTTGGGAGATTTACCACAAGTCCCAGATACTGCAGAATGCGCCTTGTGCAGTCTAGGGCAGTCTGGGTCTCTGACTGGGATAGAGCTCGGATGAGCCAGTCGTCCAGGTATGGGAATACAAAAATTCCCAGAGTGCGTAGAAATGCAGCTACTACTGCCATGCATTTGGTGAACACTTGGAGCAGAGGCCAGACCGAAAGGAAGTACCCTGTATTGGTAATGCTTTCCTTGGAAAAGGAAACGGAGGAACCTTCTGTGAGAAGGATGGATGAGGACATGTGTGTACGCATCCTTGAGATCTAGAGAACAAAGCCAATCCTGACTCTGAAGGTATGGAAGGAGAGTGCCCAAAGAAAGCATCTTGAATTTCTCCTTGCATAGAAATTTGGTCAATTCTCAGATCTAATATGGGTCTGTAGCCCCCTGTCTTCTTTGGGATGAGAAAATAGGGGGAGTAAAACCCTGACCCTTGTTGAAGAAGAGGTACTTCTTCTATTGCCCCTTGGGCAAGAAGGGTAGCCACCTCCTGACCTAGAAGGTCGAGAAGAGATGTTGGAGAATTGAAGTGTCTCACCATGTTGTGAGGAGGAAGGTTTGAGAAATGAAGCTTGTAGCCCTCCCTTATGATGGAGAGGGTCCACTGCTCTGTTGTAATTTGCTCCCATCTGGGAACAAAATGAGCTAACCATCCTGGAATGGTGAGAGGCTCTGGCTATTTTAGAGCCAGAAAGGCTAAGTTCTCTAGCATCAAGTCAAAAACCCTGAGGAGGTTGGGACTGCTGAGTTGCAGCAGCCCCTGTAGACTTAGGCCTGGCCTGTTTAGGTGGCTGACGCTTAGTAGCAAAGCGACCTGTAGATGATTGTTGGCCAGAAGTAGAAGGGAATCTGCCCTTTTTGAAAAAAGACTTTTTGAAAGGTTTTTTCTTGGCAGGAATGGAGGTTGACTTTGAAAGTCTATCCAGAGCAGAATTTTCTGCATTCATTTGAGTGGCCTTTATTTGCCACTCTTTGCCAAACAGATTTTCACCTGTACAGGGGAGATTTCCCAAACCATCCTGGACCCAAGGTTCTAAATCAGAAGCTTGGAGCCAAGCAATTCTGCGAGCAGCTATGGCAATGGCCGAAGCTCTGCTGGCACCTTCAAAGGAGTCAAAAACTGCACGGTTGGAAAACTTTGAAATGTCTTGAGTATGCTTGAGCCAAAGAAGGAATTCCTCCCTTTTATCCTCTGGAAGAAAAGGGAGGAAAGTGTGCAGTTTATCTGCAACTTCTTTTAGAAACATACCCATGTAAAGACTATAGGAATTGATTCTGGCAATGAGCATACTGGCCTGGAAGATTTTCCTGCCAAAAGCATCCAAGGTCCTGCATTCTCTTCCTGGAGGGGCAGAAGAGTGTCTTTTTGCACTCTATCCTTTTCAAAGCTGACTGCACCACAATAGAATGGTGGGGAAGCTGTGTTTTATGAAAACCAGGACAAGGAGGGACACGGTACATAGTGTCCAATCTTCGAGAATGAGGAGAGATAGTGAGAGGAGTCTCCCTTAAGTCAATCATGTGCTCATAAAGAATCTCATGAATTGGCAAGGTGACTGCCTCCTTAGGAGCCTTAGAATAACCTAAAATATCCAATTTTTTAGCTCTAGGCTCTGATTCAGAGGTTACTGAAATACAAAGTCCTTTAGCCACTTCTCTTATGAAGTCTTGAAAGGATAAGTCCTCTGGAGGAGACATTCTTCTTTTTGGAGAAGAAGGCTCTTCAGGAAGGGCTATGGATACTTCAGCAGACTCCTCTGATGTATCAGAATCATCAGAGGAATCAAAATATCGCCTGTCAGGGTGGTCTTCTAAAGCTCGGTATGCGTATCGAGCGGTATCGACATCGGGTGGCGTCGGTACCGGTTCGGTACCGACTAGCATCCCTGGACAGGGAACCGCTGCAGTCGGCATCCTGGTCGATGTCGATGCAGTCGGTACCGGCGCTGGTGCCGGTACCGGAGCCGATACCGACAACGGAGTTTGTTGTGGTATCAGCGGCGTCGCAGCTTGAATGAAGGCCGTGATAGCCTGCTGCATGGATAGAACATTGTGATCCATCGACGCCATGAATGCCTGGAATTCGGTACCGGAAGGTTGCGCCGGTACCCCAGAGCATTCTAACAGGTGATCGGTCGAGGCCGTGCCATCGATGTCAACCTGTAACCCCATAGGTGGAGCTTTGGAAGCCAGAGCTTCCCGCCAGGGTTGTTTTGCCGGTGCAGGATCCTCGAGGGCAAGCCCGGAGGCATCTCAATGCTTGGAAGGAGATCTACCCTTCGAGGACCAGCTGGATTTATGTTTGGTTACCTGGGATCCATGGGAGGAAGCAGCAGCCCTGGAAGACGTTGATGCCACTGAAGCTGCATCAGAGGGAAACAGCATATGGAGCTTAGCTGCTCGGTTCTGTAAACCTCGTTTAGACATCAAAGAACAGGACGGACAATCCAGAATGGAGTGTTCAGGACCCAAACATTTAAGACACCATTCATGGGTGTCAGTAACAGAAATAGTACCGCTGCACTTAGTGCATTTTTTAAACCCGGAGGCTTGTTTTTCCATGAGGAAAAAATTCTTTGTGAGGCCTAAGGCCCAAAGAAGAAAAACACACTAAGTGAGGGAAAAACTATATATATATATATATTTTTTTTTTATATAAGAAAAGAAAGAAAAGACCGGCAGTACCGGTCCGAAGTCGGGGCAGACGCGCGACCAAAGAAATAAAATAAAACAAAGAACTTCTTCAGCGGTGACAGGAACACGACCTGCTGGCTCCGCGGCAAAGAAGAACTGAGGAGAGGCGGTTTGGAAAGGCGGGAAGGCAGCGTGCAGGCGCTGTGGGATGTTCCCAAAAGCTTTCCTTTTTGAGAAGCTGGGGAGCGTTCCCGCGCAGGCTCCGTCGGTACCGACGTACCCATATGTGAAGACTCATTCCTGCTTGTTCCTGGAGATAGAATGATATTGGTTTTAGAATAGCCTTCACTGTCCCCAGACTTGATTATTAAAATCTGTGGAGACATCTCAAACAAATATTTCTGAGCTAAAAAAAAAAGTTCTACAAGGAGTGGGAAAAAAATTCCAAAGGCAAGGGAAAAAAAAAAAAAAGACTTAGCTGGCTAGAGAAATTTTTGGAAACTGTTATTTCTGCCAAAGGAGGAATTATAAAAATGTTGAATGAAAGGATGTCTAATATCTGCAACTGCATCACCATTTTCATATTTTTCATCTTTAAAAAAATTATAACAGTAAATAGTGCTGAAAGATGCAGTTTTTAACTCTATACAATACAAAGGTTGTGTCAACTTCTATTAAGGGATTCACTAAAACATACAATTTGATTAGGGGTGCCTAAACATTTGCACATGACTACATCCAAGCAGAGAAGAAAACAAGGATATTATAGACTTAAATACTTCAAAAGCATAAATAATGCAGGAGAAGCAAATAATTTCCAACAGAAAGGAAGATCTTGCACAAGGCTCAGAGGTGAGACGCGGGAACAACATTATGAAATATTTCTTCAGAGTGGTGGATACATGGAATCTTCTCCTAGAGGAGATGGTAGAGGAAGAAATAGTAAGAAAATTCAGAAAACCAATTGGATAAGCACAGAGAACCTGTAGCCATGAGGAAGCAAAAGCAAAGTCAGAGAGTAAGTGGGTCTACGGCAATGTTTAATGAAAGAATTTAGAAGTCTAGATGGGCTATGCTGTCCTTATCTGCCACTTTTCTATATTTCTCCAATTCATAAACCTATGTAGAGCTATACCTAAAAACTAGATTTGAAATATGGATTTATTCATTTTAAAAAAGCTAGTAATTTAACTTACTCTGAGAACACACTGCCAAAATTACTGTTTTGCATTCCTTTCTCTGAAGAAGGAAATCCATTAACCTTCCCTTATCTGGCAACAGGTTTACCACAGGCTCAAGTTTCACCTGGAGGTACCACAGATAGCCTGAAAGAAAGCAAGCACCAATATTTTACATTATGACAAAAATAATGTTTTAACTATAGCAGAATGTAAGTAATGTAGCTTTGTCCCTCTCAGTTAAGGCAGCATTAATGATTTTTATCCTATTCCTCAAAATCCTCCCCACATACAGTACTTGTTCACTTTAGGAGGCAATTATAACAGTGTATTATGTCCAAGTAGCAAAAGGATGCTTATTTCAAGGCAAACGAGACCTTTGGGTGTCTTTATAAAATAGGCTCCCAGAACCATCCCCAACAACGTATAAATGCCAATATACAATTAAATCTGCTCTGAAGTTGGTGTAAATGCATGTTTAAACACTAGTTTGTCCGAAGGTACTTTTCCTCTCTGCTGGTAGACTGCTGTTCGCCCCCTCCTAAATAATTCCTCTCTTGATCCCTCTTGTCCTTAGTAACTACCACCTAGTATCCAATCTCCCCTTTCTTTCAAAAATTCTAGAAAAACTGGTATTTGCACAACTCTCCCAACATCTTGAGCACACTAATTTCCTACACCCAACAGTCTGGTTTCCATGTTGGCCATAGCAGAAAACCATTTTACTCTCCGTACTCAGTGACGTTCAGGAATCTTGGGATAAAGGTGATCTCTTGCTGTCTCTCTGGATCGCTCCTGCACTTTTGATCTTGTAAACCCACCCTCTTCTTCTCTCGCATCTTTCCTGCACCGGGTTATGTGGGACTGTACTTCACTGGTTTGAATCCTTCCTTTCATCACGTTCTTTCTACACATCCTTTCAGGCTGCAACTTCCTCTTGTGTGCTCCTTCCATACGGTGTTCCTTAGGGCTCAGTCCTTGTCCCCCTTTTGTTCAGATGTCTTCCTTGCCCCTTTGGCCACTCTTGTCCAGCAGCAGGGTGCGTCTGCATATTATGCGCATGACATCCTGCTGCTCTTTCATCTTTATCTTCCCCTGACCTGAACCCAGTTAATTCATCTTTCCCAGGTAGCATCCTGGCTGCGCATTAATCATCTCAAGCTCAATCCCACTAAAATCTCTGCTATCTGGTTTACAGGTCCCCTCACTCCCCCCTCCTTTAGCTCCTTCTTTAGACAGCTTTTCAATTCCCTGTGTTCCTTCCATTAAATATCCTGGGGTTATCCTGGACTCTTCACTTACTTTCAATGAAAACAATGGCTCAGTTGTCAGACAATCTGTCTTTGCACTACGACAAATGCATTCCATGCGATCACTTCTTTCCGATTCCTTACTTGTCACTCTTCTTCTGGCTTTGGTGATTGTATGATTAAACTACTGCAATGTCATCTATTCAGGTCTGCCCCTCTATCAGTTAAAACGCCTTCAATCAGTTTAAAACACTGCTATCCGCCTCCTTCACCAGACTTCCAGGTACAACCATGTTTCCCCCCTTATCATCAAGCCATACTGGCTCCCTTTCTCATCCACATAATTCAAACTCTTTACTCTCATCCATAAGATTTTACATTCTGGTTCTCCAGCTTATTTATACTCTCGTCTCATCCCTTATGCTCCTTCTCGTGTCCTATGTTCAAGTTCATGGCAAGTATGCATCTTCCCCCACTATCACAAGCCCATCTTGAGTCCACTCGTCACACCATGTTTTACTTCCTAGGCCCCAGTCTTTGGAATTCCCACTTAAGCACTCCAATCCTAAATTCAAATCTGCTTTAAAAACTCATCTCTTTCAACTTGCATATGATCTTCCCACTCAGTCCGCATCAAATTCTGCCCCCCCCCACCTTGTTTTTCTCTTCTCATCCCATTTCCCTGACTTTCCTATTATTTTAAATGATGTCCCCCCCTCTATTTAAGTTTTTAATGTAATTTTTATTTTGTATACCGCTCTGCTGTTTACGAAGGGTGATATATCATATCAATAAACCATGTAATTCACATGCATAACTGCATATTTTATAATACACATGTATATTGTAAATCCATCCCCAGAATGCCTACATGGTGCTTGTGTAAACATATACTGTTGTCTGCTCAAACAGTAATGCAATTTTATAAAAAGACCTTTTCCACAGACACTGGCTTCACGTGCAGGAAAGCCTTTATAAAATTATTCCTTTTAACACATCAGGAAAGCTGATATTGCCCATTGCCCAAATACCACCAAAAACAGAAGGGTATTTGCCTGAACTGTAGTTCAGATTTGTATTTATTATATCAAATGTCAAGAGCAGCAAGTTTGTTTGGCATACGTATTTTAACCCAGTTTCTTAAAGGGAAACAGACTTCATCAGGCTGTTGTACCTTCTGTTTCTTTTTGTTCCTCCCTTAAACTTCTGAACATTCAATTTAATTCAAATTTCTGTCAGAAAGCAGCATATCCTTTGACTCCTGGTACACATGCTTCATGTGCCCTGGCAACCCCCCCCCCCCCCCGCCCCCTAAATTTCCTATAAGGAAACAAACCCATTCAAGTCAATTGTAATCCTAGATAGGTCGGAGAACACAAACATTTCAAAATTGCCCCTGCCATTTAGTTGACAAGAGCATTTTGAAAGTGGCCCTATTACTCACTAATAGTAGTTCCCTCCTTTAGAACAGCAGTTGCATATTGTTACCAGGCATCATGAAATGTTCATACATCTCCTTGTTTTATTTTGCTATGTATATGGTATGTTCTTTTCAGGATTTTGCTTTAAGTCATTGCTCTTGTGTTGCAACCAAACACTGATTAAACAGCACAAATTCTGATATGTCCTATCAGACTGAGACCTGCTAGATGATTTTTTATTTATTTATTTAAACAGGGGTTTTTTTATACCACCTTACCTGCTAATTTTCTTTCCTCAAGTACCTCCAGTCCAGTCCAGGTAATGCAAGCTTACCAGCAGATGAAGTCTGAGAACCACTGGTTTGATTTTGATGGCATGATACAAAGGGTCCTGTACTACCTCAATCTCACCAGTATTTCTGTAACAAAGCAGATTCCACCACTGGCATATATTAGAAGTCATGAATATAAAACACAAACACATGTACCCTATTGCAAGATCCCACATAGGATACTCACTGTAAGACCTCCTCTGCCCCTCAAAAGGCATCAGGATCCAGGAATAATAACATAAGATATGCCATATTGGCTCAGACCAAGGTCCATCAAGCCCAGTATCCTGTTTCCAACAGTGGCCAATCTAAGTCATACGTACCTAGCAGTATCCCCAAAAGACAAAGGTTCCACAATGCTTGTATTGAGTCAAGCATTGATATCCTGGGTCCCTTTTTAATAATGGTTTATGGACCTTTCCTCCAGGAACTTGTCCAAACCTTTTTTAAACCCAGCTACACTAACAGCTCTTACTACATCCTCCGGTAACAAATTCCAGAGTTTGATTACACGTTGAGTGAAAAAATATTTTCTCTTATTTGTCTTAAATAGTTTACCCTGTAGCTTTATTGCATGTCCCCTAGTCTTTCTATATTCTGATAGCGTAAACAATTGATCTACGTTTACCCGTTCCACTCTATTCATTAATTTATAGACCTCTATCATATCTCCCCTCAGCTGTCTCTTTTCCAGGTTGAAGAGCCCTAACCTTTGTAGCCTCTCTTCATAGGAGTAAACTTCCATCCCCTTTACCATTTTGGTGGCTCTTCTCTGTACCTTTTCTAATAACGCTATATCCTTTTTAAGATACGACGACCAGAATTGCACACAATATTCAAGGTGCGGTCGTACCATGGAACGATACAGAGGCATTATAATATCCTTTGTTTTATTTTCCATTCCTTTCCTTATGATACCTAGTATTCTATTTGCTTTCTTGGCCGCCACTGCACACTGGGCGGAGGGTTTTAACATGTTATCCACGATAACTCCTAAATCTTTTTCCTGGGTGGTGGTTCCCAATGTGGAACCTTGCATCGTGTAACCATAGTGTGGGTTGTTCTTTCCTAGGTGCATATCTTTGCACTTGTCCACATTAAATTTCATCTGCCATTTGGATGCCCAGTCTTCCAATTTATATATACTCACCGCTCTTACAACCGCAACTCCATCACACATGCACTAGCACGAATGTGAAAACACGTAGAAGCCGAAAGAAATAGAAATAGTTACGGTAGAAAAAGGCCCATATGGGTACCCCAAATGCAAGAGTCACCACACCGTTGACAACGCGAAAGGCCGGGAACGCACCAAGAATACCAGGTGCATCCTGGACTGGACTGGAGGGACTCAAGGAAAGAAAATTAGCAGATAAGGTCTAATTTCACCTTCATCATCCCTCCAGTCAAGTCCACATGCGTGGGATGTAACAAAGCAGTACCCAACAGCAGGGAGAGGCAACGAAAATCCCAATCGAGAGCAAACCAAGAGCAGGCTCACTAAGCTTAAGACCCGCCAGCAAGATTTGAGCACAATTATACCAAGCCAGAAACTATGGGACATGCTTCCGGTGACATCACGGAGCTGATGGCGGCTGCTTAACCAAGCTCCGCCCGTATCCCAGCCTAAAAGGAGAGTTGTAGAGCTATCCCGAACCGAGTGGTGGAAGGAAGACAGACCCCGATGAGTGCCATGTCAGCCCGGAAAAAATTAGCGGGGTTTCAGTCGGCGTATGTGTGCCGAGGGGAGATAGTGTCCTCAAATGTGGATGCCGTGGAAGAGAGCGGTGAATTGGGGAGTCTGGAAGAGGAGCAGGAGGAAGGGGTGAAGTCGCTTTACGGAGAGGAGCTAAGATGCTGGCTCCTAGAATTCAAGCGGGATCTTCAGAGTGATATTAAAGCAATGCGGAGTGATTTGAAAGATGCACTTTGCATGATACAGCAGGAAATGAATACCTTGGGGCACCGTGTGGAAGAGCTGGAGGAGCATGTGGGGGTGCAAGATGGAGAGCTGCAGGAAATGGTGGCAGAGCAGGGACACTTAAAGTGGAAGTGGAGATGCAGGAAAAAATGGAAGAGATGGAGGACAGAGCCCGGAGAAATAACCTGCGAATTAAAGGGATTCCTGAAACGGACATATTTAAAGATTGTGTGCAGGTAGTGAAGCAGCTGTGTCTTCATATTTTGAAACTGGATGGGGAGAGCAGACTCTGATGGATACAATTGGGGTGGAGAGAGCATACAGAAGTTTGGGACCGCGACGTGAGAAGCAAGCACGAGACAGTGTGCATGAGCTGCTTTCCTGTAAAAGAGAAAGTGCTAAACGTGGCAAGGAAGTATGGCCGCATAACATGGGAGTCCTGTGAAGTTTGAATTCTTTAATGATTTGTCTAAAGGAACGCTGGAGCAATGGAGAGGGTTACGGGAAGTGAAGGCGTATCTGCGAGGGAAAGGACTGCGGTACCGGTGGCTGTTTCCCTTTGGACTCCTGATGACGGTGAATGGTGTATCCAGAAAGGTGAAAGTGGCGGAGGAGGCCTGGGCAGTATTACAGGAGCTGGGATGTGAACAACTCCCAATCGTACCAGAGAAAGAAGACACTGAGCAATAAAGAGCTCCGGAACAAGGGGCAAGGCACCTCGCAGTGGCAGAGGGTGACGGAGAAAGGGAAGAGACTTAAAAGACTGTCACAGGACCATGAGAAAGTCTTGATGGAGGTGGACACATGAGCTCCGGAGGCTGGATGGGATCAAGGGGAAGTGCCTGTTGAGGAGCGGACCATCAGGTCATGGAGACGCAGGACTTTAAAGGGCTGACATGGGGGGGGGGGAGTCGGGGAGTGGGGAAGGTATGGGGAAAGTTGTGGGGAAATGTTTGTATATAAAAGGGGATTGTAATGCTGTGATGGAGAAAGGGGTTTGGATTGAGGGAAGGGGGAGGGAAAGGGTGGATGGTATGATATGTAATTGCAGAGGAGTGTAGTGTATCTTAGAATGGGGTCTGATACGCTAGGGAGGGGGGAAGAGAGTGGAGGTTCGGGATTTGGGGGATGGTGGCTGATGGGATAGGACATGACACATGGAAGGGTGCGGGAAGGGAAGAGGGAGGAGGGAGTGGGGTGGACGGAGAAGAGGGAGGAGGGGGGGACACAACAACTCGAGGAAGGTGGGAGGGAGGAGGTGGAAGGTTAATGGGGAAATGAGGATTGGAGTAGGGGGGCGGGGAGGGGGGAGAAGGGAAGAAAGGGGGTGGGGTGGACGGAGAAGAGGGAGGAGGGGGGACAACTCGAGGAAGGTGGGCAGGAGGAGGTGGAAGGTTAAATGGGGAAATGATGAGGATTGGATCAATCGACGTTTTAAAGGGCTGAATGCGCCACACAAAAGTAGACAGATATTTCGGGATATTCAGAAGAACAGATGGGAGGTGGTTTTGTTACAAGAGACATTTAAGGAGGGGGGATACTGGGAGGTTGAAATAAGGGGTTCCCTGATCAGTTTTATTTGTGTAATGCAGCAGGGGCAAAGAGGGGAGGGGTTGCTATATGGGTGAAGGAGGGGAGTGTGATACAGGTATGGGAGAGTTTTAGAGATCAAGAAGGGAGGGTGGTGGGTATTCGGGGGAGGTGGGGGAAGGAAGATGTTACCATAGTATCATTATATGGCCCCAGTGGGAACCAGGTAGCTTTCTGGAAGGGTGTCTGTCAACCTTTGGAGAGGGAAGTTCAGGGGAAGTTACTCATAGGAGGAGATTTTAATGTGACTCTGCAAGAGGGGTTGGATAGACACCCAAGAGGGTGGGATGGGGAGGGGCAGAATAGGCAAAGGTTACAATATCTGATGGGACAGTATAACTTGGTGGATGTATGGCAGGTAAGGAACCCCACAAGGAGAGAGTATACTTTCTTCTCTGCACCACATAGCAGTTGGAGCAGGCTAGATATGATATTGATGGATCCGGAATGGATGCTGGATGTCCAGGAGGGTGAGATAGTTCCAATCCTGTGGTCGGACCATAGTGCGGTAGTGGTGGAAATTAGGGGGCGGAGGCAAATAGGGACAACATTTTGGAGGTTAAATGAGAGCCTGTTGAAATGGAATGAAGTGGTGGCAGATATTAAGGAGGCGATATAGGAATATTTTTCCGGCAATGATAATGGGGAGGTGAGGGATGTAATGTTATGGGAAAGCTTAAAGGCATATGTGAGGGGAAGGTTTATTATGTGGGGGGTGAAACTGAAAAGGCCTGGGGTGCTAAGGAGGAGGAGTTAGGTCGAGAGTTGGCAGCAGCAGAGGGGGTGTATAGGAAGTCGGGCACTGAGAGAGACAGGAAAGTGGTTGAGCATGTGAGGAGGGAGTTACAGGCTCTGCAGGCAATTTACATTAGAAATGACCCAGGTGAAGCATATGTATTATGAATTCAGGAATAAGGCTGGGAGATTGCTGGCGCGTAAGTTGAGGTGGAAGAGGGTGGTTTCTATGATTTATCAGATAAAAGGGGATAATGGGCAGGTGCTCCGAGAGGAAAAGGAGGTTAGAGAACGGTTTGCACAGTTTTATCACAAAATTATATCAAAGAGATGAAGGAATTGGGTTAGAGCAAATACATGAGTATTTGGAGGAGGTAGAGTTGCCTCAGCTAATGGAGGAAGTCCGAGAAAGGTTAGAGGAGGGAATTACTGGGGAGGAGGTGGGACGAGTGGTGAGGGGGTTGGTGGGAGGGAAGGCGCTGGGGTTGGATGGGCTGCCAGGGAGATTTTATAAAGTGTTTTGGACGAAAATAGGGGAACTGCTCGGTAGAGTGTTTAATGGGATGTTGGAGGAGGGGGGGGGGGGGATTTGCTGCCGGGTATGCTTACGGCAGAAATTACCATCCTACCTAAAGCTGGGAAGGACCCTCTTGAGTGTGGATCGTATCGACCCATCTCTGATTAATGTAGATGTGAAAATTTTGGCTAACGTACCAGCAGGGAGGTTAGCACCGTGGTTGCCGGGATTGATAAAGGCGGATCAGTCTGGATTCATTATGGGGAGACAGACGGCGAATAATATAAAAAGGGTGTTGGGAGTGGTTTGGGAGGCCTGGGAGGGGCAGGAAGAATTTCTCCTTATGTCAATCGATGCCGAGAAGGTGTTTGACAGGGTGCACTGGGATTTCTTTAAGCAAGTGCTGCAGAAAATGGGGTGTGGCCCAAATTTTGAAAAGTGGGTGGGGGGGCTGTATCGGGGTCCCCGGGCACAGGTGAAAGTGAATGGGAGCTATTCAGGGGATTCTGACTTGGGGAGAGGGACGAGACAGGGGTGCCCTATGTCACCTTTATTGTTTGCTATGGTGATCGAGCCGCTGGCACAGCAGATAAGGGAGAATGAGAAGATTTTGGGATTAAAAAGGAGGGGGGTGGAACATAAAATCTCATTATATGCGGATGATATCTTACTATATATTAGTAACCCGCAGGCAGTATTGCCTGAAATTATGGGGGGAGTTGGATAGCTTTGAAGGAGTATCGGGTTTCCGGTTGAACCTGGACAAAACAGAGGTTTTAAATGTCTCAGTGCCCAAAGAGGTGGAGCTGCAACTAAAAAGGGATTACCCAGTGAAATGGGTTAAACGTTCCCTGGGATATTTGGAGGTGCAGATTCCGGCAGGATATGCAGATGTGTATCAGGTTAATTATCCACGAATGTTGGAGGAGATGAGTAAGGACCTAGAGGGCTGGATGAATTCTGAGGTGTCGTGGCTTGGACGGATAGCGGGGGTTAAAATGAATATTCTTCCACCTGTGCTTTATTTATTTCAGGCTCTACCGGTAAGGGTGCTGGAGGGGGTGTTGAAGATGTTGCAAAGGAAGGTATTCCAGTATATCTGGAAAAAGAAACCTCCTAGGATAGCAAAGGAGGTTATGTATGAGAAGCCAGATGAAGGGGGATTAGGGGTGCCCAATTTTCGGGATTATAGGGCGGTGCAGATCCGTCATGTATTGGATTGGAGAGGGAAGGGGGTGGTTAAATCGGGGGTGGAATTGGAGAAAATATATGTCAAGGGGGGTAGATTGGCTGCCTGGTTGTGGGTGCCAAAGCAAGATCGGAAGGGACTGGGGTAGGCACGCCGATTATGAGGCATGTGGTAGAAATATGGGATGAAGTGCAGGCGCAGGAGCTAAAAGATAAGGGGAGCAGGTTCTCGTTGTTAACCCCGTGGAGGGGGCGGAAAGATTTTAAGCCGGGATGGGAAGGGGGGTCATTGGATGGTTGGACGGGCAAGAGGTTGGAGTGTTTTTATCAGGTGATGGAAGATGGAGAGGTGATGGGGTTTGATGAAGTACGAGAAGTTTATTGTTTGGAGGAAAAGGATAGGTTTGCCTACCTACAGGTACAGCATTTCATTCTGAGAATGAGGGAAAAGGGGGGTTTACAGGGAGCTCTCCGAAATGGAGGACATTTGGTATGGGAAATGGGGGTTGAAAGGAATGATTATAGCATTGTATAAAGGGGTGAGGAGAGGGGGGAGCTTGAGTTTTAGATATATGGGTGAGTGGGAGAGGGATTTAGGAATAACAATGGGTCCTAAAGATTGGAAAAAGGTGTGGGAGCAGGTAAAAAGAGCCCCCTGGTCCAGTAGTATTAAAGAGAATTGTTATAAGATTATGTTCAGATGGTACTATACCCCAGAGAGATTGCATAAAATGTATCCTGAGGTGGCACCATGGTGTTGGAGGGAGTGTGGAGAGGTAGGGACGTTTTGGCACATTTGGTGGGGGTGTGAGAAGATTAAAGATTATTGGGGTAGGATACAGATCTGGATCCAAGGGAATTTAGGGGAGGAATTGAAGCTGGCGCCAGGTATATTTTTACTATCTTGGTGGGGGGTGGGAAGGAGGAAGGGGGGGCGTAGTATATTGGCCTGTTTAAGTGTCGCTCGGTGTGCAGTGGCAGCTGCATGGAAACAGAGGTTAGCCCCTTCTGTGGCGCAGTATGAAGGTAGATTGCGACATATTGTATTGATGGAGAAACTAACAGCTGCTAGAAGACAGAGGGTGGATAAATTTGAAGTGAACTGGGGGGAGCTGTGGAAGGTTATTACTAAAGGGAGGGGGAGGGGAGGGGGAGGGGGGAGGGATCTAGGGGAGTAGATTTGATGGGCAATTTGGTTATTTGTTTTGTATAGTATAACTAGAATTTGTTATTTATTTACTTACTTACATTCTCTTATATACCGCGCTATTCTGCATCAGTGCGGTTTACATTGAACAAACTGAAATTACATTGAACAGGGCATTATAACTTGGAGATAACTATTTTACAGGGAACATGGGCTATGGAGGGTTAAGTGGCTTGCCCAAGACCACAAGGAGCACCTGTGGGACTAGAAATCCCAGTCCTTCCGGCCCAAGGTTGCTATCCTCTAGTGGGATTTGAACCCCTGACCTTCCGGCCTGAAGTACCTTGCCCCAACCACTAGGCCACTCCTCCACTCCAGTTATCCAGTTTGTGCAGGAATAAGTTATATTGGTTATTAGAATATGTTTCTGGAATGTAAGTGTTGGAAAATTTTAATAAAGATTGAAATAATAAAAAAACAACAAAAAAAACAAAAAAAACCACACACCTATGGGGACACCGCTTACTAGGAGAAACCTTTGTAGCCACAGCCCCCACGACTGGCTCCGGGATGGCTTCGGCCTAAAACATCAAGTCGCGAGATGTCAGACTACCACCTGAAGGACAAACCACCGCTCTGAGCTCCCCTAATAAGGCCCAACTCCGCCCTAGTCATTGCCAGCCCAAACACCGCCAAACAGAACTGGCCTACTAAAGATGCAATTGAGCTCTTCAGGACACAGCTACAGACCAGACTAAAGAGGACTACACCTGCGTCCAGGCACAAACTGAGAATAAGCACATGTAACGCAACCAAAGAGGAGCCGAGCAAAAGATGAGCTGTAGGCCCCGCCTAGTGCCGATAGCAATGGAGACGGCCCACCAATAAGCAACCAACTATCCAAGCCAAACAGGAGAGCATCAAGGTGTTTGACTATCTCCAACATCACCACACAAATCCACTCCACATCCAGCCTGGAGACACCTGATAGAACACCGCTGGACGCCCTGGGAGCATCAGCAGCTACCAGTTTCTCATCAAATGAATGACATTAAACACAACATAAGAATGGGTGACTGACCCCACAAAAAAAACAGTAAGGACCGAAGAGTTCTCCTTCAAATCGATTTCCTATTTTTTTTCCCCAGATAACTTGTCAGGGTCCAATCCTGACTCGCAGAACAGAGATACATGTCCCTTGACATCTACCTAGGACAGCGATGGCGAACCTATGGCACGCGTGCCAGCTGTGGCACGCGAAGGCCTTGCAGCTGGCACGCGGGAAGGTCGCACATTAAAAAAAAAAAAAAAAAGCTGCCCGCTGACGCCGCGGCGGCATGGAGTGTCCCGCGGGGCTCCCTCTGCCCGGCGGGACTCTCCCGGTGCTGCTCAGCCCCTCTCTGCCGGCTTGCAGAGACGCGAAGGGAGAGTCTCCCTCGCGTCTCTGTTAAGCCCGCAGGAGCTGATGGGAAATTTCCCATCTGCCCCTGCGGGCTTAAGAGAGACGCGAGGGAGACTCTCTCTCCCTTCGCGTCTCTGCAAGCCGGCAGAGAGGGGCTGAGCAGCGCCGGGAGAGTCCCGCCGGGCAGAGGGAGCCCCGCGGGACACTCCATGCCGCCGCGGCGGCAGCGGGCAGCTTTTTTTTTTTTTTATTGCCATGAGCCGAGGGAGGGGGGTTAAGACTGGCAATGGGCTAGGGAGGGAGAGAGGGGGGTTAAGACTGGCAATGGGCTAGGGAGGGAGGGAGGTTAAGACTGGCAATGGGCTAGGGAGGGAGGGGGGTTGAGACTGGCAATGGGCTAGGGAGGGAGGGAGGGAGGGGGTTGAGACTGGCAATGGGCTAGGGAGGGAGGGGGGTTGAGACTGGCAATGGGCTAGGGAGGGAGGGAGGGGGTTGAGACTGGCAATGGGCTAGGGAGGGAGGGAGGTTAAGACTGGCAATGGGCTAGGGAGGGGGGAGGGGGGTTGAGACTGGCAATGGGCTAGGGAGGGAGGGGGGTTGAGACTGGCAATGGGCTAGGGAGGGAGGGAGGGAGGGAGGGGGGTTGAGACTGGCAATGGGCTAGGGAGGGGGGGTTAAGACTGGCAGTGGGCTGGGGAGGGGGGTTAAGACGCAGTGGGCTATGGGGGGGAGTTAAGACTAGCAATGGGCTGTGGGCTGATGAGGGCTGGCAATGGGCTATGAGCTGATGAGGGCTGTCTGGAAATGGGGTGATGGGGGGGTTAGGACTGGTAATGGGCTATGGGGGGGGTTAAGACTGGTAGTGGGCTGATGGGGGGGGTTATGACTGGTAATGTGCGATGGGGGGGTTAAGACTAGTAGACGGCTGATGGGGGTGTAGGACTGATAATGGGTTATGGGGGGCTAGGACAGGAAATGGGCTGATGGGGAGGGGTTAGGACTTGAGGTGGGTGATGTGGTTAGGACTGGTAATGGGCTGTGGGCTGATGGGGGGGTTTAGGACTGGCAATGGGCTATGGGGGGCTGACTGGAAATGGGCTGATGGG
This sequence comes from Ichthyophis bannanicus, assembly GCA_033557465.1. Classification (NCBI taxonomy): domain Eukaryota; kingdom Metazoa; phylum Chordata; class Amphibia; order Gymnophiona; family Ichthyophiidae; genus Ichthyophis; species Ichthyophis bannanicus. The sequence goes on along the minus strand of CM066031.1, from coordinate 1,404,698,178 downwards.
GGGTTAGGACTGGTAAAGGGTTATAGGGGGGGCCTTAAACTGAAAATGGGGTGATGGGGGTTAGGACTGGAAGTTGATTGACGGGGGGCTAGGACTGGTAATGGGTTGGGGTGTTGCTAGGACTGGAAATGGGCTGAGTGGAAGGGAGGCTTGAACTGCAAAGAGCTGCTGGGGAGGGCGCCTGGAATGGAAATGGGCTGTGAGGGAAGGGAGCTAGGATTGAAAATGGGCTGATGGAAAAGCTAGGATAGGACTGGAAATGGGCTGTTGGGGGGAGCTAAGATTGGAAATGGGCTGTGGTGGGGGCTTGAATTGAAATGGACTCATGGAGGGGCTAGAACTGGAAGTAGGCTCATGGGGGGGCTTGGACTGGAATTGGGCTGAGTGGAGGGGAGCTATGATTTGACATGGGCTGATGGTGGGGCTAGGAAATGAGTAGAAATGGGCTGATGGGGGGGCTAGGATTGAAAATGAGCTGATGAAGGGACTTGGACTGGAAATGGGCTGATGCAGGGACTAGAAGGGAATGGATGCTGGGTGAGACTGGAACTAGAAGGGAGCTGATGTTGGGGGAGGATTAGAATGGGATGGGGCTGGGAGAGTAAAATGGAGAGGGGAAAAATATTTTGTGTAGGAGGGATGAAAAATCTACAATTGGCCAGGTATTGGGAGAGTAATTGGGGATTGAGGATGGAGGGGTAAAATTTGTGTGGATGAAATAGGAATGAGGAAAGAGCAAAAGGAGAAAGATTAGTATGTTAAAGCAGATGTAGAGAGAGAGAGAGAGAATGGAAAAAAAACTAGAAGAGAGAAGAAAGGACAAATGGACAGCAGACGATGGAGAGTTAGCAGAAAACATGAAGAAACCAGAAGAAGGTGGCTGGACCAATTGCAACTGAAAAAAAAATGCACAAAAGGTAGAAAGATATCTCTTTATTTTGAATTTATTAACTGGAATATGTCAGCTCTGGGAAATGTGCATCATTAACATCTGCGCTTTGTTTGGTACAAGAGGAAATTCCTATTTGACGTTGCCACTTGTTCTCTTTCCCCAGTATTCTCTGAAATGTATTGGTTTAATATTTGCAGTGTTGCCTTTTGATAGGTAGGGTATGGTGCTTTGTGAGTCCTGGTAATGCTGTCAGGATACGGCGGGTTTGCTATGGGTTCTAAATGGGCAGCGTTTGTAGTAGTTCCTAATGTGCCTGGCGGTTGGCACTGGATTATAGTAATGTAGAAATCTTTTAGTCTTTCTTTATCCATACACTCATTAAGAGACATGTTTACTAAAAGTTAGTGTATGGTAACATTATGCAAATATTTATGCAAATAAGACCACTTATGCAAATGACGTGCTGGCACTTTGAGGAAATTCTTTGGTTTTGTGCGGCAGTTTGGGCACTCGGGCTCAAAAAGGTTAGCCATCACTGACCTAGGAACTTGAACCCTGACCTGGAAGAGCAGCCGATCAACACAAGCACTGCCCGAGACGCCCCCAAATAAATCGCAAGTCTCATAAGATAGAGGAGACTAATTCTAGAAGAGCAACTGCCCCCCCCCCCAGGGGCAGGCAAAGAAAGACTGCGACTGAAGGTGACCTGGGGTGCAGACAGTACACAGAAACTGAGAATCCGAACAGCAGCCAACGTTGAGGCCTAGGTCACATTTTGTGACTAGACCGCCCGGATTGCAAAACTTTAGTGAGCCAGGAGGCTTGCCTCTCTGGAGGCTAAGGATCCCCCTATACAACTGCGACCCCTCTGGGAAGGCAGGCCTCCAGAAGCCCAACTAGCTCAATGGCATAAGCCAGCCTTGCATCTATCGTATAAAAGTGAGCCCCTAGGCGCCTAGCCATAGAGACCTGTAGCAACAGAGGGTTCTTGTCTTCTCCATGCATGCATGTTGTCCAGCCAAGACTTATAAAATGAGAAAAAGCAGACCCTAGGGCCCAATCTGGCACCATCTCCATGACAGCTGCAATGAGGAAAGAAAATATTGAAAAGTGGTATAGAAGAAAAAAATTAAATAAAAAAGGGCTCTCACCTTGCAGAAACGGAAAACGGCAGGACTCTCAGATCTACTACCCCAACCTGGGTAGCAAGTGACCTTAAAGACCCCTGAGACACTCTGATCTTCCTCCAGGGAATACAGAAGCGAATTCAGAACACTCACTTCCCTAGTCCTTCTCAACTGAGAAAAATTACCTTCTGCTCTTTACTAAATCAGTTCCTGAAGTTCTGGGTTTTTTTTTTTTTTTTGCTGATCAACAAACCGAAAGAACTGATGTTTGCCAGCGTAGATACAAAAGGGTAAGGGACAGCGAGACCTGAAGATGGTTGCCCGTGTACTGCAGAACAACCATCTACTCTACCATAACACTAAGCACAGGAACCTTGGATCACCAAGCTCACTATCTCCAAGCAACAGAGGAGAAAGACGAACTATAGGTTGAAGACCGTACCTTTCCTTTGCCTCGGATGGAAAAACTGGAGAGGCTAGTCCTCCTGCCCTCAGGGACAACCTCCTCCTCTGCTGACAGCCAAGGAGGCGACTTACACAATTAACAAGATTTGGCTAAGAGCGCAGATACCCCTATCGACCTCCAGGATGTCCAACCAACCACCTATGGAGCCTTATCCCCAAGCAGAGCCTACTGCTGAAACCAGGCCACCTAGCACCACCAGAACTTATATGCAGCTATTGGTTTCCTTTTTTTTCTGTTTTTATGTGAGCTTTATGTCAAGCACCAGGGAAACACGCTGACCGTCCCTGTTCCAATCCCGCCTAAAATAACCCTACAGAACAGACGAAGCAACTAGCGAACATCCTTCAGGCATTATCTGCCATAGTAAACCAGGGAGAATTAACCCTAGGACCAGAGCCTTTAGGCAACTGCTCAAAGGAGGGACCCCCTCTTACCTGCTTGTTAGTGTACTTTTTGTTTTTTTTAAAGCAAGATCTCACTGGTAACAGATCGTCAGGTCTTATCATCCAAGGCGAAGGAAGGGAAGGTCACCTGCCCATGGCCACTAGGAAGGACAGTGGGAACTAAAGCCAGATCTTCCGAAGCACAAGCTGCTGCTCTTAGCCACCAGGCTACTCCTGCAGTCTCTCTATTCTTCCCCCCCCCCCCCCCCCCACAGCTGTGAACATACCTGCCCCACAAGGGAACACAGCTATAGAGTCTCATCTATTACTCCGAGCAGGAAAGCTCCTCCCCAGACCTAAGAGTGGAGATGTACTTGACCTGGACAAAGAACAAGGCTGACTACCCAGCTGGTCAAGCAGGACAGCATGAACAAACAAGCAGTAAGCTCCTCACGCTCTTGCCAAATACACCAGAGCATTGTGCTATACTGTTGCTCCAAATTCTGTGAACTTCCTGTTGATTCTTTTTGTAACCACAAGCAGCACTACTGTACAGAGACTGCCTCTCAAAGCAAAGCCTACTCGTTCTCGTGGACAAAAACCATGCTTAGCAAAAATAAAAAACAAGGTTGTGCTTAGAAGGCACTACTATATCAAGTACAGCAACATCAAGCAAAAACAAGACTGCCTGCTCATGCAAGATGAATCTAGTCATGCTACAATGGCCCTCAGGAGAAACCAAAATACCAGGAAAGCACACAACCCTATAAGTCTGAACTAGGAGCACTTGTGACATGAAAAGGTAAAACTAGATCTTACCTACTAATTTTCTTTCCTGCAGTCCCTTCAGTCCAGTCCAGACTACCGGATCTTCTCCCCCTTTCAGCAGATGGAGACTGAGAATTCCAGGCTTTGCGCACCAATCATATTTTTTTTAACCCACTGGCCATTGGGGCAAAAAGAACCCCTGTGAGGTCGAAGACCCTTGACGCAGCCAGAAAGGGCGTGAAACTGCGCTGGCAGAAAAACAAAAAATGGTTCTGAGACTCAATGCCGGGGCAACGGGGCTCAGAGGCAGGAAAGGGACCGATGCTAACCGAAGAAGGGCGGGCAGTTTTATGCAGAAAAATATCAATTTTTTTTCCGGAGAAAGACGACAGACATCTGCTGGGCTCCACAGAAAAAGGGAGACTCAGTAAGATGGCACCCTTAGGCGGGAAGGGGACCATGGATGCATGGTGGCATCTCCCAAAGGCTCTCTTTGAAAGCTGGCGAAATGCTTCCACAGGTACTCCGTCAGCACAGATGTCACGAATACGTGAGGAGGGTTGTGAGGATTGATTCCTGCTGTCACTAGAGAACACCTGTTACAGGTAAGTAACTACGCTTTCTCCAGGAATAAGCAGGAAGTCAGTCCTCACATATGGGACTCCCTAGCTACAGGCTACCAACAACCTGTCGAAAAGACACAGCCAAGCCATGAGTAGCAGCCAGTGAGTCTGAAGGACAGACTCTAAAAGGACCCAGTGTCCAGGGAAAACCATCACTCCGGTAGCCTGAACACAGAAGGGTCAGAGGATAGGAGTTGCTTAAATACCAAAAAGATTATGGAGCTGCAAAGGTGTGGACTGAAGACTAGGTGGTGGCTCGGCAGATGTCGATCATCGGGACAGAGCCAAGTTTGCAACAGAGGTCGCCATAGCCCTGACGCTGTAAGCTGCGACTCGGCGCTCCAGTGGGAGCTCAGCATGATCGTAGGCAAGGCAATGCAACCCACAACCCAGGTGGACAGGGTCAACTTGGTCACTGCCTCCCCCAGCCGGCTGGGTTCATAGAGAACGAAAAGCTGGGAGGCTTTGCGGTGGCCCTGGGTATGCTGCAGGTAGGACAGGGCCCTCTTACAGTCCAGAGTATGAAGTATAGCCTCCACATTGCTGGCGTAAGACCATGGGAAGAAGGTGGGGAGCACCACCTCCTGACTGAAGTGGAAGGAGGCAACCACCTTCAGCAAAAATCTGGGGTGCATGCGAAGCACAACCCTGTTCTTATAGAACCACGTATATGGTGGCTCCACCACCAGAGCCTGGAGCTCACTGACCCTGTGAGTGGAGATAAGCACTACCAGGAAGGTGACCTTCCAGGATAGGTACCGTAGGTGGCATGTGACTAGGGGCTCAAACGACAGCTGGGTGAGCCACATCAGACTACATTAAGTTCCCATTCCGCCGGGGGAGGGCAGATTGGGGGCTTGGAGAGCAGTAGGCCCAGCAGGAAGTGGGTGACAAGCAGCTGAACCAGGAGAGGCTTGCCTCGATAGGGTGGTGGTGTACTGAAAGTGCACACAGGTGCACCCTGACTGGAGATGAACTCGAGTCTGGTATGGGAGAGGTGCAGCAGGTATTGCAGGACTAGCTGCGCCGTGTAAGAGAAGGGGTCTGCCCATTTCTCCAGGCACCACACATCTTGTGGAAGGCTTGCAGGAGACCAGTAGGACCTCCTCCAACTCTAAGAGGTTAAAGGGAGCTAAAGCTACCCATTCAGCAGCCACACTGTTAACACCAGAGACACCAGGTTGGGGTAAGGAGAGCGTCGTCCTCCTGAGTCAGCAGCCCTGGGGAGTTCCCGAGAGGGACCGGGGTTTCCGTTGCTAGGTGGAGCAGCCGTGGGAACCATGGCTGCCTGGGTCACCAGGGGGGGCTACCAGGATTAGTGATGCCCTGTCCTGAAGGACCATGAATATGATCTTACTGATCAGCGACACAAGTGGGAAGGCGTACAGAAGACCTTCTGGCTATTAGATGAGAAAAGCGTCCGCCACTACCCAGGATGGGCGAGGTTGGCGGGAGCAGAAGCGGGTCAGCTGGACATTGGCCAGGCTGGCGAAAAAAATCGATCTGGGGGGGGGTCCCTCAGAGCGGAACAGTCTGTGGGCTACTCCGGGGTTTAGCCGCCATTCATGCAGTTGCAGGACTCTGCTGGGCCTGCCGTGAGTACATTGTCTTGGCCCGGCAGATAGACCGTTCTCAGGAGCATCCCCTGGCTGATTGTGTATGAGCAGAGGGCTACTGCCTCCTGGCAGAGAGCGAAGGAGCCTGTGCCTTTCTGTTTGTTCACATAGAACATCGTCACTTGGCTGTCCGTCTGGATGAGCACCAACCAGTGCTGGAAATGGTGGCAGAAGACTTTGGGCGAAAGGAATATGGCCCTGAGCTCCAAGAAGTTGATCTGTTGTTCGACTTCAGCCTAGGACCAGGTGCCCTGTGTGCAGAGGTTCCCGCAGTGGCCTCCCCAACCCAGCAAAGCGTAGTTACTCACCTGTAACAAGTGTTCTCCAGAGACAGCAGGAATCAGTCCTCACATATGGGTGATGTCAAAGCCGATGGAGCCCATGCGGAGCAAATCCCCATCTTTCAAAGAAAGTCTTTGGGACTTGCTACCACGCATGCGTGGCCCTCTTCCTGCCCAAGGGTGCCATCTTGCTCAGTCAAATGACATAGCTAAAAAGATGGCAAAAAATAAAGATAATAGGACTACAACTCCAAGGGGAGGAGGGAGGGTTGTGAGGACTGATTCCTGCTGTCCCCGGAGAACACCTGTTACAGGTGAGTAACTACACTTTCTCCAGGAACAAGCAGGAAGTCAATCCTCACATATGGGGCTCCCCAGTTACAAGCTACCATGAACCTATAGCCAAAAAAAGCTCCCTCATTGAGAGCTACAAGCAGCTGCAAGGGAAATAGGACTTGCATCCAAGGAAAGTAGCACTCCGGTAGCCTGAACACAGAAGGGTCGGAAGGCAGGAGTTGCCTAGAACCCGAAAAGGTTATGGAGTACGGCCTGGCCGAAGGCACTGTCTCGTCGTAACTCCCTATCCAGGCAGTAGTGAACTGCGAAGGTATGAACCGAAGACCAGGTGGCGGCCCAGCAGATGTCTGCCAGAGGAACAGAGTGCAGGTGAGCCACTGATGCAGCCATGGCCCTGACCCTATGAGCCGTAACACGGCCTTCCAGTGGAAGCCTCGCTTCCTCATAAGCCCAGGCAATACAGTCTGCCACCCATGTGGACAGTGAATGCTTGGTCACCGCCTCCCCCAGCTTACTGGGGTTTATAGGAAACGAAAAGCTGAGAGGCTTTCCGGTGACTGAGTATGTTGAATATAGAAGGACAGAGCCCTCTTACAGTCCAAGGTATGGAGGACCGCCTCTGCCCAAATGACATGCGGCCTGGGAAAGAAGGTAGGGAGGACCACCTCCTGGTTGAAGTGGAACGAGGAGAACACCTTCGGAAGGTACTTGGGGTGCGTGCAAAGCACCACCCTATTCTTGTAGAACCTGGTATAAGGCCTCTCTGCCATGAGGGCCTAGAGCTCACTCCAGGCGGAAGTGAGCGCAACCAAGAAAACCACCTACCTGGAGAGATAACAGAGTTGGCACGTGGCCAACCTTTCGAAGGGCGGCCAGGTGAGCTGCCACACTACACTGAGATCCCATTCGGTCACCGAGGGGGGGCAGACCGAGAGCTTCGACAGGAGTAAGCCCTTTAGGAACCAGGACACCACTGGATGAACTGAGATGAACTTTCCATCCACATGATGGTGGTTCGCCGCAAGGGCACTGAGATGCACTCTGACAGAGTTGGACTTAAGCCCCGTCCTGGAGAGGTGGAGGAAGTACTGCAATACCACAACCACCGGGCAAGAGAAGGGGTCTACCCATTGCTCAGTGCACCAAAGTGCAAACCTACGCCACTTAAAAGCGTAAGCCCCTCTGATGAAGCCAGCAAAACATCCTCCATGTCCTTCGGAAGGAGGAGCGGGGCTACAGTCACCCTCTCAGCAGCCACGCCGTCAGCGAAAGGCAGCTGAGGTTGGGATGCAAAAGAGAGCCCCCCTCCTTGGAAAGGAGCTATGGAGCTGACCCCAAAGGGATGGGGGCCTCCACCGCTAGCTGTAGGAGAAGCGGAAACCACGGTTGCCTGGGCCACCGAGGGGCTATCAGGATGACTGAAGTTCTGTCGTGAAGAATCTTGAACAGAGTCTTGGTGATCAGAGGCATCAGGGGAAAAGCATACAGAAGACCCACCTACCATGAGACTAGAAAAGTGTCGGCTGCCACCCTGGCGGGGTGCAGCTGCATCAAGCAGAAGCGCAGCAACTGGTGATTTTCCGGTTTTGCAAACAGGTCCATCACCGGTTCCCCCCAGGTCTGGAAAAGCCTGCTGGCTATTTCCTGGTCCAGCTGCCACTCATACGACTGGAGCATCCTGCTGAGTCTGTCGGCCAGCCAGTTGTCCTGGCCCGGCAGGTATACCGCCTTAAGAAGAATGCCCTGCCAGACTGCATAAGAGCACAGATCTAGGGCTTCCTGACAGAGGGCACGGGACCACGTGTCCCCCTGTTTGTTCACATAGAACATGGCCACCTTGTTGTCCGTTTGCACCAGGACAGTCCTGTGGCCCAGGCACTGCCTGAAAGCCTTCATGGCGAGACAGATTGTACACAATTCCAACAGATTGATCTGTTGAGCACTCTCGTCTGGGGACCAAACTCCCTGTGTGCAGTATCCCTGGCAATGGGCTCTCCAGCCCAGCAGGGAGGAATTGGTGGCAAGGACCCTTGAGTGGTGAGGGGTCTGGAAGGGCATCCCCGCCTCCAGGTGATGGGGCAAAAGCCACCAGGCATCTGGTCACTGACCCTGTCCTGCAGATGTCCCATGGCCTGGGATCACTGGTCCATGAGGCACCACTGCGCAGTTCGCATGTGGAGTTGGGCATCTGGAGTGACATGGACCACTGAGGCGCAGCAGATGCCTTGCTGGCACTGAGGGACGGTGCTTTATGTCTTTGGCTAGGGCCATGAGCCTGCTTGCCCTGTCTGCAGGTAGGAAGGCTTTCGACTGAAGGGTGTTGATCCTTGCCCCAATGAATTCCAGCTCTTGTGCCGGGCAAAGGCTGGACTTGGGGTAGTTGAAAACAAAACACAAGTGTTGAAAGACCTGGGTGGTGCGAGTTGTGGCCTGCTGCACCTCGGAAGCTGTAGTGTCCCCGATGAGCCTGTCGTCGAGATAGGGGAAGACAAAGATCCCCTGAAGCCTGAAAGGCAGCGACCACCACCAGGCACTTTGTGAATACCCTGGGAGCCGAGGCAAGGCCAAAGGGAAACACCCTTTATTAGTAATGGATTTCCCCCTACCACAAAGCATAGGTATTGCCTGTGGCTTGGGTGGATTAGGATGTGTGTGTAGGCATCCTTTAAGTCCAAGGAGCAAAGCCAGTCTCCCTTGCAGAGATAAAAGCAGCAATATTCCAAGGGAGAGCATCTTGCACTTCTCCCTCACCAGGAATTTGTTGAGGTTGCGCAGGTTGAGGATGGGCCTTAGGCCCCTTGTTCTCTTTGGCATGAGGAAGTACCTGGAGTAGAACCCCTTGCCCTTGAGGTGGTGGGGCACCGGTTCCACTGCATAGTCCGCTTAGTCCTTGAGAAGTCTTTGATAGCTCCCCACCTGTGGGCATTCAAGGCGAGCCAACCTCCTGTGGGCTGCAGGAATAAAAAAAAACCTCCAGACAGGGCCAGAGCTAGAGCCTGGGGGGGTTTGGGGGCCTTCTGCTTATGCGGGCCATGCCCCTGTCCCTTGGCCTACTGCCCTTGCTGGGGAGCTAAGGAGGCCTGGTAAGGGGGGTAGTTTCGGTAAGCAGAGGACTTCCTTGGGTAAAAGGGCTTTTTACCCGAGTCCTTCTTGGAGAGCCTAGTCCTTGTCATGAACTCAATCTCCAGCTCAGCGGCCTTGTCGGTCATGGGTTTGCCGGAGAGGTTCTCCCCTCGGCATGGGACATCGACCAACTTGTCCTATACTCATTGTTCGAGGTCAGATGACTGCAGCCAAGCTTGGCGGCATGCACCGATGCCTGCCATGGCTACCCGTGCCGTCGACTAACCCATCATAGCTGCCTGAAACATGAACATTGAGCATTCATGGACAGTTTTGAACAGGCCCTGTTCCTCGGAGAGACCAGCCGAGAACCCGGCGAGCTCCTTCGCCAGGTCTCTCAGATACATGTTTATGTTTATGCAATTTCTTGATATACCGCCCAGGCTGAAGGTGCCCATGTACAGCTGGTAGGCCTGGATCTGACAATTCAGCATTGCGCCCTGAGTAACAATTCCTGCCAAGAGCATCCAAGGTGCATGCCTCCCTGCCGGGGGACACCGAGGAGTGCGTCTTCTGACTCTTCAGTCGACGCATGGCAAACTCCACAACCATGGAGTTGTGCGGCAGTTGTGATTTTTGGAACTCAGAGCTCTGGCAGGCTTGATACATCAAGTTGAGCCGCTTGCTGATCACTGCCGTTGTTGCCGGCATCTCCCACATGAGTACATAAGTTGTTCCAGGATAGGAGGAATGGGCACCGTGAGGGTTTCCCGAGGGGGAGCCTCATACTGGAGGATCTCGAGGTCGTCGGCTCGAGGATCTTCCTCGGACTCTGTCAGGAAAGCCAAAGCCTTGGACATATCCCGAACAAAGACCAGAAAACCCATATCCTCTTGTGGGGACCTTCTCGGGTTCAGATACCGGGGTATCGGACTGGACATCGATGACGAGTGTCTGGAGACTCCTCGTCCTCTGTCTCCCAAGCGGAGGTCTCCGAGGAAGACTCGTGGAGCTCTTCGGGCCTCGGGGGCCCCGGCGCCATCCGCCCTGACGCCTGCAGGCTCAGCGGTGACAACCTCGGTCTCGATAAGCCTGCAAGGCCTCGAGGATCGGCTCAGCCTCCGGGGTCGACTTTGACATCGAACGCCCAGTGGTCGGGGCGGAGGATCCAGACGTGCCGGACATCAGCGCCCACTGCTGCTCCATGAAGGCAGTGACACTGCACTCCAAGGCCACCATCCTGGATACCAGTCCCGGAGGCTCCACAGCCCTCGGCTCAGGCACTGATGCACTCGGGCCCGAAGCCGGTTCCCCCGGAGGGGTCCTTGACTAGGACAGTATTTACTTGCCTAGGCCGATCCGCGATCGTGTCCCTGCGAGGAACCTTGGCTGGATGCTCCTTCTCCGAAGCCTCAGGCAGGCGCTCGGGGCTCCGCGACCGGCCCCCGAGAGGAGCCCGGCCGATCTGAACCGTCCAGAGACACCGCCTTCAAGGGTTTCTTCCTCTTCTTCAGTTCCTTGAGGGAGACCCCCTCTTCGAGGAACCCTGATGATGCTCGGGTTTGGAGTGCTCCTCCCGAGGCGTGGAGGCCTCAGACAAAGTCCTGGCTCTCGGAGGAATGGGGGAATCAGGGAAAATTTTATCATGCTGTTGTTGGCGGCTCCTCAAGGCCTTCGAGGACATAAGCTCATAAGATATGCCATACTGGGTCAGACCAAGGTCCATCAAGCCCAGTATTCTGTTTCCAACAGTGGCCAATCTAGGTCATATGTACCTAGCAGTTTCCCCAAGAGACAAGTTACACAATGCTTGTACTGGGTCAAGCATTGATATCTTCGGTCACTTCTTAATAATGGTTTATGGACCTTTCCTCCAGGAACTTGTCCAAACCTTTTTTAAACCCAGCTACACTAACAACCTTTACTACATCCTCCGGTAACAAATTCCAGAGTTTGATTACACGTTGAGTGAAAAAATATTTTCTTTTATTAGTCTTAAATAGTTTACCCTGTAGCTTCATTGCATGTCCCCTAGTCTTTCTATATTCTGATAACGTAAACAATCGATTTACGTTTACCCGTTCCACTCCGTTCATTAATTTATAGACTTCTATCATATCTCCCCTCAGCCGTCTCCCCTCAGACATCTTTTTGCACAGGCCAAGACCGCCGGGTCATGGTCTGGGCCGAGGCACCGGAGGCAGCAGTTATGTGTATCTGTGAGGGATATGATTTTCCTGCACCAAACGCACTTTTTGAACCCGCTGGTAGCCCATGGGGAGAAACAGGACCCCAGCAAGGTCGAAGAACCTTTGGGCTTCCAGTGAGGAAAAATGGGCACGAAGACGCCCCAAGAAAGAAAATCAAAACTTAGTAGAAAAAAAAAAAGAGGAACTGACTTGATACAGAGGTACAGAGGCAGGAGCAGGAAAGGGTACTGGTGAAAAACCGGAGACAGCCAAAAAGGCACATAAAAAAAAACCCCAACTCTTTCCAGAACAGGTACAGACTATGTCTGATGGGCTCCGTGGAAAAAAAAAAAAAAAAAAAAAAAGAGACTGAGCAAGATGGCACCCTTGGGCGGGAAGAGGACCACACATGCATGTAGCAATTCCCAAAGGCTTTCTTTGAAAGCTGGGGGGAGGGGGGGGGAGATTTGCTCCGCACGGGCTCCGTCGGCGTCGACATCACCCATATGTGAGGACTGACTTCCTGCTTGTTTACGGAGAATGAGGTGTCCGTGATGAGGACCTGTTGAGGAGTGGGGGATTGGAAAGGCATGCCTGCCTTCAGGTGTTGCGTGGTCTGCCACCAGCAGAGTGATTCCGCCAGTGGGCAGCTCATGTAGACCTTGTCCTGGAAGCAGCCAGTGTGCTCAGACTCATTGACACACTGAGACCTGAGGCACCACTGAGATGCCCGCCTTGCGGCCAGGGCAATGAGCTGTATGGCCCTGTCATCCAAGTGTGCCTCAATGTGTTTCAAGCTCTGTGTTAGGGTGAGGTGGGACTTGGGGTGGTTTATCATGAGCCCCAGGTATTGCAGGACACCGATGGTGTGGCCTGTGGGCAGTTGCACCTCAGTGGCTGTGTCCCCTCTGATGAGCCAGTCGTCTAGGTAGAGGAAGACGAAGGCTCCTTGGAGGCATAGGTACACTGCCATGACTGCCAGGCACTTTGTGAAGACACTGGGTGAGGAGGCGAGCCAGAAAAATAGTACCCTGTATTGGTAGTGGTCGCCCCCAACCATGAACCTGAGGTATTGTCTCTGCCTGGGGTGAAGAAGATGTGGGTATAAGCATCCTTTAGGTCCAAGGAGCATAGTCAGTCTCTCTGCTGGAGGAATGGCAGCAAGGTTCCAAGAGAGCATCTTGAACATCTCCCACACCAGGAACTTGTTTAGGTCTCGGGGTTAGAATGGGCCTTAGGTCTCCTGTCCTTTTGGGGATGAGGAAGTACCTTAAGTAGAACCCTCTACCCCGTTATTGATGGGGTACTGGTTCCACAGTCATGTCTTTAAGAAGACCTGTGAGTTCCTGCAGTAGCAGGCCTGATGCAGGGGAGTCCTGGGAGGCTCTCCCGGGAAGAAAGGGGGCATCTGATCCAAGTGGAAGAGGTAACCCTCTCAGACAACCTGGAGTACCCAGGTGTCGGTGGTGATGGTCGCTCACCGGTAGGCAAAGTGGGCCAGATGTGTCCCTGTGGGCTGCTGATCTCTTGGAGGGGGGAGAGCTATGCCCAGCAAGTCAAAGGCTCAGCCTGGGCTGGAGCTGGGGCCTTGTAGCCTTTTTGCTTGTAAGGTCGTTGCCCAAGTCCTCAGGCACCCTGCTGAGGGGTCTGTGGGGCCTGGTATTGATGGTAGCTCTGGGATCCGAGGCCCCTCCTGGAGAAGGGGGGTTTCTTCCCAGGGGCCTTACGCTTGAGGCCTGAGGAGGTTTTCATTGAGAGCCGGGTCCTTGTCATGTATTGGGCCTCAAGCTCCATGGCTTTGTCTGCGATGATCTTGCCAAAGATGCTCTCCCAGGCAGGGGATGTCCAGGAGCTTTTCCTGGACCCATTGCTCGAGGTCAGAGGATTGGAGCCAAGCCTGTCTCCTGGCACCAATACAGGCGCCATCAACCTGGGCCATGGCCTCAAAGCCATCGTAGGCGGCCCAAGTGATAAACTTCAAGCAATTTTCAGCAGTTTTGGCCAGTGTCTGGAACCTCTGGGAGGGGTTCCCAGGAGAGATGGCGGAGTAGCTCTTTAGCTCCTTTATGGTGTCCTGGAGGAGCATTCCCATGTAGAGGTATGCCTGGACCTGGCAGCCAGCATGGAGCCCTGGTAATGCTTGGCATCAAGGCTCCAGGCCTCCCTGTCAGGAGGCATTGAGGAATGCATCTTTTGGCTTTGGAGTCGACGCGTGACTGACTAGACCACCATGCAGTTGTGTGATAATTGGCTCCTGTGGAAGCCCAAGCAGACCTTATACATAAGGTCGGGCCGATGACTGTGGGTACCGCAGTCTCAAGGATTGCCAGGACTGGCACCAATAGGGACTCCTTTGGGGGGGGGGGGTCAAATTGGAGGATCTCTAGGTCTGTGGTGAAGGCCAGAGCTTTGGCCATATCCTGCACGATGTTGAGGAAGGCCTTGTCCTCGGGTGGGGGACAGACGCTGGGTCCCCAGTGGGGACAGGTCTGACGAAAGGTCTCGATGCCTCCATGTCTGGGGAAGTTTCATCCTCAGATTCTCAGTTGGAGTCGGAGTTGATCTCTGATTGAACAGACCTAGGTCAGAGGCCTGCAGGCCTCGGTGGCATGGCCAGGGAGGATCAGGGTACCATGAACAGGACCACAAACATGACCTCCATCGGTAATCGGCCCAGACAAGGGAACTCCGGGGGATCAACGATGCCAGGGGAAATCCAAGGTAGAGGTCCTGGTGTTTTTGGCAGATGAATCGGTGGAGCCAGACAGTGATGCCTGCTGAGGGTAACCAAACTCTGGAATTTGCTACCGGAGGATGTAGTAAAAGCTGTTAGTGTAGCTGGGTTTAAAAAAGGTTTGGACAAGTTCCTGGAGGAAAGGTCCAGAAATCATTATTAAAGTGGACCCAGAATATCCACTGCTTGCCCCAATATAAGCATTGTGGAACCTGTGTCTTTTGGGGAAACTGCTAGGTACTTGTGACCTAGATTGGCCACTGCTGGAAACAGGATACTGGGCTTGATGGACCTTGGTCTGACCCAGTATGGCATATCCTATGTTCTTATGAGTGGCAAAGGCGGCAGACAAGCTGCGCTCCAGGGCCTCCATCCTGGTCTTCAGACTGGATGGGGTCACAGCAGTTGGCGTGGACACCGAGGCTATCGGATCCAGCGCCGGTGGAACAGGAGAGTCCCTGATGGGGATGGCTGCACAGACCTGTGGCTGATCACCAGGGTCCATCAAGTCCTTCTGGGGAAGTTTTGGCAGCCGCTCCTGCTCAGACACCTCAGTCCTCCGGGGGCTCAGGGATCTGGCGCAGGATTGACTCGCCTTCCCTAAGTCCCATGAGGAGCCCCGCGAGGCTTACTTCTTCTGGTTTCAGATCGGGGACACCCAGTTGAAGGACTCGTGACCCTGACTGGTGGATGCAGAGTCACTGCGCAATCCTGGACTGGGCCTGGAAAGGCTTCCAAGACAGTCTGACCTGAACATCTGGTCATGCTTCTCCTGCCTGCTTTTGACTGCTTTGGGGGTCAGCCTCTTGCAGGACCTGCAAGACTCCAGGACGCGGTTGGGACGGAGACAATGAAAACAGCAGTCATGTGTGTCGGGATGACAGAAAAATTACTGAATGCCAATCACACTTTTTAAAGCTGCTGGCCATCGCAGGAAAAAGGGCCCAAGTGAGTTTGAAGACCTGAGGAACTGCCAGCGGGAAAAGGTCGTGAATCGCGCTGGAAAGAAAAATTCATGGGCCTGAGGACACAGTGCCGAGACAAGCGAACTCGGGGATGGGAAAGGAACCGGCCGCGGCCGAAGAGAGAATTAACTCTGAGAAGAAAAAAAAAAAACACCCACACACACTTTTTCCAGGGAATCGGACACACGTCTGCTGGGCTATGCGGAAAAAAAGGCGACTGAGCAAGTTGGCACTGTTGGGCGGGAAGGGGACCACGCATGCATGGTGGCATCTCCCAAGGCTTTCTTTGAAAGCTAGGGAGATGCTTCCACGTAGGCTCTGTCAGTGTTGACGTGACCCACATGTGAGGACAGACTTCCTGCTTGTTCCTGGAGAACACAGTATTATTACATTACTTCAATTTTAAGAGCCAGGGGTTTGTTAGTAGCTGTAGCCCACTGGTTACTTCGCTGCCTGTGGAGCCAGAGGTCATGGGTTTGATCCCACAGTGGGGTTATTTGATAGGGCTGACTGAGGCATTTTCTGGAGTGGAGGAGTAGCCTAGTGGTTAGAACACTGGCTTGGTAACCAAGTAACCAGGGTTTGTTTCCCACTAGCACTCCTTGTGGCCTTGGGCAAGTCACTTAGCCCTCCATTGCCTCGGAAGAAAGGCCTGGCAATCTACTTCCGGTGACACTGCCAAGAAAACCCAAGCGCTTCTGGGTCGCCAGGATTCAGGACTGACTCAAAGGCACACATTGTTTGTTGTTGTTTCAATTTTAAGAGGCTTGCATTGGTTATCTGTCAACAATTGGATTCAATGTAAGACTGTTTAGGTTTTCAAAAGTCCTGCACTCAAAGTGGCCATGCAGCAGAGTTGTTAATATATGTTTATATTTATTTGACTTGATAAGACTGCTCTTCACTGACACAGCAGAGCAGTGCACAAAATTAAAAACATAATTCCATCTAGAATTCTTTATTCACCCCAGCAGTTTTTACACATTCTTCCTCATGGGCGATGTTTGCAGAGCACACAGAGAATGCCTGCCTATTTTACTGCTCACTTTTGAACTGCTCTTCCATTGTTTATTCAAACGGTCGTTTTAAAGTGGACTCATTTAGTTATTTAAATTGTCAGTTTTCAGTTTTATGGGATGCTTTTTCTTTAAATTTATTTATTTAAACTTTTCATGAACATTTATCTATATTGGTTTTAGGGTTTGGGGAGGATTTTTTATTTTATTACTGTCCACACAGCGCAATTTGTCAAACATGCACGTTTTATGATTGTTTATGGTTTAATCAGGCTTAATATTACCACTTTTAGCATAGACATGTTATCAAATGAAATGAACAAAGTAGGTGGTGATAGAAATTATACATACACTCACCTGCTTTGTCATTACCTTCAATTAGAATCAACACAAAACCATTTACAAAATGATGCATAAAACATTAAGGTAAGAAAAATGTTTGGATGCCTGGAACGGAACGGAACAGAACAAAGTGGAGTGCTAATCGTGACTGAGCAGCAATGAAATGCCTTCCAGTAGTTATTGCATCCACCCTGTGCGATCCACAGTGTGAAAGAAAGATTCCTTCACGTTCCCTTCTCACGTCAGATTTACACTTTTCCTTCTCTCCTTTCAAGTTTTAATTTTGTAAGCATTAATCGGTCAGGAAACAGAATATGAAACTCAATGACAGTTATTGTCTTGTTTTCTGTATTCCTGTCTATTGGACACATTACTGTGTTTTTGTAAGATAAGGAAATAAAACCTATATTTATCTGCTAGGACTTACCTTCACTGGCACTGATTATAATATCTGGCTGAAAAACACTCCAGGATGATGAATCTGAATGTTAAAGATAATCTTTTAAATAAAACTTGGCATCAATTGTAGTAATCAGCTATTTTGAAACAGTCAATTTAAGGAATTTTTACCATTAATAAGATTTGTTTAGTCTGAGTTGCATCTTCTCCTTAAAGTAAAAAAAACCCTTTTCCTTAAAGATGCTATATAACCAGCAGTTGCATCATTCTACAGTCACTGGCTGCCAGAACTAACTGGGTTAAATCTCCTGTTGTTCTGAACCAGTAAAATCACAGCCAAAGGAACAAAGGAATACAGTTATATCTAAAAGAAAAAGCTGAGAGAAAATGATTTTACAGACAGCACCTGAAAGCTGTAACATTCTGTTTCTGGCAGGATACCTAACAGTGCTCCGTGTTTAATTTCTCTGCAGATTCTGATACTACAACCCAAATAGTGTGGCTGGGAGATTGCTAGGACCCTTACACCTGAGTGAGGAAGCTCTGCAGACAAGTCAGTTTAAGCATACTAGTTAATGTTACTGTGAAGATCCCTCTTCATTTCCCCTGCTGTTGCATGCAGTTTTAACCTTTTTATATTCACTGTACTTTTTAAATAAGCTAGTTTGTTAGCTAAGTGATTATGATTATGGTTTATGGTTTTAGGCACTTGATATACCGCCCTTTACTATGTGTATCAGAGTGGTTTACAGATATATGCTAACAGGCACTTTTTATTCCCTCGTCCCCAAAGGGCTCACAATCAAAGGCAATTAGGCATTCGCTGGCAAATGCAGAATTAGCCTAACCATCTATTTTCAAAAAATATGCAGATAATATCAGGCGCTTAAATTGCAGAATGGCCAGATATTATCTGTATACTTGTGGGGTATGTTAGGGGCAGAGTAAGGGTAGGCCAGAAAATTATCCAGATAGTGGCAATATTCAGCCACTATTCAGGTAAGTTACATGTATAAAGGCACATTTTACAATGGGACGTCCAAATCAAGCCAGAAAGTCTGAAAGAAAAAAAAAAAAAAACCACACAGGTATGTGCAACTACAGGCACAATTTCAGAAACGTGGACATGCCCAAAAGAGCATCTCAGAAACCCACCTAAGTGAGACACTGCATGATCCCTGCAGTTGTGTGTGTATAGTCTGTGAAACGTGTGATCTGTCAGGTCATCACTGTCCCCAGACACCACTAAGGAATAGCTTATGAGCATGGTACTTGTCCAGAGGCAAGTGGGAGTTTACCAAGACAGAAGCACATGTTACAGATAAGACCTGGGCAGCATTTGTTGGCACCCAGAAGTAGCCAAGGATTGACCCCTGGTGTGTGTTAGGGATAACACCTCTGTGCTACCCCTAACAAATACTAAAGTGTAGTTACTCCCTGTAACAGGTGATCTCCGGGAACAGCAAGAATTTAGTCCTCACGTATGGGTGACATCAGGTACTGACAGAGCCCATGCAGGAAGCTCCCCAGCTACCAATAGGAAAGCCTTTGGGAGCTGTCCACCGCGCCTGCGCTGCTGCCTTCCTGCTTTCTAATGGATTCAACTCAGTTGAGTGTATAGCTGAAGAAAGGAGAGCAAAGAGAGAGAATCCTACAACTCCATGGGGAGGTAGGTGGATTTTCAGGAGTAAATTCCTGCTGCTCCCAGAAATCACCTGTTACATGTGAGTAACTACGCTATCTCCAGGAAGAAGCAGGAATATAGTCCTCACGTATGGGACTCCCTAGCTCAGAGATCTTGAGAGGATGGACCTGGGTTAGGGTTGTTGACCTCTACTTCCCCATCACCGAGGTCTGGATTGAAATGGGCGGGGGGTGGGAGTTGTTTTAAGTCCCAAAGAGATGTTGAAGGACGCTTGGCCAAAGGCCACATCCCGGCAGGAGTCCCTGTCCAAGCAGTAGTGGGCCACAAAGGTATGGCTGGAAGGCCATGTAGCAGCTCGGCATATTTCAGAGATGGGTACTGCTCGTAGGTTTGCTACTGAGGCAGACATTGGCCGGACGTTGTGAGCAGTGACATGCCCTGTAAGGGATAGTCCTGATTTGTTGTAACAGAAAGATACAATCTGCTATCCAATGTGATAGGGAGTGTTTAGAGACTGGTAGGCCCAGGTAAGCTAGGTCAAAGGATACAAAAAGTTGAGAGGACTTTCTGTGGCTCTCTGTTCTTTGTACATAGAAAGCTAAAGCCCTTTTGCAGTCAAGGGTATGCAAAGTTGCTTCTGCTCAGGAGGTGTGATTTTGGAAAGGCGACAGGCACGGTGACGGACTGATTGATATGGAAAGGGGAGACCACTTTCAGGAGAAGGTGCGGGTGTATTCATAGGACCACCTTGTCGTGGTGGAAGCATGTGTATGGAGCTTGAGCTACTAGGGCCTCTAGCTCACTGACATGTCTTGCGGAGGTTAGGTCTAAGAGTAATAACACAGGGCAGTTTGAGCAGTTGGGCTAGAACCACACTGAGATCCCCACACCACTGGGGGTGGGCGGATGGGTGGTTTGAGGAGGCGGCCCAGTCAAATTGCGCTAATAAAGGAGTCGTGAAGATGGGTTTACCATTCACGGGAGTATGGAAAGCTGAGATGGTACTGAGATGCACTCTTATTGAGTTAAACTTAAGACCCAATGAGGATATGCGACACAGATAGTGTAGCAACGTAGGTACTGGTGCTTCAAAGGGATTATGAGCATTCTGCGAGTACCATGAGGCATATCTATGCTATTTTATAATATAAGACTTCACAATCTGATCATTTACTATTGGTAGCATTTTTCCTGGTACTGACATGAGGCTCACCGGTCTGTAGTTTCCCAGATCACCCCTGGAACCCTTTTTAAAAATTGGTGTTACATTGGCCATCCTCCAATCTTCAGGTATTAGAGATGATTTTAATGATAGTTCACAGATTACTAATAGCAGGTCTGCAATCTCATATTTCAGTTCTTTCAACACCCTTGGATGTATACCAGCGCATGCACGGTGAACAGCTCCCAAAGGCTTTCCTATTGGTAGCTGGGGAGCTTCCCGCACAGGCTCGGTCAGTACCCAGTTTCACCCATACGAGAGAACTATATTTCTGCTTGTTCCTGGAGATAGAGGAGTAATAGATTGGCAATCTGTGAAACTGGATTGCCAAAGAAGTGCAACCCAGTACTAAATCTGAAAAAAAAAAGACTATGCTTTATTCAGGCCTCTGTTCTTAATTACTGACCCTGATTATATATTTTAAATCAGGGTCAGTAATTAACAACAGAGGCCTGAATAAAGCATAGTCTTTTTTTTCAGATTTAGTACTGGGTTGCACATATGTGTTATGCGCCTTTTAAGGAATAAAACCTCTTTTACCCGCCACAATGTGCCTTACAATGTTTACACATACAATCAAGAGGATGCATACAATCATCTTTGATCCAGTTATCTCTGTCCATCACCGCATGTCTAATGATGTACCATGTTCAGGATACTGTAGAAGGTAAAATCCAGACGTTCAAAGGATACAGAGTTTGCAAGGAACAGGGGATTGACTAGTAACAGCAGCTGGACCTATAAACAAAGAAAAGGAAGAAGTAGATGACGGCTTTTAAGGATATGGGGGAGGGGGATAATCTGCCACCCTAAATATCTTAGATTAAATTGATTTATTCCAGTCTTCCACATTAAATCTAGCATTAACAGACTTCAAATCAAACAGCATGGGAGTATATTTTCTCTAGGTAGACTTTACTTGAGTGAGTATAATAGGAAAGGAAAGAAGGGGGGGGGGAGATAAAACCTGGCAACCTAGATGGAGCCCTGTGGTTCCTGGATATGTAAATGTTTTGCACACAAATTTCTACTATCAGAAGTAGAATCAGACCACAAAACTACATGGCTATCAAGCAGTTTCTTACGAAAACACCCACAATTCTTTGCTAGCATCCTAACAATTTTTATTTATTTATTTATTTTTAAAGTATTTCTCTCTCAAATAATCGCCAAGGCGGGTTATAAAATACATACACAATAAGTCATCATGTACAACAAGAACAAAGACAAGCAATATAATTTAAAAATAGCCATTAAAAACACTGTTATATCATAATTGCCATTAGAGGCTAAACACAGATTATAAATGCCCACACACCACACTTGCCCAGACAAATTCAGGAAAAGCCCATTTAAATAAATGACATTTCAGTTTTTTTTCTTTTTGTTAAAGTCATCAGTTCTACTTCAGAATGCAAATCAATCGGCAAAGAGTTCCAAATAGACTGAGCAGTCAGAGAAAATTATCTTGTGTATAGACTGAAGATGAATTGATTTAAAAGAAGGAACATCCAGTAAATGTGTCAGAGCGCAAAATGCAAAAAGGAAAGTATGGTTTAAGCAGAGATGACAAACTAATAGAAACATAGAAACATGAAAACAGAAAAAGACCACATGGCCTATCTAGTCTGTCCTTCCATATCAACTACAACAGTCCCCCCTTTTTACCTTTAGAGATCCTCTGCGTTTGTCCCATGCTTTTCTGAATTCAGTTACTGGCCTCACTCTCTTCCACAGCCACTGGGAGACTATTCCACGGATCCACCACTCTTTCCGTAAAAAAATATTTCCGCATATCACGCCTGAATCTATCCCCCCTTCACCCTCATCCCATGTCCCCTCGTAGCAGAACTTGCTTTCAATTGAAAGAGGCTCTCTCCCTGAACATTTATGCCACGGAGGTATTTAAACATCTCAATCATATCACCTCTATCCCGCCTTTCCTCTAAGATGTACATATTAAGATCCCTAAGTCTGTCCCTATATGCTTTATAATGAAGACCACTAATCATCTTAGTAGCCACCCTCTGCACCGACTCCATCCTGTTCACATCCTTTTGAAGGTGCAGTCTCCAGAATTGCACACCATACTCCAAATGAGGTTGCACCAAAGACTTATACAGAGGAACTATCAGCTCCTTTTTTCTGCTAGTCATTCCTCTCCGTATGCACCCAAGCATCCTTCTAGCTTTTGCCGTCGCCTTTTCTACCTGTTTAGCTACTTTAAGATCATTAGACACAACCACGCCCAAGTCCTGCTCTTCTTTAGTGGACCAAAGTACTTCACACCCTATACTATATTGCTCCCTTGGATTGCTGCAGCCCAAATGCAAGACCTTACATTTTTTAGCATTAAATCCCAGCTGCCAAATTCTAGACCATTCTTCAAGCTTAGCTAGATCCCTCCTCATGTTATCTACACCTTCCTGGGTGTCTACTCTATTGCAGATTTTGGTATCATCCGCAAAGAGGCAAGCCTTACCCGACAGCCCTTCCGCTATATTACTAACAAAGATGTTAAACAGAATCGGACCAAGGACAGATGTCATTTTGTGCAAACATTTAAAAGGTAATCATAATCACCTTGTATAACACTCAAACTTCAACTGGCAACCAATGTAGAGCAAACAATTGAGATCCAATATCCTCAAATCATTTGCAGCCAGTTAGAAGACGCGTGGCAGCATTTTGAATGGACTGTAAAGGAGAGACAGGATCTTTTGAGAGACTTAAAAATAAATAAAACAAATTTTCCCAGGTCTCCTGTGATTTCTCCCTTGGAAATGGTGCGTAAGTACTTCCAGGAGGTTTTGAAAGTCTCCAGGGAGGACCTTCCTCCGTTGACAAGAGTCCAGTATCTGTCTGTGGGTAGGGGGGTTCAGGAAGTTAATGCTGTCTCTATTGGGGCTGCGGGAGACCTTACGGGTTTTCTTGAGAGCTCTTTAGAGGTTATTACTGGGCGTACTACACTTCTTATTACATTGGCACTTGAGACCGATAAGGCTTTGGTTCTACGATTGTATTTTCGGAACTTCAGAGAGCAGTTTCTGGGTTCTTTTGTACGTACTTTTCCTGACTTAGCTAGAGGTACCCAGCTGAGACGAAAAGAATTCTTAAGGTATAAACCTAGGGTTCTTTCTCTTGGTGGGACCTTTTTGTTAAAATTTCCTTCTCGTTGTTGTGTATCCTATCGAGAACAAATGTATGTGTTTTTTGAACCCAGTCAACTCCTGGATTTTCTGAATGCTAGAGAGGAGCCTGTTGTTACACCACCCCATACCGCTGACGTTTAAGCCTTGCACTGCCTGTTATGTATGTATTTACCTTTTCCTAGTGATTTTTCTTGATGCCTCCCCATTGTGTGGACTGAATTTGGTATAGTAACAGAGTATTGAATTTCCTTGTATTAGATTTTTTTGGGTTATTGTTATTGTTACTTACCTGTATTTTTCTTTCATTCTTATCGAATGTATAATTCAAAAAACTTAAGATAAAATAAATAAATAAAACTATTACAAAAGTCCAGGGGTGAAAGTACTAGAACTTGTAATACATAACAAAAGTTACTACATGAAAGATGTGGCTTCAATCGCCGAAGATTCACCTTCTAAGCAGCTTTAACCATCCTTTGAATGTAATCATGTAGATTCAGTTGAGTATCTAACCAAACACGCAAATCTCTCACATCACTAATCACAAGAGACGAAAACCTAGGCTGTGCACTTAAACCCATAGAAGCTGAAAGATTTGAGGACAAATACAAAATTTGTGTCTTCTTAGCATTTAGTTTTAGAAACATAGAAACGTGACGGCAGAAAAAGTCCACATGGCCTATCTAGTCTGCCCTTCCATCTCAACCACTACAACAGTTCCATTTTTGCCTTTAGAGATCCTCTGTTTGTCCCATGCTTTTTGGAATGCAGATACTATCCTCATCTCTACCACCTCCACTGGAAGACTATTCCACACATCTACCACTCTTTCTGTAAAGAAATATTTCCGCATATTACTCCAGAGTCTATCCCCTTTCACCCTCATCCTATGTTCCCTTGTAACAGAGTTTGTTTTCAAATGAAAGAGCCTCTCCTCCTGTGCATTTATGCCATGGAGGTACTTAAAAGTCTCAATCATATCACCTCTATCCCACCTTTCCTCTAAAGTATACATATTAAGATCCTTAAGTCTGTCCTCATATGCTTTATTTTTTTAAACATCCATGATCCAACAGACGTAAGACAATTGTCCACATATTTCAGGGAATTCTCCAATGAAGAGGAGATAGGTATGATAAACTGTACATCGTCAGCATACGCCCAAATTTGACATTCAGACTCTCAAACAGTTTGAATTGGGCAATGTAGAGATTAAACAATATGGCCAGAAGTGCACTGAAGGCAGTTAAAGTATTCCATGAACAGCTTGTCCAGATCTTTTCATGCAAACATCACAATAAGTGTGGAACAAAATGAAACAAGCTCCACAATCCAACCTGTCAGAGTATTATCAGGTTTGGGGTATTTAGAAACCCCTATAAAATCTTCAGTCCTTAATTTAGGAGATCTCTATAAAAACTACTGGTTTGCAAGATTACTCAGGAAGGGGAAGCACAGATTTGACGGGAGTGTAAAGAAAAACAAAGGCGTTTATTTGCATTGAGGATTTTATAGTAAATTAAAAGATTGAGAAAAACTTAATACGACATAATTCCAATCTTCCATTAATGATTCTATGCATGCAAAAAATCAGTATCCTAAAAACTTATGTTGCTATATACATTTGATCCTAAAAAAGCACAGTTACTTACTTGTAACAGGTGATCTCTGGGAACAGCAGGAATAAGTCTTCACATATGGGTACGTCGGTACCGACGGAGTCTGCGCGGGAACGCTCCCCAGCGTCCAATCAGAACGCTTTTGAAAGCATCAACACGCCTGCGTGCTGCATTCCCGCCTTTCCCAACTGCCTCTCCTCAGTTAAGTTTTAAAGCTGAGACAAAGAGAGAGAGAGAGAGAAAGGGAAAGATAGAGATAGAGAAATGCAACTCCTAGGGGAGGTGGGTCGGTTGTGAAGACTTATTCCTGCTGTTCCCAGAGATCACCTGTTAGTTAAGTAACTGTGGTATCTCCAGGAACAAGCAGGAATGAGTCTTCACATATGGGGACTCCCAAGCTAAGATGCCTGGAGGAGTCCCAGCATGTTGCGAATCTGAGAGCCATGCCCTTGTACCGAGCCCCAGGCATCCTAGGAATGGAGGGTAGGAGTTGAACTAAAAAGATGTGCTGTGGAACAGCTGGACCAAACAGGACACCTAGATAGGAGGCTCTGTACAGGTGATATTTAGAGGTAACATTGAAGAGCAATAAACCAATATGGACCTCACCTGGTGGTATTGTAAAGGGGTATATGGAGGTTCATGTGGATTTGTTAATATGAACCAGCAGAATATCCCCAGGGAGTACCTCAATGTAAGGAGAGATAAATAACTGTGCAAAAAACAGGTTGAGGTTAGAACCCTTAGGGTGAGAAGAAACAATCCCAGTAGAACTGGGGTAGTTCAATGAGGCAGGACTTTGCGGGAAACACGGAAGTCCCTATTAGATAAGACTGAAGCTCTTTTGACTTTAAAGAGACATAGTTGTTATAGGAGAAGGGAGCTTCGAAGATCCCTATATCTGATAACAAAGAAGGATAGGAGCATGAGGCATTGTACCCTCCCATTTTCTGAAGATTCAGAAAGTCCTTCCTAATTAAAATCACATAGGAAATAGAAAGTATAAGGAGGGCTTCAGGTGTACCTAAACTGAAGGTCATGGTACAAAAACCCCCCAGCTACCACAGGAAGTGGTTGCTTATGGAGAACCCTAAGTATGCTGGAACAGCAAGGAAAGGGATAGAGACTGTCGGGTCCGTAGGGGTGTATATATATATCTATAGACAGACAGACACAAACAGTATATAGACATATCTACCCACTATCATATATAGCAATACTCTTTCTCTCTCCACATACCCTATGTGCCGACATGGGATATGGAGATTATATATATATATATATATATATATATATATATATATATATATATATATATATATATATATATACATACATATACATACATACACACACACATATACAGGCACAGACATGCAGATGTCCATATACATATATATAGGCACAGACATGCAGATGTCCATATACATGTAAACATATATATATATGTATTACATACCCATGTCGGCACATAGGGTATGTGGAGAGAGAAAGAGTCATCTAATAACAAGAAGGGAGGTACCTGCTTGAGAAGATATTTAGAGGATCCCTACTCCCTGGTTATGAGTAAGAAAGCCAAGGGAGGTCTCTCACTGGCAATGAGAAGTCTAGAGACCTCCAAAAACTCTAGTCCCTGAATAACCAGGAATGGAGACCTACCTGAAAAATGCAGAGGATGTTTTTAATCTGTAGACAGTCAGTCTGAATCCTTCCATAACTCCAGCAGGTAGCTGGAGAAAAAGATGCAATGAAATAAACATACCATATTTACCCTTTATGAGGGTAAAATGGGTATGGTGCATTCTTGTGCTCAATATGGATACGCCATGAAGAATTGAGGATGGAAGGAAAATACAAGACAAGGACTGTCTATACTGAAAAAACCATCCCTGGTGAAGGGGTCCCCTGGAGATGTGAAGCAATCCAGGGAATTGGATAATTCTTTAGGTCTTCACTTAAAGGCCTGTGTCCTTTAAGAAAACTTTAATGGAAATGGTAAGGGCAGGGAGAACCCAGTAGGCATGACTAGGTAAAGCCCTTCCTAACCATCTGGAATTATGTGCTCTCTAACAAGGCCCCACAGTGTAGAGCTGCTCTGTAGAGATGCAGAGAGCATGTTGCAGGTTAATTAGAAGAAAAAACTGGTGTTTAAGAGCCAGTAGATATCCTGAACTACACCGCCAAGCCCAAGGATTGGGGAAGGCTAAGGATAGAAGGTAAGGTGTCTGCAACAATAGCCAGAAAAGGTTGTTAACCCGTCTGGGACTTAGTAATAAGACCAGAAATAATTGAAATTGGAGAACAAGCCCTGGTTGCTTGGTCAGCAAGTCAGTGGTGTAACCAGCAAGAGCCCCTGCAGTTCTAACTATTGATAGGGCAGTAGAAGAAATCTTAGGTCCCAAGATTGGGAAAGACATCCAGACATAAGTAGGAGTGGTAAGACTCCGTTATTGTCTGCGAAGCTGTCAGGAAAACTAGAATGCAAGGGGGAGACAACTCTGAAAGAAAACTTAGGGGCTTAAGGAAAAGCCCTCAGTAAAGTGGTATCACTCTTACCGACCAAATGTCTAAGTAAGAGGGACAGAGTTGAAAAGAAAGACTTACGGTGGAGTAAATCTTTGAAAAAGTAATATGAGAGATGCTGATACAGGAGAAAAAGCCAAAGGTAAAGGCATAGTAACCTTATTGACAACTGTTACTCCTCTGTATACTTCAGACGACGAGGAGTAACTTTACTACCTGTAAAGCATAGTCATGTTAAGAAGCTCTTTGAGCTAATAGTCAGGATGTCTCTTTAAGAGAGACATGTGTAAATTTTAGGAGGGAACCGATGTAGATGCTTGTAATGGGAAGAAGCAAACTACAGGATCCAAACCTCAAACAGGAAAAAGGATTCAGTAAAGAGTCTATCAGCAACCCTGTGGCTGCTGGGTTTGCTGAACCCGTTGAGGTTGTGGTTTCCTGAGCCTGGTTGGTTGTCTCCCCTGTCTGGGAGCATCTGTATGATGGGTAGAAGATCAAAATAAAACCTTCTCCCATTAAGGGAACCAAGCTTATTAGTAGATTTTCTACAAACTGGGATAGAGGAAGGCGTAGAGAAGCCTCTGAAATCAACAGTGTCGGTGGTTAACTGAGCAGCCTGGCGTAAAGTCTCTTTATTAAAGAGATTCTCTCCAGTGCAAGGAGTATTTCCCAGTCTATCTTGTATGCATATGTCCAAGTCTGAAGCTTGGAGCCAGGCTCTACGTCGTGCCCCTATGGCTATAGCAGAAGTTCTGCTAACAGACTCAAAAAAGTCTAGGGAAGCACGAGTAAGGAACCTAGAAATATTTTGAGCATGATTGACTAGTATAGAAAAATCTGCTCTTTTAGGCTCTTGGAGAAAAGGGGTCAAAAAGTAGTAAATCTTTTGTGACCTCCTCAAGAGATAATCCCATATAGAAAATATATGAAAGGATTCTTGCTGAAAACATGGATGCCTGGAAAGTTTGACGTCCAAAGGCATCTAAAGTCTTAGCCTCACGACCTGGCGGATAAGAAGAGTGCTTCTTAGTACTCTTAACACGCCTTATGGCTGATTCTACAACAAGAGAATGATGAGGGAACTGAGGCTTTTGAAAACCTGGAGAAGGGGCACCTTGTATAGAAGATCAGTTGCCCTAGAAGATGGGGATACCGTTAAAGGAGTTTCCCACGTTCTAAATAGGAGATCCTGCAAGGTCTGATGCAAAGGAAACATGATGACTTCCTTTGGATTGCCGGGGATCTGTAGAGGTTGTGGCTCCCCTGGTGCACGGTCTTGACCAGGTATAGAAATGGCAAGTAACTTTGCCATATCAAGCAGAAAAGCTTGAAAAGAAATCTCCCCAGAGGGGAGTCCTCAAGGAAGAGGAGGAAGAACTAGATCTGCTGAAGAACTAGCTCTAGCACCCACCGGTTCATTCAGATTCTGAAGAATAGAAGATCTGGAGGGGTGGAGCATCGGATTATCTTTGAAAGATAGTTGTCGGTACCGCTGGAAAGCGGTCCCACAACTCGTCGGTAGCAAATCATCCATGCTAGGGATCGATTCCAAACTCGGTATGGAGGGAAGCGAGCCAGCTGAAAGGAGCATGGGAGGTACCGACGCCGATGTTGATGTCGATACCGGTACCTTCGTAGACACCAATATATGAAGATCAGTCTGTGATAGCACTATCGGTACCGAGGTAACCGAATGTGGCAGACTGATCGGTAGAATGTCTTCGGTACCGTTTGAAGTCGGTACCGAGACGAGTCGGTACCCAGTCATCCAGATTAGAGATAGATTCTAGACTCGGCATCGAAAGAAGCGAGTCTATCGATGCAGATCTGGAGGGCACCGACGTGGATACCAGCATCGGTACCGGGATGGATACCGATGCGGGAAGATCGGTCGGTAGCGACTCTAGCGGCACCGAAGATACCAAGAGCACTCGACTGTGATCATCGGTGTGGAATGTTTCATCCAGCACCATTGCCGATGCCGGGGTACCGGCACCGCTCAAAGCGGATACCACTACCGGGCATGGCTCAGTTATGTTCACCGAGGTAAAAACCCTGGGAACAACCTGAAACCCTGTTAATGCTTTGGAGGCAGAAGCCTCCCGCCAGGGTTTTAAAGCCAATATGTCCTCGGGGGCAAGCCTAGAGGCAATTCTATGATGTACATGAGATCTACCACCCGAGGACTGGCTAGTCTTTATAGACTTTTGTTTGGTTACCTGATCCTGCGAAAAAGAAGATGTAGCTGGTACCCTCAGGTTTGAGGGGAACCGCGTATCGAGTTGAGCCCAATGCTGAAGACTTCTTGTAGAAATAGTAGTGCAGGAGGGACACTCCAGCGGATGGTGTTCAGGTCCCAAACATGGAAGGCACCAATTATGGGTGTCTAAAACTAATTTGGTAGCGCCACAGTTAAAACACGTTCTAGTGGCTGGCATTTCCATGAGGGAAAGTGGAGAGGCCTAGCAGACCTAAACCTGTCAGGCACTAAACAGGAAAAAAATTCACTACAAAGGAAATATTTGTAGAAGAAAAGAAGAAGAAAACACCGGCGGTACCGGTGTGTCGAGGGAAGGTAGACGTGACCACAAGAAAAAAAAAAAAAAAGGGATGAATTTTCTGCGGTGGCAGGAGAACGTCCTGCCAGCTCCGCGGAAAAATGAAAACTGAGGAGAGGCAGTTGGGAAAGGTGGGAAGGCAGCACGCAGGCGTGTTGGGATGCTTTCAAAAGCGTTCTGATTGGACGCTGGGGAGCGTTCCCGCGCAGACTCCATCGGTACCGACGTACCCATATGTGAAGACTCATTCCTGCTTGTTCCTGGAGATCACAAGTTACATTCACGTGTAAAGCACAGTTACTTACCTGTAACAGGTGATCTCTGGGAACAGCAGGAATGAGTCTTCACATAGGGTACGTCGGTACCGACGGAGTCTGCGCGGGAACGCTCCCCAGCATCCAATCAGAACGCTTTTGGGAGCATCCCAACACGACTGCATGCTGCCTTCCCGCCTTTCCCAACTGCCTCTCCTCAGTTAAGTTTTAAAGCTGAGGCAAAGAGAGAGAGAGAGCAAGAAAGGGAAAGATAGAGATAGAGAAATGCAACTCCTAGGGGAGGTGGGTGGGTTGTGAAGACTTATTCCTGCTGTTCCCAGAGATCACCTGTTGCAGGTAAGTAGCTGTGCTATCTCCAGGAACAAGCAGGAATGAGTCTTCACATATGGGGACTCCCAAGCTAAGATGCCTGGAGGAGTCCCAGCATGTTGCGAGTTTGAGAACCATGCTATTTTACCAAACCCCCAAGCATTCCAGGGATGGAGGGTAGGAGTTGAGCTAAAAAGATGTGCTGTTGAATAGCTGGACCAAACAAGATGCCTAGATAGGCTCTGTGCAGGTGATATTTAGTGGTAAGATTGAAAATCAATAACGCAATATGGACCTCACCTGGTGGCATTATATGGAGGTTCATGAGGATTTGTGAATATGAACCAATAGAATATCCCCAGGGGGTACCTCAATGAAAGAAAAGGTAAACAACTGTGCTATAAACAGGCTGAGGTATAAACAGGCTGAGGTAGAACCCTAAGGGTGAGAGGAACAATCTCAGTGGAACTGGGGTAGTTCAATGAGGTAGGACTTAGCAGAAAACGCGGAAGTCTGCATTGGATAAAACTGAAAACTCCTTTGACCTTAAGAAACCTAGATCTTATAGGAGAGGGAGCTTGAAAGATCTCCATATCCGATAACAATAAGGATAGGAGTAATGAGGCATTGTAGCCTCTCATTTTCTGAAGATGCAGAAAAAAGTCCCTCGTAATGGAAAAGGAAGGTATGTGGAGGGCTTCAGGTGTGCTCAAACTGAAGGTCATGGTATAAAAACTCCTGAACTACCACGGGAAGTGATTGATCATAGAGAACCCTAAGTATGCTGGGACAGCATGGAAAGGGATAGAAAGTATCTGTCGGTCCGTGGTGGAATATATCTATATATCTATATATATCTAGGCAGACAGACAGAAAGAGTATATGACATATACCTATACACTATCATATATGGTAATCCATATCTATGGAGATAGGTAAATACAGATATATACATCACATATGTGTATGTGTATGTATATGTATATAGATATAGATATAGATAGGGATATGGGCATAGACATTGCAGATGTCCATATACATGTAACAGACATATATATATATATATATGTATATACACACATACACACACATACACATATATACCCATGTCCACACATAGGTTATGTGGAGAAAGATTTAACTAACAAGAAGGGAGGTACCTGCTTGAGAAGATATTCAGAGAATCCCTACCTCCTGGTTAAGAATAGGAAGCACAGGGAGTTCTCTCATTGGCAAGAGAAGTCTAGAGTCCTCTAAGAACTCTTGCCCTTGAAAAACCAGGAATGGAGATCTACCTGGAAAATGCAGAGGATGTTTTTAATCTGCAGACAGTGAGTCTGAATCCTTCCATAACTCCAGCAGGTAGCTGGAGAAAGAGATGCCATAAAAATACCATATTTACCCTTGATGAGGGTAAAAAGGGGTATGGTGCATTGCTGTGCTCAACATGGATCAGGCCATGAAGAATTGAGGATGGAAGGAAAAAACCAGATAGGGATGGTCTATACTGAAAGAAGGGAACCATCTCTGGTGAAGGGTTCCCCTGGAGATGTGGAGCAAACCAGGGAATTAGATAATTCTTTAGGTCTTCTCTTAATGAAAGGCCTGTGACCTTTATTTAAGAAGCCCTTAATGGAAAAATGGTAAGGGCAAGAAGAATCCAGTAAGCCTGACTGGGTAAAACCCTTCCTAACCATCTGACATTATGTGCTCTCTAATAAGGCCGCATAGTGTAGAGCTGCTCCGTAGAGATGCAGAGAGCATGTTGCAGGTTAATTAGAAGAAAACCTGATGTTCAGGAGCCCGCAGGCAGCATGAACTACTCCACCAAACCCAAGCATTGGGAAGGCTAAGGAGAAAAGGTAAGGCCTGCAACAATAGCCAGAAAAGGTTGTTAAACCGTCTGGGACTTAGTGACAAGGCCAGAAACCATTAAAAATGGAGAACAAGCCCTGGCTGCTTGGACAGCAAGTCAGTGGTCTAAGCAGTAAGAGCCCCTGCAGTTCTAACTATTGATAGGGCAGCAGAAAGGTCCCAAGGTTGGGAAAGAAATACAGACAGAAGTAGGAGAGGTAAGACTCCGCTACTGTCTGAGAAGCTGCCAGGAAGAACTAAGAATGCAGGGGGGAGACAACTCTGAAAGAAACTGTTAGGGGCTTAAGGAAAAACCCCTCAGTCAAGTGGTATCACTCTTACAGACCAAATGTCCTGGAAAGAGTGGCAGAGTTGAAAGAAGACTTATTGAGGAGGAAATCCTTAATAAGTAGTAAGAGAGATGCTGTTACAGGAGAAAAGTCAAAGATAAGGGATGGTGACCTTATTGACAGCTGTTACTCCTCTGTGTAGTTCAAAGGACGAGGAGTAACTGTAGTACCTGTAAAGCATAATCAGCTCAAGGAGCTAAAAGATAGGATGTGTCCTTAAGAGGGACATATGTAAATTTTAGGATGGAACCGATGTAGATGCTTGCAGAGGTAAGAAGCAAACTACAGGATCTAAACCTCAAAAGGAAAAAAGGATTCAGGGAAGAGTTTATCAGCAACCCTACGGCTGCTGAGTTTGCTGAACCAGTGAGGTCGGGGTTTCCTGAGCCTGGCTGGGTGATTCCCCTGTCTAGAAACATCTGTATGATGGGTAGAAAATGGATGAAACCTTCTCCCATTAGAGGAACAAAGCCTAGTAGTAGACTTTCTACAAACTGGGATAGAGGAAGGCGTAGACAAGCCTCTGAAAGCAAGAGTGTCAGTAGTAGACTGAGCAGCCTGGAGTAAAGACTCCTTATTAAAGAGATTTTCTCCAGTGCAAGGAGCATTTCCCAGTGTATCTTGTACAGATCTGTGCAAGTCTGAAGCTTGGAGCCAGGCTATACGTCGTGCTCCTATGGCTATAGCAGAGGTTCTGCTAACAGACTCGAAAGAGTCTAGGGAAGCACGAGTAAGGAACTTAGAAATATTCTGAGCATGATTGACTAGTACAGAAAAATCTGCTCTTTTAGGCTCTTGGAGGAAAGGGGTCAAAAGTAATAAATCTTCTGTGACCTCCTCAAGAGATAATCCCATATAGAAGATATATGAAAGGATTCTTGCTGAAAGCATGGATGTCTAGAAAGTTTGACGTCCAAAGGCATCTAAAGTCTTAGCCTCACGACCTGGCGGATAAGAAGAGTGCTTCTTAGTACTCTTAACACGCCTCATTGCTGATTCTACAACCAGAGAATGATGAGGTAGTTGAGGCTTTTGAAAACCTGGAGAAGGGGGCACCTTGTATAGAAGATCAGTTGCCCTAGAAGGTGGGGATACCATTAAAGGAGTTTCCCACGTTCTAAATAGGAGGATCCTGCAAGGTTTGATGCAAAGGAAACACAATGACTTCCTCTGGATTGCAGGGGACCTGTCTAGGTTGTGGATCCCCTGGTGCAGGGACCTGACCAGGTATAGAAATGGCAAGTAACTTTGCCATGTCAAGCAGAAAAGCTTGAAAAGAAATCTCCCCAGAGGGGAGTCCGAGGAAGAGGAGGAAGAACTAGATCTGTTGAAGAACTAGCTGTAGCAGCCACTTGCTCATTCAGAATCTGTGGAATAGTAGATCTGGAGGGGTGGAGCATCGGATTATCTTTGAAAGATAGTTGTGGGTACCGATGAAAACCGGTACCACAACTCATCGGTAGCAAGTCGTCCATGCTAGGGATGGATTCCAAACTCGGTATGGAAGGAAGCGAGCCGGCTAGCATGGGAGGTACCGATGCCGATACCGGTAGCGAAATCGGTACCGTCGGTGACACCGATATATGAAGATCAGTCTGTAATGGCACTATCAGTACCGTGGTAACCGAATGTTGCAGACCTTGATCATCGGTGGAATGTCCACGGTACCGTCTGGAGTCGATACCCAGTCATCCAGACTAGAGATCGATTCTAGACTCGGTATCGAAAGAAGTGAGTCTATCGATGCATGTCGGGAGGGTACCGACGTAGATACCAGCATCGGTACCGGGACCGATGTGGGAAGATCGGTCGGTAGCGGCTCTAATGGCACCGAAGATACCGAGAGCGCTCGACAGCGATCGGTGTGGAATGTTTCATCCAGCACCATTGCCGATGCTGGGGTACCGGCACCGCTCCAAGCAGATACCACCACCAGGCATGGTTCAGGCATGTTCACCAAGGTAAAAACCCCGGGAACAACCTGAAACCCCGTTAGTGCTTTGGAGACAGAAGCCTCCCGCCGGGGTTTTAAAGCCAAAATGTCCTCGGGGGCAAGCCGAAAGGCATCTCTATGAAGGACATGAGATCTACCACCCGAGGACTGGCTAGTCTTTACAGACTTTTGTTTGGTTACCTGATCCTGCGAAAAAGAAGATGGAGCTGGTACCCTCAGGAGTGAGGGGAACGGCGTATCAAGTTGAGCTCGATGCTGAAAACCTCTTGCAGAAATAGAAGTACAGGAGGCACAATCCAGCGGATTGTGTTCAGGTCCCAAACATGAAAGGCACCAATTATGGGTGTCTAAAAGTAATTTGGTAGTGCCACAGTTAACACACTTTCTAGTGGCTAGAATTTCCATGAGGGAAATGTAGAGGCCTAGCAGGCCAAAGCCTGTCAGACACCAAATAGGAACAAATTTCCTACAGAAGGAAATATCTGTAAAAGAAAAGAAGAAGAAAACACCGGCGGTACCGGTGCGTCGAGGGAAGGTAGACGCGACCACAGGAAAAAAACAAAAAATAAAGGAAGAATTTTCTGCGGTGACAGGAGGACGTCCTGCCAGCTCCGCGGAAAAACGAAAACTGAGGAGAGGCAGTTGGGAAAGGCGGGAAGGCAGCACGCAGGCGTGTTGGGATGCTCCCAAAAGCGTTCTGATTGGACGCTGGGGAGCGTTCCCGCGCAGACTCCATCGGTACTGACGTACCCTATGTGAAGACTCATTCCTGCTTGTTCCTGGAGATTGAATTGAATTCAACCAAACAACACACATTTGGGTTGTTGGTATCAAAAGCCCAACAAATGCTAAAGATAATCACCTGCACAGCTGGTTGCCTATTAGCCAGGAGTAGGGCAGCTTTCACAAAGCTGATACCACCATAAGGCAGGAATTCAGCAAGACCTCACTTCACCTCCACACTTCTATTCCCCTAGGTAACGGTCTACTAAACTGCAGAAAGCAGTAAACATTCTGTGACATATGTGCACAGACACATACATAGCCTTGTAAAGTCTTCACAACCGTATCACATTGATGTCTATGAGAGAACCCATGGCAGCTAACTAATGAGGGTAGTCAGAGGCTCAGCGAGGCCCTGATTTAGGCATAGGTAACAAACTAGCAACTATCTAGGGTGCCAAAATTTGAAGGCATCAAATATCCAAAAAAGCTTGCTCCTGCTTACTTTAAGGCTATGGGCATGTGGTGCATCAGTGAAGTCACTATATATTTCCTTTTCTCCATTTCTGGCTTTCCATTCTTTGGGATCCAACTCCTCACCCCTTCCCTTCTCTGGCAGCTACTGTCAGGTCTTACCTATGAACGCCAAAATCTTAAATCCAGCCCTGGGCCCAGTCTCCATTCCCTTACTGCTTCACAGCTAAGAATTAAGCAAAAGAGAATCTATGCCAGTGGTGCAATGACCAGAGATCACTATTGCTGTACTTAGGATACTTTAAAACATAAGGCAAGCCTGAATATTGCTAGGTTGAGGTGATTTTAATTTTAACAGTCTCGCTGACATACCTGCCACAGGAATCTGGTATGGATGTATAGATCGAGCTGGAAGCACAGGCTGGTGAAGAGTTACTGTACCATCGAATTCTCCTCGTAACTTGATGTCAAACACTACAGAGGTCTGAAATTAACAAAAATAAATAATTTCCTTTCACTGAACATTACAAAGAGTAAAGCATAGTTACTTACCTGTAACAGGTGTTCTCTGGAGCCAGAAGGAATCGGTTCTCACATATGGGTGACATCAGCACTGACAGAGCCCGCATGGAAGCATCTCCCCAGCTTTTAAAGAAAGCCTTTGGGAGATGCACCACGCATGTGTGGTCCCCTTCCCGCCCAAGGGTGCCATCTCACCTCAGTCAAATGATATATAGCTAAGATGGCCAAGAAAAAATAATACACAGTAAAGAGCAATTCCAAGGGGAGGAGAGAGGATTCTGAGGACCAATTCCTGCTATCCCTGGAGAACATTTGTTACAGGTGAGTAACTATGCTTTCTCTGGGAACAAGCAGGAAGTCAGTCCTCACATATGGGACTCCCCAGTAACAGGCTACAGAGAACCTGTAAAAACCACTGCGACCTACAAAGGGTGAGCCATGATCAGCAGCAGTTGAATCCTTAAGAGAGACTCTCGCAAGACCCAGGTGTCCAGCAGAGAACAAGCAACCCGGTAGTCTGAACACAGAAGGGTCGGAGGGCAGAAGCTGCCTACATCCCGAATAGATTACGGAGTATGGCCTGGCTGAAGGCGCTGGCCCATCAGGACTCCCTCTCCAGGCAGTAGTGAGCTGCGAAGGTATGGATCAAAGATCAGGTGGAAGACCAGCAGATTTCCGTCATGGGGATGGAATATAGATTTGCTACAGAAGTAGCAATGGTCCTGATGCAGTGCACCATGATCTCCTGGTCCAGTGAAATCCCAGCCTGCTCGTAGGCAAGGGTAATGCAGTCCACCACCCAAGTGGACAGAGTTTTAGTCACTGGAGTCCCAGATGGCTGGGGTCATAGCTTACAAAAAGCTGAGGCAAACCAGAGTCCGTTGCAGATAGGACACAACCTTTTTACCATCCAGAGTATGGAGAATGGTCTCAGCCTTGCT
Source organism: Ichthyophis bannanicus (assembly GCA_033557465.1). Taxonomy (NCBI): domain Eukaryota; kingdom Metazoa; phylum Chordata; class Amphibia; order Gymnophiona; family Ichthyophiidae; genus Ichthyophis; species Ichthyophis bannanicus. Next base: position 1,404,660,896 of record CM066031.1, on the reverse strand, counting down.
GGCATCAGGCCCTGGGAAGAAGGTGTGTAGCACCACCTCCTGATGGAAGTGGAACGGGAACACCATCTTCGGAAGAAACTTGGGGTGTGTGAAGCACCACCCTGTTCTTGTAGAACCTTGTGTAGGGATGCTCTGCCATTAGAGCCTGGAGCTCGCTGACTGAGTTGATGCAAGTGCCACAAGGAATACAATCTTCCAGGAGAGGTACCGCAGGCGACAGGTAGTCAGGGATTCAAAAGTGGAGGCTTAGTGAGCTGCGAGAGTACGTTTGGATCCCACTCCGCCACTGGAGGGTGGATGGGGAGTTTGGATAAACATGAGGCCCCACAGGAATCGGGACACAAGGAGCTACGCCAAGAGGGATTTTCCCTCAGTGGGATGGTGATGCGTTCCCATGGTGCTCATGTGTACTCTGACCAAATTGAACTTTAGTCCCATCTGTGACAGGTGGAGCAGGTCCTGGTGTACTACTTGTACCAAGCAGGAGAACGAGTCTGCCCATCTTTCTATACAGCACAAGAAAATGTGCCACTTGAAAGTATACGCCCTTCTTGTGGAGGCCTTATGTGAGGCCAAAAGGACATCCCTCCACATCCCGTGGGAGGCTGAAGTGAGCTAACATTACCCTTTCAGTAGCCAAGCTGTGAGCAACAGGGGCCCCAGGTTGTGGTGTAGGAGAGCGCCCTGCTCCTGTGAGAGTAGCCCTGAGGCTCTGTCCAGGGGAATCTGTGATGCTGCCGATAGGGAGAGGAGCAGTGGGAACCAGAGCTGCCTGGGCCACCGAGGAACTATCAACATTAGTGATGCTCTGTCATGCTAGGCCTTGAATAAGGTCTTGGTGACCAGCAATATCGGTGGGAAGGCGTACAGGAGGTCTTCTGTCCATGGAATGGGAACGCATCTGCTGCCACCCAGGAAGGGTATGGTTGGCGGGAGCAGAATCGGGGCAACTGCGTTTTGTCTGGACTGGCGAACAGGTCCATCGAGGGGATGCCCCAGAGACAAAAAAGCCAGGAGGCTACTACCGGATCCAAGGGCCACTTGTGCAGTTGGAGGATTCTGCTCAGTTTGTCTGCCAGTGTATTATCCTGGCCCAGGAAGTAAACCAACCCCTCAGGAGCATCTCCCTGTGTGCCACATAGGCGCAGAGGGCTATTGCCTCCTGGCAGAGGGGATACGACCTTATGCCCCCTTGTTTGTTCACATAGAACACTGCGACCTGGTTGCCTGTCTGAATCAGCACTAGGTGGTACTGCGGTTGGCAGCAGAAAGCTCAAAGAGCCCAGAATGTCGTCCAGAGCTCTAGCAGGTTGATTTGCAATCAGGATTCCTCCTGAGACCAGCCACCTTGCATCTTTAGGCCCTAACAATGCACTCCCCAGCCAAACAGGAAGGCATCCATGGTGAGGACCCTCTGGGGGTGGGTGCCTGGAAGGGCATCCCAGCCTGAAGATGACATGGACTGCCACCATGCAAGGGAGTCTGCCAGTTGACGGGTCACTCTCACTCTTTCCGAGCCTGCCTGTGGCTTATGTCCACTGAGAGCAGAGGCACCACTGGGCTGCCCTCATGTGCAGGTGGGCATATGGGGGTCACATGAACCATGGAGGCCATGTGTCCCCAACAGGCAGAGTAGAAGTCAGTCAGGTAGTATCCAGTGTTGGTGCACCTCTGCAGCTAACTCCATGAGGCGTTCTGACCTTTTCTGAGGGGTTGAAGGCTTTCGCTTGTAGGGTATCTAGTTGCACCCCAATAAACTTTAGGCGCTGTGCCAGAGTGAGATGGAACTTGGGATAGTTTATGACTAACCCCAAATGCTGCTGGGCATTTATGGTGTGCCTGGCAGCGCATTGTATCTCTGTAACTGTGGCCCCCTTTATGAGCCAGTCGTCCAGATAAGGGAAGAAGAAAGCCCCTTGAATACAGAGGTGGGCTGCGACCACCATGAGGCACTTTGTGAAGATCCTTGGTGATGAGGCCAGACCAAAGGGCAGTACACTGTATTGGTTGCGTTGTCCCCCCACCACGAACCAGAGGTATTTTCTGTGGTTTGGGTGAATTAGAATGTGCATGTAGGCATCCTTTAGGTCTATGGAGCATAGCCAATCTCCCTGCTAGAGGAATGGCAGCAGTGACCCACGGGAGAGCATCTTGAACTTCTCCATGATCAGAAACCTGTTGAGCTCTTGCAGGTCCAGGATGGGCCTGAGGCCCCTGTCTTCTTGGAGATGAGGAAATACCTGGAATAGAAGCCTGTGCCCCAGAGATGTTTTGGTACTGGATCCACTCTCTTGTCCTTGATTAAGCCTGCTAGCTCGGTGAGAAGCAGAGTCTGGTGAAGGAGAGTTCTGATGGGCTCTCTTGGGAAGAGTGTGGTGCCCACTGTAGATGGAGGCATCAATCCCTGACCACCTGTAGCACCCAGGTATTGGTGGTGATGGCTGTCCACTTGTGGGCAAACAGGGCTAGGCACCCCCCTGTAGGTTGCAAAGGACCCCCTGGGGGGGAGGAGGGAGGGGGGAGTCGCCGCACCCAGGACTTCGGGGCCTTTTGCTTTCTAGGAGCATGCCCCTGTTGAGGGGCCAAAAAGGCCTGGAAATGCAGTGTACCACCAAAGCCCCCCCCCCCCTTCTTCCTTAGGAAGAAGGGTTTCTTTCCTGGAGCTTTCTTCCGAGGTTTCACCAAGGGACTTCTTCGAGAGCCTGGTTCTTGTCAGGAACTCTGTTTCTATCTCTGCAGCCTTGTCTGCCATGGGTTTCCCCAAATAGGTTCTCACTTATATAGGGGACATTAGTTAGTTTGTCCTGCACCCATTGCTCCAGGTCAAATGACTGCAGCCATGCTTGGCATTGTGCCCCGATGCCTGCGGCGGCCAACCTGACCAAAGACTCAAAGCCACCATAGGCTGCTAGAGACAAAAACTTCAAATATCGCAGAGGTCAGGGTCTAAAACCTCTATAAGGATTCCCAATTGAGGACTGCCGAAAATCCCCCAGGTTCCTTCAACAGTTCCTTCAGGTACATGCCAATATACAGCTGGTAGGCCTGGATCCAGCAAGTTAGTATTGAGCCTTGAAAGGCCTTCTGGCCGAGGGTGTCGAGGGTTTGGGCTTCCCTGCCAGGTGGCACCAACAGATGAGTTTTTTGTCTTTTGAACCGGTGCATGGCCGACTCCATGACCACCAAGTTATGGGGAAGCTGGGTCTTTTGGAACCCAGGGCTTCAGCATACCCAGTACATGGCATCAAGGCACCTGACTATTGGTACAGACACTGGTATTTCCCACATCCGGAGAAGTAGGTGGTCAAGGATCAAGGGCACCAGTACCATAAGGGTCTCTTTTGGGGGTGCCTTGTATTGCAGTATCTCCAATTCCTCGGTGTGTGGGCCCTCCTCGTCCTCGATAGTGAGACCTTGGCCATGTCCCACACAAAACTGAGGAAGGAGACATCCTTGGGCAGGGAACAGCATTGGGGCATAAGGGGAGACCAATCGGAGGGCATGTCTCTGTGTCGCCTCATGTCCAGCGAGTCTTTTTCCTCAGTCTCCCATTCGGACTCGAAGTTTGAGTACGAGTCCGATGCCATGCGATCACCTCAGTCTAAGTCTGCGACCCCCGAAAGATCTGCAATCCGAGCCACTGGCACTTGCCGGGGAGGACCGGTGCTCCGAGGAACAGTACCAGGACCTCGTCCTGTGCTGGGGGCTTTCTCGAGGCAGATGGTGCTCGAGGACCGGCTCAACATCTGGGTAAGCCCTCGATGTCTAGGGTCCCATCACTGTGGCAGATGAACCAGACGAGCTGGACATAAATGCCCACTTCATGGCCACAAGGGTAGATATACTGCTCTCCAAGTTCACCATCCTGGTCTCCATATCAGTTGGCTCCGCAGCCTTTGACACAGGCACCGAGGGCTTCGGGCCTGGCATTGGTACCATCAAGGGAGAGTCCTCAATGAGGATGGCCTTGGAGGCCTGAGGGACAGTCGGCAGGCACCTATGACTCCTTACGGGCAGCTTGGAAGGCCGCTTCTGCTCTGTCTCCTTGGACTCACGCCAGGGACTGCAGGACCTGGTGTGCGATTTCCTCTTCTTCCCAGAACCATCCTCCAAGGCGGCCTTTAAGGGTTTCTTCTTCTTGCACTCCACCTCTGGGGATTTCCACTCAGAGGAACCGGGGGACTCCGAAGAGGCTTGGACTTCACGGAGCACTGAGGTATCAGAGGGATCCCTGCAGCATGGTGTTACTGGAGACTCCGGCACAGAGTCAGACTTTTGGAAAAAAAATTTCCTGCTGCTACTGATGGCTCTTTAAGGCCTCTGAAGTCATGATTCTGCAGAGTTCATAGTCAGAGTCATTAGGCTCCAGGCTGAGGTACCGGAGGCAGCAGTCATGTGGGTCGGTGAAAGACATTTTGCCACACGAGTCACACTTCTTGAAACCACTGGAGGTCATTGGAAAAAGAGGGGACCCCGCTGCCTAGCGGGGGTCAGAGGCCTTCAGCTAAAAAAGACCACGAATGCCAGTTTGAGGAACACCTCTATGAAAAATGAGAAAATGAACGAATGAATCAGAGGCATGATGCCCAGGCAAGCTGGCTTGGGGGCAGGAAAGAACCAGTATGCAGATCAGACACAACTTAACAAAAATCATGCTTTTTCCAGGGAAAATTGGATGATGTCCAAAGGGCTCCATGGAAAAAAGGAGAATGAGGCAGGATGGCATCCTTGGGTGGGAAGGAGACCATGCATGCGTGGTGCATCTCCCAAAGGCTTTCTTTGAAAGCTGGGGAGATGCTTCCACATGGGCTCCGTCGGCGCCAATGTCACCCATATGCGAGGGCTGACTTCCTGCTTGTTCCCAGAGAATTCTTGTTACCCATTAAAAAGAAAATTTAGTATTTACAATGCATTCTCTTGTGTTACAATAAAAGCTAACCAGTTTCACACACCATGGCCTGTTAATGCACATATGAAAAACAACCCTCAAAATACAGTCTATCAGCTTCCTTAGAGCAAAACATGTTAAAACAAAACAAAACAAAACGTTTCTACTAATTACCCCTGACTATATAGCACAGTTACTTACCTGTAACAGGTGATCTCTGGGAACAGCAGGAATTAGTCCTCACATATGGGTACGTCGGTACCGACGGAGCCTGCGCGGGAAAACTCCCCAGCTTCCCAGAAGGAAAACTTTTGGGGCCTCCCACTGCGCATGCGCGCTGCCTTCCCGCCTTCCTGACCAACTCTCCTCAGTTCGAGTTTAAAGCTGAGACAATAGAGAGAGGAAATGAAAGAGAGAGAGATACAACTCCTAGGGGAGGTGGGTGGGTTGTGAGGACTAATTCCTGCTGTTCCCAGAGATCACCTGTTACAGGTAAGTAACTGTGCTATCTTCAGGAACAAGCAGGAATAAGTCCTCACAGATGGGGACTCCCTAGCTAAGATGCCCGGGAGATCCCCTCAAGGGTATGAGACCCTGAAAGGTTCCTCATCTTCCTATGGATCTCAGGCATCCATTCAGGGAAGGTGGGCAGGAGTTGTTCAAGAATGAAACAGGTGTCTGAGGACAGCCTGACCAAACAAGGCATCCCGGCGGGAGTCCTTGTCCAAACAGTAATGGGCTGTAAAGGTATGAACCGAGGCCCAGGTGGCTGCTCGACAGATCTGGTCAATGGACACAGAGTTTAGATGAGCCATAGAGGTGGCCATGGCCCTCACATTGTGAGCGGTGACATGGACCTCCAGAGAAAGGTTCTTACTCTGGTAAGCAAAAGAGATACACTGAGCAATCCAATTGGAGAGTGTTCTTTTAGAGACTGGAAGTCCCAGATGAGAAGGATCAAAAGCAACAAAAAGCTGAGAAGACTTTCGATGTTGCTGTGTCCTGTGGAGGTAAAAAGGCAAGAGCTCTTTTACAATCTAGAGTATGAAGGTTCCTCTCTGCATTGGATGCATGAGGAGCTGGAAAAAAGACAGGTAAATATACCTCTTGATTAAGATGAAAAGGGGAGACCACTTTAGGCATAAAGTGGGGATTGGTCCTAAGGACCACCTTATCATGATGGAACCTTGTATAAGGTGGATTAGCCACTAGAGCTTGCAGTTCACTGATACGGCGAGCTGAGGTGACTGCAATAAGAAAAATAACCTTCCAGGAAAGAAATTTCAAGGAGGTAGTGGCTAAGGGTTCAAAGGGTGGCTTCATAAGCTAACCAAGAACCAAGTTTAAGTCCCATGCCACCGGAGGAGGTCGAATGGGAGGTTTAGTTAAGGTTAGGCCTCTCATGAATCTTGCAATAAGAGAATGAGAGGAAACAGGTTGTCCATTGATGGGCTTAAGGGATGCTGCTATAGCACTCAAATGGACTCTTACTGAATTCGTTTTGAGTCCTGCATTGGAGAGATGCAGAAGATATTCCAAAAGAGAATTCAAAGGGAGTGCTAGAGGGTTAAGACCCTTTTGAGCACACCAAATGGAAAATCTTTTCCATTTAAAAGCGTAAGAACGCCTAGTGGAAGGTTTCCTAGAAGCATGGAGGATATCCTTCACTTGCTGCGAAAGATTGAAGTGTTGAAGGTCTAGGCCTTCAGTAACCAAGCTCTGAGGTGAAGGGACTTGGGGGGTTTGGGTGCCACAAAGTCCGCTCCTCCTGAGACAGAAGGTCTGGAGCCGCTCCCAAGTCCAGAGAGGGGGCTTGGGAGAGATGCAGAAGTAGAGGGTACCACACTTGGCGTGGCCAGCGTGGAGCTATGTGGATCATGGACCCTTGATCCCTTTGAAGTTTAAACAGAGTCTTCGGAATCAAAGGAATGGGTGGAAAGGCATATAGGAAGCCCCGACCCCAATGAAGGAGGAAGGCATCCTTGGCCTGCACTCCCTGACATGGAATTCTGGAACAGAACCGGGGAAGTTTGGCATTCCACGGACTTGCAAAGAGGTCTATGTCCGGGGTTCCCCATTTCTGGAAGATTCTGAGAACCTGATCCATGTGCAGGGACCATTCGTGTGGAAGCAGAACTCGACTGAGTCTGTCTGCCCAAGAGTTTTGGATTCCTGGAAGATATACTGCCAGGAGATGGATTTGATGCTCTCTGGCGAAGGCCCATAATCTTAGAGCTTCGTTGCAAAGCGACAGAGAGCCAGTCCCTCCTTGTTTGTTTATGTAAAACATGGCTACTTGATTGTCCGTATGAATAAGGACTGTCATGTTGCTGAGGAGGGTATGAAAAACTCTGAGAGCTAGAAAGATTGCTCGAAGTTCCAAGTGGTTGATATGAAGGGTGGTCTCCTGTGGAGACCAAGTGCCCTGAGTGGAGAGATCTTGAAGATGAGCTCCCCAACCTGTTTGGGAGGCATCTGTTGTGAGGGCTGCTTGGGGCAACAATGGTTGAAAGGGGGCCCCCAACAACAGATTTTGAGTGGACATCCACCACTGGAGAGACCAAAAGAGACGTTTGGAGTTTGCTATTTGGTCTGAGAGAGCTCCTGATGCTTGAGTCCACTGGGTGGACAAAGTCCATTGAGCTGCTCTCATATGTAGGCGAGCATAAGGCACCACATGTACTGTGGAGGCCATGTGGCCTAATAGTTCTAGCATCTCCCTGGCAGTCAAGTGGCTTCTGGACTGAGTCTGGGAGGCCACGTTCACTAGACTTTGGCAACGGGCCTGAGAAAGATAGGCCCTTGCAGTGGTGGCATCCAACCAGGCCCCTATGAATTCCAGGGACTGAGTAGGGGTGAGTTGAGACTTTGGCAGATTGATCACAAGTCCCAGATACTGCAGGATGCGTCTGGTGCGATCCAGGGAAGTCTGAGCCTCGGACTGAGATGGAGCTCGGATGAGCCAGTCGTCCAGGTATGGGAAGACAAAAATTCCCAGGGCGCGTAGAAATGCAGCCACTATTGCCATGCATTTGGTAAATACTCTTGGAGCAGAGGCTAGACCGAAGGGAAGTACTCTGTATTGGAAATGTTTTCCCTGGAACAGAAACCGTAGGAATTTTCTGTGGGATGGATGGATGGATGAGTATATGTGTGTACGCATCCTTGAGATCTAGAGAACAAAGCCAATCCTGACTCTGTAGATATGGAAGGAGAGTACCTAGAGAAAGCATCTTGAATTTCTCCTTGCATAGGAATTTGTTCAATTCTCTCATATCTAGAATGGGTCTGTACCCCCCTGTTTTCTTGGGAATGAGAAAATAAGGGGAGTAAAACCCTGACCCCTGTTGAAGAAGAGGAACCTCTTCTATTGCCCTTTGGGCGAGAAGAGTGGTCATCTCCTGACCCAACAGGTCTAGGAGAGATGGGGGAGAATTGAAACATCTCACCATGGTATGGGGAGGAAGGCTGGAGAAATGGAGTTTGTAGCCCTCTGATGATAGAGAGGGTCCACTGTTCTGATGTGATTTGCTCCCATCTGGGCGCAAAATGAGTTAGCCTTCCTGGAATGGTGAGAGGCTATGGATGTTTTAGAGCCAGAAAGGTTAAGTTCTCTAGTGTTAAGTCAAAAACCCTGAGGTGGTTGGGACTGCTGGGCTGTAGCAGCCCCTGCAGGTTTTGCCCTGGCCTGTTTAGGCTGCTGACGCTTAGGAGCAAAGCGAGCTGCAGAAGATTGTTGGCCAGTATTTGTAGCAAATCTGGCCTTCTTATAGAAAGGCTTCTTGGAAGATTTTTTTCTTGACAGGGGCAGAGGTAGACTTAGAAAGTCTATCTAAAGCAGCATTTTCTTCATCCATTTGAGTGGCTTTGATTGGCCACTCCTTACCAAACAGATTCTCACCTGTACAGGGCAGATTTCCCAACCCATCCTGGACCCAGGGTTCTAGGTCAGAGGCCTGGAGCCAAGCAATTCTGTGAGCCGCTATGGCAATACCTGAGGCTCTGTTAGCACCCTCAAAGGAGTCAAAGGCTGCTCTGTTGGAGAACTTTGAAATATCTTGGGTATGCTTTAGCAAAAGGAGGAACTCCTCCTTTCTATCCTCTGGGATAAAGGGGAGAAAATGGCGTATTTTCAATGCAATCTCCTTCAGAAACATGCCCATATAGAGGCTGTATGAATTGATTCTGGCAATAAGCATACTTGCTTGGAAGATTTTTCTACCAAAAGCATCCAAAGTCCTACATTCTCTTCCTGGAGGAGTAGAAGAGTGTCTTTTGGTACTCTTTATCCTTTTCATAGCTGACTGCACCACAATAGAGTGGTGAGGGAGCTGAGTTTTTTGAAAACCAGGAGAAGGAGGGACACGATACATGGTGTCCAAGCGACGAGAATGTGGAGATAGGGTGAGAGGAGTCTCCCATAAGTCCATCGTGTGTTCTTGAAGAATTTCATGAATGGGCAAGGTGACTGCCTCTTTGGGAACCTTAGAGTATCCCAAAATATCTAATTTTTTTGCTCTAGGTTCTTTTTCAGAGGTCACTGAAATAGAGAGACCTTTAGCTACTTCAATGATGAAGTCTTGAAAGGACAAATCCTCTGGAGGAGACATTCTCCTCTTTGGAGAAGAGGGCTCTTCAGGAAGAGTAAGAGATACTTCAGCGGAGTCATCTGATGAATCAGAATCATCAGAAGACTCGAAGTATCGTCTGTTTGCTTCCAGGGATCGATAAGCGTATCGACCGGTACCCACATCGGGGGTACCCGGTACCGGATCGGTATCGGGAGAAACCCCGGAACCGGGAACCAGAATCGGTATTCTGGTCGATGTGGAAGCCCTGGGTACCGGTATCGGTTGTGGTACCGGAACCGGAGTCGGTACCGCTGGCTGCGGTACCGAGGGCGTCGCAGCTCTAATAAAAGCCAGTATGGCCTGCTGCATGGATTGAACTGTATGATCCATAGACGCCACGACTGTCTGGATGTCGGTACCGGAAGATTAAGCCGGTACCTCAGAGCAGTCTAACAGGTGATCGGTCGAGGCCGTGCCATCGATGTCAACCTGTAACCCCATAGGGGGAGCTTTGGAAGCCGGAGCTTCCCGCCAGGGTTGTTTGGCTGGGGCAGGGTCCTCAGGGTCTAGCCCGGGGGCATCTCGATACTTAGAGGGAGATTTGCCCTTTGAGGACCTGCCAGAGGAATGTTTGGTTACCTGAGATCCATCAGGAGAGGAAGACCTGGAAGATGTCGATGCTGGAGTATCAGTAGAAAACAGCATGTGAAACTTGGCTGCCCGGTTTTGTAAGCCACGTTTAGACATCAAAGAACAGGATGGGCAATCCGGAATGGAATGGTCAGACCCCAAACATTTAAGACACCATTCATGGGTGTCTGTGACTGAAATAGTACCGCTACACTTGGTGCATTTTTTTAAAACCAGAGGCTGGTTTCTCCATGAGGGAGAATTCTGTGAAGGCCTAGAGGCCTCACAGGACAAACACACCAAGTGGGGAAAAATAAGAATTTTTTTTTTTTTAAAGAAATAAAGAAAAAAGACCGGCGGTACCGGTCCGGAATCGGGGAAGGCAGATACGCGGCCAAAGAAACAAATTAAAATAAGAACTTCTTCAGCGGTGACAGGAACACGACCTGCTGGCTCCGCGGAAAAAGAAGAACTGAGGAGAGTTGGTCAGGAAGGCGGGAAGGCAGCGCGCATGTGCAGTGGGAGGCCCCAAAAGCTTTCCTTCTGGGAAGCTGGGGAGCTTTCCCGCGCAGGCTCCGTCGGTACCGACGTACCCATATGTGAGGACTTATTCCTGCTTGTTCCTGGAGATCAAATATGACGTTCTTTATTAAAAGGGCAATTTTCAAAACCCATGGCAATAACTATTTATTCTGCCTGGCCTGAAAACTGTCCTCTTCAGTTCAGCTAAAAAGAAAAAAAAAAAAAAATCACACACGGACACCTGCCAGCAAGCTTTCTCAGGAATAGCCCCCATACTCTGGGACTCACTCCCAAAAGGGGCTACATCTAACTCAAGACTAATTCTTTTACAGGAAGCATATAAAAGTCTGTTTTTTCTCCAAAGCCTTTAATGGCTATTGTGACTGACACTCCTTTAACTCATACTGCTTCAGGACTTAGCTTGATGCATACCCTGAAACCAAGACCAGATCCACATACCTTATTCATCTGTATATAAAAATTTACCTGTTATCTAGTTTACCGTTTTTATTTATCCCTATGCCTTTGTCTTGCCCATCTTTTCTGACTTTAGATCATATTGCACCTGTCCCCTATGCTGCCTCTTAGGATGTTTCATTGTATAGTGCTAACATCAAGAGTATCCTATCTACGTTATATGAATGTTCTACCATGTTGCCTTTTATGGCGTATAGTTTGTACTTTGCTGATATTATGAGTATCCTATCTATATTATTTAAGTGTTCTACTGTGCTGCCTAGTAAAGCTATATTGTTTATACTCTGCTGACAGTATCATATTTCTATAATGTGAATGTTCTATGATGACGTTTTAAGGTGTACATTACAGACACTGTATCATGTGGTATCCATTATTGCCCACCTCCACATTTCTCTCATTGTTCTATTAAACTGACATGGTAGTCATTTTGCTATTGTAAGTGCTCTGTTGTACACTATATTGGGTGAATCTCTTCATAAAAGGTGGTTAATATAGCCTAATAAATATGTAAATAGAAGCTGATGTAATAAGATAAAAATCTAAGCTAATCAATTATGTATCATTGTCATCCCCCTCTTTGCACTGAATCTTTAGTTCAGATCTTGAGCTGTAGCAAAAAGATTCTAGCATAGGTGTTAGAGTCATGTGAGGTAAAGTCTGGGACTTGACCTCGAATGAGCCTTGAATCACCAGACCAAAATAAATCTCTCTGGTGGCCCAAAAGGGCCCGAAGCCTTCCCCCCCCCCCCAACTCATAAGGCAAGAGCAATGCCCATTTGTTCACGCCTCTGCTGATACCGTCTCGGGAAAATGGCAGCGCCTGACCCATAGCAACATATAACATACTGTTAAGGGTCATCCTGCTAAATAAAAGAGCACCGGAGAGCTCCCTTATTTGACTTGCTGACCTCTAGTAATACAGTCCAATGTACTGCTGGAATGTAGCACCAACAGCAAGGGCAAGAGGACAATGCTCTGTCTGCCAACTTGTGGTGAGATGGAATGGAGGCAGTGGGAGCTTTGAGCTCACTACGGCCACCAGCAGTTTACTGCCCCAAGCTAAAATCCTTTATACACTGGATGGTTATTAGCATGGAAAGAAGTATTAAAAACAAGCAAACTACCTTGCTAAGTGGTAGTGTGGTTTATTGTTAAAATGAGGGAAGAGGGATAGGAAAAAAAAAAAAAGCTGGATTTTCAAATCTTTGGAGAAAAAGCAGGTGCAAAGTCCGTGGTACAATGTACCTCTACACCATTTGAAATCAGCTACAACATCCAAGATACAAAGTACTTGCAGACTTGGCAGCTACACAGGGCTTTCCGAAGGTTCCCCCTTCTACTCCCAGGGAGATCATATTCTGTATCAAAATGGAGTCAATAAAATCACCTCTTGTACTTGAGAACGTTTATATCAACAGCATGATCATGATAATTTAGAAACGTGCAAACTACCATTCCAAAATAGTGTGCAAAAATTAACTAAAGGAAGTTCAAAAACCTCAGGTTGGGGAGCTTTATTGCTTTTTGTTTCACTTTCTCTTTGGTATGAAAATCATTTGAAAATGTGTAAGAACCATGACTAGATTGTAAGCGCTGACGAGCAGGGACTGTCTTTTTGCTTATATTTCTGTACAGCGCTGCGTGCGTAGTGCTATATAAATGCTAACTACTACTAGTAGTAGTAGTAGTAGTAATAGTAGTAGTAATAGTAGTGTCCTTAGCTCTATTTCTAACTCCGAGAGGCATCTGGTGCATAGCTAGCAGGGATGGAACCACTAACTTCTGCTTTTTTTCTTAAAGCGAACTGAAGACTAATTTATTTTCACTGGCATTTGCAATTTAATACCAATGTGTGACATTTGTTATTAATGTTTCACCTTATGAAAAACACATACAAAATTATATCTTAACCCGTTTTGGACAGCTAGCATATTCTCTCTCTGTTCTGGATGACTTATTAGATTTGTTACACTCAAACAACTATGAAATACCGGTAATAAAAAAATATTAAAACATTGCAGAAAATAGAGGTTTCACATAGTGTATGTTTTTCATACACTGGTCCAATATAGTATATTGTCCGTCTTCAAAAAAGATAGGATTCAGTTCCAATATTCATTGACATAAACATACTGTATGATACTACTGAAACTGCAGTTTTCATTTAAAACACTTTATTATGATATAATATAGTTTGTCAATAGTCCATTCTGACGGCGGAATATGATACACGTGAAAACACTTCTGATGCAGTGCGTCGATATTGCACCATTGAAACACCTAGAACAGAATGCTTGACAGCAATTAGTTTCAACATCATATTAGCCCAGCGTATGAAAAACATACAAGGCCGATATAAGCACCAATAACGCTGACACTAAGTAACTTACAGTTATCTAAACCTATTTTCTGAAGTCTACAAATACTTTTATTTGCAAAATAGTAGCTATTACAGCATTATAAGCTACTTACTATTTTTTGTGATCTTATGTTGAGCCGCCAGTACCGTCAAAATCAGCAAACTCTGAATACCTATAAAACTAACTAGATCTCACATAAAAAATCTGTATAACACGCTTTTGGACATAACGATAATAGCTAAACATAGTTCCAATGAATTTATAACATTAATTAGTAAACAGTTGAGTAGTAAGTATGGAAACCTTATGTATGTAAAACATACGCTGGTCCAAAACGGGTTAACAAAATTCTGCTAAAGCTTGAGGAAGAAAATCACAGAGCTGCAGACAAGTGCAGTCACCCGTAACTCCCTTAATCTGCTTGGTCACAACATCTACTTTTATTTAGAAAAAACTGACACATTGTATCCTGCACCATACTATTTGTTTTACTTTTTGTTTATCTATATCTACATGTTACAAATCATACCAAGCACAAACACATTGCTCATGTTTAAGCAGGACAAGCTTCCTGCAAACAAACTCCCTGACTTGCAAGATGTAACCTTGACTGTCTCACTTATAAACATAGGCACTCTGCAAACCCAACAAGACCAGTATTCTATTGACAAAGCAGTCTCCAAGAGCAACAATTAAGAACAGTCATCAGAAACCAGAACATTAAAACATGCTAACTATACAAATATTTGCTCCTCCCCTCCTCCCCCCCCCCCCCCGAGTGGTTGACAGTGTAACCCACGTAGTGTATGCAAACCTCTGAAATTCCCAGGACATCCTGAACAATCGGAAACTGCCCTGATAACAACCCAGAACAGACCAGTTTGATCTATTCCTCATTATTCGGGCTCAATATGAAAAATGGATACTGCTGCCCTACCTCCAGCAGGGAGATTGGCTATGCTCCTTAGACCTAAAGGATGCTTATACTCACATCCTCATTCATCCAGACCACAGACAATATCTCATATTTCTAGTGGGAGGAAATCTTTTTCAGTACAGGATACTTCCCTTTGGCCTAACCTCTGCTCCCAGGGTTTTCACCAAATGCCTGGCGGTGGTGGCGGCCTATCTCAGAAACCAGGGCATCTTTGTCTTCCACACCTGGATGACTGGCTCACCAGGGGTCAGTCTCCACAGGAGACCAGACAAACCACCCTTCGCACTGTATCTCTTCTCCAGCATCTAGGTTTCGTCATAAACTTTGCAAAGTCCACTTTGCTACCCTCACAGAACAGAGTTCATAGGGGTGAGACTAGATACCCTTCAGGCAAAGGCTTACTTGCCCAAGGACAGGGCCCACAGACTGATAGCGTTGGCCAATCAGTTCCAGAGCGGGTCTCTGGTCTCCGCCAGAAACTTCCTAAAGCTCTTGGGCCACATGGCATCCACTGTCCATGTAACTCCGAATGCCCGCCTGCACATGCGACCTGATCAGTGGTGCCTCAGAGCTCAGTGGGTGCAAGCCACAGGCAACTTGAAAGACAATATAAGGGTATCCAAACTGCTGACAGCCTCCCTACGGTGGTGGCTGCATCTCCCAAACCTGGTCCAGGGGGTGCCTTTTCAGGTGTCTCCCCACACACAGGTGCTGACAACCGATGCTTCCCTTCAGGGCTGGGGTGCACATTGCCAGGGGGCTTGCACTCAGGGCCTCTGGTCTCCTGGGGAGTCCACACAGCAGATCAATTTATTGGAGTTGCGAGCTATCCGCTTAGCTCTACAAACTTTCTCTCGTGTCCTCTCTCACCAGTCTGTCTTAGTTCAGACAGACAATCAAGTGGCAATGTTCTAATGTGAACAAGCAAGGGGGCACAGGCTCCAAGCTTCTGTGTCGGGAGGCACAGGCCCTGTGCTCCTTGGCAATCAAACATGTTTCTCAAGGCAGTTTACCTGCCTGGCCAGGAAAATTGCCTGGCAGACAGATTGAGCAGGATTCTACAGCCTCACGAATGGCAATTGAATCCTCTGGTGGTCCAAGGGATCTTCCTAAGATGGGGTCTTCCAACTATCAATCTCTTTACGAGTCCACTGAACCATCAGCTACCCAGGTTCTGTTCCAGACAATCGCAACCTCTTCGAATTGCAGCAGATGCGTTTCTAATCTCTTGGTCTACGGGCCTACTGTATGCGCTTCCTCCCACACCTCTAGTGGCCCGAACCTTGTTCAAGGTTCTTCAGGACAAGGCCTCTGTGTTTCTGGTAGCCCCCAGATGGCCGAGGCAGCCGTAGTTTCCACTCCTCCTGCAGTTGGCAGTGCACACTCCACTCCCTCTGGGGGTGCATCACGACCTCCTGTCTAAAGACCAGGGATCTCTCCTGCACCCCAACCTCAAATCCCTCAACCTGATGGCCTGGCTGCTGAAAGGGTAGTTCTAGCCCCCTTACGTCTGCCTAAGGAGGTGGAAGAGGTGGTTTTGGCCTCTAGGAGGCAATCCACCTGGAAATTTTATGCCCTCAAGTGGCGTAGGTTCTCCACCTGGTGTGCTCAGCGCCAGGAGGATCCTTTTTTGTGCCTGGTTCCAGTGGTGCTGCAGTACCTGCTCCACCTCTCGGACCTAGGCCTTAAGTCCAACTCTGTTCGGGTCCACCTCAGTGCTCTATCGGCAAACCACTCACAGGTACAGGGCCAATCTCTGTCGGGCCACCCCTTGGTGTCCCGTTTCCTCAGAGGCCTGCTTCTGCTCAAGCCTCCAATCCGTCCACCAGCCCCTGAGTGGGATTTAAATGTGGTCTTGCAACAACTTACTTGCCCACCGTCTGAGCCGATGGCTACCTGTCCTTTACGCTTTCTTTCCTGGAAAGCCTTGTTCTTGGTGGCTCTTACCTCGGCCAGGCGTGTGAATAAACTACAAGCTCTGGTTTCTGATAGACCGTATACACGGTTCTATAAGAACATGGTGGTCTTGTGGACTCACTCTAAGTTCCTTCTGAAGGTTATCTCCTCCTTCCACCTCAATCAGGAAGTGGTTCTTCCAACATTCTTCCCCAGGCCGCATGCCAGCCGGGCTGAAACAGTCCTGCATACCCTGGACTGTAGAAGGGCGTTGTCCTTTTACATAGACCGCACGCAGGGGCATCGAAGGGCTGCTCAGCTCTTTCTATCTTTTGATCCTAATAAACTGGGGTTGCCTGTCTCCAAGCATACGTTGTCCCTTTGGGTAGCGGACTGTAACGCCTGGGCGTACAGGGCAGCCGGCCTCTCCTTGCAGGGTCGAGTCACGGCCCACCATGTCAGGGCGAAGGCCGCGACAGTAGCCCACCTCTGCTCTGTTCCGTTGGCAGACATCTGCCGGGCCGCTACCTGGACTTCAAGCCAGACTTTTGCGGCTCACTACTGCCTCGAGAGGGAGTCCCGTAGGGACAGTGCTTTCGGACAGGCAGTACTTTGTAATCTCTGAGGTTTAGGCAACTTCTACCCTCCGGCCCTTGTGTTGGGCTACCGTACAGGGGCGCTCTTAGAAAGGATTCTTTCATGGATGCTGACGCTCTAGAGGGAGCTTATTTTTTAGCTTGGGTTCCCGGTAGCCTTTAGCTGGGGAGTCCCATATGTGAGGACTGACTTCCTGCTTGGTCCTGGAGAAAGTGTAGTTACTCACCTGTAACAGGTGTTCTCCAGGAGCAGCAGGAATCAGTCCTCATAACCCTCCCTCCTCCCCTGGAGTTGCAGTCATATACTTTATTTTTATTTTTTTGCTGTCTTTTAGCTATGTCATCTGACTGAGCAAGATGGCACCCTTGGGCGGGAAGGGGACCACGCATGTGTGCTGCATTCCCAAAGGCTTTCTTTGAAAGCTGGGGAAATGCTCCGCACGAGGGCTCCATCGGCGCCGACGTCACCCATATGTGAGGGCTGACTTCCTGCTTGGTTCTGGAGAAATATGTATTACTTTGGAGGAAAGGCGGCATAGAGATGATATGATAAAGACTTTAAATACATCTATGCATTTATGCCACAGGAGGAGAACCTCTTGATTGAAAGAAAGCTCTGCGACATAGGATGAGGGTGAAAGGGGATAGACTCAGGAGTAATATGCAGAAATATTTCTTTACGGAAAGAGTGGTAGATGCATGGAATAGTCTCCCAGTGGAGGTGGTAGAGATGAGGACAGTATCTGAATTTAAAAAAAAAAAGCATGGGACAAACACATAGGATCTCTAAAGGAAAAAAGGGACTGTTGAAATGGTTGATATAGAAGGGAAGACTAGATAGAAACACGATGGCAGAAAAAGACCACATGGCCTATGTTTCTATCCCACGGTTGGACAGGGCCTGTACCAGCAGCTTAACATGCTTGACCACTGAGAATGCACCACATCTGGATGGATAGCTAGCGACACTCCATTTACCCATTCACGATAGCAGGTGAGAGCCGCCACCTGGATCCAAAACAAATTGAAACCCAGGACCTTATCAAGACCCACCTGCAAGGTGGCAAGAATCTTTGGCAAAGGCACTGACAACGCTCAGCCTTCCCTACCTGAACACCAGTCTTTAAAGACTCTCCAGACGTGCACATACAATAGGGAAGTGGAGGATGTAGTAAAGGCTGTTAGTGTAGCTGGGTTTAAAAAAGGTTTGGACAAGTTCCTGGAGGAAAGATCCATAAACCATTATTAAGAAGGGACCCAGGATATCAATGCTTGACCCAGTACAAGCATTGCAGAACCTGTGTCTTTTGGGGAAACTGCTAGGTACGTATGACCTAGATTGGCCACTGTTGTAAACAGGATACTGGGCTTGATGGACCTTGGTCTGACCCAGTATGGCATATCTTATGTTCTTATGTAAGTGGAGCGCTTACAAACCCTCAGAGTTGCTATCACCTGGGCTGAGTAACCCTTCTTTTTCAGTCAAACCCTTTCAAAAGCCAAGCCATAAGTGAGAATCAATCCACCTGAGGCATGAGAATGGGCCCTTGTGACAGGAGGTTGGGCCGTGCCAGAAGATGCCATGGGGTGTCCACTGTTAGCTGAATCAGATCTGCATAACATGGTCTCCAAGGTCAGTCTGACGTGATCAGAATCACCATCCTAGCATGAGAGACTATCCTCTAGAGAATATACCCTATGAGGGCTGTCGCCGCCTACCCCCGCCTAGGCGGTTGCCTGAGGAAAGGGGGCTGCACTTTCAATATTTTATTTAATATGTACTCCTAGGGCAAAGGCCTCTGGGAGTTGTAGTTCCTTGAGCATTTGATTGTAGTTGTAATAAAGAGCTTTAGCCGAGGTTTGAAAGCAACACAGGAAATTTTATTCGCCTCCCATGTTTAACAGGAACTTCTAAGGATGCTTGGCATAACACATGTAAAGACTTTTTCCACAAGAAATAAAAGGTTGGTAAACTTTCCACAGATATCAATTGCCCTTGCTTGCTTCAACAAGGCAATGATTGCTTTCTTCCAAATAAAGGTTTCAGTTCACAATGCTTTTTGCAATTAATTGTCCATTGAAGACTTTCAGACAGCAATACTCCTGTAATAAACTTTTCTTCTTTGCTTCAACTTAATCAGGGTTTTAATTAGTTGCTCTAGAGACCTTAGGCATTCCTCCTTAACAAGTCTCTTGCTTTTAAAACAGCAGCCACACTAATTAAAACTTTCTTTCCCTTTCAGAACATACATGCACATAAAACAAACGAATCTCTTTAAGCTTATAACTCAGAAGATTCTCATTTTACCCTTATGGATAAATCACATTCCATTTCTTGATCAGGTTGACTTAATTCACTATCACCTTCTCCAACTTCCATTGACTCACATTCAGAGCAATCAGGTTCTGCAGCTTCGTTGAACAACCTAATCAGCTGTTCCCCTCGAGACCTCTCTCGGGACTCAGAGCTACCATCAAAGCAAGGTAATTCCTGATCTTTTACCAAATGTTTCAACAGTTTTAAAGCATTCAAGGTTTCTCTGTTAAGAGGTTTTCTTACCAGCCCTCCTTGAGGTGAGATTCTTGGACTCAGCGTCTCCTGGTAAGCCTTTATGATTTGAGTCACTCCCAGCAATCTCTCCTGGCTTAAACCTCCGGGTTTTTGAACCTACTGCAGGCTTCCTATAGCCCTGGTACCGGTCCAAACTCTGGAGCTGGCTTTGGGGATACTCTTCCCTCCAACTGGTGTCTGAGAACCTTTCTCTAGACTCCTGGCTAAAATCTTTACTTGCAGTTCCTTTTAGGATTCTCCTCAGCACTGTTTCACTGCCATTTCCTTGGCCATGCTGGTTCCTGCATACATTAGCCCTTCCGTCTCTCTTCCTCGTGTAATGCTGATGCTCATGCTCAGATTCAGGTTCCTTCCCAGACTCCGCCTCTGAATCAGACTCAGCTCTCGATTCAGCTATTCCCTCAGCTCTCTTCCTCCCTGTTCTCCGGGGCTTATATGAGTGAGTCTGGCCTGTATCTTTCCACCCCGCCTACAGCTGTCTTAGATTGCCACCCTCAGTTACCATGGAGCTGGGGCGTGGCCTTAGGACAGCAGCTTTAGACAGGCTTTTTTCATTCTTAGCTGCACTTTTAAAGTGGCAATTCCCTGCACTTTCCTTCTGACTGGAGGAGACTGCAAGTGTTTTCCCTATTTCCATAGGCACTGGGCTAGCTTCGCCACCACAGGGCCCCAAAGAGGAAATGCATACAGGATTCCTCTCCTCAATCATTCTTGAACCAGGGTGTCCAGACCCTCAGACATCTACTCTCTCCCTCTGCTGAAGAATCCATGATAGGCTCACCCCAACACTCAACTAATCAGGCGAAGATAGTCAGATCGAGAGCCCAATTTTTATCTTTATTATTGTGCTTGATATACCGCACCTTTACACAGGTATCAGGGTGGTTTACAACAGTAGCTGCAAAAAGGAAACATAAAAGAACTCCATTGATTGTTAGGAAAGAAATCCAATCATACAGGGCAAGGGAGTGAATGAAGGAGAAGAGAAAGGCAACATGTGATTAGGTACTAGGAGGAGAGAGGTTGGTCAAAAACTAGTTGAAGCAAGTGAGTTGAGCTGACTTTTGAATTTAATAAAGGATAGTTCCAATCTGAGGTCAGAGAAAAGGGCACTGCAAAGTGCTAGACTGAGGAAGAAGAATGCAGCATTACAGGTGGACTCAAGACAGACTCATGTGGCAGAGGGTAGGTACAACCCATTGGGGTGATTAGAGCAGAGAACAGTACAGGGCATAGAGGTGAGAAGATCCGAAAGATAAAACAGGAATTGCCAGTGTGTAAGGCCTTATGAACCAGAATGAGTATTTTATATTATTTGATACCGAAGAGGACGCCAGTGAAGTTGAATGAGGAGTGTGATAGGGTCCGAGCGGGAAGCGTGGGTGATCATGCAGGCAACCGTATTCTGAAGAAGCTAATCTATTTGATATTAGGGGAAATCTGCAAGCACCACATTACAATAATCGATTTGTGAGATGACAAGAGAAAGGAGAAGGGTAGTGAGGGAAGAAGCAGTCAAGAATGTGTGAACAGCTCGGATTTAGCACAAAGAATAGAAGTGCTGGATGAGATGAGAAAGGTGATCCCTAAAAGTGAGAGCGGAGTCGAGAGTGATGTCTATATACCAAAGAGGACACGAGAGGAATAGGAGGGACAGGCACCGTAAGGGCTTCCCCTTAGGGGGAGGCCTCATACTGGAGAATCTCCAGTTCCTCCGTGCAGGGATCCTCCTCAGTCTCTCTCTCAATGGCGAGCACCTTAGCTATGTCCCGCATAAAGTCAAGGAAGGCAATGTCATCGGGCAGGGAAGAGCACCGGGACACCGGGGGAGACAGGTCTGAGGCACGTCTGTCACCGAATGTCCGGGGACTCCTTGTCCTCAGTCTCCCATTCTAACTCGAAGACAGAAGAAGAGTGGGAGGCCCCACAGTCAAGGCTCAAGCCCAAAGGCCGGCAACCTCCGAAGGACCTGAGGCCAAACTGCATGCACTTGCCAGAAAGGATTGGTGTCCAGAAGAATGGGACCAGGACCTCAGATGCCAACGGGTCTCTCGAGGATGGTGGTGCTCAAGGACTGGCTCGACATCTGGTGAAGTCCTTGATATCGAGGGGCTCATCGAGCGGATGAACCGGAGGAACCGGACGAACTCCCACTGCATGGCAACAGAGGCATATATACTGCTCTCTAAGGCTACCATTCTGGTATCCATGCCAGTTGATGCCAGAGCCTTTGACGCAGGCACAGAGGACTTTGTGCCCGGCAATGGTATCTGTCGTGGGGGAGTCTGACGAGGATGGCCTTGGATGTCCAAAGCTGGTCACCAGATACAGACTCCTCCTTCTGGGGCAGCTTGTGGGGCTGCTCCCGCTCCGATCCACGCCAGGGACTACGGGGCCTGGAATGGGATTTTCCCTTCTTCCCGGATCCATCCACAGAGGTGATTTGAGGACTTGGACTTTTTGCATGCCACCTCCAAGTTTTTCCTCGGAGGAGCTGAGGCCACAGGACTCAGAGGCAGCCCAGGCCTCAGAGGGCACCGAAGTACCAGAGGGGGCCCTAGAGTGCGATGACTTGTGAAAAAAACCTGTTCCTGCTGCAGCAGATGACGGCCTTTGTGGTCATGGTCCTACAAAGTTCACAGTTCAAGTCGTCATTCTGCAGTCCAAGGAAGCAAGAGGTAGCAGTGATGTGGGTCGGTGCGGGACATCTTACCGCACCGATCACATTTCTTGAAGCTGCTGGAGGCCATTGAGGAAAAATGGGCCCTGCCACCCGGCACAGGTTCGAGGCCTGCGGTCAAAAAGGGGTGTGAAGTGCCAGTCGAGGAATACCTCGAGAAAAAAACCACAAAAAACAAAGGAACGAGCCCGAGGAGCAACGCAGAGGCTAACTGGCTCGGGGGCGGGAAAGGAACAGGTATGCGTACCAGATAAAATAAAACAAGGTACACACACTTTTTCCAGGAGAAACTGTATGGACATCCAAAGGGCTCCATGGAAAAAAGGAGACTGAGGCAAGATGGCACCCTTGAGCGGGAGGGGACCACACGTGCGTGGTGCATCTCCCAAAGCCTTTCTTTGAAAACTGGGGAGATGCTTCCGCACGTGCTCCATTGGCGCTGTCACCCATATATGAGAACTGACTTCCTGCTTGTTGCCGGAGAAAGCATAGTTATTCACCTGTAAAAAGGATATAGCGATTTTAGAAAAGGTTCAGAGAAGAGCCACCAAAATGGTAAAGGGGATGGAAGGATACTCCTATGAAGAAAGGCTAAAAAGGTTAGGGCTCTTTAACCTGGAAAAGAGACGGCTGAGGGGAGATATGATAGAAGTCTATAAATTAATGAACGGAGTGGAACGAGTAAACGTAGATCGATTGTTTACCTTATCAGAATATAGAAAGACTAGGGGACATGCAATGAAGCTACAGGGTAAACTATTTAAGACTAATAAAAGAAAATATTTTTTCACTCAACGTGTAATCCAACTCTGGAATTTGTTACCGGAGGATGTAGTAAAGGCTGTTAGCGTAGCTGGGTTTAAAAAAAGGTTTGGACAAGTTCCTGGAGGAAAGGTCCATAAACCATTATTAAGAAGGGACCCAGGATATCAATGCTTGAACCAATACAAGCATTGTGGAACCTGTGTCCCTTGAGGAAACTGCTAGGTACATATGACCTAGATTGGCCACTGTTGGAAACAGAATACTGGGCTTGATGGACCTTGGTCTGACCCAGTATGGCATCTCTTATGTTCTTATATTCTTATGTAGGTGTTTTCCAGAGAGGAAGAAGAACACCCTTCCTGCAACATAACCAGGCACAGAAGAGGCAGGACAAGGATCAACCATGGAAGGGTGTTTATTAGAAACTAGGTGGTCAACCAGACACGTTTTTGGGCCGGGAGGCCTTCTTCAGGGGTTAGTGACCTCTAAAATAAAAGTTAAAACCATGCCAAATTACGTCATTTGGCGTTATATAAAACCCATAAGACTTAATAGGTGTCACACTGTTTCCTTTGCATAATTTTGTATTTACTACAGATTAGGTAAGTAATTATCCTGTTCTCACATTTTGTTTCCATGCTTGGATGTTGTTACTTTCTATTTTTACTGTATCTTTTACCACATATTCCAGTTGGGCTCCACATTTATGAATATCTATCATAGTTTTAGTGGAGTAGCAGCCTAGTGGTTAGAACAATGGCTTGGTAACCAAGCACCCAGGGTTCAATTCCCACTAGCACTCCTTGTGGCCTTGGGCAAGTCACTTAACCCTCCATTGCCTCGGAAGAAAGGCCTGGCAATCTACTTCCAGTGACACTGCCAAGAAAACCCAGGAGCTTCTGGGTCGCCAGGAGTCAGGACTGACTCGAAGGCACACATTGCATTTTTTATTGCATCATAGTTTTTACCGCGTTTGGTTGATGTGCCACACGATACGACATAATATATACATGGTTTACTATTCACATATTTCTGTGTTTATGGTTTAAACAAAACTTGAGATGTTATAATTTATGTTATAATTTAACTATTTGTTTATGACTATTTACTGTTTATTTATTAATAGTTTTATGGGTTTTATATAATACCAAATGACATAATTTGGCATGTTTTTAACTCTTATTTATTTTAGAGGTCATTAATCCCTGAAGGCGGCCTACCAGCCAAAACATGTGCCAGGTTAACCACCTAGTTTCTAATAAACATCCTTCCATGGTTGATCCTTGTCCTGACAGGTGTTTTCCAGGGACATATGGGTGATGCTGGCGCCAAAAGAGCCTGTGCGGAAGCATCTCCCCAGCTTTCAAAGAAAGCCTTTGGGAGATGCACCACGCATGCGTGGTTCTCTTCCCACCCAAGGGTGCCATCTTGCCTCAGCCTAATGAAATAGCTAAGACTGCAAAAAATAAAATACGGTAAAGAAGCAACTCCAAGGGGAGGAGGGAGGGTTGTGAGGACCGATTCCTGCTGTCCCTGGAGAATACCTGTTACAGGTGAGTAACTATGCTTTCTCCAGGAACAAGCAGGAATTCAGTCCTCACATAAGGGACTCCTCAGCTACAGGCTACTGAGAACCTGTACAAAATGCCATGACGGCCAGAGAAGTGAGCCATGAGCTGCAGCAGTTAAGTCCCAATGGAGAGACTCTTGCAAGACCCAGGTGTCCAGTGGAGAACAAGCACTCCAGTAGCCTGAACACAGAAGGATTGGCGGCAGGAGTTGCCTACACCCCGCAAAGAGATTATGGAGTTCAGCTCAGCCAGTCCCGTCAGGACTCCCTCTCCAGGCAGTAGTGAGCTGCGAAGGTATGGACTGAAGACCAGGAGGCAGACTGGCAGATTTCCGTTACAGGTACAGAATATCTTTATCTTTTATCTTTATTCGTTGCTTGATATACCGCCCAGGCAGGTGCATCAGGGCAGTGTACAATATAATCAATCAGTAAAATTAAGAAAAGGAAAAGGAACGCCATTATTTGGACAGGACAGCAAGAAACAGAAAAGCAAAAGTGAGAGAGACAGGTTAGGGAAGATACTTGTGGGAAGGCCAGTTACTCTTAAGGGTCTGGTAGATCAAAAGCCTGCTGAAAGAGATGGGTCTTGAGTAGGGACTTAAATCTTTGAAAGGAAGGCTCGGTACGGAGGGCAGGTGGGAGTGAATTCCAGAGTGCTGGGGCCAGAAAGTAAAAAGCGGAGTGACGTGTCGTTTCCAAGTGAGCTGAGGATGGAGAAGGGAGATAGAGACCGCATGTACTGAGCGAAGAAGACGGGGGGAAGGTTGTAAACAGATGGAGTCAGCTATGTACTGAGGAGAACCAACGTGCAATGCTTTGTGAGTAAGTATGAGTATTTTGTAGTGAAAACGGAAGTTAAGTGGGAGCCAGTGTAAACGGAGAAGGAGGGGAGTAATATGGTCACGGGGGGAGGAGTAAGTGAGTAAACGCGCAGCTGTATTCTGGACTAATTGAAGACGAAGTTGATATTTTGGGAGACCAGCCAGAACAGTGTTACAGTAATCTAACCTTGATAGAACTAGGGAAATAACTAAAGAAGTGAGAGAGGAGGAAGGGAGAAAAGGGCGAACAGCACGAATTTGACGGAGGAAGAAGAAAGAACGACGAATAAGTGAAGAAATGTGGTGTTGAAACGAGAGGGAGACATCGAGGGTGACACCGAGATAGCGGAGGGAAGAGACTAAAGGGATAGGAGTAGAGAGAAAGAGTGGAGAGCAGATGGGTGGAGATGTATGAAAGGAAAGCCAAAGAGCAGCTGATTTAGCGGGGTTAACATGAAGAAAGTTAGTGGTTATCCATGTAGTGACACGGGAGAGACAAAGGTTGAGCGAGGAGAGATCCGGTGAAAGGGAACTAGTGTGGTGAACAAGAAGGATATCATCAGCATAGAAATAACCAGAAATCCCTGACTGTTGGACAATAAGTGCTAAGGGGGCCAGAAAAATGTTGAAAAGGAGGGGTGCTAGGACAGAACCCTGGGGAACAGCACAAAGGAGGGGTAGGGAAGAGGAGGTAGATGAGCTAGTCTTTACTGAGAAAGTGCGAGAGGAGAGAAAAGAACGAAACCAGGCAAGGACAGACCCACAGATCCCAAGGTCAGCCAGCCGAGTTAGAAGAGTACGATGATCCACAATATCAAAAGCAGAGGAAAGATCTAACGTCACCACCAGGGAAAGGTCAACTCGATCGTGAGCCTGATGAACTTCACTGAGAAGGGAAGTGAGAATGGTCTCTGTGCTGTGGCCTGTGCGAAACCCAGATTGACGTGGGTGGAGAGAGGGTAGAATCCAGATGGGCAGAGAGCTGAGTAAATACAAGTTTCTCCAAGGTTTTTGACAAAAAAGGAAGGTTTGATATGGGGCGCCAATTATTTTATTTAATTTATTTATTTAGACAGTTTTGTATACCGCCTTATCCTTCAATCAAAGCGGTCACAACACAATTGGGGGATACATTTAACACATGGGGATGAGACACATACACTAATACTTACAGGGAACATGGGCTATGGAGGGTTAAGTGGCTTGCCCAAGACCACAAGGAGCATCTGTGGGACTAGAAACCCCAGTCCTTCCGGGCCCAAGGTTGCTGTCCTCTAGTAGGATTTTAACCCCCGACCTTCCGGCCTGAAGTACATTGCCCCAACCACTAGGCTACTCCTCCCTCCTAGCTAGTGTGGCGGGATCAAGGGAAGGATTCTTTAGGAGTGGACGGATAAGGGCATGTTTCCAGGCTGAGGGGAAAATACCAGAGGAAAGGCTATTGTTAAAAATATGAAGGATGTATGGGAGCAGCATGAGGGAGGAGTCGGACAGCCAAGATGAGAGTATGGGATCAAGGGGACAGGTGGTTTTATGGGAAGTAGCAATAGCTTTGGAAAGCTCTATTGAAGTAATGGGCCAAAATGTACTCCAAGTATGGGAAAAGATCTTATCCGGAGATAAGGAAAGAAGGTCCGATGAGGAGGAGTGAAGCAGGGGGGGGGAGGGGACAATGGTGGAGGACAGGAATGAAAAGTAGCACGTAGAGATGAAATTTTGCCAGAGAAGAAAGAAGCGAGAGAACCAGAATCAGGTGCATTAGGGGGGGGATGTGGAGGTTCCAGGGGAAGTGGAGAGGAGAGAGACCGAAGAACCCTGAATAATTGTTGCAAGGAATTGGAAGCTGCAGAAATGCAAGTGGAATAATATGAATGTTTAGCCTTGGTGATCATCTCACAGATTTGCAATGATCATCTCACAGAAGTAGCAATGATCCTGATGCAGTGCGCTGTGACCCACTGGTCTAGTGAGATCCCAACCTGCTCATAGACGAAGGCAATGCAGTCCGTCACCCAAGTGGACAGAGTTCACTTAGTCACAGGGAGTCTCAGTCGACTGGGGTCATAGGAGACGAGAAGCTGAGGTGCTTTGCGGTGGCCCTGAGTATGTTGCAGAGAGAAGGACAGGGCCCTTTTACAATCCAAACTATGGAGGATGGTCTCTGCCTTGCAGGCGTGAGGCCTTGGAAAGGAGAGGAGCACCACCTCCTGATTGAGGTGGAATGGGGATACCATCTTTGGCAGAAACTTGGAGTGTATGCAGAGTACCACTCTGTCCTTGTAGAACTTTGTGTAGGGAGTCTCTGCCATCAGAACCTGGAGCTCGCTGACCCTGCAAGCTGATGCGAGTGCCACAAGAAAAAAAGACGACCTCGAAGAGAGGTACTGCAAGTGGTAGGTAGCCAGGGCTGAAAACAGCAGCTTAGTAAGCTATGAGAGCAGCATGTTGAGATCCTACTCTGCCATTGGTGGGAAGACTAGGGGTTAGGATACCACAAGGCCCCATGATACAAGGGGCTGAGCCGAAAGAGGATTTCCTGAACGGCATGGTGATGCTCTGTGATAGCACACATGTGCGCTCCAAGTTGGACTTTAGTCCCACCTGTGATAGGTGGAATAGGTACTAGAGTACCATCTAAATTGACCAGGTGAATGTGTTCGCCTGCTTCTCAGTGCACCAGACCGAGAAGCAATGCCACTTTAAGGTGTATGTCCTCCTCATGGAGACCTTGCGAGAGGCCAGAACCTCTTCCATGTCCTGTGGGAGGATGAAGGTAGCCAGGGCTACTCTTTCAACAACCAAGCTGTAAGTGACAGGGACCCCAAGTTGGGGTGCAAGAGGGAGCCCTTCTCCTGTGACAGTATCCTGAGGCACAGCCCACAGGAAAAAGACGATGCTGCCAACAGGTGGAGAAGCAGCGGGAGCCAAGGCTGCATGGGCCACCAGTATCAGTGATGCCCTGTCACGTTGGACTTTGAAGAGGGTCTTGGCAACCAGTGGAGTCAGCGGGAAGGTGTAAAGGAGGCCTTCCGTCAACGGAATCATGAACGTGTCCGTTGCTACCCAGAACGGGTGCGAATGGTGGGAGCAGAAGTGGGGCAACTGTGTGTTGTCCAGGCTGGTGAACAGGTCCACTAGAGGGACGTCCCAGAGTCAAAACAGCCGGGAGGCCACCTTGGGATACAAGCACCACTTATGCGGCTGGAGGACTCTGCTCAGCTTGTCTGCCAGGGCATTGTCCTGGCCCAGGAGGTAGACAGCCCTTAGGAGCATCCCACTGTGTGTGACATAAGAGCGGAGGGCTTCCACCTCCTGGCAGAGGGAGTACAACCCCATGCCCCCTTGCTTTTTCACATAAAACACTGCAACTTGGTTGTCCGTCTGGATCAGCACCGACTGGTGCTGCAGCCGGTGGTGGAAGACTCAGAACCAGGAATATCAACCAGAGCTCCAGAAGGTTGATCTGCAGCTGGGATTCTATCTGGGACCAGCTGCCTTGTATGCCGAGGTCCTCGCAATGAGCTCCCCAGCCCAGCAGGGAGGAGGAGTCCATGGCGAAGACCCTCTGGAGGATGGGTGCCTGGAAGGGCATCCCTTCCTGAAGGTGGTGGGGAAGATGCCACCAGTCAAGGGAGTCTGCTAGCTGGCAGATCACTCACCCTGTCTCGAAGCCTGCCTGTGGCTTGTGTCCACTGAAAATGAAGGCACCACTGGGCCACCCTCATGTATAGGTGGGTGTATGGGGTCACGTGGACCATGGAGGCCATGTGGCCCAGCAGGCAGAGGAGAAGCCGGGTGGTTAGTGACTGGCAATGCATTACCTCTGCAGTTAGCCCCCTTAGGCGTTCTGACCTCTCCTGAGGGAGGAAAGCCTTTGTCTGGAGGATGTATAGCTGAGCCACTATGAACTCCAGGCATTGAGCCGGGGGGGGGGGGGGGGAAACAGGGCATTGATGGTGCGCTCTGTGGCATGGTGCATTTCTGCAGCTGTGCATCCCTTTATGAGCCAGTCATCCAGGTAGGGAAAGACGAAGGTCCCCTGGAGACAAAGGTGGGCTGCGACCACTGCTAGGCACTTCATGAAGATCCTTGGCGATGAGGCCAGACCAAAGGGCAGTACCCTGTATTGGTATTGACCTCCTCCCACCATGAAGCAGAAGTATTTTCGGTGGCTGGGGTGGATCAGGATGCGTGTATAGGCATCCTTCAAGTCTAAGGAGCATAGTCAGTCTTCCTGCTGGAGGTATGGCAGCAGTATTCCAAGGGAGAGCATCTTGAACTTCTCCCTTAGCAGAAATCTGTTCAAGTCCTGCAGATCCAAGATGGGCCAGAGGCCCCTTGTTTGCTTGGGAACGAGAAAATACCTGGAGTAGAAGTCAGTGCACCAGAGATGCCTGGGCACTGGTTCCACTGCCTTGTCCTCGAGGAGGCCTGCGAGCTTGGTGAGGAGCAGAGTCTGGTGGAGGAGTGGTCTTACAAGCTCTCTGGGAAAATAAGAGGGTGGCACCCATTGCAGGTGGAGGAGATAGCCCTCCTTGACCACTTGCAGTACCCAGGAATCTGTGGTGATGGTGGACCACCTGTGGGGGAAACAGGACCAGACGCCCCCTGAGGGCTGTAGGGGGACCTTTTGGGGGAGAGGTGGTCATGCCCATGGAGTCAAAAAGCTGGGGCCAGTGCCTGGGACATGGGAGCCTTTTGTTTGTGGGGGCCATGCCTTTGCCCCTTGTGCTGTTGGACCTGGCTGCAGGGCCAAGAAAGTTTGGAACTGTGAGGCACTGCCAAAACATTTTTTTCCTCAGGAAGAAGGGCTTCTTCTCCAGGGCCGTCTTACGGGGCTGCACGAGGTCTTTTTAGAGTCTCTGGTCCTTGTCTGGAACTCAGTTTCTATTTCAGCCACCTTGTCTGCCATGGGTTTCCTGAAGAGATTCTCTCTGATATACAGGACATCGATAAGTTTGACCTGAACCCATTGTTTGAGGTCAGACAACTGCAGTCATGCCTGGTGTCGGTCCCCGACACTTGCAGCGGCTACTCTAGCTGAGGACTCACAGCCGTCATAAGCTGCTTGGGATAAAAAAAACTAAAAAAAAAAACCCACACACTCTGAGCACTCCTTGACCATAGAGGCCAGAAACCTGAACTGCTGAAGGGATTCCTCTTTAAGGCCTGCCGAGAAACTGGCGAGCTCCCTCGCCAGTTCTTTGAAGTACATGCCAATGTACAGTTGATAGGATTTTACTCTGCACACAAACATCAAACCATGGAAGGCCTTTCGGCAGAGGGCATCAAGGGTCTGGACCTCCCTGGCTCGAGTCTGCACATAACAAACAAAACGTGAACCAGGAAACCTAAACACACCGGTGAAGAAAGCAAAATTCTTTTTGTTGGAATAGCCATCCCAGTAAAGAGGAAAAACCTCGTACCGCTGTGGCCAATTCCTTTTTAATAAAGTATTTGTTAAAAGTCAGTATTTACTTAACTGAAGTCTAGTAGTCCATTATGTTCAATCAGCAACGTAGCAAGTCGACGTGGCACGTTTCGGGGTAGTAACATTCATACCCCTGCTTCAGGTCATAGACATTGCTCGGTGAACTGATGCCTTTGTGTGGCAGACTCAAACGCCAGATGCCGGTGTCTCCCACAAACGGAGAAGGAGGTGCTCGAGGATTGGAGGGACAGGCACCATAAGGGCTTCCTTAGGGGAGCCTCATACTGGAGAATCTCCAGTTCCTCCATGCAGGGATCCTCCCATGCCTTAGTTATGTCCCACACAAAAAGTTGAGGAAGGAGATGTTCTTGGGCAAGGAACGGCATTAAACATTGGGAGAGACTGGTCTGAGGGCACATCTCTGTATCACAGAGTGTCCAGGGACGACTCATCCTCGGTTTCCCCTTCAAATTTGAAGTCCAAAGTCCCATGGTCAAGGCCCAAGCCCGAAGGCCCTGCAGTCTGAACTGCGTGCACTCTCCGGAGAGGACTAATGTCCCGAGGAACGGGACCGGGACCTCATCCAATACCAATGGGTCTCAGGGCTGGTGGCGCTTGAGGATCGGCTTGACATCAAGGATCCTGTCATCAGGGCGGTTGAACGTGAGGAACCGGACAAACTCCCGCTTCAAGATCACAAAGGCTGATATACTGCTCTCTAAGGCCGCCATCCTGGTCTCCATGCCAGTTGGCTCCACAGCCTTTAATGCAGGCACAGAGGGCTTCACGCCTGGCATCGGTTCTTTCCAGGGAGGAGTCCTCAACGAGGATGGCCTCGGGTGTCTGAAGCCGGTCACCAGACACCAACAACTCCTTCTGGGGCAGCTTGTGGGGCCACTCCCACTCAGACCCCTCTGACTCACACTGGGACTGCGGGGCCTGGAATGGGATTTTTCCTTCTTCCCAGATCTGTCCTCCGAGGTGGTCTTCGAGGACTTAGACTTCTCACATTCCACCTCCGGATATTTCCTCAGAAGACCCGTGGCCATGGGACTTCGAGGCAGCCTGGGCCTTGCAAGGCACCAAAGTACTGGAGGGGGCCCCGGAGTGCAATGTCAGAGACTCCGGGTGCAGAGTCGGACATGCGAAAGAACTGTTCCTGCTGCAGCTGATGGTTCTTGATGTACTTTGTGGTCATGGTCCTGCAGAATTCACAATCAAAGTTGTCATGCTCTGGCTCAAGGCAGCAGAGGCAGAAGTCATGTGGGTTGATGCGAGACATCTTACTGCACTGATCACAATGACTGAAGCCACTGGAGGCCATAGAGGAAAAAAAGGCCCTGCCACCCAGCACAGGTCAGAGGCCTGCGGTCAAAAAAGGGCATGAAGTACTGGTTGGGGAATACCTCGAGAGAAAAAAAAAAAGGAACGAGTCTGAGGAGCAGCACCAAGGCGAGCTGGCTCGGCGTGGGAAAGGAACCAGTACATGTACAGGATAAAAACAAGATAACACTATTTCTGGGGGAACTGGACAGACGTCCAGAGGGCTCTGTGGAAAATGGAGACTGAGGCAAGATGGCACCCTTGGGCAGGAAGGGGACCATGCATGCGTGGTGCATCTCCTAAAGGCTTTCTTTGAAAGCTGGGGAGATGCTTCCATGCGGGCTCCGTTGGTGCAGACGTCACCCATATGCGAGGACAGACTTCCTGCTTGTTCCTGGAGACTAAGATGACTAACAGAAAACCAAACAGCAGCAGTCTTGGAAGGGTTAAGGTGCAGTAAGTTTGAGGACAGCCAGGAGGCGACCCATGAAAGGCAAGAATTGAGGGGTGACAGATCAGATGTGGAAGGGCTAGTGTGATGCAATAGAATAATGTTGTAGATAAGGAGTATCAAGGGGGCTAAGAAAATAGTGAAAAGTAGTGGGGCCAATACTGACCCTTAGGGGGAACACCGCAGGGAAGAGGTATGAAGGGAGAAGAGGAATTACCAAGGAGCACCGAAAAAGATCAGAAGAAAAGAAACAAGTGAAACCAACGGTGAACAAATACGTGAACCCCAAGGTTGTACAGGCGAGAAAGGAGAATGGAATAATCAACAAGGTCAAAGGCTTAAGAAAGATCCAAGGAGACAGTTAGGGAGATATCACTGTGATCGTGGGAGAAGTGTGGTTTGTTAAGAAAGGAGATAAGAATGGTCTCAGTGCTGTGCCCAGGACAGAAACTGGATTGTCAGGGATGAAGGGCATGCGTAGAGTCAAGGAGAGCGAAAAGTTGAGAGAAAGCCAGTTTTCTAAAAGCATAAATAGAAAAAGATAGATTTGAGACAGGTCTGTAATGGGCAGGCATAGAAGGGTCAAGAGAGGGCTTCTTTAGTAGAGGGTGGATAAGGGCCTTTTTCCAAGGGGCAGGAAAAGTAACGGAGGAAAGGCTGGTGTTAAAGATGGTGAAGATCGAAGGGTCAAAGGCAGCTCAGATAGCCATTGAGAGGGGGATGGGATAGGAGGGACAAGTCATCTTATGGGAACAGGATAGTACTTTAAGAAACTTGGCAGAGGAGAAGGACAGAAAGTGGACCAAGTATGTGTAAGAGATGAGTCAAGAGAATCACGAGAGAGTTCCGGTGATGTCAGCGCTGTGATGGCCCCTTGAAAACGGAGCTCCGGCAAAGATGAACAATTAAGCACCCTTAGAAGGGAAATGGAGAGAAGTATAACAGTCTCCCCTGCACCGGAAGATAAGGCAAATGGCTGGGAAGGCTGAGATAGCACGGATGGCGGCAAAGAAAACGGGAGTAGACTTAAAATCCTTCTCCTTTAAAGGCACTGCAGGTACCAAGCGCCATGTGGGGAAAATGGCAGCGAGCACAGTGGAACAGAAGAGGCTGAAGCTGGGAAAGGCACATCGAGTGAGATTCAAGCGCTCCGGGCAGACTTGAAGGAATGGTTTGATTCCACCAGACAGGATCTTCGAGCGCTAAAATCAGAGATGCATAGTTGGCTCCAGGAAATAAAGAGAGATATGGCCTCGTTGGGTGCGCGGCTCGAGGAGGCAGAAAACAGAGTGGAAGAACAAGAGGGCCGGTGGGCTCCCTGTGAACACCTAGAGTCACTAAGTGAGGTACAAGATGAACTATGGCAGAAAGTAGAGGACCTGGAAAACAGGTCCCAAAGATCTAACATCAGGATAAGAGGCCTACCTGAAAGTGAAGGTACCACAAATTATATAAATCTGGCTCAGGACTTTTGTAGTGCGGTTCTCAAAGCAGCAGATATGGCAGTGGAAGGCGTGTGCCTTACTGTAGGATAGGGCTCACAGAGCTCTGGGCCCGAGGAGGGAGAACAAAGTGAGAGATGTGGTGGTCTATCTACATGAATTTAAATCTAAAGAGTTGGTGATGATGGCGTCAAGGAAGCTGGGTAAGATTCAGTGGCAGGGTGTCAAAGTGGAAGTGTATGCTGATATCTCCAGCATTACAATAAGGAAGTGCCGGGAATATCAAGCAGTGATTAGAAAACTGAGGGAAGAGAACGTACGCTACAGATGGCTGTTCCCTGTAGGCTTACAATTCACTATAAATGCAAAGACACTGACTGCTCATTCGGTGGAAGCTGCATTAGCGAGCATGAAGCAGGCGGGCTGGACTGACATCCCTGAAAAGCAGTCGGACAGTCAGGGTCCACCTGGTAAAGGTGGCTCTGGGAAAGAATCTCAGAAGCAGTGGAGCCGAGTGCCTGGAGAGGAGAAATGACAGACGTCAAAGATTGATTAAATGAGCAGCAAGACTGTCCTGGAACTGTGCTTCGTGCTGTTGATGCTGGGAAGAGCGAGAGCCTAGTAGGGGCTAAAGAGGCCTGAAAATGAGAGGGATTATGTTATAATTTGCTATCATTGTAAACTATATGCATGTGGAGAGTTGGGGGTTTTGATGGGAGGTATAGGAAGAGAGAGAGGGAGCGATGTTTGAAGTTGTGGTAATTATGGTTTGCCTTCTAGGGGAACAGCTTATCAAGGAGAAACCTGGGGCCTGTCTGGCCTGATGTCACTTGAAGGGGATCTATTAATGGATCCGAGGGAAGGAAGGGGTGATGGGTGGGGGGATGGACGTAAGGGGGGGGAGGGAGGGAGGTGGGGAAAAGAGAAGAGGATGGTGGTAAATATCTGGGGGAGAAACACTGCGAAAGTCAGAGATAACTTTAATGACTATGAATGTCAGAGGCCTCAATTCCTTTAACAAGAGACAACTGTTAATGAAAGAATGTGTGAGACTGAAAGGTGGTATCTTCATATAAGAAACACATCTGTTATCTAAAGACGAGAAACGAGTAGGACACCCTTATTATCCCCAGCAGTTCTTTGCTTCAAATAAGCTGGAAAGGAAAAAAGGAGGGGTGGGCATTTTATTGTCCACAAAAATTTTGGTCCCAACATACAAAGGAGCCCCTTAGCCTTATAAATTTTTGTCGGAGCTAATCGTCAAAGTGTGTGGAAACTTCCACTCACCATTGCGACATCTCCTTTTATTAAAGTTTTTTTAATAAGAATAAAACTTAACACTTAGCTTTGATGAAAAATAGACATATTGTGATAGGCGATGGCCTAGTTCATCCTGTAGAAGTAGGTATGTAGCAGAGGCCTGTCAGCTAGGCCTGAGTCCCCCTCCCCTACTTTAGAATATTATAACTGACTTTGGAATATTATAGCAGAACCAGACAGAAAATACCAGTAGCTGTTAGAGACACTGCTTTGCTCTGCTCTTGATAAGAACTGCTTTTGATAAGAAAGTAAAACTTTTCCACTGTTATGATACTCACAGCTGTGCTTTCCACTGTATCTCTGCTGGCTAACTGACCTTGCGAAAGTAGCGAAATGTACTGTAGCAGAATGTATTATGTCTAGAGATTTGAGCCACAGCTAGAAAGGCCTGCACAGGGAGAGAACAGGTACAAGCCAGATCAGAGATGGCTATTGGGAGAAGGGAGGGGGGCCACCAAGACCAATGAGGAGTTTTGCCTGTATTAGACTGGAGAAGAACAGTATATAAACTGTCGTTTTGCTGAGCTCAGGGCTCAGAATTTTTGTATGTGACATTGCTTGCCTGAGACTGTGCACATTAAACTGGTTTGAATTCTAGTCAATAGACTCCTGGTTTTATTCGTTGCGGGCCCTTCGCTATTACAATATAAATGAAGAAGTGCCAGAATATCTAAGTTGCTGCGACGTGCCACACGTTTCGGGTCGAACACAAAAGATTTTTCAACCCTGCTTCAGGCCATGTCATACTGGCTACCGTATCTTCCTTTATGCTTCAAATCTTTTTAAGAAACACCAAAGCTTCATCATACGAAGACGTAGTCAAAGGCATCATTTGCTTTTTATACTTCGGCGGCTGACGTCACTCACATCAGAAGACCATTGGCTATCAAGCTAACTCAAAAGCAATTACATCTGTTAGGGAGGACCCACTGACAAGGGAACACCATACAGACATGTAATGCTCGTTTCAATTGGGTAATGGTATGCCAATCAAATGTAGACTTGACTCACTAGAGATGACAGCATTCAGGCAAATCTTTGAACTGCTCACGATCGCCACCTCTTGGAACACCTTACAAACATCCAATACTCGCTACAATTAAATGATGGTATGCCAATCAAGTTGTGTATTTAACCCACTAGGGGTAACAGTTTTAAGACGATAAATCCATCCTTGTTCACGTAACTGCAGTCTCTGCTCACGATCTCCACCTCTTGGATCAATGGGCTCATGATCCATAACACGCCATCTCAGTGAATCAAAAGCATGGAAATACCGCAAACAATGCTCCACCACGGGGGCTGAAAGATTTTTGGTTTGTAGCCGCGAAGCATGCTCAGAAAGCCGAAGTTTGATCGGGCGTGTAGTGCGTCCTACATAATATTTCACACAGGGGCAAACTATCAAATAGACCACATAAGTAGAACAATCCGTATAATATGAAGATAAACAAGTCTTAGATGTACGACTATCAATCCAATCTCGACCAGGTATGACCAGATTACAATAGAGACAGTTTTGGCATGGATAATGTCCCCTAGTGCCTTGCTTAGATATAGGGCGATCCAACACATGAGTTGTCTTCACAATCAGATCACGAAGATTTGCTCTATGTGAATAGGCTATCTGTAGAGTCTTGTTACAAAAACAAGAGTGAAGACCCAGTATAGGCCAAAACTGATGTAACAATTTCACCACCTCTAACACATTTGATTGGCATACCATTACCCAATTGAAACAAGCATAACATGTGTGTATGGTGTTCCCTTGTCAGTGGGTCCTCCCTAACAGATGTAATTGCTTTTGAGTTAGCTTGATAGCCAATGGTCTTCTGATGTGAGTGACGTCAGACGCCAAAGTATAAAAAGCAAATGATGCCTTTGACTACATCTTCGTATGATGAAGCTTTGGTGTTTCTTAAAAAGATTTGAAGCATAAAAGAAGATACGGTAGCCAGTATGAGATGGCCTGAAGCAGGGTTGAAAAATCTTGTGTTCGACCCGAAACGTGTGGCACATCGCAGCAACTTAGATATTCTGGCACTTCTTCGTTTATATGTTTATTTTTCATCAAAGCTAAGTGTTAAGTTTTATTCTTATTAAAAAACTTTAATAAAAGGAGATGTCGCAGTGGTGAGTGGAAGTTTCCACACACTTTGACGATTAGCTCCGACAAAAATTTATAAGGCTAAGGGGCTCCTTTGTATGTTGGGATCTTAGTTACATGGGTATTTATTTGATTCTGACTGGTTAGGATTTTTGGATTCGTCACAAAACGTTTGGGGCAAGTAGGGGAAAATCAAGGATAAGAAGGGCAGATATGTGACTGTAAAATTGCGATGGGGACAGAGGACTTACACCCTAGTGAGTGTATATGCCCCCAACGTAAACCAGGCGCAATTCTTTCGGGAGCTTCAGAATGTGCTAATCAATAAGGCAGAGGGTAATCTGATTGTGGAAGGAGACTTTAATGTTGCCCTTGATCCACTTATTGATACATCTAAGGGGGCTGCTGCGACACCAAAGCAGCACAGAACTTGTTTGAAGAGACTGCTAAAGAGGTTAGATCTGGTGGATGTATAGAGGGAGATGAATGAAGGGCAGCGGGACTATTCTTTCTTCTCTGCGGTGCATGGGGTATTCTCTCGAATAGATATGTTCCTTGTAGACAAACCCCTAGTGGGGGGTGTGGGGAAATGTGAAATTAGAGAGTGAACATGGTCTGACTATGCCCCAATTACATGCAGGATACAAATGGGGGACCCAAGAATAAATAGAACATGGTGGAAACTGAATGAATCTTTGCTGGAAGATAAAGAGGTGGTGAGACAGATTAAGGAGGAGATAACAGAGTATGTGTTGCTGAATGATACAGGGGAGTGCTCTCCAAGTATAGTCTGGGATTGCTTGAAAGCTGTGGTAAGGGGGAAATTCATTGCGCTGGGGGCACACCGTAAGAAGATGAGGTTGCAACAAGTTCACTTGTTGAATGCAATTGGGGAGAGGGAAAAAAAAAGCTGAAAAGGGATCTGGGGGATGTCAATTTGAAGAGGGAGCTGCATGGGCTGCAGGGGGAATTGAGTTGAATATGCAGGATATTAGGTATAAGCTCACTATGTTGCAGCAGAAGAGTTTTGAATTTAGCAACAAGGTGGGGAGAATGTTAGCCCACAAGGTTAAAAAAGTAAAAACTAGAAATACAATAGTAAAAATTAAGGACGCAGAGGGGAGAGTAGTATGGGATGGGAAGAAGATTGAGGAAGAGTTTGTCCAATTCTACCAGCAGCTGTATTCTCCGGAAAAGCTGGTAGATGAGGGGAAAATACAAGAATATTTAGGAAGGGTAGTGCTTCCCCAGCTTTCTATCGAAGAAGCGGAGAAACCTTCAGGCCCAATTGGGGAGCAAGGGATATTGGCAGTGATTAAAGGCTTGCAGAAGAACAAGGCACCTGGGTTGGATGGGTACCCAAATAACCTTTATAAAGCATTTTCAGGGGTTTTGGTTGGACCACTTGCAAAAATGTATAACTCCTTTAGTACGGATCATATGATGCCGGTGTCATTGCGTTTGGCGGTGATCAGTATACTACATAAAGAGGGGAAGGACCCGGCTGAATGTGGTTCATACAGGCCCATCTCGTTACTTGGGGGGGGGGGGGAACCTTAAGATCTTTACGCAGATTCTGGCCAACAAGTTGATGCCGCATTTAGGAAGGTTGATCCATCAGAATCAGTCCAGGTTTGTGCCAGGGCGGTACACGTCTGACAATATTCAAAGGCCCTGAATGTAATGTGGTGGGGGGGGAAGAGAGGGGGAAGGATTTGGCCTTTCTGGCAGTCGATGCCGAAAAGGCTTTTGAGAGGGTGAGTTGGGCTTTTTTATTTAAAGTGTTAGAAAAAGTGGGCGTAGCGGGACCATTCTTAAAATGGTACAGATTCTTTATAAAATGACAATGGCCTGCTTAAAAATTAATGGCTCAGTAACAAGATCATTCGAACAAGGCAGGGGCACTCAACAGGACTGCCCACTGTCGCGTTTGTTGTTGATCTTAACAATGGAGCCCATGGCGCAGCGAATTTGGGAGCGGGGGGATATCTCTGGGGGTCAAATAGAGCAGTCTTCCCACAAGATGTCATTGTTTGTGGACGATGTCTTGTTTGTTTATATCGGACCCGGAACGATCACTAAGTGCGATTCTAGAAGAACTAAGTGGGTATAGGGAGGTATCCGGCTTTCATATAAATGCTGCTAAGCCTGAGCTGCTGAACCTAACCATAAAAAAGGAGGAGGATCGATTATGGCAAGTTTCCCTTTAGATGGGCGGAAGATAGTATTAGGTATTTAGGAGTACAGATTACAACTAAGCATAATATATTGTTTCAGGGAAGCTACATGATAGCTAAGAATAAAATGTTTCGGGAGCTAGAAGAATGGGGGAAATATGAAGTATCTTGGATGGGTAGAATAGACTTGGTTAAGATGATAGTGGTCCCTAGATTACTAAATTTGTTTATGAACTTACCGGTAGAGGTTCCGGTGGGGTTCCTAAATAAATTGCAAAATAGGATTATGAAGTATATTTGGAAGGGGAAAAAACTCCAAGTGGCAAAAAACATCTTGTGTGCCCATAAGACGTTAGGAGGTTTGGGTATCCCTAGGTTGGCAAGATATTATGAAGCAGCTCAAGTGCAGGCGGTGTTTGAATGGGAGTTGAGGGGGCGGGTTGAGTGGGTGCAGATGGAGGGACAAGGGTTGAACCTTTAAAAATGTAATTTGGCTTAGAGGGGATGAGCCATTTAGGAGGCAACAGGGGAACCCATTTGTTATACTCACTCTGCAGAATTGGCGG
Source organism: Ichthyophis bannanicus (assembly GCA_033557465.1). Lineage (NCBI taxonomy): Eukaryota > Metazoa > Chordata > Amphibia > Gymnophiona > Ichthyophiidae > Ichthyophis > Ichthyophis bannanicus. The sequence goes on along the minus strand of CM066031.1, from coordinate 1,404,620,788 downwards.
AGATGGCAGGGAAGATGGTATGGAGTACATGGGTGTTCTAAATTTTTACCATTGGTGGATAATCCTGAGTTTCCACCGGGAGTAAGTGATCCAACCTTTAGGAGATGGGCTGAGCGGGGATTGCGAGTTGTGGGGCAATTTAAAGAATGAGGAGAGTGGGTGAAGTTTGAGGAATTACAGTATGAGTATCAGCTACCCAGTGAGGATCGATATAGATACATTCAAGCCCTCCATTTTCGTAAAAGAATAGAAAAAAGGGGGGATGACCAAAGGGGAGGGGACAAAGATGGGATATTTGATAGGGGAGAAGTTAAGGGTCTCATATCTAGGCTGTATAAGGCAATGGAGGTAGAGAATTGCAATATGTGGACCCATAGGAGAGCATGGGAGGTGGATCTTGATAGGAGTTGGGATGGAGAACAGTGGGAACGGGTCTGCAAGGGCTTGTTTAAAGGGGTTGTGTCTAGCAATATTTTGGAGCACAATTACAAAATGTTATATTGGTGGTATCTGACCCACCAAAGACTACAGAAGTGGCAAGGGGGCTCAGCAGGTTGTTGGAGGGGGTGTGGAAAAGTGGGGTCCTATCTCCACATCTGGTGGGAGTGTGCTCAGCTAGGCCCCCTATGGCAGGGAGTAGCTAAGTGGTTACAAGAAGTGATGGGAGAAGATATAGGGTTGGGCCCCTGTTTGGCTTTGCTTAATGTAGAAAATGAAGAGGGGAACAAAAAGGTCATGGTTGGTGGGGAATAGTATGTATGCTATCAGACAAATGACAGCGTGCTGTGGAAATCTGTAATGGTGCCTACCTTAGAGGAGGTTAAAGGGAAAATGGAGCACCTATGTTTGATGTATCATCTCACAGCCCTTCATCAGAAGAGACTGATGGGGTTCCAAAAGGTTTGGGGTCCGTACCTCAGATGGAGGGAGCAGGAATGCGGAGCTCGGATAGCGCCATCTAATGGGGCAGGTGGTGTGAGGTCTCTGGCATGAATTATGAGTAATAAAGGAAGAGGGCCTAAGCCTACACATGGGATAGATGTGGGGAAAGATAAATGATGATGTGGTAATATTTTTTGCATTATTGATTGTAAATATAGTTAATCAATCCCGATGTGTGGCAGAATTTTTGGTGAGGATCAGTCTGTTTGTATAATAAGGCGATGAGAATGGAATGTGGAATACCTAAACCCTACTATTATGTATATGAGTTAGAAGGGGGGAGGGGGGACTTTGAAAGAGTGAAGAAACATGGCTGTAATATTCTGTTGTACAAGTTGTGGTTGATTTCATAATAAACAGTAAATGAAAAAAAGAAAAAAAAGAGAATCACGAGATGGTGGGGAGAGGGAGGAGGGACAGTCAGTGAAGGTAGAGAGCAGGGTCTGGATCTTATGAAAATCAGTGCGATGGCCAGGATCAGGTGTGAAAGTGGACGAGGCTGCCAGAGGAGGTGGGATAGAAGCAGAGAGAGCACAGGACAGAATACAGCTGGCAGAAGAGTTGGCTGAGCAGATGAGGTTTATGTAGTATGACTTCTTGGCTTTGTTGATGAGAGTACAATAAGAGTGATGACATTCCCGGAAATACTGGGAGGAGGTAGGAGAACAGTTCTTCCGCCACAGCCATTCGGTGCAGCAGAGATAGGAGCAGTAAAGGCAAAGACCAGAGTGGAACCAGGGATAATGAGATTTGGGATGGTTACGAATGAGACGGATGGGTGCCAGTTGGTCAAGAGCAGTGGTAAGGGCTGAGTTCCAAGTGATAACCTGGGTGTCAGTGGGGAGGGAGGCAAAGTCAGGAGGAAGTAGTGTCTCAAAAGGTGGAAAATGCTCCAGCATAGTGGGTGTGATATGCCGAGACAGGTGGGGCAGGCCAGCAGAGACAGATTGTGGCGTGGCAAGGGAGGGAGTAGCAGTGGCTACACACAGCGAGAAGAGAATACAGAAATGGTCAGTCCAAGGGAGCGGAACAATAGTGAGCAAGAAAGGAGCAGAGGAGAAATCAGAGGGTGTCAATGTCAAATCAAGGGTATGACCAGCGGCATGTTGGACAATGAATGTGCTGTGAAATAAATCCTGAAGCTGGGTGATAAATCTCTTTGTCGCAGGATTTCGAAGGGAGATCAAAATGGACATTAAATTCCCTGAGGATAATTAGATGAGAGAGTGTAAGGAGGAGATCTCTGAAAGGGTGAGAAGCAGCAAGTCCCAGAGGTGAGGACAAAGAAGGAGGAGAGTAAAGAAGCAGAAGGTGAAGATGAGGAGAAAAGCCAAATCGAAGGAGGAGGGATTCAGAATAGTGGAGCACAGGAGAAACAGCCGAGGATATAGACATAGGTCGAGTGGTGTGGACAAAAACAGGCAAGGGTCCTCAACCTTAAGCCAGGTTTCAGTGACTAAAAGCATCAAGATCATGCTGGACGATAAGGTCCTGAACTACAGTGGTCTTTGACCTGAGAGATCTACAATTGATCATGGCTAGGCTGAAGTAACAGGGAGGGGCGCCTAAGGCAGGAGCAGAGGGGAGAGAGGAGTGGAGAAGTGGCCTAGTGGTTGGGGCAAGGTACTTCAGGCCGGGAGTTCAAATCCCACTAGAGGACAGCAACCTTGGGCTGGAAGGACTTAGGTTTCTAGTCCCACAGGTGCTCCTTGTGGTCTTGGGCAAGCCACTTAACCCTCCATAGCCCATGTTCCTTGTAAAATAGTTATCTCCAAGTTATAATGCCCTGTTCAATGTAATTTCAGTTTGTTCAATGTAAACCGCACTGATGCAGAATAGCGCGGTATATAAGAGAATGTAAATAAATAAATAAATGAACAGATTATTGGGGACACATGAAAAGGGCCCAGAAAGGGAAGACGACCAGTGGTGGGGCCGCAAACCCCAATGCACTGGAATGGTGGACATGGCGATAGAAGCACAGATAAGCAGAGTTAGTGAACGGAAGGAGGGAATGAACTCACCGAGTGGAGGTCTTCCAAGAAATCAGGGACCCATAGGGGAAAATCCCACAAAGGAAGGAGTCGCCCCAAGGAGCAAGTCCTGCTCCTTTGGCCCATGCCGCAGTGCGGAACACCGCTGCAGCGCCAAATAAATATTCCACGTGTCACTTCGGGAGGGAGGGGGGAAATGGAGAAGAGAATTTAATGGACAGATTACCTGTAAAATACAAAAGAAGCAACAAACAGGGGTTCTGTAGTCCTTACTGCAGAATACAGGCAGGCTCACCCGGATCCAGATGATAACGACTTAGAAAGTCAGGCTGTACATTCTCTTTTCCAGCCACATGAGCGGGCCAGGAGGCTCGCCTCCACCCAAACCAAGAAGGGCCCAACCTCATCTTCTAGCAATACACTTCCGGTGCCACTCTGGCGGCTGATGTACGCCACCATGGTGGCGTTGTCCAAGAACGCTCACACTGCTCTTTCCTGTAGACGCAGTTGAAAGAAGCACAGGGCTGGGAACACCACCCTCATCTCCAAGTAGCTGATGACCATAAGCTCGCCACCTAGAACCACTGACCCTGGCATCAGTGGTTGGCAGTACCCATACGGGCAGTTCCAGCACCATGGTTATGGTTTGTTTGTTTTTTTTTATTCAGTTTATACCAAGATACATATTGCCAACTACCAATATTTTTGGGTTCATGTTTAACTTTTTTTTTTAATAGACTTTCTATATATATTTTCTCTTTCTCCCCCTCTAATCAGTTCATTTCCCCTTCCCCCTCTCGAGTTCTCCCCATTTACCATTTAGTCCCCCCTCCATCCCCTGACACAGCAGCATTCCTAGATAGCTTATTTAAGAAAGAAAAACTACAGGATATTTGGAAACCTTTCAGTTGTCTTCGGATTGCAGTCAGTATGGTTACTTTTGATATACCTCAAGAACTGCAAGCAAACTATGTGGTTTATAATTCATCAAAAAACAAAAGTTAAAAGAAAGGAAAGCCATTCTCAAATAATAGGAAAGTCAAAGAGAAGAAAGAACACCCCCTCCCCCTAAAAAATAAAATAAAATAAAAAAGGAAGAGGGAAGAGCCAGGAGAAAGAAAGCGTAGGAGGGTTGAGGGATTAGCTCTGCTACTAGGTCCAACTCAAAAGGACAGCATCCTCAGGGGTTGGCTTGAGCGAGGCCAAAGGCATCTTAAATAGGAATGTTTCAAGGCCTTCTTAAACCCTTCTAGAATTCTGTTCAATGCAGAGGGAGGATGGCAAATTGTTCCACAATGCAGGGGCAGCAGCAAAAAAGGCGGTTTTCCGAGTGAATTTGTACCGGGGAGATGAGATGCCGGTGGAAGCTGTGCAGGGAATGGAGCGCTCAGGCAGGGGGATACAGAGTGAATAGGGAGCAAAGGTATTCAGGGGCACGTCATGAATGGCCTTATGAGTAAGGGTTAAGGCCTTGAATAGGATCAGAGAACTGATCCAATAACTAATGGCATGCCCACCAAGATATTCTTCTAGATTAGCCACCACTGCAGTGCCATTCTGCCTTGAGAGCTTGTGTCTCTGAGGAGACCAACATGTTATTAGTGTCTCTGTAAGGGACGCATGTGAGCTCACGCCCAAGGGACCATCTCTATCTTGGCCGCCATAGCCCAATAGCTGAAGGTAATGCCAGGCCATGGGGGCTGTCATCTGAAGAAAATGATGTACCTGGCCCCGCAACTTCTGCACCTGGTCACTGGGCAAGTAGACCTACCCCTTCTTTATTTGAAAACATGCTCCAGATACACCAGATCTTGCGATGGCTGAAAACTGCTCTTGGCAAAGTTGACTACCTAACCCCGGCATTGAAGGCAAGTCGACTACATGCTGGGTCGCACTGTGGCTCTCCTTGGCCAACTCTGCACGCACCAACCAGTTGCCTAGGTAAGGATGCACGCAAGGCCTCCGCCACCACCACCACCATGACCTTGGTGAATGTTCGCGGGGCCATGGCCAATCCAAAGGGCAACTCCCTGAGCTGGAAATTTCCCATAAGGGCCACAAAGCACAGGAATCTGATGTTCCGGGCAGACCAGAATATGCAAATACACTTCTGTGAGGTCAAGCATCATGAGGAACTCTCCTTTTCTTACCACCACCACCACAGAGCAGAGAGTCTCCATATAGAAGCGCGGAACTCACGATGCTCTGTTTACGTGCTTTAGGTCCAAAATGGAAATAAATGGGCATCATCTACACTCGAATTGGTCAGGCAGAGCCTCCACTATGGCTTCTAGAGCTGCTGCAGAGCCTTGCACACTGCTCTTATCTTGGCCTTACTGCAGTACAGGAACAAGCACACTAACCTGAAAATAGTTGTGGGTGACCAGGAACAATGAAAACAGTGAAGGCAGGCAGCACTACAGGGAAGGGACCTGAATCACCAGATAATTCCTCCATGCCAGACCGGGTCGACTTAAGAGCCCCAGTCACTCAAGGCTCCCAGGTACCTCCAAAAAGGCTGACAGCACAGCAGGAAAACACCTCCCACTCAACGGATCAGTGATTCTCTAACCGGCTCTTTTTCTGCTTTTTAATCTACTTTAGCCAGTTCTGCATCTTAGTTTTTTCTCCTCCTTATTTGAAGCCCTTCAGTGGTGTCCAGACTACACAGACTATGCTCACCAGCTGCTGGAGACCGAGAATACTGGTCTTGGTGGGCAGACAGATGGAGTGCCTGTGTAGTGTGACATCAAAACCTGGCATGCTCTGCCTGCAACTGCTGATGAAGGGAGATAACCCGCACATCGGGACTGGAGGGATGATAATAATGGTCAGGACAGATCACAACAAAACTTATGTTGGAGGAGTGAAATTCAAAATCTATTGATTTACTTAAATATGTTGTCATTTCTATCAGATCTCACAGCTTTCCTGGACTTGATAAGCCCAAATTGATATTTCCCCCTAATAAGGATGCATTCCAGCAACAAATAAGCCCACAAGATATTTGTTTTAGGGTTTTTTGGGTTCCATCCCCCCTTCCCCCACCTGCCTGAAAGAGAAGACTTCTGCAGGAGCACAACCACAACCAGAAAGGTCAGGACTTTAATGAGAACACCAACTCCTCCACTGAGCACTCAGACATGACGAAGATAACATTTTTGAAGAGATAATTCATGGGATCTTAATATAATTTTTATATCATTTTTGGGATGCCTTTCATTTTTGTTTTAGGATTTTAAAATTTACTTTCAGTAATGTTTTATATACACTTGATAAAAAACTGCATGCCCCACAGCTATAGCCAACAGCAGTTTGTAATTTCAAGGTGTGTGTGCTCAGTGGAATAGCTCAAACCTTGCTACATCATTCCATACATCTTTGAAAGTTTAAGACTTGCAAATAACCCACTTCCATTACCGTGAAAGTTCTGAATTTCAAACTGCTCTGTAAGATTGTGTGCAAACCAGATTAACCCTGTGCCTTGTAATGAACTTCCCTCTTTCCTCTCTATACTCTGACAGCAGACGAGCAAAGTTCATGCACTTAAGGATTAATCTCCCACCTGCTGCTCCCATGCTGAAAGCAAATATCTTATTACAAAGCAGCAAGATTTTGTTAAAATTAAAATCTCAGATCAAAGAGTGAATCTGATCCAAAACCCCCCCCCCCCCCCCAAAACAAACCAGAGAAAGCGCCTAAAAACAGTGAGGGGAAAAAAAAAAAAAAAAAAAAAAGAGACAGCTAAAAGAAAAAAGTGTTACAAAAACGTTTTAAAAGCTAAAAAAAAAAAAAAAAAAAATAGAAAGATGGGGGACCTGGGGGTGATGTTTATGATAATCTTAAGGAGGCTAAAACAGGTTGAAAAGGACACTACTAAAAGCCAGAAGGATGTTTGGATGCATAGTGAGAGGAAAGCATAGTTACTCACCTGTAAGAGATGTTCTCTAGGGACAGCAGGAATCAGTCCTCACATATGGGTGATGTCTGTGCCAACAGAGCCCTGCGGAAACATCTCCCCAGCTTTCAAAAAAGCCTTTGGGAGATGCCATTACACATGCATGGTCCCCTTCTCGCCCAAGGGTGCCATCTTAGTCAGTCAGATGACATAGCTAAAGCTGACAAAAGAAGATGGCAAAAATGGTAAAGCAACACCAAGGGGAGGAGGGAGGGTTGTGAGGACTTACTCCTGCTGTCCCTGAAGAACACCTGCTACAGATAAACTACACTGTCTCCAGGAACAAGCAGGATGTCAGTTCTCAAATATGGGACTCCTTAGCTACAGGCTACTGTGAACTTGTAGAAAAACATGGCGCAGCTGTGAGTAGCCACAAGCAAATCTGAGGAAAGATTCTGAGGACCCCAGTGTCCAGGAAGAACCATCACTCCAGTAACCTATACAAGAAGGGTTGGAGGGGAGGAGTTGCCTAAACCCCAAACAGATTACAGAGTATGGCTTGGCCGAAGGCGCTGTCCCGTCAGGACTCCCTCTCCAGGCAATACTGAGCTGCAAAAGGTGTGAACTAAGGACCAGGAGGCAGCCCGGCAGATGTCTGCCATAGGGACAGAGCGTAGGCTTGCAACAGAGATCGCCATAGCCCTGACATTGTGTGCCATGACCCAGTGCTCCAACAAGAACCCAGCCTGATTGTGGGCGAAGGCGATGCAATCTGCCACCCAGGTGAACAGGGTCCGCTTGGTAATAACCTCCCCCAATCAACTGGTGTCGTATGAAACGAAAAGCTGCGAGGCTTTGTGGTGGTCCTGCAGGTAGAAGGACAGGGCCCTCTTACAGTCCAGGATATGAAGAATGGCAGCCACCGTCTTATTGGTGTGGGGCTGTGGAAAGATGGTGGGGAGCACCATCTCATATTTAAGGTGGAAGGCGGATACCACCTTCAGAAGGAATTTAAGGTGGGTATGAAGCACAACCCTATTCTTGTAGAACCTGGTGTAAGGTGGTTCAGCCACCAAGGCCTGAAGATCACTAACTCTGCAGGCAGAGGTGAGCGCCACTAGGATGATGACCTTCCAGGATAGATAACATAAATGTCAAGTAGCCAGGAGGTTAGAAAGGCAGCTTCATGAGCTGTGTCAGAACCACATTGAGATCCCATTCCGCTGGGGGCAGGCTGATGGGAGAGCTCGAGAGTAGCAGGCCCCACATAAATTGGGTAATGAGAGGCTGCACAGAAAGAGGTTTTCCCTCTATGGAATGATGGTGTACCGAGAGCATGCTCTGGGTGTACCCTGACAATGTTGGGCTTGAGTCCGGTCTGTGAAAGGTGGAGCAAATACTGCAGCATTATGTGCACCTGGCAGGAGAACGGATCTACCTGTGGCTCCACACACCATACTGAGAATCTGTGCCACGTGAAGGCATAGGCTCATCTTGTGGAGTTCTTATGAGAGGCCAGGAGGACTTCCTCCACCTCCCTTGGGAGGTTGAAAGGTGCTAAGGCTACCTGCTCAGCAGCCACCAGGCTGTTGAAGACAGGGACCCCAGGTTGGGATGAAGAAGAGAGCCTTCCTCTTGAGTCAGTAGTCCCAGGGCGTTCCCCAGAGGGACTGGGAGCTCCATCAAAAGGCAGAGCAACAGGAGAAACCAAAGCTGCCTGGGCCACCAGGATCATGGAAGCCTTATTCCACAGGACCTTGAAGAGGGTCCAGGCGTTTAGTGGCGTGGGATGGAAGACATACAGAAGGTCCACTGACCACGAAATGAGGAAGGCATCTGCCACTATCTAGGACAGATGCAGTTGGGGACAGCAGAAGCAGGACAGCTGATGATTGGCTGGGCTGGCAAAGAGGTCCAGACTTGGGTTTTCCCCAGAGTCAGAATAGCTGCTGCCCACCCTGGGGTTTAGATGCCATTCATGTGGTTGGAGGACCCTGCTCAGCCTGTCCGCTAGGGCATTGTCTTGGCCTGGAAGGTAGTATACTGCCCTGAGAAGCATTCCCTGACCGATCGCGTATGAGCAGAGGGCTACTGCTTCCTGGCAGAGGCTCTGAGACCCTGTGGCCCCCTGCTTGTTCAGACAGAACATCACGACCTGGTTGTCCATTTGAATTAGCACTGACTGGTTCTGCAGGCGGTGGTGGAAGGCCCTGATCACCAGGAAAATGGCCTTGAGTTCCTGCAGGCTGATCTGCTGCTGGGTCTCCACTAGGGACCAGTTGCCCTGCATGTACAGTTCCTCGCAGTGAGCACCCCAGCCTAGTAGGGACATGTCTATGGTGAGGACCCCCGGGGGGGGGGGGGGGGTTGGGGGCTGGAAGGGCATGCCCTTCTGCAGGTGCTGTGTGCCCTTCCACCAGTCAAGTGACTCTGCTATTTGATGGGACACCGAGACCCTGTCCCTTAGCCTGCCCTTGGCCTGTGTCCACTGTGAGCGGAGACACCACTAAGCTGCCCGCATGTGAAGGCGGGCACTGGGGACCACATGGACTGTGGATGCCATATGGCTTAGTAGACGGAGCATGGACCATGCTGACATTGCATGATGGTGCTGCACCTCGGTGGCCAGGGCCCTGAGGCAATCTGCCCTGTTCAGAGGGAGGAAGGCCCTGTCCTGGAGAGGGTGAGCTTCTATGAACTCCAGATCCTGTGTCAGAGTGAGGTGAGATTTGGGGAGGTTTATCATGAACCCCAAATGTTGCAGGACCTTGATGCGGGCCATGGCCTGCTGCACCTCGGTGGCAGTGTCCCCTTTCACGAGCCAGTAATCCAAGTATGGGATTACAAAGGCCCCTTGGAGACTGAGAGAGGCAGCCACCACTGCCAGGCATTTTATTTATTTATTTATTTTATTTTATTTAACAGTATTTCTAAACCGCCTTATCTTAATAATCAAGGTGGTATCACGGCAAACAATCAGGTCAGGTGAGTGTGTTATACATGCAGTGGGGGGAAATTGAGTGTGTGTCGTGTTGTGTGTTAGATTGGTATGAGCTATTTACAGAGTGGGCTATATACAGTGGTGCAAAAACAAATTCCATGCATACATTGGTTAGGCGGGATCATTCTCTGAAGTTATGTGATGTGTCCATAGTGTTCTATGAACAGTATGGTTTTTAGCTGTTTTTGAAGTCTTTTAGGTCTGTAGCAGCTCTCAAGTCGTCCGGGAGTTTGTTCCATATTGTTGGAGCGGCCATTGAGAGTGCTCTGTCTGTTGTGTCCTTGCGTGTGTGTTTGTATTCACTGGGGGTGCTGACTCTGTTGTGGGTTTGTTTTCTTCTGGGACGCGTACTGGTGTCTGATTGTATGAGTGTGTAGGCTGTTGGCTGATGTGTGGTGTTTGATCTTGAATATGTTTATGATAGTTTTGTATTTGATGCGTGCACCGATTGGAAGCCAGTGTAAGTCCTTTAAGGTGGGTGTGATGTGCTCCTGTCTTGCCATTCCTGTTATGATTCGTGCAGCAGTGTTTTGTGCTAGTTGTATAGGTTTGAGGGCTTGTTTCGGTAGGCCGAGGTATATCGGATTGCAGAAGTCCAGTAGTGGGGTTATCAGTGCTTGACAGACGGTACGGAAGTGTTCCGGGGCAAGGAGCAGCTTTAGTCTCCTGATGATTCGCATCTTGTAGTAGGCTTTTTGGGTTGTTTTGTCTATGTGTGGTTTGAGATTGAGTTTATTGTCCAGAGTAACTCCGAGGTATCTCACTTCTGATCTTATTGGTATAGTGGTGCTTTGTATCTTTAAATTTGGTGGGTGTTTGAAGCCTTGGTTCCGGGTGATGATTAGGGCTTCGGTCTTGTTGTAGTTTATTGCTAGGTTGTTGTTTTGACACCAACTCTCCATTTGGGTGAGGCAGTCTTATCTTAGAGAAGTCCGGGTTGTTGATTGATATCGGGGTGTAAATCATTATGTCGTCTGCATATATTGTGTATTGAATGTTGTTCTTTTTCATGATATTGCAAATTGGTTGTATGTAGATGTTAAATAGGAGAGCTGAGAGTGCGGATCCTTGAGGTACTCCTTGTTGGACGTTTATGGGTCGGGAGGTGTTGTGTCCTGACTTGACCTGTAGCTGTCTTTCGGTTAGGTACGAGTGGAACCACTTCAATGTGATACCGTGTATACCAGTGTTCTTTAGTCTTTCTAGGAGGGTGTTGTGGTCCACTGTGTCGAAGGCTGAGGAGATGTCGAAGATCATTATGATTCCATTCATGGTGTTGTTGATTATTCTTAGGATGCTGTCGAAGAGGTAGATCAGTAGCGTTTCGACTCCATGGTTGGGACGAAATCCGTGTTGGTTGTCATCGAGTGTTTCCTGTTTGTCGATGTGTTCCTGAAGTTGTAGTTGGACCGTTTTTTTCGATGATTTTTGCAAGGAAGGGTATGCTGGAGATTGGTCGATATGCTGCTGGATCCTTTTTGTCGAGATTTGTTTTCTTTATGATTGGTCTTACTGAAGCAAGCTTTAGTTGCTTTGGCATGAGTCCTTGAGTGAGTGAGTTGTGTATTATTTTATGTATGGTGGGGATGAAGCAGGATTTGGTGGCTTTGACCCATGACACTGGGCACGGGTCTGTAGGGGCAGTGCTTGTATTGATTGTAGAGATGATGTGGGATATCTGTTCAGTTGAGGGTGAGTAGAATGTGCCCCAGGTTTTGGGGTGTACGTCCGACCTGGTGGTCCCACTAGATGTTGTTCGCTCCGTGGAGTGAAATTTGTCTTTGATGTGATCTGCGAAATCCTGTGGGTAAACCTGTACTTCGCTTTCTGTTTGTTCTTTTGTGAGGATCTTTACTATTTCGAAAAGCTCTCTGGGTTTGTTGATAGAAGTATTTATCATGTTTGTGTGGAATTCCCTCTTTGATTGGTTGATGAGTTCATTGTATTGTTTTTGCTTTGTTAGATAGAGATGCTGGTCGGCGGTTGATTTGTTTTTTCTCCATCTCCGTTCAATCTTCCTGAGCTCTCTTTTCCTTTCGTATTTTTTCTGAGTACCATGGCTTGTTTTGTCTCCTGTTGTGGTGCTGTTTCTTGATCCCGCCATCAGATGGTTTGGCGGCGTTCGCTAGAATGCTGTTCCAGCTGGAGACTTGTTCTTCTAGGTCGTCTGTGGTAACGTTCAAGTGTTGTGTTGTGTCCTGTATGAATTCGTCCCTGTCGAAACGTTTGAATCGTCTTTGTGTGTGAGAGATGTTAGCTCTTTCGTTTGTCTGGTCCTCTTGATATCGTAGTTTGGTCTCGATTAAGTAATGGTCAGACCATGGCACTGGGGTAATGGTGGGAGGAGAAATTAGTTCTCTTGATGTTAGGTAGTTGGATGCAAAGATGAGGTCTGGGGATGATCCATGTCTGTGTGTTGGTGCATTGATTATTTGTGTGAATTGGAGTGAGGTCATTGCTTGGAGGAAGGCCTCTGCGTCTTTGGGATTGGTGGACTTGAGGTTGAAGTCTCCGATCATTAGCGCTGGTTTGTTGTTTGTTGTTATGGCACAGGCTTCTTCGAGAGTGAGGGCTAGTTCATCGGGTGGAGCTCTCGGTGCTCTGTAGGTTAGGCAGATTGCAATGTTCTTGTTTTTGATGCTAATTGTGTTACATTGCTGTGTATCTGAAGTTCTGTGTCTTGAATTTTAGCTTTGTTTTCGCTATTATCAGGACTCCTCCTCCACGCTTGTGGGTGCGTGGGCAGTTGTATGCTGAGTAGTTGTCCGGTACCAGTTGGTTGAGTAGTACGTTGTCGGTAGGGTTGAGCCATGTCTCTGTGATGCATATTATGTCGGGCTGTCGCTCTTCTATGTGGTCTACAATAGTGTGTATCTTGTTGCAGACGGATCTGGCAGTTATGAGCTCAATCGTGGTTGTTTTCGTTGCTGAGGTTGGTGTTCCATGAGTTTCCTTTGTGCTTGCGTGGGAGTTTGATTTGTGTCTGTTCGGTCGCTTTGCCTGGTAAGCCCTGAGTGTCTCTTTGTGTGTGTGCTGTGGTTCTGAGTATGGTAATGCAGTTGGTGGATGCCATATTGTGTTTGCTTGTGGGTAGTGGAGGTGTGTGGTTGGTGGGAGGAGTTGTGTGACTAGTAGGTAGACTAGTAGGTAGGCATTTGGTGAAGGACTCTTGGTGCGGAGGCTTGGCTGAAGGATAGTACCCTGTATTGGTAGTGGTCGCTCTCGACCATAAGTACTGCCTGTGACTGGGATGAATAAGGATGTGCGTATAAGCATCCTTTAGGTCTAAGAAGAATAGCCAAACTCTCTGCTGGAGGAAGGGCAGCAATGTTCCAAGGGAGAGTATCTTGAACTTCTCCCGCACCAGGAACTTGTTCAGGTTTCGCAAGTCCAGAATGGGCCTTAGGCCTCTTGTTTTATTTGGGACCAGAATTTACCTTTAGAACCTCATTTCCCTGAGGTGGTGGGATACTGGCTCCATGGCCCTGTCCCTGAGGTGGCCTGTGAGTTCCTGCAGTAGCAGGGCATGGTGCAGGGAGTCAGAGCGAGCTCTCCTGGAAAGAATGGAAGTGGTGTCAGGTCCATGTGAAGGAGGTAGCCTTCTCTGACCACTTGGCGTGTTCAGGCATCAGTGGTGATGGCAGGCCACCGATGGGTAAAATGAATCAGACGCCCCCTGTTGGCAGCTGTTCCCCCACAGGTGGAGAGGCTATGCTCAGGGAGTCAAAACCCTGACCCAGCTAGAGCAGGGGCTGGTGTTTGGGACTGAGCCCTTAGGCTTGCATTGGCCCTGGCCTGCTCCTTTGCCCTGGTGACCCTGCTGCAGGGTCTGGGAGGCCTGGTATTTTGGATAGCCTCAGTAAGGTAGGCCTTTCCCCTGGCGTTTTTTCTTGGGGAGGGTGGAGGTGGAGGTCTTCCTGGAGAGCAGAATCCTGGTGACTAACTCAATCTCTATCTCCACCGCCTTATTTTCCATTGATTTGCCAAAGAGGTTTTCACAGAGGCAGGGGACGTCAAGGAGTTTCTCCTGGACCCACGGCTTGAGGTCTGATGTCTGGAGCCAGGTCTGGCATCAGACACCGATGCCTGTGATGGCCACCCTCTCAGACGGCTTGAGACATGTACTTTGAACACTCTGACGCACTTTGTGAGTGTCTGGAACCGCTGGAGGTGATCTCTGCTGAGACCCGGTGAGAAACCTGTGAGTTCTTTGACTAGGTCTCAGAGGTACAAGCTGCTGTGCTTGTATTCGGCAAACCAGCATCGAGTCCTGGTAGCATTTGCATCCAAGTGCATCGAGGGTGCGGGACTCCCTGCCTGGTGACACGGAGGAGTAAGTCTTCGGGCTTTTTTTTGCCAACACATGGTCAACTCCACCACCACAGAGGTGCGAGGAAGTTGCGCCTTCTGGAAGCCGGGGCCCTGCTGGACCCAGTACATGGTGTCCAGGCATCGCTAACTATCAGCACAGATGCCTATGTTTCCCACATCCAAAGGAGTCATCGCCCAAAGATGGCAGGGAAAGGGACCATCAGGGTCTCCTTAGGTGGGGCTTCATACTGGAGGCATTTTAAGTTCCTCTGTGCAAGGGTCCACCTCCAACTCTGTGGTGAGAGACAATGCCTTCACCATGTCTCGGACAAACTTGAGGAACAAGGCGTCCTCGGGAGAGGACTCGCATCTCGATGCAGGGGGAGACAGATCCGAGGGGAGATTGCGGTGTGCATGCATCTCCAGGGAAGCCTCGTCCTCTGACTCCCAGTCCGTCAAGGACTCCAGGGCTGACTGCTCTTGAAGCGTCGAGCTCAGATCAGGACTTCGGTGACCCATGGCTGTTGCTTGACCGGAGCCAGAAGCACTTGCCGGGGAGGATATCACTCCCAGGGAATGGGATCAAGGCCCGGGGCTCTCAAGGATTGCAATGGCAGCCTGGGGAGCCTCGACAGAGGTACCTGTGGTCTCAGTGCGAGCGTGGCTTGCTGCGAGGCAAGGAAGGCAGTAACACTGTGTTCCAATGCCATCATCTTGGCTTCCCACTCAAGAGTTGCAGCCTTCAAAGCAGACACCAGGGTAACTGGGTCCGGCGTCTGTGAGGAGAGGGAATTTTCAAATGGGACAAGCCTCAGGGGTCTGTGATCCATTGCCAGAGGCCTCGGCATCTGTTCTGGGCACCTTCGCTGGCTGCTCCCGCTCCAACTTCTCAGATACCCTCCAGGGACTGTGCGACAGAGGATTTCTTCTTCTTGTGCTCATGCTCTGGGGAACCCTTGTCGGAGTGTCCACAGAACTGATCGGGCACTGCAGGGGCTTTATGAGACTCAGAAGATCTGTATGGGGCCTTAGAGCACGAGGTTTCTGAGGACACTTGGACAGAATCTCACCCGTGGAAGATGTCGTCCTGCTTCTGACGACGACTTTGGATGGCCTTCGCAGACATCTTTTTGCACAGGGCACAAACCTCTGGGTCATGGTTGACACCTAGACACTGGAGGCAGCAGTCATGTGTCTTGGTTAGGGACATGTTCTTTGTGCACTGATCACAATTTAACCCACTGGCCATTGGGGCATATAAAGGATCCCTGCAAGGTCAAAGACCCTCAACGCAGCCAGAGGTTAGAAAAGGAGCGAAACCGCACTGGAGAAAAAAAAACCTAACACTAAAAACTATTCTGAGGTGGGAAAGGGACTGGTGCTAACCGGAGAAGGAAATGCAATTTAATGCATGAGAAAATCAATTTTTCTCCGGGGGAAGACGGACATCTGTAGGGCTCTGTGGAAAAAGGGAGACTGAGCAAGATGGCACCCATGTGTGGGAAAGGGACCATGCATGCTTGGTGGCATCTCCCAAAGATTTTCTTTGAAAGCTGGGGAGATGCTTTTGTGGGGCTCCGTCGGCACCATCACCCAATATGCGAGGACTGACTTTCTGCTTGATCCTGAAAAATGGCCAGCAGGAAGGAGGCAGTGATAGTGCCTTTGTATAAGTCTTTGGTGAGACCTCATTTGGAGATCATGTGCAATTCTGGAGACCACACTTTCAAAGAGATTAAAACAGGATGGAGTCAATACGGAAGATGGTTACCAAAATTATCAGTGGGTTTCATTATAAGGCATATGGAAACAAAGATCTCAATGTGTATATTTTGGAAGAAAGACAGGAGAGGGGAAATATGATAGAGATGTTTTAATACCTCCATGGTATATATTCATAGGAGGATAGTCTCTCAATTGAAAGACAGAAAGCTCTGCAATGAAGGGGCATAGGATGAAGGTAAAAGGAAATAGACTCAGGAGTAATTTGCAGAAATATTTTATGGAAAGTGTGGTAGATGCATAGAATAGTCTCCCAGTGGAGGTAGTAGAGACAAAGACTATCTAAACTCAAGAAAGCATAGCAGAAACACAGACGATCGCTAATGGGGAAAAAAAAAAGTGACTGTCGCAGTTGGTAGGAAGGGCAAACTGGATAGGCCGTATAGTCTATCTGCTGACCTGTTTCTATAGACTGAACAAGGAGGAAGTCAACCTGTCCTGTGTGCTTGCAGTTAGAGTGCCATTAGGGTGCTACTCACAGCCTGCATTCAACAGAGAGAGCAGACCATGACAGAGCAAGAGGTGATCTTTGAGTAGAGGAGGCAAGGTCAGCCAGCATGAAAACAGCAGCAAGGCTCAGATATATTCTTAGGCAGGGAAACAAGGCAGAGCAGGTGAGCCGGTCTTCGTCTGCTGACATCTACTTTTATTATGCATATTTTTTTTGAAGAAAGAATTGTCCCTACTCCTGGATGATGTGGCATGTCATTGAACTTTTAATATAATATCAGTACTCGTTGACAGAAACAAATGATTTTCAAAACATATTCCTACCATTCCTTCCTCAATTCAATCTACAAAGTTTGTATTTAAATTTTGAGTCACAAAAGTAAACTGAAACACACACACACAAGCAGCAAAAGTTACATAAAATCACTAGGATTAAGGATCCTGGATCATGAATTTTGGACTAGTCCATTTTTATTCACTATGCCAGTTTTATCAGTCTTGACGGCATCTCCTTGAGGTACTGTTTACTTTCAGTTTGTGTAGAAAATGTCAATGAAACAGTTGAAAATGCTTTATTTAATCAATTTGCATTATTCTGGCTCAACCTTTTGCCTCCATACTTTTCCTCTGGGCCTAAACATACCTATGCAATCTTGTTTGCATTATCTCTGATTGACTTTGAATTGCCAATTTAGCCGATCACGAATCCATCATTAACACAAACTTGTACTGAACATATGGCAAACTTGCCCATCACCCTCAAAAATCATACCTCTGTGTCTTGATGATGAACCACCACTAGGTTATCCACAACGTTCACTGCAAATTTTCCTGTCCTGTTCAGCTTTAATATGTGAGTCTTCTTGCAGGGGCCTTCCCTACAGTAACAACAGATTTCACACGGTACAGGAAGAGGATTCTATCTTAGCTTGTGGTGTATAAGGGCATTAAAAAAAAAAAAAAAAGTTACCTTTGTAAATGGTACAGGACTACCTCTGCTCCAGTACTGTTGGATGTTTTGGAATGATGTCTCAGGAATAAAACATAAAGCTGCCCGTATCTAAAAGAGAATATACAGTACTACAATTCAAAATCTGACTACTCCAAGGGCCACTACTGTACTAATGAAGTTACAACAGGGACAAACACAGAGGGCAATGAGAGGGACGTCAAAGACCATGTTGTGCCTTCAAACTGTTATCTTTCCAGAAAACAAGCTTAGAAATGGGGCACGATAGAACTTAAGCATTTTGTGTCCATGAGGATGGAACAAGTTATTAAAAACGTTCATGCTATAAAACAGATCAATATGCACTGAACCTTTACCAGCAACTGTGATGCACTTCAGTCGCTAGGCCATTTACATCATGTTTCAGCTCTTTACAGATTCAGTATGCTGCTGTATCTATTTTTCTACTATTTATACATGGGGTTATGTCTGCATTAATGGGTTTTCATCCAAGGTCAGCAAGACCCCTATTCAGTTAAAAAGGAACCCTACATATTACTGCATGATCTGAGCGCAGACTTTTTTTTTTTTTTAAACATGAAAGTTTACACGTCCTTCAAAAGTTCTATCTTCTTTTGTCTCTTCCATTAATTCAGGGATTAATGAAGAAATAGTCCATCTCCCTCAAAAAAGCAGTATTTTAAAAGTTGTGTCTGAGGAGGGTCAGAAGCAGCAGGTCATGTGTGCCAAAGCACATGGCCTGCCACAGGCAACAAAGCGGTGACATAAAGTCACCCACCTGGATCAGCCGCCTAGCAGATAGGTCAGCCTGCCTCTAGAAGAGGGTAGGTTAACACTGAGCTAGTCTATACTGAACATCTGAAAATTACAAAGCAAATGCTTAGGGAAACTCACAATATGTATTCAAGAACAGAGTTGTATCAAAAAGGCACAAGATCCCAGGTGGCTTCAAAGGTAGGAGGAAAATTTTCAGTTTTACATAGTGGGGGATAGCGGCAGTCAAACAGTCAAATTTTCAGGAAGCTAGCTAGAAAGGAGGCAACTAATGAAGCCATGTGAACAGAGACAGAGGGACAGACTTCTGCACCCAGCAAAGAGTAAAGAATGTTATGAATCTGCTAAAAATATTTGGAACTGGTCTTACAGATTTTCTTTTCTAATTAACTCGAGATATACCTACATGGCTGCCATCGCTATGTCTCTTTCTGTCAGTTTCGGTGACTTGGGTGCTCCAGATGGCAATTCAATTTCCAACTTTGATAGTTTTGACATAGATCCACTCTGTCAACATAACACAAATACACAGAAAATTAACATATATTCCAAAAGGAGAAATTTTACCTACCATTAATTTCCTTTCCTGGAGTCCTGCTAAACCAGTCCAGACTAGTGGGTTATCTCCCCCTGCCAGCAAATGATGGAAGAGAGAAAAGAAAGCAAAACTATACAGCATCACCACCACTAGCATAAAATCTAGCACAGCTAGAGGGAGCTCTCAGTATTTTTGTAACAAGCAATGGAAGATAGTCAAATCCTCCCAAGAAACCCCTCAACGAGGACTACATACAATCTCTGCATGGTCTGAAGGGACAAATATATATAAAAGGTTGCAGTCCAAGGCACAAGGCTGAACAGAGAGGGTCCTGGACTGATCTAGCAGGACTCCAGGAAAGGAAATTAACGGTAAGTAAAATTTCTCCTTCCAGATCTTCCTGCTAGATCAGTCCAGACTAGTGGGATGTATCAAATACTACTCCATCCCAGGGCGGGAAGAAAATGCAGCAGACCACCACCCAGGTCAAACTACATGGCCACTTGGGCAAGCATGTCTAACCAGTAGTGCCACGCAAAGAAGCCAAGGAGGACCAAGTAGCCATCCTGCAATTGTCCAAGGGCAATGCACGAGATGACTCTGCCCAAGAAGCTGCCTGAGCCCAAGTCAAATGAGCCTTGAGGCCTGGGGAAACAGGCCTACCTCGCATCGGGTAGACTGAGGAGATCGTGTCCTTGATCCAGCAACCTAGGGTCGCCTTGGACACTGCTTGTCCCTTCTGGGGTCTGGTGAAAAGGACAAAGGTGATTGAAAGATGAAAGTAATTCTTCACTTTCAAGTATCGCAAGAGTGCCTGACAGACGTCCACAAAATGCAAGCCCTCGTCTGGTCTAGTGCATTGGTCTGGTGAACAGGTCGGCAAGACCACCATCTGATTATGTGAAAGGGAGAGAGCAGCTTCAGCAAGGAGGGAGGGAAAGGGTCATGGCAGGAGAGCACCTGCAATTCTGAAATCTGCCACGCCAAAGTGACAGCAACCAAGAACACTTGTTTTCAGAGACAGATCCATGATGGTGGCGTGCCTGAGTGGCAAAAAGGATGGGCACCTGAGTAAACAGGAAAGTGCTGCTATCTGCACCCTGATAGAGCTCGACAAACCCTTCTCAACTCCTCCTTGAAGGAAGGTTAGAATTGAGGTGATAAAGACCCCCCCCCCCCAACAGGGAAAGGCAACATCAATGACACCAGTTCTCGAAGAGATACCAGAACCGGGCATAAGCCAATGAAGTGAAGCACCTCCTGGCCTTCATCAGGGAATAGCCCTTACACCTTGGGCGACCTTGCCCAATAGTAAGCCTCTCCTACCCACCGAGACACAGGGGGGTTTGGAGGCGAGAAGATGGATGATATCCTCGTACCACAGCCAACTAGGTCAGACCAGGGCCACAAGGATCACCAGACTCAGGTGACCCTCAATCCTCCAAAAGGATTCTGGGTAACATGGCCCACAGGGTGGGACATACAGAGGAGATGATCCAGGAGCCAGGGCTGGACCAGTTTGTCCACCCCCTTTGGACTTGGGCTCTGAGTAAGGGCTGAATGAGGGGAGCTTAGCATTGGCTGCAGTCACCATCCAGTCCACCCCACTGATCCACTATCCTGTTGAATGCCCACGAGGCAAGTTCCCATTCCCTAGGTGTCAAAATGCTGTCTCAGAACCTGGACTTCTTAAGGCTCATCAGGCAGCTTTCACTACTGCTGATGACCCAACTGAGCCTCTTGAGGATGACTTCGTCAAGACTTGGCCCAGATAAGCCAATCATCCAAGTAGGGGTTAACACAGACACCCTCGTGCCAGAGTCTCATCACAACTACCACCATCACCTTGGAGAATATCGAAGGGGCGGTGGCCAGTTTTAAGGCCATTGCACAAAAAACTGGTAGTGTGAGACCAAGATCACAAACCAGAGAAAGCGCTGCTGGTCCTCCCAGATGGAAATGAGAACACAGGCCTCCATCAAATCCAAGGAAGTGAGGAATTTGTCCTTCCAGGCCATCTGGATAACAGACAGTAGTGTTTCCATACAGAACCGTGGAACTCTCAAGCTGCAGTAGACCCCTTTGAGCGTACTCTAAAACATATCCTTGTCTTATAATGTTGAACATCCAGCAATCTGTCAGATGGGCCCCTTTGTGATAAAATTAATCACAGATGGCCTCCCACTTGTGGGAGGTGGGAATGGGCCCCGGAACGGGCCCCAGAACAGTCTGCAGGAGAGGTGGGAGGAAGGAGGCTGTCCTGCCACAGAAGTCTGCGAATAGGCCTGGCATCCACCTTGAAAGGACTAGGACTTAGATCTGGTTTGGGAAGGAGGAGGAGATCTGCTTCTTCTGTCGATACCGATAATCGTGGAACTTTGGCCACGAAGACAATACTCCCAATGACAAAGAAGAGTGCTTGGAGGAACCCTTGGGCTTATCCTTTGGCAGCCACTAGGGCTTGACCTCGCCGAGGTCCTTTACTAATTTTCCCAAGCCCTCACCAAAGAGGAGCCTGTCCCTAAAGGGCAAATTGGCTAAGCGCCCCTTAGAGATGTGACATCCACTGAACAATTTCTGAGCCATAGCCCCTGGCAAGCAACTACCCGCATGGAAAGGTGTAAGAGATCATAAAAGGCATCCATCAAGAAGGCTGACAGGTATTTGAGGCAGGCCTAATACTCATCCTCAGGAAGCTAACCCAGAAGAGGAGGGCACGTGCAGAGAGGCCACCCCATGCTATCATCTGAAGGGCTAGGGAGGAGGCAAAGGCGGCTGTCTGAAGGACTCCTTCCACCTTCCAGCCTTGAAAGTCAGCTCCACCTTCTATGGGAATGATGGTACACTTATTAACCGCTGTGATCAAGGCATTAACTCTGGGAAACCACAACCACTTTCCAAGGCTGTGGTTGACCAGGCACAAACGTAACCCAATTGTTGGGCCTTCATGAGGGGCACATCCAAAGAAGCTCCGGTGGGAAAGGAAAGGTTCTGAAAGGCCCCCTGATGCTAGGATCAGAAGTGGAGGGAGTCACAGCAGGTCCAGAGAGATTCAGAATGTGCAGTTCAGTGGCAATCAAGGGGGGGGGGGGAGGTTAAAACTCCTCTCGGTGACAGAGACACACCATACGAGAATTGCTATGGTCCTCGCCCTGAAAGAATTCCCTCTCCTCTGCATTGGAGGCAGCTGAACCAGAGTTGTCATGGAAAATTTCAACTTCGTCACGATACTCTCGCTGACAGATTCTGCCTTGCTCCAAATAGGGAACTTTGAAGGGGGCCACAGATCCACCTGGACAGTATCCTGTCCTCTCGATCATTCACAGGAACTGTCCAAAGGGGCTACCAGAGGAGCAGTGGAAGATGGGCCTGGATGAGAGGGAACAAGGACTTGACCCCCATTCCATAGCCCCCAGGCATAATGGAAGATAAGTGAAAAATCTGCCGCCGCAGGGTCCAAACAGCCACTGTGGCTGAAACACTTGACTGCTGCAAATGTTTACACAGAGGGAGAGCAGACACCCCCCCCCCCCCCCCCCCGTTGGCCACAGGGGCCGGTCCTGCAGTGAAATTTGGCATCCTCTGACGGCACCTCATCCCCCAGTTCTGCCCTCCAACCACCTTGAATCACCTCGTCCATTTCCTATTTTCCTTCTCCCTCCCCCTGGTTCTTTTGTTTTCTGTCTTATCTTGCTATTCTCTCTCTGTCCTATAAGCTCTGGCGTTCTTTTCTAACTTTATTTTCTGCAGTTGCCATTTTGTTATTGTACACCGCCCTGATGCTTCGGCCTGGGAGGTTAATCAAGAGACTCAATAAAGATAAAGATAAAGATAGAGAAGGAGAAGGTGGTGAGGGCACCCAAGGCAAAGAAGCGCTGATAATACTTGACATGGAAGGTGGCAACAAAGCCTTAACTGCATCAGGACCCTGAACCGCTAACAAGGATGCTGATGTGGCAGGAGTCCCCCCTGGATTGGCTGTGCAAATGGCGCAGACACTTTCAACAAGGGAACCGTTGTCGCTTACTGCGGTCGAGGCACCAGGGCAACAAGGCAGACATCGATCCTAATGCACCTCAGAGTTACACTGGCTCTCATAGCCAGGACCTCACACCAGGAGGGAGAGAGCGCCACCAGAGGGGTATCTCATATACTCCCTAGGATCTCAGCTAGCCAAGCTGCATTGAAACGAGTCTCAAACAGGCCAGGAGCAGTAAGCCTTAAGAAAAATGGTGAATGCCTGCACAAGCTGGGGACATCAGGCGGGATCACAGCAAAACTCACGTTTAGGTGCAGCGGCCCCTTTTTGCTGCCAAAGTTCAGGCAGCGATCCTTTGCAGTTGTGCACTGGAAAGAGCAGCGATCCACTGTGGCCTCACTGCTGCGGTCCCCCAAGAGAGCAGGGAGCAGAGGAGGTAGTGGGGGGATGCAGGGAGGAAACCCCGATCAGCCACGCGCTAAGGAGCTACATGGAGCTGTGCAGAAGACACTCAGACCTTCTATACTTTTTTTGTTTTTTAAAGAAAGAAAAGTAAAAGGGAAGAAAGAAAGAAAAAGGCCAAAAGACAGCTAAGGGTCCCCTCAGAAGGATCCTCATGATCCAATGCCCCCACCAAGCTATGCTGGCTCTCCTAACAAAGGAGCTAGCCCCACAGTAACAGACCAACCAGAAAAGGATATTTCATATACCCCCCCCCCCCCGGGATCTAAAGTGGCTGAGTTACACTGCACCCAGACGCAGACTGGGTAGAAGCTGTAGGCCTCTCTGGAAGAATTCAGGAACAAAAGAAAACGACCTTCTGCTGGAGACAGAAAATACTGAGGGTTCCCTCTAGCTGTGCTAGGTTTTAATGCCAGTGGTGATGTCATGGCATAGTTTTTCTTTCTTTTTTCCATCTCCCATCATCTGCTGGCAGGGGGAGATAATCCACTAGTCTGGACTGGTCTAGCAGGAAGATCTGGAAACAGCTTTTATTGTAATGAGAGTAATTTCCACTGTACATCAGAAAAACAAACAAACCATAAGATAATCCTTTATGAGAATTATCTGTATAATAAATCAGATTAGTTAAAGGTTGTTGACCCCCATTCTGTTTGACGTTCAATACAGTCTTTGGTTATTTTCTTTTCCTGACTTAATGAAAGTTGCTTAAAAAAAATGAGCCTCAAAATGGAAGATGTCTGGAGCATTACAGCTGAATTTCTTTTATACAAGAGTCGCAAGGAGAATTTCTTTGCTCTGCTTTATGATCACTGTTGCAGACGTTTTAGTGTATAAGGAGTGCCTTTTTAAAGGCCTAGAGTTTCCACTGAGCTATTAACCTAGTCTAGGGTAGTCACTGGATCATAGACTTAGCAGCTATACAGTGAAATTAGTTGAACAATCCTACTAAACAGTTTTAATATAGGTTTTACTGGGGGAGGAGGATTTGAAATGTGCCTTAACTTTTTTTTTTTTTAAATGGCGAAATGAATGTTTTCAGAACTATTTACCGAGAAGCCAAGAAAACACGGTCTAGCTGTTACCAAGGTAAAATACGAGCTACAGAGAAACATAGGAAATGACAGCTGATCAGAACATTAGTTGTTTCTTTCCACATGGACCAAATTCTTTGGTCACCAAGTTGCTTTTCTTACCCTGAAATGGAAGGGCTGCAAGACATTGCCAAGGACAGTGGTAGACAATAAGATGACCAAACTCTCAGGACAGTACATGTACCAGTTTACATTGATATTCTGACTTTTCAGCAGTTTGAGGTAGCGCTTCTCTGGTAAGACCTGAAAATACAAACACAAAACTACCCATTCTTCTGAAAACTATCAAGCCAATTACTACATCCTCTTACCAAAATAAGAATAGATTTAAGAGAATGCAATTCTTATCATGGATTTTAAAATAACCTGCCAATAAGATTTAGTATAGAGCAAGCTGCCCTCTCTCCTACACCTCATAGCATGAGTAGTGTCCTGAAGCGGAGTCCAGTATGGCCTTACCTTCTTACTCCACAAACCAAAGCCTGCCATGTCTCAGCCCAAATGTAAGCATACTCCAAGATGTCTGGAGGACAGCAGCCTTGGGCCAGAAGGACTGGGGTTTCTAGTCCCACAGGTGCTCCTTATGGTCTTGGGCAAGCCACTTAACCCTCCATAGCCCATGTTCCCTGTAAGTATTAGCATATGTGTCTCATATCCCCTCGTGTTAAATGTATCCCCAATTGTGTTGTGAGCACTTTGATTGAAAGATGTATACAAAACTGTCTGTATGAATAAATGAATGAATAACTAAATAAATAAATAAAAGATGGGCTTAATAGTGCTAAAGTGAAGTAACATTTGCTAAGGAACCAAATTACTAAGGGGGCAACAATCAAAAGTGATTTATGCAAGAAAATTCACATTTACTCATGTAAAATCAAGTGCTGTTTATTGCCCCCCATTCTATGCACGCTAAAAAAATATTTATAAAAATATATATAATATATAATATATACATATACCTACACACACATGACAGTGTACATACACAGCGCATGGACAAACCAGGTGGAGACAGATCAATGGAGGAAAATGTATAATCAATTTTCTACATGTAATTTTCAGCACATACAGTGTACCCATGCTGTGTATCTCGGACAGATTTTCAAAGAACTCCACGGGGCTTTTCTGTTCAAAAATGAACTTTCAAGCCCAGCAACCACTTTCATTTGTGCCCTCTAAGCCCTGTAGACACAGACTGACATTTTACTTACCGTTAACTTCCTTTCCTGGAATACTACTAGACCAGTCCCATACTAGTAGATTATATCCCCCTGCCAACAGATGATGGGGACAGAGAAGAACCAATCATCACTGACAAGTATACATGCTCCCCTATGAGATAGCTTCAGTAGGACAATGGCAAAAGCAAGAGGGCTTTAGAACAGCGCTCAGAAAAAGCACCTCCTCAGCAGGCTAAACAAAATAAACTACTGCACAAAACATGCAGCTATATACAAGGCAACAGAGCCACCAGATTCAGTAGAAGTAGAAGAACCACCAAACAGTCGAGCTAAAGACAAGGTTGATTCTGAATGTCAGCAAGGCTGGTTCTCAAACAGAGCATGGGTGGGTCCTGGACTGGTCTAGCAAGATTCCAGGAAAGGAAATTAACGGTAAGTAAAATTTCACCTTCCAAAATCATCCTGCTAGACCAATCCAGACTAATGGGAAATACCATAGCTATGTCACCCGAGGGCAGGAAGAGTCAGTCGCCACAAAAACAGAGGCTCCAAAAACAGACCGCCTCAACATGCTTGTAGGTCCAAGCAATGTCATCAGATAAAGGTTGACAAGGATGACGAGGTCGCTGTCAATCGGAGAGACTCAAGACATATGATACCTGGGCATAAACAATATCGTAATGATAGAGCAGATCAAATCGGTGGAAGGGTTGCACTCTATGTTAGAGAGGGCATTGAGTCACAGAGAATTAAAGTCTTGCAGGAAACAAAATACTCTATAGAATCTCTATGGATTAAAATTCTATATAAAAAGGGGAAGGAGAAAGCAATGGCAGTGGGAGTGTACTATCGACCACCTGGGCCAGAATGAACAAATGGATGATGAAATGCTCAAAGAAATCAGGGAAGATAACAAAAGTTACAGCACATTAATAATGGGTGATTTCAATTACCCCAGTATCGACTGGGTCAATGTTATGGCAGGACATGCCAGGGAGGTAAAGTTCCTAGATGAAATAAATGACTGCTTCTTGTCAGTTCATGAACCAGCCGCTCCAAGAGGGGAAGCTATTTTGAACCTAGTCCTTAGGTGCAAGAGATAAGGGTGTTGGAGCCACTTGGCAATAGTGATCATAGCATTACCGCTTTTGATTTAATAAATGGTCAAAGGACGACAAGGAAATCCACAGTACTACCTTTTAACTTTCAAAAGGGAGACTATGATAAGATGAGGAAAATAGTTAAGAAAAAACTAAAAGGAACAGTGGCAAAGGTTAAAGAATTACATCAAGCATAGGTGTTTAAAAATACTATCTTGGAAGCCCAGACCAGCTGTATTCCACGCTTTAAGAAAAGTGGAAGGAAGTCCAAAAAACTGCCAGCATGGTTTAAAGGTGAGGTCAGAGAAGCTGTTGCCAAAAAAAGCAATCTTTCAGGAAATGGAAAAAGGAGCCAAATGACGAAAACTGGAAATGTAAGCACTAGCAAGTTAGATGCAAAGCATTGATAAGGCAGGCAAAGAGAATTTGAGAAGCAGCTTGCTGTGGAAGCAAAAACGCATTTCTCAAGTACATTCGTAGCAAAAAAAAAAAAAACCCACAAACCTCAGTTGGACCATTAGATGATAGAGGGGTAAAAGGGGCACTAATCTTTACTGAGGAAGATGTCTGAAATGGTATTTAAAAGGTGATGCCGCAGAAGAACTGAAAGAAATATTAATACACCAGGAAGATGTATTACAACTATTTGATAAACTGAAGAGTAGCAAATCACCTGGACCTGATGGTATACATCCAAAGGTATTGAAAGAACTGAAATACGAGATTGCAGACCTACTAATAGTAATCTGTGAACTATCATTAAAATCATCTGTAATACATTGGCCATACTCCAGTCTTCAGGTAACGCCAGTTTTTAAAAAGGGTTCCAGGGGTGTTCCAGGAAACTACAGATGGGTAAGCCTGATGTCAGTACAGGGAAAATAGTAGAAACCATTATAAAGAACAAAAAATTACCCAATATGTAGATGATCATGGCTTAATGGGAGACAGCCAACATGGCTTTAGCCAAGAAAGGTCTTGTCTTACTAATCTGTTGTGGTTTTTTGAAGGTGTGAACAAACAAGTAGACAAAGGTGAATCAGTTGAAATAGTATATCTGGATTTTCAGAAAGCCTTGACAATGTCACTCATGAGAAACTCTTGGCTAAATTAAGAAGTCATGGGATAGGAGGCAGTGTAATATTGTGGATCAGGAATTGGTTAAAAAAAGATAGAAAGCAGAGGGTAGGACTAAATGGCCAATTTTCCCAATGGAGAAAGGTGACTAGTTGAGTATCCCAGGGATCTGTGCTGGGTCCACTGCTTTAACATTCGTAAATGACCTGGAAATGGGAATAATGAATGAGGTAATAAAATTTGCAGATGACACAAAATTATTCAAAGTTGTTAAAACCCAAGAGGATTGTGAAAAACTGCAAGAGGATCTTGATAAATTGGAAGACTGGGCAAACAAATGGCAGATTAAATTTAATGTGGACAAGTGCAAAGTTATGCACCTAGGAAAGAACAACCCAAACTATGGTTATACGATGCAAGGTTCCATATTAGAAACCACCACTCAAGAAAAAGATTTAGGTGTCATTGTGGATTACACGTTGAAACCCTCCACCCATTGTGCAGCGATGATCAAGCAAGCAAATAGAATGCTAGGAATCATAAGGAAAAGAATGGAGAATAAAACAAAGGATATTATATTATAATGCCTCTGTATCGTTCCATAGTGCCTTGAATATTGTGTGCAATTCTGGTCACTGTATCTTAAAAAGGATATAGTGTTATTAGAAAAGGTACAGAGAAGAGCCACTAAAATGGTAAAGGGGATGGAGGGATACCCCTATGAGGACAGGCTAAAAAAGGTTAGGGCTCTTCAACCTGGAAAAGAGACTGCTGAGGGGAGATATGATAGGAGTTCTATAAATTAATGAATGGAGTGGAACGGATAAACGTAGATCGATTGTTTACGCCATCAAAATATAGAAAGACTAGGGAACATGCAAAACTGCCAGAGCACAGGAGAGGCAACCCTTGTGGCGGAGTGCTTCATGGAAGCTGAATGGGCGTTTTCCCCAAAGCCGGGCCCTCCAAAAGTAGGGGCAGAGGCCAGTTTTGATTTCTCAGAAAAGAAACAGGGAAATAATGTAAAATGTTTAAAAACTTGTGTGTCTGCTCATGAGGGTAAGTGGGCTGAGAAAAAAATGCTATCGTTGTGGGGAGATGGGACACCTGCAGAGGCAATGCAAAGCCCGCATTGGGTTAACTGGTACCAATGTGAAACATCTAGGAGAGAGATTTCTCTTAAAATGTTAACATACTGTGGCGCGCGCGCCCCTACTAGGCGGTTGCCTAGTGAGGACGGGCGTCCATCTTGTATCCCTTTTATCTCAAAGGTGTAGTTGTGTATATAAAGTAGACCAAGTGGATGTTAAAGCACACAGGAATTTTATTTGTTTTCTCTAGGTCAGCTTAGTAACAGTCCTTGAAGAAGCTTTCACACTCAACAAAACAAACAAGGATATTTTCTCCAAAATAAAGTAAATGCAAACAGTGTGTTTCAGTGGGGTTATTTACAACAAGCTTCCTTTCCTTTTCGAGATTTCTTACTTCAGGATTAACAGTGATACTTGCTGCTCAAGCATACAACTGAGCTCAGAGCTTCTGCCAGCTCCCTTGTAGCTGCTTCCACTTAAACAGTCTTCAGCTGATTAGCACAGAGCCTGATTGCACTATCCACTTTCTTTTAGCAGAGAACCTTAGTAATTCAACATAAGATTCCTTCTCTCCTTTCTTTCAAGCTTCCAGCTCTGACAAACTGGTAACAGCTTCCTGTATTCTTCCTACTACTTTGCTTCCTTCAATTAGCAGCAACGCATACAGCACACTCCATCTCAGAACAGGTGGACCCCTGGTCATCCTCCCTACAATCCACCTCCATGCTTTCTTCTGAGCTGCCTGCTGGGGAAACTTGGAAACGTTCAGGTACTTTAAGGTTTATGTCGTTTAAAAGCTTAAACAGCCTATCCCATTGCACTGCCTTCCCTTCCTTTGGAAAAACACTTGCAGGCTTTTCTTGTTTAGCTTTCCTTATAAAATCCTTCTTCCTGTTCTGGTTTCTACCAGGTATAATTCCCTCCTCATTATCTGAGCAAGAGTCATAAGCATCAGCTTTCTCTATTTTCTTTCTCCTACATTGGAGCTTTACAGTGGGAGTTTCACAGCTGTGGCTTCTGTTGGCTGCAGCTATCTCTGCCTCAGAACTACTCAGGGAATCACTGCAGGATTTTCTCTCAGCTTCCCTGGGTTTCCTCTGCCTGAAGATTTGCTTTTCTTCAGAGGGGTCTGAGCCCTCCTGTCTTGGCTTCTCCACAGCCAGCCTTCTGTCCTTCTCTCTCCTGGAAGGAAAGTACTTAGTCTGCACTTGGGCCTTTCCCCTGCTGCTGCTTTCCAAGCTGTTCCCTTGGTGTCCCCTCCTGCCACTGTGTTTGGTTCTCTCCCGGGAACAGTGTCCGCTGCTCCCCTGGCTGCTGCTCCGGCTGCCCTTGTTCTTGCTCTTTATCTTTTATCTTTATCTTTATTATAAAACTTTTTATACCGCCATGACCAAAAAGGCATACAGCGGTGTACAATAAAAAACAGGCTACTGAGAGAACAGAAAAGAACGCCAATTATTCATAAAAGAGACAGCAAAGATAGAAAAGGAAGACTAGAGAAACAGAGCAGTCAACTGTGGGCAGGGGGGGAAGGAACATCAAAAGCAACACAGAAGAGGTGAGTTTTGAGGGAGGCCTTAAAAGTTTTAAAAGATGACTCCATGCGTAAAGTTGAGGGAAGAGAGTTCCAAAGGCGGGGGCCGAGAAAGAAAAAAAGCAGAAGAGCGTGTTGATTCGAGGTGAGCCCGAGAAGGAGGTGGGAGAAAGAGGCGGTTAGCGTGAATCGACCGAAGCGTTCTAGAGGGACAGTGAAAACGCACCAGATCAGAAAGGTAAAGGGGAACACCAGTGTGGAGAGCTTTGTGAACAAAGATCAGAACTTTGTATTGAATACGGAAAGGGATAGGCAGCCAGTGTAAACGAATAAGAAGTGGAGTGATATGAGCCGTACGTGAAGAATTAGTCAGAAGACGAGCAGCAGTATGGTGAACCAGTTGAAGACGACGAAGCTGAGAAAGAGGGAGGCCGGCCAGAGAAGCATTACAGTAGTCTAAACGCGAAACCACAAGAGAAAGAAGAAGTGTGGTCAGAGAAGAAAAGGAAAGAAAAGGCCGGATAGCACGGAGTTGACGCAGGGTATAGAAAGAACGTTGAACAATAGAAGAAACGTGCTCTTTGAAGGTTAAAGCTGAATCCAAAGTAACCCCAAGATAACGCATAGAAGAGACAAGAGGAATAGGCCCAACAGACAGAGAAGGAGCAAGAGTGGGAAGAGGAGCGCCAGCAGTGAACCAGATGGCTGAAGTTTTGGACAGATTAACATGTAAGAAGTTGTCAGAAAACCAAGAAGAAATAGTGGCAAGACAGGCATTGAGGGGACCGATATCAGGGGAAAGAGGGCTGCTGCTGCTGTTCCTGCCCCTCCTGTTCTCTGTTTGCTCAAACTTAAATGTTGGGCAGTGTACCTCCCCCTCTGACTCCACCCCCAGGTATCTCCTATCCTTACCTAGGGTTGCCATGGAGTCTGGGCGGGGCTTTGGCCTAGCTCTACAAACGTGGTTTCTTTCACTGCCTTTGCTTTGGTATGTGTTTTCAGGTGCGCCCATCCCCCGCAAAGAGAAAGAGTCTCTTTTCCCTTTGTTTCCCCAGGCTGAGCTACACTCTCCTTACCACAATACAGGGGGTCACTACCCATGCTCTGCTCGACTCTGGGGCCCACCAAAGCATGGCGTCACGAAAGCTTTGGCAGGCAATTGAGGCCCAGGATGAGTCTCACCAGAGGAGGCCAGAAGGGCAGGTGCAAATTAGGTGCATACATGGAGCTGCTTCTTTCTACCCTGTGTACAAAGTGGTGATAAAAGGGTTGGGGGCGCAGAAAGAAGTTCTCGTGGCAGTGGTTCCAAAATTACCCTATGATTTAGTATTGGGAAGGGAATGGCCCCAATTTAGGGAAGGATTAGAGAAAGGCCTTGGGAGAAAAAGGGAGGGGATGATGACAGTGGTCCCTGGCCCTCTTTTTGAGAACCCCCGAAAGCCAAGTGAGAACCCAAGGAAAGAACCCCTGGGAAGTGTTGCTCCCCTTAAACAGAAGTTTATATTACGATTTTGTAAGATGTCTGAGAAGGCCCAGGCTCCCAGGAGGGCGTCCCTGCAAGTCGCATGATATGATTTATGCAGCGCCGAAGATTGGGTGATACCCAGCCATGGAAAGGCTCTCCTTGATACCGGCCTTCAGATGGAGATACCCGTAGGATGTTATGGTCGGGTAGCACCGCGATCAGGACTGGCTCTGAAATATTATAGAGGGAGTGTAAAGGTATTGCTGTTTAATTTTGGCAACGAAGACTACCATGTGAAGGTGGGCGACCGGATTGCCCAGCTGCTGTGCGAGAGAGTGAGGTTTCCCCCACTAGAAGAGGTCCCCATGTTGTCTCCTACGGAACGCGGAGCCTCTGGATTTGGTTCCACCGGAGGGGCCGAGATGAAAAGCCTGACAGCCACCTGTGGAGAGAGAATGGAGGAGACTGAGAAGGACAACCCGGGACCTCAAGTATCAGACTGCAGGAAGAACCTGGAGCCCCAAGTAGGGGAAGAACTATCGTTGATCCAAAGACGGGATCTGGCTCGACTATTGGAGAGGTTCCCAGATGTACTGACCCCGATCCCGGGTGAAACCCGACTGGTGGCGCATGAGATCCTGACGCCACCGGGGAAGGTGGTCAGACAACGACCCTACCGCCTACCAGAAGCTAAAAAGCAGGAGGTCATGGCACAGGTGCGCGAGATGTTGGAGATGGGTATCATTGAAGAATCAAGGAGCCTGTGGTGCAGTCCCATTGTTCTGGTTCCGAAACCGGATGGTACATTACACTTCTGTATCAATTTCAGACAGGTAAATGACATCTCGGTATTCGATGCTTACCCGATGCCCCGTATCGAGGAGCTTTTGGACCGCTTGGGGCAGGCTCAGTTTTTGACCACCCTAGACTTGATGGAGGGGTACT
The DNA here is from genome assembly GCA_033557465.1 of Ichthyophis bannanicus. Taxonomy (NCBI): domain Eukaryota; kingdom Metazoa; phylum Chordata; class Amphibia; order Gymnophiona; family Ichthyophiidae; genus Ichthyophis; species Ichthyophis bannanicus. The sequence goes on along the minus strand of CM066031.1, from coordinate 1,404,588,197 downwards.
GGGAGATTCCGTTGACTAGGGAATCTCGGCCGAAGACTGCCTTCAGCACCCCGATTGGGCTGTTCCAGTTTAAGAGGATGCCCTTTGGCCTTCACGGCACCGCGGCGACCTGCCAGAGACTGGTGGATCAAGTCCTGCGTCCTCATCAAGAATATGCTTTCGCATATATGGACGATATTATCCACAGTTGCAGTTGGATAGAACATATCCCGAGGGTTGAAGCCGTCCTGCGATCTATGAGGCAGGCGGGCCTCACCCTGAACCTGAGCAAGTGTGCCTTCGCCAAGCGAGAAGTGAAATACCTGGGACATATGGTAGGACGGGGGAGGATCAAGCCCTTGATTGACAAAGTGGACAGCATCAAGAACTTTCCTCATCCCGCAACAAAGAAGCAATTAAGAAGCTTTCTAGGCCTGATTGGCTATTACAGGAGGTTCCTGTCACGCTTTGCGGAAGAAAGCTCCATCTTTACAGACATGTTAAAAAAGAACTGCCCAAATCAACTCCGTTGGACCCCGGATGCGGAGAGGGTTTTCAACCGATTGAAAGAGCGGCTATGCATGGCCCTGGTGTTACGCGGGGTGGATTTCACGCAGTCCTTCATTGTGCAGATGGATGCCTCAGAGGTAGGCTTAGGGGCCGTCTTGTCCCAGAAGCATGAAGGAAATGAGCATCCTGTGATGTTCCTTAGTAGGAAGTTGTCCCCAGCAGAGCAACACTACTCTACAATTGAGAAAGAGTGCCTCGCCATCAAATGGGCAATAGAGACCCTCCAGTTCTACCTCACCGGACGAAAATTCCTGCTAGTTACCGATCACGCACCTTTGAAGTGGCTCCAGCAGATGAAGAACCACAATGCACGATTAACCAGATGGTACATGGCCCTGCAAGCTTTTGATTTTAAGATAGAGCATCGGACAGGGAAGCTACACCACAATGCAGATGCCTTATCCAGGATTACAGACTGTTCGGAGAAGCTTCAACAACCTCCGCCAGCCCGTAATATCTTAAGTAGGGGGTATGTGGCAAGGAGGCCTATCCCGAGTCCAGGGGAGGACAAAGAGACAGGGAATTCACCCTAGTAAAGGGCCCCCTTTTACCAAGACAGGGTAGGAAAGCCATAAACACCTCCAGGGATCAGAAAACTTCCACGTGGAAAACATTTCAGGCTCCCCTAGTGGAAGGAAGGGGAGAGGAGGCAGTGAATGCTTCAAGCACTCAGGTGCCCGGAGTCAGGCTGATTGCCGTCCCCTGAGTAGGGTGGGGTTGGAGCTAGAGCCCTGGAAGTATAAACCCAGAGCAGAGTATGATTTAGTGGAGGAAAGGAGGAGAGAAGAAGCAGGAAGCCAGGCTGAGCAGAGCAGAGGAACAGAGCTTCCAGCTGGAGAGAGTGCTATTTGGCATGTAGCACGGCTGCAGGAGAGTATGGAGCCAGGAACAAGAGAGACTCCAATATCCCCCGGGAGGCTATTAGCTGAGCATGGTGAGCAGGACGGAGAGTCAGAGCCTATGCAGCTGGGAGAGCCTGAGGTGAAGCTGATTGAGGACACTCCCATGGACTGTTCTTTGTGCCAAGCAATAAACCTGGGAACAGAGAAGGCAAGCCAGTCCTGAAAGAAGGTTATCCAGGAAAAAAGGTACCTTTATCCCACAAGCAGGGTGCCTGTGTTTCCCTTGTGTTTATAAAGGGGAAGTTTACCACAGACTTTAAATGTGCTTTTTGTTTGGTGCTTTAGCCAGAAAAGCTAAGAAGGGAATACAATTAGGCTTGCTGGTAAAGACTGTGTATCCTGAAATAGAGAGAATCTTTAAAACTGCATTTTGTGGTTGGATATGTTTTGGACAATTTTTGCTTCCAAGAGTCCTGAACCAACAATCCTATGTGTGGTATGATCGAACCATTGTGTATATAAAAATAATAAATTTTTGTCATTTACCTTACCTATTTGAGCCTGACTACAGCTTTCTGCATGGTGCACTCATACAGTTGAATAGGGTTACATTTCCCAGAGGACATTGCTGGGAAATAGTTTAAAAAAAAAAAAAAAAAAGCTGAAAAAGCATACAGCAGAAAGTTCCTTCAATAATCCACGCCCCTCTAACCTAGAGGCGAGTGGTGGTGGCGTGATAGCGCACGGACCCTGCTACATCCAAAAAGCAAAGATCAATGGAGCCTGAAGAAGACTCTAGAAAGGATGAAAGAGAGATGGGCTGATTTACATGCAAGTCTGACAGAACTTTTGGCAAAAAGGAAGGAACAGTCCTGAGCATCACCCCTTCTGCAGAGAAGGATAAGAAAGGGTCCCGGCAGGAAAGCACTGCAGCTCAGAAACACACCAGGCTGATGTAATGGCTATCAAAAAGACAATCTTGAGGGTCAAGACCTTCAGAACGGCCCTCTTCAAGAGCTCAAAGGGTGGCCGCTTGAGCGCCAGGAGAACCAAGGACACATTCCAAAAAAGGATAAGCGGACAAACTGGAGGATGCAAGGTGCATACTCCATGCAAAAAACGACTGATATCCAAACGAGAGACAAATGAGCAACTCTTATCAGGGCCAAGAAAACAGAAGAGAGTTGCCACCTGAACTTTCAAACAATTCAATATGAGGTCCTTGTCAAAGCCATCCTTCAGAAAGGACAGGAGATCAGATATTTGAGCTTGCCACAGCGAAACCACATGGGTGACGTACCAGAACTCAAACATCAAACATCAAACTCAAGCATAAGCTAGCGATGTAGAAGGGCACCGTGCTTTAAGCAACTTGAGCAGAGTATCCTTTATGAAGATAGACAGCGCTTTTCAAGAGTCAAGCCATAAGCGAGTAGGGAGCAGGATTGTCCAGGAGGCCCTGCAAGAGCCAAGCTTCAGGTCTGCATACCACAGGCGATGAGGCCAATCCGGCACCATCAGAATCACCTGTCCTATATATGTCTCTATATGCCGGAGAACCCAGCAGATCACAGGCCACAGAGGAAAGGCATAGAGGATCTGCAACGCAGGCCAGGGTTGGACCAGAGCGTCTAGACCTGGGTTCTCAAACACGCGGCCCGCGGGCCGAACTTTGTGCGGCCCGCGACAGAGAGGAAACAAAAAAAACACAAACCCCTGGCTTCTGCTGCCGCCGTGGCAGCGGCAGAATCAACTGTCCCGCGGCCCCTTCCCGTCTGTCCGGCAGAGCCCTCAGCTGTCAGCTCCATCAACAGCAGCTTTCAGGGCCGCGAAGAGAGTAGTATTTCCCTCTCGCGGCTGTTAAGCCTGCCGGGGCTGATGGGAATTCCCAACACCCCCGGCAGGAATAACATAGCCGCGAGAGGGAAATCACTATTATTTTCGCAGCTTGAAAAGCCCGCCGCTGATGGAGCTGACAGCTGAGGGCTCTGCCGGGCAGACGGGAAGGGGCCGCGGGACAGTTGATTCTGCCGCTGCCACGGCGGCAGCAGCAGCAGCAGCAGAAGCCAGGGGTTTGTTTTGTTTTTAATTTTTAAATTTACTTGGGCTGATGGGGGGGGGAGGGGGTTAGGACAGGTAATGAGGGGGGCTAAGACTGAAAATGGGGTGATGGGGGGGCTAGGACTGGTAATGGGCTATGGTGGGGGCTAGGACTGGTAATGGGCTATGGTGGGGGTTAGGACTGGAGGTGGTCTGATTGGGGGGGCTAAGACTGAAAATGGGGTGATGGAAGGGTTAGGACTGGTAATGGGCTATGGGGGGGCTAGAACTGGTAATGGACTGGGGGGTTGCTAGGACTGGAAATGGGCTGAATAGAAGGGGGTCTTGAACTGCAAATAGCTAATGGGGACGGGGTTTTGGAATGGAAATGGGCTGAGTGGAAGGGGGCTTGGAATAGAAATGGGCTGTGAGGGGAGGGAGCTAGGACTGGAAATGGGCTGATGGTGGGGCTAGGATAGGACTGGAAATGGGCTGAGGATGCGGGGACTAGAAGGGAGCGGATGCTGGGTGGGGCTGGAACTTGAAGGGAGCTGATGTTGGAGGAGGATTAGAATGGGATAGAGCTAGGAGAGTGAAATGGAGAGGGGAAAAATATTTTGTGTGGGAGGGAAGAAAAATCTACAATTGGCCGGGTATTGGGAGAGTAAGTGTGGATTGAGGATGGAGGGGTAAAATTTGAGTGGATGAAATAGGAATGAGGAAACAGCAAAAGGAGAAAGATTAGTATGTTAAAGCAGATGTAGAGAGAGAATGGAAAAAAAATAGGAGAGAAGAAAGGACAAATGGACAGCAGACAATGGAGAGTTAGCAGAAGACACGAAGAAAGCAGAAGACACGAAGAAACCAGAAGAAAGTGTCTGGAACAATTGCAACTGAAAAAAAAATGCACAAAAAGGTAGAAAAATCTCTTTATTTTGAATTTATTAACTGTAATATGTCAGCTCTTGGAAGTGTGCATCATTAACATCTGTGCTTTGTTTAATACAAGAGGAAATTAAATTTATAGTTTTATTTCTACAGTGTTGTACATTCCAAGTTTGGCTTTTGGGGTTCCCAGTTTAATTATTGTCTTCCTGTTTCTAAATTGTGATTCCTTATTTGATGATGGTGTATGTTCTGCATGTGTAACTGAGCTGAGGTATTCTGTTTATGTAAATCCTATTTGACATTGCCACTTGTTCTTTCCCCAGTAGGTCATGTATTGTTACTCCCTGAAATGTATTGATTTAATATTTGTAGTGTTGCCTTTTGATAGGTAGAGTACGGTGCTTTGTGAGTCCTGGTAGTGCTGTTAGGATATGGTGGGTTTGCTATGGGTTCTAAATGGGCAGTGTCTGTAGTAGTTCCTAATGTGCCTGGCAGTTGGCACTGGATTATAGTAATGTAGAAATCTTTTAGTCTTTCTTTATCCATACTCTCATAGAGAGGCATGTTTACTAAAAGTTAGTGTATGGTAACATTATGCAAATATTTATGCAAATGATGCCCCTTATGCAAATGAGGCCCACGTCTTGTGCGGCCCCCGGGTTACTTTACAAGTCCTCATTTGGTCCTCAAAGCAATTTGAGTTTGAGACCCCTGGTCTAGACCCTCATATTTCGGCTCTCTTTGATGATTGAAAAAGGAAGGGACCTTGGCATTGGCCAAGGTGGCCATCAAGTCCAGAGCAGGACGACCCACCAGTTCACAATGCATCTGAACGCCCACTAAGCGAGTTCCTACTCGCCTGGGTCAAGGTGGTGATGACTGAAAAAAATCTACCTGCACACTGACTATCCCAGCGATGTGCTGTGCGACAACACTTGCAAATGATGCTTGGCCCATGAAAACAGGAGACGCATCTCCAAGGCGACCCCTAGGCATTTAGTCTCCCCTTATCTGTTGAGATAAGCCACCATTGTGGCATTATCTGACAGGACTAGAACTGCCTGTGGACGAAGAAGAGGCAGAAAATGGTTTAAGTGCCAAGCAGACTACCTGCACCTCCAACCAGATGACGGAATAACCAGACTCCCGCCAGGACCACATTCCTTGCGCCTTCTGTTGCAGACAATGGTCACCCCAACCGGAAAGGCAGGCATCAGTGGTCAGAGCCATCCACTGTGGATTCTCCAGGGGCATCCCTCGCATCGAGTGATCATGATACAGCCACCAGCAAAAACTGCGAACAACAATGGGAGGGAGAGGAAGACGAAGATGGATGTCATAAGCCTGTGAGCAAGGGGACCAAACGAGACAGTAAGGAAAGCTGATGTTAACGCATGTGCGCCTGAGCCCAGGGGACAATGTCAAAGGTAGCTGCCATAGTTACTAAGATCTGCAGATAATCCCACACCAGAGGAGCCGGGTGAAGCTGGAAGGAACGAAGCAGACTGTCCTGAGTTAGAAACAAACACTCCCCCTACCCAAGTATCAGAGGGCCCCGAGAAACCTGAGAGTCAGATGGATGGTCAACCATGCCAAGAGTTCCTTACACTCAACTGAGGCTTTACGCTCCCTGCACCTCTGAACGACTTTGTTCAGAAGAGCCAATCGTCGAGGTAAAGATGGACACACCCCTTGATGACAAGGCAGCTGCGACCACTACCATGACCTTTGAGAATGTGCGAAGACCTGTGGCAAGACCAAAACAGCAGAACGACAGGACTCAAAACTGGAAGTGACATCCCAGTATCGCAAAGCACACGAAACACTGCTGGTCCTCTTGGATGTGAATATGGAAGTAGGCCTCCACAAGGTCCAGGGAAGCTAAGAACTCATCTGCGCGGACCACTTGAAGCACAGACTTCATAGTCTCCCTGCAAAACAGCATGCAGAGACAGCAATTGACCCCCATCTACTTCATTTTCATAGTTTTCATAATTTATCCTTGAAACATAACTTGCCAGTTGGTCAATTTTTAAGAATCCGTAGGATTTGTACTTCGGATCAGGAATTTAAGGAACAAGCAATTTTGATGAATGATAGATTCAAGGCGAGATATTACCCAAATACAACTATAAAGGCATACGACAGAGCAGCACAATGCTCACATCAAGAATTGTTATATAAGCATAAGAAAGAAAATGATGTAGGTATAGTGTGTCCACTGCTGTACTCTTACCATTCACGTTGTATAGCTAAAATAAGAAAATACTGGCATCTGATCCAAGCGATTCCGACGTTTCAGGATTTAAAAGTTACAATTGCACACAAACGCAATGTGAATTTGAAGAACATGCTGGTCCCGTCAGCATTTACAGAAAGGGCATTTTTATCAAAGCATAAAGGTAATTTTCAATGTGGTAAATGTTCTGTTTGCACTCATGTTCTTGTAGTTAGGAAACAATATGTTCATCCTACAAATGGATATGTATTTCATTTGGATGATTTTTCTAATTGTTCTACTAGTCATGTCATTTATGTAGTCCAGTGTCCGTGTAAAAAATTGTATGTAGGTAAGACCACCCGTCCGGTTCGTAGTCTGATCATAGAACATCGCAGTTGTATTAGAAGGGGTGCAATAGTCTTTTAGATGTTTTTATATTTGTTAGGGGTAGGAATGTATATGATGGTCTAAATATATGGAGTAGAGGAGTGGCCTAGTGGTTGGGGCAAGGTACTTCAGGCCGGAAGTTCAAATCCCACTAGAGGACAGCAACCTTGGGCCGGAAGGACTGGGGTTTCTAGTCCCACAGGTGCTCCTTGTGGTCTTGGGCAAGCCATTTAACCCTCCATAGCCCATGTTCCCTGTAAAATAGTTATCTCCAAGTTATAATGCCCTGTTCAATGTAATTTCAGTTTGTTCAATGTAAACCGCACTGATGCAGAATAGCGTGGTATATAAGAGAATGTAAATACATTCAATAAATATACATATATACACACACATATACACACATATACACATATACACACATATACACATATACACACACACATATATATATATATATATATATATATATATATATATATACATACATATACAGTCAAACCTCTGTTTTCGTATGCCCTGGTTTTCGTACGATTCGGTTTTCGTTGACTTTTTTCATCAAGATTTTGTTCCGGTTTTCGTACGTTGTCTCGGTTTTCGTACAGTTGAAAATGGAGCACCATCTTGTGGCCAGAAGTGGGATTTTCTTTATTTTGATTTTCTTGCTGATTGACTGTCTTCCATATTTATTGGCGCTTCTCTTTTACAAGGCAGGCTGGAGCCCCGATTGTGCAGACGGCCAAGATGGCTGTTCCCGCCTCCGCTTCTGGTGGTGATTGCTCGATCCCTGGAGGGGAGAGCAGCTGGAGCTGTCTGGAGTGTGTCCCTCTCCCAGCGCCCGATGGCGCTTCTCTTTTACAAGGCAGGCTGGAGCCCCAATTGGGCAGCCGGCCAAGATGGCTGTTCCCACCTCCGCTGCTGGTGGTGATTGCTCGATCCCCGGAGGGGAGAGCAGCTGGAGCTGGCTGGAGTGCGTCCCATATGCCAACAAAAGTCTTCAATAAAGGTAAAAGTGATGTTACATGCTCATTTATCCATTTCATTAGTCATTTATATGTATTTCTCATTGTTTTATGTATGTAAAATGATAGTTATTCTCTATAAAATGTATTTTTTGTCAATATTTTTGGGTGTCTGGAACGGATTAATTGAATTTACATTATTTCTTATGGGAAATCTTGCTTCGGTTTTAGTCCGTTTCGGTTTTAGTCAGACGTTTTTGAACGGATTAATCATGAAAACCGAGGTTTGACTGTATACATATATATACATACACACATACACATACATACACATATACATACATACACATACATACACATACATACATATATAGTTGGGGGGTTTTTTTAGGTATAGATGAAGGTATTTTACAGCCGTTGGTTTTATGGATGGTTGAACAGCAGTGGACTAATATGTTGTTTATTGGTAATATGGGTATGATGATTAGGATTTTAGAGGATAGAAATTGAAGTAATTCCTTTGAATATGATGTGTTCCTTTTGAATGTTTCATTTGCAAGTTTTTTATATGGTGAGGCAGATGAGTGGCTCTGTTCATCCTTTTACGTAATTGCACAAAATTTTATCTAGAGTTTTTATCTAGAGAATGTTTTTGTTGGGTGTGCAGTTGTTGATGGAGTGTGTCATTTGTTCATTTTAGATGCTGAAGGCAGATAAATGATTTTTATTGTCTTTTACCCAATCGCACATCTGACTTGTAAAATGTGCATACAATACTTAATATAAAATATTTTTTCATCTAGTGTAATGTTTTATTTTTATTTTATTTATTTATTTATTTAACAATTCTTTTATACCGCGCTATTACAATCAGTGTGGTGTACAATGAACAAGAACATACTACAATGCATACAAGTAACATTTATCTAATGTGCAGTCGTCGATGAAGTGTTTTACTATACCAAATAAGGCTCGGTTATGTGTTGTCAAAGTGGGCAGCGGATCGCAATACAAGGTGGTTTAGAAGGCGCATACATATGAGGTAAATAGAGGTTGAATTTAAGCCTTTTGTAACCCACGATCAATCGCTCAACGTGTAGAGATCCTTTAGGAATATGGATTTATATTTGACTCGCTCTATGGTGAAACATTCGATTTATCCTGCTTAGTCCTACATCATCTCATTTACATCCCGCGGGAAAAGTCTGTTTATCTAGCACGCAGACGCCGGCGTGTTTTACTTTTATAATTTCACAGTCAGCAGGGTCTGCAAGACGGCGTTGGTATACAAGCGGTTGCATATGTGAGTTGTTCCTTTTTTTAAACAAATTGTAATCTGAAGCACAAGGGTAATCGAATTTTTATAGCCTTCAGTTTATAGAAGTCAAGTTTACTGATGTAGCCACGTTGTTTCTTCCTCTCCCTCCCTCCATTTTTAGTTTTTTCGTGTTTCACACTGCTCCTCGCAAATAAAGGCAAAATAGAGAATTGGAGTGCCCACAGGTAAAGATTGAAACTTTATGAACACAATTTACCAGGATAGTTGGGTATCCGAGATTTCACCGATTCTACCTCTTCATTTCTGGTTTGTTTGGTGTAGTATATTACTGACAGTCTTGTAAGAAACATGGATACACTTATCATAGTGGTGCCTTTATCCTTGGTAGTGAACATGTTTTCTTTATCCCTAATAGTTTATCATTTTATTCCCGATGATGAATAGTACACCATAGAGGGTTGAACAGCTCAAAAAGGTATGTTTATGAGTTAGTAGGTTTTATTATTTTTTATTTTATGTAGTTATTTGTGCATGAAGCTGTTTTTTAAACAAATTTGTTTTTTTTAAAAAACAACGGTTGGTTTTTATTAACAATGCATTTATGATTTGTTTCCTTTTATAGATGCTCATGTTTTCATTTTTTCATTTTTTCTTATTATTCATGTCTTATTTATGGTATATAACATATGGTTGTTATCACCTGACGTTTGTTGCTGTGCTAGTCATTTATTTTGCGTATGGATGGTTTTATATAGTTTTATATAGTTTTATTGTTTCATCTATAGAACGTTATTAACACAATTTAAATATTTATTATATAATTTGTTATATGTACATGTGTTTTACATTCTTAGGTATTATGTTATTATATTTATTGTGTATATAGTTGTAGTAAATTTCATTGTTTTTATTATGTAGCCTGCCCCTGAAGAAGGCAACAAAACACGGCCTGTGTCGGGCCATAGGCTTTTTAGTGACTAATAAAGATCAATCCTTCCTTTGCTATCCACGATTTGACTGGGTTTGTATCTAGCACGTGGAATTGTGCTTTTTTGTTGGTACCCATAGTTCGACCATGTTACATGTTAAATGTATATAGTGCCAACGTTTATTGTAAAAGTTGTACTTATGTTTGATGTAAACTGCTTCTGATCACGGGAAGAGGCGGTATGTAAAATTGTTAAATAAATAAAAATAAATACATCCCCGCTTGCTCACAGGCAAGAGCAATGTAGTCTGCCACCCAAGTGAACAGGGTTCGCTTAGTCACTGGGAGCCCCAGACAGCTGGTGTCATAGGATACGAAAAGCTGTTGAGCTTTTCGGTGGCCCCGAGTCTGCTGCAGGTAGGAGGGCAGGGATCTCTTGTAATCCAGAGTATGGAGAACTGTCTCCGCCCTACCAGCGTGAGGCCTGGGAAAGAAGGTAGGGAGCACCACCTCCTCATTGAGCTGGAATGGGGACACCACCTTCGGCAGGAACTTGGGGTGTGTGCAGAGCACACCCTGTTCTTATAGAACCTCATGTAAGGGGGCTCTGCCATCAGAGCCTGGAGCTCACCGACTCTGCATGCTGATGTGAGCGCTATCAAAAAGGCAACCTTCCAGGAGAGGTACTGCAGGTGGCAGGTGGCCAGAGGCTCAAAGGGAGACTTGATGAGCTGCGAGAGCACCACATTAAGGTCCCAATCCACTGCAGGAGGGCAAACAGGGGTTTTGGACAACATGAGTCCCTGTAGGAATTGAGACAAGGAGCTGAGCTGAGAGCTATTTCCCCTCGATGGAGTGTAAAGTGCTGCGATGGTGCTCAGGTGTACTGAGTTGGACTTCAGTCCCACCTGCGATAGATGGAGCAGGTATTGGAGTACCACATACACTGAGCAGGAGAATGGGTTAGTCCGCTTTTCTGTGCCACAATGAGAAACTGCGCCACTTGAAGACATACACCCTTCTCGTAGAGGCCTTATGAGAGGCCAGGAGAATATTTTCCACGTCTTGTGGGAGATTCAAAGGGTAGCGTTAGCCCCCCCCCCCCCCTCACCAGCCAGGACTTGAGAGAGAGGGAACCCTGATTGGGATGCAGGAGAGCTCCCTGCTCCTGCGAGAGAAGTCCTGGGACTCAGTCCAGGGGAATCTGCAGTACCGTCAATAGGGAGAAGAGCAGTGGGAACCAGGGCTGTCTGGGCCACCAAGGGGCTATCAGCACTAGCAATGCTCTGTAACGATGAGCCTTGAACAGGGTTTTGACTATCAGCGGCATTGGAGGGAAGGCATACAGGAGGCCTTCTGTCCATGGGATAAGGAATGCATTCACCACTACCTGAGACTGTTGCGGTCAACAAGAGCAAAGATGGGGCAACTGTGCATTGTCCAGGCTGGTGAACAGGTTCATCACCGAGATGCCCCAGAACCGGAACAGCAACAAGCCTACCACTGGGTAAAAGAATCACTCATGTGGCTAGAATATTCTGCTCAATTTGTCCGCTAAGACTCTGTTCTGGCCCAGGAGGTAGACCACCCTTAGGAGCATTCTTCTGTGTATAGCAAAGGAGCAGGGGGCCACCGCCTCCTGGCAGAGGGAGTACAATCCTATCCGCCCTTGTTTGTTCACATAGGACATCACGACCTGATTGTCGGTCTAGATCAGCACTGTGTGGTACTGTAGTTGGTGGCGGAAGGCTGACAGAATATCACTCTGACTTCCAGCAGTTTGATCTGCATTTCAGATTCCCTCTGGGACCAGCAGCCTTGTGTTTGGAGGATCTCACAATGCATTCCCCAACCCACTAGAGGCATCCGTGGTGAGGATCATCTGTTGGGTAGGTACCTGGAAGGGCATCCCGGCCTTTAGGTGGCATGTGTTCTGCCACCATCCGAGGAAGCCTGGTAATTGGTGAGTCACTTGCACTCTGTCCTTGAGCCTGCCTGTGGCTTGGGCCCACTGAGGGCAGAGGAACCACTGGGCTGCTCTCACATGCAGGCGGGCATTTGGTGTCAAGTGGACCATGGAGGCCATGTACCACAGCAGGCAGAGGAGAAGCAGGGCGGGTAGTGTCCTGCACTGTTGCACCTCTGCAGCTAATTCCCTGAGGCATTCTGACCTCTCCTAAGGGAGGAAGGCTTTTGCCTGAAGGGTATCCAGCTGCGCCCCTATGAACCCTAGGTGCTGAGCTGGAGTGAGGTGGGAGTTGGGGTAGTTTATGGCAAACACCAGGTGCTGCAGGGTGTTTATGGTCCGTCCAGTGGCGCATTGTGCCTCTGCAGCTATGTCCCCCTTTATGAGCCAGTTGTCCATGTATGGGAAGACAAAGGCCAGCCCCTTGAAGCCTGAAGTGGGCTGTGACCACTGTTCCTTCTAAGCTGTGCGCATGTGCGCGCGCACACATCTCACCGAGCGAGCGCACATACTTTACAAGAGAGCGCACAAAAATTACGGCTCTGATTCTGATAGAAAACAACACAGACGTCTTAAAATTTAAAAGTTGTTATGTATTTACGGTTTTCACAAGTTCTACAATGTTTTCTAGTGTAATCAATGTGGTGTACATACTGTATTCTGATGTGTAGTCAAATTTTAAAGTATATAACTCTGAGTGTCGTTATGTGGCGCACAAAAATTTAACCTTCCTTCAAAAGCTGCACAGCTGATATTTTATGCGCACATAGCCTACAGAAAATTAGAGGGAACATTGGCTGTGACCACCGCAAAGCATTTTATGATGATCCTTGGAGACGAGGCCAGACCAAAGGGCAGCACCCCTGTATTGGTAGTGCTGTCCCCCCACCACAAAAAAAAAAGATATTTTCTGTGGTTGGGGTGAATGAGGATGCAAGTGTAGGCATCCTTTAGGTCTAAGGAGCAGAGCCAATCTCCCTGCTGGAGGAATGGCAGCAGTGTTCAAGGGAGAGTATCTAACTTCTCCCTGACCAGAAACTTGAGCTCTCACAGATCCAGGATGGGTCCGTGTCCCCCAGTCCTCTTGGGGACGAGGAAATTTCTGGAGTAGAAACTGGTGCCCCCGAGAGATTGTGGCACTGGCTCCACTTCTCTGTCCCGGAGTACTCCTGCTAGCTCTGTGAGGAGCAGGGTTTGGTGGAGGAGAGGCCTGATGGGTGCTCCTGGGAAGTACGAGGATGGTGTCAGATGTAGGTGGAGGAGATAACTCTCCTTGACCACTTGTAACACGCAGGTATCAGTGTTGATGGCTGTCCACCTGTGGGCATACAAGGCTAGTGCCCCCCTGTGGGCAGCAGACCTCCTGGGGTAGTGGAGGTCACACCCAAGTAGTCAAAAGCTTCCCCCCCCCCCCCCCCAGGTTGGGCCTGAGCTGGTGCCTGGGGCTTTTTGTTTTCTGGGACCTTGTCCCTGGTCCTTCTGTTGGCCCTGCTGAGGGGCAGAGAAGGCCTGGAAGTGCGACATGCTACCAAAGCCCCCTTTCTTCCTTGGTTTGAAGGGCTTTCTTCCACAGGATTTCTTTCAGGATTGCACAGAGGTCTTCTTCGAGAGTCTGGTTCTCATGACATACTCGGTCTCTATCTATCTCCGCTGCTTTATCCGCAATGGGCTTCCCAAATAGGTTCACCTATGCAGGGGACAGCGATTAGTTTGTCCTGTACCCATTGTTCAAGGTCGGATGACTGGATCCATGCTTAGTGCCATGCCCAGATACCAGTGGCAGCCACCCTGGCCAATGACTCAAAGCCATCATAGGTTGCTCAGGACAGAAACTGAGCATTCTTTTACTGCAGAGGTTAGAGTTTTGAACCTCTGCAGATGTTTCATCCTCGAGGCCTGCCAAGAATTCCCTGAGCGCCTTCAGGTACATGCTGATGTAGAGCTGGCAGGACTGGATTCGGCATGTTAGCATCAAGCCCTGGACGGCTTTCCGGCCAAGATAGTCGAGGGTTGGGCCTTCCTGCCAGGTGGCACCAACAAATGGCTTTTTTTGGCTCTTGAGCCTATCCATAGCCAACTCCACGACCATGGAGCTGTAGGGAAGCAGGGACTTTTGGAACCCCGGGCTTCAGTGTCCTCTATACATGGCGTTGAGGCGCCTGCTAACAATTGGCACAGACGCCGGTGTTTCTCACATGCATGAGGAGACTGCTAAGGATTAGGGGCACCGGGACCGTAAGGGTTTCCTTCTGGGGGTGCCTTGTATTGGAGGATCTCCAATTCCTCGGTTCATGGGTCCTCCTCTGCTTCGGTCTCTATAGCGAGAGATTGGCCATATACCTCACAAAAATCAAGTTATGCCACATCCTTGGACAGGGAATGGCATCGGGTCGCTGGGGGAAATGGGTCTGAGGGCACATCACAGTGGCTCCTCATGACCGGGGACTCTTCGTCCTTGATCTCCCATTCAGACCTGAAGTCAGGGTACAACTCTGATGCTGCATGATTGCCTCAGTTGAGGACCACACTCTGCAGTGCATAACCTCCGGAGGATCACCTGTCCGAGTCACGGGCACTTGCCAGGGAGAACCAGTGTCCCGAGGAATCTGACCAGGACTTCAACCAGGGCTCTCGAGGCCGATGGCACTTGAGGACCGGTGTGATCTCCAGGGAAGCCCTCAATGTCGAGGATCCCATCGCCAGGGCAGATGAACCAGATGAGCTGAATATGAACGACCGCTGCATGGCCACTAGGGCAGATATACTGCTTTCCATAGCTGCCATTCTGGTCTCTATGCCAGCTGGCACCACAGCCTTTGACGCAGGCACAGAGGACCTCGGGCTCAGTGTCTGTACTGTCAAGGGGGGGGGAGGGGAGTCCTCGATGAGGATGGCCTCGGAGGCCTGAGGCCAGTCGGCAGGAGCTGATGACTCCTTGCGGGCATCTTAGTGAGCCACTCCTGCCCCAACTCCCCAGACTTGTGCCTGGGACTGCAGACCCTGGGGTAGGATTTCACTTTCTTGAATCAGTCCTCCAAGGCAGTCTGTGGAGGTTTTCTTCTTGTGCTCTACCTCTGGGGAGTGCTGCTTGGAGGGACTCCGAAGAGGCTCTGGCTTCGCAGGGCACCAAGGTATCAAAAGGGGCCCTGGAGCGTGGTGTCACCGGATACTCCGGGGCAGAGTCGGACTTCTGGAAGAACTTCGCCTGCTGCTGATGGCAGCTTTATAAGGCCTTTTGGGGTCATGGTTCTGCACAGCTCGCAGTTGGAATCGTTGTGCTCTGGACCAAGGCATCTAAGGCAGCAGTCAAGCGGGTCAGTGAGTGACATTTTGCCACACTGGTCACACTTTTTGAAGCCACTGGAGGCCATTGGAAAAAGGGGGTCCCCACCTCCCAGCAGGGGTCCGAGGCCTTCAGCTGAAAAAGGGCATGAACACCAGTCGAGGGAACTTCGATGGGAAATTAAGGAAAAAACAAAAACAAACAAATTGGCCAGAGACGCAACACCAAGGTGCACTGTCTCAGGGGCAGGAAGGAACCAGTACGCAAACTGGACAAAAGACTTGGAAATAAAATCAGACTTTTTCTGGGGTATTGGACAGCATCCAAAAGGGCTCCACTGAAAAAAGGAGACAGACAAGACAGCACCCTCGGGCAGAAAGTGGAACATGCATTCATGGTGCACCTCCCCAATGGCTTTCTTTGAAAGTTGGGGAGATGCTTCCACGCGGGTTCTGTTGGCACCGATGTCACCCATATGTGAGAATAGACTTTCTGCTTGTTCCCAGAGAAACAGACTCCGAACATGGGAAGCTGAAGTCAAAGGGGTACGAACAAGTATTTTGGTCAGCATTTAACTAGAAAAAAACAAACCAACCGAGAGGTAGCAATCTTAATTCATAGGAGAGTGCCCTTTGTACTGTATAGCTCGGGGGGGGGGGGGGGAGAGGATAACACAAGGGAGGGCAATCTGGGTCACGGGGCAAGTGGAAAATGCAGAAATATCAATTCTCAACCTTAAACGCCCCTAACTGCCTTAAGTGTACTTTGTTAAAAAAAATAAATAAATAAAAACACAACTGGCTACTGGAATTTCAAAAGGTGGCAAAAAGGAGAATGGATAGTGAGGGGGGATATGAATGGGGTAATGGGGGCATCAGATTGGGCAAATTACAATTGAAGATCCATGGGCGGGAGGGGAAGGAGTTGAGGGAAATGGTGCAGGCCTGGGACCTGGTAGACCTTTGGCACCAAAGGAATGACACCAGTAGGGAGTACATTGTTCATTTGTTGAGCACAGACACATACTCCTGCGGTAGACTATTTCCACACAGGTGTGGAGAAACCACAATCCATTCAACTGTGGTGGCAAGATGATGGGAACAAGATGGATTCCCAGCTACCAGGTAGGGGAGTCGAGATGCCATGGGTGGAATGAACATATGACTTGTACAACATGAGCCAGTGTCCCAAAAGGTGAAAGCAACATGGCGACAGCATATAGAGACAAATGACAAAGGCAATGGAGTAGATGGAGTAGTATGGGAAGCAGGAATGACCTTGCTCTGGGGAATTTTGATACAAATAGCGACACAGAAGATTAAAGAGCAAGTAAAACAACAAGATCAGCTCCTGGCACCAATAACCAAACTACAAAAGGAACACTAGTATGGGAACATGTAGCCCGGGCCAGACTGTAGGCGCTGGAAACAGATCAAATAGTTCATCTACTCCAGCTCACCAAACAATGTTAACAGCAGCAAGGAAATAACACAGGATGACTATTGGTGTGGCAGCTTAAAAAAGGAGGGTGGAGATAATGGTGGGAGAACTAAAAGGTCCAGGGGGCTGCTGGTACGAGATGTAAAGGGTATATGTAGAGAGTTCAGGAACTTTTATGAGTCCCTGCAAACATCAGAGGGTACAGTGGGAGAGATGACAGTGGTAGAGTTTGAGGACTCTGTTGCTGCCTAGACTGGAAGAAGGGGTGACAGAAGGGTTAGGACACCCGATCACAGAGGAGAAGGTCAAGGCAGCGATAAGGACACTGCCAAAAGGGTTAAGCAACAGGAGATGATGTTTATCCATCAGAATTCTATCACCTGTTGAAGGAGCAGATAGCACCCCTTCTGGCACGGGTGTTCTCGGGTGCTCTGGAAAGAAAACTCCTCCCAGCATCTATGGCCCTTACAAATATAATTGTACTGCCAAAAGAGGGAAGATACAAAGAACAAAGCAGGAGCTATAGACCCATTACCTTAATCAACTTTGACGCAAAGCTCTTTGCAAAAGTGATGGCTCGTAGAGTAGAAGGTATCTTGCCTAGACTGATCCACCCAGATCAGATGGGCTTCAGGACGGGCCATTGCAGATAACATTAGAAGAGCACTGAATCTAGTGTACCTTCTCAAAAATAGAGTAGTCGGCACAATGCATAGCGCTAGATGCCGAAAAGGCATTCAATAGGATGGAGTGGGAGTTTTTATTTGCTGTTAGAAAAACCAAACCTTGGTAGAGGGTTCATACAGGGGGTTCAGGCCTTATACACAAACCTGCGTGCCAGGGTAATGGTCAATGGGGACAGCTCTGAGATCTTCTCACTATCACGTGGAAAACAGGGATACCCACTTTCCCCCCTATTATTTGCCATTACCACTGAGGCATTTGCAGCACAGGTCTGACAAAACCCAAATATCAGACAGATTCAAAATGGGAAGGGGGGAACATAAAATACCACTATGTGGATGATACATTAGTGTATATGACCTGTCCAGAGGAAATCACTCTCTCACTTATTAAAAAGAAAGAAGAAATTAGGCCTTACCTGCTAATTGTCTTTCCTTGAGTACTCTCCGGGCCAGTCCAGGAACAGTAGGGTAATCAACCTCCTTCAGCAGCTGAGGACTGAATTCTTCAAAAAGACTTGCTGACAGCCTAACCCAGCTCCCCCTGGTGCCAGAGAGCCAGTCTACTTATGTCAAAGCAGCTCCATAACCAGAACACCAGCGGTAACAAACTGCAAAAGAACTAACCTGGAACGTAGGCGCAAACAAATCAACAAACAGTAACTCCACTGTTCTTTTTCCCCAGGTGACGACGACTTTTTTTTAATTTAATTTAATTTAATTTTTTTTTTTGTTTTTTTTTGTTTTTTTTTTTTTAAGTACATGACCTCTAAACGGTTGCTAACACTCACTCCTTCGAGCACCTGAAGGGAGCCCCCTAGCCAGTTGCACTCCGGAAGAGCTTGCACCCCCGAGGCCAAATGTTTCCTGCAAGCCCAAAGCCGGCTTTGTAAGATTCCATCTTGACGAACACGCCCTCCCAAGATATGAAGAAATACTGATAGACTGTAACAGACTGCCTTGACCTGGGTGGGTCCTGGACTGGCCCGGAGAGTACGGCCTAATTTCTTCTTCCTCTTCGTCTCTCCGGGCCAGTCCAGGAACAGTAGGGCAGTACCAAAGCAGTACCTACCTCTGGGAGGGTCCCAGCAGTCCTGCCAGAACTGCAGAAGCCCCAACTTTCGCATCACCCGCTGCCTGAACACCCAACCGGTAATGCTTCGCAAAGGTATGCAAGGATGACCAAGTCGCCGCCTGACAAATATGAACCGACAGAATCAAAGCCATCTCGGCCCAGGACGTTGCCTGACTTTGCGTCGAATGGGCCCGCAGCCCTTCAGGCGGCAACCTTCCGCTTGCTTGATACGACACTGCTATCGCCTGCTTCACCCATCGCGCAATGGAGGCCTTGGACGCAGCCTCCCCTTTCCGTGCTCCACCAAACAGAACAAACAACCTATCCGATTTCCTAAAAGACTGTTTTTCTAAGGCACCTGTGGAGCACCCTACCGAGATCCAAACTCTTCAGGGAAATACCAGTACCATCTGTCTCCCTGGCCCAAAACGTAGGCAGCGAGATTGCTTGATTCACATGAAATGCTGACACTACCTTCGGCAAAAAAGGTGGCACCGGTCATAATACCACCTTTTCCGCCAAAAACTGAATAAGGTTCCCTACAGGAAAGTGCTTGAAGGTCCGAAATCCATCTAGCCGAACACAACGCTACTAAGAAGGCGGTCTTCCAAGAGCTCCCTCAGTGTGACCGCCCCCCCCCCCCAAGCTTAAAAGGAGCCCATGTCAACGCCTCCAGCACCAAATTCAAATCCCATGGCGGCACAACTGGTCTCACCGGAGGCCTGATATTCTTGACTGCTCACAGAAAACGCAGCACATCTGGATGTAGAGATAAACTACAGCCCCGAATCTTGCCCCAGTAACAAGTCAGAGCTGCCAACTGAACCTTTAGAGTGCTAACCGCCAGACCTTTATCTAGGCCCCCTTGCAGGAACGGCAACACGTCCGATACTGACGCTGACAATGGCTGAACTCTGTCTCGTACACCAGCCTTCAAAAGTGGCCCGAATGCGGACGTAAGCCAAAGACGTAGACCTCTTTTTTGCTTGCAGCATAGAAACATAGAAATATGACGACAGAAAGAGACCTCATGGCCTATCTAGTCTGTCCTTCCATAACTACAACAGTCCCCTTTTTACCTTTAGAGATCCTCTGTTTCTCCCATGCTTCTTTGAATTCAGTTACTGTCCTCATCTCTACCACCTCCACTGGGAGACTATTCCACGGATCCACTACTCTTTCCGTAAAGAAATATTTCCGCATATCACTCCTGAATCTATCTCCCTTCACCCTCATCCCATGTCCCCTCATAGCAGAACTTGCTTTCAATTGAAAGAGGCTCTCTCCCTGAACATTTATGCCACGGAGGTATTTAAACATCTCAATCATATCACCTCTATCCCACCTTTCCTTTAAGGTGTACATATTAAGATCCCTAAGTCTGTCCTCATATGCTTTATAATGAAGACCACTAATCATTTTAGTAGCCACCCTCTGCACCGACTCCATCCTGTTCACATCCTTTTGAAGGTGCGGTCTCCATTACTGCACACTATACTCCAAATGAGGTCGCATCAAAGACTTATACAGAGGCTTTATCGCCTCCTTTTTTCTGCTAGCCATTCCTCTCCGTATGCACCCATGCATCCTTCTAGCTTTTGCCGTCGCCTTTTCTACCTGTTTAGCTACTTTAAGATCATCAGACACAACCACACCTAGGTCCCGCTCTTCTTTAGTGGACAAAAGTACTTCACCCCCTATACTATATTGCTCCCTTGGATTGCTGCAGCTCAAATGCATGACCTTACATTTTTTAACATTAAATCCCAGCTGCCAAATTTTAGACCATCCTTCAAGCTTAGCTAGATCCCTCCTCATGTTATCTACACCTTCCTGGGTGTCTACTCTATTGCAGATTTTGGTATCATCCGCAAAGAGGCAAACCTTACCTGAAAGCCCTTCCGCTATATCACTAACAAAGACGTTAAAAAGAATCGGACCAAGGACAGATCCCTGGGGCACACCACTGATAACATCCTTCTCCTCAGAGTGAGCTCCATTTACTTGTACTCTGTCGCCTCCCACCCAACCAATTTCTAACCCAAGCAGTAACTTTAGGGTCCATCCCTAGGATGCTCAGTTTGTTTATAAGTCACCTGTGAGGAACAGTGTCAAAGGCTTTACTGAAATCTAAATACACCACATCTAGGGCTCTCCCTCGGTCCAACTCCCTGGTCACCCAGTCAAAGAAATCAGATTTGTCTGACAAGACCTGCCTCTGGTGAATCCATGCTGCCTTGGATCCTGTAATCTGCTGGACTCCAGAAACCTCACTATTTTCTCTTTCAGCAGCGTTTCCAATAGTTTACTCACCACTGAAGTTAAACTAACCGGCCTGTAGTTTTCAACCACATCCTTACTTCCGCTTTTGTGTAAAGGCACCACATGAGCCTCTCTCCAGTCCTTTGGCACCACTCCAGACTCCAACGAGGCACTGAAAAGGTCAGTCAGTGGAGCTGCTAGAACGTCCCCAAGTTCCCTCAGTATTCTCGGGTGTATCCCATCTGGTCCCATCGCTTTGTCTACTTTAAGTTGAGATAGTTTCTCACGAACACAGTCTTTTGAAAATTGTTCAAGATGTCCTTTGCTTCTGTTCCTATTTGTGGGTGTTTTCTGAGGTCCTGCTCCTGGTTCTTCATCTGTGAACACAGAACAAAAATATTTGTTAAGTAATTCTGCTTTATCCTTATCAGCTTGGAGGAAACGCTTCACATCCCGCTGAGCCCCAAGCGACTGGCCTGCAATTTTCCCCCATAACAAGACAAGGCAGCCACCTGAACTTGTGACGCCGCCGCTAGGCCCTTGTCGAAACCATCTTGCAGAAACTCCAAAATCTGCCGAAGAGAAGCCTTTAACGCCTCGCCCTTTCGTTCCGTGCATCACTCTTCAAAGACTCTCCATATCCGGACATAAGCCAGCGAAGTGGACCTTTTTCTAGACTTCAATAATGTCGCAATAACTGCTCTCGAGTATCCCCGGGACTTCAACCTAGCCCTTTCAATAGCCAGGCCGTAAGCGAGAACCGATCCACATGCGGCATGACGAGAGGGCTCTGAGACAACAGATCCCTCTGACAGGGAAAACGCCATGGTTTTGTCACTAACAACCTTACCAGGGGCGACGCGGCCAATCCGGCGCTATCAGGATCACTTGACCCCTGAACTTCTCCACCCTTTGCAGGACCCTTCCTACTAGGGCCCACGGAGGAAAGACATACAGCAGCTGCCCCTCTGGCCAGACCTGCATGAGGGCATCCAATCCCTCGGACATCCTTTCTCTGCGCCTGCTGAAGAAACGACTGGCCTTCGCGGAGGCAAACGTCGCCATAAGATCCATGACTGGCGAACCCCACCTGCAAACAATCATCTCGAAGACTTCCGGGTTTAGAACCCACTCCCCTGGATCCACTCGCACCCGGCTGAGGAAAATCGGCTTCCACATTGTCTACCCCTGCTACATGTGCTGCCGACAGGTCTAAGATATTTGTCTCTGCCCAGGCGCACAGCACCTCAGCCTCTGCCTCTAACGTCGCACTGCTGGTGCCTCCTTGCTTGTTGATATACGCCACCGCTGTCGCGTTGTTGGATAACACCCGGACCGCCCTTCCTGCGAGTAATGGTCGGAACTCCAGCATTGCCAGGTACACCGCTCTTAGCTCCAGACGGTTGATCGCCCACGTCTGCTCCTGAGCATTCCAACGCCCCTGCGCAAAATTTCCCTGACAATGAGCCCCCAGCCTAGCAAGCTGGCGTCTCATCACTGCTACCCAGGCCAGGGCCCTCCAAGTCTTTCCTGCGCTCCAGCGCCTTGGGAAGTAACCACCAGAGCAGAGCCTGACGCGTCTCCTCCGGACATATCAGCCTCCGCGATAAGGGATTCAGCTGATGTGACCACCGGCGGAGCAAGGACCTTTGCAAGGGTCTCATGTGGGCCCTTGCCCACGGCACCGTCTCTATTGTCGCCGCCATGGTGCCCAACACCTCGAGATAAATCCATGCCGAGGGGGCCTTGCGCCCCAGGAATCCCCTCAGCAATCGGCGCAGGCCCCACACTCGCTGCTCTGTGAGGAACACTCTCCCGACCCGAGTGTCGAAACACGCGCCCAGGTACTCCAGATTCTGGGAAGGAACCAACTGACTCTTTGCCAAATTGACCACCCATCCTAGGCTCTGCAGGAAATTCACCACCCGGGCCGTGACCCGCTCGCTCTCGGCCTGCGACTTCGCCCGGATCAACCAATCGTCCAGGTAGGGATGCACAAGAATGCCTTCCTTGTGCAGCGCTGCCGCCACCACTACCATCACTTTGGTAAAGACTCTCGGCATCGTGGCCAGCCCAAATGGCAGCGCCTGGAATGGATAATGACCGAAGGGCACCGCAAACCTGAGAAATTGGTGATGGTCCCGTCTGATGGGAATATGAAGATATGCTTCCGATAAGTCCAGGAACGTCAGATACTCTCCCCGCTGAACCGCCACTGACGGATCGCAGGGTTTCCATGTGAAAATGCGACACTCGCAGACAGCGATTGACTCCTTTGAGATCCAGAATCGGTCGGACTCTGCAGTCTTTTTTCGGCACAATGAAATAAATGGAGTAACGACCGCACCCGGACTGGTCTGCAGGAACGGGGGCTATTGCCCTGAGGTCCAGCAGCCTTTGTACCGTCTCCCGCAGCGCCGAGCACTTTGCTGCTGACCTGCCTGGAGACCTCACAAAGGCCTCCCACATTAGGCGCTGAAACTCCAGGGCATAACCTTCTCGAACGACCTCCAGCACCCACTGATCTGTGGTGATTTGGGCCCAGGCAGAGTAAAACTCTTGCAAACGTCGTCCCTTCCCCCTGTAGGAGGACTCGGCCCCCCTCATCTCATTGTGTTTTCTTGAAATTAGACGCGAAAAAGGAGGAAGAGGACCCAAATCCCCTACCGGCTCTTCTGAAGCCTCGAAAGCCCTGGCTTCTATTGGAAAAGCGACCCCTGGGGCCTGGAAAAATCTTTTGTGAACGAAAACGGCGGAAGTCCCAAAATTGTCCCCTGCCTCCAGGGGCCCCCCGAACCGGCTTAGGCTTATCCTCCGGCAACCGTCCCCCCTTGGACTCACCGAGATCCTTAACCAGCTTTTCTAGATCCTCTCCAAAGAGCAACCAACCTTTAAAGGGCAGCTTACTCAGCCTAGACTTAGAGGAGGAATCTGCTGCCCAATTGCAAAGCCACAGGTACCGCCGCGCTACTACCGCCGACGCCATACTCTTGGACAGCCCTCGCATAAATCATAATGAATGTCTGCGAGATAAGCCGCTCCTGACTCCATCCGGGCAGCTTCCACTGCCGAGGCCGTGGTTTGACCCTCTTGCACCTGCTGCTCCCAGCGGAGGCAGGCTCTGGCCACCCATGCTCTACAAATAGCCGCCTGCATGGAAACTGCGTTAACATCAAAGACTTGCCTCAACAGGACATCCAACTTTCGGTCTTGGCCGTCCTTGAGGGCCGTACTACCTTCCACCGGAATTGTTTTCTTCTTGGTCACCGCCGCGTCCACCTTGGGCGATTTGAACACCTCTTTATCCTGGTCCAACAAAGGATATAGGTGCCCCATGACTCTAGCGCCTTTCAACGGAGCTTCCGGGATGTTCCACTCTTCTTGAATCATCTCCTGAAATCCCATCAGCCCCGGCGAGATTAACAGAGCCGCGAGAAGAAGGGAAACTCTCACGGCTCTGAAAGCCCGCGCTTTGGGAGGGACTCGGGAGCTGATGCTCGAGGGAGGTTCTGCGGGCAGTCGGGGACCCGCGGCATTGACGTTTGATTCTGCCGCTGCCACGGCGGCAGCAGCAGCCGGTATTTTTTTTTAATCTATCTGGGCAGGGGGGGGGGTTAGGACTGGTAATGGGCTATGGGGGGGTAGGACTACTAATAAGCTATGGGGGGGACTAAGACTGAAAGTGGGCTGATGGGGGGAGGGGGTTAGAACTGGTAATGGGCTATGGGGGGTTAGGACTACTAATGGGCTACAGGGAGGAATAATACTGGAAGTGGGCTGATGGGGAGGGGGTTAGGACTGGTAATGGGCTATAGGGGGGGCTAGGACTGGAAATGTGCTGATGGGGAGGATTAGGACTGGAAATGTGCTGATGGGGGGGGGGATTAGGACTGGTAATGGCTATGGGCTTGCTAAGACTGGAAATGGGCTGTGGGGAGGCTACGACTGGAAATGGGCTGAGTGAGGGGGGCTAGGACAGGAAATGGGCTGATGGAGGGCTAGGATAGGACTGGAAATGGGCTGTTGGGGGGGTTTGGATTGAAATGGACTCATGGAGGGGTTAGAACTGGAAATAGGCTCATGGGGGGCTTGGATTGGAAATGGGCTGAATGGAGGGGAGCTAGGATTTGACATGGGCTGATGGTGGGGCTAGGAAAGGAGTAGAAATGGGCTGATGGGGGGGCTAGGATTGGAAATGAGCTGATGGGACTCGGATGGGGGAGCTAGGACTAGAAATGGGCTGATGGTGGGGCTAGGATAGGACTAGAAATGGGCTTATGGGGGGCTAGGACTGGAAATGGGCTGATGCGTGGACTAGAAGGGAGCGGATGCTGGGTGGGGTTGGAACTAGAAGGTAGCTGATGTTGGGGGAGGATTAGAATGGGATAGAGCTGGGAGAGTGAAAAAATATTTTGTGTGGGAGGGAAGACAAATCTACAATTGGCCAGATATTGGGAGAGTAAGTGGGGATTGAGGATGGAGGGGTAAAATTTGAGTGGATGAAATAGGAATGAGGACAAGGAGAAAGATTAGTATGTTAAAGCAGATGTAGAGAGAATGGAAAAAAACTAGAAGCATGAAGAAAAGACAAATGGACAACAGACGATGGAGAGTTAGCAGAAGACACGAAGAAACCAGAAGAAAGTGGCTGGAGCAATTGCAACTGAAAAAAATGCACAAAAAGGTAGAAAAATCTCTTTATTGAATTTATTAACTGAAATATGCCAGCTCTGGGAAATGGCAAAAAAATGTGGGTCTGTTTTTATAGAGTAATATACTGTCACTAATTCTATGAAAATTACTCCAAACAAACTGACTACTGCAGTGAAAACCGGAGGGTTTGCCTCAAAATTCAGTAAGGGTGCTCGGAAATCGTCTCAGACTAGTCGGCTGCCTTGTGTTGGATATTGGGTACTCAAAATAACCAACAGCGCCTGTTAGCATCAATGACTCATTCCGGCATATTTTTTAACAGTTCTTAACACCCTCTCCCTGTTGCATATTCTTGACACAATGTTTTCCTTAGATGAAAGTGAAAAACACACACTTAACTTTCTTCCTTCCTTTGTTTTGCGTATAGCAGGAAATTATCCTAAGATGATATTTTCTTCTTTCTCCCGATAATGTTTTCTTTTCTCTCCCAACGCCTCACTTACGTTGTGATCGCGTTTCTCTCAGTATCTTGAGGTTCTTCAGGCGATAGATTACAATCAGCCAAGTGTTTAACTGAAAAAGGAAACCATTATTAAAACCAGTCGAACTCCGTTGCTCTATTACTGCTTGAAGTCCAATAGACAAAAATAAAATTAACTTCTACAACTGTTTCTACTAAAATCATACCCAGTATTAGCCGATATTCTGTGCGGCTGTCTTAACCAGACATTCTGATCTTCAACTTTTGTTGGATACTCTTCAATCCTTGTTTCCTGAAAGACGCCGCGCATGTGCACAATGCGTCTGTCGGTCTTTTTTATATACATGTGGCCCTCCCCCTTCGTTTGTTTATCGAGCTATCGTCAATCAACTTAACAACTGCCCCATTCTATTTCTAAATTCAATCCATTAGGTGTTAGATGTTACAATGTTTTTGTGATGTTACAATGTTTTTGTGTTGAACAAGTTACAATTCCGATACATGGGAGATCCTTAGCACAAACTCTGATAATTCGAGAACAACGTTGGATTTTTCAGTTACAGACCCTAACACCTAATGGATTTAATTTAGAAATAGAATGGGGCAGTTGTTAAGTTGATTGACGATAGCTCGATAAACAAACGAAGGGGGAGGGCCACATGTATATAAAAAAGACCGACAGACGCATTGTGCACATGCGCGGCGTCTTTCAGGAAACAAGGATTGAAGAGTATCCAACAAAAGTTGAAGAAGATCAGAATGTCTGGTTAAGACAGCCGCACAGAATATCGGTTAATACTGGGTATGATTTTAGTAGAAACAGTTGTAGAAGTTAATTTTATTTTTGTCTATTGGACTTCAAGCAGTAATAGAGCAACGGAGTTCAACTGGTTTTAATAACGGTTTCCTTTTTCAGTTAAACACTTGGCTGATTGTACTCTATCCCCTGAAGAACCTCAAGATACTGAGAGAAACGCGATCACAACATTGTAAGTGAGGCGTTGGGAGAGAAAAGAAAACATTATCGGGAGAAAGAAGAAAATATCATCTTAGGATAATTTCCTGCTATACGCAAAACAAAGGAAGGAAGAAAGTTAAGTGTTTGTTTTCACTTTCATCTAAGGAAAAAATTGTGTCAGGAATATGCAACAGGGAGAGGGTGTTAAGAACTGTTAAAAAATATGCTGAAATGAGTCATTGATGCTAACAGGCGCTGTTGGTTATTTTGAGTACCCAATATCCAACACAAGGCAGCCGACTAGTCTGAGACGATTTCCGAGCACCCTAACTAAGTTTTGAGGCAAACCCTCCGGTTTTCACTGCAGTAGTCAGTTTGTTTGGAGTAATTTTCATAGAATTAGCTCTGGGAAATGTGCATCATTAACGTCTGCGCTTTGTTTAGTACAAGAGGAAATTAATTTATAGTTTTATTTCTACAGTGTTGTTGGGCTTTTGGGGTTCCCAGTTTAATTATTGTCTTCCTGTTTCTAAATTGTGATTCCTTGTTTGGTGATGGTCTATGTTCTGCATGTGTAACTGAGCTGAGGTATTCTGTTTATGTAATTCCTATTAGACATTGCCACTTGTTCTCTTTCCCCAGTAGGTCATGTATTGTTATTCTCTGAAATGTATTGGTTTAATATTTTCAGTGTAGCCTTTTGATAGGTAGGGTCTTGTGCTTTGTGAGTCCTGGTAGTGCTGTTATGATACGGCGGGTTTGCTATGGGTTCTAAATGGGCAGTGTTTGTAGTAGTTCCTAATGTGCCTGGCAGTTGGCACTGGATTATAGTAATGTAGAAATCTTTTAGTCTTTCTTTATCCATACACTCATTAAGAGGCATGTTTACTAAAAGTTAGTGTAAGGTAACATTATGCAAATATTTATGCAAATGAGTTCCCTTATGCAAATGAGGCCCCGCACCGAGTCTCCACACATGGCCCCGCACCCCCATTGGGCCGCCCCTGGCTGACGCATAAGTCTCTGCCTGTTTTGATTTGGTTTCTTTGTATTTTAAATAGGACATGATTAGTGTTGAACTTGTTATGTATGTATTTTTTTCATTCTGTTTGTGGACTAATATGTTAATGCTCAAGGTCTTTTCTTTAATTTTCCTGGTTTTTGGTTTCTGACTGATGCCATTTTCCTTTTCATTTATGCATCTACCTAGATGTATATTTGTAAATGCAAATACAATTTAAATAAAAATGAATAAAAATTAAGTAACCAGTAGGCTATTCGGTCATGTAATATCTGCACTTTAAGCAGACAACAGTCAGTTATGAAAAATATCTAAAAAGTGGTCAAAACAAATCAAACAAATGTGAGATCCAAGAGATTAAGCTGTATAACTAATTGTGAGCTCAAACTAAGCTATCAGAAGTTAATGGTCACTTTTTAGAAGGAAAGGCCCACAGTTATAGAAGCAATAGCCATTTGACCTTAAAGTTACTCTGGGAGGAGTGGCCTAGTGGTTAGGACAAGGTACCTCAGGCTGGAGGGCCAGGGGTTCAATTCCCACCTGGGGCAGCAAATCTCAGGCCGGAGGGACTGGGGTTTCTAGTCCTATAGGCACTCCTTGTGGCCATGGGCAAGCCACTTAACCCTCCATTGCCTCAGGTACACATAGATTGTGAGCCCTTTGGGGACGAGGGAATGTATCCAGTACCTGCTTATAGTGATTGTAAACCGCTCTGATGCCCTTCAGCCTGGGCGGTATATCAAGAAATTGCATAAACATACTTCTGAAGAGGATTTACTCTAGCAAATGTTTTGGTTAACTGTTAATTCTCCCTTGATGTTTAAACAAATTAGAATCTTAAAAATAGCCCATGGATGACAAACAGCGGGGAAGGCACAGTTATTTAAAAAGCAACATTGCTTTGCTTACCTGATAGAACTCAATTCCTTGATCTGTGATGAAGACAATTTCTGTAGCACTTGTCCAACAGAATCCCAAAATATTAGCATTCCTAGTCTTTCATTCAAAATATAAATTTATAGCATTAATATATCAGTAAGAGCAAAGCCAAATATATCCCTTAATGGCTGAAGCCTTTGTTCTCTCCTGTACATCCTCATAAAATAGAGCATCCTTATCCAAGGCTAGGCACTGTACATTCATCTACTCATAAACAAAGTATTCGCAGTCAACTGTAGGTCGCAGGAATCCACATGGTGCAATTTATGTTTAATTCACTTCATTATTTCCACATGTTGGTGTACTTTAAAAAATTCATACCATTATGAAAACCAGAAATGCCATAAACAAAAGCAGGCTTCTTTCTGGATCCCTGACATCTCCCAAAAATGTGATGTGGCTTGTATGCTAAAACAAGAACATTATTAGGTGATGGCATTGCACATACTGTACACATTCATGGACCACAAACTTTCTATCCTAAAATACCCATGTTTTGATCCTTGCAGGCACCCTTCCATCTTCTGAAAATTCATTGTAGATCAGATACAAAATAGAAAAGTAATCAGTTGACCATTATGCACATATATTCACTGGAATATGCTTATGCATGAACAGACATGCTATAAAAAGAAACCAAATCCTTGCAAGTCAGCAAAAGAAAGGTCTTGACCTCAAGTTGCTGGTAACTGTCAAGTCATTCAACTGCAGTGGTCAATGGGATTTTTAAATGCTTGCTATGCTATTAAAAATGTATATTCTGAGATACTACCTAAATAATCAGTAGCGCTGAATATACAGTTGTGGTCAACATTGTCACCCTTGCATTTTAGGTATGTTGTGTACAATATAAGAACATAAGATATGTCATACTGGGTCAGACCAAGGTCCATCAAGCCCAGTATCCTGTTTCCAACAGTGGCCAATCTAGGTCATAAGTACCTAGCAGTTTCCCCAAAAGATACAGGTTCCACAATGCTTTTATTGGGTCAAGCAGTGATATCCCAGGTCCCTTTTAATATCTTGAGAAATAATTGGAAATATTCCAACTGTATGTCATCATAATATTTTAACAATATGTGGAAAGGTATACAAACAAAAAAAGATATCTGTACAAAATAGACATAGTAATTTCTGGAGGAAAAAAACATAATATCACCTGGACAGGATTAATGGCACCCTTTACTAACATTTGATTGCCCAACCCTTGGCAGTGAGGACAGCCTGCAAACGTTTCTTGTAGCCATCTATAAGTTTCATACATCTGTGTGCTAGTAGTTTCTCCCACTCAACTGCAATTTGTTCCAGCTCACGAATGTTTCCAGGATTCCTTTTACCAATGGCAGATTTCGGCTCTTTCTAAGGGTTCTCAATTGGATTGGGATCAGGACTCATTGCTGGCCAGCTTCAAACAGTCCATTTTTCCTTTTTAATTATTCTTTTGTACTTTGGAATGTATGCTTTGGGTCACTGTCCTGCAAGAGGACCTATGACCTTCGACCCAGACCTAGCTTTCTGACACCAAGCAGATTTCACTCCAAAATAGCTTGGTAGTCCTCAGATTTCATGATTCCTTTAATACATTCCAGGCTTCCAGTTCCTGAGGCAGCAAAAGAGCCCCACAACATTATGAAATCTCCACCATATTAAAACTGTAGGAAGGATGGGTTTTCCCCCCTTATAGGCTTCATTTCATCACCTATAAATGTTTCGCTGGGCTGCATTGCCAAAGAGCTTAAGTTTGGTGTCATCTGTCTGCAGAACATTTTCGGCAAAGATCAGGCATGCCTTTTTATGTCTGTCTGAGCAATGGGGTCCTTCTTGGCCTTCACCCAGGAAGTCCTTCTTTGTTTAATACGTGACATATGGTGCAGGTTGAAACCACCACTCCAGATAGCTAAAAGGTCAGCCTTAAAGTTCTTTGGATGTTGTATGTGGTGTTTTTTCAACAGTTCGCATTAGCCTTCGAAAACTTCTTGGATTAATTTTCCTCTTCCCACCACATACTGGGAGGTTCTTGACTGTTCTATGAGCAGAAAACCTCTTAATTACTATTACTACTGAGCATTTACATAGCGCTACAAGACAAACTAGATCTTGTCTTTGCACCTCTTTCAGCTACCAGTTCAATTAATAATTCATCTCCTCCTATCACCATGGTCCCATGGTCCGACCATAGTTTAATCAAATTTCAAATGCCCTTTCCTCAGGTTCACAATACTCATCAGGATGCTGCCGATGCTTTTTCAGCTCCTTCAGGACGTTTCCGACTCGCTGATATCTACATGGAACAACAGCCTTAGCTCTTTTGCACTTCGACCTGCATCGAATAACCCACCAAGAAGAAAATATACAGCACATTGGTACTCTTCTGATCTATGGACCTCCCTACTCCTACTCAGGAAGCTCGAAAGACGTTGGCGACGTTCCCGGTCTTCTGACGATCATTCTGCTTATCTCTCTCACCTTGAAGACACACCATAGTGCAGTTGTCATGAAAAGAAAAGAATATCATTCTGATCTCCCGCTCCACTCCCTAAACAGACCTCGTGATCTCTAACATTGTTAAGTTGTTTGCTAAGGAACCTACTACCATTCAACCTAACTTGATACACCCTCAGGAATTTGCTGATTATCTATGTGCTAAAGCCAGCCCAACCATCACCTCCTTCCCTACCCCCACAACAAGTCATATACCAGGCTTCCTATCACCTTTGAACTCCTTCATGCCCCCTTCCAAGGTGGTCATTGAGGATACCACCGTTTCCATCAATACCACTACCTCTCCCAATGACCCCTGCCCAGCTTTCTGGATAAGATCGTTATGTGCTGAATTCAGCCCAATTTTAGCTAAGATCATTAACTTATCCTTTTTAACAGGGATGTTCCCACTCACTTTAAAACAAACCTCCATTAGGCCCCTTCTAAAGAACAGCAAGCTGAACCCTCAGAAGATAGAATCTTATCGGCCAATATCTAGTATTCCCCTTTTGGCCAAGATAATTGAGAAGGTCATTCATCTCCAACTTCAACATCAT
The DNA here is from genome assembly GCA_033557465.1 of Ichthyophis bannanicus. NCBI lineage: Eukaryota > Metazoa > Chordata > Amphibia > Gymnophiona > Ichthyophiidae > Ichthyophis > Ichthyophis bannanicus. The sequence goes on along the minus strand of CM066031.1, from coordinate 1,404,556,302 downwards.
ATTGAGACTATTGCTCCTCTCGACCCATGCCAGCACAGCTTCAGAGAATACCATGGTGTTGAGACACCTCTCACCACTCTATTCAGCACCTTACTCACTGGAATTGATAATATTAGACAAGGCTATGTTCTAATCTTCTTGGATATCGCTTCTGCCTTTGACTCAGTCAACCATGAGCTGCTTCTTACACGTCTTCAAGAGAAGGGAATTCTTGCTTCTGCCTTGAGCTGGTACAAGTCCTACCTATCTGACCAATGGCAACAGGTACGAATTGGCTCTATGACTTCTGAGCCTTTTCAACAAAAACAAGGTGTTCCTCAGGGCTCCTCTCTCTCCTAACTCTTCAACATTTATATGCAGCCCATCTGTTCAATTATCCATTCCTTTAACATCTCCTGTCTTGTTTATGCTGATGATGTGCTGCTGTTCACACTTTTTTCTATTGACCAGCCTGACCTTTTGTCAATAATAAGCTGCTTTGACGTTGTTACAGACTGGCTCTGCACTCAAAGCCTCAGAATCAACTTCAGTAAGATGGATGTTCTAGTCATCACAAGGAATCAATCCTTTACCCCCTCCCCTGCTTCGATTAAGGTCAGAGACGCACAGCTCCCATGTAAACCCATCATCCGCTACTTGGGTATTACCCTAGACCAGCAGTTGAACATGAAAGCACATATCAGCAATATCACCAAGGCAATCTACCACAAGATACGAACAATTCGCCATCTGCGTCCCCTACTGGAACCTGCTGATTTCCATACGATTTTTCAAGCCCTAGTAACCCCCCATTTTGACTAAGCCAACACCATACTACATGGTCTCCCTAGGTGCACTCTTAATCCGCTACAATTGGCAATGAATGCCGCTGCTCGTGTCTTTCATGGAGCCTCGAGAAAGGACCATAACACTCCCATTTTACTGCACCTTCACTGGCTTCCCATCCATTGCAGGCTTACCTTTAAAGTAGTGCTGTTTACCTTTAAAGCTTTCTTCTGCCTCCCTCATGGATCTTGTTCATCTCACTCCTCAGAAGATCTATCGCTGCTTATACACTCACTGTCCCTACTGCTATAATAAAATGCTCCCTTGTGACCAAGAACCGAGCCTTTGTGTTTTATGCGCCCACACTTTGGAATTCCCTTCCTGCCCATATCTGGTCTGTTACTGACCTCGCACAATTTAGGAAGGCCCTAAAGCATCACCTTTTTTTTCAGTACTATTCTCAGGCCAGTGACATTACATAACCAAGTTCATCCTTTATGTCTGTCACATTATCATAATCATACTAGTTGTTTTAATTACTTATTTAATTCTCCCCGTTTAAACCAAGTTGTCTTACACTGAACAGGTATTTCTGCCTGCATTGTACAAACTAATGTTTATTGTAAACCGCACTGATTTTTAAGAGCACGGTATAAAAAAAAGAATGAAATAAATAAAATTAATAAATATGCAGCACTGCACAGACACAAGTAAAAAAAGATGGTCCCTGCTCATCAGAGTTTACAATCTAGTCAAGACAGACAACACAAGGGAAACACAAGGATATCAGGTGAGTCAAGATCCAAAAGCAGCAGTGAAGAGACGAGTTTTCAGCCTGGATTTGAAAAGGGTCAGAGAAGGCACCTGATGTACAGACTCTGGTAAGGCGTAAGGTGCAGCAAGGTGAAAGGAGCAAAGTTTTAGAGTTAGAAATAGAAGAGAAGGGCACAGATAGAAGCAATTTACCAGAAGCACGGAATTCCCGAGAGGAGGTGTAGGGAGAGATAAGAGAAAATGTAGCGAGGAGCTGCAGAGTGAATGCACTTATAGGTCAGCAGGAGAAGTTTGAACTGGATATGGAAACAGATAAAGGAGCCAATGAAGAGACTTGAGAAGAGGGGTAATATGAGAATGACAAGGCTAGTGGATGATTAGCCACACAGTAGAGTGCTGAACAGACTGAAGGGGAGAGAGATGATTCAAAGGCAGATCAACAAGGAGTAGGTTACAATAGTCAAGACGGGAGGTGATTAAGAAGTGGATAAGTGTCTTAGTAGTATGTTCAGAAAGAAATACAGTTTTGTTGATGTTATATAGAAAGAAAAAGCATATCTTTGCTATCAGATGAATGTGCGTGGAGAAAGAGAGAAATCAAAGGCAACTCCAAGGTTGCAAGCCGAGGAAACAGGGAGAGTAGAGAGTTATCCACAGAGAATGAGAAAGGGGGAAAAATAAGAAGCTCCGTTTTGACCATGTTCAATTTCAAGCAGTGGTGAGACATCCAAGCAGCAATGTCAGAGATCAGAGTCTGGATTGCTGGAGAGATTTCAGGTGTACAGAGGTGGATCTGGCAGTCATCAGCATAAAGATGCTACTGAAAGCCATGGGAAGAGATGAGCGCACCAAGGGACTGGGTATACAGAGAGAAAAGGAGCGGACCTAAGACAGATCCTTGGAGGTACACCAACTGAGAGTGGGATAGCAGCAGAGGGGGATCCATCAGAACAAACACTGAAAAAGCAATAGGAGAGATAAGAGGAAAACCAGGATTGTACAGAGCCCTTAAAACCAAGCGAGGACAGGGTATGAAGGAGAAGGTTGTGGTCAACAGTGTCAAAAGCAACGGAGAGGTCAAGAAGGATGAGGACAGAGTAAAGGCCCTTGGAATTTTGCCAGGAACAAGTCAATGGAGACTTTGGCAAGAACCGTTTCAGTAGAGTGTAAAGGACAAAAGCCAGATTATAAAGGATCCAGGAGGGCTTGAGAGGATTGAAAGTCAAGGCAACAGCGATGAACCGCACGTTCAAGTAGTTTAGAAATGAAGGGGAGGAGGGAGATGGATCGAGGACAGGTAGGATCAAGTGAGGGTTTCTTGAGGAGAGGTGTAACTACAGCATACTTGAAGGCTGCAGGGACAGCTGCAGTGGAGAGAGTGATAGGTTGAGAATATGAGAGATGGGGCTTAGGAGATGGGTGGGGATAGGATCAGTGGAGTAGGTAGTGAGTTTGAAGGAAGAAAGAAGGTACGCAGTTTCCTCTTCAAGGATCAAAGAAAAGGAAGAGAGGATAGCAGAGGTAGAGGGGGAAAGTTGGGAGTGAAGAGGGGGAAAGTTGGGAGTGAAGAGGGGGAGGAGGGGAGGTAGCCGATTTTGTGGGGTACTGGAGGGTGATCTTGTGGATTTTGTCATGGAAACAGTCAGCCAGGGTTTGGGCAGAAAGGGAGGGTGGGATCAGAGGTGGAGGCACGTTGAGGAGAGAGCCGAGAGTAGTAGAGAGACGGCAAGGGTCAGAGGCAAGAGATTTAGTCAGATGGACATAATAGTTTTGTTTGGCAAGTGCTATGGCTGACTGGAAAGAGACAAGCATGAATTCGAAATGTAGAAAGTCCGCAAGGGAGCAGAATTTGAGCCAAGCACGCTCTGCTGATCGGGCACAGGAACGTAGACAGCGGGTAGTGGATGAAAACCAGGGCTGGGGTGCAGTACGCCTCACAGGACGTAACATGGGCAGAGCAAAAGCATCAAGAGCAGAGGAGAGAGCAGCATTATAGGAAGCTACTGCCTCATCAACAGACTCAGATGACATAGTGAAGGAAAGAGATGATGAAACAGTGGAAGAGACTTCAAAAGGAGGAAAAAAGGAGTGACATTGAGGCATCTGGAGGGGCTGGAATTGGCAGGACAGAGAAAGTAGAAGCCCAACACCACCACCACAACCAGTGGGACGAAGCGTGTGGGAGAACTGATAACCACCATGACAGAAATCAGCGACAAATGCAGTGTCTTCTGGGAGGAGCCAGGTCTCAATTAGAGCAAGAAGATGGAGAGCATTAGAGAAAGAGCTCATGAGTAAAAGCAAGTTTGAGATGGAGCATGCATTCCACAAGGCACATGAGAAAGTGAGAGAGAAAAAGGGAAAGGAGAGGGATCTGAATAAGATTAGAGGGGGCCAGGGTTGGAGTCTATATCTCCTGATGAGAGGAGGAGGAGTAGAGAGGAGACAGCACGGCGGTAACGAGGGTGAGGTTGTCAGAGAGAGAGAGGAGATGGCTGAATTAGAGGGAGAAAGTGGTGCAGCTCAAGAACTGATGACAGGGTAGAAGACAGATTGGAGGGGGAAGTGAGGATGGTAAAAGGGTGATAAGGGGGGGGAGACAATTAGGGAGTATGAAGAATAGGAAGACAAAGTGATAAGGAGCCATAGAAGAGGGATGGAGAGGAGAACAGAGGCCAGAAGAAACAGGTGAGAGAGAGACCACAGGGGATTAGGTGTACGTGTGAATAAGCGAGGTAATGAGCAGATGACAGCTATAAGAGACTAAAGTGCAGGGGGTAGGGGGTATAAGTTATTCAGCTGAGAAAAGCTGAATAAAAGTGCAAAAAAGGTGCAATGAGGTAAGAGCACATTAACAATGATAAATAACTAAATATATAGAGCAGCGGTTCTCAACCTGTGGGTCACGAACCCCATGGGGGTCGCCACAGGATTTAGCGGGGGTCGCCTCACTCCGCCTAAAAAAAAAAAAAAAAAAGCGCACAAGTTGCTGCCGCTGCCGAGTCTGCTTCTCGGCAGCGGCAAACTCACCCCCTCCCTTCTGATGCAGCCGCGGCTCCCTGCCTCTTAGGGAACCGCGGCTGTGCCTGTAAAACCGTTGCGGAGCCCTTCCTGTCTCTCGACGGGCTCCGTGCAGCATTGGAGGCGGGACAATGCTGCACGGAGCCCGTCGAGAGACAGGAAGGGCTCCGCAACGGTTTTACAGGCACAGCCACGGTTCCCTAAGAGGCAGGGAGCCGCGGCTGCATCAGAAGGGAGGGGGTGAGTTTGCCGCTGCCGAGAAGCAGACTCGGCAACAGCAGCAACTTGTGCGCTAGAAGGAGACAGACATGGGGAGAGGGGACCTGCAATGGGGCTCACAAGGGGGAGGGGGGCTGATATGGATGGATGGATGGATGGAGGGAGGGAGGGACTGATATCGATGGATGGATGGAGAGAGAGGGAGAGAGAGAGAGGGAGGGAGGGGAGGGAGGACTGACATGGAGGGAGGGAGGGGGGGTGACATGGACAAAGGGAAGAGACAGGGGGACATACTGGACAGACGGGGGATAAATGCTGGACAGAGGGGAGAGACAGTGCGGGTTAGAATAATGGGCAGAAGGGGGGCTAGGACTGGTAATGGGTTGATTAGGGAAGGCTAGGACTGGGAATGGACTGATCAAGGGGGGGGTTGGAACTGGTAATGGGGTGCTAGCATTGGAAATGAGCTGATCGGGGAGATTAGGACTGGAAATGGGCTGATTAGAGGAGGCTAGGACTGGTAATGGGCTGATTGAGGGGTAGGACTGGTAATGGGCTGATTAGGGGAGCCTAGCACTGGTAATGAGCTGATGGGGGGGGGGGGGATAGGACTGGTATTGGGCTGATTAGGAGAGGCTAGCACTGGAAGCGAGCTGATTGGAGGGCTTCGACTGGGAATGGGTTGATTGTGGGGCTGGGAGGATAGAGCTGCTGGCTCTGGAAGAAAACTGGGGGCTAAGGCTACAAATGGGCTGATACGAGGGGATGGGAGAATGGAACTGGAAGGGAGTGGATCTGAGAGGGGCTGCCATGGTATTTGTACTAGAAGGGACTCTTCAGTGGGGAAGTAGGGGGACTGGAAGGGAATGGACACCAGTGGCAGTCATGGGAATGCAAGTTGACACTGGAAGGTACTGAGAGTGAGGACTGGAAAGGGGCTGATACTGGGGAGGTTTACTGGGACTGGAAATAGGCTGATGGAAAGAAGTGAAGAAAACGAAAGAGATAAGAAATGGCAGATGGACCATAGACCACAGAAAGAGCTAAGAGAAGACAGGAAAGCAGAAGCCTCAGATCGGGACCAGCATGATCAGAGAATAAATTGGTCAGACAACAAAGGTAGAAAAAATAATTTTTTATTTCATATTAGTGATTTGACTACAAAATCATCATAATTTTGAAATCAAATATTGTTACTTGTTGTGATTAATTATTGTGGTTTAAATAAGTAAATTTTATAAACATATTGCAAAGGCCTATAATATATTAATAATTCAACAAATGATTACAGCGACAATGCGTTAACGGTAAAGGAAGAGACACGCATTTGATTTTCTCATTGGGGGTCACCACAAGTTGACCAATGGTAAAAAGGGGTCACGGTACAAAAAAGGTTGAGAACCACCGATAGAGACAGACAGACAGGGTTCACAAAAAGCAAAACAGAATTCACCTTTCCAGCAGGGCAATAGAAGAATTCTCTTCCCAGAGAGGCAGGCAAACAGAGCTAAAAGCAGGTGGAAGACAGAAAAAGGGGCTATACAATACAATACCTCAGCAGGAGGGATAGGGGTTAGTCACTCAGGTAGCTTAGAGCAGAAAAAGGAAAAAAAAATTAAACTCTGCAAAGGAGAGAGTTAGGATAAGTACTGAATTAAATGTTAACCTGACCTCCACAATCAGGCCAAATAGTAGAAGGAAAACTGTAGATACAAGAATCCCAAGGTCTTTGGAAATGGCCTTGTACCCCTTTGACGTTTGGCGATAACAGCTTTTCTGATGCAAGAGGCAGCTCTCTGTCATCATCATTGTGAAAATGAAACAGGGAGTGCATGTGGCTACTTTAAACATTAGAGCCAACATTCATTGGCAGATTCAATTTGTGAGTACTGACAATTATCACAAGTGCATCTAATTTTACTGCAATGGGAATGTGGTTCTTCTGTTCAAACTGATTTCAGTTGTTTATAAGGGTGCCAATCATTATGTCCTTATGGGGTTTCTTCTGTGAGAATCATTATGTCCTGGCAATTTCCTTTTTTTATTTGGTCCTATTTGATTCATTTGTGTGTCAGATATGTGTGCATATATAGCCCAAAGCCATTTCACTGTTTTGTTTTGTTTTTAAGGAGATTTTGGACATTAATTGGTTGAACGGCAAGGGTACCAATAATGTCGACTACAACTGTATGAATATATTGCTGACCATCAACAGCTATATGGATAACACAATATTCAGCTGCCATTCATTAGGTCAGCTTTTTTCTATCCTTAAACTGATTGATATTCAGCTACCATTCAAATAGCCAATCACACAGCAGCAGCACTACCAAATCCAGTATGTTATATTATAAATAAAACACTGCAGAGTTAGCCTTTAGGCATCTGTCACCTCAAACCGAGATGCAGAACCAAGCAAAATATGGAAAATATACAAGGACCAATATTCAAAGCAACTTCTGTTCAGCAGCTGCTGCTAAGAGGGTTGCCTGGATTTACAAATGTTTATGTGCATAAAACATGGTATTTTAGTTATTTCCATGCATAAATTGCCAGTTACACACATAACATAGCTGGCTATTATTCTGTAAGTACATGCATCAGGCCGATAGTGTGTACTTTTGCTGTGGGAGTGTACAGGGGTGGAGTTTGGACACAGCACAAAATTTACATGCGTAAGGTATAGAATACTATAACTTAAGTGCATTCTTGAAAATTCTAAGTATAGGCGTGCCTAGTTTAATGCGTGTTTTTTGACCACAGGCCCCTGTTTACTGAAGTACAGCACACATGTGCCTTAATTTATAAAACAGTCTTGAAATATGCACATGCTTAAATCCTAGGTGATCCTTATAAAATTACCCTATACTTGTTTAAGTCCCCTACCTATGCATGTTCGGTAGCACTAGTGTGGCAGAGTGAGGGCATTTCAGCAGCTACATGTATAGCAACCTATACTTCTATGAGGACTGGTTATCAATACCACAGAAGAATAAGGAATTATCGTAAAGCCAACATATGACTGACTATAAACATACCTTGCATTCCTGGGAATAATCCACTTGAGTACTATCTGGAATGAAGTTGAGAAAATCCTAAACAAAGAAGGTGATAAACAAGTATATGAACTTCTTCTGTTATTTACTTTTTCACAGTGTGTCCACCATAACAGCAACCTCACTGGAAATTTGCTAGACCAGTCCAGACTAGTGGGTTAAGCTCCCCAGCCAACAGCTGATGGAGACAGAGAACCAATCAGAAGCTTCGGCTATGCCCTTCTCTGGCTGTAACACATCACCCCCTAGGTATCAAAGCATAAAATCCTCAACCAGAAACAGTAAAACCACCAATAAACCCTTAGGAAACAAATCGCTAATATTCGTTCATGCTTTGTTTTTCTCTTATTCTTTATTTTGCCTTCAAGAGCATGGGCTTTCCGGAGGAATGCACCGGAACCGGCACCTAGCAGAGCTACGTACAAGACAGAGACCAAACCCACTGGCAAACGAGTTGTAATCTTATCGCCTTAGGCAATGCGAGCGTTGGCCCTGCAGATCAGAATTATGGGCAGGCTCTGGACTGGTCTAGCAGGATTCCAGGGAAGGAAATTAAAGGTAAGTAAAATTTCACCTTCCAGCTCATCCTACTAGACCAGTCCAAACTAGCGGGAAGTACCAGAGCTACTCCAACTCTGGGCGGGACCAAGCAGCAGCCAACACGGCGGCCACAAAGCACACTGCCTCCTTGGCCTGGAGGTCCAAGCAATAATGCTGAGCAAAGGCAGAGTAAGACGACCACGTTGCTGCCCAGCAAATATCCAGTGGTGTGACCTGCGACCGCTTCACTCAGGACATCGCTTGCACCCTTGTAGAATGAGCCCGTAACCCCTCCGGGATAGGCTTACCCTGCAGAAGATAGATGGATTTGATCGTACGCGTCATCCACCGGGCAATGGTGGACTTTGACTTGGCCATACCCTTACACACCCCAGCTATCAAGACAAAGAGCATGTCCGAAAGGCAGAAGGGATTGGTGACCTTTAGGTAGCACCACAAGGTATGCTGTACATCCAGGCAATGGAGATTGGCATTGCAACCCACACACTGCTTCTTCGGGAAGGATGGGGAGAGACCGTCTGATTCACATTGAAGGCAGAGATAACTTTAGGAAGGAAGGCTGGAATGATCCTTAGGGAGACCCCCTTTGCCGAGAAGGATAAGAATGGGTCCCAGCAGGATAAATCCTGGAGCTCCGACAAGTGTCACCCTGAAATGATCGCTATCAGAAAGACTGCTTTGAGAGTCAGGTCCAGCAGAGTGGCCAAGCACAGGGGTTCAAAGGGTGACCCCCCAAGCGCATGGAGGAAGATAGACAAGTCCCAAGACACCACTAGCGGACAGCAGGGAGGATGCAGAAAATGGACCACCCGAAGGAATTGAGCTACATCAGCATGTGATACTAGGGAGCGCCCTTCAAGCGGACTGCGGAAGCATGTTAAGGCCACCAAAAGCACCTTTAGCGTACTGAGAGCGAGCCCCCTCTCAAACCCCATCTGCAAAAAGGACAGGACAGGATGTGCAGTATCTGTCTGCCATGGAGAGAGAGAGAGAATGCTGTGTGCACTAACGCATGAAACAGCACCAGACCCAGGCATACGCCATGGACATGGACACTCTCCAGGCCTTGAGCGGGGTGGCTACTATGGACTCCTGGTAACCCCTACAAACTAATCTATGCCACTCAAGAGCCAGGCTATTAGCGAGTAGGGAGTGGGGTCATCTAGAAGGACCGTCCTCTGCCATAGGAGCCCCCCCTCCAGGAGTCCAGCGACAGAGGAGGAGCCCTGGGGAGCTGCATCAGATTGGCATACAATGAGCAATGGGGCCAGTCTGGGGCTACCAGGATCACCTGTCTGATACGATGCTATCCACCATTGTCCACGGAGGGAAGACGTAGAGAAGGTGGAGCGGGGGCCACTCCTGCACCAGAGTGTCGAGACCGCTGGACCTCGGATCTTTCCTCCTGTTGAAGAGTGGTGCCTTGGTGTTGGATGATGTTGCCATTAGATCCAGAAACTGACAACCCCACTTCCACATGATGCAGTTGAAGGCCCAAGCCATGAGCTCCCACTCGCTAGGGTCCAAAGTATTCCGACTGAAGAAACCTACTTGAACATTGTCCACCTCTGCAATGTGTTGTGCTGACAGAGCTTGCAAGTGACACACCGCCCACGAGAAGAAAAAACAAAACAAAACAAAAAAAATAAATAAATTTAAAAAAAAAGACTCCTCTCCCAGGCCACTCCAGGCACTAGGTGCCACCCTGCCTGTTGAGAAGTTACTGTCGTTGCATTGTCGGACACCACTCAGATAGCTTACGAGCACAGGAGCAGGAGAAGTGCTGTAGCACTAGACACACTGCTCTGGCCTCTAGGCGGTTGATGATCCAGCTGGCCTCTGTCACAGACGAGGAGCCCTGCACCGAGCAACCTAGACAGTGTGCACCCCAGCCAATGAGGCTCACATCCGTCGTTAGGATGACCCAATGTGGAATGTCCAAAAGGACCCCTTTCATCAAGTTGGCATGAGCAAGCCACCACCGTAGGGAATGACGGACCAAGAGCGAGAGAGGAAGTGGCACACTGTAATCCTGATCCACTGGCGACCAGCTGTCCAACAGGGTCTGCTGCAGTGGTCGCATGTGCACTCACGCTCAAGGGACCACCTACAAGGTGACTGCCATGGAACCGAGGACCTGTAGGTACTCCCACGCTGTTGGAGACTGGCACCGTGAGAAGGACCATATCTGCCTGCACAACTTCCCCGTTTTCTGCCGTCAGGAATACACGGCCCCTGTGTGTGTCAAAATGGGCTCCTAGGAAGTCCAGCAACTGCAATGGCAGAAGCGCACTCTTTGCTTGACTGACTACCCATTTCAGCCATTCCAACAAACTCACTACTCGTCCCGTTGAGAGAATCTGCCCAGATCAGCCAATTGTCCAAGTAAGGATGAACATAAATTCCCCGTTTTCACAACGCCGCTGCTGCCACCGCCACCACCACCACCACTTTGGAAAAGGTGCAGGGAGCTGTTGCCAGCCCAAAGGGTAGAGCACAGAACTGATAGTGTTAACCCAGGATAGCAAACCGCAGAAATCTTTGATGATCGTGGACAACAGGAATGTGGAGATATGCCTCCTTTAAATCCAGGGATGCGAGAAATTCCCCAGGTCTGACCGCCTGAATGACCAATTGCAAGGTCTCCATGCGGAACTGGGGCACACAAAAACAATCGGTTGACCCCCTTAAAATCCAAGATTGGTCTGGAGGTGCCATTTTTCTTTGGAACAACGAACTAGATGGAGTACCGACCCTGGGTCCTCTTGGGCACAGGCACAGGACAGATTGTCCCAAGTAGCAATAAGCACTGCACAGTTTCACACACCGCGAGTCACTTTGTTGAGGAAGCGCAGGGCGAGACCAGGAAGGCATTCTGTCTGGGCCTGGCACGGTCAAAGGCATATCCCTGATTTATTACTCCCAGTAACCAACTGTCCAATGTAATCTTGGCCCATTCGCGGGAGAAAAGATGCAAGCGCCCTCCTATCTGCGACCCCCATAGAACAGACTAGAACAGTCAGCAGGAAGGGCATCCCCCCCCCCCTCCCTGGAGGCCTTCATGAAGGACAAGAAATTGTCCCACGAATGGCGAAATCCACAAAAGGGCTGAGGCTGACCCTTGAAATGCTGTCGGTATGTGAAGTCAAAGGACTTCCCCAGTCTATAGTTCCGGGAGTTCTGAAAACGAGCTCATCCCAAGGGCACCACTGAGAAGGACCCAGTCGATCTGCAAACAGAATATCAAGGTCCATCCTCAGGCAAACATTGAGGTTTGACCTCCCCCAAAGTCCTTCACCAACTTTTCCAAATCCTCTCCAAACAGGAGACATCCCTTAAACGGGAGTTTAGCCAGATGAGACTTTGAAGCCGGATCTGCATTCCCATAGCAGAACCAGAGCCAACAACATGCCACCATCACAGCAGCTATGGACCGAGCGGCATGTCAGAGGAGATCTTAAAGGACATCCACTAGAAAGGTGATGGCTGATTCCATGCGTGCAAGCATGGGGTCGTCTGGCAGTAGCTGGAGCCACCGCAATAAGGCATGAGTAGCCAAGCATGTGGAGGCCTGTAAGGCGAGGGATGAGGCAGTGACGGCCGTCTTCAGGAAACTCTCCACCTTGCAGTCCAGCTGATCCTTTAGAGCTGTGCCCCCTTCCACTGGAATAGTCGTGCTTGGTGACAGCAGTCACCAACGTGTCTACCTTAGGAAAATGAAGCCACCTGTTGATTTCCGCTGGGGCCCAGACACATATCCAACCTAGTCACCATGTGGAGCGTAAGGATGCATCCAAGGAGTCCCACTCAATGGTGACCATTTGCTGGAGCTCCTCAGGAAAGAGGGGAACCCTGGAAGGCTTTCGGATGCCTACGAAAATAGGGTCTGGTTGTGAGCTCTCTATAGCAGCCATAGGCGCAGTCAGAGTCCATGAGATGGAGGGACTCCACAATTTGTGCAATTAAAGCAGGAAGCTCATCCCTACTCAACAGATGCAGATCCTACCTGTCATCCCAGTTACCCTGGTCACCTTCCAAGGGGGAGAGATCTCCCTCCTCTTGCTCTGAAGCACTACCAATGCTCAGAGGGCCCGAGAAACCTTCTACGGCATCATCGGACAGGGCCCACTCCTCCAGAAAAGGGCATCGTCCCTGGGACCACTGGTCACTCCTGGATCACTTTCTGGGAACAGATCCTTGCTCAACTACCGGGAAGTATGGTCTTCCCTTGGGAAATTAGGGTCAAACCATCACAAATCTCAGGCTTTGCTGAAAAATGCCATAAACTGACCATCGATCTCCAGCTCTCTTAAGAAGCAACCTGCTTGCGTCTCAGACTGGGCCTCTGGAGATAAGATTGATATTGTTGCATCAGTTCTTTTGCTATCCACAGACTGCATCTTCTGCATCGCAACGGAGGGCCGGATACTAAGAGGGAAGAACCGGAGCAGAGAACACTCGCTGCAGGAACTGTTCAGATCGACAGACCCCTCTTCAGGTCCAGTAAGGCAACGTGCAAGCACCGTACTCCCCAGCCAGGCCCCAAATGTCTCTTTTTTTTTTTTAATTAGTACGGTATGCTTAGAAGGGCTGTTGAGAAAGGAAGAGGTGCTTTGCAGGGCATACTGCTGCTGTAAAGATGCTCCCCTCCTGCGGTACTCAACTGATCCTTGTATCAGGAGTAAGCTCTCAGGCGATACCAGGAAACAAACACCTCCAGCGTGTCCTGGAGATATCCAGCCAGAAGCACAAGACAATCCTACACTGAAAGATCCCCCCTCCAAGGGCCCATCGGGAGGTAAATTTGACGTCCATCAACTGCTGGAGACAGAAAAAAACTGAAGCTGACCCCTATGGTGTGGTGGGTTACAGTCAGAAAAGGGCATAGCTGAAGCTTCTGATTGGTTCTCTGTCTCCATCAGCTGCTGGCTGGGGAACTTAACCCGCTAGTCTGGACTGGTCTAGCAGGATGAGTTGGAACTCAGATTTATCCTTTTGTGCTCAAATTTCCTGCTGTCTGCAAATCTGTCTTGGTGACATTGCCCATGTCTCTAACCTTTCCTCTGACCAGTTGATCTTTCCTAATTTTGATCTCTCTTCTATTTCTTTATGGCATCTCTGCAGCATAAGCTATAAAAGATTGTCACGGCCTCACCACCCACCTCTAGCTTAGAGGGGCATGGTTAAGAGGAACTTCCCGCTATCTGCCTTAACAAATTATTTCCCTGCAGCGTCCTCTGGGAAATGTAGTTTTGTTTGGTTAAGCTGTATGGGTGCATCAGGCAGAAAGTTGTAGTCAGGCTCAACGAGGTAAGGCAAATAACAGAAATTTATTTTGCACACAATGGTTCGAACATACCACATACAGGATTCTTTGAGGTAGAGTATTGTCCATAAAACAAACCCAAAACACAAGAATGGCCGTTCAAAGGTTCTCTATAGCTTCAGGATATACAGTCTTTAACAGCAAGGATATGGAATTCCTTTCTTAGCCTTGCTGTCTAAAGCACAAACAAATCAAATTTAATGTCTGTGGTAGTTTAGCTTCTATTCAGCTTCAAACCTTTTCTTGGCTACCTTCCAAGCAAAAAGGTAGAACCCAGGGGCAAAAGAAAGCGTTGTTCTACTAGCTACTTTAGCTTTCCCCAGTGTCATACTTCAGGTAGCAGGTGGTTAACAAGCTTATATCACAGTTCCTGGCTTGCTCGTTAGTCCACATAAACTTCCCCCTTTTCAAACACGTGGGAATCACGGCCACCCTGCTTGTTGACTATGGGTACCTTCTTTCCTTGAAGACTTTCTTTCAAGATTGGCTTTTTCTCTACGTTCCCATGTTTAAAGCTTGACAAAAGGAACAATCCATAGGAGTGTCCTCCCTATTTAGCTCCACCTCGGGCTCTCCCAGCTGCATGGGTTCTGACTCCCCATCTTGCTCAGAGTGCTCAGCTAACAGCCTCCCGGGGGATCTTGGAGTCTCTCTGGTTTCTGGTCACAATCTCGATTGCAGACGTGCTATGTGTCAATTAGCACTTTCTTCTCCTGGAAGCTCAGTTCCTCTGCTCTGCTCAGCACTAGTCAAGCTTCCCTTGCTTGTATCTGTGCCTCTGTTCGTGTCAGCCTGGCTTCCTGCTTCTCTTCCCCTTTCCTCATTCTCTGGCATAGGTTTATATTTCCAGGGCTCTAGCTCCAACTCCTCCCTTCCCAGGTGACGGTAATCAGCCTGACTTGGGATACTTGAGTGCTTGGAGAATTACCTGCCATAGGAGTTCTGGGCCCTATATCCTCTCTCCCTCATTCCTCTAGGGGGCGCATGAAACATGGGCAACCTGGAGGTTTTCTGATTCCTGGAGGTGGTTGTGGCTTTCCTACCCTGACTTGGTGAAAGGGGGCCCTTTACTAGGGTGAATTCCCTGTCTCTTGGTCCTCCCCCGGACTCCGGATAGGCCTCCTTGCCACAAGGTCCATAGTGCCAAAAAAATATTTCACACACACCTATCGGATTGCTGCCACTATGTGTTCAGTGCTTTCTTCTGAGGATCTGATATCATCCACTTTGTGGCACATTTTGCAATAAGCTAGTGCCTATTGTCATATGCAAGGGACAGGCACCATTGTGAGCTTCACATGTATACAATAGTGCATGTTGCAGGTAAGGCCACATGGCAACTGAGAGATCAGCAAGAGCAGCTGCCACAGTTCAAACATGGTGAGCATACTGCGAGAAGGGAGGCCTGACCAGAAGACAACTTCAGCAGGTTCTCAAGCCAAAAAAGGTGAGGTAGTGCAGGTGGGTTCAATGTGCCTTTTTTATCTTTTACGAAAAGGCAAACAAACAATCACGTGAAGCAACAGACCCAGTACAGAACGTGATTATAAAACAGACTATTTATAAATAAATTCCTACTGCCAACCCGACACAGGCCGTGTTTCGGTCACTTCGTCAGGGGTTGATCAGGCAGATACAGGCTAAAAACACAAACATATAAATCGTTTAGCAATAAAAAAATAAAAGTTATTAGATACAGAAAAGAACAGATGATATCATAAACATGAAATTGAAGGCTTAAAAGTGTAAATGTATAATAACATATAAATAAAAACTTAAAGACCATATAATGTCAATAAAAACAAGAAGTGTGGGTAAAAATAATTAAACTAAAACCATAAAAATAATGTACATTTCAAAACATTAAAAAAGGCCCTATTATACATTTTTATCAGAACATAAGATGGAAGAGCTTGGGAGCGTGACAAACAACTAAAAATTAATAAATACCTCTGCATAAACTGAAAGAACTATTTCATCTTTGTCTCTATTATTGCAAGGATCCAGCTGAAAGTAAAATTGATACGAAACACACCATAATCATATAACACACTAAAAACCATATAAATAACTATGTACATATGCTTTCATAAATAATTAAAATAACCATATAAAAGCAATAAAAAAGTAACTAAAAAACAGTAATGAAACAATAAAAAAGCAGATCAAAGAGGTCCAAAAACGTGGGGGAGGAAGGCAGGAGCGTCTGGTGAAGAAGGCGGCAGGAACATATAGTGAACAAATAGTAGTCCTTATCTGTGAACCGCCGTGTATTGGAAGGGTTTAAACAAAAATCCGTGCGTGTTGTATCCGACTATTAACTTTACATCCAAGTGTAAACGGAACACCAATTTGACAGGAAGAACATACCCTTATTGAGTTGATTCGTAGCACAGGGTTTTTCTCACTGACTTGAATGGCCTTGTACCTAAAGCCGGCGTGAGCACCACACAGGACTGGAAGACAGACCAAATGAAACTTTTTATATATATAAGAAAGGGAATTCCGGGACGCTTTTTTACACATATGGAAATAAAAAATGAAAGAGTGAACCAACCATGCGTTATGCAGAATCGGACTCTAAACTGTCTTTCATTAAACTCACTGTGCAGGATGCCGCAGGCTGCTGAAAAAAACCCACTCCATGTATCAATAAAAAGTTAAAACTAATAAAACAATTTTGCTTATTGAAGCTAAGCTTATAAAATTGAGCCGTATCACATGAGTCTTCCCACTAGCTTGGATAGCTTTGTACCAAAAAGACGGTGCGGGCACCTCACAGGCCGGGAGAACAGACTGCATAAAATCTTTAATATAAAAGAGGAGGGAATTCCAAAAACCCTTTACAGACACATTTGTCCCATTAAAAAACAAAACATGCGTTAAGCAGAATTGAACTCCAACCAATTTTCATTAGACTCACTATGAAGAATACCGCGGGCTGCTGAAGACCTCTCTCTGTTTTTCAATAGTGAGCTAAAACCAAAAATAGTCAACCAAAATGCTCGTTGGAGCTGGACTGCAAGGAACAATCTGCGTCTTCGCAAACAGTGTAAGGAAACATCAAAAAACGCCCGCGCAGGCGCTCTGAATATGTATCCGGAAGGCTCAAAGGGGCGGAGACAGGAGAACCAAAAATGGATTAGAAGAAAACTGACGAATCTACCTATAGTGTCAACCACAACGCGAAGGGGAACCTATTTAGAAATCAATAGGACAAACACCTTATAAATAACTTATATGTGATTAAAAAAATGTATGAATCAACGTAATAGTCCGAGACAAGTACAACTGGAACATAAATGCCACATAGTAAGAAACAAACCTTACCATTAGCTACACAACCATAGACCTATGGCTATCTACCTATAATAAACTCGTTTCACTTAAAAGAATAAATAAATAATTAAATGAAACTTCAAAGCCCAAAAACAGGAAAATCATAATAGGGGTGATCAGCCTTTCTAAACTAAAAACCACAAGGGCATAAAATTTTTCGGGATTTAAAACAAACTCCCTCAAATGAACTCATATAGCTCAAACTAATAAAACATAATAAATACTTAAAACGAACACTGGTAATAACATCCTATATCTAGGGAAAAAAGGGGGCTAGGATGTGCCACATCATCTGACTCGAGATACAGTGAGACCTATGAAAATTCGAAACAGAACACCAACCCAACCCGGAACTAATTGGATAAAAATCAGCTCATGGTTATAAGAAGACTGAAAGATCACTATCTAAATTAAGACCACTCGGGTCTAAGGACTTCAGTGCATATATGAACCTCTGTTCTAATCTTAACATGGTCTTATTGAAGTCTCCTCCTCTCCAATTAATCTTAACTTTTTTAATCACAAAAAAATTTAGATCCATAATACTATGCTGCTTTGAATGCCAATGGGCTACTAGGGGCTTATCAGTTAGACCCCTTCTAATGCAGCTTTTATGCTCTATAATTCTAGTTCTAATCTGACAACTGGTCTTCCCAACGTACAGCTTACTACAGGGACATTGTATAACGTAAATAACGTTCTGAGTGTCACAATTAGAATAATCTTTAATATCACATTTTTGATTGGTGATAGGATGGATGTAATGTTCCCTTACTGGAAGAGCGTTAAGACAAACAGAACACCTTCCACATTGGAACTGTCCTCTATATCTGGAGGAAAAACTTCTCTGTCAAGGCTGAAGGAACCAGAAGATTACGTAAATTAATGTTACGTTTATGTGCAATCGTAAGTTTAATATCACGAAAACATGGCAATGTTTGAATAAGATGCCATTCACTTCTAAGGATATTGATAATCTTGGAGGAGTATTCTGAATAGAGTAAAGGGCACACTATACCTATGTTGTCTTCCTTTGTCTTAGATTGTAACAGAGAACTGTGGGAAGAATCTCTCGCTCTTATGTATGCTTGTTCTACACACGATACGGGATACTCTTGTCAGAAACCTCTTTCATATTCTTAGCTTCGTTTTCAAAATCATCAAACCTAGTGCACACTCTTCTAACTCTTAAAAATTGACTTACGGAAAGATTTTTCTTTAATGAGGGATTATGGTAACTATTAAAATGGAGAAGCTGATTCCTATCAGTGGGTTTGCGATAAAGGGTTGTTGAAAAACGCTCTTCCTCTTTTCTGATGAGAAGGTCAAGGTAGCTTATTTGGTGAAAATCATACGTCATTTGAAATTTTAAATTCACATCTAATTGATTGATCCATATATTGAACTCATCTAATCTCTCCATGGAACCATGCCAAAGGATGAGAACATCGTCGATATATCGAATCCACAAACTAAAAGGATGTATTTTCAAAAACTTATTTTCAAAATTGGACATATAGAGGTTGGCTATGTCTGGGGCCATAGCAGAGCCCATCGCCACCCCTTTAATTTGTTTGTAAAACAACTCCCTGAAACAAAAAAAGTTTTCAAACAGTGCAATCTGTGCTAGAGATAATAAAAATGAAGTAGAAACCCAACGGTGCAAGGTGCGTTTCTGGAGACAATCGTTAATGATATCAAACGCTTCTCTTTGTGGCACATTTGTATAAAGCGATTCTACATCAAGAGTTACTAAAACAATGTCTGTACTATAAT
The DNA here is from genome assembly GCA_033557465.1 of Ichthyophis bannanicus. Classification (NCBI taxonomy): domain Eukaryota; kingdom Metazoa; phylum Chordata; class Amphibia; order Gymnophiona; family Ichthyophiidae; genus Ichthyophis; species Ichthyophis bannanicus. Next base: position 1,404,537,465 of record CM066031.1, on the reverse strand, counting down.
GTTTAAAAGATGACAAAATCTCAATCATGTGTGTTGAATCCCGTACATATGACCACATGTCATTGACAAAGGGGCGCAGAAAAAGATCCAAAAACTTTGAAATTGGTTCTAACACCGACCCAATCGCAGATACGATTGGCCGTCCAGGTGGAGAAACTAGAGATTTATGTACTTTAGGAATAATATATATTGTAGGGATTACTGGTGAGTCTACAATAAGGAAGTCTTTTTCTTAGTTATGTATCCTATCTCAAAAGCTGAATTGACTAAACTGTCAATACTTCTTTTGAGATCTGAGGTGGGATCTTTATCTAATTTTTGATAAAATGCCTGATCTTTTAATTGTCTATTTCCTGTATGTAATATTCTTTATCTAAAACAACGAGTGCTCCTCCATTGTCTGCAGGTTTAATAATAATATGGTTGTCCTTTTGTAAAGATGAAATAGCTTTCCTCTCTCCTGAAGTAATATTGTGAAAGGAGGATGGTTTCTCTTTCATAACGGTTTCAACTCGTGTGAGCACTACTTTTTCAAAGGCCTCTATCATCGGGTTTGATTGCTGCGGAGGAACCCATGTAGATTTTCTACTAACTATAGAACTATCTTTGTGCCCATTGTCTTGATCAGAAAAAAAAAATGTTGTATACGTAGTTTCCTAAAAAATTTATATAGATCAATGTGTACCTCAAATGGATCTACCTTATTTTTAGGAACAAATGATAGCCCTTTATTAAGAATTGATTCCTCATCAGACGTCAAAGAATACATAGAGATATTAATCACATTGGTCTGATAAAGACCACCATTTGGATGGTCTAATACCTCCTTTCTTCCGACCAATCTGTTCTCCATTGTCCCCTGCCCGTGCCACGTCCCTGTCCTCGACCTCTGTGGGGTTGCTCTTGATGTAGGCCGAATGACTGATCTTGTTCTAGATCGCGATCTGTCCTTCCTAACCGCGTGCGGGACCGTGAATTGTCTCGTCCTCCCCCCTTCCAAAGGGAGTCCATCCGGAAAAAATGTTCACGTTTATCATCATTACTCTGCCTATACGTATCTTTATCTTTTTTATCAGCTTGATCCTTGCAATAATAGAGACAAAGATGAAATAGTTCTTTCAGTTTATGCAGAGGTATTTATTAATTTTTAGCTGTTTGTCAGGCTCCCAAGCTCTTCCATCTTATGTTCTGATAAAAATGTATAATAGGGCCTTTTTTAATGTTTTGAAATGTACGTTATTTTTATGGTTTTAGTTTAATTATTTTTACCCACACTTCTTGTTTTTGACATTATATGGTCTTTAAGTTTCTATTTATATGTTATTATACATTTACACTTTTAAGCCTTCATAAGAACATAAGATATGCCATACTGGGTCAGACCAAGGTCCATCAAGCCCAGTATTCTGTTTCCAACAGTGGCCAATCTAGGTCATATGTACCTAGCAGTTTCCCCAAGGGAAACAGGTTCCACAATGCTTGTATTGGTTCAAGCACTGATATCCTGGGTCCCTTCTTAATAATGGCTTATGGACCTTTCCTCCAGGAACTTGTCCAAACCTTTTTTAAACCCAGCTACACTAACAGCCTTTACTACATCCTCCGGTAACAAATTCCAGAGTTTGATTACACGTTGAGTGAAAAAATATTTTCTTTTATTAGTCTTAAATAGTTTACCCTGTAGCTTCATTGCATGTCCCCTAGTCTTTCTATATTCTGATAAGGTAAACACAATCGATCTACGTTTACCCGTTCCACTCCGCTCATTAATTTATAGACTTCTATCATATCTCCCCTCAGCCGTCTCTTTTCCAGGTTAAAGAGCCCTAACCTTTTTAGCCTTTCTTCATAGGAGTATCCTTCCATCCCCTTTACCATTTTGGTGGCTCTTCTCTGAACCTTTTCTAATAACTCTATATCCTTTTTAAGATACGGCGACCAGAATTGCACACAATATTCAAGGTGCGGTCTCACCATGGAACGATATAGAGGCATTATAATATCCTTTGTTTTATTTTCCATTCCTTTCCTTATCATACCTAGCATTCTATTTGCTCTCTTGGCCGCCGCTGCACACTGGGCCGAGGTTTTTAACATGGTATCCACAATGACGCCTAAATCTTTTTCCTGGGTGGTGGTTCCTAATGTGGAACCTTGCATCGTGTAACCATAGTTTGGGTTGTTCTTCCCTAGGTGCATAACCTTGCACTTGTCCACATTAAATTTCATCTGCCATTTTGATGCCCAGTCTTCCAATTTATCAAGATCCTCTTGCAATTTTCCACAATCCTCTTGGGTTTTAACAACTTTAAATAGTTTTGTGTCATCTGCAAATTTGATAACCTCACTCGTTATTCCACTTTCCAGGTCATTTATGAATATGTCAAAAAGCAGCGGACCCAGCACAGATCCTTGGGGTACACCACTATTCACCTTTCTCCATTGGGAAAATTGGCCATTTAGCCCTACCCTCTGCTTTCTATCTTTTAACCAGTTCCTGATCCACAATAGTACACTGCCTCCTATCCCATGACTCTTTAGTTTTGCCAAAAGTCTCTCATGAGGGACCTTGTCAAAGGCTTTCTGAAAGTCCAGATACACAATATCAACCGACTCACCTTTGTCCACCTGATTATTCACTCCTTCAAAAAAAACATAACAGATTAGTAAGACAAGATCTTCCTTGTCTAAAGCCATGTTGGCTGTCTCTCATTAGTTCATGACTATCTATATGCTGAGTAATTTTATTCTTTATGATGGTTTCTATCATTTTTCCCGGTATTGATGTCAGGCTCACCGGTCTGTAGTTTCCCGGATCACCCCTGGAACCCTTTTTAAAAATTGGTGTTACATTGGCGATCCTCCAATCTTCAGGTATTAGAGATGATTTTAATGATAGTTCACAGATTACTAATAGCAGGTCTGCAATCTCATATTTCAGTTCTTTCAATACCCTTGGATGTATACCATCCGGCCCAGGTGATTTGCTACTCTTCAGCTTATCTAATAGTTGTAATACATCTTCTCGATGTATCGATATTTCCTTCAATTCTTCTGCACCTTTAAATACCACTTCAGTCATGGGTAACATCCCTACATCTTCCTCAGTAAAGACTGAAGCAAAGAATTTGTTCAGTCTCTCCGCTATCGCCTTGTCGCCTCTTAGTGCTCCTTTAACCCCTTTATCATCTAATGGGCCAACTGACTCTCTCACAGGTTTTTTGCTACGAATGTACTTGAAAAGGTCTTTACTTCGCGTTTTTGCTTCTGCAGCAAGCTTCTTCTCAAATTCTCCCTTTGCCTGCCTTATCAATGCCTTGCATTTGACTTGCCAGTGCTTGTGCTGTTTCCAGGTTTCGTCGTTTGGCTCTTTTTTCCATTTCCTGAAAGATGCTTTTTTGGCAACAACAGCCTCTCTGACCTCAACTTTAAACCATGCTGGCAGTTTTTTGGACTTCTTTCCACTTTTCTTAAAGCGTGGAATACAGCTGGTCTGGGCTTCCAAGATAGTATTTTTCAACAACAGCCAAGCCTGATGTACGTCTTTAACCTTTGCAACTGCTCCTTTTAGTTTTTTCTTGACTGTTTTCCTCATTTTATCATAGTCTCCCTTTCGAAAGTTAAAAGGTAGTATTGTAGATTTCCTTACTATCCCTCCTCCACTAATTAAATCAAAGGCGATCATGCTATGATCACTATTGCCAAGTGGCCCCAACAACCTTATCTCTTGCACTAGATCTGGTGTTCCACTAAGGATTAGGTCTAATATGGCTTCCCCTCTGGTCGGTTCATGAACCAGCTGCTCCAAGAAGCAGTCGTCATTTATTTCATCTAGGAACTTTATCTCCCTAGCATGTCCTGACGTGACACTGAGCCAGTCGATACCGGGGTAGTTGAAATCACCCATTATTATTACTGTGCTGTAACTTTTGTTAGCTTCCTTGATTTCTATGAGCATTTCATCATCCATTTGGTCATTCTGGCCAGGCGCTCGATAGTACACCCCCACTGCCATTGCCTTCCCCCTTTTACATGGAATTTCAATCCATATAGATTCTACAGCAGATTTTGTTTCCTGCAAAACTTTAATCCTTTCTGACTCAATGCCCTCTCTAACATAGAGAGCAACCCCTCCACCAATTTGATCAGCTCTATCATTACGATATAGTTTGTACCCAGGTATCACAGTGTCCCACTGGCTGTCGTCATGTTTCAATTTCATGTTTATGATATCATCTGTTCTTTTCTTTATCTAATAACTTTTATTTTTTTATTGCTAAACGATTTATATGTTTGTGTTTTTAGCCTGTATCTGCCTGATCAACCCCTGACGAAGTGACCGAAACACGGCCTGTGTCGGGTTGGCAGTAGGAATTTATTTATAAATAAAGTCTGTTTTATAATCACGTTCTGTACTGGGTCCTTTTTTATCTTTTGCCATTTTGCACACACTTAAATATATTTAATTAAACCTTTTTCAAGCGATTCTTTGCATTCACAGTACAGTTCCATAATCCTGCTGAAAGAGGATCTCAACCAATCCAGTTCATCATCCTTTAGACTTACAGTATAAGAGAGAGAGAAGACTCTGTGCTGCAATATACTGATACTTCTCCATTCCTGTTCACTGGCACCTCTCCCCTAAAAGGGATGATCAGCATTCCCCTTGAAAAGTCTCCCCCTCAATTTTCCAATCTAAGGGCAGTAAGTGTAAAGCCTCTATGTAACTATCAGAGGCATGGCTAACATGTTCCCGACTGTTAAAATGCGATGAACCCTAATGCACAGTGCCATAAGCACAAGGGCACTTAACCTATTGAGGTGGCATTAGGTGAACCTTCACTAATGGCAACATTGATAGCATGCTATGTTCCCTGCACTAACTGCAATGTGCTCACCACACCCACTCTCCACCCCTACCCTGCCCATTCGGCACCCTAATGCACGAGTAGCAGCGCATGAATGAGCACACAGTAAACATTACTACTTTAACCAACACCTTGTTCCATAAGTGAAAGTTATTCAGGTGTCTCTTCTGGACTAAAAAATGTTGGTCTAGGTAAAATAAATAAAAAAAAAAAAAATAAAATAAAATAAATGAAATACTTTTGAATTGTCAGTATACTCAACTCTTCTACTCCTACAAAAACTCTCCATCTTTATTTTATTTTGTCTTTACGTAGAACAGCATTTCACATGTAGAAGTACACACTTATAAAAGTGCTCCAGAGTATGCATGCAAAATATAGGCAACAGCAGGACAACATACTGCCTACTTTTATGCAATATGGGGTACGTTTACTAAGGAGTGCCCCAGTAGTGTGGGTTTGTGCTATAAAATTAGCATGGACGCCCAGGCTAACTTTAGGGGGCATGTGCATCTGTCCCCCTGCTGTTAGCACATTGCTAACGTGGCGGGTGGGTGCACTCAATGCCACCTACTGGCATTAAGAGTGCTACATGTATGATTTTCTCCAAGTTGGTGAGAGATCTTGTGTGCACACTAACAGGACAGTGCAGAAAGACTAACGCGCCCTTTGCATGCAGATAAAAACTCATATGCACAAGTTCCCACACCAAATGCAGAAAAGAGATTGATGTGCGCGTAAACAAAGGAAAAGTATGCGTACACAGTAACTCCAAGCATATTTAAATATGAAAATGTATTAAAATGGCATGCTAATAAAAGGTCTGCACCCGATACAGAGAAACGCATAGAGGATTGCATAACCAGCAGGAGAGCCAACATTTCTACACCTGGTCTGAGGTGGCTTAAACATCTTGCGTGTAGGGATAAGACCATTACAGGTTATGTACCAATGGACAGTTACTTATTGTTCAGTTTTATGTAAACCAAGGGAGGAGTGGCCTAGTGGTTAGGACAAGGTACTTCAGGCCGGAGGGCCGGGGGTTCAAGTCCCACCTGGGGACAGCAATCTCAGGCCGGAGGGACTGGGATTTCTAGTCCTATAGGTACTCCTTGTGGTCTTGGGCAAGCCACTAACCCTTCATTGCCCATGTTCCCTGTAAGTATTAGCGTATGTGTGTCATATCCCCTCGTGTTAAATGTATCTCCCAATTGACCGCTTTGACCCGGTGAAAAGCGGGATATAAATACAGCTAAATAAACAAACAAACCGCCTCTGATCTCTGGAAGAGGCGGTATAGAAAAATGTACAAATAAATAAATATCCTTATAGCTAGACTACCTCCACTTGAAAGCCCCACCTCAACCCAACACTCCTTTTGTCCAGCCAACATGGAAATACTGGAAATGCTTATCTGCATGCTGCTACTACTTACTATAGCCTCCACTACTGCCCTCGCCTCCCAACCCATCACAATTTCATCACAGCAATTTCAGATTCCCATTATTCGCTACAGGAATATCACTCGTCATACACACAACAGAACACACACCACAAAGCACAATACTACCCATCAAAGACTAATATATATTCACACATGTAATCTTTAAACATATCAGACACACTTCACATTCAAATAAAATGCATTCTAATAAATGTGAGATCCATTAGAAACAAAATCCCAGTCATACTTGATTTTTTTTTTGTTAAGTGCTGTCAGTGTAGTAAAGATGAAAAACCTCATCCCCTATGCATCACTAAAACATGGATAACAGACAGACATGGTCCTACTAAACCAGCTAATAAAACATGAAATAAAAAAAATAAAAAAATTAAGAGAGAAATTTTCATATTTTATTCTTACGGGTTTATTGTTATATATTCAAGGACGTTATTAGCTAATTATTTGTTGCTCCTTTAAGTGTGCTTTGTCAATAGTTCACTGGGGGTTGATGAGAGAGCCGGTGGACTACATGCAGCAGTGTCACGTTTTTGGACATGCCCAGTCTCCAAGCTGCAGGAGGAGGTGCACTACCCAGATGTGGAGGACTAAATTGGATTCCCTAAAGGAACCACAATTACCAGATAAGTGTAATTTCCATTTCCTTATCGGTCATCCAGTTTAGTCCTCCACTTCTGGAATGTAACAGAGCAGTAACTATTGGGAGGAACCTTTCCAACCGGCTTGCAACACCACCGTCCCGAATATAGCATCCTTTGCTGAAAGTACATCCAGGTGGTAGTGTTTACTGAAAGTATATGGAGACGACCAGGTGGCCGCCCTACAAAATTTCCACAGGAGGCACCAAGCTATACTCTGCCCACGATGTAGCCTGAGCCCTGGTTGAATGAGCTTGCAAACCTGCCGGCACCACTCTGCCATCTAAGAGATAAGCGGAAGCAATGGCTTCCCGAATCCACTGAGAAATAGACGTCTTAGCAGCCGCCTCACCCTTACAGACACCTTCGAATAACACAAACAATCGATCCGATTTGCAATAGGACTGACACCTTTAAATATCGCTGCAGCACTCGCTTCAAGTCCAACCGGCGCAAACCGCGGTCTGCAGCACTGTCGCCCAATGAACCTAGGATTGGAAGAGAAACTGTCCGATTCAGGTGAGATGGAGAGACCACCTTTGGCAAAAAGGAGGATACTGGCCTCAACACCACTTTTTCTCTAGAGAAGGACAAAAACTGTTCTCTACAAGATAGCGCCTGAAGCTCTGAGATTCGTCTTGCTGAACAAATGGCTACTAAAAACACCATTTTTAGAGTTAAATCCTTCACTGATGCCTTGTGCAAAGGCTCAAAAGGGCTCCTTAGCTAAGGATCCTAAAACCAAATTGAGATCCCACGAAGGAACTATGACTTGGCAAGCAGGATGCAGCTTGGTAACAGCCTTCAGAAAGCGAAGCACATCCAGATGCGCCCCGAGCAACACACCCTGCACTTTGCCCCTATAGCACGCCATAGCCACCAGCTGAACTCTTAATGAACTAGAAGCCAATCCCTTCTCAAAACCGTCTTTCAGAAAGCTGAGAATCACCAGAACTGATGCCGTCGCCGCCCGGACTTGTCTCCTGGAACACCAATCCTCAAAGACACGCCACATGCGAACGTACACCAAAGATGTAGACTTCTTCCTCGCCTTGAGTCAAGTTGTGATAACCGCTCCCGAATAACCTTTCTTCCTTAGCCTCGCCCGTTCAATGGCCAGACCATAAGCGAGAATCGAGCCACCTGAGGCATTCGAAGCGGACCTTGCCGTAATAGACTCTGACGCCGGTAATCTCCACGGATTCCCGCTGAGGAGACGAATGATATCTGCGTACCACGGTCGCCTTGGCCAGTCCGGAGCCACCAACACCACTCTCCCTCGATGGGCCTCGATCTGTCGCACCACTCTGCCGATTAGTGCCTAAGGAGGGAACACAGAGGAGACCCGACATTGGCCAAGGTTGCATCAGGGCGTCAATTCCCTCCGACATTCTTTCTCGCTGTCTGCTGAAGAATCAACTCGTTTTTGCTAACTGGAAGGTCGCCATGAGATCCATGATCGGTGACCCCCATCTCTGGACTGTGCAAACACATCCGGATGCAACTCCCATTCCCCAGCATCCACTTGCACCCTGCTGAGAAAGTCAGTCGTCACACTGTCCTTCCCCTGCGATATGCGCTGCTGAAATCGCCAGCAGCCGAGTCTCCACCCACTCGAAGAGCGCCTCTGCTTCCGCTTCCATGGGCACACTTCCCATGCCGCCCTGGCGACTGATGTAGGCTATTGTCACCGAGTTGTCGGACAGCACTTGGATCACTCTTCCAGTCATGGTGGACTCGAATGCTTGAAGCGCCAGCGTCACCGCTCTCAGTTCCAACCTGTTGATCGACCACGCAGCCTCCTGAGCCGACCAGAGTCCCTGCGTGAAGAGTTGTCAGCAATGCGCTCCCCAGCCAGCGAGACTTGTGTCTGGAACAGCCAGAGTGGCTTCTGTTGCTGACGGACGCATCCCCGCGGTCAAAGAGTACAGAAGCAGCCACCAGCATAGCGCTCTCTTGACCTTGAGAGGACAAGGAAGTCTCGTGCTTAGCGAGTTCTCCTGGTGGGACCAGCGGCGAAGCAGTGCTCCTTGCAACGAACGCATATGAAATCTGGCCCACGGCACCACCTCCAACGTCGCCGCCATGGTCCCCAGCAGTTGAAGGTAATTCCAAGCCGAAGGCGCCGGAGTGGCCAAGAAGCGATGAATCAACACTGTTAAGCCTTGCACTCGCCGGGACGGCAGAACCATTGTCCTGTTGCAAGTGTCGAAACGTACCCCCAGATACTCGATATCCTGTGATGGTACCAGGTATCTTTTTATCAGATTGACCACACAACCGAGCTCTTTGAGAAAACTTCACCACCTTGTTCGTGACCTGAACACTCTCGGCTTCGGATTTCACTTGAATCAACCAATCGTCGAGATATGGATGAACCAAAATCCCTTCCTTCCGCAACGCTGCCACCACCATAATCTTGGTGAAGGTTCGTGGCGCCATCGTGAGACCAAAGGCAAGGCCTGGAACTGATAATGCCCCCATGGAAGGGCAAAGCAAAAGATACCTGCGATGGCTCTCCGATTGGGATATTCAGATATGCCTCCGTAAGATCAAGAGACGTTAAGTACTGCTACAATGACGAACCTTAAGGTCTCCATTCTGAAATGCAGCACTCGGAGACAGCAATTCACTCCTTTTAGATCCAATATAGGGTATACCGAGCTGTCTTTCTTTGGGACTACGAAATAAATGGAGTATCGACCCCTGCCGTAGTTGTCTACGGGTACGGGAATGACCGACTGCATTTGTAATAAACGGTCCAGCGTGCGGCAGATCGCCATAGTTTTCCTTTGGCCCTTGCAGGGAGACAGCACAAAGGAATCCTGTACGGGCTGAGCGAACTCCAGCGCATAACCATCTTGAATTATCTCTAGCACCCACTGATCTGTTATTTGGGCCCAAGCAGGAAGAAACTCACGAAGTCTCCCGCCTATCGGTGGGCTTCCGACCAGAGCCCGCCTCACTTCATTGCGATTTCTTACTAGGTGCCGCGGAAGCTGCTGCAAAACCTCTACTGGCTCCCCGAAACCCCCGAAATCCCTGTGCTCATGGAGCAAAATCTTCCTCGTTGGAAGCCCCCCAACCGAGAAGTTCGAAACCTCCGGAAATCTCGGAACTGACCTCTAAAGAACAGCGAGGACTTCCCTTGCTTAGGTTTATCTTCCAGAAGTCTGCCCCCTTTAGACTCTCCCAAATCCTTAACCAGCTTGTCTAAATCCTCACCAAACAGGGTTCCTTTAAACTGAAGTTTACTGAGCCGCGCTTTAGAAGAGCCGTCTGCTGCCCAATTCCTCAACCATAAGGACCTTCGAGCGGCCACCAAGGACGCCATACTATTAGCCAGGGCCCTGATTAAGTCATAATGTACATCGGACAAATAGGCCGCCCCAGACTCCATGCAGTCTAACTCCCGCAGGCCCTCATGCTCTAGCTGAGTAACCTGGCATAAACTCTGGGACCATCTAAGACAAGCTCTGGCCACTCAAGCTCCGCAAATGGAAGCTTGAAGAGACAAAGCATCTGCCTCAAAGGACTGCTTCAACAAACCATCCACCTTTCTATCCTGCGCATCCTTCAGCGCTGCGCTGCCCTCCACCGGAATGGTGGTTTTCTTTGTTACTGCCGAGACTGCCACATCAATCCTCGGGGAGCGAAACCTCTCTTTGTCCTTATCCGCCAAGGGATACAACCTCTTCATGGTCCTAATTCCCATTCATCCTGAATCATTCGGTCAATCACCCAATGCATGGGAAAGACCACTTGGGACTGTCTTACTGCTTGAATCGGATCTTCTCCACTTTTGTCTTCCACCGGTTGTTCAGTGGCTAATTTCAGTGTTTGGAGAGATTCTGTGATAAGTGCCACCAATTCCTCTCTCCAAAACAACCTAATAATTTTCACCTGCTCCTCCGGCTCGGGGATTTCTCCTTCCTTCAACTCCTTCAAACCAGCCTCGAGCTCCGTCTCACGTTCCTCAGAGTCTTGCCACCACCTCCGGAGGCGAAAGGTCGCGAACCTTGACTCTCTTGAGTGGCCTCAGGACACCGCTGCCCAACTCAGCGGTAGTACCCTGCGGACTCCGGGTGGACAACAGCAAAGTGTCTGGCATTTTCCCCTGCCACCTCAAACAGAACGCTTGATGCATAAACAACAAAATCTGGGCAAAACTCTCCGAGCTGTTGACCTGATCCCCCCGGCAGGGAAGCCAATAATTGTCCCTGCGGGGAACTTTGACTGGCTGTCTGCTGTGAAGGGGGACGGAGACTCCCCCTCCATCCCAGCTACCATGCCTGGAAGCTTGGATGTCTGTGTTTCCATCTGGTGCTCCAGACTGGTGGATACTACCGTCCACCCCCGACAGATTCCGGACTCAGCAAGGGCCCATCTGCGGCTGCCACACACTGAGGGCGTACCGCCATAAAACCTCCCCTGAAGGAGACAGTAACATTTTTATTTATTTATTTTGTTTTATGTAGACAGGAGCAAGCCTGGCAAGAAATAGAACAGAATGAGCCCCCCAAAGCACAATCACAGCTGCCTAATAAGAAGAGTAGCTTAACCTACCCACCAGAAAACCTCTATTTATTTATTTATTTATTTTATTTAGCTGCATTTATATCCCGCTTTTCACCGGGTCAAAGCGGTTGGGGGATACATTTAACACGAGGGGATAGGAGACACATACACTAATACTTACAGGGAACATGGGCAATGGAGGGTTAAGTGGCTTGCCCAAGACCACAAGGAGCACCTGTGGGACTAGAAACCCCAGTCCTTCCGGCCCAAGGTTGCTGTCCTCTAGTGGGATTTGAACCACCGACCTTCCGGCCTGTAGTACCTTGCCCCAACCACTAGGCCACTCCTCCCTCCCCCTAGGCACAAAAAAAACCTGACTCCTTCCCACCAGAGCCCCCAAAAGAAAATAAAGAAACTTAAAGAAAGCAAATCTAGAACGGGCCAACCGAAAAAGTTGACTTCCTAACCTTTATCTGACGCACTTACACTCGCTTGCAGTCTGCACGCGGCTACCACGAGGCCAAAATGGCCACCGCTGACAGACGCAGAATAATGGTGCCAAAACATCCCGCGATGCTTCACAGTCAAGGCAATCGACCCCCCGCCTACCTGGAACCGCTGCTCAAATGCTCTCCTCCGAAATCGCGGGGCTCCACTCCGCCCGAAACGAGCAAGGAGCCGCCAGACAAGCTACCCGCTAACCAGCCTTCCTTCTCTTCTGGCTCAGGGCATCTGATCGGTGTGTGTCCAAGCGTCTCGCCGAGAATAACAGCTCTCCCCCGTACTAGCAAGGAGGAAAGATCGGAGCTGAGAGCAAAGTGAAAGCACGGACCGGCAGAAGAAAAGTTTGTCTTTTTTTTTTTTTTTTTTTTTAATTTAGAGATTGTAAACGGGGACGTTGGGTGAGAATGTCCACAGTCTTGGCAAAGGCAAATATTAGTATGACTTGCAAAGGATTGTGGGAAATGTAGTCCATTCATACCAGAATCAGCCGTTCACAAATAAATGAGTTGTGCTTGCTCGAGTGTAAGCAAAGAAAATATATTTTTATTTATGGGGTTATTTTTCCCACACAGATTTACTTGGTAGCACAAAAGGATACTTGCTTTCAGTATTATACTTAGGAAAAACAAATCATGATCAGCAACTGAACTTCTTAAGCAATCAAACAATAAAGACCTTGATGGGAACTGAAAGGTCTTTCTGTGGGCTCCTGCTAATACCTTTTAGCAGTGCTCCAAAAACAAAACAAAACCCAAAAAGTAATCAAAAAACTGTTCTTTTTCAAGGATAACTTCTTGTATTTTCACACACACCCAGAAGTGTCCTTTCAGAGCTCACATGCAATTATGCAAGGCTTAGTTGCTAACAATTAACCAGCTGCAAACCTCTTGGCTGGTTTACTTTCTATACGTGGCTCAAATCCTATCCTAAAGCTTTCTTGTAAACTTTTCTGGGTAGATAAAAGAACAAGTTATATTTCTTTTTGATGGTTGTTGTATTTGTGAAAGTATATTACCACAGCAGCCTAGACAGAGAGCAATCCATGTATTCACTCTGATCATTTAAAATATCTCCTTCTTCAACTATCATAGAATCAATATCATGGACTGGCTCAGAGGAATTTCTTAATGGAGCACTCTCAGGACAATACTGGTTTCCCTGCTGTCTTCCAAGTGAAGAGCTAGGGCATAGATCAGTGTTCATACCTGAGCTTCCTTTGTTGTTAGGTTTCCTCTCCAGATATCCTGGCCAATAAGTAGTCCAGCTTTTATGCCCAGCCTTCCAATCAAGATCCCTGGACACTGGGTCTCTCTTCACATACCTTCTTGCACTGGTCTTAGGGCCCCTTCCAAATGCAGCCGTCTCCTTTACAGGTGCCGTCTGGGGATTCCTGGCTCTGTAGCCCCACTCCTCTGGCTTCCTCAAGTCCAATGGAGTATGCTTGCCTCTGGAATGACTCCCAACACACGTACTGCTATGGGCTCCTTTAGACCTCCAAGATGCTTTTCTCTTTCTTCCACGCTGCTTCTTGTTCTCTCTCTGTCCTTGAGCTCTGGGTTCCTCATCAACTCCAATTCCAGCTCTCTGGTCTGCAACTGTTGCTGCTCCTGATTCTGTGTAGAATCTGTTTTTCTTTTAACCTGCTTAGAGGGATACTCCACCCTAGCACAGCTCAGCTGTGCTGAATCAAGCCCTGCCCTTGGAGATGAGGGATTGGGGAATACCTCATAGTTCTCCTGATTGAACACACGTTTCCCCACTTCAGCTCTTCTAGTTGCTGTTTGAAACCTGGTGCATTCTGGGACTGGTAGTCTTTTATGGAAACATTCTGTTTTATTATTTCTACCAGCAAAGACAGGTTGCTTGTTCAGAGCCAATTCACCTCTATTATAGCTCCTTCCTGAACTATGATAAGCTTCCTTATCACAAGATACAGAACACAAAATAAACAAAAACCAGCAAATAACCCTCAAATCAAACCCAAAACTAAGGGACTGTGGCTCCAATGCTCCTGAATTGTTCCCTAACATGAGCCCAGCACTAGTCTCACTATGTCCTCCTGCTGCATGGACACTGGACACACTGGGGATTGATGGGAGAGCCGATGGACTACATACAGTGATGTCATGTTTTTGGACATGCCCAGTCTCCAAGCTGCAGGAGGATGTGCATTACCCAGAAGTGGAGGACTAAACTGGATGACCGATAAGGAAAAAAGGATTTAAGGGAAAAAAAAAAAAAAACGAACACAAATGGAGGGCACAATCAATCCCCTAACAGAATGTCATATATGACATCCTTATAAAAATATAAAGAAACGATCCTTAGAAAGAATGACCACCACACCAAAACACTCATCAAATCACTTAACCACCCAGGGCAACTTTTTGAAATAGTCAAATTGCTAACTCAATCCCCTAAATAAATGAAACACACACACACCTGTGCTATCAAACCCCAAATCTCACACACACGTGCTTGCAAACCACTTTGCAGACAAACTAAAAAGTAACACACCCGAGGGCACCACTCCCACACAGGTCCTCTGCACAAACCTCAACTCATGGAATTCTTTCTACTCAATTGATCAAAGACAACTACTAAAAATCATCACCTCAAATCAATCAACACCACTACTTCAGTGCTTGATCCATTGCCCAGTACACTAGATCAAGGCAACTAAAACCAAAACTAGCTCCACACATACTACCCATTTTAAACCAATCCCTCACACAAGGATACATGCCAACCCAATTCAAACAATCCATGATACGCCCTATCTTGAAGAACAAAACCCTAGACAAACACAACCCCAGTTCTTATAGATCAATAGCAAGCATTCCATTTATCTCTAAAATAAATCGAGAAAGCTGTGCAAATGCAATTACAGGACTACATAGACCTAAATGCACCCCTTGATTAACAATTCGGATTCCACCCCCACCACGGAGTTGAAACATTTCTACTAACCCTTCTAGACAAACTTATATGGGGTCTAGACAAATCAAAGAACACTTTCATTCTAGTCTTCCTAGACATTTCTTCCGCATTTTACAATTTCAATCATAAAACACTGATTAAAAGATTTATATCAAATAGGAATCACAGGATCTGTACTCCAGTGGTTCATATCTTACCTAGAAGAATGCACCCAACAAGTCCAAGCAGGTGCAGAAATATGGGAGAGCGTCAAACAAGAACAAGGAATCCCACAAGGTTCTGTCCTATCTGCATTATCATTTAATCTCTATATTCAACCGGTATGCAATATATTCAATACATTCAAAGTAGGATATCACATTTACGTTGATGATATCATGCTGTACGTACCAACAGACATCACCAATCTTAACCAGCATACACTCTCTTCCTGCATCAAAGCACCATAAACCTGGTTAACCTCTAGATAAACTTCAATAAAACTGAAGTACTCTATACAACAAGAAACAGATTTCACCCCCCCCCCCACCACCCATATTCCCAACACAAGAAACAGACATACCAGTTAAGAAAGAAGTAAAATATTTAAGAGTCGTTTTAGACCAGTCCCTAAAATATAGCATCATACAAAAATAATCATGAGAAACATATTTTTCAAATTGCGAACCCTACAACACCAAAGACCACTACTCGACCCGCACGACTTTAGGTCAGTGGTGCAAGCACTGGTCACTCCTCACCTTGACTTTTACAGTGGCATACTTCAAGGACTGCCAAAAACAACCACAACGATCAACCAGCTCCAAATAGCCCAAAATGTAGCAGCCAGAATCATTTGCAAAGCCCCCCCCCCCCCCATGACCACATCACCCCCATCATGCATAAGCTCCACTGGCTCCCTGTCACGTCTAGAATAAACTTTAACAAAAAAAAAACCGACCACATTTAAACTACTCAATAACATTTCTCCCTTGTTCCTAAATACATTAATACACCCAGCTACAGACACAAGAAGCAAAAGAGAATGTCACAAGAACACCATCAAGATCCCGACAGACTACCATAAAACTAGACAAGCTACAAGCAACAGAGCTTTTTCCATTTGTGGCCCCAATGCTTTGAAACACACTCCCCAAATCAGAGAGCCATCAAAGACCTACAAATGTTTAAAAAACAAATCAAAACACAACTCTTCAGTGAACACTATGACAATGACAGTAATATCCCCACATCATCTCAAAATACTCACTCTTCAGATACTCCCCACCCCCATCAATGAACATCCCGCTAGTCTGAACACTATGTAAACCTTATTCCTCTGAATAACTAACCTTGTACATTATACATTCTACAATTTAGTTCTCCCGTTCCCATATACCCCATTCTTGTACCCTTAAAATGTTTAATGTACAAGGTTCAGTTCTCTGTCAACCGCCCCTGATCTCTTGAAGGGGCAGAATATAAAATCTTTCGCAAATAAATGCAAATCTCTCAAACATATTCATTGTGGCAATCCTGAAAACCTGATCAGTTGGGTGTGCTCTGAGGACTGAGTGGAGAACAAAGGCTCTAGATATGCATGCAAATTCTTGACTTTTTACGAACAGCAGATAAGCTACACATCTGGAGGTCTGAGAAGTGGCACCAGTGTGTGTTCAGGATCCCTGTTGGGTGGACTCATACTGGTTCAGTTTGAGACTGTTAACATTTAGCCCGATAACACTGTAAAACAATGGAAACCAGTAACATATATTGTATTAAGATTAGGCAAATTTAAATAGAGATTTTGCTTGAGAAACAGTATTGGAACCTAGTTTTCTTTTCCACTTCTGATAGCAAACACTCTAATATACCACCCTCTTGTATCTCTTATTACAGGCCTGGACAAATTTTCTTGGATCTAGAAGCCAGCCGCCAAAATCTAGGTCATAGTACATGTCTCTGCTCCCACTCCCCAAAAAGATGTATTGCAGTTATTTTTTTTTTTAGATTTTATGGCCAGATTTATCAAACCATTTTCTATGGGAAAAAGCTTAATAAAACAGGCTCGCAATAGACCACTGCATAGTGCCAAAAGGCGGCAGTGGATCCACTCCTCCACCACCCCTACTGACCCTTTAGTTACATGTGTGTGATGAGGGGTACGCCTTTTGCACACACATTATGTCCTTTACTTCTCAGCATTCATCTCTTCAGCCTCCAACCCCTTTCCTGCTGTACCTCCCCCACCACCAACTATGTTTCCCTTCCCCAGACACTCTCCCCTTCCCCACCCCACCCCCCTGTTATTATTAATTAAAAAACAAAAACACAAAAAAATAGTAATTACACTTACCTGGTAATTGTAGTTCCTTGAGTGACGACAGCTTAGTCCTCTACGAATGGGTAGTGCACCTCCTCCTGCAGCATGAAGACTGGACCAATCAAAACTCAGCACCACTGGATCCAGCATCCTGGCATTCCCTTGCCCTCCAGTGAACTACTGTCAAAGCAACTGAAAGAGATAGCTAACCTTTAAGACAAAGCCGTAAAAATTTAATATGTCCTGGAATCTGCAAAACCAGTTTTGTTTTGTTTTTTGATTTTCTTGTTTTTTGTTTTTTTTGTAAAGGGAAACCTAGAAACAACGTAGAAGACTGCACCCATCCCCCCCCAGGAGGGATGGAAATACCCCAAAGACAGCCAACCAAGGATTCCTATCCTGCCGCACCAGAAGCAGGTAGCGAGAGCAAAAGAACAAAGAAAACTGCTGAAGAACACACCCGCAAAAAAAAAACGGACTCCCGTATGGCATGCGTGCCGAGACAAAAACTGCGTCCCAAGGGAGGGAAGGAGGACTAAGCTGTCGTCACTCAAGGAACTACAATTACCAGGTAAGTGTAATTACTATTTCCTTATCGTTCCTCCAGCTTAGTCCTCTACGAATGGGATGTAACAGAGCAGACTTAACGGGAGGGATTCCGCCAACCGGCACGCAAGACCACGGAACCAAAACAGGCATCACGTGCCGCCAAGACATCAAGACGATAGTGCTTACTGAAAGTGTGGAGAGACGACCACGTCGCCGCTTTACAAATCTCTGCCGGAGACACCAAACTATACTCCGCCCAGGACGTCGCTTGAGCTCTGGTAGAATGAGCCCGCAAACCTAGCGGCGCCACACGCCCTTGCAACAGATAAGCGGAGGCAATCGCCTCCTTAATCCATCGAGAAATAGAGGCTTTCGCTGCCGCCTCACCTTTCCTAGAACCGCCGAACAAGACGAACAAACGATCTGACTTGCGGAAGTCCTCGGTAACCTTTAAATACCGACGCAAAATTCTCCTAAGGTCCAAACGACTAAGCCCTTGATCCGAGGCTCGCTCACCCGACGCCTGCAACACTGGGAGCGACACCACCTGATTTAAGTGAAAGGGAGAAGACACTTTAGGCAAAAAGGAAGGTACTGGTCGTAGAACCACCTTTTGATCCGAAAAAGACAGGAAAGGCTCTCTGCAAGAAAGAGCTTGAAGCTCAGAGATACGTCGCGCCGAACAAATCGCTACCAGAAACACCGTCTTAAGGGTTAAATCCTTCACCGAAGCTCGAGCCAGAGGCTCAAACGGCGTGGCGGAAAGCGCCCGCAAAACCAGGTTGAGATCCCACGGAGGCACGGAGACGTGACGCGGAGGGCGCAGTCAAGAAACCGCCTTCAGGAAACGGATCACATCGGCATGGGCACCCAGCGCGACCCCATGTATTTTACCTCTGTAACAGGAGAGAGCCGCGAGCTGCACTCGCAAAGAACTAGCCGCCAAACCTTTATCAAAACCGTCCTGCAAAAAATCCAAGACAACCGGAAGAGAGGCCGTAGCCGCCCGAACCTGTCGCCTGGAACACCAATCCTCAAATATACGCCAGATGCGGACATAAGCCAGCGAAGTGGAGCGCTTTCGGACTTGAAGCAACGTCGTTACAACCGCCTTCGAATAACCTCTCTTCCTCAGCCGTGCCCTTTCAATAGCCAGGCCGTAAGAGAGAATCTCTCCACCACCGGCATGCGGAGAGGACCCTGACACAGCAGGTCCAGAGCAAGCGGAAGCCGCCATGGAGAAACGGCTAACAACCGGACCAGATCGGCATACCAGGGACGACAGGGCCAATCCGGCGCTATCAACAATACCCGTCCCCGGTGAGACTCGATCCGCTGAATCACCCGCCCCAGTAGAGGCCACGGGGGAAACACATAAAGAAGGCCAGAGGTGGGCCAGGTCTGCAAAAGAGCATCGATGCCCTCGGACATGGGCTCTCGCCGACGGCTGAAAAAACGAGACGCCTTTGCGGAGCGAAAGGTTGCCATCAGGTCCATTACCAGCGGACCCCAACGCCTCACCAACTGTTGGAATACCGCAGGATTCAGCTCCCATTCGCCGGCATCCACTTGGAACCGACTGAGAAAATCCGCCGTGACATTGTCCTTTCCGGCAATGTGTGCCGCCGAGATCGTCTGCAACCGGGGTTCTATCCACGCGAAGAGCAACTGGGCTTCCGCTTCCAAGCCCATGCTTCCGGTACCTCCCTGCCGATTTATGTAAGCCATGGTTGCGGCATTGTCTGAGAGAACTCGAACCGCTCGGTTCGTGACCTGCAACTCGAAGCGTTGCAGCGCTAACCGAACGGCCCGCAGCTCCAATCGACCAACCGCTCTCCTGCGGGGACCAAAGGCCCTGCGTCACAAGTTCTCCGCAGTGCGCGCCCCAGCCCGTGAGACAGGCATCCGTCAACAGCGGAATCCAGTCCGGCTGTGCCAAGGGCATCCCCGCTCGGAGCGATGAAGGACGTAACCACCACTTCAGATCCTGGCGAACTGTCCGCGGGCAGGGAAGACGTTTGGTCAACGCATCGGTCTGATTGGACCAGCGACGGAGCAAGGCCCTCTGCAGAGACCGCATGTGGAAATGAGCCCAAGGCACCACTTCCAAGGATGCCGCCATCATCCCCAAGAGTTGCAGGTAGTGCCAAGCTGACGGAGCCGCAGTCTTCCGAAAGCGGCGCACCAGAGATTGAAGAGCTAGTACTCTCCGCTCCAGGAGCGACATGACTCCCCGACAAGTATCGAAGCGTACTCCGAGGTACTCGAGCGACTGCGTCGGAACCAAGTGGCTCTTGTCTGGGTTGACAACCCAGCCGAGAGACTGCAGGAGTCCGACGACCTTTGCCGTCGCTGACTCGCTCTCCAAGCGAGTTTTTCCGCGGATCAACCAATCGCCCAGATAGGGATGAACTAGTACCCCCTCCTGACGCAAGGCTGCCGCCACCACCACCATGACTTTGGTGAACACTCGAGGCGCGGTGGCCAGTCCGAAGGGTAACGCCTGGAACTGAAAGTGACCCCACGGAAGCGCGAACCGGAGATACTTTTGATGGGACTCCCGGATCGGTATATGGAGATAGGCCTCGGACAGGTCGAGAGAGGAAAGGAACTCGCCTTTGCGGACCGCTACAATTACTGACCACAAGGTTTCCATGCGAAAATGCGGGACACAAAGACAGCGATTCACGCCTTTGAGATCTAAGATGGGCCGAAGAGCACCATCTTTCTTTGGCACCACGAAATATATGGAGTACCTGCCGAGACCATACTCCGCCTGCGGAACCGGAACGATGGCCCCTAACCGGAGCAAGCGATCCAGAGTTAGACGAATATGAGCGGTCTTTATGGGGCCCCGGCATGGAGACGCTACGAAAGAATCGAGAACGGGCTGGGCAAGCTCCAAGGCGTATCCGTCCCGAATAATCTCCAAAACCCAGCGATCTGATGTGATACGGGTCCAAGCAGGGAGAAACTGGCTAAGGCGACCTCCAATCGCCGCTACCCCCGCCTGGACCCGCAGCCCTTCATTGGGACTTGCGAGCGGCTGACGAAGTCGCAGCAGTGAATCCTCTAGAGGCACCGCGGAAGCCCCGAAAACTGGGCGATCTCGAAGGATACCTGCCCCGCTGCGAACCCACGAAACGGGAAGATCGAAAATCGACGAAAGTCCCGAAACTGACCCCGAGGGGAAGGAAGGGACCTCCCTCTCTTTGGGCGATCCTCCGGGAGGCGGCCACCCTTGGATTCGCCCAACTCCTTGACCAACTTATCAAGATCCTCACCAAAGAGTAGCTTGCCTTTAAAGGGCAACTTGCCCAGGCGAGACTTGGAAGAAGCATCCGCCACCCAGCTCTTCAGCCAAAGAGCTCTGCGAGTGGCTACCAAAGAACCCATGCTATTAGACAGCGCCCGTATGAGATCGTAATGGACATCCGCGAGATACGCCGAACCCGACTCCAAGCGCTGAAGCTCAGCCAGATCGTCAGCTTCCGCGGGCGCCGCCTGCCGAAGACGCTGAACCCAGCGAAGACAGGCGCGAGCAACCCAAGCGCCACAAATGGAGGCCTGTAACGCAACAGCGTCCGCCTCAAACGATTGTTTCAGCAAACCGTCCATCTTACGGTCCTGAGGCTCCTTTAAGGCCGCGCTATCCTCAACAGGGATCGTGGTCTTCTTAGTTACCGCCGAGACCGCCGCATCTACCTTAGGCAAACGAAACCGGTCGAGATCCTTGTCTGACAACAGATACAGTTTGCGCATAACCTTGATGCCCTTGAGACCAGATTCAGGAGCATCCCACTCGGTTTGTATCATTTGGTCGAGAACCCGGTGCAGGGGAAAAAACCGCCTGCGGCTGACGGACAGCCTGAATGATGGGGTCCACCCCATCGTCCTCTTCAGCCGGCGGGGCTGAGACCAGGCCAAGAGTCTGAAGCGCTTCAGACAGGAGCGCAGGCAATTCCTCCCTGCGAAAAACCTGTATGATTTTCGCCTGGTCTTCTGGCTCCGGGATCTCGCCTTCCTCCAAGGCGTCCTCCTCCATGTCCAATTCAGGATCGTCTCCTTCAACCCAATCGGACTCGGACAATTGCACACCTGAGGCCCCGCCGTCCTTCGTGGAAGGGTGCGCGGAAGTGGCCTGCTCCGAAAGGGAACCCAGCGCAACCCCTTGACGTCGTCGACAAAACGCTTGATGCATCAGTAAAATAAAATCAGGAGAGAAGTCATCCAAGAGGGAAGTACCTCCGAAATCAACTGGTGCTCCTGAGCTTGCAGAAAGAGCGGAGCTCGTCCCCGAGGGCCCCTCCAAGGGCGAGTCAATAACCGGAGGCGCGGTAGAGGGCTGGGAAACCGTCAATGGCGTCTCAAGCCGCTGCTCCATACTGAGGGACACGGAGGCACAGCGCTGACAGACGCCCGTGTCTGCTGAAGCGCCCCTCTGTGATCCACAAATGACACACAGGGATCCCGAGGGCATGGAGACAGGACACCCCGTACCCCAGGGAAGAAAAAAGCAAAGGAGGTCCGCTTTGCGCCCAGACTACAGAAAGAAAAGAGAGGACGCTGACCCCCCAGCCCCAAAGACAAACCCTTGCCCAGACACTGGGAGGGTGTCAGCAAGGAGGGCTTCTGCCGCCCACCCTTTGCTTGGGAAACTGTTTGGCTCGTTTGTTGTTGCTTCTTGTGTTATTTTATTTTATTTCATTTCCTTTTTTTTTTTTTTTTTTAATCAGCAGAAAGCGCGGCAAACGCAGGCAGGCTGCACAGCCGGAGAAAATCACTCCTAGCCGTCCACAACCCACTCGCCGCAGGGAAGAGCCCAGAAAAACTAAAGAAACCAAAGAAAACAACAAAACTACTAAAAGAACAAGGGCAGCAACACAGGGGATCAGCGGAGAGACACCGCGGCTCCGAAATCACTGACAGTCATTGCCTAAACCGCGCGAAGCAGAAAACCGCCAGCCACAAAATGGCCGCGGATGCTGAGGAAACTGAGGCGCGGGAAAATTTGGTGCCGAAAAGAACAGCACAGCCAAAAACCCGGCGAAACAGCCCGCTGACCATGAACCCGGGCCTAGGAAAAAAACGCAAAGGCAAAGAAAAAACCCAAAAGTAAAGAAAAATAAAGAAAACAAAGCACAAAGCGCGATAGCTGCAAGAACCGGGGCTGCTGCTCAAAGCGGCCCTGCTGCCGGGAAACCCGTCGGCACTTGCCAGGCACAGAGTCCTACCTGCCAGGAACTGAGGCGCTGGACCGCCGCCGCCGGAGCTCTGACCCGAACAGCCTTGGGTACAGAGATCCAAGCAAACGAAAAGAAGCAATAAGCAGCGTTGGCTGAGCAGGAGAGGAACCTCTGCTGAGCCCCTCCCCCTCCGGAGTGCCGGTTTCCTCTAAAATTAAAGGGACAGGTACTCCTGCACTGCCATAAATAAATAGAAACCCCAATAGGGACCAAAGAAAAGAAAAGGAAAGGTTAGCTATGCCTAAGACCTATTCTAACTGACTAGTGAGCCCAGCCTGGCTCACAAACATCTTCCTGCTGCATGAAGACTGGACACACTGGAGGGCAAGGGAATGCCAGGATGCTGGATCCAGTGGTGCTGAGTTTTGATTGGTCCAGTCTTCATGCTGCAGGAGGAGATGCACTACCCATTCGTAGAGGACTAAGCTGGAGGAACGATAAGGAACACTATATTTTTAAGCCAAAACACAGGCTGGGCAGACACTATAATTGCCATTATCACTTCTCCTGATGCACTTCTGCCTGCAGGGAGTCCATCTTCCGTGGGCAGACACCAGCGGTCTTGGTCACGCATGCACTTCAGATATCACCAGTACTAGCCATTTGCTCCAAGCCCCGGGCTCCAGATCTGATTTTGTCACCATGGTGATCTGGCACTTGGGGTTTGTCAAGCCCTGTTTTATTAGATATTGTATCTAATGTAGGTTAGAAGACTACTACTTAACCCAGCTGAACAAATTCTTGCTGTATCACTCAGCAGAAGTTGGGCTTGATCCCACAGCCCCCAGTATTCTCTGGCTATAATGTTCTTCTACTGCCCATCACCTCCAGAACCATATCTCAACATCTCCTGTTCCCAACCAACCAGCCCACTCTCCAGACCCACCTCTCACTTGCTCTTCCCACCCAAAAAACAATCATCTGAGGCTTTCCCCTATTAAATTTTGTAGGGAGTTTTAGGTTGTGGCCTGAATGATCTTTAAAGTTTACAAATTCAGTAGTGGGCAAGTGTCCATCCATGCTGGGATGTTTGATGTTGCTGCAGTTTATTAATAAAATGATTTAAAGAAAGTTTATATACTTCCAGAAGAATTTCTTACCACAGTTTTTTGTGTCCTCTGTACAGCCAATATCTTGTTTCCCAATGAAAACTTTATGCATTTCACCTCTCCTTTGTCTTCCATCCTTTCAAATAATTATTTTTAAAAAAAGAAGTTAGGTGATTATTTCACTTCTATGTTTTAACATGGGTTAAAATTCTGAAAGACATTGGCATTTCTGAAGAATCGGAAAATGAAAAGATTGGCATGCCGACAGAACTATTGGATGTATCCTCTCAGTATAGCTCCATGACAGTGGAATGTTCAGCTCCAGTCATCCACACTATCATCAGTAAATAAGGCAGCTGATAATGGAAGATACAAAACCTGATGCCAAGCCAGGCCAGGCCAGGCCACTCTCTTGCTACTGAACCAATACTGAATTAAGAACAGGGCCAACTCAAAAGTATCTGATGCAGAGGGTAACCAGTCATGCCGCCCTCCCTGCACTGAGTGGCTCAAGGCTCCCCCCACCACTTCAACTTTTCCTATCACCTTCCCTCCATCCCCCCCCCCCCCAAAACCAGGTAGAATAGACTCCTGCTGCTTTTTCTGCCACTTAGTTAAACTGTCTAGACAGATTAACCAATACCACACACTCATGGCCAGTATTAGAAATGAACTGGCCCAGGGCATACATGGGAGGGCACCCTAAACCATGGAGGAACAGATTCCAGCTGTTCTGGAGGTGAGAAAGTGGCAAACAGATGAGTGGGACAGCCTACAAATGTTTTCACTCTAGGCAACTGCCTAGTTTGCTCAGTGGTGGGGCCAGCCCTGATTAAGAAACAAGTTTAATTTAAAAAAAATAAATAAGGCAAGACAAACGAAGGCTAATGCTTAACTAACCTGAATGAAATGGAATTTCGCTCATCAGGGCCTTTAACAACAACTCCGGTTGCACCACCAGATCGAACTGCAAATACCTTTCAGTAAGGAGACATAGTGCATCTTAATGTCCATTCACTTTTGCAAAATGACCCAATATTAGAGTTCTCAAAACTCTTATACACATTTGTTTTTTCACTGGAATCAAACATTCAGATTGTTAGTATTTAATACCATTTTAGTAATCTGTATCAATATCTATGTAGCTATGTATCAATAATCAGAGCCACCAAAAATAATATAGTTATCACTTTATGTGATCAGGAAAACACAAACACATAAAAATCTGAGATTCCTGGGTCCAGATCAGACTTGCCAGATGACTTCTCATTGTTTGACTTTATTTTCCCCCTCAAAGGCCCTGTTCTTTCAGCAAAGGGGAGTTAATCTGCTCTGTGCAATTCTAAGGAGCATATTTACTCAAGTAGGCTACCAGGTAGCATGATGTTTAACACGCAGTAAGAGCAGTGTGCTGAAATGTAGCACAGGGCCCCGTGCTAGTAATCCCATGCTAACAGGGTAGAGTGTGAGGGGACAGGGTCTGGGCAGGTCAAGGGTGGAACATAGGCACTGACAGCAATTTGCAGTTAACACATGCATGAGAAGCTCACACTAATTATGCTTGCTGCAGTTAGCACAGGTGCACGTACCACCACCTCAATGTGTGGCATTTAGTGCACCCACATGCCCACTTGCACAGGGCTGTGTCTTTGCACAATGTTAGACACACACACACACACACCCTAAAGTTAATATGGGCCCTCGCCCACATGTGTTAGTGGCATGGACTTTTATAAACATGTCCTTGAGTGCATTACAAGATCAGATGAAACAATCTTGCATTGGCATAGCCTCATACTTCGTAAAATTAGATGAGTCCTGCAGAGGGGATTATACCACTCTTTAGATATACAGACCCTCTTAAAACCCAACACTGCAAGACAAAGTATTCAAAGTATTACTGTTAGAAACATCAGACTGCTGATGGCTATACCATTCCAAAAGCACCCCTTCACCCTGTAAGCACTTTGCCACAGAGCAATATAGGTAGATATAGGGAAAAATAACTAAAGCACCTGGTGGCAAAGGACACCAAAAGGTATTTTCAAAGCCATCACCTATATATTTCCAAAGTCTCACACACAAACAATTCCGAATCCCCATACCTTCTACAAAGCATTCCCAAAGTAATTTATGCCTTAAGTACTTGTTGTTTTGTCTATTCTTCAAATTTCATCACATTTTTTGTTCATGTTGCTGTTTTTTCTTATTATAAGACAAAAAGCTGAACAATTTAATATTTACAGTTTTTTTATTTTGTCTTTCTTCCTCTCTCAAGTGCCTCTCTACTGTGTGAGCAAACAGCAGTCTAGTCCACAACAAGCCTGCCCCTGAAGTTAATATGGGCCCTCGCCCACATGCACCCTAACCAAATACCACCCTCACTTGGACTGTAAATACTCTAACTTGTTTATTAATCTTCAACTGTTAAATGCAAATGTAAATAAATAGTTACCAATGTTGATATAACAGCTTTTACCGGTTCCAAGTATAATTGTTGAGTTAAATGTAAACAGTTTTGATAACACTGAAAAGCGGTATATAAGAAATGTTAGTTAAATAAATAAATAAAGTGCGTGCGTGCTGGGACCAAATCCAGCAGCTCTTACTGGGCCTACCTAATTAGGTGACAGGCCTTCTCAGTCCAGGCAAGCTGCAAGCCTGTCAGTTTTCAAAATGTCTGGTAAAATGTTCCAATGCTGATAGAACACATTAGAAAACACAATGGGTCAAATAAGTTTTACTTATGAGCAATGTTCCCTCTAATTTTCTGTAGGCTGTGTGCGCATAAATTATCAGCTGTGTGCAGCTTTTGAAGGAAGGTTAAATTTTTGTGCGCTACATAACGACTCAGAGTTATATACTTTAAAAATTGACTACAAGTCAGAATACAGTATGTACACCACATTGGATTTTAAAAAATTAAATGAAAATAGACAATTACTAAATGAAGCGGGAAATTTCTAGTAATTACAATCATAACTTTTAACTTTTAAGACGTCTGTGTTGTTTTCTATCAGAATCAGAGCCGTAATTTTTGTGCGCTCTGTTGTAATGTATGTGCGCTCACTCAGCGAGGTGTGTGCACGCGCACACGCGCACAGCTTAGAGGGAACAGTGCTTATGAGGCACCAAGGGATGGGCCCTTTTTGTATTCACACTCACCAACTTAAAAAAAAATTCAAGATCAAAATTAGGTTCTCCTCTGTTTTAACTGCTGTACATATAAAGCTATATATTTGCAATCATCTGTATAGTTGTCACATCAGTGCTAAATTGCAAGTCCAAAGCAGGATAGCAAGACAACCACTATTCTTTATCACACTGTATTTGTTTCAGGGCAACATGTGGTTTCTCAGAGTACTCAATAGCAGCTCTATTACACCATAGAATAAAATGCAACTACATCAACCCAACACTGAAGTTTTAACATGCAGGATCCCTGAAGACGGATGAACTATATCTATCAGATCACATCAGCTTATCAGAAGCACCGCGTCTCTGGACTTGCAGTTCCAAATTCTTGAAGGAATAGAGAAGCAAGTCTAGAGAGACAATGCAGCCAGCTTCATCAGGTGGATTTGGCACCACCTGGAGAATGGGGGAAGAGGAAACTGGGGAGGCAAGGATTAACACTATGACACCTGAGAAACTGGCTGCCCGCCTAATACCTACACCCTCAATCCAGTGAAGGAACAGCATATCCCTTCTCCCAAGAGATGAAAGAGGAAGAGAAGCAGTGCATAGCCCAGAGATAAAGAAGGTGGGCAGTGCAGATGAAAAACAGAGGACGTGAAGGGGGCAGTGCACATCCCTAAAAGGAGGGAAAGGTAGAAGCAGTGATGCTGCCAGGTATGGGGGGGGGGGGGGGGGGAAACCCATACACCTCATGAATGAATGAGGTGGTGGGGGTGACTGGTTGTGTCTAAGGGATAGAAGAGGGATGGGCACCTGTAATAGGGAAAGAAGAGTTAGTGCATTCCCCAAGGTTGTTATATTATGTTATTTCCCCGAGACCCCTCGCTCCCAGCACTACTCACACCTGTTTATTGGCCTCATCAAAGAAGACGCTATTGACGCCTCCAGCCTTCTCAAAGAGCACAGGCCTAATACACAGCTCCAAATAATACTGGCTGCTCATGGCGACGGGTTCACTGCAGCATCCCACCACCTTTGACTTCCTATTTACGGCCTTATCACGTGACGCGGAACTCGGCGTCTTAAGGGCTGCGCTGCCCCGGTGGGGAGGACGTCGACGTCGAGGGTTAGCAGCCGTTTTAATGCGTCATCTTTAGCTTGTATAAACGGGGGTCTCCTGCTTCAGGCTTGGAGAAAACAGGAAAATACTAACAGCGGTGCACTAATCTAGTCAAAAGATAATTAACTGGTTGACCTTGGTGTCATAATATCTCACCCCCAGCTAAGGCCTTGAGCTTTGCCTCCCGTCCCCGATTCCATGGACTATAGCCGTTTCCTGCCCCAGATTTCATTGGAGACAGACAGAGGCAAAGAGAATAAGAGACATTGCTTCTCCTGTAATGCATTCTTCTCTATCCTGGTAGGAGGAGATTTAAAATTGACTTCTTTTCTGAAAAAAAAGAGGAATTTTAGAATATGTATCTATATGTATAAAATGAAGTTTAAGCTTAGATGGCTTTTTTTAAACTTTTGAAATTAGTGAATGCTATTTAACACTAGAAGCCCCAAAGTGCGTCAATTGACGCAAATGCATCTTCGAAGGTTTATACCAGCGCCACTGCTAGAACCATGTCAGTTATGTAATGATGTCACGTACTGCACGTAGTAAACAAATAAGTAACTTCAAATTAATTCACATCTGCATTTCATGCTCAACGCAGTCGTCGTGATAATGCGTCAATTGACGCACTTTGGGATGCCTAGGTAAAATCCCTTTTTGGGGCTTCTAGAATTAAACAGGTCATTTTGGAATATATGAGGAAAAGATATCTGAGGAAGGAGGATGCCTGCCCTTCCCAGACCAACTCAGCCCTGCCTGGATGTCCCAGATTTGTTTCCCCAAAACCTGGTAACCCTAGATTTATCTCTTAGTTGTTATATAAATGTGCTGCTTCAGAGGGGTGGCAGTATGACCTCACTCAGCTCTTTTTCCTGCTCTTCAGTTTGGATTTCTGACAGCCTTCTGCTTCTTGGAATCTGCTATCTGGTTTTGCCTATGGGAACTTAAATCTAGCCCTAGAGGTAGGGAAGCATCTGGGTCACTTATCACTCTCCAGTTTGAGTTTGGTTTTTCTCCTTCCTCACAGATAGCTGGAACCACTGTTCCCTCTAAGCTGTGCGCGTGTGCGCGCGCACACATCTCACCGAGCGAGCGCACATACTTTACAACAGAGCGCACAAAAATTACGGTTCTGATTATGATAGAAAACAACACAGACATCTTAAAATTTAAAAGTTGTTGTGTATTTATGGTTTTCACAAGTTCTACAATATTTTCTAGTGCAACCAATGTGGTGTACATACTGTATTCTGACGTGTAGTCAAATTTTAAAGAATATAACTCTGAGTGTCATTATGTGGCGCACAAAAATTTAACCTTCCTTCAAAAGCTGCACAGCTGATATTTTATGCGCACACAGCCTACAGAAAATTAGAGGGAACATTGGCTGGAACCTAGGTCACTTCTTCCTTTGGCACCAGGATCCTCTAGTTTTTATAGCCCAGATCCCTTGGGTCTTACATTCCTTCACCCTTCCTCTCAACTGGCTTGCAAGATGACAGCAATCTTAAAACAGGTGGCCTAGCTGGCTAGCTAGATGCAGCACTACTGGCTGTAATATCCATTTTGGATAACACCAGCCTCTCCTCCTCCCCAGACTCCTCTGTTAGAAAAAAGACACAGGCTCCTGCCTATAGGACCCTTTCCTCCAAAATGAGAATAGGAACTCATCCTGCCCAATTACTGTCAGGTAAATACAGTCTCCATTACCTCATTCAACAAAGGAGTTAGGCTAGGAGCAGAGATGTTCTTTGAGAGAGATAGACCGCACATTTTGGTGATCCTGCTACACTTTTTTTTACTAGCTTCCAGAAGCTAAAAAAAAAAACACTCTTCCGTAGGTCAGGGATGACAATATTTGAAAATGTAAGTGAATCATATAGGAATTTCAGTGATAGTCTGAAGGAAAAGGAGGGGATCAGTCAGAGATGGATAGGTGATCAGACAGGCCTGAATTCAGGCATAGGCAACTACCTAGGGCTCCAGATTTTGAAGGCACAACATATTTTATGTAGAAGTCAGACTCCCCTTGCTTTAGGATCATGCTATATGGGAGAGAAATCTCCCCTCCCTGCTTTTCTGTGTCCTACCTATGGGCTCCAGCATCTTAACTCCAGCCCTGTGATCATAAGGTGACAAACAGTATAGTTCCTTATCGTTCCTCCAGTTTAGTCCTCTACTTCTGGGTTGTGCACCTCTTCCTGCAGCTAGGAGACTGGGCATGTCAAAGTCGTGACATCACTGGATATAGCCTGCTGGTATCTCCCATCAGCCTCCAGTGTGTCCAGTCTCCTTGCAGCAGGAGGACATAGTGAGCCTAGCTTCTGGGCTCACTTGGGAGGGAACAGATAGGAGCATTTAGTGTGACAAATTCTGATTTTACTTTTGATTTTTACCTTTCATTTACTTTTAATTTTACTTTTAATTCAGTTACCTTTGGTTAATTGACAATCGGGGATTAGTTCCCTTTAGTTAGGAGCAAATTTCCTTATTTACAGTAATTTTAAATTTGAACCTGGTTCTTTAAATTAGTAGCAGCTCCCGCCTTCCCTCCTTGTCAGTGATTTTCACTTGCTGCAGGCATTTGCCGGTGCGGATCTCTCTCCCTGGACTGTACGGGAGAAAGCTCCGGGACCCGTACAGCCACACTGAAGCTGTGTGAGACGGAGCCTCTCCGTTGCTGCGGGATTTTAATTTTACTCTGTGGAACCGGCTGAGCGATCCTCGCTGCGGCTGCCAGGCACATCAGCGCAGCTTGAGGATCGGAGGAATTCAAGGAGGTAGGAGCAGGCTGTGTGGCTTTTGGCCCTGCAGGTAAGGCCTTCGGGCTCTGTTGGTCTGCTGAGGCCTCATTTTTGCAGCGGCGGCTGTTCTTGGCGCCAAAATTCATTGGCGAAGGGGCGGCCATTTCCTCTCTAGGTATTTGGACCGCATCGCGAAAGTTGCCTGCGTGAGGAAAACAACAGGCAGAATAGCTAAATTTTTGGGCCTAGTGTTTGTTTCTTTCTTTGTTTGTAGTTTTTTTTTTTTTTGAGGCCAGGGGGTTCCTCAGCATTAAGGGGGACTGTTGTCAATCCTCTTTATAGAATAAATAAGAATAAACTTAAAAACAGGACAGCAGTTTTGGCATTGATCCCTGATACCACATGTTCTTTCCCTCCTAATCATGTCTCTGAGGAGCATCTGTTCAGGCCCAGGATATTAGGCAAATTGCCAGCTTTTAGTTTCAAGGGCAGAGCCCTAACTTGTAGTTTGCAGGAGGGAAAGCCTAGAAGTGTGCCTTTATGTAGTCTATAGTGAAAGTTGCCCAAAATTCACAGGGACAGGTTTAGCAAACCTTAGAATGTACAAAAATAGGCTGGCAGTTAAACTGCCAACCGGGAAGTGCCTGTGCTACGGTCTATGGCCACCAGAGGGCAGCTGGTACACTCAATAGTGCCTTTCTATGACTGTGGGTATGCAGTCATTTGCAGGTCAGGAAAGAAATCACCACAGAGCCTCGGTGATGTGATGTAAGGTCTGAGAATCCAGTTTATATGACCAAGATTTAAAGCTCTTAATTTCTGTATCATTGGTCGGGCTCTGCTGCCCTAAAGGCCACCGAATGACAGCGCTGCTCATGAATCACATAAAGTATTCAGTGCCCCCATCCCTGGGGGGTGAGTGGTACCATACAATATCATATTACTCATCAGGTTCACACAGGCAACAACCTCTCAGACCTCCATTTGCAAGGTGGTCGGTATATCCCACTGCTATTTCTCTGACTGCAGGGAGGCCTGGTGAGGTGCTTGTGGGTTTCATAGCAACACTTAGCAGGCCCTTCCCAAGAAATTCTCATCTATTACTAGAGCAGGGTTTCATTTCATTTCTCTGGTTGCAGTTAATGCACAGCGTCAGGGGCTGTGTTCGAAAGCTTGGGTCCCATGGACTTCGGTGGGATTTCAAAAGAAAAAGAAACTCGCTTTAGTGAGAGATAGCCTTGTTCATTTTTAGCTAACACTGTTGATTTTACTTTTGATTTTTACCTTTTGCGCCTGGATCCCAAGGATGGGACATTGTTTGCTTCCAGGGGTACTTTCTATTTTGCTCTTCAGCTCCCTGGCAGATGCAGTAGGCTGGTAGGGGGTGGGCAACGCCTCCTGCAATGCAGAATCTCCCAGGATAAGGGGGGGAAGGACCACTGGGTGCAGCGGGGGCTGGTAGCTTCTTGCAAAGCTATAGTAGCAGTTTGGGTAATTTTAGCGGATCTGCTTTGATTTCATTGGAGTTGGCGGAAACTTGGTTTTTCGAGTCCTATCTTGGAAAAAAAAAAAAAAAGGGCATAGCTATGTTGATTTACCAGAATCTCCTTCCGCTATCCATAGAAGGTCCTATACAGCGTTAAAGTCAATTTATATGGTAGGATAATATTTTGGCTTAGCTGCTGTGATATAGCGCTATGTTCCGCTATAAACCTCTTCAGGTCAAAAGGAATTATGGTGATAACTCTCTTGGACAGTTGTAACAGGTGCTTGGGTGAGCGCCATGGCCAGTCCACAGATGTGGAATGCTCTGCCATAAGCATTATGTCATGGGAAGAATTTTATAGTTGTGCGGTTTCTTAATGGAAAATGTTCCCGTTTAGTTTGACTTTGCCAAATTATAAGATTTTACGGTAGATTTGTAATGTCTTAATTTTGGCTATATGGGGTTTAATTTTACATATGGAAAAGGTAGCTCAGCGGAGAGGGATTGTGAAATAGAACTCTGGCCTTTGGAGCTATCTATGCTCCCATTCCATTTATCAGAGGTTCTCCAGTACGGAGAGTCTCTGCTAGTGTTCAGTGAATGCCTTAATGGGGGGCCAGAACAGCTAGGCTAGTTCTCTAGCAGCAATGGCAGCGGCTCAGACTCTAGTAGGCATACTTCATATGCTGGGCTTACAGGATGGCTTCTGCGCTGATCGGCATCAGCCAAGGTGACTGCCGGTTTAGACTGTGAATGTGGAGTCGGCCTGGAGGAGGGGCCTTGCGTTCTCTGGACAGTGCCCTGCATACACTGAATCCCTTCAATTCGATCAGCTGCTGGCAGGACACAAGGCACGCTCGCATGCTTTTTTTGCTTCAGTGGTCTAAAAGTGGAGTCTTTACCAGGTGGTATAATGGGAACTTGTCTGCAGTTTCTCGGCTTATTTATTGCTGACTCAATTGCCACTGCAGAATGAGAGCTGTATTTCATATCACCAGGTGCTAGTTGAACTTAAAATATAAAGTCCATCTTTGTGCAGTCAGACGGAATGGGGCGTTACTCTAGCAGGACAGCCGTGGATTAGTATGCCTGTGTTTGGGAGTTCTTTCTACTTCATATTGTTGGCACGGAAAGAGCGTCTCTTAACATGTGCTGAAGGCATTTTTGGTTTAGAGGTGTCTTTGTAAAAAAAAAATAAATAAATAATAAAAATAAATAAGGAAGGAAGGAAAATAAAGAAAGTATTCAGCTGTCCTGAATTCGCCTGTTCTTGATTGACATTTTGAGGCTAAGCAGGGGCACGCCTGGGTACCACGTGGCTGGGTGCACACCTTGCACTTCCAGGGTGTGCGGACTCACTGTATGGAACAGAGCCCTAGCAATCTTCTTTATCGCAAGATGGGAAAGTAGATGGTTCACTGAAGCGATCGTTGGGGGCATTGCTCTGGCCTTACAAGCTCCCATTTTTGGAGCCTGGGGAGGCGAGAGCATGCTTCCGCTGGTCGCAGTGTTACGGCAGTCTACTCGTCTGGAACAGGAAAGGATCAGGGAGTTGAATCGACTACAGCCTGATTTGCTTTATGGGGCAAATGTGCATTATGGCTTGATTCAAGCGCTAGCTAATATTATTGGCTTCCTTGGGGTTCACCCAGAGGTCTCTCTGGTGGAGGAATGGGGCAGCTGATGGTTCGTCCCAGTCGAGGGTCAATAAGCTCCCATTAAGTCTGTCTTGTCCTTTCCCCGTGGGCTCTCATAGGGCAACTAGTTGGCGTATCGGGGCTTTCGGAGAAAGGTGCTCTTGGTAGCGCCCGGTTGGGCGAGGCAGCCGTACTAGGCTTTTCTCATTCATCTACTCGACAGGCTTTTCCTAGAAGTTGTCGGTAGCGGACGTTCTGCTGCGGCTAGGTCCGTGACAAATGTCTCAGGTGGATCTGTGCCCGCCTACGGTTTGGCCTTTGTATGGGCGGGGTCCAAGTAGAAGGGTTATTCTGCGGCAGTCTTCGCCGCCTTGTTGAGAGCAAGGAGGCAGGCTGCTTCTGCTACGTAGGTCCATGCTTAGCGCCTTTTGGAAGGCTGCTGTTCACGGCGGCAAGTCCGGGCGACAAAGGTGTCTGTATCCTTGGTCTGAGTTCTCTGCAGGACAGTGTCTGAAGGAACTAGCGGCCAGTTCCTTAGAGGATCCAGCGGGCGACTGTTTCCGGCTGTAGGAGTCTGTGAAGAGAATAGCGCTAGGTGTTCGGATCGATGTGTAGCGTTTCCTTAAGTTGGGATCCGACTGCGCTACTCAAGGAGAGTTCGGTTGCCGCCGGGGGATCCCGATTAGGCCTTAGAGGCGTTAGCTAAAGAGTCCTTTGATTCTTTACTCCAGGCGTCGGTAAAGGATTTGCTGTTATAGACAGTGGCTTTGATAGCTCGTTGTTCGGTGCGACGAGTTTCGGAGTTTCAGGCGTTGTCATCTAATGAGCCGTTTTCACCCTTTCTGGATAGAGGGTGGTGTTTGCGAGCAGTCCTGTCGTCCTTCCAAAAGGTGGTTTTCTGATTTTTCTCCTGAACCTATTGGTTTCTCTTCCAGTTCTCGGTTTTTCTGGAAGGGGAGGTTTTTATTTGTAGCTTACACCGATAGGAAACATTACATGCAGGGTGCGATGTTCCTTTCTTTGTTTTTGTGTGCTGGTTGGAGGTCCCCACAAAGGGGAAGCAGCAGCGAAGGCGGCCATTTCGCACTGAGTTAAGGCGGTGGTTGCCTCAGCTTTCTGCTGGCGAGGTTGTATGATTCCGGGGGGCTTTCTGACTCTTGCTACCAGGGCACAAGCGGCTTCATGGGTGAATCACCGTGTCATTCCATCAGGAGGGATTTGTAGAGCAGCTTCCAGGTCGTCTCTTCATTTCCTCAGTAACCACTACTGCCTAAATGTTTTGGCAGTAAAGGAAGCCTGTTCCGGGTCGGCAGTGTGGTGAGTTGGCTTGATAGGTCCCTCCCAATGATTACTGCTCTGTTACATCCCAGAAGTAGAGGACTAAACTGGAGGAACAATAAGGAAATAGAAATTACACTTACCTGGTAATTGTCATTCCTTGAGTTACAACAGTTTAGTCCTCATTCCCGCCCAGGAGTGTGATTTCTTCAGAGTTTATTTTCAGGCGGAGTGAAGCATCAATCTCAAGGAGTAGACAGATCCTTTCAGTTTCTAGATCGCAGTGAGTATCTCTCTCTGTTCTTTCTTTCTTTTCTCTTATTTAAACAAGGTGATGGTATAGGATACGTGTTTGCATAGGGGGGACATGAATGTAAAGTAAAAAAAAAAAGACAAAAAAAGAAAATATAAGACGGATACGGTTTAAAAGGCTCCTCCGGTTGAAGAATGGGGAGTTATTTAAAGTTATGGTATAGTTACTTATTTGTTGTTACTTTGAGTTTGCTTTGTCAATAGTACACTGGAGGCTGATGGGAGATACCAGCAGGCTATATCCAGTGATGTCACGACTTTGACATGCCCAGTCTCCTAGCTGCAGGAAGAGGTGCACAACCCAGAAGTAGAGGACTAAACTGTCGTAACTCAAGGAACGACAATTACCAGGTAAGTGTAATTTCTATTTTTATGGCCTACTGTATATTGTGTTAAAAAGCTCAGATCTTTAAGTCCTTTCTTGATAGTTTCAACTTAGCCAATCGTTTTAAATTCAAGTCTTATATTTCTGGATAGTTTTAAAGTTTGCATGAGAATCCTTTATGGGAGAGAATTTCTTTGAGGCCAGAGCAATGACCTTATTTATATTCACGATTCTAAAAGGAAACTTTAAAAGCTTCCAGCCATTTAAAACTTTTGAAGTTAAAATGATTGGATACTTTGAAACTAACCTAAAAGATCTGGGCTTTTTAACCCAATATAGGCCATAAAACTATACAGCCTGCCACTTTCACACATCCAACTCTTCCCCCACCTTTTTCCTTCAGATTTTCATTGGAATACTTTAGTTTTAATCATTTTTATTTGACAACACCAAAACATACATCATTAACAGCACATAGGGCAGGGCGTATGTAAGAAAATACTCTTAACACAGCCAGATGTACAAAACAAGAGGCGACAACCCAAGTCACTAAACCACTTTTAAAAGAGTGCACCCAAAACAAAACTTCCTGCCCCCCTATCAACAATGCAGAAAGAAATTCCACCCATACCCCCCTCCACCCTACCCTCCCATAGTACTGATCTCGGATCAAGTCCAAGTTCTCGCATAACAGACAGGTCAATCATATCCACCTTCTTCCCCATGAACAGCACTCAGCAGACACTCCGCACCACTCATACCAGACATTCGCCTTAACACCCAATCGCCCACTCCCACAAACACCTCCCTCTCTATCTAAGCTACCCCAAGTTCCTTCCAGCCCCCCTTAGATATTCAAAAGCACAACCCAAGCTGCCAGAGAAAGACCAGCGATAAAGGGTGCCCAAATTAACAGAAAGCGCTCATGGGCCAACTGTCCCTTTAACCTGAGCTGTCCTCCACGCCATCTCTAGTAGGTCATACCTGGCTCAGTCCCACTGCAGAAATGAAGGTGCCCTCTCTTCCATCCAATTTAAGAAGATCATCTTTTTCACCATTAGGAACCCTCTGACACAGAGCTGCCTCTGAGAGCCCCTGAAACACCACTCAATGGGAAACCTGCCAAAAAGCCAAGCCTCTGCAGCGGGTTCCAAGACCACTTCCAAGAGAATCCCCAGGCAAAAATACACCCTTTGCCAAAGCTTCTGTATCCATTCACAAAACCTGTAGGCGATAGTACCTGGCTCTCAAACACACACAGTACAAATATCAGAGCCCCTGAGGCCCATTCAATGGGCCCACACATTGTAGATGTATGCTCTCCACAGAAATTTATAATGAAGTTCCTGTTATATGACATTCAGAGAGAGCGGTGCACTTTTTAAAAGAGTAATGTAGAAGAGGGGGCATAGTACATCCCAACCCATCCTTACGCCAGTTGCTTAGACAATATTTCTAAGCTACTATGATCCACAGCAGGCCAAAGAGCCCTCCTAATAACCGTAGTTGAACCTCCTAATTCATGGAGAGCAGTAAAGAAATCATTGTCTTAAGTAGACTGAGTTCAGCCATACACACACTCTGAATGTAATGGAATGTTTGAAGATAGCAAAAGAAATCTCGTTTCCCCAGCGCAAACCGCTTTTGTAAATTGGAGTAGGAGTCTGATTTGTCTCCCTCTTCCATCCGTAGATCCCAAACCCGTTCTAGTCCCTTAGAAACCCAGAGGCGTGGCACGCTGGTTTGCAACCCCGGAAGAAAATCCAAATTCCCTACCAGGGGTAGAAGGCAAGTGAACTTCCAGGAGGTCCCCCATCTCCTACACAGCTCCCCACAGAGCTCCAAGATACAGCCCCCTGCATAGGCCTTCTGGAAGATGCTGAGCTTCCACGTGTAACATATATATCCTATGCCTCGGAACTATAAGCCACTCCACAAGAATAAGGGGCACACATGTACTAGACTCATTAATAATATCCTTTAAATGTTGTACCATACACACTAAATTGTTCTCAGTCAGGGCAAGTCCAATGCCCCTCTTCCCAATGCTTCATTAGTGCTTCAAGAGGTATATGTGGCCTCTTCCTCCACCACAAAAATGTCACCATTAATCCAATTGAATCCAACCCCATGCTTAACCCACAATGGCAGCTGTTGCAAAACATATAGCCAACATGCTAGCTTCAACATTTAGAATAAGGCAATTTTCCCCTTCAACAAGACTGGCAGTCCTCCCTAGCTGCGTAAGTGATCAGCTGTATGAGCTAATAGAGGCTTGATGTTACAATCATAGATTTGGTAAGGGTCTGCATGCAGTTGTATCCCCAAATAACATATCTGATCCACTGTCCACATTAATGGGAACACCCCCTTCCACAGAGCCTTCACCCGTCCCGCAACATCGAATACTAAACACTTGCTTCTATTAATCTTCAATCCTGAAAAGCACCCAAAGCTCTCTATAATGTTGAACACAGATGGCAGCAAGACCTCAGGATTCTGCAGACACAATATCTTATTGGCAAACGCACTCAATTTAATTTCCTCCCTACCCCCCCTCCCAAGACCAACTACCTGTGTCACGTCACATAGAGGCAGAAGCAGGGGCTCCAGCATCACTACGAACATCAGGAACAGAGGGCAATCCTGGCAGGTACCCCTACCCAGAGTAAACTCTTCAGCGATCATGCCCCCTACCGAAACACAAGCCTGAGGTTGATTACGCAGGTCTGCGACTAAAAAGCTGTTTGATTATTTTCATCTAATTTCCATGTATTTTGGTGTGCTGAAAACAAATAAAATATTGAAAATACTCCTAGACGTCATGATTTGCCACAACATGCAAAATTGTCTTCAAATTTATCTAATGTTTTCAAATTACTATTAATTAATTCAAATTGCTATTCCTTTTCGTCCCTCTAGTCCAGTCCCGGAACCATAGAGTTGTCAATCCCATCCAGCAGCTTTGGAGACTGAATGACATCACTTTAGCACCTTTGGTATAACTAGGCAAGGACCGCCCACTATCCTCAGTAATTCAGTCTCCAAGCAGCTGTGGGGTGTCTGAGCCTAGGGTGGCTCAGGGCAGTTCAGCAGAGCTTAGAGGGTTTTTTGGGTTCTCTTTTCTTTTGGGGAATTCAATTTGATTGTTTCTTTATTTTTTTAGTGGGCTCAGCTGTGAAGAAGATTCCCTTCTGGTTCCAGTCTTGAGTTCCTTCCCCCTCCCCCCCCCTCCTGGTTTGCTTCCCTGCTGTGTGCAGGGGACACCTGTGAAGGGGGCTTACCTCCCTGCTGCCAGAACCCGCTACAAAGGGTGAAGAGCAGGTAGCAGGTTTGGCAGGTACCTCCTGGGCGGTCAGCACTGCTGGCTGCCTCCTGACAGGGGAGAGAGTGTCTCTCAGAGCAATAAGGAGCTGCTGCAGAGAAGTCACTGCCTGTCAGTACACTTGGGGTGAGTGAGAAACCGCACTTTTGTGACTTTCTTTGCTTTTTTCTTCTTTATTTCTTTGTTTTCTGGGGGTGTTTTTCTATTAGTTTGTGTTCTTACAGCTTTGGGGAGCTGTTTTTTTCTCGGGTGTTTTTGGCGGGAATCGCTGACGGCGGCCATCTTGAAAAATCACGTTTATTTTTCCTTTTCTTTCTTCTCCTTCATTTTGATGTGTTTTGGTGGCCTACAAGCTTCGTTTTGGCTGGCAAACCTTTTTAAAGTGGTTGCCTGCATGGCTGGGTCCTGCAGGACTCTTTAGTTGAAAAAACGTTTTTTATAATAACGGAGCTTCTCTGGCACACTGCAGAACAGTGATCCCTCTCTATTTCTGTGCAGCACCTGGGACAGGAGCCCTTTGAAGGGGCAGCGGGTGCTAGCCTTATCTGCTACTATTGGCTATGCCTTCAAATTCACGGTGTATACTTTGTGGCTTGAAGCGCAGCTCCCTGCTGGAGTCTGGTGTGTGCTCAGGGTGTCACTTGCTCTCTGGGCGAATGGACTCTGATCCGGATCCGCTGTTAGATCTGCGGGAGGTGCAGGAGCCACCTTCTCTGGCGCAGGAGGAGCCGGTGGCAGGTCCCTCCTCTGCGGGGGGTTCCGAGGTTCCTGGCGGTCAGGGGCTCAGGGCTGCTGCTGCAGGGCTTCCCTCTGAGTTTTTTGCCCTGATGCAGCAGGCCTTTGCGTTGCTCCAACCGGCGGTTCCGCCATCGGCGCAAGACTCTAGGGATCTTAAGAGAGCTGGGTCCCTCGCAGGAGTATCCGAGGGCGCCCCGGTGGCAAAGTTGGGTAGAACTATGGGGGCGGAGGGGTCGGCTTCCCTTCTCAGGGATGGTGATTTGTCCCCTTTGGAGGGGGCCCTCGACGGCTTGTCGGAGGACGAGCTGGAGGACGGTGAGTTACCGGACTCTGAGCAGCAGAGTAGAGTGGTCAGGATTTTCCGACGGGAGGAGCTTCCGGCCTTGATAGCAGAGACCCTCAAGGCCTTGAATGTTCAGACGGGAGAGCCGGATTCCAAGGAGGCCTTGGAGGATCCAGTCTTGAAAGTGGTTCGTTCGTCCCACCAAGTTTTTCCTTTGCATCGGGTATTTAAGGCTATGATTCAGGAGGAGTGGGATGTTCCGGATTCAGCCCTTCGGGGTTCTCGGGCCTTGTCTCGCCTGTATCCGCTTGCTCAGAGTGATAGAGAGTTGTTTCGCTGCCCGAAGGTGGATGCGGCCGTCTCGGCAGTTACTAAAAAGACTACCATTCCTGTGGAAGGCGCGGCGGCCTTGAGGGATGTTCAGGACAGGTGCTTGGAGTCGGTCCTGAAGCAAGTCTTTGAAGTTTGCGCCCTTTCCATGCAGGCTTCGATAGCGGGGGCCTGGGTGGCTCGGGGCTGTTTGCGGTGGTCCCAGCGTTTGCGGGGGGATCGCCCTGAGGGTGGTCTGGAGGAGGCTGCCCGTTTGGAGTCTGGGACGGCGTACCTCGCGGACATCCATTACGATCTTATCCGAGGTTTGGCGAAGGGCATGGCCTTGGTGGTGGCGGCGCGGCGCTGTCTCTGGCTGCGAAATTGGGCGGCCGACAGTTCGTCTAAGGCTCGTCTTAGTAAGTTGCCGTTTCGCGGTAAGCTGTTGTTCGGCGAGGACTTGGAGAAGTTGGTGAAGGATTTAGGTGAGTCCAAAGGTGGACGTTTGCCGGAGGATAAGCCGAAGCAGCCGCGCATGGCGTCGGGCTTTCGGGGGTTGGCGAAAGAATTTCGTCGCTCTCGGCCTTTTTGAGGGAGCTCTTCTCAGCGGGGTAGGTACCCTGTCCGCGGTCAGGCATTTCGGAGTTTCCGGGGCACGGGACGCGGTTTCGTTCCTTTCCAGTCCTCGACGCCGAAGAAGCAATGAGATGAGGCGGACTCGGGCTGCGGTGGTTCCCGTGGGAGGTCGGTTGCGGGAATTTTACCCAGCTTGGGTCCATCTTACGTCGGATCAGTGGGTCCTGGAAGTCATTCGCGAGGGCTATGCGTTGGAGTTTCACAAGCCCGTGCGCGATTCCTTCGTTCGTGCTCCTTGCGCGGCGCCGGCCAAGATGCGTGCGGTTTCCGAGACACTTCAGCGGCTGGGGGTGGTAGTTCCCGTTCCCAAGGCTCAGTGCGGGTCCGGTCGATACTCGATTTATTTCGTGGTGCCAAAAAAGGAGGGCACCTTTCGGCCCATTTTGGATTTGAAGCGGGTCAATCGTTGTCTCCGCGTGTCTCACTTTCGGATGGAGACCCTGCGCTCTGTGATAGCGGCGGTCCGCACGGGGGAGTTTCTTACCTCTCTGGATCTGACGGAGGTGTACCTGCATATTCCCATTCGTCCGGAGCACCAAAGATATCTCCGGTTTGCTCTTCCTATGGGGCATTTCCAGTTTCAGGCGTTGTCTTTCGGCCTGGTGACGGCTCCGCGCACCTTCACCAAGGTCATGGTGGTGGTGGCGCCGGCTCTTCGCAAAGAGGGGGTGCTTTGTCCATCCGTACCTGGACGACTGGTTGATACGGGCCAAGTCCCGGGAAGAAAGTGCGCTGGCCACAGCCCGAGTAGTGGAATTGTTGGAAAGTCTGGGCTGGGTGGTCAACCTAGCGAAGAGCAACTTGGTTCCGTCGCAGTCCCTGGAAGTTTTAGGGGCCCGTTTCGACACTCGGAAAGCGATGGTGTTCCTTCCAGATCAGCGGGTTCAGCGTCTCCGCGGGTTAGTTCAGAATTTTTTGTCCACCCCGGCTCCGACAGCGTGGCGATATCTGCAGTTGTTAGGCACGATGGCGGCCACGATAGAGCTTGTGCCGTGGGCCCGGGCCCATATGAGGCCCTTGCAAGCGACGTTGCTTCGTCGGTGGTCCCCTCAACGGGACGAATTGTCGCGACGGTTGGTCTGTCCTCTGGAAGTACAGCAGGCACTTATGTGGTGGTTGCATCCAGGCAGTCTCTCCGCGGGCATGCCGCTGGAGCTGCCGGCGTGGAGACTCCTTATGACGGATGCGAGCCTCTTGGGCTGGGGGGCTCATTGCGACGGCCGGTTTGCCCAGGGGGGCTGGTCGTCGGAGGAGAGGACGTGGTCCATCAACCGCTTGGACATGCGAGTGGTTTTCTTTGCGCTGCGGGAGTTTCAGGGGACTCTGAGTCAGCAGGCGGTGCG
Organism: Ichthyophis bannanicus; assembly: GCA_033557465.1. Lineage (NCBI taxonomy): Eukaryota > Metazoa > Chordata > Amphibia > Gymnophiona > Ichthyophiidae > Ichthyophis > Ichthyophis bannanicus. The sequence goes on along the minus strand of CM066031.1, from coordinate 1,404,494,715 downwards.
AGTGCTGTCCGACAATGCATCAACAGTGGCGTACATCAATCGTCAAGGCGGCACGGGCAGTGCTGCCCTGGAGGTCGAGGCGGCCCAGCTGTTAGAGTGGGCCGAGGGCCATCTCCGGGCTCTGTCGACTCAGCATGTCGGAGGCGTAGACAATGTCGAGGCGGACTTTCTCAGTCGCCGAAGGCTGGATCCGGGAGAGTGGCGGCTGCATCCGAGCGTCTTCGAGCTGTTAGTCCGGCGCTGGGGCCTCCCGTGGATGGATCTTATGGCAACCTTCGAGTCGGCTCAGGTACCGCGGTTCTTCAGCCGGCGTCGGGAGCGAATGTCGGAAGTTCTCGACGCATTGGCGCAGCAGTGGCCGTCGGCAGGTCTTCTTTATGTGTTTCCGCCTTGGGCCCTGATAGGTCAAGTAGTGCAGTGCATCGAGCGGCACCGCGGTCTGGTGATTTTGATAGCCCCCGACTGGCCGCGACGGCCTTGGTATGCGGACATAGTGCGGTTGCTCGTGGACAGCCCGTGGCGTCTTCCGTGTCGGCCGGACCTGTTGCTGCAGGGTCCGTTGCGTATGCCTCAGGTGAGTCAGTTCTCTCTTACGGCTTGGCTCTTGAGAGGGCTAGGCTGAGGGCTCGGGGATACTCGCCCGTAGTCATTTCCACCATGCTGCAGGCGTGTCGGCGTTCCACCTCCTTAGCGTACATTCGAGTCTGGCGCATATTTGAGTCTTGGTGTGCGGGACGTCGCATTCGGCCCTTGGAGGCGTCTGTGCCTCACATCCTGGAGTTCTTGCAGGATGGGGTAGGTAAAGGTTTAGCGGCTAGTTCCCTCAGGGTGCAGTTGGCGGCCATTTCCTGCTATCGGGGTAAGGTTCATGGCCGATCCTTGGGGTCCCTGGAGGACGTTCGCAGATTTTTTTTTTATTTTTTTTTTTTATTTATTTATAATATTTTCAGCAACTTACAAAAGCAAGTACAAAGAAAACAAGAGCCTTACAATCACCCAACACCAAGTCATTCCAAGAAAACATAATACCATAACTAAATACATCCAGTAAGCACTCTACCTAGCCCACAACAAGGAGGAGACAATACTAAAGTAATTAATCAAGGAAATATCAAGAGCAAATAGCTCTAATTTACGAGACAGCAATTGAAACAAGTTCCCTACCCTAGACCAATCAATAAATCTTAGCCCTCTTTACCATTCAAAAAACTACAGAGCTGGACCGGGTCTAAAAAAACAAATTTAGACCCCTGGTGATTAACTAAACACTTACACGGGTATCTAAGAAAGAAAGTAGCAGACAGGGCCAACACCCTAGGTTTTAAGGCCAAAAAGGCCTTCCGCCTAGCTTGTGTGGCCCGACAAACATCAGGAAAATTTGCACACCAGCACCACAAAAGAGAGCAGACTTATTTTTAAAGTAGCTACGAAAAACTAACATCTTATCCTGATCAGAGACAAAGCCTACAATCAAAGTGGCACGAGAAGTAATATTATCCTGAGAGTCCTCCAGAAATTGAGTAAGATCAAGTCCTTCACGGGCCTGAACTACATCAAATTCACCCGGAGGACTCTCAGCCAACCCTTGACCAGTCAAGTAATATAGTTTAGAGACAGCCATGGAGTCGGCCTTAGCCAAGCCCAAAGCTTCCCTAAAATACTTACGAAGTAATATCTCAGCAGATAAAAGACGACAATAAGGAAAATTTAACAGTCGGAGATTCTTGGCCCGAAACATATTATCATACATTTCCAGCCTACGATGGATAATTAAACTATCATTAATACCAGATGTGCTAACAGCCTTAAAGGTGGAACATTGATTTTCACAGCTAGATAATTGAGTGGTCAAATCCCCCAACCGCCCTTCTAACTCACACAACTTTGTAGTAACTTGTGAAGAGAAACTACAAAGCTGCTTAACTGTGGGACTGGGAACCAAGGAATGTTCAATTCGTGTCACCACCTTCCAGATGTCGCCCAGAGTCACCTGCTCAGGTGACTCAATCGCCACGCCAGGAGGTGATGTCCAGATAACACCTTCCAGTTTCCACTGGAGTACTCTGTTGAAACTGTCCCACAGGACCGGTTAAAGGCGGTGAGATGTACTTCGGTGGGGAGGGAGGAGAACGATCCGGGGAGCTCAAAGACGCAGCGGATGAGCGCAGAACTAAAAAGTCAGGGTCTAACGAGGCATCAGCCCCCATCAAGGGCTTAACGTGCTTATCCATAGGGCCTACCGTTGGTGCTGTAGGCACCGCTGGTATGATTTTCTTCTTTCTCTTCCCCATTTATCAGATACCTCGTACTGCGGTCTCCTGCGGTGCTCCAAGGGGGTCCCAAGGGGGCAGACACTCCCCTTGTATCGAGCCCCTTTGATCGCAGCCCCCGACAGCGCCTCCGGCTGCGCCTAACCTTGCGGAGCTTTTGTAGAGGCCCCCGCTGACGTCGGGGCCGCCGGAGCAGGAACCGCTCACTTCCGGTGTGGACGGCTGTCCTCTCAGGTCTCCCACGGCTGCACACTCACTGCTCCGCTTTGTAGAGGCCCCCGCTGACGTCGGGGCCGCCGGAGCAGGAACCGCTCACTTCCGGTGTGGACGGCTGTCCTCTCAGGTCTCCCACGGCTGCACACTCACTGCTCCGCTTTGTAGAGGCCCCCGCTGACATCGGGGCCGCCGGAGCAGGAACCGCTCACTTCCAGTGTGGACGGCTGTCCTCTCAGGTCTCCCACGGCTGCACACTCACTGCTCCGCTTTGTAGAGGCCCCCGCTGACGTCGGGGCCGCCGGAGCAGGAACCGCTCACTTCCGGTGTGGACGGCTGTCCTCTCAGGTCTCCCACGGCTGCACACTCACTGCTCCGCTTTGTAGAGGCCCCCGCTGACGTCGGGGCCGCCGGAGCAGGAACCGCTCACTTCCGGTGTGGACGGCTGTCCTCTCAGGTCTCCCACGGCTGCACACTCACTGCTCCGCTTTGTAGAGGCCCCCGCTGACGTCGGGGCCGCCGGAGCAGGAACCGCTCACTTCCGGTGTGGACGGCTGTCCTCTCAGGTCTCCCCCGTTCGCAGATTTTTACGAGCGGTCTTGCTTATTCGGCCTCCTGTGTGTGCCTCGGTCCCGGCGTGGGATTTGAATTTGGTGTTGGAGGCGTTGGTTAGGGCGCCATTTGAGCCTTTGGGGGAGGCTTCCCTTAAGGATCTTACCTTGAAAGCAGTGTTTTTGGTGGCGATTTGCTCGGCGCGTCGCATTTCCGAGTTGCAGGCCTTATCTTGTAGGGAGCCATATCTGTCTGTCTTTCCGCAGAAGGTCATACTACGTACCGTGCCGGCTTTTCTGCCTAAGGTGGTTTCGGCCTTTCATGTTAATCAGGTAGTTACGCTTCCCGGATTCTCGGCGCAACAGAATAAGGATTCTGGGGGTCGGCTGCGTTTATTGGATGTGCGGCGCGTTCTGCGGACATACCTTGCCAGGACAGTACCTTTCCGAAAATCTGATCGGTTGTTTGTCGCCTTCGGGGGGCCGCGCAAAGGGGAAGCGGCGGCGAAGGCTTCGATTTCCCGTTGGCTGAAGTCGGCTATTGCGTCAGCTTATGTTTTGAAGGGTCGAGTTGTCCCGGACAGGCTCCGGGCGCATTCCACGTGGGCGCAAGCGGCGTCTTGGGCGGAAGTCAGTCTGGTTCCCGTGGGGGACATTTGCAGAGCGGCGACCTGGTCGTCGTTGCATTCTTTTGTGAAGCATTATTGATTGGATGTGCAGGCAGCGGGGGATAGTGGCTTCGGGTCCGCGGTTCTTCAGACTGGGCTCGCTGCTCCCTCCCGGTGACTGCACTGCTCTGTTACATCCTCTATGGTTCCGGGACTGGACTAGAGGGACGAAAAGGAAGAGTAAATTAGACTTACCTGCTAATTGTTGTTCCTTACAGAACTCTAGTCCAGTCCCGGAGCCCTCCCTGGATATCGTCAGCTCGCTAGCCTGTGCTGGGGGTTCGTTGTGTTTCAAGCATGTCAGCGAAAAAAAAAACAAACGAACCGAACGACCTCTAAGGTGCTAAGCGGACGGTAGGGTAAGAAATCCCGACCGGGTTTAGCAAAGTGGAAGGGCACCGGTAAGTAAGCCTTGTTTCCTTGTTGGGGCCTTTCCCTACTGAGCAGCTTGCCCTTCGGCTGTCGGCGGGGGCTCTCCCATGGGCATAGACTGGAGCCATGGGGGAGTCTTGGTCGTGGCTTGGCTGAGGGGTAATAGACCGTTTTGGTCCGTAGTTCCTGTGGGTTTCTATTTTTCCCTTACTGTCTTCTAATTTGTTTATTTGTTTATTTGTTGCTCTGCTTAGCTGTGCTTTGTCAATAGGTACTGAGGATAGTGGGCGGTCCTTGCCTAGTTATACCAGAGGTGCTAAAGTTATGTCATTCAGTCTCCAAAGCTGCTGGATGGGATTGACAACTCTATGGTTCCGGGACTGGACTAGAGTTCCATAAGGAACAACAATTAGCAGGTAAGTCTAATTTACTCTTAATTCACATAAGTGCATTTAAGATATAAAATGCCAAAAAAACCTTAAAGGGGTTGTCCGAGTTATGTAAAAAAAAAAAAAAGCACTGTAAATCTGATGGTCAGCAATATATACATAAGCTAAGCAAGTTTTAAGTCCGTGCTTCTAATGGTAGAAGGGGTTAATCTTTCCTGAAGAATCCAGTGGGAGAGAGACACAGGGCAGATAGCAGCAGCTCCGATCAGTTCAGGGGGGCGTGGCAAGCACTGTGATGTCTCGTGTACAGACACAGAGCTGCTCTCTCCTGCGTGCCACACTTGTGCACGAATCATCATCAGGTTCTTGGTTCTAGGCTGTTCACACTTTTTCATCGCAATTCGTGCTAGCTCGTCATTCTTCAACCATTATGTTATGGCTCTGCGAAAGTGTATTAATTTGCCAGACAGTTTCTGTTTCATCTGTGGTGAATATACAGTGTTGAAGCAACAGCAGAATATTACAGACTTTGTGAAAAAAGTATACTTTGGACTAAAAATTGGAGATCAAGATAAAGTCTTGGCGCCTCATAAAGTGTGCAAACGGTGTGTTGAGGACCTCCGAAACTGGTTCAAGGGTAAGAAAAAATCTTTCCGTTATGGGATTCCTATGGTATGGCGAGAGCAAAAGAACCATAGTGACGACTGTTACTTTTGTTCATGCAATGTGAAAGGGTTTAATTCCAAATGGAAGCATTCCATTTCATACCCCAGTCTTCACTCGGCAATTCGTCCCATCCCCTATGGCACAGATATACCAGTACCCAAGCCCCCTGCTACCTTGGAAGAGATATCTAGCTCCGATGAAGGTGAAGTCATACCTAAACCAGATGACGAATCAGGTTCTGACTTTGAAGATGATACAAGACCAAAATTGTTTTCTCAGGAGGAGATGAATGATTTGGTAAGAGACTTGAATCTTCCCAAAGATGCCGCTGAGTTACTCGGATCAAGGCTGAAAAGCAGGAATTTATTGTTGCCAGGAGTGTCATCTTCATGGTTCAGACATCGTGAAAAGGAGTTCGTTCCTTTCTTCGCCCAGGAAGACAAGTTGGTTTATTGCATCGATGTCGAAGGTCTGATGGGTCAATTTAAAATCCAATATGATTCAGAGCAATGGCGTCTTTTTATAGATTCTTCAAAAAGAAGTCTCAAAGCAGTTTTACTCCACAAAGGTTTTTACGCTTCCATACCTGTAGGTCATTCCGTACACTTGAAGGAAACCTACGAGAACTTGGAATTGGTTCTTCGTAAACTTAAATATGAAGACCATGGTTGGCAAGTGTGTGGGGACTTGAAGGTCTTGTGTATGCTGCTCGGGCAACAAGTTGGGTATACCAAATATCCTTGTTTTCTGTGTCTATGGGACAGTCGAGACCGACAAAATCACTGGACCAAGAAGAGTTGGCAGCCGAGGGTGCTAACAGTCGGTGAAAAAAATGTCCTCCGAGAAACTTTGGTACCTTCCCATAAAGTTCTTCTATCACCTCTCCACATAAAATTGGGATTGATGAAGCAATTCGTAAAATCACTTCCAAGAGATGGAGAATGCTTCAAATATTTGGTCACCAAGTTTCCAGGCCTGTCGGAGGCAAAATTGAAGGAAGGTGTGTTCGTCGGACCAGACATTAGAAGGCTTATAGTTGATCAAGAGTTTGTCAATACCATGATGGATCCTCAAAAAGAAGGATGGATTGCATTTAAAGAAGTCATACAGAAATTTTTAGGCAATAACAAAGATCCTCACTACAAAAAGATCGTCGGACGAATGCTGAAAGCATTTCAAGCTTTAGGTTGCCTGATGAGTTTGAAAGTGCATTTCCTCTAGTCCCACCTTGACTACTTTCCTGAAAATTTGGGAGCTGTGAGTGAGGAACAAGGTGAACGATTCCACCAAGACATTAAAGAAATGGAAAGGAGATACCAGGGAAAAGGGAGCATTACAATGATGGCAGACTACTGTTGGATGCTTCAGAGAGACATTCCAGATGCTACTCACAAGCGTAAATGCACCAAGAGGAGCCTCACAAGGAAGAAGAATCGAGTTTAGTGTGTGTAGGTGATCTCATTTCAGTTCAAAAAAGGATTTTCATGAAAATATTGTAATAAAACTTTAATTTTATAAGTCTATTTCCATTTATTTTGAGGTATTGCTTTATTTAACATAGTTACCTAAATTGTCAGGAAACGTGATGTCCTATGACAAAATGGAGGTCATTTTCAGATTCAGCGCACCAAAAAACATAAAGATTACGTGGAATAACCAAAACAGCTCTCGAAAAAAATGTTTTTGCAGACCTGTGTTATATAACACTTGTATCCAGCAAAGGAACTCTCCTTGAAATGTAAAGTATTGCAGAACTCTCATCAAATAAGGGCACAAGACTGTCAAATGCTTTTTCGTGTCAAAATTCACCAAGAGTAAAGGGAGGCTGTGTTGAACACAAAATTCCACAGCCAGTATAAATTTCACAATGTTCTGGGCTGCCCCTCTCCCCCTGCACAAATCCTACCTGGTGTTGGCCAATGAAGCTGGGAAGGATTCCCTTCAGTCTGAAGCCAAGTGCTTAACATCATAATTTAATGAAGAAATCAGCCTGTATGAAGCCAGGTCCAAGGGATTTTTCCCCAGTTTCAGGATCACCATGATAACTACCCAACACATGTCACAAGGAAGAATGCCCTCCTTCAAAACACTAGCATACATCTCTGTTAGAGCGAGGGCAACCTTCAACTCTAGAATCCTTTATAACTTGTCTCCATACCTGTAAGGGCCAGGGGTCTTATGCAAAGTTCCATTCCTAATGGCCTGCTGCACCTCCCCACAGGAGATCATTCTATTAAGGGCTGCAGTTATCTCCTCCACCAAAGGTCTTGCTGCCTTGGAAAAATAAGTCACTCTCCTCCACCCTGGCTGCCTCAGCTGCATATAGCCACTGATAAAACTCCTGAAACACTGACACAATCTTCCTACTGTCATTACACAACTCCTCTGTATCATCTTTAATGACGGAGACATGTCTAGGTCCCTCTACTCCCGCACTATCCAGGCCAGTAATTTCCCAGATTTATTACCGTAGTGGTTAAATCTATGTTTGTAGTACTGGATACTTGTAGTGGCCTTCCGCTGCAGGAGAGTGTTTAATGCAGATTGTGTTGAGAGGAATGCCTGTCTTGTTTTCTTCCCAGGATGCCTTTACAGAGTTTTTTCTAACTGCAGAATACTCTGATTCATATGCTTTTTCTGTTTAACCATGAAGGCGGTTATGGCCTCCCTGAGGACCACCTTGTCTGTCTCCCAGAACAGAGTTGGGGTATTTCTATGTGCCTCATTAAAATGCTCATACGCTGCCCACTGTTTCCTTAAATAAATCTTAAACTCCTCGTCCTTCATCAAGTATGCCTGAAACCCACCCCCTCTACACATCCATCCTCCCCTCCTAATCCATCCACACCATCCCATGATATGACACAACCATCTGCTCAATCTCAGTTTGGAGAACTTGGGCAAACCCTCCAGAGGAAACAAACACATAGTCCAATTGCGATCATGTCCCATGGGCCCAGGCCCGGTATAGTCCCTTGCCCCAGGGTGTAAGGCATGGTAAACATCAACTAATCCCTCCATTCTGCATAGTTATGCCATCCCTTTATTATTCCAATTCCTGCTTTGGATCATGTGGGCAATTAAAGTCACCTTCCAGGATCACCATAGCTTGGGCAATCCCGGACACTCAGCAAAGTATCCTTTGAAAAAATAAATGGTCATATTCATTGGGTCATAAATACTGCCAGTCAAAAACACCTCATTGAAGATCTTGGTATGCACAAACACATACCCCCCTACTAGGGGTCAGCTTTCTAATCAAGGACTTCAAAAGGCAACCCCCTCTTCACTAATACTGCCACACCCCCCTCCATGAGCCAGAAGAGGCACTAAACACTGTAGAGACCCAATCCCTCCTTAATTTGGCATGCTTCAGGTCACTCAAATGAGTTTCCTGAAGTAATGCTATCTACGCCACTTTTTGTTTTAAAGCCTGGAGTATCATGATCCACTTAATAGGGGAACCAATGCCTCCAACGTTCCATGTAATAAGCCAAAATTTAAGTGACACTGCGTTCTTCTTCCTGAAAAATCCTGCAGAAAACTCTCCCAAACTTCCCCCAGGGTTGCTCAGTCTCGACTCATAGGGCAGACTCCACCTGTAGAGAACAGAGTCAAGGTATGCAAAGGACCCCTCCCCAAACAGCACTGCAAGATACCCTCCCTCCCTCACGTTCCCCAATATATCCAATACATACTACAACATCAATCCAATGCCCTATAATCAACTTGGCGCCCAACCACTCCACTCTCAACAATATCCCAACCCCAAACCACAGCAACTGAAACTCCATGCCCCACATACCCGTGGAGCCAGTCACTCATCTGATGCACCAAGGCTGCCCCAATCCCCACAACCACGCAGTCAATCATCCAAATCCCATCTTCACACACACTAGCATCAGACAGAAGAGAGAGAGGAGAAAAGCAAACAGTAAGCACACACTGTCCAGTTCATTCTGTCCCATCCTTTGTCCTTCTCATAGTCAAGACAACACCTCAACCCTTCATGTGTGCAAATCATTAATCGCTCCTGGAAATGAACAAAGAAACTTCTTCACTGCTGCTGCCGCCTTCTCAAATATATGCGATTGTCCATCATACTGCACACTCAACAAGGCCGGATAGGCCAAAGTAAACTTGATCTTCTGCTTAACTAGTTCTGCATAAGATGACGCAAACTCCTTTCTCTTTGCCACTACTGTTACCAAATAGTCTTGAAAAAGCAGTACTTGCTGATTGTCCAAGTGCACTTCACCCTTCTTCCGAAATTCCTTCAGCAGTTGCATCTTGTGTTGAAAATTTAAGATGTGGGCAATAATTGCTCTTGGCCGACTCCATCCATCCACTTTAAGCCCAATCCAATGTACATGCTCCATGTGCAACTGGCTGATCAAAGAGTCTAGGCCCAACTCTTTCAGTAGCCAGAATTCAAAAGGCGAGGGCAAAGTAGAGTCCGCCCATGACTCTGGTACTCCGCATGTTATTTCTGTGCGAATGATTCTCAGGTTGTGCACTTTTGCTATCAGGGTCTCCATTTGCACTCTGTGCACCTCTATTTATTTTATTTTATTTTTTTATTTATACTGCGCTCTTTAGAATCAGTGCGGTTTACAAGTATACTACCAGGTACTTTTTATTCCCTTGTCCTCGAAGGGCTCACAATCTAAGTGTACCTGAGGCAATGGAGGGTTAAGTGGCTTGCCCAAGGCCACAAGGAGTGGCCATGGGACTAGAGACCCCAGTCCCTCTGGCCTGAGGTTGCTTGTCCCCATGCGGGAATTGAACCTCCGGCCTGAGGTAACCTGTCCCAACCAGAGCCACTCCTCCCTCATTCACATACTTGTGATGGACCTCAGAGTCATCTAATGTAGGTACATGCTGCTCTACTTCCTCAGTCTTTCTCATCTCTGCCATTGCCTCACCCATGTTTTCCAGCTTTTGTATGACTTGATAGAACTTCAGTTCCAGAATTTTAGCCACCTCCTGAACCAGTTCCTTAGGCGTCAAGTCCATATTGTCTGCATTTGGAGAGGCCGGGGCATGAGCTGCCATCTTGCTTTCTTTCCCAACTCTCTCTAGATCCTTTTTCATGGCTGATTTCATTGCCCAAGACCCTCCAGTGCCACGTACAGTTTGGCCAAATACTCAAATGCACTTCATTGCCAATGATCATCAATTTATAGAGGGTAAAATCAGAAGTAATTGTCCATTTAGTCGGAACAGCCCCTGAGCAAGCAAAGGAATGTCTTCACTTGCTCATGCCATCACGTGACCTTCATTGGAATGCTTTAATGATTCACTTATATTCTACTGTTACCATAATTTACTAATTGTATCCTGACCTTAGGAAAGAGGTTTTAGTTCATAAAGTTTAGTCAATAGATGTATAAGTTAATTCTATTAAAACAAGTATCATCTTAACCTTTATTTCTGTTCATTCTAGTGGACTAACAAGATAATTACACTATTTTATCCAGTATAAGTCACAAGTGACTAACACATTTTTTGTAGACAAAATCTTCTGAAGCAAGAGTCCACATCAAATGAATCTGATTCTTGTCCTTGAAACCTCAGCCCTCAATAAATCTGTTAATGGATAAGATATTACCACACCAGCCTCTGTATGGCTTTTGCTTTACAAATACCCCTCTGGATCTTAATACCTTGAGATTGTAAACTAGATCTGACATTCCTGATCGTGTCCCCAGTCTAGTCCCGAAACCTCTGGGTTCCCAATCTTATCTAGCAGCTTGGAGACTGAGAAACTCCACCTTTTTTGTGACATCATCCGTATAACTCTCCGGTGCCCGCCTCATGCCACCAGTTACCTCAGTCTCCAAGCAGCTGGATAGTTGGGAGCCCGGGGGTCCCGGGCTCACAGGAGAAACAATTGGGGCATCTTAGTATAGTGTTCTTTTTTTCATTAGAGATTTTGTGGGATTTTATGATCTGTGGCTTTAAATTTTGGAGCACTCCAGCTCTCTAGCTCTGGGTTCTCCTCCCCCCCCCCACACCTTTTTTCTCTTCAGGCCTCTGTCGAACGGCACATGTAACTGGGACCGGCTGCTTCAGAAGTTTTGCCTGAGACGCAGCAGGGTCCCGGTTCAGGTCAGGGGGTGCAAGGCTGACTACAGTGTGCCGGCGCCGTGCAGAAGTCTCTGCCTGCCAGCGCATCCGGCTGCTCTCTCCCGCCTAACGGAACCTGTGCGGTGAGTGTTCTTTGAAGGGGGGTGAGTGTTTGCAGTTCGGAGGACTCGGGGACTGGACAGTGTTCTTCTCCTTGGAGCGGACAGGGCCTTTTCCCACACCCGTTTTTGCGGTAGTTGTTCAGAGGCCGCGGCTCCGTTTTTTCTTCTGTCAGCGCGCTTTTGCGCCTTTTTTCCCTCGCGGCCTGCCGCGTGGCGGTGGCGCGGCTGCATCACGGGTCGGGAACTTTTGATTTCACTTGCCTCCCAGCTAAATAAAGGGCTGTAATTAGGCAGCCAGGGGCGAGGGGGCAGTGATTTTAAAGGCACAGGGGGCAATTCCGGCCAGCTTAAAGTCAGTGACACCTTCAGGGTTAAGGGGTTCTCTGCTTGGTCCCCCGCTGCTACGGCTTAGAGCCTGTGCTAAGTTTGATTTTTCAAGCGTCCCGGGGTCGCTCAGCGCACGCACCCGCCCTAGCCTTGAGGTGGTCCGTGTGTGCCATGCCCTCCAAATCCCTTTGTATCGTGTGTGGGGCGCATAAGGGTACGAATGCTGGGGGTCTGCAAGGAATGTGTGGGAGAGGCCCGGGAGGCGGACATACCCCCCACGCAGGCTGTCAAGGCTCCAGGGTCCTCGCCAGAAGCCTCGGCTCCCCTGATGCCGGAACTAGCGCAAGAGGAGCCGGTGCCAGGGCCGTCTTCAGGCTCGTGCGCCCCCTCTTCTCCTGCGCTGTTGCCCAAGGAGCTTTCCGCCATCTTCTCACAACAGTTTGTAGCGCTGCTTCAACACTCGGCTTTCAGTACTATTTTGCAGCAGTGTCTGCCGGGCGAGTCCAGTGGTGCCAGGAAGCGTCCGGCGTCTCCGCGGATGCTGGATTCCCCAAGTAGGAATCGCGGGGACGGGGACCTGGGAGACATCTCAGGTTTGTCGGAGAGCCCTCTATCTGATGAGGACAACCGTACTGTATGTTTAGAGGAAGAGTTAGAAGAGGGTGAGATTTCAGAAAAAGAAGATCAGGCTAGGGTTGTGAGAGTGTTCCGGAGAGAGGAGCTGCCGGCTCTCATTCTGGAGACGCTTAAGGTGCTCAATATGCTGGAGCCTGGGGCAGCGGAGGATGAGACGTTGGAGGATCCGTTGTTACAGGTTTTCCGGAAGACCCAAAGGGCGTTCCCTGTGCACAGGGTATTTCAAGAGATGATTCAGGAGGAATGGAACGTCTCCGAAGCACCTTTGAAAGGCGCGAGGGTGATGAGCCGTTTGTATCCCTTATTAGACCGGGACAAGGAGATGTTCAAGCCTCCCAGGGTGGACGCAGCGGTCTCGGCGGTAACCAAGAAGACGACCATCCCTGTCGAGGGTAGTGCGGTCCTCAAGGACATTCAGGATAGAAAGCTGGATGTCTTGCTAAGGCAGGTTTTTGATATCAATGCCATCTCCCTGCAGGCGGCCATTTGTGGAGCTTGGGTTTCTAGGGCTTGCCTGCGTTGGGCTCAGCAAGTACAGGAGGGCCAGCCATCTCCCTTGGCGGGGGAGGCGGCCCGGCTGGAGTCAGGGGCAGCCTATCTGTCGGATATCCATTACGATCTTATGCGGGGGCTGTCCAAGAGCATGGCGTCGGCGGTGGCTGCGAGACGATATCTATGGTTGCGTCACTGGGCGGCCGATACTTCGTCGAAGTCTAGGTTGAGTAAGTTGCCCTTTAAGGGTGGACTGCTCTTCGGCGAGGATTTGGACAAACTGGTCAAGGACCTCGGGGAATCCAAAGGCGGAAGGTTGCCGGAGGATAAGCCCAAGGCTGCTCGGGGGGCGCCGGGCACCCATGGTCAGTTTAGAGGCTTTTGCCGTTTTCGGTCCCAACGAGGCCCTTCCGGGCAAAGGGGGCATTTTCCCTACAGAAACCGGGGTTTCCGGGGAGCGGGCAGAGGTTTCGGTTTTAATTCCTCCTCCTCCTCCTCCCTTAGCCTTAAGAAGTCACAATGAGATGAGGGGGGGCCCAGTTGCCCACCATTCCCGTGGGGGGGGCGGTTGCAGGAGTTTTTTCCCGCCTGGGCCCGCATTACATCGGATCAGTGGGTGTTAGAGGTTGTTCGAGAAGGCTACGCTCTTGAGTTCTTACGACCCGTGCGGGAATCCTTCGTGCTGTCTCCCGGCAGGGCAGTGGCAAAGCAAGCGGCACTCCGGGAGACGGTACAAAGGTTGCTGGACCTCAGGGCGATTGCGCCCTTGCCTGTAGAGCAGTGCGGGTGCGGTCGATACTCCATTTACTTTATTGTCCCAAAGAAGGACGGCGGAGTTCGCCCGATCCTGGACCTCAAAGGCGTCAACCGCTGCCTCCGGGTCTCACATTTTCACATGGAAACCCTGCGCTCCGTCATAGTGGCGGTGCGGAAGGGAGAGTATCTCACCTCTCTGGATCTGTCCGAAGCTTATCTTCATATTCCCATACGGCCGGAACATCACCGGTTCCTCAGGTTTGCAGTCCCCTTCGGCCATTTTCAGTTCCAAGCGTTGCCATTCGGTCTGGCGACCGCCCCAAGAGTCTTTACCAAGGTCATGATAGTGGTGGCGGCGGCTCTGAGAAAGGAAGGTATTCTCGTGCATCATTATCTGGACGATTGGTTAATCCGGGCAAAGTCGCTGGACGAGAGCGTGCGGGCCACGGCCCGGGTAGTAAGTTTTTTTTTTTTGGAGAGTCTCGGTTGGATAGTCAATATGTCCAAAAGTCACTTACAGAACCAAAAAAGGAAAAAGAGTGGCAGGTTCACACACAACACCTTTATTATACAATCAATGGGTGGCCACCCATTGATTGTATAATAAAGGTGTTGTGTGTGAACCTGCCACTCTTTTTCCTTTTTTGGTTCTATTCCTGCTGAGTGTGGCTGCTGCTGTTTTTTTTGTTGGTCAAAAGTCACTTACAGCCTTCCCAGAATCTGGAATACCTAGGGGCGCGGTTCGATACGCGGCTCGGGAAGGTGTTTCTTACCGACAAGAGGGCACTAGACTTGAGGAATCGTGTGCAGAGGTTCCTCAAGCTCAAGACTCCCTCAGCGTGGCATTACCTGCAGTTGTTGGGCACCATGGCTGCAGCGATAGAGACAGTGCCATGGGCAAGAGCTCACATGAGACCCTTGCAGAGGGCATTGCTACGCCGGTGATCGCATCAGCGAGACTCTCTCTCCCGGAAACTGGTCTGCCCGGAGGAGGTTCGTCATGCCTTGCTTTGGTGGTTGCTTCCAGAATCCCTGGAGAGAGGGAAGTTCCTTGAGGCGCCGGCATGGGTAGCCGTGATGACAGATGCCAGTCTCCTGGGCTGGGGAGCCCATTGACAGGGCAACTTCGCGCTGGGACACTCAAGAAAGCGCCTGGGCGATCAACAGGTTGGAGCTACGAGCAGTGTCGCTGGCGTTGCAGGAGTTTCGGCAGTTTCTCGGCGGAAAGGCGGTCAGGGTGTTGTCAGACAATGTGACGGCAGTGGCCTACGTCAACAAGTAAGGCGGCACCAGCAGCGTGTCTTTAGAGACCGAGGCCGAGGCCCTTTGTGCCTGGGCGGAGGCCAACTTTCTGGACCTGTCGGCAGCCCATGTAGCGGGAGTAGACAATGTGGAGGCCGATTTCCTCAGCTGGGTGAAAGTGGATCCTAGAGAATGGATCCTGCATCCCGAGGTGTTCGAGATGGTGGTCCGCAGGTGGGGCCGGCCAGTGATGGATCTCATGGCGACCTTCGAGTTGGCGAAGTGCAGTCGTTTCTTCAGCAGACGCAGGGAAAGGATGTCCGAAGGCTTGGATGCTCTCCTGCAAGTATGGCCGGTGGAGCAGCTTCTGTATGTGTTCCCGCCGTGGGTGCTGATCGGCCGGATCCTGCAAAGAGTAGAGGGATTCCTCAGTCACGTAATCTTGATTGCGCCGGACTGGCCACGGCATCCCTGGTACGGGGACCTGGTGAGGTTGTTGGTGGCGAAGCCCTGGCGTCTTCCCGACAGACTGGATCTGTTGTCTCAGGGGCCGCTGGTCATTCCTCACCTGAGTCGATTCTCTCTTACGGCCTGGCTCTTGAGAGGGCGCGGTTGACCTCCCGAGGGTATTCTTCAGCGGTTATCTCTACCTTACTGAAGTCCAGAAGGCGTTCGACTTCGTTATCCTATGTCCGCATCTGGAGAATATTTGAGGCCTGGTGTAGTGATCAGCAGTACCAAGCGCTGAGGGCTTCTCTCCCGCAGATTCTAGAATTTTTGCAGAATGGTTTCGAGAAAGGCTTGGCGGCGGCTTCGTTGCGGGTACAAGTGGCTGCTTTAGCTTGTTTCAGAGGCAGGCTGGCGGGTCAGTCGCTGGGTGTCCAGCATGATGTGAAACGGTTTTTGAGAGCAGTGTCTCTGGTGAGGCCTCTGGCGTGGCCCGTCTTTCCCAAGTAGAGTCTTCCCTTCGTTTTGGAGGCGTTAGAGGGAGAGCCCTTTGAGCCGCTGGCTCGGGCGTCGCTCAAGGATCTTACTCTGAAGGTGGTGTTTCTGGTGGCAGTCTGTTCGGCTAGACGAGTTTCCGAATTGCAAGCGCTTTCCTGCAGAGAGCCCTCTCTTTCCTTCTTTGTGTCTAAGGTCGTGTTGCGGCCGGTTCCGGCTTTCTTACCAAAGGTGGTTTCGGCGTTTCATGTCAACCAAGAAATTTCCTTGCCAGTGTTGCCCAGAGATAGGAGTGCTTCTTCTTCAGACAAGCTGCATCTTTTGGATGTCCGGCGGGCTTTAAAGAAATATCTCCGGACGGAGTCCTTTCGGAGGTCTGACAGGCTTTTTGTGCTTTTCGCAGGGCACAAAAAAAGGCGAAGCGGCCTCCAAGGCATCTATTGCGCGTTGGATTCGGGAGGCCATTGAGTCGGCTTATGTGTTAAAGGGCAGAGTAGTGCCGGACGGTGTGAGAGCACATTCCACGAGGGCTCAGGCTACTTCTTGGGCGGAGGTTCGTTTAGTCTCGCCGGTGGAGATCTGTAGGGCGGCGACTTGGTCGTCCCTCAATACCTTTGTTAAGCACTAACGTCTGAATGTATAAATGGCGGAGGAGACCTCATTCGGATCAGCGGTTCTTCAGGCTGGTTTGCCAGGTCCCTCCCGTGGTTGAGTGTGTTTCACTGCTCTGGTACAGACCCAGAGGTTTCGGGACTAGACTGGGGACACGATCAGGAAGGTGAAATTACTTACCTGCTAATTGTTGTTCCTAGAGTGGAACCAGTCTAGTCCCGTATCCCTCCCGGAGTGTCTTGGCAAACGGCTGTCTGGACTTTCTCTCAGTTTCACGGGTAAGCTGTGCTTTCTCTATTATTGCTGTTAGGGCTGGATCTCCTTCCTTGGGGCAAGGGGTTGGAATGCTCCGGCTCTCTTTTGGGCACAGTAATGACGGGGGGGGGGGGGGCGCTATCTTAGTTACCTTTAGTATTTTCCTATTATGGGTTTTGTTTAATGTAGTTTGCATATTGTCTGTCTTGTTTCTCCGGTGAGTCTACTTTGTCAATAGGTTACTGGTGGCATGAGGCGGGCACCGGAGAGTTATACGGATGATGTCACAAAAAAGGTGGAGTTTCTCAGTCTCCAAGCTGCTAGATAAGATTGGGAACCCAGAGGTTTCGGGACTAGACTGGTTCCACTCCAGGAACAACAGTTAGCAGGTAAGTCTAATTTCACCATCTCCAGGAACAAGCAGGAATGAGTCTTCACATATGGGTATGTCGGTACCGACGGAGCCTGCGCGGGAACGCTCCCCAGCGTCCAATCAGAAAGCTTTTGGGAGCATCCCTTGGCGCCTGCGTGCTGCCTTCCCGCCTTTCCAACTGTCCTCAGTTTTCGTTTTTCCGCGGAGCCGGCAGGACGTCGTCCTGTCACCGCAGAAAATTCTTCTTTAATTCTTTTGTTTTCTTGTGGTTGCGGCTGTCTCCCCGACTCCACCGGTACCGCCGGTGTTTCTTTTTTCTTTTTCTGAAATTCAGGGAATTTTTTCCCTCAGTTTTTTGTCTTAAATCTTTTTAGGCCTTCTAGGCCTGTCCATGTCCCTCATGGAACCGCCAGCCTCTTTCTCTAAGAAATGTTTAAGCTGTGGCGGTACAGCTTTATTTTTAGACTCCAAAAACTGGTGTCTAACCTGTTTGGGTCCTGACCGTTTTCCTCCGGAGCCCTCGGGCCACAATATTGTGAGAA